>CM048755.1:49103072-50353072 GCA_026315105.1 Locusta migratoria | reverse complement strand
CCCTGTAATACCAACATTGCTTGGCACCCAGAGAAAGGTAACGGAGCAGGCAGCACGATGAAGGTCAGCAAGGAGATCATGGATGCAAATAACTAAAGGATGGGAGGGGAAACAACGATCAATGGCCTGCAGACTGCTCATGGAGTCAGCACAGATTAAACCACGTTCCACGGCAGAATGTTTAATAAAACAGAGGGCTCTATAAATCGCCATCAGCTCTGCCGTAAACACACTGCATGCCTCTGGCAGAGAATGGCATTCCGCCCCAACAGGAGATGTAAAAGCATATCCGGAGTGGCCCGCTGTTTTCGAACCATCAGTGTAGATGATAGAGGCTCCCTGAAACTCTTCTAGTACTGGGCGCACCAAACGCCGAAAGACCATGGGGGAAATTAAAGCTTTTGGGCCCTGGAAGAGATCCGCCCGAATTAGTGGTCGCGGCACCATCCACGGAGGTGTGCGTGCAGTAAAATGGGGGGGGGGGGGGGGCGCAATCTAGCAAAGGGAAATGGAAATCCCGGCAAAGAGAGGCAAGCCGCAGTGCAACGGGAAGGCCCGCCCACGGCCGGGTATCAGGGGGTCGAAGCCCTTCATATGCAAAAAGAACCTGGTAAGCGGGATGAGCAGGATATTGCCGGATGGCGATGGCATAAGACGCCAGAAGCTGATGCCGCCTGACCTGAAGAGGGCAGATTCCCGCCTCAACAAGGAGACTGTCGACCGGGCTAGTCGGGAATGCACCTGTAGCCAAGCGGACACCATAATGGTGAACCGGGTCTAATAATTTCAGGGCAGAAGGAGCTGCCGAGCCATAAACTTGACACCCATAGTCCAATCGGGATAAGATTAGAGCCCAATAGATACGGAGGATAGTTGTTCAGTCTGCACCCCAAGATGAATGAGCAAGGAAACGTAGGGCATTGAGTTTCCTCATACAACTAATCTTTAGGTGGCGAATATGGGGCACCCAAGTCAATTTTTTGTCAAAGAGAAGACCCAGGAAACGATGCTGTGCTACAACTTCCAGGCGCTGATTACCCAAGAACAGTTCTGGATCAGGGTGAACTGGAGTACGATGACAAAAGTGCACCACCCTCGTTTTTGACGAGGAAAACTGGAAACCATGGGACGTAGCCCACATTGAAGCCCGCCGAATGGCGCTCTGGAGCTGACGTTCAGTAGAGGCTACTGAGTAGGAGCTGTACCATATGCAAAAGTCGTCGACATACAATGCCGGGGTTACCAGTGACCCAACAGAGCTCACCAACCCATTGATGGCGATTAGAAAAAGTGTAACACTCAACACTGAGCCCTGGGGGACGCCGTTCTCCTGTATCCGAGGGGAGCTAAAGGAAGAGCCAACTCTGACACGGAACAGGCGGTGGGATAAAAACTGACGGATAAAAATTGGTAAGGAGCCTCTGAGGCCCCAGTCATGAAGAGAACGTAAAATATGATGACGCCAAGCAGTGTCGTACGCCTTATGTAGATCGAAGAAGACTGCTACCAGATGATGTCTTTTAGAGAAGGCCTGTCTGATCGCAGTCTCCAGTCGAAGTAAATGGTCAATAGGGGATCGTCCCTCCCGGAACCCACACTGGTAAGGTGAGAAAAGTCCCCGGGATTCAAGAACCCAGCATAATCTGCGGGCTACCATCCGTTCAAGTAGTTTACAGGAGACACTTGTCAGGCTTATTGGTCGATAACTGTCCAGCGCTGACGGGTCCTTGCCAGGCTTGAGGGCAGGGACCACAATACTCTCCCTCCACTGGGAGGGGAACACCCCTTGAAGCCAAATACGGTTAAAAACTTTTAGGAGAAATTGTCGTTGTGAGGGGTTGAGGTGTTTCAGCAATTGATTATGGATATCGTCAGGGCCAGGTGCTGAATCACGAGAAGAGGAGAGGGCCAGCGACAGCTCCCAGTCAGTAAAAGGTTCGTTATATGGTTCCACCTGGTGAGAAGTAAAGCCTAATTTGAAGTTTTCGGCCTGGTGTTTCTGAAGGAGAAAGGTCGCCGGATATGAAGTTGTCGCTGATACATTGGCGAAGTGAGTTGCAAGATGTTCTGCAAAAACAGATGGCTCTGTGCAGACCCCATCAGGCAGGGCAAGACCAGGGATGGAAGACGGCCGCCAGCTACCTTGGATAGATCGGAGCATAGCCCACACTATTGTCAGAGGGACAGAAGAGACCAACAAGGATACAAAATGCTCCCAGCATGTCCGCTTACTTTGTTTGATTAAGTAACGAGCTCTGGCATGCAGACGTTTGAAATTTATGAGACCAG
The DNA here is from genome assembly GCA_026315105.1 of Locusta migratoria. Taxonomy (NCBI): domain Eukaryota; kingdom Metazoa; phylum Arthropoda; class Insecta; order Orthoptera; family Acrididae; genus Locusta; species Locusta migratoria. Next base: position 50,350,783 of record CM048755.1, on the reverse strand, counting down.
CGAGGGATGGGTGGCGCTTAAGATGTTGCAAGGCCCTACGGCGCTCGCGAATGGCTGCGGCAACAGTTGCATTCCACCAAGGGACCGGCCGGCGAGTAGGAGGGCCTGTCGACCGGGGAACAGCGGCGTTGGCAGCTTGGGTAATCATGTTGGTCATTTGGCTGATAATATCATCTATACAGCCTGAGGGGGAAGATGGGAACACAACCTGGGATGTATATAGCGGCCAATTAGCACGACGGAAAGCCCAGCGGGGTACCCTGGCTTGTGGTAGGTGTGAGGGAAGTGAAAGGATCAACGGAAAGTGGTCGCTATCGCAGAGGTCGTCATACGCCGACCAGTGAAATAAAGGATGGAGAGAAGGAGAAGTGAGAGAGAGGTCTATGGCAGAAAAGGTGCCGTGAGCGGCACTAAAATGAGTTGGGGAACCATCGTTGAGAAGGCTCAGATTGTGGTCAGCAAGAAACTGGTCTATGAGGCAGCCCCGGCTAGATGTATAAGCACGGCCCCACAAAGGATGGTGGGCATTGAAGTCCCCAAGGATGAGGTAAGGAGGGGGGAGTTGCTGAAGGAGGGCCACTAGGGACGCGAGTGTAGGTGGCCTGTCAGGTGGAAGGTAGAGGTTACAAATGGTCAATGGAGTGTCCAAGTGAACCCGGACAGCAACCACTTCCAATGGAGTTTGGAGAGGAATCCCGGTACTGACAATATCTGTCTGGACCAAAGTACAAACCCCACCAAACGCCTGGAGGGGACCAACCCGGTTCCGACAAAAAGCACGGAACCCACGTAGGTTCGGTGAATGTGCATCCATAAACCTCGATTCCTGCAGGACGACACAGGCCGCAGAAGAGAGAGAGATTAGCTGTTTAATCTCCAAGAGGTGACGGTAGTAACCATTACAGTTCCATTGGATGATCACATCACGAGGATCTAGGCGGGAAGCGAATGGCATAATGTCTGTCACGCCGCTTTGTCAGCGTCCGTCACCAAAGAAGAAGGGACAACATCCATAAATAGCTGATCAGCCTCAGGCTCAATGGGATGAGCGAGTTGCGAAAGCACAGTCGGCACCTCCGGTGGTACCAGAGGGGCTTTATCTTGTAACTTTGGTTTCTTCTTCTTCTTCTTCTTCTTCTTCTCCTTCTCTTTCTCCTTCTCCTTCTCTCGTGTGGGACGGGCAGGACCCGCCCCAGAGAGAGGACTTTTGTCAGTTAGGTCTGGTACTGACGAAGATCGGGCGACCTTTGAACTCACTGACTGGGAGTCCGATGGCCGGCTAGAGGTCGAAGATCTTCGATCTGGGGAACGCCGGGACGGAAGGCCCTGAGATAGGGCACTGTCACCGGCAGGCGACGGAGAAGGGGTGCACTTCTCCGGCTTGGAAGGGTTGGGACACAAAGGGAGGGCTACAGGAGCTACAGGAGAGGGAGATGTGAGGGAGGGGTGGGGACGGGGTGTAGGGGGGAGATGGGAGTGGGAAGGGGAGGGTGAAAGGCTAGACGATAACGTCGTAGCGAAGGTCGTCGCCATTTGCACGGGATGCAGACGTTCATATTTGCTGCGGGCCTCAGGGTACGTCAAACGCTCCAGGGATTTGTACTCTTGTATCTTCTTTTCTTTTTTGGACATAGGGCAATCTGGCGACCGTGAAGAGTGGTGTTGATGACAGTTGACGCACACCGGCGGAGGAACACAGGGGCTCCCCTCATGTAGTGGGCGTCCACAATCACCGCATACTGGGACTGCTGTACAGCGAGAGGACATATGACCAAACCTCATACATCGAAAACACCGCATGGGAGGTGGAATGTAGGGCTTCACTTCACATCGATATATCATTATCTTGACCTTCTCTGGGAGTGTCTCCCCATCGAAGGCCAAGATAAAGGCCCCAGTATCGACGAGGTTATCTTTAGGTCCCCTCTGAACACGGCGAACAAAATGTACACCACGCCGCTCGAGATAGGGCCTAAGCTCCTCATCAGTTTGAAGGAGGAGGTCCCGGTGGAATATCACACCCTGTACCATATTCAAGGATTTGTGCGGGAGAATTGTTACTGGAATGTCGCCAAGGGTGGTGCAGGCGAGCAAAGCTTCAGACTGGGCTGCCGAGACTGTTTTAATGAGCAATGAGCCAGATCTAAGCTTACCCATAGATTCCACTTCACCAAACTTGTCCTCTATGGTCTCGACAAAGAACAGCGGTTTGGTGGTAGTAAAAGTTCCTCCATCAGTCCTTGAGCAAACCAGGTAGCGAGGAAAGGGTTTTGCTCCTAACCGGCGAGCCTGGCCTTCCTTCCAAGGGGTAGCAAGGGAGGGAAACATCCTCGTATCCGCAGTAGCAGCATTAAACGATCTCTTTCTGTCTTCAGAGACGGCCAATGCACGACCATTTTGGAGTCTAACTCTTTTCATGGGGCTAGACGTCCGCCCTGGTGTCACCCACTCCGAAACCGGGGCTCTCTCCATGGGCGCCACCCAGCCTCAGCAAAGGCCACCTGGCACGATGGCCATTGCCGGGAGTTCTGATACCCCCGAGGACAGGCATCAACTCCTTGGCTTGCATGGAGAGGTCGCAGCTCAGACACCAGTAGTGTGATCCCTGTGGTATCAGGGGGCTCAGCCAAAGGGTACATAACAGCCCCCCCACACGGACTGGCTACACGTGCTGGGGACCTAGCGGGGGATGGGGGCTACAGCGAGGAAAGGAAGTGGAAAGGAAAGGATAGGATAGGACCCACGCCGTAGGGGCTAGGTTGGGAGTTCTTCCCCAATTGGCTCGCACATTATCGGACAATTTTGGTATGGAAGGTCAAATCCCAAGGGGGACCAAACTGGGCCAAAAACCGGTGTACACAGCAGACAAAACCAAAGTGCAGGACAATCGGTACCATGGGATAGCCAAGCCGTCATCTAGAGTAACACCGAGAGACGGGGTTGGAGAGGGTGGGAAGGAGGAATTGGGATGGGAAGGAGGGGGAACTAGGAGGGGTAATGCAGCCTGGGGAAAGCAGGAAAAAAGGCTTCAATGGCTTGGGGACCCGTGCGCACCACACACGTACCCACAAAAGAGCTGTGGGCCCCCTGGGGGGGGGGGGGAGGAGGCAGTCTCTAATGATCTCACTGTCGACAGACATTAATCCCTAATATCCTTTCCTTCCTTCACCTGAGGAGCAGACCCAGCAATACAGGTAGGGGAAAGCTCCAAACTGTGCAGGTGTCAAATGTAAAAAATCAGGCGAAGTTTCTGCAGCCATCTTGGGCTGATGCACAGAGGCAACAATCAGTAAATTTGTCACACAAGCTGTGGGCTTCCCCTGGTGTTGTATGCAAAACACAATGTGTTCATCAAATGTGCACACACATGGGGAACTTCACTGGTTATCAGGGTATGTGAAGTTAATCTAGTAATTTCAAAATTGAGTCACATTTGCAATAATTTGGTGGTATGATGTTTTTCAACCCCCCACCCCCCTTTATACCCGGATGAAGGCTGTAATTTCATAGGAAAATTTAAAAAGTAAAGCCGTTTTATCCTCTCTTGCGAAAAGCAGGCCCATAAGTGTTGTCAACCAGTAGTTAATATAGTGACACAAACCCAAGAGATGTCCATGATGTACCTCTATACTGTAAAAAGCAACAATATTACAAGAACAGTGTCTCTTTGTAGGTCGCTAGCTTACTCATAGTGATGGTCATTTGCAAAACATTCCTGAACACAAAGCGACACCTTTCATCAGCAGTCACGGCACCACTTCAAATGCAGCCATTTGTGTTGTTGTGCTAATCACAGCCTACATGTGAGATGGAAATTTCTTAATTTGGCTGCAGCAATGATGTGAAACAATACAGACTGTAACAGGAAGTTGATTACTTGCTTTCAGGTGACAGGTGCAGATGTGAAAAAGTTACTGGATGCTTGACGCACAATGCAGCCATCTTGCCTTGTGGTGTTCAGACTTAACTGACTAGAACTTTGATGATGAAAGTTCTTGTCCTCCCATTCCCATGTAGTCCAAGGCCAGATTGCTGCCACATCCTTTTATCCGGCATACTTGGATATTGCACAGTCTGACCAACAGACTAAATGGAGATACAATTTCATCCCAATGTCTCATTTTAAGTATGTGGTATTTCTGTGTTCTTATAGTCTAAAGGCTGTTCAACCTGGTACAGAAAATCGCAACTGTAACCATTTAGATATCCCCTGATGTTTAGGATGAGCATATTGGCATCCAACGATCTATTCTGGATGCTTTACTTTTTTATCAGGCTGCTTATATTTCTACCTCCCTTGATAGCCATGAGGGAACACAGTATCTCACAATGTTCAAATGTTTGTATAGCTTGTGGGACTTAACTACGGGGTCATTAGTCCCTAAACTTACAAACTACTTATCAACAAGCTAACACTAAGGACGGCACAAATATCCATGCCCGAGGGGGGATTCGAACCTCCGACCGTAGTGGCCGTGCAGACCGTAACTGACGCGCCTCAGTCCCCTCGGCCACCACGGCCGGCACACAGTATCTACCAGTCTTTAATTTATAATGATCTTGGAATTTTATCCACAAATAATAGTGCAAACAAAGAGCTTACACAAACCGTATCAACCAGCCCACGAGTTAGAATCTTTATTAACTTAACTGTGTCTCAGTTCTATGAAGTACACTTACTTTGGATTGTGTAACTTTAAAACTCTGGTAGGTGCCCACAGGCATACACACTGCAAGTTTTAGTTTATGGAGTGTTCACATGCTGGTGCTAGTTGTTGGCTTTCATTTAATGTAGTATTCGATCTTCATCACATATGGAGTATGTTTCACTTAGTTTGAAAGAGGAACAGGTCATTATGTACAATACAGTCCCGCCGATCCAAACTAATTGGGACCGGTTCTCATTTGGATTAGCTGGAATTACAGTGATGAGTTTCTAGAATTAAGTATAGCAAGCAGGTAAGTATGTACACCATGGTAACAGGTTTGGAAACAATGGCTCACTCTCACTCCCTGCCCTTGTTGTTGAGATCTTTGTAGTGTCTGAGGTGAGTGCACTGCCAGTTGGCTCACAGAGTGCTCAGTTTATATTAGTTATAGATCAGTGGCATGTGTAACAGTTGTATTCGTTCAGGTGTAATAATGTACATATTTTCGTCATGAATAAACGGAAACATACAATGTTAACTCTCAAAGAACAACTGAATGCTGTGAAGTGGATAGACAATGGTGAGAATTTATCTAAACTGGCAATGGGATCGGGTATTGGTAATACAACTATTCGTGATTGCGAGAACAAATGAGTGAAGCTCAAACAGTCCTGTGCAAGATCTTCGGGGGAAAACACTCTAAATTCGACAGACATTGGAAACAGTCCCAGTACGATAAAGTGGATGAAGCTCTTTTTCCCACAGTGGAGTAGCCAAGCGGTCTAAGGTGCCTTGCTGCTTTAAAATATAGTCTCAGAAAATCTTGGAGAAAGTTGTGAACACCTCTTAATTCCAGGACAACCTAGTTGAAAATGAAGAGGAAAATCTACTATAAATGATACAGACAATCCCTGGATGTGAAGAAGCTAGTGAAGGAGATGCAGATGAGTGGATGGGAACATTACTGACACTGGTTTAGTTGCTGCTGTGACTCGAGACCAGGAAGAAGTGGACTGCTGTGATTGAAGTGACAATGAACCTGAAAGTGACAAAGGAAAGCCGGCGCCACCCTAACCTCGCACTACATTATTTAGAGCAACAGCCCACTGCTAAACCAGCTGATTTGATGTTTATGAAACAGTAGTGCAACTATGCATCATAGAACAGACTGTCTTCATTACACCAAAAAACAATGACTAAGTTTTGGAACATCTAAAGATTAGGGATAAAATGTCAACTGTATTTTAGTAAGTTTGACAGCTTTTCTTTCATTGTTTAAACCTAATGTTTTGTTGCCAATTTTTCTAATACATGCTTACTGTAGTGTGTAAATTAAAGTAGTGTGTATGCACACAGCAGTTTACCACATAGTTTTTTCATACTCAGACAAACATTTTTCCCGGTTTAGGTTAACCAAACTTTCGGATTACCAGGTTCGAATTAGCGGGGCTCTGCTGCAGTTGCAAGACTTGCAAGACCATTATTAACTTGTGATCAGCCTCTGTGTTGCGTTTGCCGCCACATGTCTCATCAAATATGTATTTCTTCAGTTTTTTTTTTTGTTACGATTTTCTATACATTTTCAATATTTATTCTTATTTAAGGTTTTAGTTAGTTGTTTGTGTGTCTATTTATTCCCAGTGAGAGTGATAAATGTAAAAAATACTAAGGAGATCCTATGAATACTATCAGAAGTTTCTGAAGAGAAGTTAACATGTGATAAGTCTGATGAACAAAGTAGTGATTCTGAACTGTCACAGGTGGTAGATGACAGTCAGGAAACTATTTTACCTACTATTAAGGCAATTAACTAAATTAATTTTGGGAAAGACATTGAAACACTTTGGATTAGTCAGCCTCTAACGGCAGGAAATCAAATGCTAAAAACATTTTCACAATTTTCCCTGGGCAAAAAGGGAGTGCTAAAAAGGCACTCTCACATTTAGAAGAATTTCATTTGTTTATCATTGAAAACATGTGGTTTAGACCAACAGATGGATTGGTAAAAGATGAATTGGTATCAACTATTCTTGAGCTCCTGATCGTAAGGACACTACAATAGATGAAATTCAGAGTCATTTTAGGGCACTATTTCTAAGCCTAGAACTTGTCACATATGTGGACAACACATACATCTCAGGACAAAGACATTACACAACAACTGTGGAAACAACTGTGGAAACAACTGTGGAAACAACTGTGGAAACAACTGTCTACAATTGTGGAAACAATTGTCTACAAGAAGCATTCTCGTCAGAATTGTGTGTGTGTTTCTCCTGTGCTTCTAATGACCAGCAGTTGGGACATTGTTCCGACTGAAATGTTTATCGACAAATTTTCTAAACAAAGTGATTGCTTTATTAATAATGGAAACTCCAGGTTGGATTTCAACAATGTAATGACTTTTCATAACTCACTATAAAGACTAATGATGCTCACAGTCACACAACCATCATCTCCGGCCATCGCACTCCGTAGTGCGGCAACCGGAGATGACGGTTGTATGTGGTGTGTGTGTGTGTGTGTGTGTGTGTGTGTGTGTGTGTGTGTGTGTGTGTGAGCACGCACGCCTTTTGGAGCTCATTGTTACATCTTTGCAGTAAGTTGTAAACTGTCCTTATTATATTGACTGCTATATTAATTATTTTCACTTCAAATAAATAATTAACACAATGACAACTTGTTTTATTAGAGTTTCTACCCTTTGGCTTCCCTGGAAAGATACTTATGTGAAGATGAAATTGGGGGGTAAATGCTGTGGCACACAACTCACATGAAATCAGAAGGCAGACACACCAGAGGGTTAATAATGATATTCAAAGAAGGGGGGGCAAAAAAGCATTAAAAAGCCTACAATGGGCTGGAGTATTTTGCAGATTTTTATATCATACTTAATTTGATTTCTGCATGCAGAAGAAGTCAGTCATTGAACTGATAGCATCTTAATAACACACTCTGGAGAAGGAATCTTATAATACACATTTCAAGCAACCACATGACAGAGGAAAGTCCTATAAAATGTAACCGGAAGTAAGTGATACCAGAGAATTGTTGACGTGTGATAATAAAATTGAAGTTCATAAACTACTCCGGTGTAAAGTTCAAGTCCAGATAACCACCCTTCCTTCAAATGCAATCCTAATATATCAATAGATTTAATCATCAATCAGTAACAGAATTATTCTTCCATAACTCTGTGACCCGCCCTCATAAAAAAATTAATCAACTTCATACTCAGTTTTCAGATTTTATTACCAATCTCCTAGTGTGTGTGTGTGTGTGTGTGTGTGTGTGTGTGTGTGTGTGTGTGTGTGTGTATTGGTCTACCACATCAAGACACAGCTGGGATGTGAGATTGGGGTGTAACGAAGTCTACAACAAGTTATTCACTACTTTTATCTCCATGCCTATCACAAAACACTTCATTCTTGATGTAAGTGATGTGTGCTGTCTCAGTCACTATTTACTACCATCCATATTCAGAACTGATATGACTGTGGCTACAGTTCGTAATCACCCTAAATTACTCAATCTGCAATGAAAATCCCTAGACACTGTAACAGGTCAAGGAATAAAATGTGGAAACATAATTTAAAACTACCATACTAGTCAATTTTTTAAAAATTTGCAGTCAAAATAATTAATCACTTTATATAGTTCATCAATCATCTAAGAAAAAGCAAAATTGTTTAGAGTAATTAATTGATTATGCTACAATAAATAAATCTGTAAACTGAAAACTAGTTATGAAGTCATTTACATCTTCATTATATTGGTCAACTGGTGACACTTCTCTTTTCCCTTTTAGTGATTTTCTGAGTTGGGCTTCAGTTGAATTCTTGTGAACTGCTACTGGAATACCCCGTTTTGGCACAATGTCACAAATCTCTAATGAATTCTCCGCATCTCTCTTCTTCAGGCCATTCATTTGATTGGTTACAGCATTGATGAATTTCATTTTCTCTCCAACTTTTAGTCGATTGACAGACAACCCTGACTGCAAATAAATTAAAAATGAGTGGTGCCACTAATATTAATATGTGGAGAACAACATTATATACTAGCTCTATTAATTAGTTATTAATCACAGATTAGATTAGTTTTTCGTTCCGTAGGTCCATGTTGAGGAGATCCTGGTGGATGTGGAACATGTCAAGAAACAAAATTTACAAGCTGAATAATAGATAATACTAATAATATAAATAGATACATTTTAAGTTTTTTTTAAGCTGATGATATAATAAAACTAATATAGTATGAATACTGATACATGCATCATTTGGTACAATTTAGAAATTCACTAATGGAGTAGAAGGAGTTGGCCACTAGAAAGTCTTTTAGGTTCCTTTTAAACTGATCTTTATTTGTAACTAAATTTTTTTATACTTGATGGTAAATTATTCAAAATGTGTGTTCCTGAGTAGTGGACCCCTTTTTGAACTAAAGTAAGTGCTTTTAAGTCCTTGTGTAGATCATTTTTATTCCTAGTATTGTATGTATGAACTGAGCTGTTTGTTGGGAAAAGGGATATATTATTTATGACAAGTTTCATTAAGGAATAAATATACTGAGAGGCAGTAGTTAATATACCGAGTTCTTTGAAGAGGCTTCTAAAGGACGTCCGTGAATTTACTCCACAAATAATACGTATTACACGCTTTTGGACTCTGAAGACTTGACTGACTTGAAGACTTACCCCAAAATATTATACCATATGACATTATGGAATGAAAGTAAGCAAACTATGCAAGCTTTGTTAGTTTTATGTCTCCTATCTCTGATACCACTCGTATTGAAAATACAGATTTGTTGAGTCGTTTCTGCAGTTCTGTGGTGTGCTCCTCCCAACTAAATTTATTATCAAGCTGTAATCCCAGGAATTTAATACTGTAAACCTCTTCTATCTGCTCTTCTTCATACTTAATGCATATGCTGGCAGGAAATCTCCTACATGTTCTGAACTGGAGCGAGTCTTTTCAAAGTTTAATGACAATGAGTTGGCTTTAAACCATTTATTAATGTTCATGAAAATATCATTAGCAGACCTTTCTATAACGTTTAGAAAATGGGTTGCTTTAGCAAAGTAGCACTATTATTTATGAGGGAAGTTACATCCTCCCTTCAGTTACTCAGCATGCAGGTTGTACATCAATGAAAATTTTCATCAACTGAATTCTAAAGTTACAGTAATGGAAAAGACATTCTATTTGGAAAGGTGAGGTCAAGGAAAAAAACTGCAGTATGATGATATTGTGAAGTAGCCAACATAATATTTCAAAAGTTCAATAGCTTTGTCAATAGACTGAAATGTAGCAGTGTGATGGTCCATTACACTTTAGCTTTAGGCACTTTTTAATTATTGTATTGATGAAACAATCAAAACAAAAATGTCACATCTCTTTTTAATACAATGTAACTAGATAGATAAAAAATCTATTCGCTAATTGGCAGCAGTAGAAAACATATATAAGATATGAAAATGTACAAGCTTTCAGATCCATTGGTTTCTCCCCCTAGCAAAAGGGTTGAAGGGAAGGGGAAGGGGAAGGGGAAGGAAAGGAAAGGGAAAGGGAAAGGAAAAGGAAAAGGAAAAGGAAAAGGAAAAGGAAAAGGAAAAGGAAAAGGAAAAGGAAAAGGAAAAGGAAAAGGAAAAGGAAAAGGAAAAGGAAAAGGGGAGAGGGGAGAGGGGAGAGGAGAGACGCGTGAGGTTCAGGAATTGGGGACATTTAGGGAGAAGTTATCAAGAATTCTTTGTCTGGGGAATCTTAGTAGATGGGATGAGAAGGAAAGTAAAGTAAGAAAGTAAGTCAGCCCTAACACAGGATTTAGAGACCTCTCTAATTATATTAGATTTTCAAGATATAATAAAATATATTTTGGGCTTTCAATATGGCACAGTACACCATTTCTTCACCCTTAATAACTGACCAAAGACCTTAACAAGAGTTCAGTGACCATCTCCATATTGTTAAGTGAGTAAATCTAGTGTACAATAAATTTCACACTTCCTACAACATTCTCCACAATGATGTTCCAAGTTCATGCTGGACTGTTGTTACTAAATGAGGGGGGACAGTGGTAACACATCAGGAACACATTCAGGAGGAGGGCAGTTCAAACCTTATTTAGGTTTTCCTTGCTTTCCCCAAATCATTTCAGGCAAATGCCGGGGTCATTCCTTGTAGTATAACAGCATACTGGTCGTTACACTCAGCAGATGATGATGATGATGATTGGCATTTTAGGGTGCTCAACAGTGCCCGAATACTAACAAACAGATGGGAAGAAAAATTGTTCCAGTCGTATGGACGTAAAAAAATTTAAATGTACAGCTGAAGTTATAGGAATGTCCTAAAAGAAGGTTCAAAGAAAAGAACTGCATACGGGGATAAAATATTTATAGATGTATGGGGCCAAGTGACTACTTAAAGAGTGACTGAGCCACTCTGTCACACATTAAAATCGTACACCCAATATTTTGGAATGAAGTCCAGATGCTGTACAAAATCTTAGGACACAATCTACGGACGCCTCGTCGTCACCTAAAATAGATTTCAGGTCCTGTGAGAGACCTAAAGTTGTCCTCACACCAGCGTATAAATAGCATTCTGTGAAAATATGTCGTATCGACAATTGTGTCCGACATCTGTTACACACTGGCGGTTCCTCACGACGCAAAAGAAAGCCATGCGTTAGCGGGCAGTGTCCAATTCTAAGGCGAGTAAGGGCGACTTCCTCAGCTCTTCGAGGGCGGAAGGAAGTACGCCATGGACGTACTGAAGACTTTAGGGCGCGTAACTTGTTATCCGCCACATCCAACCACTGATCCTCCCACAAAATCATGGCTTTCCTTGTCACATACGAGGTAACAGCCTGCAATAGGACAGAACAGCGTACAGCAGGGGGGAGGGAGCAAGCCTCCTTAGCCGCCACATCAGCAAGCTCGTTTCCCCGGATCCCAGTATGCCCAGGAACCCAACAGAAGATGATCTCCTTGTGTCGTTGTTGCAGTGCAAGGAGAGCGTCCTGTATATCCTGCACCATCCGATCTGATGGGTACATTTGGTCAATAGCCAGGAGGGCACTTTGGGAGTCTGAACAGATCATGAACTTCACTCCATGATGTCTTCTGATCTGTTCTAGTGCCCTCACGATAGCGAACAGTTCCGCGTAATAAACGGTAAACTGTTCTGGGAGCCCTATCCGAAGGACAACATCGGGGAACACGACAGAGCAACCAATATGATCACCCTGCTTGAACCCATCCGTGTAGACCGTGACAAAATCAGAATGGTGACTTAAAATTTCGAGAAATTTACTTTTATAAAAGGTGTCTGAAGTAAAAGCCTTCCTGTAGAGAGTCAACTCTAAAAGCACCCTGGACCTCTGAAGTAGCCAGAGAGATCCCCTACTCCACCCCTGGCATCTGTGGCAACTTAGGCTTTCATTTGTGCAGAATCAAAAGGGCCTTGTCGGCCTGCAGACGGTTACAGAACAAGCGTACCACTGAGTGCTGATGATCATTGAAAGACGCTAGGAAGTTTGGAACAGACATAGATTGGTACGCTTGACGTACAGTTAGTAGAAGGCGGCAAATAGAAAGCGGAGGCTCACCAGCCTCTGCACAGTGGCTAACAACAGGGCTCGTGCGGTATGCACCTGTGGACAACCTGATACCTTCATGGTGTATGGAGTCCAGCATTTTCAAATAAGAGGGCCTCGCAGATTCATAAACCTGGCATCCATAGTTGAGACGGGGTCGCACAAATGACCTGTAAAATTGGAGGAGACACGCCCTGTCGGCTTGCCAGGACCGATGGCTAACACACTTAAGGAGATTTAAAGCTTTGATGCATCGTAATTTTAATTCCTTAAGGTGTGGCAACCAAGTTAGCTTTTCATGAAATGTAAGACCGAGCTATTTCACCTTCTCCTTAAAAGTGAAAGCAGTCTCTCCCCCCCCCCCCTCAAGTTTGAGAACCGGAGAATTAAAAAGAGAACGGGAGCGATTAAAATCAACACAAACAGTCTTCTCCAACAAAAAATTAAAACCTGTTCTGTTTGACCATTTCTCCAACCGCCTGATCGTCAGATGCAATTGACAAGCAGCAGTTGCTACAGAGGACGACGCACAGAAAATGGAGAAATCGTCCACAAAGAGGGAACACTGTACTGGACTTCGTACAGTGGACGTAATACTATTAATAGCAATGGCGAAGGCTGTCACACTTAAAACACTCCCTTGGGGGAATACCATTCTCTTGATGAAAACTGTCAGACAATACACTCCCGACCTTGTATCTAAAATACCGATCAGAAAAGAAAGACCGAATAAAAATGGGTGGACGACCACAAAAAACCCACTCATGGAGCTGCTGTAAAACATTACGCATCCAGGTAGTATCGTAGGCTTTTTCCAGATCGAAGAACACACCGATCACGTGTTAATTATGTAGGAAAGCTTGTTGGATTTATCAGTCAAGCAAGATCAGGTTATCAAATGGTGAACGGTACCTTCCGAATCCGCATTGGGAGCGGATTAATAGGAACCTGCTTTCCAGGACCCATACTAGGCGTCGGTTAACCATACACTCCAATGTCTTTCCTACACAGCTGGTGAGGATTATGCTACAATAACTAGCAGCGTCAGTCCGATCTTTGCCTGGTTTTAAAATAGGTATTAAAATAGACTCTTTCCACGAGCAGGGAAAGTTTCCAGTGAGGCATATTTGGTTAAAAAGCTGAAGGAGGACCTGCTTCGATTGCGGTTCCAGCTGTTGGAGCATGCTGTATGTTATGTCATCGACGCCAGGGGCAGTATCATGAGGTACTACTAATGCAGTCTCCAGCTCCCATAGTGAAAACGGTTGGTTATATTCCTCAGCATTGGTGGACCGGAAATCAAAACCAACCCTCTCCTGTATAGCCTGATGCTGCCGAAAGGCTGCATTCTGGATAGAATCTGATGTAATGGTGTAAAACGATTCTGCCATTACCTGAGCTATGTCCCGTGGCGATGTCAGGAGACATCCTTGCCCTTGTACAGCTGCTATTGGTGGTCGGGAGTTCCGCCTCGAGATCCTCCTAATGGCTTCCCATACTCTGCTTGCTGATGTGGACCTATTGATAGAATTCAGAAACTCTTGCCAAGACCTCTCCTTGCTCTCTCGAATAATTCGTCTTGCCTGTGCCCTCGCCACACGGAAAGTTGCAAGATTGTCCTCAGTAGGGCACCTGTGGAATCGTCTGATAGCTGCCCCTCCTGTTTCGGATTGCAGAACGGCACTCCTCATTCCACCAAGGAACAGGTTTCCTCTTAAAGTTGCCCTTGGATTTGGGGATTGACGCATCGGCGGCGGCGCGAATCACGGCTGTAGTGTGATCCACCCAGTTCTGAACGCCTTCATGCCGTTCCAAAACAGCCAACTGTTTAAAAAGCTGCCAATCAGCTTTTTTGATAAGCTACCTTGGCGGCTGTCTGGCACGATCCATGCCATCTGGCAGAGTTAGCCAGATAGGGTAGTGATCACAGCCATGAAGGCCGTCGTCTGCATCCCACTGGGCAATGTCTGCAAGAGCTGGCGAACAGAAGGAGAGATCAATGGCGGAAGACGTACCTGTAGCAACACTGAAGTGTGTGGCCTTACCTGTGTTCAGTAAAATTACTTCCATCAACTGTATCACACGCTCAACCATTCGACCCCTGGGGCAAGTGTTGTTAGATCCCCATAAAGCATTATGGGCATTGAAGTGTCCTAAAAGGAGAAAGGGGTGAGGAAGGTCATCAATAAGCTGTGTCAAGAGTGCAACATAGAGAGGCTCTTCAGGTGGCAAATACAGAGAACACACTGTAAGCTCAATATGTGCCAACACACAGACTGCAACTGACTGTAGCGTTGTAGTTAGGGGCACAGGCATGGAATGGAATGTTTCCTTGATAAACACTGCCACACCACCTTGCGCCCTATCGCCAGTCAAGTCGTCCTTTCTGTAGGTGTGTTAGCCTCTAAGTACAGGTGTGTCACACTGCTTGAAATGTGTTCTTGAAGGGAGACACAGAATGGCCTGTGCTTGATAAGAAGGAGTAATTCTTCCAAACGAGCCATGAATCTGTTCATGTTCCATTGGAGTATGGTTGCCATTTTAGCAGTGTGGTTCTAGTTTCCCCCTATCCTTGTGCTAAGACGGTGAGGCACTGTGTGAGCGGGCAGTGGCAGAAGGCTGACTGATTCCGGTGATGAGGTATCCAGGTCCATTATGATATCCTCGTCATCGGTTTAAGGCTGCTAGACTGACATCGGATGGTGCCTGTGGGGGGCTTTTGATCGAATGCCGAGATGCCTTCTTTGATTTCTTCTTGTTGGAAGAAGATGAAGGAAGGGCGTGTTGCGAAGCACTCTGCTTTCGGAGAGCACTCTGCTTCTGGGGGGCCACCTGCTTCTGGGTAGCTCCCTGGTGTTGAGGAGCACACACTGTTGGAAAGGCACGTTCATATGGGATGCCACTCTCCTTGTAGGGAGCCTTCTCAATTATTGCTGCAGCTATCTAATCTTTCACTTCTATTGGGTCGGCCTGTATTCCCATATCTCGACTAACCTGAGTTTGGCATGTACAGGTGCAGGTGCAAGTGTCGCTGGTGGAAATGGTGATAGTCTGCGTTGATGCATCAACAGTGGGTGCAAGTTGTTGGAGTAGTGAAGCATAGGCGCTCGGAAACACTGGAGGCTGTGTCGCCTTATATTCTTTTTTGGCGTCCACATATGGGATATGTTTGTACACTTATCTCATGTATTTTTCTTCCTTCAACAAAGACAGGGCAATCACAACTTCATACAGGGTGCCTTCCCGAGCAGTTTAGACAAGCTGCTGGGGCGGGACAGTCAACCCCGGAGTCGTGGGCTGCCTGTCCACTCCTCCCACAGGTTGGTTGACCTTCACAATTATGTTTTGTATGGCCGAAACGCTGTCATGTGAAACACCTCATAGGGTTTGGTATAAAAGGCCTAACTTTCAGACAGTGAAACTCTGCCGTAAGATGTTCTGACAATGACGAAGAATTGAAAGTAACAATGAAGGTAGGGGGTTTTCTCTATCACTCCATTGTTCCTTCGGGTCCTTTGCTCAACGTCAATGATACCCTATGATGCCCACTGCTGTTTTAGTTCTGCCGTTTCGATGTCCATAATGTCACGGCATGTGACCACTCCTTTGCTGGAATTTAGCGTGTTGTGTAATTCCACAACAATGTCATATTCACATAACTTCGCTGAATTCAAAAGAAGGTTCACCTGCTTTGCTCTGGTCGTCTCAACTAACAAAGCGCCATTCCGCAGCCTCTTAATCGATTTCAATTACCTGCAAGTCCTTCCAGTCCCTTATTAATGTAGAAAGGGGAGACCTTTTCAAAGGTACCCTCTTTCCTCTAATGACAACAAAGACATTAATAATGACTCCTTGAGCGCTGTTACTATTGGCAGATTGTGTCTCAGGAGGACTGGCCTCCCTCAAACGCTTAGATGTGTGGGTGCAAGTACCCTCTGACGGTACACCCATCCTGCTGGGGTTAAAAACATGTGAGGATTCCATCTCAGTCCCACAAGCAGCTAGGGAAGGGACAGTCCACCCATGCAGAGCCCCGCTTGCATGGGTAATCATTATACAACTGAGGTGCAGCAGTATTCCCAGAGGTCGCTCGCTAGCAACTGTTCAACCTCAACAGCCATGCATTCCATCAGCATGCAGCACACCTTGTGATTGAGGGGGATATATACATATATATACACGATCCGGGCAATAAAGCCGAGATCCCCACTCCCTGCAACACACAATCTTCCACTGCTGTGCCAAACGGTGGTTGCTGAAGCATGCCCAGGGCTTACAGTCTAAAGGACTAGTGGCGCCCATACTCCGCAAATTAATGCAGAGCCCCTCAGGGGACACTCAGCAGGTCTTTCTGACAGAGGTCTTTTATAATAATATAAAAGGACAGAAAATTGTGCATATACGAAAGGATGGTAGTTATTACTTGCTGTGGAGCAGAGATGAAATAATGCGCCATCAAAGAGGAGTCGCGCTGATACATGAAGAAAAGGAAAGGGGGGAAAAATTTATGAGTGGGACCCCGAGAGTAAGAGGGATAGTGTCTTGTTTTTTCAACAAGTATTGTTATGAGAAGTAAAAAGACTCTTGAGATGGACATACACTGAACTGTCATGACTGATAATGTTTTACGATTGTGTGATGTTTTATTACATGTCAATGTTAACAATATTTTAATATATATGTGCCATTAAGAGTGTGGAATTATTCATTTGAGTAGTTTCAGAAGTTTCTTCTACCCATAGGACTTCCCCTGCTGAGTAGAAAAAGAAGCTAATGTCAATTTACGTCAGAGGAGACCGATTAGTGAGGCCCTCATTCTTCAAATAAAGTACCAGAGCTGGGCACCGTTACTCAAGAAGTTAAATTTGTTAATCATTAAGCTGTTACAAAAAAAAGTCAACTTTATTAAACTTTAACTTCCTTTAATTTGTCCGTAGAGTAATGCTTTAATGTTAATCATTAACTCTTGAAAGTATTGTGCAGTCACAAGAAATCACCTTCAATCTCCGAATTTATATATTCATGTTGTTATATTATTGAAATCAGCAATTAATATTTAAGATAAATGATTTGGATAAGCATGTTTAAATAAGGCTTGGAGTATACATAAAAACTAGTATTACTCCACCACTCTATCGTGGCACTCGGCCGTGAGCATAAACAAATTATGTCTAATCACATACAATAGTGTAAAATAGCCTCCGCAAGAGTCATTTGCTTTGGGGGAAAAGTCTTTTGTTCTGTAAAATGATTTGTCTACTTGTATATAAAGAAGAATGATTGTTTGTCATTTGTTTATGCTCATGGCCAGATGCCATGATATAGTGTCCCAGTAATATACTGTATAAATCTTAATTTTTAATAGTAATTATTTAGCAGTAAAATTAGGATACACCACTGCAAGTTGCTGCAATGCCAAAACCCAATGTTTATCTGTCGTATTTCGTTTGCAGGAGTACTGCTACTGGCGATATTGGAATGCAAAATAAAATATTAATGTTCCTTTTGGATTTTCCTCGACCGGAACCTGCCTCAACTCTTGTCAAACTGTAGAGACTGATTTATGGCATCTCCTCATGTGCTGTTTACAGTTATTAAGGTTTGACGTTTGAGCCTGAATTGCTGATTTTTCGGAAGGCACAATTACAGTTGAAAAGTATATCTTCTCCCAATCTAGATATAAAATCAACAAAATCACTTAGATGTGCCCACCGATTTTCATATACTGTTGAGCCCATGATAATGGTTTCGCACACAAATCTTCAACACTCAGATCACTTTCACTGCCAAAAGATGCACTAGGTGTGAACTTAACGAGCAACACCATACTGCCAGCAAGTATAGACCACTGACACCGAACGTAGAACACTTAATCTTTCCTCTTTCCTAGACTCACTTAGCGCAGGTATACGCAGAGTCACAGTTTTCTGCCAGTTGGAGCAGGCTTACACTAAGTTGTGGGTTTCCCCTGGTCTCCCATTTCCGCTGTTTGGGTCTTGGCTGCACCATTCAGAAGATCAACCATACACTTCCAGGGTGTGATTCAACCCATAGCCTGGGCCACAGAATTTTTGACTGTGTCTGGGCGTAGCCGCAGCAAATTAACAGAAGTTAAAGAGTCCGTTAACATTTTTTAAATTAACTTAAAAGTTAATCTGTTACTCAAGAAAGTTAACTTCATTAATTCATGATTAAGGGATTAACGGACTTCTGCACAGCTCTGCAAAGTACTACACTGTCATGAAAAGAAGAACCTGCGAAATAAGGTAATGTGACAACTTGAAAAGTTGCAGGATTGTACTGCCTCCAATACTGTAATTTAAGTGGTACACCACATCCTTTCAAAGGACATGGACAACTTCCTTCCCAATCTTTAGCCAAAAATCAATCCAAGTTTGTGTCTATATCTAATGGCCACAATGTTAATGTGACATGAAACCCTAAGCCTCTTTTCTTCCTCCTTTGGGTTACTGTTATAAAAGGTAAAGCCCTTTCTTGAATTCCATGAGCATAAAAAGTTATTTGTTTTAGTAAGTCTGGAATATTTAATTTTTTTAACATACATGAAATGGTGTAAGTTCAACAGTCACATAATAATATTCATTCATTCATTCATTCATTCAAATGGCACTTTTCTGCCCACATTAATTTCATGCGTTCTGATCTCTGCCTTCGGAGCTCCTCAATGTTGTGAGGCTGCTTTCTTTTTCTTTCTTCTTCTTCTTCTTCCCTGAAGACCACTTTCTGAATTTTGTTCCTGTGTAAACCACAGTGGTTGTCCTTTAAGCTTCGTTATTTTATGAAACATTTGCTTTGTCAGACTGTCATTTTCCATTCTCGCCTAATGTCCGAAGAATGACATTCTTCTTTTCCGCATGGTATGTATTATGTTCTCTACATGTTCAGATATTTCTTTGTTGGGTTGTGGTCTGTTATATTCTGTTCCTGTTGTACTTAGGCCGAGTATGCTTCTCACCAGTCTCCTTTCCATTTTCATTAGTTTATTGATCCCTCCTTTTTGGACTAGCTTTAGTGTTTCAGCACCATACATAGACTCTGTTTTTACCATTGTGCTATAGTGTTTAATTTTGGTGTCCCACGATAATACCTTCTTCTTCGGTTTCCTAATTTGATGCCTTTAATATTGGATTTTCTCCACTCTCTTATCACTTTTTCAAGAGCGCAATTAAAAAGTATATGTGGCAACCCGTCTCCCTGCCTGACTCCTGTTTTTATTTCAAAGCTTTGAGAATTCTCCACAGAACCTAACTTTAAATGAGGTGTTTGTCAATGTGTCTTCGATAATGTTTGTAGTTTTTGGATGTAGGCAGAATTCTTTCATAATACTGATAAGGGATTTTCTATAGATGCAATCTTAAGCTTTCACGAAATCGACAAAGGTAACTGTTGTGTCCTTGTTTCTCAGTTTCCTCATTTCTAAGATGGTTTTTAGAATCCAGATCTGTTCAATGCATGATCTAGTTTTCCGAAATCCACCTTGGTATTCCCCTATTTGTGGGTCTAGTTGATGTCCACCTGGTTGAGTAGTGCTTTAGATAGTATTTTATAGGTTACTGGCAGAAGTGATATCCCCCTATAATTATTGGGATCTGTTTTAGGGCCTTTTTTCTTGTACAGGGGTGTATGATGGCAGTTTTCCAGTCTTCCAGAACTACTACTTTCAAATTTTATCTATTATATTTATCTATAGCCTTCCACAACTCAGCCTTAATTCCATCCTCTCCGGGTGCCATATTGTTTTTTTAAAGCATATATGATTTCTTTAACTTCTTTTAAATCTGGTGCCATCAAATTGTTATTTTGAGTATAATTTTCACTAAATATGAATTTGGTTTCAGGTTTATGACAACTGTGTAAATCTTCAAAATATTTTGCCATTATGTCACAGTTATCCTGTTTAGAATGGGCCATTTGGTTAGTTTTTGGGCTCGCTAATTGTATGTTGGCGGTATAAAAATTTGGTTAGTTGTTTCTAAAACAGTTGGTAATAATTTCTCGTCTTATTCCTTTTGAAATCTTCATTAATTTGATTTTGATGTAGCTCATTCATGGTGTACAACTTCCTCTCTTTTTTAAAAATTCTAGTGGCTTTTCTCTTTTGTAGGAGGTTTTCTCTGTTTTCCTGACTTTAGTTTGCATTCCACTTTTCCCATGATTCTTGAAAAGCCTTGTCACATTGATCATTCCACCATGTCTATTTCTTTATGTTTGGTAGGTGGTGCTGTTCTGATTGCTGCTTCGATGATGCCATTTCAGAGGTCATTCCAAGTTTGGAAGTCCTGGTTTTGTAGTTCTGCTTTAATTTTCCCAGTGGCAGTTTACTATGGTCATATTTTGGGATCTTTGTCTATTGTGTTCAAGCTTCATGCTTGATTCGAAATTTAGCTACAGAGATGTAGTGATCCGATTCTATATTCGCTGATTTTATGACTCTGACATTCATTATTTACTTAGATGACTTTCTGTTTATTGCTATATGATCCAGCTATCCCCCCCCCCTCCCCCCCACACACACATATTGGTTTGGTGATATCCATGTCTTAAGCTTTTTAGGATTTCTTTCAAAGGACGTGGATATTACAACAATATTGTGATTATCACATAGTTGTATCAGTCTTTCCCTGTTTTTTGTTGGTACACATGTGAGCAGAATATTTACCAACCATTTTCTATGTAACAGTGACGAGTTTTTAAAAATGTTATGAATAGAAGTACTTATAATTAACATGGCAAATTCTAGATTTTAGCCAGTTTATCAGTCTGAAAAAGCAGAAAAAGACAAACAGATACAGAATAAGGCAGAGAATAAATATACATCACCTGACAGAAGGGCCATAATTCACAAAGGAATTGTCAGAGAAGTATTTAAAATATACAAAAGAATCATTATTTTCAATCCTCAAGTAACCCTACATCTGTACAAAGTCAGTATTGTATTAAGTTGATGTTACGAGTATCTGTAGCCTTAAATCAAAGACATGCTGGTTTCTTCAAAGTATTTTGTACATGATGTTGTTGCAATTCAATCCCTCAGATTTCTTGGGAATGACTAGTCCATAAAATATGTCTGAATACTGAGGGACTGAAACTTCCTGGCAGATTAAAACTGTGCACCGGAACTGGGACTCAAACCTCAGTCCTTTGCCTTTCGTGGGCAAGCGCTCTACTGACAGCTATCCCGACACAACTCACGATCCCGCACACTCCGCTGAAGAGTAAAAGTTTCATTCTTGAAACATCCCTTAGGCTGTGGCCTAGCCATGTCTCCACCATGTATGTCCTTTCTTCCAGGAATGCTAGTCTTGCAAGGTTCGCAGGAGTGTTTCTGTGAAGTTTGGAAAGTAGGAGGCGAGGTACTGGCCGAAGTAAAGTTCTGAGGCAGGATCGTGAGTTGTGTCACGATAGCTCAGTTGGTAGAGCGCTTGCCTGCGATAGGCAAACGTCCCAGGTTCCAGTCCCGGTTTCGGCACACAGTTGTAATCTGCCAGGACGTTTCATATCAGCGCACACTTCGCTGCAGAGTGAAAGTTTCATACTTAGGAACTAATTTCATTCACATTCACTGTGAAATGTGTATAATGACAAGTAAAGGTTGTGTTGTGTTTGTAACAAAGAACTGAGAACAGAGTATGGTAACCTTGCATATTAAATGAATCTGCTTATAGTGAATGCAAAGTTGAAAACAGAACCACAAAATTTAACGCTATACTCATTTTCATTTCATCAACACTGTTGCTCAACCACAATAAACATCCATTCATGTAGTATAGCCAAGAAAATTAGCACAAGAAATTTCATTCTGTTTAGTAATAGTCAAAAGCTGGTAATAATTTTTATTGATGTCAATATATAATTTATTCCTAAAAAGAATAAACACTGGTAAAGTTTTACAAAATTTTTCAAGGTGATATAGAAAGGAAGGAAAATTAGGGTTTTTAACACTCCTTTGACAACACGATCATTGGATGGATGGATGAATAGATAGAGGGTTTTGGGCGCTCGACAGCGAAGTCTTCAGCACCCGATCAAATTTAAAAGGTTAACAAGCAAGAATTGTAACAGTAAAGAAACTTATAAAAGAAAGTAGAGCAACAAGCAAGTAACGCGCAGCTGAGGTAAAAAACAAAAGGTGAACATTAGAGATGACAGTGGGAAAAATACCCCACTGGAAAAGCTGGAGAAACAGTTAAAACAACTAAGCAGAAGACCAAGGCTGGCTGACCACAGCAGTAAAAAGGGTGGCCCAACCACTCTGCAACACATTAAAACCTCCAGCCTAAAAGCTTAGGCCAGAGTTGAGACAAATCACACTCGCTTTGTCATTACCTAAATTAGAGAGAAAATCTGCACCAAGGTTCACGGCAACGATCTGTGCACGATATAAATCACAGACAGATAGTAAGCTGCACGCCACGAGCATCACACAGTGGGGGCTTCTCACATCGGAGTAGGAAACCTTGTGTCAGTGGACAGTGCCCCATGAGGAGGCATGTAATGGTGACTTCATGTTGCATAAGAGGTCGGTAGGAGGAATGCCAGGGATGGATAGCGGGCTTCAGGTAACACAGCTTATTTGTGAGTCACTGAGAGCCAGTCCTCCTCCCACAACTGCAGGGACCGCAGCCAAAACAGAAAAGTAATATCCCGCAAGGGAATAGGACACTGTGTCACATCAGGGGCGCTGCAGGCCTCTTTGGCATCCTGATTGGCATCTTCATTAGTCTGATTGTCCACATGTCCCGGCACCCAGCAAAACGACACCTCCTTCCCGTGACATTGAAGGAAGGACAGTTCGTAGTGTATATGCTGCAGTAAGGTGGATATAGCTCGTTCACCAACTGCAGTGCAATCAGAGAATCAGATCAGAGAAGAAATCATTTGCTCTGAGCATGACGTAACTGCTCTAGTGCCATCAAGATCGCATGGAGCTCTGCAGAGAAAACAGATTACTTCTCGAGGAGGGGAATCTTAATAACACGGTCGGGGAACACAATGGAACATCCGACTGAGTTCCCATGCTTGGATCCATCGGTGTACAGAACTGTGACATTGGGATGCCTATCTAAAACAGTTAAAAACAATGACTGATAGGTAAAATCTGAAGTTTGTTCCTTCCTAAAATTTGCCAGGTCTAAAATAATTCTGGGCATCTGGAAAAACCAAGGTGGGACCCTGCCCCAACCGCTATGTAAAACATTAAAATCAGCCACTCCCATGTCTGAAAGGAAATCTTTTGTACGAATCCTGTATGGTCTTGTCACTCTTTGCCAAGTATGAAACAGCCTCTCCATCGGAGGCCGAGAAACAGTGAGGTATGCCAGTGTGAAAGGTGTGGACAATGTTTTATATGCCTGGCACACCATGAGTAGCTGTCGCCTGATGTGCACTGGTGGCTCCACCATCTTGGTATGGGGCTCGTCCTAAAAGCCCCAGTGGCCAGCTGAATCCCTGCATAGTGTACCCCATCCAACATCTTTAAGTAAGAGGGGCATGCAAACCTGTACACTGTGCACGCATAATCGAGACGAGACCATACAAAGGCTCTGTAAAACTGGAGCAAAAAGGTTCTGTTTGCAGACACTTCCAAATAGTCAGTGCTTTTAGGCACCGTGTCCATGTCCTTAAGGTGGGTGAGTTTAGAATCGAAGGTGAGGTCCAGAAACCTCACTGTGTCTTTAAAATGCAGAATAGAGCCCCTCATCTGCAGTTAAGGTAGATTAAAAACAGTATGTGAACAGTTAAAACGAACACATACAGATTTTTCAGTTGAAAACTTAAAACCAGTCATCCCTGCCCATTCATCCAAACATCGAAGAGTTAACAGCAACTGAAATGTAGTCATTGCCAGATTGGATGAAGAGCAAAAGACAGAAGTTATCCACAAAAAGAGGACGCTGGACAGGACTTTTCACGACAGAAGTAATACTGTTAATGGCGTAGCAAACAAGGTCACACTTAAAACGCAGCCCTAAGGGACTCCATTCTCCAACTCAAATCGATCAGAAAGGGCGTCACCGACCCAATATCTAAAATAATGTGGAGAAATGAAGGACTGAATAAATCGGAGAAGACAACCACGAAAATCCTTTTCATGGACCTGCCTAAGGATAAGATGCTGCCAAGTAGTATCACAGGCCTCCTCAAGATGATGATAAAAAAAAAAAATACCCAAAAGGTGTTGCCGGTGCATGAAAGCCTGTTGTATAGCTGCCTCCAGTAAGGCCAGGTTATAAAATGTGAAGTGATATCTCCTGAACACACATTGAAAGCGGCTGAGTAGCTGCCTGAATTCTAGCCACCAGAGAAGGTGGCGGTTAATCATCCACTTTAAGGGTCTTTCCCTTGCAGTTAGTGAGAGCAACACTACGATAACTACTTGGGCTGGTGCGGTCTTTTCCAGGTTTAAATAGGAATTGAAATGGCCTCTCTCCATGAGTCAGGAAACTGACCTGATGCCCAGATGAAATTAAAAAGATTGAGGAGGATTTCTTTGTTCTGCCTTGTGAGATGTCGTAACATGCTGTAGTGGATACTATCTTGACCTGGGGATGTGTCACGGGCCACAGACAATGCAGAGTCCAGCTCCCTCATGGAAAAGGGGCAGTTATACTGTTCATCATTGCTGGACCGGAAGTCCAAAATTTCCCTCTCAGCAGCCACCCGGTGGCGTTGGATAGTTGGACTGTAAATGGCAGTGGCAGTTACTATAGCAAAATAGACCACCATGGTCTGGACAATGTCTTGTGGGTTGGTCTGGAGACTACCATTACCCACCACAGCAGCTACTGGACACCTGCTACCCTTCCCCGACATCCTCCTAATGGCCTCCCATACAATGGAACTCTTAGTAGAATGGTTAAGGGAATTTGGGAACTGTTGCCACACCCTCTTCTTGCTCTCTCGAATAAGCTGGCGACACTTGGCCCTTGCCACCCGAAAGTTAGCGAGATTTTCTGCAGTCAGTCTACACTTGAACTGACGTAGAACCATCCACCTGATCCTAATGGCACAGCAACAGTCATCATTCCACCAAGGGAATGGATGCAATTTTGATTGCCCCGATTGATGACTGCGGAATGGATACAGTGGCAGCGTAGTGTATCTTAGTGGTAATGTTATCCACCCATTCCTGGACAATGTCATGGGGTTCAAATTTGGCAAGTCAAGCATAAAGTGTTCAGTCTGCCCTACGAAGAATCCATTTAGGCGGCTGTCTTTCAAGTTCTACTGTATCTGGAAGATGAATCCAAATGGGGAAGTAATCACTACCATGCAGGTCGTCATCCACTTCCCATTGAGTAGAGTGGGTAAGGGCTGGAGAGCAGAGCAACAGGTCAATGGCAGAAAATGACCCTGTTGCAGCGCAGAAGTGTGTACTCTGACCTGTATTTAGGAAGTTGGCAGTTGAAGACAAGAGAAGCCTCTCAAGTGCTCAACTCCTGGGGTAGGTGGTGATGGAGCCCCAAAGCACATTATATGCATTAAAATCACCACAGCGGATGAATGGGTGGGGGAGCTGTGTAAAAAGGTCTTCCAGAGCCTCTTAATTAACACTTTGAAGACCGAGCCCGAGCATAGGTCAGGCTACGGAACTGCTTTCCAAGTATAGGTCGGGCGGCAGTTGCGCGCCGTTCCCAGCCTATCAGCTGTCCGGAAGCAGGCCGTCTATTGTGGTAGTGCTGGATGGGACAGCTGCCTATATGTTGTTTGACTGCTGCTGTGTTCTGGTTTCAGAACTACGTCAAAATAAATGGCAAGACACACATAGCAGCTATCGTGACAAGCTGCACCATTGTGCATTGATGTAGCCATGAGACTCAATGTTCATGTTACTGTTTGTCATTTTTTGTTTATTGTTCTGTCAAATATGGCCCATTTTCTGAGTGAGAAAGAAATTTTATAAGCTAATTACATGAGCATTTACACAAAACTAAGAAAGGCTTTTTTTTTTTTTTTTTTACCAAAATCAGAAATTATATGATTGTTGTTATTAATTTCATCAACTAGTATAATTAAAATAAACCTTGAAGACTGTTCTTTCATAAAATGTCTTCTGTTTCAAGATATGTTAAATAGAATAACGCCCGTGACAGTTCAAAGAAAGGTAAAAATGGCTGGTCCAATGGACACAGAGCATACCTCAGCTGCCGGTCTTCAGAGTGTTAAGCATGTCATGTGGTAGCAAATACAGAAAACATACAGTCAATCAGTGGCACATATGCACTGACACTGCAACTGTTTGTGGGTTAGTGTTGAGAGAGATGGGTTCAGAGTCGTAGGCTGTGTTGATGACAACAGCCAAGCCCCTTCCAGCTCTCTCTCCACTAACGTCCTTTCTGTGGAGAACGTAACCATTTCTCTCAGGGGTATCATAAGGTTTAAAATTCGTCTCCACTTCTCCAATTTCTTACATAGGAGAAAAAGTATTTTTTATAATGGTGCAAAATATTAAATGGATTGACTGTCTGGAGTACTAAGACTAGCAAATACTGCTGTGGCATTTTTAAGAGGACTGGAAAGTGTAACTCTCCACAAAAAATGAGGCAATTAAATGTTGTAGTGATGCCAGGAATTTGATGAGTACTGTATATTGTGTGTCCTGAGTTGCATTCTGGCACAATACCTGTAAAACACACCAAAAATGTAAACAACTAAACACAGTTTGTTCTGTATCACTATAAAGTCAAAGTTATTTATACCTGTTTTTCTTCAAATGTTACTGAAGTACCAAAATATCAGACCCACAAGAAAAAAGATACGTGCATTTTAAATAACATATCTTCAAAATTACTGCTGTAAAACTTGGCTCAAATATATACATACTTACTTTCTTAAATACATTTTCATTATTCTTCAATTTCAATAATTCTTCTTTTAGTTCACTGTTTTCTCTCTGTAGCCGTTTAATAAGGTACTGATCCCTCATATGCTCTGACTGAATTTGGTCCTCCCTCTCTTCTATATTTTGTTGTAAATCTGCCAGCTAAAAAACAAAATGATACAAAAATAAAATAGGCCAGTGAAAATAAGAGAAAGTAGAAATCTGGCAATATTCCAGAATAACAAGAAATATAGGCAGATATAGTAATGAGGGGGATTACTGCAAAACAATTATGGGAGGAAAAGTTCAAGAGCTCACAGTAAGGGAAGGAGAGTTTTATTGCATTCAAACCTTAACATATAGATAACTAAATGCCCCTATTTCACAAAATTTTTTAAACTTACGTAGTGTAGTGACAGCAGGCTGCAGCTCACTGTAAAGACAATTGTTGAGCTGCAGACATGGATATAGAGTGAGACAATCACACACACACACCCCTACAAGCTCTCGGCCACAGCTTTACTCAGAAAAAGATCAAACACACATTCACACAATCACACAAGTACAACTCACACACTCATGACTGCTGTCTCCAACCACTGCACCTCAAGTGCCCGTCACTTGATCAGATTATGTAGCACTTGAGGCACAACAACCAGAGATGGCGGCCATGTGCTGTTGTAGAAGGTGAGCGTGTTCTTTTTGTGAAGAAGACTGTTGGCAAAAGCTTTTAGCTGGGTGAGTGAGACCTGTCTATCCCACATGCCTGAATGCAGCTCGGCAGTTGCAACCTACCCTCAATCCATTATTGATATTCTATCCTGAACTTCCCATGCATAGAGAACTTAATTATATTGATTAGTCTTTCCACATTAGTGCTGTTAGAATATAAATGTATCTTCCAATACTGCTACTTTCTTGGATATTTATCATAAACAACTTCCACACAACCAACTACAAAACAGTTGTGAACCCTCCCTCTTTAGATTAGTTGGTTCATTCTATAGATCAATGTTGAGGTGATCCTCGTGGATGTGGAATATAAAATTGACATGTTTATCTCAAGAGTTACAATTTATAAACTTAGTAACAAGGAGGACACAATCTGGAAAAAAGTAAGCTTGTTTGAATTTTATACAATGTAAGTAATCTGAAAAATAAATTTTCAGATGCAGAGTACTGAAGGGTGATTATTTCTCATTTTCACCAGGCTACAAAGGAATCTTCTGCCTGTGATTTGAAATCTCAACATTATCATCTCAGAGGATCACAATGAAGTAAGACACTAAGATGTAGCAAATTGTGTTCTCACATATTTAACAGACGACAATAATTACAAAAAATCTTTTCACCTTTAAATGAATTAAAATTATGACACTTACCTACACTATGTACTAGTATACATAGTAACAGTAAATTTTTGCAATTAATTACCTAATTGTCTACTGTTGTGAGTAACATTAGAAAATATGTAAGAGGAACATGGATAGAATCTGTAATCAATAGAGAAGTCTTAATTTGGGCTCTATTCAGCAGTGGATGTTAAATGATACATGGTAGTAACTGTGATGGTGAAAAGTGATGGTGGTTGCTGTAGTAATGTCAAGCCCAATTTGACAGACATGTACACAATGTGGAGCATATCTGAGCAGCAAAGGCACTTGCAGATTTATGAATGACATGTCACAATTACAGTAATTTAGAAGGTAATGTGACACAGCACTGGAGTGGCTGGACATGATGGCTGTGTGTATATAGTTGTCTGAGTGATTGCATTAATGTATGAGGCACGTCCAGAAAGTAAGTTCTGTTTCATAATAAAATGAAATTGTACACAGATACAGAAGAAATTTTTATTGCACAAAATTCTACAACACTTAAACTACTTTTTCACATAACTGCCGAAATTTTTTAGGCACTTGTCATAGCGTGCCACACGTTTTTGCATGCATCCTTCACAGAAGGTTGCCGTGTGTGTATTCAACCATGTAGTAACAGCTCTTTATCATCGTTAAGTGTTGACGATGATGATGATGATGATTGGTGTTTTAGGGCGCTCAACAGCGAGGTTATCAGCGCCCGTATGCTAACGTAAGAAGATGAGAAGAAAAATGGGTCCAGTCGTATGGACATTTAACTTCAATTGTACATTAAAAATTTAAAAAGACGGTTCAAAGGAAAGGACTGCAGAAAAGAGTTAAAAGTTTGATAGATGTATGGGGCTCGGTGACTACTTAAAGAGTGACCGAGCCACACCACACTGTCACATATTAAAATCGAGCACCCAATATTTTGGAATGAAGTCCAGATGCTGTACAAAATCTTAGGACACAATCTACGGACGCCTCGTCGTCACCTAAAATAGATTTCAGGTCCTGTGAGAGACCTAAAGTTGTCCTCACACCAGCGTATAAATAGCATTCTGTGAAAATATGTCGTATCGACAATTGTGTCCGACATCTGTTACACACTGGCGATTCCTCACGACGCAAAAGAAAGCCATGCGTTAGCGGGCAGTGTCCAATTCTAAGGCGAGTAAGGGCGACTTCCTCAGCTCTTCGAGGGCGGAAGGAAGTACGCCATGGACGTACTGAAGACTTTAGGGCGCGTAACTTGTTATCCGCCACATCCAACCACTGATCCTCCCACAAAATCATGGCTTTCCTTGTCACATACGAGGTAACAGCCTGCAATAGGACAGAACAGCGTACAGCAGGGGGGAGGGAGCAAGCCTCCTTAGCCGCCACATCGGCAAGCTCGTTTCCCCGGATCCCAGTATGCCCAGGAACCCAACAGAAGATGATCTCCTTGTGTCGTTGTTGCAGTGCAAGGAGAGCGTCCTGTATATCCTGCACCATCCGATCTGATGGGTACATTTGGTCAATAGCCAGGAGGGCACTTTGGGAGTCTGAACAGATCATGAACTTCACTCCATGATGTCTTCTGATCTGTTCTAGTGCCCTCACGATAGCGAACAGTTCCGCGTAATAAACGGTAAACTGTTCTGGGAGCCCTATCCGAAGGACAACATCGGGGAACACGACAGAGCAACCAATATGATCACCCTGCTTGAACCCATCCGTGTAGACCGTGACAAAATCAGAATGGTGACTTAAAATTTCGAGAAATTTACTTTTATAAAAGGTGTCTGAAGTAAAAGCCTTCCTGTAGAGAGTCAACTCTAAAAGCACCCTGGGCCTCTGAAGTAGCCAGGGACATCCCCTACTCCACCCCTGGCGTTGGACCTGAATGCCTTGCGCCTGTAGCAAATCGAGGCTGTCCCTTGCACGGAACCAAAAGGGCCTTGTCGGCCTGCGGACGGTTACGGAACAAGCGTACCAATGATTGTTGATTAGCATTGGAAGTCGCTAGGGAATTTGGAGTTGACATAGATCGGTACGCTTGACGTGCAGTGAGTAGAAGGCGGCGAATAGAAAGCGGAGGCTCACCAGCTTCTGCACAGAGACTAACAACCGGACTTGTGCGGTATGCACCTGTGGACAACCTGATACCTTCATGGTGTATGGAGTCCAGCATTTTCAAATAAGAGGATCTCGCGGATCCATAAACTTGACATCCATAGTCGAAGCGGGGTCGCACAAATGACCTGTAAAATTGGAGGAGACGTGCCCTGTCAGGTCCCCAGGCCCGATGACTAACACACTTAAGGAGATTTAAAGCCTTGATGCATCGTAATTTTAATTCCTTAAGGTGTGGCAACCAAGTGAGCTTTTCATCAAAAGTAAGACCTAGGTATTTCACCTTCTCCTTAAAAGTGAGAGCAGTCCCCCCAAGTTTGAGAACTGGGTAATTAAAAAGGGAACGGGAGCAATTAAAATCTACACAAACGGTCTTCTCCAACGAAAATTTAAAACCTGTTCTGTTGGACCATTCCTCCAACCGCCTGATCGTCAGATGTAATTGACGAGCAGCAGTTGCGACGGAGGAGGACGCACAGAAAATGGAGAAATCGTCCACAAAGAGGGAACACTGTACTGGACTTCGTACAGTGGACGTAATACTATTGATAGCAATGGCGAAGGCCGTCACACTTAAAACACTTCCTTGGGGGATACCGTTCTCTTGATGAAAACGGTCAGACAATACGCTCCCGACCTTGTATCTAAAATACCGATCCGAAAGGAAAGACTGAATAAAAATGGGTAGACGACCACGAAAACCCCACTCATAAAGCTGCTGTAAAACATTACGCCTCCAGGTAGTATTGTAGGCTTTTTCGAGATCAAAGAACACACCTATCAGGTGTTGCTTACGTAGGAAAGCTTGTTGGATTTCCCGGTCAAGCAAGATCAAGTTGTCAAGCGTTGAACGGTACCTTCTGAAGCCACATTGGGAGCGGCTGAGTAGGGACCTGCTTTCTAGGACCCAGACTAGGCGTCGGTTAACCATACGCTCCAATGTCTTTCCTACACAGCTGGTAAGACTTATGCTACGATAACTACCAGCGTCAGTCCGATCTTTCCCTGGTTTTAAAATAGGTATTAAAACAGACTCTTTCCACGAGCGTGGAAAGTTTCCCGTGAACCAGATTTGGTTAAAAAGCTGAAGGAGGACATGCTTCGATTGCGGTTCCATGTGTTGGAGCATGCTGTATGTTATGTCATCGACGCCAGGGGCAGTATCACAAGGTACTGTTAATGCAGTCTCCAGCTCCCACAGTGAGAACGGTTGGTTATATTCCTCAGCATTTGAGGACCGGAAATCAAAACCAACCCTCTCCTGTATAGCCCGATGCTGCCGAAAGGCTGCATTCTGGCTAGAATCCGAGGTAATGGTGTAAAATGATTCTGCCATTACCTGAGCAATGTCTCGTGGCGAAGTCAGGAGAAGTCCTTGCCCTTGTACAGCTGCTATTGGTGGTCGGGAATTCCGCCTCGAGATCCTCCTAATGGCTTCCCATACTCTGCTTGCTGATGTGAATCTATTGATAGAATTCAGGAACTCTTGCCAAGACCTCTCCTTGCTCTCTCGAATAATGCGTCTTGCCCGTGCCCTCGCCACGCGAAATGTTGCAAGATTGTGATCAGTAGGGCACCTGTGGAATCGTCGGAGAGCTGCCCTCCTGTTTTGGATTGCAGACCGACACTCCTCGTTCCACCAAGGAACAGGCTGCCTCTTAAAGTTGCCCTTCGATTTGGGGATCGACGCATCGGCGGCGGCGCGAATCACGGCTGTAGTGTGATCCACCCAGTTCTGAACGCCTTCATGCCGTTCCAAAACAGCCAACTGTTTAAAAAGCTGCCAGTCAGCTTTCTTAATAAGCCATCTCGGCGGCTGTCGAGCATGATCCATTCCATCTGGCAGAGTTACCCAGATAGGGTAGTGATCACTGCCATGGAGGTCGTCGTCTGCATCCCACTGGGCAATGTCTGCAAGAGCTGGCGAACAGAAGGAGAGGTCAATGGCGGAAGACGTACCTGTAGCAACGCTGAAGTGTGTGGCCTTACCCGTGTTCAGCAAAATTACCAATGCCGACTGTAACACACGCTCAACCATTCGACCCCTGGGGCAAGTGGTGTTAGATCCCCATAAAGCATTATGAGCATTGAAATCTCCTAAAATGAGAAAAGGGCGAGGAAGGTCATCGAGAAGCTGTGTCAAGAGTACAACATCGAGAGGCTCTCCAGGTGGTAAATACAGAGAACACACTGTAAGCTCAGTGTGTGCCAACACACGGACTGCAACTGCCTGTAGCGTCGTAGTTAGGTGCACAGGCGTAGAATGGAATGTGTCCTTGATGAACACTGCCACACCGCCCTGCGCCCTATCGCCAGTCAGGTCGTCTTTTCTGTAGAGGTGATAGCCTCTAAGTACAGGTGCGTCACACTGCTTGAAATGTGTCTCCTGAAGGGAGACACAGAATGGTCTGTTCTGCAGAATAAGACGTAATTCGTCCAAACGAGCCCTGAATCCATTCACGTTCCATTGGAGTATGGTTCCCATGTCAGCGGTGTGGTTGTAGTTTCCCCCTATCCTTGTGCCTAGACGGTGAGGCACTGTTTGATCGGGCAGCGGCATTAGGGCTGACTGATTCCGGTGATGAGGTATCCAGGTCCATTATGATATCCTCGTCATCGGTTAAGGCTGCCAGAACGACATTCGATGGTGCCTGGGGGAGGCTTTCGATCGAATGCCGAGACGCCTTCTTTGGTTTCTTCTTCTCTGAAGAAGATGAAGGAAGGGCGTGTTGCTGAGCACTCTGCTTTCGGGAAGCACTCTGCTTCTGGGGGTCACCTGCTTCTGGGCAGCTCCCTGCTGTTGAGGAGCGCGTTCTGTTGGAACGGCACGTTCCTGTGGGATGGTACTCTCCTTTTGAGGTGTCTTCTCAATTATTACTGCAGCTATCTCGTCTTTCACATCCATTGGGTCGGTCTGTATTCCGATATCCAGACTAATCGAAGTTTGGCATGTACAAATGCAGGTGCAAGTTTCGCTGGTGGAAATGGGGATGGTCTGTGTCGATGCATCAACAGTGGGCGTGGGTTTCTGGAGTAGTGAGGCATAGGAGGTCGGAAACACAGGAGGCTGTGTCGCCTTATATTCTTTTTTGGCCTCCACATATGGAATACGTTTGCGCACTTTTATCTCCTCTATTTTTTGTTCTTCAACAAAGACAGGGCAATCACGACTCCATACAGGGTGGCCTCCTGAGCAGTTTAGACACGTTGCTGGGGAAGGACAGTCAACCCCAGAGTCATGAGCTGCCTGTCCACACCTCCCACAGGTTGGTTTGCCTCCACAATTCAGTGTCGTATGACCAAAACGCTGGCATGTGAAACACCTCATAGGGTTCGGTATAAAAGGCCTAACTTTCAGACGGAGAAACCCTGCCATAAGATGTTCTGGCAACGATGGGGAATTGAAGGTAACAATGAAGGTAGGGGGTTTTCTCTATTACTCCATTGTTCCTGCGGGTCCTTTGCTCAACGTCAATGATACCCTGTGACGCCCACTCCTGTTTTAATTCTGCCGTTTCTATGTCCACAATGTCACGGCATGTGACCACTCCTTTGCTGGAATTTAGTGTGTTGTGTAATTCTACAACAATGGCATATTCCCCTAGCTTTGCTGAATTCAGGAGGAGGTCCACCTGCTTTGCTCTGGCCGTCTCAACTAACAAAGCACCATTCCGCAGCCTCTTAATTTATTTCAAAGAACCTGCAAGTCCTTCCAGTCCCTTATTAATGTAGAAAGGGGAGACCTTTTCAAAGCTACCCTCTTTCCTCTTAATAACTACGAAAACATTATTATTAATGACTCCTTGAGCCCTGTTACTATGACTAGATTGTGTCTCAGGAGGACTGGCCTCCCTCAACCGCTTAGATGACTGGGTGCGAGTAACCCCTGACGGTACACCCATCCCGCCGGGGTTAGAAACATGTGAGGACTCCATCTCGGTCCCACGAGCAGCTAGGGAAGGGACGGTCCACCCAGGCAGAGCCCCGCTTGCCTGGGTAAGCCTTTTACAACTGAGGTGCGGCAGGTTCCTCAGAGGTCGCTCGCTATCGACTGTTCAACCTCAACAGCCATGCATCCCATTAGCATGCAGCACACCTTGGGATTGAGGTTTTTTTTATAGAGGTTTTTTCCATCCTCACGATCCGGGCAATAAAGCCGAGATCCCCGCTCCCTGTAACACACAACATTCCACCGCTGCGCCATGCGGTGGTCGCTGAAGCGTGTCCAGGGCTTACGGTCTGGAGGACTGGCGGCGCTTACCAGTCCTCAGCTCAGGACCCCGGGTTCGCCAAGCCCGTACTCAGCAAATTAATGCCGAGCCCCTGAGGGGGTTAAGTGTTGACCACCAAGGACAGATTTTAGGTGTAAGAAGAGATGAAAGTCGCTAGGAGAAAGGATCGAGCTGTATGGAGGATGATCAAACAGGTCCCATTGAAATTTCCGTAAGAATTGTTTGGTCACATTCGGTGTGTGAGGTCAGGCATTATCGTGGAAAAAAAAACAAAAAAAAACTTTTGACAGTAATCCTTTTCTTACATCTAAAAATCTGTCCTTGGTGGACAACACTTCAACAATGATGACGAGCTGAAAGAACATGTTACCACATGGTTGAATACACAGGTGGCAACATTCTATGAAAAAGGCACACAAAACCTTGTGCCATGCTATGACAATTGCCTACAAAATTTTGGAAGCTATGTTGAAAAGTAGTTTAACAGTTGCAGATTTTTGTACAATAAATATTTTTTTCTGTATCTGTACCCATTCATTTTATATAACCAAACGAAAGTTACTTTCTGGACACGCCTCGTATATGTTTCATTTTCTGACAAAGGCCATGGCCAAAAATTTAAGTTGTGTGAATGTGATTATCTATTTTTGTGTCTGTCAGCAGATTAGTGAGCCTCTTTATGGTGAGTTGTAATCTATCCCCCATTATTAACATAAAATAAATTACAGCAGCAGTGTCTAATATAAATATTAGAGCCAAAAAGTTGTGTCAGACTGAAGCTTGCCTCAATATTAGACTTATTTGTTTTTATTCAAACATTTATCGCCCCAATTCAGAATAATTGAATTCTTCCTCTTGAGATTATAAAATGTCTTGATCACTCAATAAACTTGATATATTTGTATCAGAATTACATCAAACAGAAAAAAACTCACATTAATTCGAGCACACATTGGCTCCACAAGTCGGGACAATGCCACTTACATTCACAACTGTTTCTTTTGAAATATTTCAAGAAATTGACAATAAAGGGCAGCATCTGCGAAACTTCCATACATTGTTCTCAAGTAGAATGAGTCTACTTTTGAGCTCACACATCAATAAAACCACAACCAGCCCAATATCATGGCCTGGATACCAACCAAATGGGATGTGCACATTCTCAGGAGGATAAAAGAGACACTAGCAGAGGGCTGTGAGGCAAATGTCAAGTGGTAATGCCATCGGAGGACAGGTGTCAGGAGATCAATGGCACTTGCACGCAAAAAGACTGGGCTATATCAGATGATCACAAAACTGTCAAATAGTGATTGCACAGAGAAGAGAGAAAATCTTTGTGTTAGCAATGAGACTATCTATGGGACTAATAAAGAACACACCAGACCTCAATGACAGATTGGGTCTAACAATTCCAAAGCCAAGTCTGAGCAAGACTGGACAGAGCCTAGGAGAATCGTGTCATCTGAACCCCAAGAGATGTGGGAAAGAAAGCCATTAAATAATGAATGTAACTGTCAATGGAATAAGGCCCATGGCAGTATTGTGAGATGATGGCAAGAGCCTGAAGAAATTCCTAGGCAGTGAAGAGATCAAATATAACTCATCATCCTGAGAGTGAAGAACAGAGATTTTTCAATCTATTACTTGTGCCTCTGGAAGACACATACGTAAAAATAAGACACAGACATTGTCACAAATTGGGTTTCAAGTGGTATAGCAAGAGGCAATGCATCAGTACTGACACCATTGTAAAGAAAGAGACCTAGTAAGACAAGACTCGTTCAATACTTGGGAATAAGAGGCATGTTTCCAGAGGGGAGATTTTAACACTTCTAGCATTTCTTCCGCACTTAATTAGAAAGTGATCTGTATCATACAGTCACTGAAAGTAGTCAGGTTGGGCTCTGATACAAGTTACTTGGAACACTGCAGGATTTTGACTATTCTGAACAGTCAATGGAATATCTCTGGTTCACCAACACACTGAACAGCAATCGCAAGTGCTCATACAACGGGCATTACCTCTCCCTCTTCCTTCTTAGCCAAAGTTTTTTTTGAGGATCCATCCATGACGAGTGTGGGTACTTGTGGAGAGCAGGCACATCCCTCCTGAACAACCCAAGATGACCAAATAATTTATTTTTGGGGTAATTTAGAAGTTATAAGGACAAGTACTGTCCTCGATATTTTGTTTGTCCAGGTGGACGTCCGGGCATGACAAGTGCCATAGAGACATTATTTGGTCTAATTTAATAAGTTTCATGTATTAAATATCTGATCTGATAACAGAGGCTTTCCTCACGAGGACCAGACACCTAGAGCAAGGGTCCTCTGGCACCGTGGCCACTGCAAGGAGTCGTGATGCCCTAAGAAGACTGCCAGATTAGATTAGATTAATATTTGTTCTATAGATCATATATACGACATTTCGTAATGATGTGGCAGGTGTCAGTTTAGTAAATGTTGTCTACACTTGACAATCAATATTTTAAGGATTTTTTTATTACATGTTTTGTTGTTTTTATATTTTATTTTTATTTTATTTTAAGCTTTATCCAAAAATTCATCTAAATTTTAGAAGGAGTTGCCATTTGGAAATTCCTTTATTTTCTTTCTAATTCTAGTTGGCTATCTGTCAGACTTGATGCTACTTGGTAAGTGACCAAAGACTTTTGTGGCAGCATAATTCACCCCTTTCTGAGCTAAAGTTAGATTTAACCGTGAATAGTGAATATCATTCTTTCTCCTAGCTATGTAGCTATGCACACTGCTATTACTTTTGAACTGGGTCAGATTGTTAATAACAAATTTCACGAGTGAGTATGTTTATTGTGAAGCTACAGTGAAGATCCCTAAATAAGCCTCTGAAGGATGCTCTTCCGTGGGCTCCAACAATTATTCTGATTACACGCTTTTGTGCAATGAATACTTTTTTTACTCAATGTTGAATTACCCCAGAATATGACCCATATGAAAGCAATGAATGGAAATAAGCATAGTAAGCTAATTTACTGAGATGTATATCACCAAATTTTGCAATGACTCGTAGCATAAGTAGCTGAACTCAGACGTTTCAGGAGATCTTCAATATGTTTCTTCCAATCCAGTCCCTTGTCAATACAAACACCTAAAAAATTTTGAATATTCTACCTTAGCTACAGATTTATGTTCAAAAACTAAATTTATTAATGGTGTCATGCCATTTGCTGTATGAAACTGTATATACTGGGTTTTATCAAAGTTTAATGAGAGTCCATTTGTAGAGAACGACTTAATAACTTTCTGAAAGATATCATTTACAATTTCATCAGTTAATTCCTGTTTGTCAGGTGTGATAGCTATACTTTTATCATCAGCAAAAAGTACTAGCTTAGCATCTTCGTGAATGTAGAATGGTAAGTTATTAATATATATTAAGAACAGCAAAGGACCCAACTTCGAACCTTGTGGGACCCCATTTTTGATAACTCCCCAGTTAGAGGAATTAATTATTTGTTCTATATCATGTGAACGTCTTATTTCAACTTTCTGCAATCTTCCAGTTAAGTAAGATTTAAACCATTTGTGCACTGTCCCACTCATACCACAATACTTAAGCTTATCTAGAAGAAACCCATGATTTACACAATCAAAAGCCTTTGAGAGATCACAAAAAATCCCAATTGGTGATGTTCAATTATTCAAAGAATTTAATATTTCATCAGTGAACGTATATATAGTATTTTCAGTTGAAAAGCTTTTTTTGAAAACCAAACTGACATTTTGTTAGAACTTTATTTTTACTATTATGTGGAGCAACTCGAGAATACATAACTTTTTCAAACATTTTGGATAAAGCTGTTAGAAGTGAGATGGTGCGGTACTTGTTGACATCAGAAATATCCCCTTTTTTATGCAAAGGTTTAACAATAGCATATTTCAGTCAATCTGAGAAAATACCCTACTTTAAAGAGCTATTACAAATATGACTAAGAATCTTACTTATCTTCTGGGAACAAGCTTTTAATACTCTGCTGGAAATGCCATCAATTCCATATGACCGTTTACACTTGAGAGCATTTATTATTTTCCTAATTTCTGAAGGAGAGGTGGGTGGAAGTTCAATTGTATCAAATTGTGTGAGTATGGCCTCTTCCATTAATTGTCTTGCTCCTCCTAATGTACATTTAGATCCTATTTTTTCTACAACATTTAAAAAGTAATCATTAAAAATGTTTTCAACTTCTGACTTTTTGTTAATAAAGTTTTCATATGTTTTGATGGTTATACCCTCTTCCTCTGCTCTTGGTTGCCCTGTCTCCCTTTTAATAATATTCCAAATTGTTTTAATTTTATTATCAGAGGAACTAATCTCAGACATGATTCACATGCTTCTTGATTTCTTAATAACTTTTCTTAATGTGGCACAGTAGTTTTTATAATATTTTATTGTTTCTGGGTTATTACTCTTTCTTGCAGACAGATATAGTTCCCTTTTTTGGTAACAAGATATTTTTATTCCTTTAGTAAGCCATGGTTTTTTGCAGGGTTTCTTACAATTAAATTTAACTAATTTCTTGGGGAAACAGTTATCAAATACCCTAACAAATGTATCGTGAAATAAGTTATATTTTTAATTAACTTCATGTTCCTTATAAACCTCATCCCAGTCTAACTGCTGTAGACTTTCTTTGAAATTTCTAGTTGTTAAGTCATTAACCGAGCACACAACTCTGGAGGACTGTTTCGAATTACTTAACGGAGCTATGTCATATAATGTTACTAGCTGTGATCCATAACCAGAAAGACCATTCTCAATGGAACAAGCATTTATGTTGTTGAACTTATCTTCAACTATAAAAAAGTTATCTATCAATGTACTGCTGTCCTTTACTACCCGAGTAGGAAAATCAATAACAGATGTGAGATTGAATGAGCCAAGTATGACTTCCAGGTCTTTCTTCCTATTACACTCTTTTAGTGAATCTACATTGAAATCACCACAAATAATAATTTGCTTCTCCCTATCTGACAGATAGCACAACAAGGCATCCAAGTTTTCCAGAAATAACTGAAAGTTTCCTGAAGGCGACCTATATACTGTTACAATTATAAGATGATCATCATTGAGTTTAAGCTGGCAGGTACATGCTTCAATATGCTGCTCTACACAAAACCTTTTTGTTTCTAAATTTTTACACTGTGATAGCTTTTGACATATATGGCAACACCTCCTCTTATCTTATTATCTCTGCTTACATTAGAAGCTAATTTTTATCCACTGATAGTCACATTTTCCATACCACTGACAATGTGATGCTCAGACAGGCATAGTACATCTATTACATTATCAGTTGCTATATCATCTAAACAAACCAAAAGCTCATCTATTTTATTCTTTAGTCCCCCAATATTCTGGTGAGAAATGCTATCATTATTTTTTACTTTACTTTTCTGAGATACATTTGATTTTTCAACAATTATAGCACCTGCCTGCCTGAGCTTCTCACTGGACACTGATCTTAGCCTAAAAAAGAAGTACTTCCATGAATTGCAGTGTCCCCCCTAAGGGATTTGGCTATCAACCCAGCTAGTTTCCCCTTCCCTTTTCTATTGAGATGCAGGCCATGCCTATTGAAATACCACCTATCAATAGCATCAACAGGAACCAAACCTATGTCCGACAGAGTAGCCACCCTAAGCAGTTGATCAATCTCCATATTCACCCTCCTGACAGAGCGGTTCAGTTGGGGTCGATCATACCGCATGAAAGCAGGCAACAGTCCAACATTTGTCTGGGTAGTTGCAGAAGCTATTTTAACCAGGTCACACTCAATACTGTAGCCCTGATCCCTTTCAATGCTGTTTCCCACCCCACCCACTATCACAACATGACCCTCTTTTGTGAAACCCTTACACAAGGAACCTATATCCTCTAGCACCTGGCTAAGACCTACACTGGGCTTGAAAAAGTTTGTGACCTGGTACCTTTCACCTAGTTTTTCCTGTAAAATCTGGCCCACACATCTTCCATGGCTACTTCCTAACAACAGGACTTTCCTCCGAGTATCTACTTTTATTGAAACCGTTGGTTTCCTAGTGAAAGTCTGTTGTTTCCTAACTGCACCTACTTCTAAAGGAGCCTCTTCCTCACTTAACTGTGGTAGCGAGGCAAATCTGTTGGTTGTGCCAATTGTGAAGCTGTCAGGAACTATACTCTCTCTGTGGCCCCTGTTCCCTGCTACCACTTCCCACCCCAGCTCACCCTTCTCCCCCCTTAACCTTGTAAGTTCCTCCCTAGCACTATCCAGTTCAGCCTGAAGGGCTCTAATCTTCCCTTCCTGTTCAACTATTTTTCAGTCCCTTGAGCACACTTTGCAAAACAAAGGAATAGACTTGTTTGCTTTCCTATTTCCCACACCGCTACACCCCCCCCCCCCCCCCCCAATGAAACCACTTGCACAACAGCTGCCTTGAAACCCAAAACGAACAAACCTACTGCAGGTAAAACACATTGGATTCATGATTGTTACTTATGTGATATCGACTATTTATATTAACTACAGATACGAAGGGTTACTAGATTTGTTTAGGACACTAAAATACGTGTAAGATGTTAGTAAATGCACTTAAAATTGTGGTATAACGCTAAATCTGCACACTCGTAAATTAGGCCTATGAATATACACGAAACAACTTATCGCGGTTACTGAGACAATGCGCAAAAAAAGAGAAAAGAACCTTTAATAATGAGCTTGAAGAGCACACTAAATAACCTATTCCATTAGTTAAATGTGTTAAATTAACTTAAAATTATGAAGAAATGCTAAATACACTCACTCTGAATTTAGACCTAACAAGGACGTATGTAAACAAACCAAACTTTTAGTGATTACTGGATCAATATGCGAATAAAAGAAAAACCTTTAATGATAAGCTTTAAGAGCACCCTAATAAATGTTTTTAGCTACTTATAGTGTTAAACCAAGTTTTATTTCTACCTAAATTACTTATCTTTTCCAATCGCACTGACACCGCAGGTCTGGCCATATGCAGGGCTACTAAACCATGCAATTACTCAGACAACTACACACACACAAACACAACTATCATGTCTGGCCAATCCAGTGACACAAGCTGTAGACTGACATGCTTGGGGAGCTAGTAGCTCAGGAATCAGTAGTAGTAGTAGTAGTAGTAGTAGGGATGTTTTAGGGGGGCAAAACTGCAAGGTCATCAGTCCCCCATTCCATTATTGGGTGTCACAAGAAAAAGCATAAATGTGGAAAAGAGCCCAGGGATTAAAATAGGAAAGGGGAGGTAGATCCCACTCCCACCCCCTACTCTAGTCAGTAGGACAACAAAGGCAACAAGAGACAACACAAAATGAGACAATCACACAGAAACACCGAATGACGACAAGAAATGGAAAGTAAAAACCGATGTCTATGATTGACTGACTGTGAGACTAAAAAGAGGAAAAGTCAACCATGTGGCAACATGTGGAAACCTCCAATCAGAGGACATGAGGACGACAGAAAGTGCACTGAAACAGAGCTTTAAGCCGAGTGGTAAAAACCACCGTCCCGAATAAAAACTAAAACCGAATCGGCCATTTAGGTGTCGTCACGTAAAACATCGGATAAAAGTACAGGGAAATTAAAACTCTGCTGCAGGGCAGTCCATCAAGATGTGTGCTACAGTCAGGCAGGAGTCACAGTGACACTCATGCAGGTCCTCGTCACAAAGGAGATGGTCATGTGTGAGCTAAGTATGGCCAATGCAAAGCTGGCACAGGATTACAGAGTCCCGGTGAGAGATATGCATGGAGGAATGTTACACAGCCGTTGTCTCCTTTACAGCCCAAAGTTTGTTGGACTCAGTCAAAGTACACTACTCAGAGTCCCAAAGCTCTGAAACCTGACGACGCAGCACCAACCGCATAGCAGGAGATGTTAGGCCAATATCCAGAACAGACACATGAACAACCTGTTGAGCAAGCTAGTCGGCACGTTCATTGCCCGGGATACCGACATGACCTGGAGACCAGAGGAACACCACCGACCGACTAGACCGTTCGAGGGCTGAAAGGGTCTCCTGTATGGCTAATAACAGTGGCGAACGCGGGTAGCACTGGTCCAGAGCTCACAGGCTGCTCAGGGAGTCTCTACAGATAAGGAAAGACTCACCTGAGCAGGACCACACTTGCTGGAGACTTCTATAAATGGCCACCAGCTCCACAGTGTTAACACTGCTGCCAACCAGCAAAGAGCACTGTTCCACATGGTCACGATAGAAGTACGCGAAGCCAACACGACCCCCTACCAAGGAACCATCTGAATACCCGGTCATGCCCAGGGAATGCCAAAACGACAGCAAAGAACTGACACTGAAGAGCCTCAGGAGGAACAGAGTCTTTGGGACCGTGGGCCAAGTCCAGCTGAGTATGTGGCCTTGGCATGCACCACGGAGGTGTATGTGCACGAGTTCGATACAGAGATGGTAGAGGGAAGACTAGTTCCAACAGAAGCGACTGGACATGGAAGGCAATCGTGTTACCCGATCGAGGTCGTCGTCATCGGGAGCGGCCGACCACGTCAGAAAAAAGTAGCCAATGGTTTGGATGGCCTGGCGAGCTATGCACATTGGCTGCATAAGCCGCGGGCAGTAGTTGGTGGCGGACCCGCAAAGGTGGGATACCTGCAGCCACAAGTAGACTTAACGGGTCTGGTACGGAAGGCACATGTCACAATGCAAACCCCACAATGGTGGATGGGGTCCAACAAGTGCAACGCCGAACCATAGGCAATGCACCCAAAGTCAAGCCGCAACTGTACCAGTGCTGTGTATAGACACAACAGTGTGGAGCGATCAGCACCCCAGGCAGTATGGCCCAGGTGGCTAAGAACATTCAGATGGCGCCAGCACACTTGATTCAGGTGACGAATGTAGGGAAGCCACATCAGCCGAGCATCAAAGACCAGCCCTAAAAACCTATGGATTGTCACTACGTTAACTAAGTGGTCGTCAAGGTAAAGTTCTGGGTGAGGGTGAACAGTCCGACGCTAACAGAAGAGCATAGTCTTGGCTGTGGAAAACAAAGCCGTGGGCAAGAGCCCAGGACTGTGCCTTCCAAATGGCTCCCTGCAATCTGCGTTCAGTGTCTTGGGTGCTGGAAGAGCTAAAATAGATACAGCAAAAAGGTAAGGGTATACAGAACACCCAACTGCTGTCGCTAAGCCGTTAATCAGGAAGGAGCCCCAGAGGCCCCACCCATGTAAAGTAGTGAGTATGTGGTGTAGCCATGTTGTATTATATGCCTTGTGCATACTGAAGAAGACGGCTAAAAGATGTTGGCACCTGGAAAACGCTGTGCAGATTGCGGACTCAAGGTACACCAGATTGTCAGTGGTAGAGTGACACTGGCAAAAACTGCCCTGGCATGGAGCCAGTAAGCCCAAAGTCTCAAGGATCCAGCACAACCGCCTACTGGCCATTTGCTCCAACAGTTTACACAGGACGTTGGTCAGGGTGATGGATCGATAGCTATCCAGATGAAAAGGGTTTTTGCCTTGTTTAATCACCGGTACGATGATACCCTCCCGCCACTACAATGGGAATACCCCGTCGCACTATATCCGGTTGATGATAGTGAGGAG
The DNA here is from genome assembly GCA_026315105.1 of Locusta migratoria. Classification (NCBI taxonomy): domain Eukaryota; kingdom Metazoa; phylum Arthropoda; class Insecta; order Orthoptera; family Acrididae; genus Locusta; species Locusta migratoria. Next base: position 50,306,341 of record CM048755.1, on the reverse strand, counting down.
ATTACCTTGACTTTCTGCTGAGTGGGGTCTCAGCATTTGGGCATGGATGCTGTTAGGCCCAGGGGCCGTGTCAGGACATTGTGCAAGAGCACTGTGTATCTCCCACTCACCGAATGGAGCACTGAAAGTCTCAGTGCTGAGGGCGATAAAGGAGATGGGCTGGCGTTCCACCTGCTCCTTTAATGTACGGAAGGCCGGTGGATAGTTCGCAGAGGCAGAGGTGCGTGCATAATGCTCAGCAAACATCTCTGCAAGCATGGCTGGATCCATCCATATAACTCCATTCGTGGAGATCCCAGGGATTCCTGCTGGTGCCAGGTAATCCCTTTTAAATGCCTGATCTTGCTCCAGACCTGTGAGGTGGAGGCACCTGACCCAATAGTGGAGATGTACCTCTCCGAAAATTCCTGTGCGCATCTTCTAATTAATTGCCGAGCACGAGCATGGAACCGTGAGGGGTGCTGGCTGTATCGATGTAAAGCACGCCTGTGGTATTTAATAGCCTCGGCGACCACCACAGAACTGTCTTGCACCGTGGGCACCCTGACGATTGAGGAATTGCGGCTTCAGCAGCAGAAACAATGGTGTGAGTGACACACTCAACCACCACATCGAAGTTGCCGAGTGGGTGAGGGCCGATGATGGCAGAAGAGGTGTAGCCTTCCCAGTGAGCCCTTTGCAGAACCCACCTAGGCAGGCATGCTGGGGATTAACGTTGTGGAACTGACAATAGGATCGGAAAATGGTCATTGCCACAAAAGTCATCGTGATCTCTCCAGTGGACGGATGGCGTAAGGCTGTGGATGCAGATCGACAAATCAATGGCTGAGAACGTGCCATGCATCACACTAAAATGTGTGGGGGCACCAGTGTTTAAGAGACAAGAGGTCGAAGTGAGCAAGTAAGTCGTCGGCAACCCTGCCACGGCCAGAAATCGTGGAACCACCCCACAAAGGATTGTGGGCATTAAAATCTCCCAATATCAAGAAAGGCGGAGGTCGGGTGGGGGAGTAGTAATACAAGTGCAGCCAAAACAGTCAGAGAGACATTGCCATCTGGAGGGAGGTAGAGACTGCAGATTGTGATCTCCTGTGTTGTCCTTACCCTGACAGCCACTGCTTCTAGAGGTGTCTGAAGGAGCACAGGTTCGCTATAAAAAGAGATAAGGACACACACACACACACACACACACACACACACACACACACACACACACACACACACACACACTACCTGAGACCCTTTTATACACGAATAGATTACAGAAGTATCCCCTATAGCCACGAAAAGCAGGGGGTCCGCATTGCCGGAAACGAGGTTTCCTGAAGGGCTATCCAGAAAGCAGTTGTGATGCTCTAAAGTTGTCGCAGCTCAGCCAGGTGGGGGGAAAAACTGCTGCAGTTCCACTGGAGGATGACATTTTCTGACAGCTGGAAATGCATGAATGATTGGAGTGCATTAATTACACCTCATCACACACATCCACCAGTTGAGATGTATTTGCATATACGCCCGTCGTTGCTAAGGCATCTGTGAGAGTGAGGTCCTCGGCGGATGCAAGAATCTCCACCCTGTCCTCTGAAGCAGAGCTGGAGGGGGGTGGTGTCATGAAAGCCTTGTTTTTATTTTCTTTTTTGGTCCTGTGTGTCTTGTCCCTCTGGGGCTTTGCCGGTGGTGAGGGCTTCTCAGCCTCAGTCGCAGGCACTGAGGAAGAACGAGAAGCCCGGCATCCAGCAGTCTTCCGTTGTGCCTGCTGCTGGGTAGTGCTGTTATCAACCCTGGCAGAGCCTGGGAAGGGAGTGTCCCAAGGGACCCCTTCTGAATGAGGGAAGCCGGAGAGGATTGGTGTGACACCGGCAGAGGCATACGGGATGCTCCCAGAGTAGTAGCCTTGAGAGCAGAAGAAGGAATGTAGCCCCCAACCACCGTGGGGGCAGGCATAATTTTGCAGCCCTGAGGGCTTACAGAAGGAGATGCACTACGGTCTGCTGCAGTCGCCAGAGAGGATGGTGACAATGTCACTGCTGCGAAAGACGCCTATACGGAGAGAGCTAAAAACATAGTGTAAAATACAACAAAAGGAAGAGCTAAATGTCCTTTGACAAATTGGTCAAGTTGATAAAATTCAAGACTCGAGCAGCAGCTCTTGCGTCATCAGCTAAAATTTCTTCCAATGTATTGGGTAGATTCAGTGCAATCTGAACAGGAGTAAAATTTGGACAAGACAATAAAACATGGCGCACCATCAGCGGGTGACCACAGGAACATAATGGTGCGGGGTCACCAGTTAGCAAGTGGCGGTGGCTGAACCGGCAATGTCCGATCCGCAACCTCTTCTCCGTGACCTCTTCTCATCTCGAGCGGCGTGAGGGGGTCTTCCAAGCCACCAGGAGTGGTTTAATGGTTCGAAGCTTATTATTTGTAAGCGAGGACCACACATTATGCCACAACGATATACGGCGACAGGAAAGAGCCCCTCGAATATCATTCAATGGGACACAGTACCTAGCTGTCTGAAGTAGGAGAGTTGCAACCTTGGGCTCGGCATCAGCAGCCTCGTTACCAGGCACGCCTGTGTGGCCAGGTACCCACAGGAGGTGACCGCGAGGGCCGTCGGCAGCTAATAATTGAAGGGAGCGGTCGATTCGGTGCACAACAGAATGGGTCGAAAAGGGGTCTCTCAGACTCTGGATGGCGCTGAGGGAGTCACAGCAGATGACATAGGAAGGATAACGATGTCGGCGGATATATAGTACAGCCTGATAGAGGGCAAAAAGCTCAGCTGTGAAATTCGAGCAGTGGTCATGAAGCCTGTACTGGAAACTGTCATCCCTGATGACAAACACACATCCGACACCTTCATTGGTCTTAGAGCCATCTGTATGTATGAAGACAGAATTATAGAGCCATGCACGAAGTTCAAAAGACCGCGAGCGGTAAACAGCATCCGAAGTACTCTCCTTTGGGAGTGATGTGAGTTCGAGGTGAACGCGAACTTGAGCCTGAAGCCAAGGTGGCACTGGGTTCTCACCTATTTCAAATGTGGAAGGGAAGGTAATATCGATCTGCCGAAGCAAGCGACGAAAGCTGACTCAAGGAGGGAGCAGGGCAGTTGCGGACAGCCCATATTTGCTATCGAGGGAGTCATTAAAGAATTTTGGATAGGAAGGGTGGTGTGGCATTGACAGCAGACAGCATGCGTACCGACACAGCAATATGTCGCGTCGATAGGGTAAAGGTAATTCGGCAGCTTCGGCATAGAGGTTGTCAACAAGTCTAAAAGTGTAAAAGGTTCCTATCGCCAGGCGTAACCCTCGATGGTGGATCAAGTTTAGGTGGCATAAAATGGACGGCCGTGCAGAAGAGTACACGAAACTCCTGTAATCCAGCTTGGATCTGACAGTAGACCGATAGAGGTGAAGCAGGATGGTACGATCCACGTCCCACGATGTACCACTAAGAACAGTGAGAACATTGAGGGAACGAGTACAGCGGGCAGCCAGAGAAGACACGTGGAGACCAGCTAAGTTTCCTATCCAACGTTAGCCCTAAAAATGTCGTCGTCTCCACAAATGGGAGAACGACGGGGCCAAGAATGAGAGATGGTGGAAGAAACTCTCTGTACCTCCAGAAGTAGATGCAGACCATTTTCTCACTGGAGAAACGGAAGCCGTTTGTGACACGCCAGGAATAGAGACTGTCAAGGCAATGCTGAAGACGACGCTCCAGAAGACACGTTCTCTGAGCACTGCAATAGATCGTGGAGTCATTCACAAACAGGGAGCCTGAAACATCAGCTGGGAGGCAATCCATAATTGGGTTGATTGCAATGGCGAAAAATGCTACGCTCAAGACGGAGCCCTGTGGCACCCCATTCTCCTGGCGAAAGGTGTCTGACAAAACAGAGCCCACACATACCCTGAACATTCGATCGTTTAAAAAGGCACAAATAAAGAGGGGGAGACGGCCGTAAAGACCCCATGCATCCATGGTGTGGAGGATGCCCGCCTGCGAAGTGTCTTAAGCCTTCTCCAAATCGAAGAACACAGCCACCGTCTGACGCTCTCACAAAAAGTTATTCATAGCGAATGTCGACAGGTAATGAGGTGATCAATAGCAGAGCGATGCCTTCGAAACCCACATTGGACATTAGTGAGGAGGCGTCAGAATTCGAGTATCCAAACCAGCCCAGCATTAACTATGCGCTCCATTACCTTACAGACACAGCTGGTCAGGGATATGCGGCGATAACTGGAAGGAAGATGTTTGTCCTTCCGTGGTTTGGGTATGGGGACAACAAATGCTTCACGCCAACAAGTGGAAACTTCACCTTCAGTCCAGACGGAATTATAAGTGCGAAGAAGAAAGCATTTACCTGCAGGGGAGAGGTTCTTCAAAATCTGAATATGAATGGCATCTGGGCCTGGGGCAGAGGACCAGGAGAGGGCAAAGGCATGTTCTAGCTCCTGCATGGTGAAGGTGGCATTGTAATTTTCACGATTGGGAGATGTAAAAGGTGTTTGTGCCTCCTCAGCTTGTTTTCGGGGGAGGAAGGCAGGGTCGTAATTAGCTCAGCGAAAGATCGGCCTAAAGCATTGGAGGTATCAACGGGTTTCACGAAAACTTTGTTTGCTATGTTCAGGCCGGGGATTGAGGAATGGACCTTAGTACCAGATAACCGGCATAGGTTACCCCAGATAACCGACGAAGGAGTAAATCTGTTGAAAGAACTCGTGAAAGCAGTCCAGCAAGCTTTTTTGCTTTCGTTAATAACACAACGGCATTTCGCTCATAGTCTTTTGTAATTAATACAATTTTCCACAGTAGGCCAACGTTGAAACAGATGTAGAGCATGTTGCCGGCAGGCTCTGATAGCATCGCTACAGGAATACCTCCCACAGGAGGTAAATCAAAACGCACTGCAATATATTGTGGGAAATCAATATGATCGCTTGGGCGGAGCTTTGTTTCTTGTCGACTGATTATAAGTGGGTAGTGCAGTCGAAGGAGTAGTCTTAATTCATCGCGGTTGGAATGAATGCCTCTGATGTTCCACTGAAGGAGTACCATGAAAAAAGAAGAGGAGGAGAAGAAGAAAAAGGGAGAAGACAAGAGGGGATCAACTCGACGGCCACTGACGGCCTGGCTCCGAGGGGGCACTGTTACTGCAATTGACAGATGGACAGTCGTGCCCAATGGGTTCATAAATTTGTTCTGCCTCCTTCCTGGAATGATCGAAAGGGGCAGCTTCCTCCGCCGGTGAAATACCAACAGATCGACAAGCAGTAGAGCATTCTGGCGAGACAGAGGATGGCTGGCGCCGTCTACTGCTGGATGGCATGACCAAAGAATCATGCTGTGGCAGGGAAGGAGAGGAACTTCTCTTTTTGTGTGCCTTTTTGGGGGCAGTTTGGTTAGAAGAATGAGCAGCTGATGGTTGGGGAGATGAAGTTTTAAGAAAATCTTCGTGAACAGGATCTTTTTTCGAAGTCCGGTATTCCGACTTAGTGGCCCGTGATTTCTGTGAAACTGATGTGGACTGGAATTTACAGTGAGCAGAAGGCATTGGGGATGTCAAGCGGGCAATCTTTGGGCTGGCTGATCTGACAACTGTGTCATGAAGGTAAAGTCACACATATGCGTACCCATTTCCTTTGATGGTCAAGGAGAGGAAAGGACATTGCTGTAGGTACCCGCTGGGAGCACAGCAGGCTTTCTACTTTCTAGTAATTTCCGGGCAGCAGAGGTGGAAACTTTTTCCTTGACTGATTTCCTGGCTGACCCGCTCATCTTTATATACAGGGCATTCTCGAGAATTAGCAGCATTGTCAACCATGCAAATGATGCAGTGAGGGGATGGAGGTGGGCAGTTTCCCTCATGGGCATCCCTACCATAGGTGACGGATTTCTCTGCATTGGGGCACGACTGACAGGTATGATTGAACCGCTGACACTGGTAACATCGTGTGGGATTAGGAACATACGGCCGAATGGAGATGATTTCATAGCCTGCTTTTATCTTGGAAGGAAGGTCAACTTTGTCAAAGGTCAAAAACACAGTTCTGGTCGGTGTTTGGTTGTTGTTAACTCTTTTCATCACACTATGTACAGCTGTTACACCCTGGCCAGAAAGGTAGTCCTGTAGTTCCTCATCTGACAGGCCATCAAGGGATCGTGAGAACACTACCCCCCGTGACGAATTTAGGGTACGATGAGGTTAGACCTTAACAGAAAAGGTGTGCAACAGTGTAGTTTGAAAAGTGTATCTGTAACACATGCATTTTGATAGACCCTAAGCAGTAACAAATCTAGCAGCCCCCTTCTAACTTGTTTCTAAGCGTTTCTTTAATCTTAAATGAAGGGTATCCCAAACTCTCAATCAGTACTCAAGAATGGGTTGCACTAGTGTTCTACAGGCAGTCTAATTTGTAAAGGAACCATATCTTATCAAAATTCTCCCAATAAAGCAAAAGTCAACAAGCCACCTTCCCCAGAACTATCCTTACAAGTTCATTCTATTTCACATCACTTTATGTGATTGTGACACTCAATTCACTACTATTCTGTATTCGAATATCACACGACTGTCTTAGACTCAACTGCATTAATTTACATTTTCTGCATTTAGAACAAGCTGCCATTCATCAAACCAACTACAAACTCCATCCTTCCCATGGAGTACAGCATCATCAGCAAAAAGCTACAGATAATTTAAGTAGATGGTGAATAACAACACTTATCACACATCACTAGACCATCCTGAAAATACTCTACTCTCTGAAGAACAAACTTTTCCAAGAACAATTTACTGAGTTTTATTACTTACAAAGTCTTTGAGCCACTCACGTATATGGGAATCTATTTCACATGCTCATATCTTCAATAGCAGTCTGCAGTGGGACACCATGTCACACACACCTCTTGGAAATCAAGGAATATGGAGTCTGCCTGTTGTCCTTTATCCAAGGCTTGCAAGATGATATATGAGAAAATTGCAGGCTTTCTAACAAGGTGTGGACATAAGTTTTCATCCCAAGGAATTTTATTTCATTAGAACTGAGAGAATGCTAAAGAATTCTGCAGCAAACTGATGTTAATGATACTGATCTATAATTTTGTGGGTCCATTCTGTCTCTCTTCTTGCAGTCGGGAGTGACTTGCACTTTTTCCAGTCACTTGGGAATTTGCACTGCATTTTAAGGGGGCAATGCAATACATATCTACTTGTCAAACCAACCTGGACCTAGTGACTTATTTGTCTTCAACTCTTTCAGTTGTTTATACAAGGGATGCTTATTACTATTTCCTACATTCAGGAGACTGTGCAATGGTAATAAGATGGTTCATTTGTACAATCTCCTGCATGAACAACATCTTTAATGCAAAATTTTAAGTGTCTGTTTATCCTCTTTTTACACACCAGACTGATCAATAAATGACTGGACAGAAGTCTTCAAGCTGCTTGCTGATTTTAGGTTAAGCTGAATTCTCTCAGGTTCTCAGAAAGATCTTTTGATAAGGTGTCGCAGAAAAATCTTTTTACAGACACACAAATCACTATCTTTTCCATCTCTTAATTTGCTCATTCTCATTTTAACCAAGAGTGCAGCAGTCTTTTCATCCTCTGCATTCTACAAATTGTTTTATTAAATGATGGAGGTTCTTTTCTGGCCTTAATCCACTTCCTACACAAAAACTTCTCCAGAGTTCAATTTCAAATTAGCAAAAATTTTGTTAACTAAATGATGTTCATTCTTTGCCCACATAGGATGTCAACAGCAATTTATCTGCTCTTTCTAGGAGAAAAAAACCCCTCCTAAGCATCTTGAACTTGAGTAGACATGGTCACAATGTCATCATTGTGATCACTAATTCACGTCTACATTGACATTCTTCATAAGCTCTGGCCTGTTTGTAGCTAAAAGGTCTAAAATGCTGCTATTGGGTGTGTGGGCTATAGAGTTAGCTACTCAAGATAGTTTTCTGAAAACTATTTTCAAAAGTAGTTCACAAGACTGTTTGTCTGTACCACCTGTAATGAATACATAAAGATCACAATCTATATTCAGCAGGTCCTAGGATTTTTATCTGCCACTTTCCACTTCTTTCACCTCTGGCAGTATTGCTCATGTGAAAAATACTGAGTAGCACCATGGTTCGGAACCCAGGTTAAACTGTAGGCCCCACTATAACTGGCTGGCTAAGTCAGTTCGAAGGTCAGAGGAAGGCAATGGCATACTACCTCCAAACAGGACCATTCCTAGTAAAGCACTGTGGTGTTCAAACCAATCTTCAGATTGTTGACTGCTTTACCTTTTCATTCAGCAGTTAGTATAATATGGTTTTTTTTCTGGGCTAATAAGTGTAGACTTTAGTTGTGTGGCTCTACAACTGTCACGGTGGAACTGCACGCATAGTAAGTACCCCAACAATTAATTTTATTTGACCTAGACCAATTATATGTGTCCAGATGACTTTGTCACCTGTCACACAAATTCCTACACTCAGTAAAGACAGTATTTGCAATGTCCAATTTGGATTATGGGCTCTACATAGCAGGAGCATTTACAAAACTTACTGGTGGTCTTCAAAATGTCTTTTGGAGAATAGCCTTCGTTGTAAGTGAGGAAAAGAACAGTTCTCTTTTTCTCCTCAAAGGTGCAATTTTTTTTGACACTAAGTGAAAATAATGTCATTTCTATGTACAACAACATCAAAACCATTATTGACTTTGTACAATCCTATTTTATCAACTTCGCTCTGACAAGCACAGCAAATATAGAATGCAGTTTAGCAGGCGCTGCCATACCTGCCAATTACGACTAGATGTGCAGCCACTGCAAAGAGCAACAGCCTCTACATCATGGATTTAACCAGCCATACTTGCTGGTCAGCCCAGATAGTTGGCCACCAGATGCGAGGGCAGCAGCCAGAAGAAACTAGCCTAGGTCAGTTTATGTTTGTTGGTTAGAAGTCTTCCTGTTCCTGTGCTTCAAGACTTGAAGCAAGTTAACTAATTGTTTTTGTTCTGTGAATAAAATTTTTCTATCAATCAGATGGATGTTCTAGTATTGCTCCTATATCAGAATCCGTATGTGTATGCTTGCTGCTGTTACACCCCGCAGTTTTCAACAACACGTACCAAAAAGGTTACTCACAATTCGCACCAAGTTCTAGTGGCCAATGCAACTGTCACCTTGCTCAACTGCTGCCAATATTTCCAGTTTGGCACTCGCTAACTAACTTTTCTCTCATTTTTTCAGATGCGGGCTTTGCAAATTTCTTGTATTTGTCTTTTTGCTTCCTTTATATTCTGATTTAGACAGGAATACCACACCTCCCACATTAAATGCCCAACTGCCTCAAGCTCCTACTGTTGTTGATCTAATGCAGGTTATTCAGTTTTCGATGACCCAGATGAACCAGCTCTTGACAGTGGTGCAAAATCTCGTAATGGGCAAGCTGCTGCTACATCCACCACGCTGCCTACACCAGCAACTAATGCGGCTTCACCTGCCATCATATCACCATTCAGGCTATTCAATGAGTAAGTGGGAGACTTCAATGATTGGTACCCAAAGTTTGAAGCACGTTGCATGACAGCCCAAGTGTAAGTTACAGTAAAACTCAATTATTTAATCTCAGTGGCAGGAATCCCCATTAATAGGCTCACGAAGAAACTGTTTTCAATGTCTCATCTCAAATTTCTTCCGTTTGATGAACTAATTAGTGCCCATACTTAATCAAGTTCTAGTAGCAGCTGCTCAACGTGAGTTTTTGTTTGGAAAAGAAGCCTGAACAGTCATATTGTGAGTGGGTCACGGAACTTCAGGGCTTAACTCGACATTGCTGGTTTCAGTGTATTTGTGGCCATTATTATGCTGATGCAATAACCCATGATGCAATCATGTACAACATACCAGAAAGTTTTATTTGTGAGCAGATTCTCAAACATGCACATCCGACTTTGTAACAAGTGCTACAAATAACAGAACACCAGGAGTCATGTGACAGTGCCACTGAAAACTTTGGAACAGACCCTATTTGTCACATTATGAGCACTGACAAACATGAGCCATCAAGTAGCCGACCGTCGCGCGGTACCTATCTGTCGTGCTGCGTCAATAGTTAAAAAAGAGACTCATTCACGGAATGTATGACACTGATTGCGAATGGGTAAAGTTGAAAATGTTTTCCCAGATGTGATTCAAATGCAGGTCTCCTGCTTCTAGGCAGTAGCGCTGAGCCCTACACCATTGGACAAACAGTGACACCACACCTGCACAGAATTAATTACCCTTTAACCGGAATCGTTGGTTATTTTGGACCCGCCGACGTCTAACAGTGGAAACGCACGGAGTTTCAGTTTGGCAGACCAGTGTAATCTCAGTACATTGCAAGATGCACCAGGGACTGGAAGCTCGCCACTTGAAATTTACTAGAAGTGGAGGTAAGTGGCATCCCTGGGTCCAATTTGACCCGTGATTCCGGATATGGGAGTTTTTAGTCAGTGTATACTGATTTACTTTGTGGTGTTTCAGGCACTTTATTGCCACAATGCAGTGGGGTCTCACTGACAAAGAAATCTGAATTGTTATTGGACGAAAATTATTCCGATATAGAATCTTTAAGAGATTATCAACCTTGTGATGATGAGACCATAAGTGAAGATGAAAATACACAACAAGAAATTTCTTCTGATTCAAGTAATTCATTGTCTGATTATTCAGTAGGGAGCGATAGCAGGCTATCAAGTAGTGCATATTTTCGAGGTAAAAATCGGTTCAAGTGGTCTACTCATCCACCAGCTACGTCCAGAGTCAGAAGCCACAACATCATAACTCATCTGCCTGGTCTCATCGGCACAGCTTGTGAAAAACGGAACATGTCACCAACTGAATCATGGCAGTTGCTGATATCAGATGAAATGATCACATATATTTGCACTCACACTAATCAGAAAATAACAGAATATTCAGAAAACTGTAAAACTGATGCTACTTACACTAACCATGTAAGTATTTTGGAAATGAAAGCATTCTTTGGGTTGTCGATATTAACAGGTGTATTCAAATCTGGTCATGAAGATACAGAAAGTTTATGGGCAACTGATGGAACAAGCCGAGATATATTCAGAATAACGATGTCAGTAAAGTGATTTATGTTTATGTTCCTGTTATCTGCTTTGAGACATGATGATGTGAATTCTAGTGAAGAAAGAAGATCTAATGAGCGTGCTGCTCTCATCTTAGAAATATTTGGTAATTTCATTCAGAAGTGTCAAAACAAAAACTATAGCTGCTCAGAATATTTGACAGTTGATGAAATGCTTTGCCCGTTTAGAGGGAAATGTTTTTTCAGGGTTTATATGAAATCAAAACCTGCTAAATATGATATCAAGATTATGTGCCTTTGTGACGCTAAAACACACTATTTATACAATGCTTTCATATATACCGGCAAAGCAGTCACTAATATAGCAAGACAACTTTCAGTGCCAACACAGAATGTACTGCAGCTTGCAGAACCTTTATTTGGAACAAACAGAAACATAACGGCTGATAACTGGATCTCTTGTATGGAGCTTGTTGACAAACTGATTGAAAATGGACTGACTTACATTGGAACAATGCGCAAAAATAAAAGGGAAATACCACCAGAATTTTAGCCAATAAACAACAGGAAGTAGGATCTATGCTATTTGGTTTCATGAAGGATAAAACATAGGCATCTTATGTCCCAAAAAAGAATAAGTGTAGTGGTGATCTCATCAATGCACCATGACAATTCAGTCAATGAAGACAGTGGAAAACCTGAGATAATTGAATTTTACAACAGAACAAAAGGCAGAGTTGATACATTAGATCAGAAATGTGCCAATTATTCAGTCTCTCTAAGAACTCAACAATGGCCATGTGTAATTTTTTCAGCAATATTGAATATTGCAAGTGCAAATGGATTTGTATTATGGAAGGCATCAAATGGTGGAAAACATATGAATTGGACTAAATTCGATAAGGCCATTTATCACAGAAAGAAAGCTTCATTTTCAGTAGATTTGAACAGTAGGATAGATAATTTTCTAGGGGCAGCTGATGAACCACATGATGACCTACTACTAGAAAATTCACCTTGTAATCAAAGTGGCTCACAAAAAAGAGAAAGATGTTATTTATGGGGTCCTAAAACTGACAAGGGAAAAAAAAAAACACAAAACTGCGACAGATGCTTTAAATTTATCTATAAGCAACATGCAGAAAAAAAAGTGTTGTGTACCAAGTGCCATTCTTAGTTCAGGTACTGATATAGGTAACATTTGGACACTTTCATATTTCGTTGTCATTATTTTTATTTCTGATTGATGGCATAAAAAATCCCCATTTACATTAAGGGAAAGTTATGAGAAATTCCATAGTGTATCTAGATTTTTTTAATCTAAGCCTGTCGTGTAATCATGTAGCATTCCAAAGTAAGGTACTAAAAATTCTTGTAAAATATGAGACATAGGATTTAAAGTTAAAAAAGTGACACAATGTAAATTTTTGTTCAATAAAAGCTTGTTTATATTTGAAATAAGTATTATTTTAATACAATCATCACGCATTTACATATGAGTTATATCTTTTATAGGGATCACGTTGATTTTTTATTCATGGGTCCATTTGGACCCGCGATTTCAGTTATGTTTGTCAAAATATCGATTCCGGTTAAGGGTTAAGTTTGCCTCTGGTCAGATACAAGTAAATTGTAAAACCTTTTTGCAAATCTGACTGATATTTTCATTTCGAATCTTATGCCAGTTTGCTGCTTTCCTAATAGGAAACAGTTTTCCAAACTCATTATAAATTTTACATGTGGTTTTAACAAGCTGATTATGCTCTGCTTTGGCTTGATAATGATCCGAGATAGAAACCAGTAGCACTGAGCATAAAATAAACGGCTGATGGCACACATTGTTCATAAATATGAGGGCTGTTCAAATGAAACTGTACAAAATGACACTGTGGGTATAACTGAAGTCTCTATTTGGAAGCAATCACCAGAGGTCTGAGCACAACTATCCCACTGTTTAACAAGCCTAAAGATTCCCTTTTCCAAGAACGCACTCTCGATTCAAAAAAGAACATGCAAATGATGACAGGCAAAAGTTAGTAGAGATTCGTGCGTCTATAAAAAGATCGATGCGTGAAGCATACAATAATTATCACAGCCATACCTTAGCAAAAGATCTTTCCGAGAACCCGAAAAAATTCTGGTCCTATGTAAATTCGATAAGCGGGTCAAAGCCCACTGTCCAGTCACTAGTTGATCATTCCGGGGCAGTAATAGAAGAAAGCAAACAGAAAGCTGAAGTTCTAAATTTAAACTTTAAGAAATCTTTCACGCAGGAGGACCGCACAAATATACCATCATTTGATCAACATACTAATTCCGAAATGGGGGACATAGCAATAGGTATTTCCGGTGTAGAGAAGCAGCCAAGAGAGCTAAATACGAAAAAGTCTGCTAGTCCGGATGGAATACCAGTTCGGTTTTACAAAGACTATTCTGCGGCGTTGGCCCCCTACTTAGCTTGCATTTATAGCGAATCTTTAATTCAGCGCAAAGTTCCTAGTGATTGGAAAAAAGCGCAGGTGACTCCCGTGTATACGAAAGGAAAGAGAACTGACCCATACAATTACAGGCCAATATCGTTGACATCGGTTTCATGTAGAATTTTGGAGCATATTCTCAGTTCGAATATAGTAAATTTCCTTGAAACGGAAAAGCTTCTTTCCATGAATCAGCACGGGTTTAGGAAACATCGTTCATGTGAAACTCAGCTTGCCCTTTTCTCACATGACATCTTGCGAGCCATGGACGAAGGGCAACAGGCGGATTGTGTTTTTCTCGACTTCAAAAAGGCGTTCGACGCGGTGCCACACTGCAGACTGCTAACGAAGATACGAGCTTATGGAATAGGTTCACAGATTTGTGACTGGCTGGAAGACTTCCTGAGTAATAGAATGCAGTACGTTGTTCTCGATGGCGAGTGTTCATCAGAGACGAGTGTGTCGTCAGGCGTGCCCCAGGGGAGTGTGATAGGACCGCTATTATTTTCTATCTATATAAATGATCTGATGGACAGAGTAAGTTGTAATTTGCGGCTGTTTGCTGATGATGCTGTGGTGTATGGGAGGGTGTCGTCTGTAACTGACTGTAATAGCATACAGGTTGACTTAGACAAAATTTCTAGTTGGTGCGAAGAATGGCAGCTAGCTCTCAATGTATAAAAATGTAAGGTGATGCGCATGAGTAGAAAAAACAATCCTGTAATGTTCGAATACAGCATTAGTAGTGAGCTTCTTGATGCTGTCGCGTCGTTCAAATATCTAGGGGTAACATTGCAGAGCGATATGAAATGGAACGAGCATGTAAGGACAGTTGTGAGTAAGGCAGACAGCCGACTTCGGTTTATTGGGAGAATTTTGGGAAGATATACTTCACCTGTAAAGGAGACTGCGTATAAAATGTTTGTACGCCCACGTCTTGATTATTGCTCAAATATTTGGGATCCGCAGCAGATCGGTTTGAAGGAAGACATAGAGGCGGTTCAGAGGCAAGCAGCTAGATTTGTTACCGGTAGGTTCGACCAATGCGCGAGTGTCACGGAAATGCTCCGGCAACTCAATTGGGGATCGCTGGAAGAAAGACGACGTTCTTTTCGTGAATTTTTGTTAAGTAAATTTAGAGGGCCGGAATTTGAAGCTGAGTGTAGTACGATCTTGCTGCCGCCTACTTACATTTCGCGTAAAGATCACAAAGGCAAGATAAGAGAAATTAGGGCTCGTACGGAGGCATATAGGCATTCTTTTTTTTCCTCGTTCAATTTGGTAGTGGAATAGGAAAGGAAATGCCTAGTAGTGGTACAGTGTACCCTCCGCCACGCACCTTACGGTGAATTGCGGAGTATGTATGTAGATGTAGATGAATGCCTGTGACTTTGACAAGAGCCAGTCCTCTTACTGTCCTTCAGTTCGCTGTTTGAGTTGAAGAGCTTCCCAATGAGTTGTTTTTTTAAGCAGACCAAAGACCAAACAAGTAAGTAACAAGGTGACATGTTTGAGCTCTGAGGTGGATGTTCAAGCTGCTCCCAGTAGAACTTGGCCAGTACACTTTGCATGACTGTGGAGATGTATGGACACACATTATCATGGAGCAGAATCACTCCCTCCATAATCAGCCCAGGCCATTTGCTCTTGATGGACTCGTGTAGGCTATGGAGTGTCTCACAGTACACGTCACTGATAATGGTTTTTCTGTGCTCAAGGTATTCAATGAGTATTGGACCTTGGACATTGAAAAAGGTGGTGAGTATCACCTTGCCTGCTGAGGAAACAGCCTTGAATTTTTTAGGGGGAGGTAACAACAAATACTTCACATCCCTAGATGTCACACTACATTAACCCAAAGCAACATTTCAAATTTCAGCCAGTCTGGTTGTTTAGACATTTTGTAACTTTCCATTTAAACACCCCTCGCATTTTCAGTTCTCGGCAGTAACAGCCTGAAATTGTGCACAGGAATCTGCATATTTGTGGCATACGAAGTCTGATGGCACATTACACTCTCCAAAGTGCCTTTGGATCATTGAGGCAGTACAGCATTTAGATTACAATTATAAGGCAATGAATAAACAATATTGCCATGTTTAAGCTGACAAATCAACAGTATATGACCTGTTTGCTGTATGAACTAATAATGAAATATGTTGTTGCGAGGGAGATGCCTAAGTTGCTGTCATCGCTTTATATAACTGTGTGGGCCATTGTTTGAGACCGCCTCTTATGTAAGACTCATTATAAGCAGTAGTAACATAGCAAACTACATGTGCCGACAAAAACAACCGAATGTACACAGCAGGAGTGCAGAGCCCATAGCATTTGTCTTCTTGGAATTCAGGATGCACCAAGTAACATCAGTAACAGCACTTCAAACTGCCACAGATCTCCTTACAGTGACTTGACTAGTGTGCCATTTATCCACAATCCAACAGAGTACTGAACATTTTGCACCAACATGTAACATACCTCAATCCTACGTGACCCCCACACGAGGAGCAACCTCTGCTGCTGTTTCTGTTGATGTGCTGCTCTCAATCTCCCAATGGTCTATCACCTGCTGAGCTTCTACATGTCCAATGCCATCACATGATGATCCCATTGCTGCACCCGCCACATCACTTAGCACCTTCTAATACACGCAAGTATAGCTACGCACCTAATGATCCTGTTCTTTTCAGAGTTTTTGGCCAATCCTGATGCTAGGAGTATCGTGTTTAAAGTATCTCTCATGGCGTAAAGCATTACATTTGTTTTGTAATAATAACAAAAAAGTGCACTTGCATAGTAACATATACTACAGAGGAAGCATTCACCCTAGATGAGCTGAATAACCACACCATTACTCTCATACATAGTTCACGTCAGCTGTACAAAATGCACTAGGTGTCAAGTAGAAAATGAAAAGTGATGGCGTATTGACAAGAATGTCAAAGATTGTGCACAAGTTATGTGGAGAGCATGATCAACTGTGATCTTTGTTTCACAAAGGAAGTTATATAATAATAATAATAATAATAATAATAATAATAATAATAATATGTATTTATATAGTAAGATACTACAGTGAATTATGTACGAGGATATACATTATTCGGCACACCTATGGTGAATGCTACCTTTGTAATATTTGTTGCTATGCATGTGTACTTTTTTTGTTCTAATTACAAGACAAAGGTAATGTTGTACTATATGTGAGAGACTCAACAATTTCTTTTAAGATGAATGATGGAGGTATGTACTTATATTTAAAATTGTGATACATTGTAAAGTCATAACTTTGTGGTTTATGCAGTCCTTTCGTATAGTCTTCTACTTTTAGAGATCAGATGATGATGATGATGCCTAAGTAGCATCGAAACCAGTCATCAAATTAAATAAATAGTGATACTCCAGACTGACACAACAAAACCATGGGTTCATGCATAACGAAGTTGTTGGCAGATGTCCAACAACAGAATACATAACTCTTACTGTTCTACGGATTTCAATTGGAGGCACATTTTACTGTTACAGCATGCTGTTTCTTATGCACCAAAATAGCACCACCATGTTACATGCAAAAATTTAATGCCCTTTAGCAGCCGAGAGTTGCAATCTCTTGTGCAAGTGATCCAGAAAAGTCAACACATTAATGTGCATGCCACGTGATACCTCAACTGAGGCAGGCATTACTTCTCAGCAACACTTTGTAATTATGTACAAGATCATATATTTCTACAAAAAACATTTTTTGCAATCATTTAGACTGTATCTGTTTTATGTACGGATCATCTCAATGAAGAATGAAATGTGGAGTCATTCATAGCCCATATAATTTCAGATTTTATTACTTCATCAGTACCCAAGAAATATGTCATCAAGTTTGCTTTTGAAATCACATCAACTGAAGTTCTAGTAATGTATTGGGTCCAGTGTTTGTAACTCATTACTGGTAGTCTCTTCAAATGAAGCTTGTGACAATGCTTTCACTACAGCAAAAATAAACTTACTTTGTTGTCCTGTAACTAACCAATTAACCAATTCTAAATCTCTTTTCTATTTCATGTATTTCTACAAATGAGATGCCATCAACTCTGACATCAAAGTAAATTCATATTGTAGTAACCACCAGCAGCTAATGTCGTTAATTCCTTTGTGTTTTTACTTAATATTACTATACTATTGGTATAGCGAATTACCGTCAGCTGGGACGATTTCAGACACCATGCAAGATTTCAAATAGTATGATTTTATCTTGTCTTTCCTGATGCATATTAAAAAATTACTGCTAATTTCCACCTCCAAGCACTGGTTATTTTATGAACAAGACTGTACTTTCCACATTCTGTTACTTGTATTTTGGATTGATTGTTTACCAATGTAATAATCTGATGAACAGTTGCACTGTATTATGGAGCACAAACTTTCTATTGTTGTGACCGGCAGAAAAGTATTATAACATCAGTTGCCTGTAGTGCCGCCCAAGTCTGAAGTGTGCGCCACGTACATTCGCTGCGCACCACCATGCAAGCATGGCGCAGTGTTCTTACGGCGTCAGCCACGAGCGCCCTCTGCTGCAACCCGGCTCGTGGCCACCACTGAACTGCATCAGCCACTTGGCAATAGGACAGACACAGGATAAGACTCATCAGTAGGCAGGCCTCTACCTAGTTAAACTATGTATCTGCATTCCACTAGTCTTCAGTTAACAAAGTTAAGTACTGTACTATCTCTATGAAATATACATCTTGTTCTAATCTAGCTTAGTGTTTCTAGTTTCTGCTGTCCCACTGGCTGGTCACTTCAAACTCTGTACCCGCACACGCGTGCATCCTATTTCCCTGTGTCGGTCCGCGCAACTTGTATTGTGTTCTCCTGCAGCGCGGCATCTCCAAATACTACGAACTTGACGCAAGTGACGATCGACGTAGACGCACAACGCTCAAAGAGCGAAAATTTTCTAAGTCCGAAGTAGAAGGCGTTATCCCGGACGCGCGCACTGTAGTTTTAGGCGCGTGTCCTCCGGGCGGCCGGCTTATATAGCGACCGCTCAGAGATAGGCGGTTACGTAAGTTGTTTTCGCACAGCACAAGAGCAATTCAGCACATATTGCATTTAGATCATCAATAACAGTAATACATAAGGTTCATCACACATTTACCCCCCCCCTTTTAAACCCCCCAAGAATAATTCTTAATTAAATCAAACTGTTGCATCCTTGAGCCCCTGGTTCTCGATGTACGGGACAGCGGATAGTGGCTGACGCTACAGATCAGTCTTGTTCATGTCATACAAATACTTAACAATACACGTAAAGGGGGGGTCACAAATGAAAACACATATTGATCTTCATATACATTTATTCAATTACTGTAATAGTGTGTTACATCTCCAATGATTTTAATACTTGAACAGGACGCGCGCCTAAAACTACAGTGCGCGCGTCCGGGATAACGCCTTCTACTTCGGACTTAGAAAATTTTCGCTCTTTGAGCGTTGCGCGTCTACGTCGATCGTCACTTGCGTCAAGTTCGTGGTATTTGGAGATGCCGCGCTGCAGGAGAACACGTAGAAGCAGAGCAGTAGTATATAAAGCTATTGACAGTTTGGAACTTACTGGTGATAGTCATATTGGTGCACAGGAAATTTTGAAAGGACCATCCGTGTTTCATGGGTGTATTGTGAATTTTTCAATATTGTCTAAGGATAAAAATCCACAACCTGGTAACGGTTGGTTGACTGTCGCTGTATTACGTTGTAATGGTGCTACTGTGAAAGCACTTGCTGGACTTGAAAGTGCCAACTCTCGCGATGTAATTACTTACCGTACTTTTAATCTATATCATGATGTTAATAAGGATTATGGTAAAGGTTATTTGACATCAAAATGGCGTAAGGTGTCGGCTACCGACACCTAGGACAACCGGCGGCAACGATACACAAAAGTGGCGACAAGGAGCGATAGAAGAACCTTGGACCAGCCACTTCCAGCGGTCTGAGCTCGCAGAAATTGCTCCCGCCCACCCACCCTTATAATAAGATTTTGGGGGACTATATTCTGCTATGTGTTTTGTGGACTTTTTTGTTGCAGAGAATCCTCTTTCCCATTGCATCTGTGTTTTGATATAATTTACTTGTATGGGCGGTGCCTAATCGGTCAGCATGGCCACTACCCCGAACCCAAACTTAATGGAAATTATTCAGTTACAGACGGCGCAAATCATGCAACTACTCCAAGCGGTGTCCCAGTTGACGGCACAGGCAGCTCAGCAACAACAGCAGTCGCATCAGCCGCCCACATCTGCCGCCGCACCGCTTCCTACGTTTAGCCAGTACAACAAACGTGAGGAAGAATGGAGCGATTACTTCGCGCACTTTCAAGAACTCGGCGCGGCTCATCAACTTACAGGTCAGACAGTGAAGCATTTGTTCCTCTCCGTAGCGGGCACAAAGACCTTCGCGTTACTGCAGAAACTTTTCCCCCCCACGCATCTTTTTGTGATGTAGACTATGATCAAATAGTAGATGCACTGAATGTCATTATGAGAGAAAAGTTCTCGTAGCTGCGGCGCGGTACCGATTTTTCAGACTGAAAAAAAAAAATCACCGGATCATTCGCATCAAGAGTGGATCACACAGTTGAAGGGCTTAACCCACAAATGTAAATTTACTTGCTCTTGTGGACTTTCTTATAGTGATGTTATGTTGAGAGATGCGATCACACAGAACATTCAGGAGCCCAGAATTAGGGAAGCGATTCTGAAACAGTCTGACCCCACATTAGATAGTGTACTGCAGCTTATTGAAGTGCATGATACCTTTGACTTAGTGGATGTAGAAATGCAAATCCACAGTGTTAACTCAGTGCGCCGCAACAGACGCTTTCCTAGTCACAGTTCTCAGTCTTGCCCAAGTGATTCTTTTAATTCTACCGGCCGTGCTGAACAGACAGTGAACAGTAGGCAGTGTAAAAGTGTGACACAAAGGTCGCCCCATCGTGTTAGACAAAGTAATTTGACAAACGGGCACTGACTTTCTTTGCAGAAAAATGTTCTTAAGTCTTGTCCCCAGTGTGTATCTCGCCACAAGCGTGCGAAATGCCCTAGTCACAACACCATCTGTTATCAATGTGGCAAATCAGGACATGTACAGACAGTGTGTATGCAGAATAAAAATTCTAAGAACAGTGCCGTTAGGAACAGTGCTTCGCAGAGTGCGAGAACAGTTCATGCTGTCAATGTCATACACACTGTGGATTTGGACAGTGTTTCTCTCGAGTCTCAAATGCAAGAAAGTTTTTCTGTGCCTACTGCAAAACTGCGACCAAGCCACGTCGCAAGCGCCATCGAGCGCGTAAAACTGTGCAACAGCAAAGGGTTCGGGACAAGCATAATGAACCTAGTGCCTTCTGCAACTTCTCATTGTAATAGTGTCCAGTACTGTGTAGCTAGAGACAGTAGACTTGATGTAGCTACTGAAAGTAATTGTAGTGCAGTCGCTGGTGACTCAGTGGTTGCTTCACAAGCTTGCGCGGAATTCGATCCCGGTGGTAGTGCCATCTAGGGACAGTGTTATTAATCTGCTGTGAGCCGATTCTGCGCCTCTTGCTTCCGTACACAGCCCGCACATGCGCAAGTGCAGCAAACAAACTGTATCAGACGTCGCCCATATTCGCGCACCTGTTGTGCGCCACAAGCAAAAACTTTTTGCGACTCTTTCTACAGAAAGTAAGACTGTGCAATTTCAGCTTGACACTGGTTCCGCTGTCACATTAACGAATAAAGACACTTATGAACTTCTGGGTTCGCCAAAATTGTCGCCGCCTCGACAAGTGCTAACGGCATATACAGGTCAAAATATTCCCGTGCTGGGAACGTGTAGTCTGCCCTCCTTTCAAGGTGTTACCAAAACTGTCTCTTTTCTGGTTCTTCGGGCCAAATCTACACAGAACAATTTTGTAATAGATGCATTTGACATGTTTGGCTTATCAATTCAAAGAGATGCGCTTCAAATTTCGTCAGTAGTGCCTCAGGACAAAATCAATGCATTGTGTGAAAAATACAGTGACTTGTTTTCGCCGGAACTAGGTTGTGCAAAAGACATTGTGGCACATGTAACTTTAAAAGAATCTGTAGTACCAAAATTTCGTAAAGCTAGACCAGTGGCTTTCACCCTTCAGGATGAACTTGCTGAAGAACTTAAATGTTGGCAGGATAGAGGGGTGCTTTCTCCTGTTTCTGTGAGTCAGTGGGCCTCACCTTTAGTGATTATAATCAAGCCGACAGGAAAACTTCATCTCTGTGCGGACTTCAAATCAACAGTGAACAGTCAAACAATTGTAGACACTTACCCCCTGCCCCGACCAGAGGAACTACTGGAAAAATTAGGACAGTCTCGCTTCTTTTCTAAGATTGATTTAGCAGAGGCATACTTACAGATTCCGCTCGATGACGAGTCAAAAAAGTTTTTCGTCATTAATACTCACATGGGACTTTTTCAATTTCAACGCCTACCCTTTGGCAGTTCTTCCGCCCCCAAAATTTTTCATCGTTTTTTGGAACAGCTGCCAGTTTCTGTACCGTGCTGCTCCAACTATTTAGATGATATTGTGGTCTCAGGGCGCACAGTTGAAGAACATTTACCAAACCTGGAGTGCCTTTTCAAAGTGTTGACCGCAGCAGGTCTACGTTGCAATAAAGCAAAATGTTAGTTTGTTCAAACTGAAATAGAGTACCTAGGCTATGTGATTAATGCCCAAGGAATCCATCCCTTACAGTCGCATCTTCAGGCAATCAAAGACTTGCCTCCTCCTAAAAATGTGCACGATTGCAAGCAGTAATGGGAAAGCTGAACTATTATTTCAGATTTATTCCCAATGCCTCTCAGATTGCAGCTCCACTGCATCACTTACGTAGGAAGAATGTTCCTTTTGTATGGTCTAAAGCTTGCCAGGTTGCCTTTGACAAATTAAAGTCTGCACTTCTCAGTGATGCATGTTTAATTCCCATTGACCCACAGAAGCCTGTAGTGTTAGCAGTGGATGCCTCGTCTTACGGTCTGGGCGCAGTATTGTCACATCGTATTGGATCTCACGATCGTCCTATTGCCTTTGCATCCAAGCTACTGACGCCAATGCAACAGAAATACAGTCAGATATAAAAGGAGGCCTTAGCAATCATTTACGGCGTCACAAAGTTTCATCATTATCTCTATGGTCGAAAATTCTATTTGTTGACAGACCACAAGCCTCTTGTGTCGTCGTTCTCACCCACAAAGCCAATTCCACCACGAATGGCACAAAAGCTTCAGAGATGGTACTTGATACTGTCTAATTATCAGTATGAGATTTTGTACCAACCTACAACTAAAAATGCCAACGCGGACACACTTTCCCAACTTCCGGTTGGCCAGGATGTGTCATTTGATTCTTCAGACATGGCATGTTGTCAGATAGACGCCAGAGATGCTTCCACTGTCGCAGACTTCCCTTTGAACTCTCATCGGGTAGCACAGGAAACAGCTGCAGATGCAGACTTAAGTGTGGTAGCACGTTTTGTTCGCTATGGGTGGGCTGCCAGAGCCAAAGACATTGAGTGGCCTCTGGCTCGACGTTATTTTCCACGTCATGCATTGTCTCTACGTCAGGGTGTTCTGTTGTTACATACCGACAATGACCAAACAAGAGTGATTGTTCCTCGTTCCCTGCAACGAGAAGTATTACGTCTCCTGCATCAAGGACATTGGGGTATTGTTCGGACAAAGCAACTGGCCAGGCGTCATTGTACCTGGGTTGGTATGGACGCCCAGATAGAGAGCATGACGTCACAGTTTACAGTTTGTGAGGAGCATCAGGCAGCTCCTCCACAAACTTTCTCGGACGGGCCACGCCCCAAAGGACTGTGGCAACCTTTACACATTGACTTTGCCGGACCTTTCTGGAATACGCACTGGTTCATCATTGTAGATGCTTTCAGCAAGTTTCCTTTTGTGATAGCCATGAACTCAATGATGGCATCTAGTATAATCAGTGCCTTAACATCTGTGCTTTGCATTGAAGGTTTGCCTGAAATTATCTTCAGTGATAATGGACCTCATTTTGTTAGTGCGGAATTTCAACAGTTTTGTCGTGTGAATGGCATTCAGAACATCACCACCGCACCTTTTCACCCTCAGTCTAATGGTGAAGCAGAACGTTTCGTTCGAACATTCAAGTCTCACATGGAAAACATGACAGGTCAGCACTCCAGGCAGCAAGCTCTTCAAATTTTCCTGTCTATGTATCGGTGCATGCCTCGTGAGGGCCCGTCTCCTGCCGAGATGCTCCACGGCCGCCGTTACTGCACTCTCCTTCACCTGCTGCAGCCTCCCATGCACCGAGTTGGTTTGTATGGTGCTTCAAGTTTTCAGGTTTCTACGCCGGTGCTGTACAAGGTGATTGCTGGACACAAGAGATGGATGTCGGGCACCATTCAGCGTGTGCTCGGTCGCAATATGTTTGTTGTACGTTCTTCCACAGGGTCGGAGCTGTGGCGCCATGCAAACCAGTTGCGCCTGCACAAGCCGCGCGATCCTGTCTCGGGTTCCTTGATTCCAGACCCAGTCCACTGCCAGGGAGCACAGCCACATCGCTCTGACGGGCCTAGCGTCCTGACTACGAGATCGTCCCCATGGAGGTCGACGCGCCTCAGATGCAGTCATCCCTGCTGTCGCCGCTGCAGCTGACTGCGTCACCGAGAAGTGCTCTGGGACTGCACTGCGCGCCCCCCCCCCCCAGCCCGGGCCACGCACCTCAGAAGAAGATCTACTCCCTCTGGACGGAGGTATGCACCCTTCCCCTCGTTTTGGTGGGTATTCCGGGGGATCGCAAGGTGGATAGCGGGGTGCGGATGGCGTATTGATCCCAGCCTCGGTTATGACACCCGTCCCACTAGTGACGCCCCCGCCCAGGCCCTCCTCCCAGTGCCGTCGCCCTCAGCCCTTCGCTATGCTACGACGACGCGGTGGTTTGGGGGGGAGGGGTTTGGTGTCCCACAAGTCTGAAGTGCGCGCTACGTACTTTCGCCCCGCGCCGCCATGCAAGCACGGCACGGCGTTCTTACGACGTCAGCCATCAGCGCCCTCTGCTGCAACCCCGCTCGTGGCCACCACTGAACTGCATCAGCCACTTGGCAATAGGACAGGCACGGGATAAGAGTCATCAGAAGGCAGGCCTCTACCTAGTTAAACTATGTATCTGCATTCCACTAGTCTTCAGTTAACAAAGTTAAGTATTTTACTACCTCTATGAAATATACATCTTGTTCTAATCTAGCTTAGTGTTTCTAGTTTCTGCTGTCCCACTGGCTGGTCACTTCGACTCTGTACCCACACACACATGCATCCTATTTCCCCATGTCGGTGTCGGTGTCTGTCCACTCTGGTACTGACACCTAGGACAACGAGACACAAAATCGCCAACTACTCCCTAAAGCAGGGCTGCTCAACATACGGCCTGTGGCCATGTGCAGCCTGTTCCATCTTTCGGTGTGACCCACAGGGAGGATCTCTGAATGGTAATCATTTCCATATTTTTGATAGAATTCTATGACATTTATATGAATCTATTACAATAATAAATATATATATCATTTAAAAATTCATTGCCTTATCAGGGTCTGCAACATCTATGATAAAATAGGTTTACATTATTTAACTTATAATTACTGTGTTTGTGACAGGATGGCATTCTGGGCAGGGATACAGTGGTGCTACCATTACACAGCGGCCGGTAAAAATATATGCACTGTCAATGCGCTCTACTATAAACAGGTGGTATGCGTACCCATCAAGTGGGTGACCTTGGGTGGGGGAAGCTCGCTCTCTCTCTCTCTCTCTCTCTCTCTCTCTCTCTCTCTCTCTCTCTCTCTCTCTCTCTCTCTCTCTCTCTCTCTCTCACACACACACACACACACACAGACACGGACGCAAGCATTGAATGTAACTGTCTCACATTGAACCGACGGGTAGAAGTGTTTACATTACTTCAAGGTTGCTGAAAGAGGAAAAACTGCCAAGGTACTGTACTACTGTCTGTGTACTGTGGTTACACTGTCTCACAATATCTGAATTTAATTTCTGATGAATGCTCGAAGAACTAC
The DNA here is from genome assembly GCA_026315105.1 of Locusta migratoria. NCBI lineage: Eukaryota > Metazoa > Arthropoda > Insecta > Orthoptera > Acrididae > Locusta > Locusta migratoria. The sequence goes on along the minus strand of CM048755.1, from coordinate 50,280,621 downwards.
GAGTTTTAATTCTTAATATTTACTTCAAGGTGCCAGGTAGAAGTTATTTATGGTGAGATTTCACCACTAAGTAAAACAACACTAATCCTCCTTTGGTACAATAAATTGGAAAAATTCATCAATATTTTAAGCGATGGAAACTTAGGATTCCATTTTCTCACTCATGACATTTGACTTTTGGTCTAGTGATGCATAACATCGATGTATTACACATCTACGTAGTAAATCACCTATTTCTATATCACAGATCAATTGAAATTTATAATACATTAAAAATTTATAATCACAATAATTGTGATTGCTTTTTATTAATTTTGAATTTATTAATTTTAAATTACAGTTTTGGTTTGGCCCAAAGTATCTTTCTTTCTATGGAAATGCAGCACTTTACATTTGTTTATGTCGAGGGTCAATTGCCATTTCCTGCAACACACATTAATACATTGCAGTTCCTCCTGTGTTTCACTACAATTTTCCATTGTTGTGACTTCTCAATGTACTGCAGCATCATCCACAAAAGGTCTCATTGAACTCTGTTATATATGAGGTCATTTCTATACTGTAAATGCGACAAAGTCACTGAGGAGGCAGGCGACCATGATGAAACAATTAGGTAGTACTGCTGTGAAGCTGGTTAGGTCGCAAATGTTTTATTATAGGTCACACTTCATGTACAGCGTGCCCTCAAAATGACGCGTTTCGGTTTTACCATCATCAGATTAGCATCTCTTACATGCCATGTGCACACTGCACACGTGAACAGATGGAAGATGTTGTTTAACATACGTACAAAAGCGGACTACCCATTTCTATACGTTGTGAAAAGCGACAGTCCTACAATACTCCCTTGGGGTACACCAGAAATCACGTCTGGAAAACCTCTCTCTGTTGAGAATGAGATATTGTGTTTGGTAAGCTAGAAACTTTTAAATCTAACCTCATAGATGTTTCCATGTTTCATATGCTCAAATTTTTTTCAGATAGGCAACAGTGTGGAACCGTATTGAATACCACTTGGGGAAGAAAAAAAGGTGGTATGTACGTGGGAGCCTGCAGCTACTGACCTCTGGGTCCCTAGGATGAATAGTGTGAGCTGAGTTTCACATGATTGTTGGTTTTGGAACCCATGTTTATTCCTACAGAGGTGATTTACAGTCTCCAGAAGTGACATAATACTCTAACATGAAACGTGTTTTGTGGATGTATTTGACGTCCCTTCTTGAAAACGGGTATTACCTGCACTTCCTTCCAATCATTAGGAATGCTTCGCTCCTGTAGAGACTACGACCAGAAAGGGCGGAGGAAAGGGGGGGGGGGGGGGAGGACAGCAAGTTCCTTCATATGTTACATGTAAAATCAAACTGATATCCCATCAGGTCCAGTTGCCTTTCCTTCGTTAAACAACTTCAATTGCTTTTCTGGTCCTCAGACATCTATTTCAATACCTGCCATTTTGTCATCTGTGTAATAGTTTAGACTACAATTAGTGCAATCTTCCTCGGTGAAACAGCTTTGGGAAAATACATAATATTTCAGCCCTTTGTGTGTCATCCTCTTTTGCAATGCCACTACGGTCACAGAGTGTCTGGACGTCTGGTTTCAACCTATTTACCAAACTGACAACACCAAAATTTCTTAGGATTTTCTGATGAGTTGGGACAAAGAATTGCTTTCAGAGTCATTGAACACCTCTTGCATGGCCCTCCTTACATTAATTATGGCATCATTTGAGTTTTGCTTGTCTGCAAGAGCATGACTATGATTATTTCTTCCTCTGCACCTGGTCCTAAATAAACTGCAGTGCCTGACGATGAGGTGACATGGCTACCACCAATGGTTAAATGAGTCCCCAACAGAAAAAAAGGCTTTTTTTGAAATGGACTGCTGAATACAACATTGTTAGCTGGTTGTGAGAGTGAGGGGGGGAGGGGGGGAGGGGTAGCACTTCATTGCTACTCCATTCTAAAATCATACCTGACTGACAAAACAAAATTTATGATTACCCACTCAATTTCATTACTTTTTTCATACTTTCTTGGCCAACTGTTCGGTTCATTACTTTTATGATCAGAAAGAAACCCTGTATGCCTATCGTAACTAGTTCTTAACATTCAAAATATTGTCCCAACTTTGTTATTGAAGTTCAGCAGAAGGATCAAAGCCTGTATTTTACATTGTGAATGAACTGTGAACAAGTTGGGCCTTGTTCTTTACACTTTTCAATACAAACTTCACAAATGGACAATTTTATAATGACTAAATTAGTATAATTGACTACAGGAGTTACCCTTATGAAATTCCCTGGTTTATTTTGGAATTAAATAAATCATAGTTTTCTTGAAGGCTTAATTAACCAAGATGACTTTACGATGTCATCTATATGTCAATATCTATGATTTGTGGGTTGGTTGGGTTTGGGTTGTTTGGTTGCGATAGGGGGACTAAACTGCTAAGATTATCAGTTCCCCATTTGGTACATACTGCTTCCTAAGTCATCATTATCAAAAATAGTTACTTGAATGGTTACATGCATTACAACTATTTTCAACAGATAATGACTAGGGGAACCAATATGTACCAACTGGTTTAATGGAATTTTTACTTGAAAGTGGCTTTAAAGACAAAATTCGGATAGTGCTTCAAAAGAATAAAGATACTTATACACTCAAAGGATGGTTAGATTATCGAAAAAACAGAGGAAAAAAGTGTATAATACTGTTATATACTTTATGATTGTATCTAGCACTGTCCTATAAGTTTGTGTGTGGTTGCAAGGCTCTTCCTCGTTGCCTACAGTAAATTACAAATTAATTTGCATACCTGTTTTAAGCCTTCCAGAATTTGCTTCTCTTTCATTAATTCACACTTGCATTGTTCAAGATAAAATTTTTCTGCTGCAATTTCTTCTTTTTCCATATTTATTGCTGCTCTCTCTTTAGTTATGAGGCTTTTCAATGTTTCTTTTTCATTTAGCAGCTCCTGAACAATTATTTCATATTCTTTTCTGAGTGCACACAATTTACGTTTTTCTTCAGTATAAATACTTATTTCCATATCAAGCTCTGAGAGTCTTTTCTGAAGGAGATCACTCTTCAGGAGATGAAGATCTTCATAATTACCTGAAATGTCAAATGTTAGGTGGTTGGTTGGTGATTAAAGGGACTAAACTGCTTGGCCATCAATGCCACCCACCTGTAGCAGGTAAGCCAAACTACAGTAGAACCTCGTTTTTACACTTTTCAAGGGACTTCAGTGAAATGGTGTAAAATGCAGGAAATAATGTTTTAAATGGTAAAATATGATTACTGGATCAGCCTTGCATTTTCGTAGTTTGTGATATATGTACATAATAGGCATCTAAATACTCACCAGGAGGTTTATTATATAATAAAAGTTACCCAAATTTTTACTATTTTAAGTGCCAGGCAGAGCCGGTAATTTTATGGGAAGTAGAAATTTGTGACGTAATTCCATTCATTATAATCTAGGACACCGCTCCTGGGCTATGTAACATCTTCAAAATTACCTGAACCGCTTCAATAGATATCGTTTGGACGCCAATGCCAGGCTATGTAACACATCTTTAAAATTACTGCCTTTTACCGGCATTAATTATTTACGTAGTAAAACTCCTAAAGTTCCGTTCTTTTTGTATTTTTCGATGTTTCACATGATGATATTAGAGAATTTATCCGTGTTCTCGAGTGCAAACATATGCTTTTGTGACGTTTGCATAGAATCGGCATCACACTATTATCGCTTTTTTGAGGTTGTGGGTATTATGATACCCAACTTTAACAGATAACATTCTTTATTAATCAGAAATATGTATTGCAAAAACAATGCAACTCTTTATTCTCATGTCAACAAAGCAACTGGTTCTGATTGAGTACACACCAGCCGGTCTGGCAAAGAAGCTGGTGGAAAGACGAACTACACCACCGCAAATCAGCGCGTCTTAAGTCAACTAGACGCGTACTGCCAACAACAAAATGTGAAATATACGTTTGAATAAATGCAGAGTGTCAAGAAACTCAACTGTGAATAATTTTTAAGTGCTATACATTAAGGTGAAAGCCATGCCAGCGTCAATTTATATAGATTACGTCATTTTTTCTTCACGAACCTTCCTATGAAAAGTGTAAATATGTTAACACAAAAATGGGGCGAATTAACATTGTTAACATAGGAAATTTGAAGGGATAGACAAAAAATGGAGTAAATGGTGGGAAAACTTAAAAACCGGGAACATAAAAACGAGGTTTTACAGTAAATACTAAGGAAAGTCCTGTCACACAGAATCAAAGATAAGAAAACCACAGGGTCTACCAAATGTCAGAAAAGCCCAGGGAAGGGAAAATGGAGAAAGAAAAGATGGAGCAATGAAAGGCAGATGAGATTCCCCCATATAGACAGTGGTTGAAAACCACCAGAAGTGAACAGTTGAATGGGGGAACAATCCCTGTCACTTACCATCCCACCCAAGAATAGCCAGGAAAGACTAACAGCAAGGACAACACAAGAGAAATACAGGGGAACAAAATTAAAAAATAAAAACAAGTTAGATAGATCAAACGGAGGGAGAGGGAGGGGTAGGGGGCAGTGTGGTTAAAAGAGCAGGTAGGGTGAGAACCAGGATGGAGCAAGAGGCCCAGTCATGGCAGGTAATGCTAACTTTATATCGTAGTCACAGCACACAGCTCCTATCAGAAGGTATTGAGAAGCCAGAGTTCAAACCGTACAACACTAAGAGGAAGACAGCAGAGACTGAAGAAAAGGAGATGACTAACATTATGCCAACAGTTTGCCAACATGTGATACATCCTTCAAAGTTCTCTGGTGATAAAGGTCAAGGCCCAAACAAGAGGTTAAAGGGATACAAGTATAACTAAATTCAACAACTGCTACAAGACAGTATGCCCAGCAAATGTCTTTTTCTATTTGGAGGGGACCGCAGAAATTCTTTTGACATGCACAGCGACATGAAAGGTGTTGTCGAGGACATATTCCAGGCACTACTCGTGAAGATTTCGACAGCAACTGACTTCAAAAAATAGTGCAAATACATTGAGATGATGTATATAAAATGAATTGGGTATAACGACAAGTGTGAATGACGTCCAAACGGCATATCAATAGCTGCCATAGAAGTAGAAACTGATCTTGCAGGCATTATTAATCAAATAGTTAGAGAAGAAGTTCAAAAGGCACTGGGAGTGCGAGCTGAGGTGAAAACAGTCACTTCAAGAGAGGATAAGTGAGGAAATGGAACAAACACTGGCTCCAATCATTTGCCATCCAGTTCCATCTAATATAGTAAAACCGTTTAAGCCAATTTAGTGCTCCTACAACACAGCATGAGAAACCTCAATAAACCCCAAGGAAGTCTGACATTTGGTGGACCCAGGAAAACCAGCCTGTATGTTTTCACTGTGAATGAATGGGTAATGTGATGTGCTACTATAGTCTGATTTAAACTAGTTGTCACTTGACAGGCAGTGGGCCGCACGGCTCCCGCCAGCCATAAACCAATGGACGGGTCCCACTGTGTTGCCAGTTCCGTTCCGCTGTGCGCTTCCCAAGGCATGTGGCAGCCAGTCCTCAGTGAGCCGCTGTAGACGTGTGACTGACAGGTTTCTGTGAATCTAGCTTCGCGTGCTTTACAATGTGCGACGAAAGTAGTCGAAAGAGAGGAAGACTGAAGCTGCACTCACCTCGGAAACTTCCAAAAAGTGGCGGACATGGCGTAGTTATACGGAGTCAGGCGCGTGAATACGTGTGTTCTCTGAGGGAGTATTTTGAGAGAGAGAGAGGGATGCAGGAGGGCCTCTTGCTCCTTTGGATAAAGTGGTGGAGCGAACTGCAGCTGCTCTGCAAATCAGCGAGCGATCAGTGATCAGGATCTGCAAGGAGAAATTCGCAAAAGAAGACGCAGGTGAATCATCGAAGTTGGAGACACCTGGGAAGAAGAGGCGGCTCGAGAAGAGAGTAACAAAACTCGACTCTTTTCAGGAAGAAGCGATTCGACGGCAGATATACGCATTTTATTCGAGGAAGGAGTATCCGACACTCAAAAAACTACATGCTACTCTTGTAGCAGTGGACCTGTTTGAAGGCAGTAAATCGTCCTTGTTACGAATCGTGAAAATGTTAGGTTTTCGCTATAAATCAATTTCTAGAAGAAAGTTGTTAATGGAACGGCAAGATATTGCAGCTTGGCAATGCCACTTTCTTAGAGAATTAGTAGGGACTAATTTTGACGATATCGTTTGGCTTGATGAGACATGGGTGAATGCAGGACACACTTTAAAAAAAGGTTGGCCGGACAATACCATCAACGTTAGTATGGCAGCCCCGATAGGCAGAGGAAAGAGAATAATTGTAGCGCATGCCGGAAACTCAAAAGGTTTCATCCCAAATTGTCTGCTTTTATTCAGTTCAAAGAAGACCTCCGACTACCACGAAGAGATGAACCACAATACTTTCGTGAAATGGTTTGAAGACTCTGTGCTTCAAAACTTAACTAAGAGATCTATAATTATTATGGATAACGCTCCATACCATTCAGTTATCCAGGACAAGGCATCCACAAAGGCAACGAAGAAAAACGGAATTGTTTGCTGGCTACTGAAACGTAAGATACAGTTCGACGGCAATTTGACAAGGGCGGAATTATTAGAACTTGTATCACAACACAAACCGAAGAATCCCATTTACATTGTGGATGAAGTAGCCAAAAAATACGGGCATAAAGTGCACAGATTGCCTTCCTACCATTGCCACTTTAATGCAAGAGAGCTGATTTGGGCACAGGTTAAACAGCATATTGCTGTAGAAAATAGAAAATTCACGTTAACTGAAGTCGAACGCCTGTTCGAGGCAGTTGAAACAGTGACACCAGAAGACTGGCGAAAGGTAGTGCATCATGTGAAAGGAGTGATTCAGGAAGCCTGGAAGAATGAAGGTGTCTTACAACAATCCGTCGAAGACTTAATAATATCCGTCAATACCAGCAGCGACACAGATAGCTCCAGTGACTCTGAATTAAGCGGTATTTTCCCGTTGTCTGATTAGTGTATAGTGTACGCACTGCCAGCAAATAATGTGTTTGTGAATTTATTTAGTTTAACATCTCATTCTTGTTGTGAGACTAAAAATTACTGTTCAGCCAGCTCCCGTCACCTCCGTATGGTAAGTTACACTGCATTTTAAAATTTATTTTTGTAGACAGTAAGATGTTATTCAATGTGTGTAATAAACAGTTTTCGTGATCTGCAATGAAAAGAAGGAAAATTTTTCGGACACCAAAATCTCGTACTTCAATAGCCCATGTAAAACTGGCGCTAAGTAAAATAAAGAAAATATTTTTTTGTGCTTAGAAATATCACTGAGATTGATACTGTATGTAAATTTCAAAATTTTTACGTAAAGTTTGTAGGAAATAGAGATTTTAAACATCATACTTGTTACGAGTTCAATATTGACATAGATGCGTAAAAACGTAGTTTTCAGAAATTTATATACCGGAAACGCAATGCACTACGAAAACTTTTAAAGATTCGTTGCAACGCGTGTTACTTTAGCAATGAATGGAAAAAAAATTATTGTTTTGAGACCAATAGTTTTGAAGATATGAAGTGATAAGTTTGAAGCTGTTAGCGAACTAGAAAAATTTTAATAGTTTCAAACAAATTAACGTAGCTCTTGCCCTAATTAAAGACAAGGAAAGATTTTTGACATACTGTGAGACTTTATAGATACGTACATCGTGTGTGAATTCGAAATTTTTTACTCGATTCTTGTAGAAGACAGAGGCTTTAAAGCGATTTTCTATGGCCGCGTGGAGCGATGCGCTGTGGCGGCTGCCGCCAGCCAGTACTTGACGTGACAACGCTGCAGCTTTGGCCCGCAAACGTCAAGTGACAACTAATTTAAATCAGACTATACTGGGAGTGAGGAAAAATATTTGCTGATACCAGTGCCAGCAGAATGCGAGCAGACCTACATAGAAGACAACCGCAGGATGAAGAAGATGGATAAGAGATTATACTTATAGGACAACACAGATCACCAACCCCACATGCTAGGCGCTGGAGATGACACTCCCCAACATGATAATCAAGTTCTCCATCTCCTTTCAGAGGCTCCAGTCAACACAACCAGGAAAACAAATGGTGGCACCTTCATTCAAGACAAGGCAGCCTAATAGCAAAATCCTTCATCATCAATCACTACCAAAATGATGGGAAACTACGTAAGCATCCTTATGGACATGCGACCAGCAAATTCTCCTGTGGACTTGGGACCATCCATATTAAGTTATTTCAGAACACACTTCTTTGAGTTCCTCATTTTAGAAAAAGCAGTCATAGTATTCTTGGATGGGACTTCTTAAAGGCTTCTCAAGCAATTTTAGTTCACGGCCGCTTGGAGATTATGTTAGTCAAGATAAGAGTCTTTGGGAATGAAGATAGGCATCATAGTGTGTGAAGGCTATGTGTACTGGATGAAGTGTTTATTCCTGTGGTCAGTGCTTCAAAAGTAACTGTCATATGTCTTGGAATACATCACCCCATGGACCTCATAGTAGAATGTAATAAAGGGCTAACCACTGGAGAAAGATTAATTCCTTTCAGCCTCTGTTGTCTCATTCACTAATGGAATTGGGGAGTTGTGGATAGTTAACTGCAAGAAACAGCCACACATCCTACCAAATGACATGTGCATTGGAAGTGCTCAGTCATTAATTGAAGGGCAACCAAGTGTCACGACACCTCATATTACGAGTTTGCAGGTGAAATTGGTGCTGCCAATATGAGAAAAGATCTGCCTACTCAACAGTCACCAGACCTAGCAAGGGAACAGGGATTCTTTAGGCTCGTTAAACAGTGGGTGAGTAGTGCTCAGGTCTCTGATGATTGCTTCTAATAGACTTCAGTTATACCCAAAGTTTCACTTTGTATGCCCATTGGCATTTGCATCTAAAAATCTTGGAGGTGCAGCACCGATATTACCAGGTTCTTCAATAGTTCTCAAGTGGACAGTGACTCTTTGTGATGAACTCTTCTTGGGTGATCAGCCGAGTAGTGGCATCATCTTGTCACAATATTTCTACAAGTTTTGTCCTTATCATGAGTGGAATATTCAGAGAGTCTGCAATCATAAATGTGTCTTTGTTACCTAGATGACATTACAGTATTCTCTTAAACTTTTGATAAACACACAAAAAGATTGAGAACTGCTCTCAAGTGTCTAAGGCAAGGTGTCTCATACTTAATCCATGAAAGGGTGTGTTTCGAGATAAGGAAATCAGCATGAAGGTGTGTGATCTGATACAAAGAAGGTGAGCTCTACAACAGTGTTTCCTATTCCTGAAAACACTAGTGATCTGAAAAGCTTCCTGAGATTGTGTTCTTATTACGAGCATTTTATTAAAGACTTCCATATGAAAGACAAGCTCTCTGGGAGCTGTTAAAAGCTGACACTAAATTTACTTGGAGCAAATGTCAACAAGTTTCTTTTGATATTCTGACTGATGATCCTGTACTTGATCTGTATGACAAGAGAGCACCTACAGAAAAGAGAAGGTAATACCATATGCCTCCAGAACACTTACAAAATCCGAGAGAAACTACTCAACTACAGAATGAGCATGTCTTGCTGTTGTTTGGGCCATCTGCAAATTTTGACAGTCTCTCTGTGGTAGGCCATAGTATTCATCACTGCATGTCACACTCTTGAGAGTACGAGAAGCAGGCGATTGTTCAGAAACCACGAGGATGTCGCATACAAAATCTGCCAGTGGAGACCCCTTTCCAATGTGTTGGGATTGAACTAATCTGACAATTTCCAACTTTTACTAGTGGCAATAAGTGGATTATTGTTTGTACTGACTACTTAACTGAATATGTCGTTACAAGAGCCATGAAAATAGCTTGGGCACCTGAAGGAGTCCAGTTCATAGTGGAAGAAATTGTATTGAAACATGGAGCATGAAGATCTATTATTGCACACTGAAGTTTTTCAGTTGAGACTTGTGGCAAATATAAACAGTCAGTTTAACATTACACACTGCACAGTGAGTGCCTACCACCCTGAAACCAGTGTACTCACTAAACATCTTCATAAGACCTTCGCCATGATGTTGTCTTGTTATGTCAATGTCTAACAGAGCAATTAAGATGAAATGCTGCCTTTCATAACATTCGCCTACACTATCGCCAAACAAGAGACAACTGGATTTATGCCCTCGTCCTTGAAGCAACACTATTGCATTGGTCAGTTCTTAACCAGGGCTGAGGCGGCTCAGCAGTTGGCTTGTCTCTGTATGCTACAGGCTCATGATAAGGTTTGTCAAAGGTATGACAGCCATTGCCCTGTTTTATTCCAGTTTGGTATTTTCATCTGGATATTCACTCCTGTTCAGAAGGTTGGGCTGTCTGAGAAGCTACTCAAACGTTACTTTGGGCCATACAAGAGAGCTAGCCAATGATACTTATTAAGTCAAAGACTGTGACACTGGCACAAGACAACAAAAGATAACGGACACAATTTCCTACAGCTCAAGATAAATTGGAAGTTCCAGCAAGAATCAACACGATAAAAGGCAACGAAACTGTTGATGTCTAGAAAATTTCAACGGGCTCCACCACCAAAATGAGCACCAACCACCGAGAGCTGCAATATGCAGAGCCGATTAATCGTTCCCACAGCAAGAGGACCTGAACATTGAGGCACTGTTGTTCTAAGGAGGGAGGAATGTCGCAAAAGAAGCACTGGAAGACAGCGATAGTGTGATGTAGTGATTAAGTGTTGGACTCCAAAGCAAAGGGTTCTGGGTTCGATATCACCACATATGTTCATTTTAATTTGTAAATACTGTTCTGGTATCTTCTAGATGTATTGAGTAATAATGTTCCACGAGTTTCTGTTAGTTTATATATACTGTGTATGCCTCTGGCTGGAGTTAGTTCATTCCATGCTCATATACATGTGTGACAAGTGGTAAATTAAGTACCTCTGAATACAAACCAGTGTTCTTCAATCAACCAGCTATATCTAATGACATCACAATGTAACAGCCCAGCAGATCCATTTCTAGACTTTAACAATATAACTAACCTAGGTATGAAAAAGTTTAAATGCAATAAGGAGGCTGGGAGATGGGTGTCATTTGTTGTCGTGGAAGGCACAGTGGTGGCCTTTAATAGTTGCAGCAATTTCAGGGGTTCCCCAAGGGAACGTCTTTCGTCTGAACAAACCTGTGGAAATGAGAATCGCTAAAGTAACATACAGATACATCAATGCTTCTGTCGTGGAGGGGTTGTGATGGCTGCCAGTGAAAAAGCGTCCCAATTCACATTAGGGGCTAACGAGGGAAGAGGATCCAGCAAGTGATGTTAACAGAAGGATAAGACAATTGGAAAATGATCTTGTCATAGATACCTCATTGAGTGGAGCTGTGTGGGGGTGGGAGAGGGGCTCCAGTACTGAGAAGGCTGGTGTCAGTAGTTCCCGTACCACCCCACAAAAGGGTTACGGGTGTTGAAATCATCAGGGAGGTGGAACAGGCATGGAGGCAACTAAGGAGAGCATTGAGAGCAGGCAGTGTAGGAGGCCAGTCTGGTGGGAGATAAATGTTGAATATTGTTATTACAGAGTCTAAATGGATCCGCTCAGTTACCACTTCCAGTGTGGTATGGAGAGGAACTCGGGAACTAACGATGTCTGTGTGGACCAGCATGATGCTAGCAAAGGGCCAAACCAGTTACATCAGTAAACCTGGAAACCACTGAGAGTCAGCGAGTGAGCACACAAAGCACGATTCTTGCAGTACGAGACAGGCTGCTAAGTAAAATGAAAGAAGACACTGCAATTCTGAAAGGCAATGAAAGAAGCTGTTGCAGTTCTATTTGAGAAAAGTAATGCAATTGTCAGGATGGATGTTGAATAGCCTATAATTGATTTCACCGCAGTAGTAGTTGTAATGTGTCACAATGGAGTGACATCCATAAATGCAAAATTAGACTCTGAGGAGAAGTCAAAACCCCATGGGATGCCGTGGGGCCTTCGGCCTGAGACTTGTGCTGCTGCTGCTGCTGCAGCTGCTAATGATGATGATGCTGCTCCTCCTCCTCCGGGGGTATGGGGAGGAGTGGTTGCAAAGAGAGCAAGTGGTAGCAATATACAGATATGAAAGAGACCAAGCAACCTTGGAGACCAACTGAACATGTGTCCGATATTCAACTTTACATCTAAAGCTACTTGTCCAAAGAATGCTGGGGATGATGGTGGTGGTGGTGGTGGTGGTGGTGGTGGTGGTGATGATCATGATGATGATGAGGAGGAGGAGGAGGAGGAGGAGGAGGAGGAGGAGTTGGGGGTTCGAATAGTAAGTCCTATTCTCGATGGGTGACAGAAGTGGTTTCTTCTCTCTGGAGGAGGAGGAATATCACCATGAGGGGAAAGAACAGAAACTGGACAGGACAGGACAGGACAGGACAGGACAGGACAGGGAAAAGGAGGGGGGGGCATATGGGGGATAAACAGGACACAAAAGAGGCAAAGGTAGATGTCAGAATTTCTGTCAGGCCTCAGATTAAGTTAGATGGTCTAGTGTTTTAAATTCTTGGTACTTACTCTCCTTTGCATAGACTAGACAATCAAGTGAGCAAGGAGCTTGCGGGCCAGAACAGTTCACACACACTGAGGTTCAGGAGCCTCCCCACATGATGAGGGCAATCACAGTCACCACAAATGTGGTTTGCCTCACATCGCGATAGCATACGTTCGAAAAGATGACAACGAAAACAGCATGTAGGAGGTGGGACATAAAACTACATCACATCTATGTCCTATGACTTTTACTTTGTCTGGGAGGGTATCTCCTTCAAAAACTAGAATGAATGTACACACTTTGACAAAAAACCTGGCTGGCTGCCGCTGAGCCGAGCGATATTACATACATCGGACATAAGTCCGAGCCGATCGCGACATGGGACAATAAACGTGGCAGTGCTGATTCGCTCTAAGTCCAGCTATCTGCACAATCTGGCAACACTGTAGACTGGGGGAGTTCATACAGTACTTCTTGTGTGCAGTTAGAAGACGTGTAAGTCGGCTACATCTGTGGTCTTGCGGTAAAGTGCGCGACTTGCACGTGCACCGACTGTTGAGAAAATTTTAATTTCACGTCCCTTGTGCATGCTGATGCCACATGTGTAAGGGAAGCATATGTGTAACATATTTCATTTTGTAATACACTGGTAATAACATTTCAGCCCAATAATATCGCTGACTCTGGCCGCAGCACTTACAGAGCACTCGGCGGCCCACTTGCTGGAAGCATAAAATGCTGTAGTGTTGCAGAGTGGTGATCCACAAAAAGGTTGTGATGTGTATTTTAGACATGATATCAACGGAGCAGACCACCCAATTTGAATTATGAGCATATTTTTACACTAATACATAATACATTAGAGGGGCAAAAAATTGTCATATCCTTTGATCCAATCAAATGGCACACTACGATGGTTAACACTTATTTGTGGTTTAAATCTCGATCCTTTTCCTTTCAGAAAAGCCCTTCATGTAATTTGTAATTGTCATCAGTTCATATGTTTTCATCAAGACAGAGCGTAACTGCACTATAATGTTTTAGTGTCGTCGTTTGATTCCTTAAGGTAAATGTATGCGCTAAATTATGTGAATATGTTTCAGTGCACGTTCTAAAACTCCACTGGCACACTGCAAGGTTCGTGTTTTTAGGTCTCACTTCTACGGAAGATATTTTGCATGAAGGAACTACATTAATCATTATGTTAACTTCCTTCGTAAGTATCCCCTAGCATGTGGGTCGTAAGGAAATAGTAAAAATTCATGTCAATGGAGGTCAATTTGAATTCCTTCAAATGTTCAAATGTTTGTATAGTCTATGGGACTTAACTACGGGGTCATCAGTCCCTAAACTTACAAACTACTTATGAACTACTTACGAACTAGGACGGCACAAATATCCATGCCCAAGGGGGGATTCGAACCCCCGACCGTAGTGGTCATGCAGACCGAGACTGGAGCGCCTTAGTCTCCTCGGCCACCGCGGCCGGCTTGAATTCCTTCAAAGGCGTTTGTATGGTGAAGCAAAGAAGACATCTAATACCATTTCCATAATTTGGAGTTTGACCTTTCTGAAAGACGTATTGTATAAAGCTTTTCTTCTGGTTCCATTGAAAAGTTTCTTCTTGCAATCTGCAGCATATAAAGTAAAATAAAACAAAGTAAAATGAAATACTATCCCCAAACACAGTGTCTCCAACCAGAATTAGAACCGCCGACTCACACCAGAGTTGCATCACAAGTCACAAGCAGAACTACACAGCCAACCACACGCAGGCGCCTGGAGCCCTCAGTCTCTCACATATTCAGTACTGAGCGTCTAACGCACCGCGAAAGATAACCTAAAAGTCACCTACACAAACAACAGCATTCCGTGAGTGCAAAAGTTAAATTTCTGTCTCTCATATCACATGGGCATTATACAGCACGAGTCATGAAAATAGAAGAGGAATGTCAAGTGAATTTAGCTAAGCAATTCAGTACCACTTGTGGAAGTAACTGCACTGTCACAGTGTTGCCTAATATTAGCAATGATGTTGCCAGTTCTTAGCTGTACTAGGAAGACCTGTGTAGCGACAAGCGACGCAAAATCGCGCTTGTCTCATACGGGCTTCTAGAGGGGAGTCGTGGATTTTGGTTAATACGCGGCGTTATCTCCTGATAGTTTCCATTGTCACACTTAGGATGCAGATATTTAATTCGTCCAATGAGGCTGAAACCAGCATTCATATTTTTGAAGCTTAACAACATTATGATATAATTGCAGCAAATGACTAGAGAACTCAAAAATACTGATATTATGCTTGCAACATATGGCAGGTCTAAGACTGAGATATGTAAACTTCCATCACAATTTCAGTTTCACCCCCCCCCCCTTACCCAAAAAGAAAAGGAAAAAAACAAGAAGACTAAAACAACTACTTTGTTAGATTTCGACAAAAGCTATATGTATAACCCCCCCCCCCCTTTTCTTTAAAAGTTACTGGATATGAACGTTGCCCCATCCATCACTAAACAGTAAGTTATCAAAAACTTCACATCTTGAAAGCAACAGCCCACAATATCCTCAATCCTACAAACAGCTTGCCTCAACTGCCGTTTAGCCATGCCGCACTAGCAAATGCCATCATAAGGAAAGGCTTCAATCCGCAAGCCGACAACAGCATTGAGAAATGCTGATGAATTGATGACTTAACCCTCACCAACTTTTAGTGAGAGAATTTTGTAACAAAATGAAAAAGTAGTACAAACGTTCATTTTCTCCAATGATACTAGGCATAGTTATCTACGTTGAGTCTTGTCAAGCGCGCGTCTCATTCAAGGAATATTA
This sequence comes from Locusta migratoria, assembly GCA_026315105.1. Lineage (NCBI taxonomy): Eukaryota > Metazoa > Arthropoda > Insecta > Orthoptera > Acrididae > Locusta > Locusta migratoria. Next base: position 50,265,176 of record CM048755.1, on the reverse strand, counting down.
CCTAAATGAGCAGCTATTATGGAAATATATCCAAAGCACTGATGCAGTGGAGTATTATAAACAAATCACGTTCACACAAGCATTATTGAATGTAGTCCTCTTGAAGCTGAAACAAAACAGAGGAAGTGGGTAGTTGTGCATATTCGTAAGTTTTTTATCTTGCCGTAATACTTGATGCAAAGATGAACAAAATACAAATCCGTCATCTATCGTTTTTTTCGATTGTTAGGACAGTCTTCTTTGGTTTGCACAAGTTCAGTTTGTCAGCGATCTACCATCAAGCTGAGGTAACATTGGCCCTTTGCAGGCAACATTGGCCCAGAGAAATAAAAAGATTCTATGTCTCGCAGCTCCTACATACGTCAACAAATATCTATGTTTCTAGTCTTAAAAGATAGGTGGCAGCATCAGCTACATTGGTTGTTCACTGCTTCTGTATTTCACGAATTTGCCACTGCAGAAGCACTTGTTTTGTTTTTGCCTGCAAGTCGGAGGAAATTAGTGTGATTCCAACTTTCATTTGGTTATCAGTTATGGAAGTGATTTAAATTTAAATAAATAGTTTGTTATCGCTTCATCTGTCCAGATTAAGATTTAAAACAGAGAGATGTCAATTTCTTGATATTAGTACGAAATAAATAATGTATTTCACCCAGGGGTAACATTGGCCCATGTTTTGGGGTTACTTTGGCCCAAACAATGTTAGGTATACACTTTATTTTGTTTTTAACAATAATTATTTTAAAGTTTAATTACTCTTTTGAACAGAATTCTTGCCAATGAGGCTGAAAAATGTTTTTATTTTTATTTTAGAGACAATGCCACGAATACACAAGAAGAAACTTGTTTGTAGATCATACATAATGAGGATTATGTTGTAAATGACTTTGTAACTGTTCTTTGCAATGGAGAAAAGTATCTAGGAGAAATAATAAAGGTTAATGAAATGGGCTGACTTGTTGAATGAATGTAGGAAAGACCCAAGTGATGGAGGTGGCCTTAAAGACCAGATTAGATGATGTATTGCTGGAAAGATGTTTTGTTCAAAATAAAGAAACCCAAAAAAGTACCAAAAAGGAACTAATTTTCAATTCCTGGACTGGACAACTTTATTTAATCAATTTCTGTAATATTTAAACTGATCTGAGCTTTTACAACAAATAATCAAACAAAAAATAAACTAATCAGCATTTACTTTTTCATTCTCTCTCTTTAAATGTTAGTTATCTAACTCAATTTTTGAATATAAATGACTTACTGAGGTTTAGTAACATGCTGCTATATCTTTTTTGGTTGGTTGAACATAGATAGGCTCATTGCATTTTTTAGCTTTTAGTGAACAGAATTGAACAGTTTTTTTTTAAATATAGCCATAAACTGTTTCTAAAATTTGATAACTACACCAGTCTTCTCACACATGGAATATAGATGCCGCAACAAATATTGCATTACATTTTACCAGTTATCTGTCGGCTACAAAGAGCTTAACATGGCAAAAATTGTGGAAAAGTGGGCCAATGTTACCCCTGATGACGGTACTGGTTTCATTGACAATACAGTAATCAAAATTACACGACTATTTGTCCCACATTTTAACGTTCTTGGTTTTTATTCCTAGTGACAGTCATAATTTCTGTTGGACTGCTTCCATATATCCAGATCTATTAATGAAATTTTATTCCCATGACAGATGAAAGTAATTAGAACGTTGGGGCACTAATGAATTTTCATATGGGAAAAAAACCACCTGAAGATGGGTCCTTAAAAACATGAAAATGGTCGTGGACCTGTAAAGCAAGGATCTTAATTAAAGAACAGCTGACGCGGCTTCAGAATTTATTATTTACTTTATGGGATGACAATATTTGAAGTAATTTACAAATAAAGGTGCTATGCTACGACGGGCAAGGCCGTTCCCCGTCGGAGGTTCGAATCCCTCCCCCTTCTCCCCCCCCCCTCAGGCATGGCTGTTTGTGTCGTCTTTGTGATGTCACAAGTTTGAACGCGCACACGCCACAGACATCGCCGACGGAGTCGTCATATAGATGCACCACATGATAAAGTAGAGCAGGTGCGCCCTCTAGAGGAACTGGAGAAATGTTGGACAGTGCCGCGGAGTAGTTCACTTCTGGCAGGAGACTCCAACTAGTGACTTGTTTTAGTGCGCCTGTTTTGTGGACTCATCCTAGAATTGTAGTAACGTGGCATACTGCTCTAGCCGTACTGGCTAGCTTCGCCGTGGATAGTGAAGTGATGATTTGGGAGAACTCTAAGTTATCTTAAAGTAGCACCAGCCACCGCCAATAGTGTAAATACCAAGTTAAGTGTTTGTCCAATAAATTATCACCTATTATAAATGCTCTTGAGGTTGCAGAGTTCCAATCGGACCTACTCCCGTGTCCTCGGCCCTAGTCAGTTGCTCCATTATGAGAACGAGTCCGTAACTGCAGATGGCAATGCGGAGGAACACAAAAGTTGGCAACGAGGGGATTATTTCTCTCTCTGCACCTTGTGAGTTTGAACTTGTGAGGCCTCACTTCAGTGTGTGTGGCACTTTCCGTTTCAGACGGCGACTTCGATAGTTTATCACACTTGTTACCATAAGTTCTGCAGTCTAACGTAATGGATTCCTTTTCAGCCGCTGCTTCTAACCCCCCAGGACACGTCTTTAATCTCTGTTGTTCAGTTCCAGGCCAATCAAATTCAACAGCTGCTACAAGCAGTGACATTACTGATGCAGCAACAGCGGCAGCAGCAGACAGTGGTACAACAGCCGGCAACAGCGGCAGCAATCCCTTCGTTCCGCCCATTCGACAAACAGCAAGAGGACTGGCAGGACTATCTGGCGCAGTTCGAACAACACCTAAGTGCTCATCAAGTACCAGGTCAGAGCATCAAACCTTTCTTTTTATCAGTAGTGGGCACAGGAGTTTTTCGATTGATTCAGAAACTTTTTCCGGATTCACGGCCTGATCAAGTGGAGTATAGAAGATTACTAGTAAGTTGACTTCGTACTTCGAGGATCAAGTTTTAGTTGCAGCCGCAAGGTACAAGTTATTTTGTCTGAAAAAGTTACCAGGACAGACGAATAAAGAATGGCTTACGGAACTAAGGGAGTTTTACTAGGCAATGTAAATTTGTGTGTTCATGTGGGAAGTCGTATAGTGACATCATGTTGCGGGACAGTATTACGCAGAACATTTAGGATTCTAGAATTTGTGTGGCTATTTTGAGACAGCCTGATCCTTCTCTTGACACTGTGTTACAATTAATTGAGGCTCAAGATACTTATGATGTGGCTGAGTGTGAAATGTCAAGTCCTAGTATCAATGTGGTGAAGTGTAATGCGGACCACACCGGGCCACGTGTTTCCAGTGATAGACAGGCGCCTGCAGGCGTTACCAATCCACCGCGCGCAGCGTGAGGGAAAACAAACAAAGTTACTAGTTCCCGGCTACAATGCGCTGACAAGTTTTCTACAGGTATTAAATCTTGCCCGAAATGTATTTCTCGCCATACGCAGGCGCAGTGTCAATGCAGGAACGCTATTTGCTTTGCATGTAACAAGACAGGCCATGTACAAGCCATGTGTATGAGTAAGTTCTCAGTGCCAACAAGACAGGTTGCTTCCTCGCGCAAACCAGTGCATTCTATTAATGTCAAACTCAGTTGCGCAAAATGACTGTTGTGAGGATTCACATGTAAAGACAATGTGCTTGCTATCTGTGCCTACTACTGCCGCTATTGCTATTATTTCTGCTCCTGCTACTGATACAAATGCTGCTACCGCTCCAAAGACTGCTACTACTGATTCTCCTGCTACTGCTGCTACGGCCACTGTTCCCAATACTTGGGCGCCTATTGCTACTGCGCATGTTCCTACAGCTGACACTACTAGTGTTACTGGTTTGGTTCCTGATCGTGTGCCGACCGATTGTGCTTCAGAACTTGCTCATTTGGTGGCTACTGTAGTTTCAAGACAACAAATCGTGCGAGAACAGTGTCAACACTGTTAGTGGTTTGCCTTCTCTCTCGCGCACACAGGTTACCCGGAAACAGTTTGTCAGGTCACGTACGACTGATTCACGCAACATGGTTAAGGTTCAGCATCGTCATTCTACTGTGAATAGTGCTTTGCCAATTGAACGACATCAGAACACAGTGTGTGTTTCTTTGCTTGCGGCTAACAGACATGTACAGTTGCAATTAGATATGGGCGCGTCAGTTACGTTGCTTAACCGGCGCACATATGAGCAGTTGGGTGCGCCAAAGCTTTCCCCTGCCAGACAGATTCTGTCAGCTTACACCAGTGTGGACATCCCCGTGTTAGGCTCATTCAGTATGCCAGCTTAGTTTCAAGATGTGACAAGGACAGTTTCCTTTCTCATTTTGCAGGCACGTTCCACACACAAAAATTTTGGACTTGATGCATTTGATCTCTTTGGATTGTCAATTCAGAAGGATGTCTATTGTGCCTAAGGATAAAATCAATGAATTGTGTTCCAAGTATAGTGGGTTATTCGTGGAAGGTATAGGATGTTCATCTAGTTTCTTTGCGCACGCCTCACTCAAAGAAAATGCCAAACCGAAGTTTTGCAAAGCCAGACCAGTGCCGATCGCAATCCGTGATCAAGTGGCAGCGGAACTACGACGTTGGCAAGATAATGGAGTCATTAAGCCAATTTCTGCCAGCCAATGGGTGTCACCCCTAGTAATTTTACGGAAACCTTCTGGCCAGTTACGCTTGTATGCCGATTTTAAATCGACGGTGAACCCGCAGATAATTATAGATACATATCCATTACCTTGTCCGTACGAATTAATGAACAGGCTTGATGAAGCGTGGTTCTTTTCCAAAATTGACCTACCGGAGGCCTATTTGCAGGTACCATTGGACGAATGTTCTTAGAAGTTTTTTGTGATCAATACACATGCCGGCCTCTTTGAGCTCCAAAGACTTCCGTTTGGGAGTGCATCAGCACCGGCAATTTTTCAGAGGTTTTTAGAACAGTTGACAGTGTTGGTGCTGTGTTGTTCAAACTACCTTGATGACATCGTGGTGTCAGGTCGCACGGCGGAAGAACACTTAGGTTATTGAAAGTGTTGTCGGCAGAAGGCCTCAAATGCAATAACGATAAATGCTTGTTCTTTCAGACAGAAATCGAGCTCTTGGCCACGTAATAAATGCTCAGGGAATCCATACATTGCAAGCACACCTACGTGCTATCAAGGACTTGCCTCCACCCAACAACATCCAGGAACTGCAGGCAGTGATGGGAAAATTGAATTATTATTTCCTATTTATTCCTCAGGCCTCGCAAATTGCGGCGCCCTTGCACCGGCTGCGTCGGAAAAATGTCCCATTTGTGTGGTCCAAAGACTGTCAAGTGGCATTTGACAGACTCAAAACATGCTTTTCTTAGTGATTCTTGCTTAACACATTTTGATCCTAACAAGGCGGTAGCCTGGCTGTGGACCCACCCTCCTAAGGATTAGGTTCGGTTCTGTCCCACAGGGTAGGATCGGTGGACCGTTTGATTGCCTTTGCATCGAAGCTTTTGACAAAAACCCAGGGAAACTACAGTCAGATAGAAAAGAGGCTTCAGCTTTCGTATATGGGGTCACAAAGTTTCACCACTACTTGTACAGTCGCAAATTCTACTTGCTTACTGACCATAAACCTTTAACTTTGCTGTTCAGTCCCAGCAAGCCAATTCCGCCAAGGACGGCGCAAAAATTGCAATGATGAGCCTTGCTTTTGTCTAACTACAATTACGAGATCATGTATCGCTCCACGACGCAGCATGCCAATGTGGACGCTTTGTCACGTTTGCCTGTAGGACAGGACACACAGTTTGACTCAGACGCAGCATGTTTGTACATTGATGCCACCGATGCATCAGTTGTTCAGGATTCTCCTTTAGATCATCGCCTCATAGCCCAAGCAACTGCCGCCGATGCAGATTTGCATGTGCTCCAGCAATTTGTCCGCTCTGGTTGGCCAACAAGATCGAAGGATATTGCTTCACTGTTTGTGCGTCTTTTCTTGCGCAGAGACATGCATTGTCTGTCAGACAAGGGGTACTTCTGTTACATACCGACAGTGACGAGACTAGAGTGCTTGTTCCCCGGTCCCTCCAACAGGAAGTGCTTCAGTTGTTATATCAGGGACACTGGGGTATTGTCCGGACTAAGCAGTTAGCCTGACGTCATTGCACGTGGCCAGGAATGGAATCGCAAATTGAGAATATGTCGTCACGTTGCACCGCATGCGCGGAGCACCAAGTGGCCCACCGCAACGTTTTCTTGCATGGCCACGCTCCAGCGGTCCCTGGCAGCGGTTACACTTTGATTAGGGTGGACCCTTTTGGAATAGCCGACGGTTGATGGTAGTTGATGCCTTTAGTAGATTCCCATCTGTCGTCCCCATGACATCGACAACGGCAGCCAGTACTATCAGTGCCTTGACTTCTATCTTTTGCATTGAAGGGTTACCGGAAACTCTTGTCTCTGACAATGGACCTCAATTCGTGTCACGAGAATTCAGACAGTTTTGCCAGGTGAACGGTATTGAACATGACACCACCGCACCATTTCAGCCCCAGTCTAATGGAGAGGCAGAACGGTTTGTACGATCCTTTAAGTCACACATGGACAAGCATCATGGAACTCATTCCAAAGAACAAGCGTTATAATTATTCCTTTCTACGTACTGCACGATGCTATGTGACGGACCTTCGACGGCCGAACTGCTGCACGGCCGCCCGCATTGAACACTACTTCATTTTCTGCAGCCTCCCACACGCAGTACGGGGCAGTATGGCACATTGCGTTTTCAGGTGGGCGATCCAGTACTCCTTCGCACCTTCCGGGGACATCAATGCTGGGAACCCGGTATTGTTCAATGCGTGCTGGGGCGCAACATGTTTTTGATCTTGTCCTCTGCCACAGGGTTGCGGTGCCGCCGCCATGCTAATAAGCTGCACTTGCGTCGAATGCGTGACCCTGCCGCTCAGCTTTTGCTTTCAGATCGATCACGCAGCCGGGGTCCACAGCCGTGGCCCCATCACTGCCGCAGCCAGAGGTGGTCCCGATGGATGTCGACGCATCCCCGCTGCCATCGTCGCAGCTCGCACCGTCATCCCTGCCGGCCCAGCAACCCCGGCGCCGCAAACGTCACCTTGGCACCCCGCCTCCCTCTCTGGGGCGGGCCCCTCTGCTGCAGTCTCAGTGTCTGTCACCCTGGATGTCGGCGTGCACCCTTCCCTTGGTTTCCAGAGCGTTTCCTTGGGAGCGCAGGGTGAATACCAGGGCGCGGATGGGAGCCTGTCACCGGCCGAAGTCTCGGCTCCCGCCCCCTCAATAATGTCGTCGTCCACACCTCCCCTCCGCCGCAGTCGCATACAACAGCCCTACACGACGACGGCACGACATTTTGGGGGGGGGGGGGAAGAGAATTGTGACAAGTTTGAACGCGTGCGTGCCACATACATTGACGCCGGAGTCGTCATATAGAGGCACCACATGATAAAGTGGAGCAGGTGTGCTCTCTAGAGGAAGTGGAGAAACGTTGGACAGTGCCGCAGAGTAGTTCACTTCTGGCAAGAGACTCCAACTGGTGACTTGTTTTAGTGCACCTGTTTTGTGGACTCATCCCAGAATTGTAATAACGTGGCATACTGCTCCATCTGTACTGGCTAACTTCGTCCGTAGATAGTGATGTAATGATTTGGGAGAACTCTAAGTTATCTTAAAGTGGCACCAGCCGCCGCCGACAGTGTAAATACCAAATTAAGTGTTTGGCCAATAAATTATCACCTATTCTAAATGCTCTTGAGGTTGCAGAGTTCCAATCGGCCCTATTCCTGCGTCCTCGGCCCTAGTCAGTTGCTCCGTTACGAGAGCTAGTCCGTAACTACAGATGGCAACGCGGAGGAACACAACAGTCTTTTGTATAAGGTGGTTTGCAAGTAGTGAGACTGATGACCCTGCAGTTAAGTCCCTTAAGCTTGACAAACATTTGAAAGAAATAATTAGATGAATTGATAAGATCCAGCTTTTGCAACAAAACTGCCCCTATTTCTAAATGAGACATGTTTTTAGAAAGTGACTATTATACAGCTAGACATTACTGCTGTAAACCTTACCTCAGTGATTTACTCACAGCTGAGGCAGATTGCTCGCAACATGGAAGAGAGTAGAAGTAGTTAATGTATGAAATGACTTTCTTGAACACAATTCAGCTAACTACTACAATGTGCATATTCTGATATTAATTTTTCAAAATATTTAATGGAGCTGACGAGAAAAAGTGAACTGTCTGCAGAATTACAAATCAGACTCACATCTACATGATGCCAAAGTTGCGAAACAATAGACCCTAGCAACTACCTTGGAAAATTTTGATTACGTTGGTGGCCTGATAAACGAAATTTTGTAGCTGGTGTCCTGCATGTTAGGATCCGTAATTCCACTCAGGCTCGAGACACTGTGCTCTCCAAATTGCATATATACCATGTGGCCAGCTATTTAAAAAAAGTAAAGAAAAAATATCAATGAATACCTCATTGAGAGTTTTTCCAATTTCGTTTCTCGGTTTATCGTTGTATCCTAGGTAGGCCATATTGTTATGTTTATTTACTCCATTAAATAAAAATAAAAAAAGACTCAATTTGTCACAGAAAAGTCTTTTTTAAATACTCAAATTATGTCCAGTTTTCTTCAAGTTTGCTTCCCGATAAAATAAAATGTCTGCCGGTCAATATGGAAATTACAAGCAACCTGTTATTGATAGAACATCTTGCTACGTTAAATAGCCTTCCATTTGAATCAAACACTAATTTTGAGAACGTTCCTCGAGATGCTCAATAGATTCTGAACCTGTCTTACAGTTGCACGCCTCGATTTCATAAAATGTTACATAGTCTGATGGCTGGATGTGTTGCAAACATAGTTTTAGTTGCAATTTGCTCACTACAGCACTGTGATAGGTTTCAGAGTACAAACTTTATGGCGACTTTTAGGTGTCATGTATCTCACGTCGATAGATTATCATTCGATCTGGATCATCGGCAGATAGCAGACGACATTAATTTACTAACAATTGCAATGCTCAACACAATTCGTGAATTTCATTTATTTCCTATGTTAGGCCAGGGGCACATTAGGACACAACTGATGCAGGGCAGGGCAGCACAGCGAAGGAAACACATTGCGACACAGTGTCTGCGCATATTGGGAGACAGTTTCTAGCCATTATCACACAGTTGTACCTTGTTGAACAAGAGCACCGTGTTTCCTTGTACAGTCCTGGGCACGCTCATGAACCTTGTTCAGAGTCGGATTCTGATGAGGAAATGGACATGCTGATATTATTATATAACACTTCATAGCGTGAGAAATCAGACTGGAAAAGCAGTAACATGAAAAGATAAGCACCCATGACGAATTCACTTTGACATCAGAGTTTTCTGATAAACAGTTCCTGAACTACTTCCATGTAGACCAGAATCAATACCAGGAAGTTCACAAGCTGATGAGAAAATATATATTTTCCAAAGGTTGTAGTGCCCAATGTCAGTGTGTTATAGTCAGCAAATTGTTGCATCACAGCTACATACAAAAATTTAAAGTGTATGTAATCTCAATGCCCTCACCTTCCACAGACCTTATTAGTATTCTTTCTGTAGTCTGTGTACTTATTACGAAACCTTAATACTGTATGTGACGATGATGACAGAACATCTACAGCGCATTCCATGCATTTTCCTTAAATACATTTTTCCCCATAGGTATTTAGCCACAGGAGAGAGAAAAGTATTGCCTACAGCTACAGAATGGGCGATCGAATTGTGTCAGATACTGTTAATGCAGTCTCACATGCACTGTGGAACACCATGTAACCACTATATTTACCAAAACCCACAGCACAGTCGCAGAAAACAATTGGAGAATGTTTCAAACAGCAATGACAGTTTCCACACTGTATCAGAGCTCTCGACAGAAAACATATTGTGGTTAAGAAGCCAGTAATCAGTGGTTCATCATTCTTAAACTACTGGCTTACATATTTTGTACTGCTAATGGCTATCCTCGATGCAAACTACAAGTGTATCACTACTGATGTGGGGTAAATGGGCAGGTTTAGCGATGGGAATATTTTTTCAAGTATTACATTGGCAAAGAAGTTACGGAGACAAAATTTACAGGTACTTCCACACTCTGAACAAGAGCTTCCTTTGATAACTAACAATGGTAGAAGATCTCTAAGTATTTCATTGTGAAAGAGAAGTTTACAGATTTTTTAACACAGTCAGTAGAGAATCTCGGCAAACAGACAGCTTTACAAAAGGAAAATACTAGAGAAAACAACTGACATTTTTTACGACTCTAATTTGAATCGACAAATTAGTCATGGACATAAAGTGAAGTTCCCTGTAATCATGAAAACACGTTGCTTTGATGTTAACACGATGTACGTGAATAAAACTGAAGTTATAAAGCACAATACATACCATTCTGCATATCCAGATCTTTTCAATAGAAACCCAAATTTGTTGTTTTAATTTGGTTTCATGTAGTCACTGTGATTGCTATCGTACAAAACAAGGTTCAGGGGAACTGCTTCAATAACGTTTTCCTCCATGTCAAACAGACTCGTGAAAACGCGTGGTAAGCAGCTGGAGAAAACTGGCAGTGAGCGGGCAGTGGGGCAACAAACCGTCCCCCAGCCCAGCAGGTGGTCTACCAGCTGCCAAGGCTGCACGCCACTCGCACAGCAATCCGTGTCCTGGACACTGTGCGACCTAGGCAGAAGCAGGAGCTGCGCTGTCCTGGCCTGCCCTGTGGGTGGCAGGAATATCGGATTGACAGGGTACTAGTAACGTATCACAAGACTTGCCACAATCTGAAGTGACCTGCCGAAGTAGGTTTTATTTACCATTGAGCTTAGTGCTTAAATAAATAAACCAAAACAGTGAAGAATGGATTCAAAGAAAACATTGGAAGACTTAAAGGAAATTCTGAAAACATATAAGATTAACAAATTTTCCAAGGTCAATGTGCAGCAGAAACCAAAAGTATTTTTAGATGTTAAGGGTTGCACAGTGGTAGAGTGCCAGACTACAAATCCAAAGGTCGCTGGTTCGATCCCCGCCAGGTCCTGGGATTTTTATCTGTCACTTTCCACTTCTTTCAGCTCTGGCAGTATTGCTCATGTGAAAAATACCGAGTAGCACTGTGGTTCGGAACCCACGTTAAACTGTAGGTCCCCCTATAACTGGCTGGGTAAGTCAGTTCTAAGATCGGAGGAAGGCAACGGCATACCACCTCCAAACAGGACCATGCCTAGTAAAGCACTGCTGTGTTCAAACCAATCTTCAGATTGTTGACTGCTTTACTTTACTTTTTAAGGGTACCTTAAGTATTGGACCATATCAATGCTATATATTGCTTCGTTTAGTGCACTACTGGGAAATGTTATGTAGTGTGAGTTAAGTCGAAGGAGGTTAGCCCCTGCTTGGGTGCATTGGAAAATTGTTTGCCTTTTGTAGGGAATTCAGTTTGCAATCTAAGGATGAAGTGACAAACTGCATAGCCTGAGGCGAGGAACAGTGTGAGAGACTTGTGCGGAAACAGAGTTGTGATTACCAATTTGAGTTGTCATGTTGCAGGTGCAGGAAGAGAAGGAGAGTAATTTACTGGTCAGACAAGGTTCCTGTAAACCATAGAGGAACTGCGTTAATTATTTACTTCAAGTTTAGTACAAAAATGTATTCTCGTCTTTTCATAAGATTCGGTTTTCAAATAATATTAGCTGAATCCTATAGAATTACAGGAATACTTTTTGGTGCTGATCATGAAATAAATATTTGATGCTGTTACTGCTCTATGGTTGACAAGTTTTTGTATATACCCTTGGCCAATCAGTAGCTAGTAAACAGAATTCTTTACAAAAGGTAAACAATTTTCCAACTCACTCAAACAGGGAATTAATTCGCGCCGGTAAGAGTGCATGTACACCAGAAATTATGGGAAAATACAAGGCACTATACCGTCTCATATTCAAACACAGGACAACGACATTCTATCAATATATACTTTGCGGAAATGGGCTGAACAGATACAGCTGTATTTAGATGCCTGCAGGTTGTCTCCCTACCCACCTTCGTATGAACGCCGACACTTCCTTAAACGATATACAGCTAAATTCCGGTTTTGATGTGTCACACGATACATTTGTACCCTGCTCAATCAGATATTCCTGCGACCTGCCCTGTGCCACAATTTACACTGCTGCGTTTAAACCCAGCAGTCACAGAAACCTGTGCTGCGCTGCCCTGCCCTGCCCTTTGTCGCCTGCATCTCAATGTGCACCCGGCCTTACAGTCAAAACGCAAAAGTTCGGGGAGGTCTCCCGAACATCTGTTAGACTCCATTTGATGGCTTCGTCTATTCAGAATAACAACTATCCTTTCCCTCCAGCAGGCGCACTCCACCTTCTCCGTTTCCAAATGTGTGCGCCTTCGCTCGTCGTGCCGCATTTACCAAAACGACCGTGGCTGCTGCCGCTGCATCATACCTCTTAACCTCAGAAAGTTAATGAAATAAATTACCCTTCAAGTTGATGGCAACTAAACACTACTGCTAGCATTATAGTCATGAAGCAAGAACACTATGTTCCAGTGTTACTATGATGACTGACATAGCTATTAAAAATTAGAAATTTTTTCGGAACTACCTTTAATGTGGTAACAATTTTAAAGTGGACAAAAGTTAATTTACATGTCTTAGACTATTTTAAAACCACATTTATATGCTTTTTTCATTTAAATGATTATTTTACACTTTTCAGAATTTGTATGTGTAAAATTTTTCATTCAATTTCAAACGTTTTCATGAGAATATACCAGAGACATTCAATAAATTTGTTTTATTTCTATTTCACCTGACCCCTCTTATGTATTAGTCACAGAAAGATCACGGAGGTAAAAGATAGGGCAATATGAACTCACACTAAGTCTTACCAGAAATAGTTTTAATGGCGAACCATTCACAACTGGAAGAGAGAAAGGAGGAAACAGCAGTTGTATAAGAAGTGCCCTCCACCACACATCAATTAAGAAATAGCATTAATGTAGCAGTGTCATCCAGTTCTAGGTTAAGTTGAAAGTTTAACGTCTCTTGATCAGTGGGAAGTTGGTTTGAAATGAACTGCAAAATTTGGACCAACGCACGGAAACAAACAAAGTAAGCTCTGTTGCACACGAGACACAAAAGAAAGAAGGAAGGTTACGATTTAATGTCCCCTCAACAAGGGGGTCATTAGAGCAAAGCAGACGCTCAGATTGTTATGATAAGAATGTGGAAGGAAATTGGCTGTTCCCTGCCGCAGGCAACATCATGGAAAACTCAAATCCAAATGGCCAAAGGCCAGTTCAAAGCACCGTGCAGCAGAATATGAGTCCAGCGTGTTACCACTGCACCAACTCGCTCCATAGCAAAAATGAATGCGAGTAAATATTGCATTGTCACATAGTTCTGAGTTGCGTTAATTAAGTTTTTGGTCTTTCGTTAATATAAAATAAATTGTAAAATTTGTAAGAAACACAAATAGACAATAAAACAACCTAATAAATACTTGTTACAATTATTAAAATTAAAATTGATTGATGAATTGTGCCATGGTTTAAATCAGTACTAAGGAAAGCAATTGCACTGTTGCTTCTTAAAAGATAGTCAATAAATGTATTGACGTATATCTTATTCATTGATTTAGAATAGATGCCGTAGAATGTGCAGGGCTGTAATTTTATCGCTATTACAAAAATTAAATGGACTGAGTACAAAATTTGTAAATAAATCTGTTCCAAAATATCTTTATCAATGAAGTTTATAAATGAGTAAGCCGTCAATGTCCTCTACCTACATATTGGTTTCAAATGAAGTGTGTTAAAAGAAGTGTTCCACATTTTGAGAGGAAGTTTGATGGATGAAACAAGACAAAAATGACCGTTATACATTAGCTCTAACACGCTTATGTTAATGGATATGAAAACTTGTATATCTTCAATACTGTGAAACTACTGAACAAACAAGTGTAATGGTAATAAAAAAATACAAATTCAAAGCTGAACTTTAAATAAAATCTAATGGTACTAACAATAATAAAGCACAGCAGTTCATCCACTTCACGAGGAGAATTATAGGGAAAATTAAGGAGACGAACAGCAAGAGCAAACTATTTATGGTTGCGAACAATATTCATACAAGTAAATATAACAATGGTAAATATATGACTACCTCCTGCGAAATGAATGATGTGGAGCACATTTTCTTTCGACATTAGATCTGAGACTGACAGAGAAAGTATGATTCATCTAGAGACAACGGAAGATGTAATGCTACTCTAAGAGAAAAAGATATCTCATTAATTTGTGAGAAGTAATGGCAAAAATAAGCCTGGAAAAATATAAATACAGGAGAAAAATAAAATTAATAGGCAAGTTTCTTAACTATGACTTCTTTCTTCAACATACAATTACGTCTCTTCCCCACAGCGAACCGGCTACTCGAGCCGAACTCTACTATGACAGCGAACCGTCCGCTTCTCTGCCTTTCGTGGAGATATTTCAGATGGAAGCGTTCTGCCCATGGATGATAGACCTAAAGTAACCAATCGGTTTGGTTTACAGGAGAATTTCACTTTTTGCGGTTGCAATTACTTTACAAATAATAGATCAAATAAATGGAGTAATTTGAAGGGAAACTAATTATTACAATTATTTTGAATTACTTGCAAAGATAAAAATATTTTAAGGCAAAAAGTTCTTCTGAAGCAACAGTAAACAGTAACATTATAATTCACCTAAACAAGGGTATCATTATACGAAGAAAAGTTTCTTATTGGGAAAGCTTACACGGATCTAATAGAAATCGCTATATTCTGCAGCAAAAGCCGTCTGATCAATGTTTTGATTGTCGGTAAAAACTTGCGTAGTAGCTGCTCTAGGACGGTAAACGCCAGATGCTCATTTTGGCTAATTTCCTGGAACGTGAGCCGCGTATGACAAGACTGAACATATATACATCCATTTTGGGACAACAGTCCATTGGAACTTTGGAGTAAGTAGCCGTTTTGCACTTTCTTCGTTTAGTTAAAAGAAAATCTCCACGGAAGTTGATGAGGGTAAGTTATATATTCATCAGCATTTTTCAGTGCTGCTGTCTGCTTTAGGACTGAAGCCTTACTTAGAATGGGCTTTGGTAGGCACAGAATGGCAAGAAGCCAGTTAGCATGCTGTTTGTAGGAATGAGGATATTGTGGGATGCCCAAGTTCTTCCTATTGCTTAGCAGTATTGCTTACGACACTAGTCAACTCTGATCGTTCCCTCATTTCCAGCATTCGAGAACTTTCCAATATTCATGAGGATATGAGTTTAGAAATTTAATTAATACGACTCTGTCATCCTGAATTAAATTTTTGACCACAGGAAGGTCGACCCCTGTTTAAATTGCAAACAATTTTGTGTTTTATGTCGGGACTGTCTGTATTAACTACCAACAAATGTCAGACAACTGAACCAGTTCTCTCATTTTAGTTGGCGGTGCCATTCTCGTCTCCTATCTATAGTAAGCATAGACGATTAGTGAGATATCGTTGTACTAGTGATGTGTGTGGCTGCAGGTCTATTTTTCTCCTCTGAAAAATGTCGTAAACGGAATTCAGCAACAAAATACCAAAACTCATTGCAGTGTGTCAACCTATTGATCAGCATTTTCTATTGTTACTGTAATCGTTATCATTCTGCTGTAATGCGGTAAATGTCATTGATTACCATCATTATTCCCATCATTATTATCATTAAGTCAGTTGCAAAAGCATTCTTTCCCATGTGGCCAAGAGACCAGATAGAATGTGTGATTTGACGGAAAATAGGACGTGAGGGGGGAGGGGACTCGGGGTGAGGGGACTCGGGGTGAGGGGGGAGGGGATACTGGAAAAGGGAATGCAGCCTGGAAGAGAAGAATACTTTCCAACTGCTAATGACTTAACAAGATTAACAAAGTGAGTGCTACATCCATAATGGTAACGCTTCACCATGCCATCAGGTACTGATGTGGATGCCAGCGGCACACATGATTAAGCGTAAGGTTCTGCTGTGGCTGGCAGTGGCCTTGTGGCAGTCAACATTTAAGGTATGAATGAAGCAACCTGATAGGCGAGTTAATTTTCTGACTTACCTTGTTGATGTATGTGTGTGTCACTAGTATGGTGATACTCTTTCTCAAACTGTGCTGGTGAATGTTTACCATCAGGCATAGGTGTCACTCTCTTGCTTGAACTATTAATTTCACAATCCTCCTGGTCAATAGAACTGTATTCACTGTTTCTCCACTTATCACTTTCAGAGGCACTGTGGTTGGTTTTCTGGGTACAATAATCAGTCTGTTCTTCCTCCAAGGGTGCGTATGGATCCTCAGCAAATCTTGCACACATTGTTTCACTAAGAAAACTACCCTCTGTATCCGAGTTACAGTGTTTCAGTTCTTTGAGTTCATCTATTAGGATTTCTACCTGTTCTTGCTGACCTCCGTGAAGGATATTAGATGCGAATGAATCCTTTTCTTTAACAGTTTCTTTGTCTGCTTCATTCTCCTGACAATTTTTTAACTCTACACTTTTATGAAGGTGAGAAATTCTTTGGATAAAACTAGCAACCTCAGGATAACTTTTCTGTTCAACCTTTTGGGCATCTCCATCATCCTGATTATCACTGTATTTGAATAAATCTTCCCGAAGAAGAGCAATATTTCTGGCAATATTGTTTATTTGTCCTTTAGTACATTGCAGTGGATCTTTTAATTCAGGATATTGCTTAATAACATCTGTGCTTACTGTAGAAGATGTGTGTTGTACTGAATCCACTGGGATAAAATTTGCATGTGCCTGCAGATCCTCAGTACCATAATGATTCACATTGAAACTAGAGTGAGTAGATATCTGTAGAATACGACTAACAAAGGAACAATTTGAAGAAAAACTTGAGTTAGCTGCTTGCTGCTCCAACAATTCAAATGCACGCAATTCTTCCAATTCATCCTGAAAAGAAAGCAGACAGCATTTAGTCATCTTAAATATACAAATTATTTCTTCATAAATTATATACACTACTTAATGTTAAAGAATCTTTGTTACAACACCTATATTAAAGCAACAAGTTTTAAGACACACACAATCATACATGTTTATAAAAATCCTCCTGCTCACCAAGACAAGAGGGAAGCAATCTCTCTATTTGCTGAACAAATAACTGATTACCATACCACTTATGGAATATGCTGAGAAGTGGGAGCAGGGGGGGGGGGGGGTAGAGGGGGAGTTGTTGAAATATGTCAAGGGATAGCATGGAGGGGGGGGAGAGGTAGCAACACATGTTGAGAATGACAAATCTAACTGAGATAGTGGAATGGAATTCCTTGTGGTAGTCAGCAAAGCCACCCATTTGTATAGGAGGATGACGAGGAGGAAATGGTGGAGGTGGTATATAGCTGTACATAGGTTATTAGAGCAAAAAATAAATCATATTCCTTAAGTAATCAGATAACATATACAGCAGAGTATCCGTAGTCCAACACATATGGGACTAGGATATGTTGGATTATAGAAACTGTCAGACTACTGTATTTTCAATTAAAAGTGCTGCTTTTTAAAACTTTTGATTCACAAAACAAAAAAATGCTATGTCAAACATAAATCACATGTAAACAATACTTTATGTACATATTTATAGTAACAAACTTATCAACTTCAAAACAAAATATAACTTCTAATGTTGCAATCATTTTTATGTCCATCATCACCAATCGGCATTTTCTGTGATATAAAGCCATCACGTGACAAATGTTAAATTCACTCACAGGATCGCTGTCACACAGTCTGTACTAGCAACATTTACCACATTCCAAATTATACTTTACATTTCTTTTCTCCCTATTCCCCTCCTTAGTTATATGATCTATGCAACTAATCTTCAGCATTCTTCTGTAGCACCACATTTCAAAAAACTCTCGTCTCTTCTTATTGGAACTATTAATTGTCCACATAGTTATCTTGTTATTGCACTTTATATCATCTCTACTTAATCTTATCAGTTATTCTGCTGTCAAAATAACAAAGTTCTTAATCTACTTTCAGTGCCTTATTTTGTAATCTAATTCCCTCAGCATTACCTGCTTTAATTCAATTACCTTCATCTGTGTTGTGATACTACAAATGCCAGAACTAGACCAACATGTGCCACATAACTGATATACCCTCATCAACTTACAGCTAATTCCAACATGCCTCTCATGTTGCCCTCATTCCACAAGGTTCCTAATGACAAAGCATCACCTCTTCCAGAGCCATAAGCACTGAGAGCCCAGCCAAGTACATCGTATTTTCCATGGCCAGGTCATGCCCAGCACACCTGCTGTGTCAGCCATCACTACCAATCTACATTGCAACTTTGGCATCACCGTGCCACAACTGACACATTCTTGCCTATCTGCCAAGCCCTGGAAGCCAACACCATAGCAGCAGCCCACCCCTCATCTCTGCCCATCGATCCTGATTTAGACTGTAGACAGATCATCATCAA
The DNA here is from genome assembly GCA_026315105.1 of Locusta migratoria. Classification (NCBI taxonomy): domain Eukaryota; kingdom Metazoa; phylum Arthropoda; class Insecta; order Orthoptera; family Acrididae; genus Locusta; species Locusta migratoria. The sequence goes on along the minus strand of CM048755.1, from coordinate 50,246,534 downwards.
ACAATGTAGTATCATAAACTTCTTTGGTGAATTTAATTCTCACAGCATGATGCTACTGTCCACTACCCCACACCACAGATAACCACAAGAGGTGACTTACCACCACCAATTTAGCACGTGCACCTCACGCCATCTGCCCACAGTTCCAGCAATGAATATTACGAGGGAACACTGTTTGTGCAAGGAAAAAGAGAACATCAGGATACTACCTACATTGAATACAATTGTATAAAAAAGTTGTATAATCATTGCTGGTTTGTCTGTAGCCTTCTGCCACGGTGGAATGGCCTTGCGCTCTAAGGTGCCTTGCTGCAGCGAGCACAATTGCTCCCTGTCCGAGGTTCAAGTCCTCCCTCAGGCAGTGGTGTATGTGTTGACCCTAAGTTAGTTTAAGTAGTTTGTAAGCCAAGGGACTGATAACCACAGTAGTTAAGTCCCACAGATTTACAAACATTTGAACTTCTTTTTTTTTTTTTTTTTTTGCCTTTCTAAATATTTCAATTATCTCCCAAACCATCTACAGACACCATATACACCCACAAAACACACAAAACCATACTAACATGTAAGAATTGTTTATGTTCCAGTCTGGTTCCCACAGTTACTTCTGACTTGCTACATTTTGGCACCCAATGTGGAGGAATTCTGCAAGCAGCCCTCAACACAATGTGTCAGTAGATACACACAAATGTATTGTGCTTAAACGAGGGAAATTGTGGGTGCTGAGAAGACTTGAGAATAAACTAAAATAGAAATAGATTTTTCTTGTAAATATGAATTCTCTAGAGTGAAAAGTGTAAATAGTTGAAGTTTTGGAATCCATTTATAGAAGCTTTTATATTAGACTCAGATTACCTGGAATACGTGTATATTTGGAAACTAGTGTAAGTTGCACCCAGTGATGGCTCAGCACTGACCAAGTACAGGATGGTTTAAGAGCTGCAAAGAATCTAATGGTTCAGATTACATTATGTGAATGATTCAAGATGGTGCCAGTTGAAATCTACTCATTTAACTGCCTCAGATGCTCCAAAATTTAATGGTGATGTGTGTAAAATTTGCGTAAAAAGTTAAGAGATACAGCCTGTGCATTGACTGCAAATCATGGTATCACGAATGTGTAAAAGTGAATGTGAAGTACATCACAGTTGAACATGACTGGCCATGACACCAGTGCTTTGTGAGTGCCGAGAAAGATGAACCAATGATCACACTAAAGTCAAAACAAAACAGAATAAGTGTGCTCACAGACAATTTAGTGAGCTATAAATACAAAATATCAACAACTTCTGGATCAAATAGCTATCAAATTAATTCTCAACACTAGACAAGGATTGTGGTCTGATAACAGTCATAAGTGAACCAAAATCAGTGAAAATAATGTGTACACTATGTTATTAACAGCCATAGGATTGACAAAGCCGAGCATGCCTTTGAGTGAGTCATGAAAAACAGTAATGTACTTAATTTTCATTGTTAAAATGTTTGTAAACCTATGGGACCAAGCTACTGCAGTCGTCCATTCCTACACTTAAAAGAACTTCTTATACTAACCTATTCTACCGATAAAACACACAAAACTACGCCCGAGGGAGGACTCTAACCTCCAGCAGAACCAGCAGTGAAGCTTCTAAATGGTGCCTAGAACTACATGGCTATTCCCTCACAGCTGTAATTAATGAGTCATCTAAGAATGATATTGTTGTAATCATTGGTGGAAGCAATCATGTACACGGAAATGAAAGTGTTTAAAATCTACACTGCTTGATCTCAAAGTGCTGAATATCATAGTTACTAGCATGCTTCAAGTTGTGGCGTAAAGTCAGCACTACACACCAGATGTAAGAGAACGATCGTTGCGAAGGCAGCGATCGACCAAAAGCCAATCACAAGCAGGCGCTGCGGATCCTGGAGGGAGTAACTGAAGATGCGCACCCCCTACAAGCAGCTATATCTAAGCCGATATATGTCTGGACTGCCCGTCAGTTACTAGTGAGGACTCCGACAGTTACTAGGCAGTTACTATTCAGGAATAGGACAGTTACTAGTGGGAACTCTGGCAGTCACTAGGTCAGAAGGCGGCTATGAACAAAGCAGTAAAAAGGTCGCAGCGCAGCTAGCATCATTCGGACGACACCGCAAGAAGCAAGAAGAGAGAAGAAAAATACTTATGTTCTAAAGTCGAGTATTGTAAATGCCAGTCAATAAATATCTTGTAATCCTAACTATATCAATGTTTTAGATGTCAAACGATCCTGCACCAATACCTTTACTGACAACCTGACCGGGAGGAGTAAACAACAAAAAGACAACAAGGTCACAACAAATTGCAACGAGGACAACGAAGAATCAGATGGCGACGAAATATTAATGTCTGAAAGTATGCTGTGCTATTAATTTTGCTTTATTACAGGTCTCTGCGGATCCAGTAAATAACCTTTTGATTCTATTGCAGGATTACGAGTAAATTTCTATATTTTTGCACTGTTTATTGTATTTGCAGCATGGCTAATGCTACTAACCCTGTCACTGCCACTATGCCAGCTTCCTGCGCTCGATGCACAGCAGCTAATGCAAATGTTTCAGTTTCAGAGCGAACAAATTGCCTCGCTGCTGTCCACTGTGCAACAACTTCTTGTCGCACTTGTATCTCAAACTATGCAAGTTCCACATCAGCAGCCATCACCACCAGTAATTCCACCGTTCCGACAATATGATGAAAAAGAAGAGGACTGGTCAGACTGGCTCCAAGAGTATCAAGCCTATGCCACAGTGCACAGGATACAAGGTACTGTCAAACTTCATTTTCTATTATTGTATGTAGGCCCCCCAACGCTCCGTCTTGTGAAAAAAACTGTTTCCCACCGCGGAATCTTCTGAACTTCCTTACAATTCAGTGATAGGAGCCCTCATGGCATATTATGAACAGCAAATCAATGTCGTGGCTGCTAGGTATCAGTTCTTCAGATGTAGGAAAAATCCGAACCAAACATACAGGCAGTGGATAACAGATATTCAAGGTCTCACTAGGAAGTGTAAATGTTCGTGTGGCGCTTTGTATTCAGATGTCATGTTGCGTGACACAATTTATATCTATAAATGTGAATGTCTGTTCGGTGTACGTTTATCACGTCTGAACCACAAGACATCAAGAGCTCAAGAGCTAAAAATTTGTACATTTACTAATGTCTACCCGGGGAATGTTTTAGGCACGGTTTTATGGAGATCGGATAGCTATTTATCTACGTATATTAATGTGGATATCTGTTTGGTGTACGCTTATCACGTCCGAGCAACAAGACACAGAGACTTAACTATTTGTTCAGTTACTAATCTCTATACCTGAGGAAGGTTTTAGGTATGGTTTTATAGCAATCTGATAGATATTTAGTAATTTGAAAAATATAACATGAAATGCGGAGCAATAATTACTCTTTGAAAATTATATTTACTCTTTGAAAATGGTTTTATTGACTGCATTGTTGCTTGACGGTTGATAATGATAAAAGGGTGAAGTATATTGGGATGGAAAGTTATTAGTGTGTATCAAATTCTACATGTGTGAGTGTGTTAATATTTTGCTCTGCAGCGAAAACTACAGAACGCAAACAAATGGTCTGTGTGTAATTGTTGTCCGAAGTCTCCCATTGTACACCATAGCAGTTCCTTGCCGATAGCTGTAAGGGGGTGGAAGATATGGTGGTTGAAAGTCGTCAAATTATTAAAAAATTCGGACTGAAGGCCAGCGATGACGTTTGCGACTCTATAGGAAGGAGGTTACATATAACGAAATGTGATGCCACAGACCATATCTTTGGTCTATGCGGGCTACAATGTCTTCAGCTCTTTCTCTGTAAGGATAAGCAAACGAATAAGGAAATATAAGACTAAATAAATAAAGCAGTAAAAAAGGAATTTCTTTTAATATATCTCTTTAAAATAAGATTTGACTTTTCGCGCATTACATCACGTGATCGATCTGTGATATTATTACAATCATTGTTGAATTTCGTGATTGGATTCTTCAAAACGGGTGCAGTTTTACGTGTGATTTGATCTACCGACACACGAGTGGAGCCGCGGGTTTAAGCTAGTTGTCTATAATATTCCTGACGGTAGACTTAAGGAACAGATTCTAAAAACGTCAGATCCGTCGTTCCATCAAGTAGAACAGATTTTGGAACAGTACGATATGGGAGCCACAGCAGCAGAAAACTTTGATTCTATTCCACTGTGTAGTGTCACGTCACACACCGGCAAGCGCCGGCTCAAACGCCGTGTACTTCAGGCTGCCCGCGCTAAGTGTAAACAAGTAAATAGACGCAGAGCCTTGCCTAATAAGGAAGTGAAATCGTGCCTGCAATGTTTCTCGCGGCACAATCGGCAGAACTGTCCGTCCCGGTCTGTAAAATGCTATGCATGCAGCAAGAAAGGTCACATACAAATTCTGCTTACAGCAAAAGAAAAAAAAGATATTGCCCTCCCGGCCCAAACAGCGACAAGACACTACTTATTCAATAAATGCAGTATTTTCCAAACCAGTGGCTGCCCTTAGTAACATCAAGGAGACACAAGTAGCACAAGTTGTATGTCAGGCCATAAAAATGTATGTCAATTTGTGTGTGAATGACATTTATGTAAAGTTTCAACTAAACACGTGCACATCAGGCTCATTGCAAGAAAATGGTGCAATTGAACCTATACAAGCTAGCCAGTGGGCAAGTCCACTTGTAATTTTGCCGAAGCAGTCAGATAGCATTCACATTTGTGTTGATTTCAAGGCTACAGTGAATCCACAAACAGTTGTAGACAGTTGTCCTTTGCTGAGACCAGAAGATTTAATGGAGAGATTAGGTACAGGAAAATATTTCTCAAAAATAGATTTGAACAATGGCTACCTTCAGCTGCCACTCGATTAAGAATCACAGAAAATGTGTGTTGTAAATACTCATCTGGACTTGTTTAAATATTTGCATTTACCGTTTGGCAGTGCATTTGCGCCCACAATTTTTCAAAGATATTTGGAACAGCTTACTGTTCTGGTGCCTTGTTGTACAAACTACTTTGACGACATAGTTGTGTCAGGCCATACCCCAGAAGAACATACTGCAAATTTGAGGAAATTGTTTCAGGTTTTGTCAGACACAGGTCTCAAGTGTCGCTTGGATAAGTGTGACTTTTTCAAACCGGAACTGCAGTATCTACGACACGTGATTAACAATCAAGGTGTGCACTCCATGCACTCACATTTGCTCGCTATTCACGTCCTTCCCACACCAAAGATATGAAAGAATTACAGTCAGCTTGGGAAAGTTAACGTACTATATTCGGTTTCTTCCAAACGCAGCACAAATTGCAGCCCCTTTGCATCGGCTATGCCGTTAAAAATGTCCGTTTTGTTTGGACAGACAAATGCCAATGCGCATTCGAGCAGTTAAAAGATGCTTTGCTCAGTGATCATTGTTTGGTGCTCTTCGATCCAGAAAAAACAGTTCTTTCACCAGTGGATGCGTCATCGTTTGGTCTAGGAGCAGTACTGTCACATATACATGGGGATACGGACCATTCCATAGCGTTTGCGTCAAAACTTTTGACAGACACACAGTGCCATTATTCTCAGATTGAGAAGGAAGCTTTAGCAATAGTGTATGGCGTCACAAAATTCCATCACTACTTGTATGGGAGAAAATTCTATTTAGTAACTGACACAAGCCATTGCAGTTATTGTTTCATCCAGCGAAGCCGGTTCCTACATGCATGGCACACAAATTTCTCTTATCACAGTATCAGTACACGATTGTGTGCAGACCCACAACTCGCCATGGAAATGCCGACGTACTTTCCCGTCTTCTGGTTGGCCATGATAAAGATAGATGCACAGGAAGACAGTTTGTTGCAATATAATATAGGAATACGGCTCAGGCTACAGAAACAGAGCCCAATTTACAAATTTTGCTGCGCTACATTCGCACACAATGGCCTCATTTACAACGTAACATTCAAAATTCACTGGTGCACTGCTATTTTGCTAGGACGAATGAACTTTCTGTACATAAAGGTGTGATTCTAGTTTCAACTGACAATAGACAATCGCATGTGTTGATTCCGCGACGTTTGCAGAAGGAACTATTGAACTTACTTCACCAAGAACATTGGGGAATGGTTCGCACTAAGCAATTGGCACAACCACACTGTACTTGGAAGGGTTTGGGCACCCAAATGGAAAAGATGACATCACAGTGTTCAGTGTGCGATTCCAATCAGTCAGCCCCACCTAGAAATTTTTGCGTGGCCAAAAGCAGATTCACCTTGGCAACGAGTGCATATCGACTACGCTGGTCCCTTCTGGAACACTAAGTGGCTTAGTGTGGTTGATGCTTTTAGTGGTTACCCATTTGTGGTGCCACTGTCTTCTACAACTTTTAGTAGCATGATTAGGGCGTTGTCTTCAATTTTTTGTCTGGAAGAGCTCCCTGAAATGAGAGTCTCTGACAAGAACCCTCAGTTCAAATCGCAAGAATACACTCATTTTGTGCACGCAATGGAATTAAGTACCTAATCAGTGCACCGTTTCACCCGCAGTCAAACGGTGCTGTGGAACACTTCGTCTGTACATTTAAGCAGCAGATGGGCAAACTTCGTTCAGAGCACTCACGAGAGGCAGCTTTGCAACTGTACCTCACCTCCTACCGCTCGCATTCAAGAGAAGGGCCAGCTGTCACCAGTGCCACATCGTAAACAGTGCTAAGTATCTTAATTTAATTTGTGTGAATTTTAATTTACCAGTCTAGTTCATTTTCATTAGTACTTCTGTTTTAGAGGTTTATTGCCGCGTACTTGCAGATTTCGTTTGTACTACTGTTTTAATAGTTTATTCTATCGTATTTGATAAATACCATTGTGTTTAGTCTTCGTCTTCGACTGGTGTATTTCAAAACAAGTCAGAGACCGTTACTGAAGCTCGTTATCAGTCAGTCCAGTGCCAGCTGTCACCAGGGCCACATCGTAAACAGAGCTAAGCTTATATTCCTGCGCGTTTGATAACGGTGTATTCCACAGATATTCTTGTTTATTTTGAAAATTGCCGGACTCAGTTTTGTTGATTTGACAGTGTAGTTACCACTGACCACAGTTCAGTCAGCAGCCAGCCGCCTTTATTAGAGCACTAGGCTTCTTAAAAGTTGATTATTTAGTTTTCTACTTTCTGCAGTTAATTGTATTGATAGGATGGATAGGATGTGTGCCTGCTGTGTGCGGACGCAGGAGGAGTTGGCCGCAGTTCGCAAACAGCTGAGCGTGCTGCTGTCTACGGTCAGCCATCTTAAGGTGCTGTCTCGGGGTGCAGCGATGGTGGGGAGTCTGATGCGTAGAGTGGGACACCTCAGGTGTCTCACGCTTCGCTCTCTGTCCCTGCTACCGAGGCACCTTCAGGTGTACCGGACGTCGAGCCGCCTTCTCTGCAAGGGGAGTGGCGGGTTGTACGGTGTTCGCGCCGCTCGAGGCAGAAGGCCACTGTGGATGCTGGACGTCCGTCCGGGCCCGTTCGTCCTGAGAGTGAACGTGTGGCCACTCCTTCAGCAGGGTCCGAGCAGGTGCACGGGGGAGGGGATTATTAGTTATTGGGAGCTACAATGCTAGGTGTGTGATGGAGCCCCTTAGGCAGATAGCGTCGAGATCCGGAAGGAATTCCAAAGTGCACTCGGTGTGTCTGCCGGGGGGCCTCATCCGAGATGTGGAGGCAGCCTTGCCGGCGGCTATCGAGTGTGGGGGGTGCAGTCGACTGCATGTCGTGGCTCACATCGGCACCAATGACGCTTGTCGCTCGAGTTCTGAGGACGTCCTCAGGTCCTACGAGCGGCTGGTGGATTTGGTGAAGGCTGTTGCCTTCGCACGCGGGGTGCAAGAAGAGCTGTCGATTTGTAGCATTGTTCCCAGGGTTGATCGGGGTCCTTTGGTTTGGAGCCGAGTGGAGGGTCTGAACCAGAGACTTCGCCGACTGTGTGACAGTCATGGCTGCAGATTTCTGAATCTGCATTATCGAGTGGGGAATTGTAGGGTGCCCCTAGATAGATCAGGGGTGCACTAGACTAAGGAAGCGGCTACTCGGGTAGCAGAGTACTTGTGGAGTGCACATGGGTTTTTTTTAGGCTAGGCACTAACTCTGATGAGCACTCGCCTGTCAGCATTCAAACAATGAATTCAGGCCACGTTCGGAACAAAAATTCGAACATCAAAATATTAGGCGCGAACTTACAGAGTATTAGAAACAAAGTTCCCGAATTTGCAGCGCTGCATGGAAGTTATTGCGCTCAGATAGTTTTAGGCACCGAAAGCTGGCTAAATCATCATGTGGCAAGTTCAGAAATATTTAGCGATGCGTGGAATGTATATCGGAAAGATAGATCGGATACAACTGGAGGAGGAGTGTTCATCGCTGTGGATAAAGATATTGTTTCTACTGAGATGTTGAAAGTAACTGAAGTTATCTGGGCACGTATAACAGGTCTAAAAGAAGAAAAGTTAATAGTTGGCTGTTTTGACCGCCCCCCCCCCCCCACAGTGCTGCTGTAGCAGTTTTAGAATCATTCAAAGAAAGTCTACACCAGGTAGTGCATAGGTATCCGGGCCATGTAATATTAGTCGGAGGAGACTTCAACCTTAAGAGTATAGATTGGGACCTCGCTAGTTACACTTCAGGCGGTACAGACAAGCAGTCTTGCGAGCTACTTTTGGACACATTCTCCGAAAACTGTCTTGAGCAGTTAAACCGGCAACCCACGTGCAATGAAAATATTCTAGACCTTATTAATGATAATAATGATGGTAATAATGATAGTAATCAATGACGTTTACGGCGTTACAGCAGAATGATAAAGATTACAATAACAATAGAAAATGCCGATCTCTTGGTTGACACACTGCAATGAGTTTTGGTATTTCGTTTCTGAATACCATTTAGGACATTTTTCAGAGGAGAAAAATAGACGTGAAGCCACACACATCACTAGTACAACGATACCTCACTAATCAACTATGCTTGGTGTAGATCAGAAAACGAGATTGGCGCCACCGAGCTAAAATGAGATTACTCGTTCAGTTATCTGACATTTGTTGGCAGTTAATACACACAGTCCCGATATAAAACACAAAACTGTTTGCAATTTGAGCAGGGGTAGACCTTTCTGCGGTCGAAAATTTAATTCAGGATAACAGTCATTTAAATGCAATGACTAATCTCATATCCTCATGAATATTGGAAAATACCTCGAATTCTGGAAGTAAGGGAACGATCAGAGCTGCCTAGCATCGTAACCAATACTGCTAAGCTATAGGAAGAATTTCTTGGCCATCCCACAATATCCTCATTCCTACAAACAGCTTGCTTCAACTGGCTTTTATCCATGCTGCACTGCCAAAGCCCATTCTAAGTAAGGCTTCAGTCGGAAAGCAGACAACATCATTGAAAATGCTGATGAACAGATGACTTACCTTCATCAACTTCCGGGGAGAGTTTCTTTTAACGAAACGGATAAAGTGTGAAATGACTACTTTCTCCAAAGTTCCTACGCATTTTTGTCCCAAATTGGACGTATATACGTTCAATCTTGTCATACGCGGCTCACATTTCAGGAATATCATCAAAATGAGCATCTGGCGGGTACCGTCCTAAAGCAGCTATTACGCAAGTTTTTACTGATAATCATAAAATTGACTAGACGACTTTTGCTGCAGAATATAGTGACTTCTATTACATCCGCATACCATTTCCCAATAAGAAACTGTTTTCTTCGTATAGTGATGCCCCTGTTTAGGTGAATTATAATGTTAGTGTTTAATGTTGCTTCAGAAGTACTTTTTATCTTAAATATTTTTATCTTTGCAGGTGATTCAAAGTAATTGTAATAATTCGTTTCCCTTCAAATTACTCCGTACATTTGATCATCTTATTTGTAAAGTAATTGCAACTGCCAAAAGTGAAATTGTCCTATAAACCAAACCGTTTGGTTATTTCAGGTCTGTCATCCATGGGCAGAATGCTTTCATCTGAAATATCTCCACGAAAGGCAGAGAAGCAGACAGTTCTGACCGCATTACATTTTCCGTTGTCTCTAGATGGATAATACTTTGATTCTGCCAGTCCCATATTTCACGTCGAAAGAAAACATGTGCTCCACATAATTCATTTCGCAGTAGGCGGTCGTATTTCCACCATCGGTATATTTACTTGTACGAATATTATTCGTAACCGTAAACAGTTTGCTCTTGCTGTTCATCTCCTTAATATTGTTAAACACATTTTTCCTATAATTCTCCTCGTTGAACTGCTGTGCTTTATTATTGTTAGTACCATTAGTTTTTATTTCAAGTTGATCTCTGAATTTTATTTTGTATTACCGTTACATTTGTTTGTTCAATATGTTTCACAATATTGAAGATCAACAAGTTCTCATATCCATTAATAGCCGGCCGCGATGGCCGAGGGTATACCGGGGACGTGGCTCAGCACGCCCGCTCAGAGGGCAGAACGCCCTCTGTAATAAAAAAAAGCTGAGCCAAGAACTCACCGAACAAAAACGAACAAACTCGATCAGCATCTGCAACGACTAGAACTAACCATAGAGGAAAAAAAATACTAAGGCCCTCCAGTCACTGTCTGCACGGCCACTATGGTCGGGGGTTCGAATCCCCCCCTCAGCATGGATATTTGTGCCGTTCCAGTTCATAAGTAGTTTGCAAGTTTAGGGACTGATGACCCCGTAGTTAAGTCCCATAGACTATACAAACATTTGAATTTTTTTTTTTTTTTTCCATTAATATAAGCGAGTTAGAGCTAATGTATAACTGTCATTATTGTCTTGTTTCATCCGTAAAAGTTCCTATGAAAATCTGGAACACTTCTTTTAGCACCCTTCATTTGAAACCGATACGTAGGCAGAGGACATTCATGGATTGCTCATTTATTAACTTCATTCATAATGATAATTTGGATCAAATTTATTTACAAATTTTGTACTCAGTCCATTTAATTTTTATAATAGCGGTAACATTACAGCCTTGCGCATTCTACGGCAGCTGTTCAAAATCAATGAATAAGAGATACGTCAATACTTTTATTTACTATCTTTTAACAAGCAACAGTGCAATTGCTTTCCCTAATGTTGTTTTAAACCATGGCACAATTCATCGATCAATTTTAATCGTTGTAACACGTGTTTATTAGGTTGCTTTATTGTCTATTGTGTTTTTGTTACAAATTTTACGATTGATTTTATACTAACGATAGGCCAGAAACTTTATTAACGTAACTCAGAACCGCGTGATAATGGAATATTTATTCGCATTCGTTTTTGCTACGGAGCGAGTTAGTGCAGTGGTAAGACACGGGACTCATATTCGGCTGCACGGCGCATCGAACTGGCCTTCGGCCATTTGGATTTGAGATTTCCATGATATTCCTAAATCAGTCTTGGCAAATGCCAGAATGGTCCCTGCGGCAGGACACGGCCGATTTCCTTCCACATCCTTGTCATGACAATCCGAACTTCTCCTTCGCTCTAATGACCCCCTTGTCGAGGGGACGTTAAATCGTAACCTTCCTTTTTTCTTTCGTGCCTCATGTGCAATAGAGCTTACTTTGTTCATGTTTCCGTGTGTTGGTACAAATTTTGCAGTTCATTTCAAACCAACTTCCCTCTGAACAAGAGACCTTGAACTTTCAACTTATCTTAGATATGGATGACACTGCTTCATTAACACCATTTCTGAATTGGTGTGTGGTGGAGGGCACTTTTTATACAACTGCTGTTTCTGCCTGTTTCTCTTCCAGTCGTGAATGGTTCGCCGTTAAAACTATTTCTGGTAAGACTTAGTGTGAGTTCATATCGCCCTATCTTTTACGTTCGCGATCTTTTCGTGACTAACACATAAGAAGGGTTAGGTGAAATAGAAATAAAACAAATGTATCGAATGTCTCTGTTGTATTCTCATAAAAACGTTTGAAATTGAATGAAAAATTTCACACACACAAAATTTGCAAAGTAAAATAATCATTCAAATGGAAATTTCATATAAACATGGTTTTAAAATAGACTAAGACGTATAAAGTAACTTTTGTCCGCTCGATAATTGCTACCGCGATAAGAATAGTTCCAATAAATTTTCGAATTTTTAAGAGCTATGTCAGACATCATAGTAACACTGGAACATAAAGTGTTCTTGCATCATGAGTAATGCTAACAGTAGCGTTTAGTGGCCACCAACTTGAAGGGTAATTTATTTCATTACCTTTCTGAAGTCGATAAGAGGTATGACGCGGTGGGGGCAGCCATGGTCGTTTTGGTAAATGCGGCACAACGAGCGAGCGAAGGCTTGCGCGTCTGGAAACGGAGATGGCGGAGCGCGCCTGCTTGAGGGATAGTTTTCGTTCTGAACAGAGGAAGCCATCAAACGGAGCCTAACAGATGTTCGGTAGACCTCTTGTAACTTACGCGTTTTGACTGTAACAGAAGAAATAAATGAAATTCACGAATTGCATTGAACATTGCAATGGTTAGTAAGTTAATGTCGTCCGCTATCTGCGATGACACCGATCGAATGATAATCTATCGACGTGAGATACCTGGCACCTAAAAGTCACCATTAAGTTTGTAGTTCGAAAGCTATCACCGCGCTGTAATGAACACACTGCAATTAAAACTATGTTTGCATCGCATCCGGCCATGAGACTACGTAACATTTTATGAAAGCAACGAGGCAGGCAACAAAGACAGCACCTCATCAAGGAACGTGCTCAAAAAATTCAAATAGAACGTTATTTAACGTAGCAAGATGTTCCGTCAATAACAGGTAGCTTGTAATTTCCATCTTGACCTGCGGACATTTTATTTTATCAGGAAGCAAACTCGAAGGAAACTGGACAAAATTTGAGTATTTAGGAAGACTTTTCTGCGACAAATTGTGAGTCTTATTGTTAGTTAATGGAGTACAGTAAACATAACTATAAGTCTTGCATATGAATCAACCATAAACCGAGAAACAAAACTGGTAATACGCTCAATGAGGTATTCATTGATTTCTTTTTCTTTCTTTTCTTTAATAGCTGGCCGCGTGACGTGTGCAATTTGGAGAGCACAGTATCTCGAGCCTGAGTGGAATTACTGATCCGGATCCTAACATGCAGGACGCCAGCTACAAAAACTCGTTCATCAGGCCATCAATGTAATCCAGATTTTCCAACGTCGTAGTAGGGCCTATTGTTTCACAACTACGGCATCATGTAGATGTGAGTCTGATATGTAATTCTGCAGTCAGTTGACTTTTTCTTGTCACCTAAATTAAATATTTTGAAAAATTAACATCATAATATGCTCATTGTCGTAGTTAACTGAATTTGTGTTCAAGAAGGTCATTTCATACATTAACTACTCCTACTCTCTTTCACGTTGCGAGCAATCTGCCTCAGCTGTGAGTAAATCAAGGAGGTAGGGTTTATAGCAGTAATGTCTAGCTGTATAATAGTCACTTTCTGAAAACCTAGGCAATTTAGAAATCCGGTCCGTTTTGTTGAAAAAGCTGGATCTCATCATTTCGTTTCGTTACATCTTAAATTTATCCGCTTACTGTCAAACAAAATCATCCGTGCCAATGGTCTCCTGGAAACCTCATACCAGATGCTGTAGCCACCTACTTCAAGAATATAAAGTGACATCAAAAACAAAATGAAAGAACATTTTCTTAAATGAATTTATCAATTATTCTAAAATGATGGTAAAATTTTAAATATAGATAGAACAACTTATTTGGAAATCACTTCAATCATCCCATCCCATCCCATAAAGTAAATAATAAATTCTGAAGCCACGTCAGCTTTTTTTTTAATTATTAAGAACGTTGCTTTACAGGTCCACGACCGTTTTAACGTTTTTGAAGACCCATCTTCAGGTGTTAATTTTTTCATATGAAAATTCATTATAGAGACACAACGTTCTAATTGCTTTAATCTGTCATGGGAATAAAATTTCATTAATTAGGCTCAGATATATGGAACCAGTCCAACAGAAATCATCACTGTCATTCAGAATAAAAACCAAGTACATTAAAATGTGGTACAAACAGTTGCATAATTTTGATTCCTGTATTTTCAATAAAACCAGTAGATCGCCGACGAAGTGAAGGAGTACAAACCAAAGAAGACTGCGCAAAGAATTGAAGAAACTGATAGATGATGGATTTGTATTTTGCTCATCTTTGCATCAATTATTACGGCAAAGTAAGAAAACTTACGAATATGCACAACCACCCAAATTCTCTGTTTTGTTACAGCTTCATGAGGACTAAATTCGTTTAGGTAATATTCCTTGAATGTGAGACGCGTTTGACAAGACTCAACGTAGATACAGTCCATCTTCGGACAACAATGCCTAGTATCATTGGAGAAAATTATGGTTCGCATTACTTTTTCGTTTTGCTACAAAAAGCTCTCACTGAGAGTTGATGAGGGTATGTTATCAATTCATCAGCATTTCTTCTCAATGCATGGCTAAAAGCTAGTTGAGGCCAGATGCTAGTGGGATTGAGAATATTGGGGCTGTCGCTTTCAAGATGCGAAGTGTTTGATACCTTACTGTTTAGTGACGGATAATGCAATGTTAATTTCCAGTAACTCATAAAAAATAGCTTTTGTAGACATCTAAAAAAGTAATTGCTTTAGTCTTTTCTTTTTTGGGGGGGGGGGGGGGGGGGGGGATGAAACTGAAATCGTGATGGAAGTTTATATATCTCAGTCTTTGACCTGCCGTACGTTGCAAGCACAATATCAGTATTTCTAACTTCTCTAGTAATTTGCTGAAATATCATAATGCTGTAAGGCTTCAAAAAATTTAAACGCTAGTTTCGGCCTCATTGGACGAATTTAATACCTGCATCCTATATGTGACGTGAGAATCTATCAGGAGAGAGCACCACATATTAACCAAAATGCGCGACACAGGTCTTCCTAGTACAGCTAAGATCTGGCAACATCGTTGCTGATATTTGGCAACACAGTGACAGTGCAGTTACTTCCGCAAGTGGTACTGAATTGTCTCGATAAGTTCACTTGACATTCCTCTTCTACTTTCATGACTCATGGTGTGTAATGCCCACGTGAAATGAGAGACAGAAATTTAACTTTTGCACTCAAGGAATGTAGTTATTTGTGTAGGTGACTTTCAGGTTATCTTTCGCAATGCGTTAGAGGCTCAGCATTGAATATGTGAGAGACTGAGGGCAATATGCGGCAGTCTGTGGTTGGCTCGACGGCGAGTGTTCATCAGAGATGAGTGTATCGTCAGGCGTGCCCCAGGGGAGTATGATAGGACTGCTATTATTTTCTATCTATATAAATGATCTGATGGATGGAGTAAGTTGTAATTTGCGGCTGTTTGCTGATGATGCTGAGGTGTATGGGAGGGTGTCGTCTGTAATTGACTGTAATAGCATACAGGTTGACTTAGACAAAATTTCTAGTTGGTGCGAAGAATGGCAGCTAGCTCTCAATATAGAGAAATGTAAGGTGATGCGCATGAGTAGAAAAAACAATCCCATAATGTTTGAATACAGCATTAGTAGTGAGCTTCTTGATGCTGTCGCGTCGTTCAACCAAATTCGCCCTTGTCATGTATCCTGCGATCCTCCTGCGTTTCTCTTGGCAGATTCACGCCACACGGAGACCGCGCAGCCTCCGACACCCGCTCGACCTGGGCGGTCGCACCCACCGCAGATCTTCACGGCACCACAGCCCAAGTCATGGAGACGGAGCCCTCGCAGCCTCCGCCTCCCCTGGACTTCCCAATAGACATCGAGCAGCATGCCAAGCAGCATCCGACGCCGACGTGACCATCTATGTTACCACCTGGGCCACAGGTCGTGCGAGTGGGCCCTTCGGAGGTTTCCCCAGAGGAAGTTCTCTCGCGAGCTCAGGCCGGATAGCGGGTCCGGCCAGTAGTCTGCTGTCCTCTGTAGCTACAGACTCCGGTACATCAGTACATCCACAAGCCTGCCTCCTCCCCCGTTGTTGAGCTCCATAGACAACAACGGTTTGGCATTATGGGGGGGAGGGATGTTGTGGCGTAAAGTCTGCACTACACGTCAGATGTAAGAGAACAATCGTGGAGAAGGCAGCGATCGACCGAAAGCCAATCACAAGCAGGCGCTGCGGATCTTGGAGGGAGTAACCGAAGATGCGCACCCTCAACAAGCAGCTATATCTAGGCCGACACACATCTGAACTGCCCGTCAGTTACTAGTGAGAACTCCAACAGTTACTAGGCAGTTACCTTTAATGAACAGGACAGTTACTAGTGGTAACTCTGGCAGTCACTAGGTCAGAAGGCGGCTACGTACAAAGCAGTAACTAGGTCCCAGCGCAGCTAGCATCATACGGACAACACTGCAAGAAGCAAGAAGAAAGAAGAAACAGTTGTAAAGGTGAGTATTGTACATGTAAGTATTACAAGATATTTATTGACTAACTATATCAATGTTTTTGATGTCAAAGGATCCTGCACCAATACCTTTATTGACAACCAGACTGGGACAATTAAACAACAAAAAGGCAATAAGGTCACAACACTTCACAGATATGACTTGCAAGACAATCATACAGTTTGAACTTGCAAGGAAAAAAGAAAAGAAAAGAAATAGCAAGTCCTCTCAAAACATAACAGTCCTTTTGAGCTTCCCAACTCAAGAGATCTGTTTATCAAAACATGGTAAACAGTATTACAACTCTGAAGTCATATATTGGTAAAACTCTAATAAAATTAGTACTGCAAAAAGGTGAGCGCATGTCAAGAAAAACAACTGCTAGGCAACCAGTTGTGACCAAGGCAATACAAAACGAAAAAAATGTCGCAGCCCCAGCATCAACAAAAACTACAAAACATGATGATGAGTCAACAGAAGAAGAAACTAGTAGTGAAGTGAGTGACAAGAATTCGGTAGGTCTACCCATTCATCACACAAATGTGTTAAACCAAAGAAATATAAACTGTCCAAGGTAAGTAGTGCATCAAAATACCCAAATCCCCTAGTTATACATTCTTTTATGGTCTTGCATTTCTCCGCAAGCCACTCCTGCACTCCAGTATGCATTTCCTGTTAACCTCATTTTTTGACATCTGTACTCCCTTTTGCCTGCTTCACTTGATGCATTTTCATATTTTCTCTCCTTTCATCAATTAAGTTCAATATCTCCTGTGTTATCCAAGGACTTCTATTATGCTTTGTCCTTCTGCCTATATGATCCTTTGTGGCCTTCACCACTATATCTCTCAGAGTTACCCAGTCTTCTTCTTCTGCTGTATTACTTACTCACTCCCCCCCCCCCCCCCCCGTACAGATTCCATCTCCTTAATTTTCTACCTTTTTGCAGTCTCTTAAGTTTTACTCTACACTTCATAACTGAAAAAATATGGTCAGAGTGCCTTAGCACTGTAAAGTCAATCTGGTACCTCACAGTGTCTCCTGGTCTCTTCCACATATATAACACACACACATATAAATCTTCCACATATATAACCCTCTTTCATGATGATTAAACAAAGTGTTTTTGATGATTAAATTGTGCTCTGTACAAAATTCTACCAGGCGATCTCCTTTTTTATTTTTTTCCCCCATCCATATTCACCTACAACATTTCCTTCTCTTCCCTTTTCAGAGTTCCAGTCCCTCATCAGGATTAAGTTTTCTTCTCCTTTAACACCCTGAATAACTTCTTTTATCTCCTCATACATTTCTATGATCTCATCATCACTGGCAGAGCTACTTGGCATATAAACTTTTACTACTGTGGTTAGTGTTAGCTTTGTTTCTATCTTTGCTATGATAATTCATTCACTATGCTGTTCACAGTAACTTATCTGCATTCCTATTTTCTTATTCATTAGCAGATCTACTCCTGCGTTACCACCAACTGATTTTGTATTTATAATACTGTACTCACCTGACCAAAAATCCTGTTCATCCTGCCACCAAACTTCATTAATCCTCACCATATCTAACTTTAACCTATCCATTTCTCTTTTCAAATTTTCTAACTTCCCTACCCGATTAAGGATTTTAACATTCTACACTCAAATCTGTAGAATACCTGTTTTGTTTCTCTTTATCACGACATCCTCCCTAGTAGTCCCCACCTGGAGATCCAAATGGTTTACTATTTTACCTCTGGAATATTTTACCCGAGAGGATGCCATTATCATATATTTATGCAGTAGAGCTGCATGCCCTCGGGAAAATCAACAACTCTTTGTTTCCCCTTGCTTTCATCCGTTCGCAGTAACTGCATGGCAAAGCCATATTAGCTGATGTTACATGGTCAGCTCAGTCAGTCATCCAGACTGTTGCCCCTGTAACTACTGAAAAGGCTGCTGCCCCACTTCAGAAACCACATTTGTCTGGACTCTCTACAAATACCCCTCCACTGTGGTTGCACTTACGGTACAGCTATCTGCATTGTTGAGGCATGGAAGCCACCCACCTCAGCAATGTCCGATTCATGAGGGTGGGCAGGAGGAACACGCTAACATAATTTCAATTTGATGATCACACTAATTCCCAAAAGAAGGTTATAGTAATAAGCATACCTGGTATAGAGAAACACCTGAGAGTGTTGAAATAAAACAAGTTACCAGATCCAGATGGGGTACCAATCCGGTTTTACAAAGAGTACTCAGCGGCATTGGCCCCTTACTTAGCTTGCATTTATCATGAATCTTTGATCCAGCACAAAGTTACAAGCAACTAGAAAAAGGTGCAGATAGGCAAAACAATGGACACACACAATTACAGACCAATATGCTTAACGTCAGTTTGGTGTACAATTCTTAAACATCTTCTCAAGTTCTAATATAGCAAATTTCCTTGAGATGGAAAAGCTTCTGTCCATGCATTAGCACGGCTTTAGGAAGCATGGATCATATGCAACTCATCTTGCCCTCTTCTCTCATGACATCTTGCAAGCTCTGAATGAAGGACAACAACTGCATATTTCTCAATTTTTGAAAGTGTCAAATGTGCCACAGTGCCACAATGAAGACTGCTTACAAAGGTATGAGCATATGGAATACGTACCCAATTATGTGAGTGGCTTTAAGACTAACTGCATACTAGAACTCAATACATTGTTCTCGATGGCGAATGTTCATCAGAGACAAGGGCACCCTCAGGAGTTTCTCAGGGTAGTGTGATAGGACCGTTATTATTATCTATCTGTATAAATGATCTGACGAACAGAAAGAGTTGCAATCTGCGGTTACAACTGAAACGCTCCGGGAACTCAAATGAGAGTCTCTGGATGGAAAGTGACTCTTTCTGAGAAGCATTGATGATGAAATTTAGAGGGCCAAAATTTGAAGCAGACTGCAGAAAGATTTTATGGTAATTTCCAAGAATGTTTGCAGTTGAAATAGGCAGACATGAAATAATATATATTGAATCTGTGCCATTCGTAGGAACTATGACATGAGTTTACATTGATTATTTATATTTTGACAACATTGATGTGTGCCGAAAGTGAAATGAAAGTAGATAATTTAGGCATAACTGAACACCAGGAAACAACCCATCGGCTTTGACCAATGATGTTATATGTCTCACTATCAACGAATAAACATGCTGGATAATATCGTAATACTTATGTATTGTAGATAATAATCTGTGATTATCCTCATAAATTACAGATTACCATGACAGAATGTACCATCGATCACAGGTCTCGGCCCAAAAATGTACGCCTTTGGCGATCACTTGTGAAAGAAAACCTCTCTGTTAACCTACATCTATCAGGGAGAAGATTCAGATCACTTTTTAAATACAAAATCTTAATCTATAATCTGTGATCTGCTTGTAAACAAATTATTGTGTAGCTCCAATACACAATCGCACGTTCGATATATATTGATTCATGCTTGTCTATTTCGACTGCAAGCGTTCTTGGAAATTACCGATTTTACTGTCACCAACTTACATTTTGGGTAAAGACCACAAAGATAAGAGAGGTTAGGGCTCGTACAGATGCTTACAAACATTTGTTTTTTGCTTCATTCTGTTGTTGTTGTTGTTGTTGTTGTTTTTTGGTTGTTTAAGTGGGACAAAACTACAATGGTCATCAGTCCCCCATTCAATCTCTACGTGTCAAAAGTAAAACTGTGGACTTGAAAGAAATGCGCCCAGACTTTAAGGTTGCAAAGTGGGAGGGGAGTCCCACTGAGTCCCTAAAACATTATCAAAAACGACAAGACACTAAATGAAAAGGGACGATCACACAGACACACCTTAAAACAAAGAAGCTGATGTCGGTGGTTGACCGACCATAAGAATAAAAAAGAAAAAATCAACCACTCGGCAGCACAAAGAAGTCTCCAGAGAAGGATAAAAGCCCCCCTGCTCGAATAAAATGTAAAACGGAATCTGCTATTGTAGCATCGTCACCTAAAACATCTGATAAAATGTCTGGGAAGTTAAAATTCCTCCGCAAGGCGGCTAAAACGGGGCAGTCCAACAAGATGTGGACTATTGTCAGATGGGACCCACACTGACATTGGGGAGGGTCCTCACCACGAAGGAGATGTCCATGGGTGAGCCACTTATGCCCAATGCGGAGGCGACACAAAACCACTGGGTCTCATCGAGAGCCACGCATGGAGGAGCGCCATGCGCCGTAGTCTCCTTGACAATCCGGAGCTTGTTGGGCGTGCTCAGACTACGCCACTCAGCATCCCAAAGCCGATGTACCTGTTGACGCAACAATGAACAGAGATCAGAAGCCAGGAGGCCGATCTCGAGACTGGACACACCGACAGCCTGCTTGGAAAGCCTGTCAACACGTTCATTGCCTGGGATACCAACATGACCCGGAGACCAGATGAACACCACTGATCGCCCGGACTGTGTGATGGCATAAAGTGTCTCCTGTATGGCCAACACCAGGGTAGACCACGGGTAACACTGGTCCAGAGCTCTGAGGCTGCTCAGGGAGTCGCTGCAAATAACAAAATACTCGCCTGAGCAGGATTGGATATGCACGAGAGCTCTGTGAATGGCCACCAGCTCTGCAGTGTAAACACGGCAGCCATTCGGCAGAGAGTGCTGTTCCACATGGTCACCATGAGTATAGGCAAATCCCAGGCAGCCATCAACCAGACAACCTTCGGTGTAGATCAGATCATAACCAGGGAACTCCGCTATGACAGCCGAGAACTGACGGCGGAGTGCCCCCAGTGGAACTGAGTCTTTGGGCCCATGGGCCAAGTCCAGCCGAGTAGACGGCCTTGGAAAGCACCACGGAGGTGTACACGCATGGACCCGATAGGGAAATGGAAGGGGCAAAGACTCAAGCTACAGGAGGAGGGCCCAAACTCGATAGGCAATCGTATGACCTGATCTGGGGCATCGCTGATGGCAGGGGCGATCACATCTGAAAATAGAAGACGACAGTTCGGGTGGCCTGGGGAGCAATATACATTGGCTGCATAGGCTGCATAAGCCGCGAGCAGGTGTTGGTGGCAGATCCCCAAAGGTGGGACCCCAGCCTCCACTAGTATGCTGTTCACTAGGCTGGTGCGGAAAGCACCCGTCACGATGCGAACCCAACAGTTGTGAATGGGGTCCAGAAGGTGCAGTGACGAAGGTGCCGCAGACCCATAGGCAATGCACCCAAAATCGAGATGGGACTGCGGCAGCGCAGTGTAAAGCCGTAACAGCGTCGAGCGGTCAGCACCCCAGGTCATATGACCCAGGTGTCGGAGAAGGTTGAAACGGCGCCAGCACTCCCGTTTCAGCTGACGTATGTGGGGGAGCCACGTCTGCCGGGTGTCAAAGACCAGTCCTAAAAACCAATGGGTGTCTACTACAGTCAGTAGTTAGTCATTAAGATAAAGTTCAGGATGAAGGTGAACTGTCCGACGCCGACAGAAGTGCATCACTCTGGCCTTGGTGGCAGAAAACAAAGCCATGGGTAAGCACCCAGGTCTGCGCCTTCCGAATAGCGCCTTGCAACCTACACTCGGCAACTTGGGTGCTGCAGGAACTAAAAGAGATACAAAAGTCATCAGCGTACAGAGAAGGGGAGACCGGCGATCCAACTGCTGTCGCTAAACCATTAATGGCAACTAAAAATAATGGAACGCTTAAAACCGAGCCTTGAGGAACCCCGTTTTCCTGGATATGAGAGGTGCTCAGGGAGGCACCAATTTGGACATGAAAGGTATGGACAGCTAAAAAATTCTGGATAAAAATTGGTAGGGAGCCCCGGAGGCCCCAGTCATGTAAAGTGTTGAGGATGTGTCGTCGCCAGGTTGTATCATACACTTTGTGCGTATTGAAGAAGACGGCAAAAGGTTGTGGCGCCGGGAAAAGGCTGTGCAGATTGCAGACTCGAGGTACATCAGATAGTCGGTGGTAGATCGACCCCGGCGAAAACCGCCCTGGCATGGAGCCAATAATCCCCGAGTCTCAAGAATCCAACACAACCGCCGACTGACCATCCACTCCAACAGTTTGTAAGGAACGTTAGTCAGGTTAATGGGCCGATAGCTATCCAAGGAAAGAGGATGTTTGTCGGGTTTAAGCACCGGGATAATGATACTCTCCCGCCATTGTGATGGGAAGACACCATCACACCAAATACAGTTATAGATGGCAAGAAGATTACGCCGACTATCTGCTGAGAGATGCTTCAGCATTTGGCCATGGATGCTATCAGGTCCAGGCGCCGTGTCAGGACATGGTTGAAGAGCACTGAGGAGCTCCCACTCAGTAAAATGAGTGTTGTAAGATTCAGAGCGGCGGATAGTAAAGGATAGAGACTGGTGTTCTACCCTCTCCTTCAATGTACGGAAGGCCGGTGGATAATTTGCAGAGGCAAAGGCACGAGCATAATGCTCGGCAAACATCTCTGCAAGGTGGCAGGGTCCGTACATATAACTCCATTTGTGGAGATCCCACGGATTCCCGCTGGCGTCTGTAATCCCTGTAGCCGCCTGATTCTACTCCAGACCTGTAAGGCTGAGGTACCCTCCGCCCCAATAGTGGAAACGTACCTCTCCCAGCACTCCTATTTCTGTCTTTTGATTAGCTGGCGAGCGCGAGCGCAAAGCCGATTAAAACTGATGAGATGCTCCTGAGAGGGGTGACGCTTAGAGCGCTGTAAGGCCCGCCTACGGTCTTTAATGGCCTCAGCGACCTCCGGCGACCACCACGACACTGTCTTACACCGTGGGCACCCTGATGTACACGGAACGGTAGCGTACGCAGCAGGAATAATGAAACGTGTGGCGCTCTTAACCACCACATTGATGTTCTCGAGTGGGGGAGGGCCAACGATGGCAGCAGAAGCATAGTCTTCCCAGTTAGCCTCGTGCACAACCCACCTGGGTGGGCGTGCTGGGGACTTGCGTTGTGGGAGTGACAAAAAAAACATGGAAATGGTCACAGCCACACAAGTCATCATGGGCTCTCCAGTGAACAGATGGTGGAAGGCTGTGGCTGCAAATGGAGAGATCAATGGCCGAAAATATGCCATGTGCCACACTAAAATGTGTGGGGGCACCTGTATTTAAGAGGCAGAGGTCGAGTTGAGTTAGTAAATCCTCGACAACCCTGCCATGACCAGAGATCATAGAACCACCCCACAAGGGACTGTGGGCATTAAAGTTGCCCAACAGTAAGAAAGAGGGGGGGGGGGGGGGGGTAGTTGAGCTACGAGTGCAGCCAAAACGTTCAGAGATACGTCACCATCTGGCGGCAAGCAGATACTGCAGACAGTTAACTCCTGTGTGGTCCTCAACCTTACAGCCACTGCTTCTAATGGTGTTCGAAGGGGCACGGGTTCACTATACACAGAGGTAAGGGACTTGTGGGGAGTAATGGTCACCGCAATGTCACAAGCAACTTATCACAAGCGAGTAGTGCCCGTGACTGGGCAGGGGATGCTGTGTGGATGAGAACGGAACCGTTGCACATTTTAGATAGTGACTCCACTTCCCCAAACCTGTCTTCCAGATGGTCCACAAAGAAATGAGGCTTGGTCGCTGAAAATGAGTCCCCATCTCAGTCCTGCTGCAGACGAGATACCTCGGAGCATCCGCCCCGATGCCACCTACTCCGATCAGGGGCTCTCCTTACGGGCACCACCCAGCCACAGCAACATCACCAGGTGGGATGACCGTTGCCCGGGAGTCCTGATGCCCCACAGAGACAAGCATCTACTCCTTGGCTTGCATGAGGAGTATTCAGCTTTGGCATTGGTAGAGCGATCCCTGTGCTGTCAGGGGGCTACAGCAAGAGGGTACATGACGACCCCACCACAACGGACTGGCTACCGTGCTGGCTTTCTGGCGCAGTGTGAACCATCATAAATGAGTGCTGGGATATCAGTGCACAATGGACACAACTTTCATGGAAAAAGAAACGGCGTGCCTAATGGCAGAATAGAAGCCGCAGTCTTAAGTCCATTCCATGATGGGTGCACAAGATGACATGGCACGAGAATTACATGTTGCACCACGTAAGGTGCCCTTCCCCAAATGGTTCGCTCTTCTTAATAATTTTGAGTAATGGAAGGTCAAACCCACATAGGGGACCACAGATGTAAAGCCGATATGTATGAGGGCTCCTTTTAGTCGCCTCTTACGACAGGCAGGAATGCCGCGGTTCTATTCTTACCCCCAAACCCGCAGGGGGGCCTCATTATGTATGGTAGTGGAACAGGAAAGCAAACAACCAGTGGTTGTACCTGGTACCCTCTGGCACACACTATTGGGTGGAATTCTGAGTATGTATGCAACAGTTTATTACTATGGTGTATTCATGCTCTAATCCACATTGGCAGTGATGGTAAAATTTAGATTCACCCTCAGAAAACAATGTAGCTCCAATCTTGATTCCGCTGGAACCACCACGATGGTCAGATTACAGTCTAGAGACTGTGATGAGGTACTGTTGAACTGTTGCCTTATGCATCACCAAATAGCCCCGTAACTGGAATTACGACTTTGGGTGGTATTGATTTCCACTCCCACAGCCCCCCTAGTGTGCACTTCCAGTACACTAATCAGCCAGGAGTATGTCTTAGAAGTTTTGGAGTCTGTTTTCCCAAACCTTTGAAGCTTGTCAATGTCCACATTCGAATAGGATAATACAAGACCACATGTGGCATGCAATGTTCAAGATTTCTTAGACACCCATCAGACTGCACTGCTGCCTTGGCTCCTCTGTTCTCCAGAGATTTTACTGATCGAAAACGTCTGGTTGATCACCGAGAACAACTGGTCCAGGATACACTACCCGTTGCTACACCAGATCAACTTTGGCAATATGTGGAAGTGGCATAAAGTGCTATATCCTAACAACACAGCCAGAACCTCTTTTATTCAGTGCTGGAGCAAGTAGCAGCAGTGACAACCAGCAATGGTGGCAACACACTATAATGATTCCATGAGCTTTCTCACTTCACATGGGGTTTTATTTTCTATCATGTGATCTATTCAGAAAGTCTTATCTCCAATCCATCTCGGTGTTCCAATTTGGGTGCCAGTAGTGTATACACCTGCTTCATATGTGGCCCATTGCCCTGGTATCCAGAAGGGTACCCTCTCCTCTGCCTTTGTAAGATCACAATTTTTTGTCATGCATGAAGAATCATTTTTGAAAGGAAAACTTGATGACTGATTCCAGGAAACCCACAGTGCTCCCAATGGAGTTCCCAATCCCTAACAGTAGCTTATAAAATATTGACTTACATTTCTCAACCATGACAGCTATAAAATTGCTCTGGGCCTCTTCAAGAATTAGAGTTGTGACTCACTCTGTAACCAGTTTTGGACAGCAATTTCGGCCAGCCGGCCGCGGTGGCCAAGGAGACTGAGGCGCTTCAGTCACGGTATGCACAGCCCCTATGGTCAGGGGTTCGAATCCCCCCTCGGGCATGGATATTTGTGCCGTCTTTAGTATAAGGTAGTTCATAAGTAGTTTGTAAGTTTAGGGACTGATGACCCCGTAGTTAAGTCCCATAAGCTTAACAAACATTTGAATTTCGGCCAGGCCAAACCAGTCCCAAATTGTCTCCTTGTTCATGGTTACCTAGTGAAAGTGCAAACACTAAGAGGTGCCAGGGACTGAAACAGTCAACAGGTTGATGCCTGGTACAGTGAGGGGATATCACCAGATAGCCAGACTCACTAGAGGGACTAGTGTTAAATGCACAATCCACTAGTGTAGTATCCCTAAAGAACAGCCTTAAAGATTTTAAGGTATGTTGATCCTTCTTGGTTACTGTGTTAGGAAGTCCTCCTTGAAGGCAATTATGTGAAGTATTGCCTTGCATGGGAGTGAAACACGGACAATAAGTAGTTCAGACAAAAAGACGATAGAAGCTTTTCAAATGTGTAGCTACAGATGAACGCTGAAGATTAGGTGGGTAGATGATAATTTAACTAATGAAGAGATACTGAACAGAATTGGAGAGAAAGACATTGACTGAAAGAAGGGATTGATTGGTAGGACACATTCTTAGACATCAAGAAATTGTCAATTTAGTATGAGAGGGCAGTGTGTGAGGTAAAAATCACAGAGGGAGAACCAAGAGAGAAATACACTAAGAAGGTTCAAATGGATGTGGATTGCCATTCTTATGGGGAGATTAAGAGGCTTGCTCAGGAAAGATTAGGGTGAAGAGATTCATCAAACCAGTCTCTGGAATAAAGACCACCACCACCACCACCACCACCACCACCACCAACAACAACAACAACAACAACAACATGATCTGTCACTATGACAAACCTTACAATCACACAATCATCTATGTCAAGCAGTTTTCAGCCTGAAAAGGCACTACAGTCCTCCAAAATCCCTTGCCTGTTTTCAGATTTGAA
Source organism: Locusta migratoria (assembly GCA_026315105.1). Lineage (NCBI taxonomy): Eukaryota > Metazoa > Arthropoda > Insecta > Orthoptera > Acrididae > Locusta > Locusta migratoria. The sequence goes on along the minus strand of CM048755.1, from coordinate 50,219,619 downwards.
CCCTCTGTGCTTTTTTTATTTTTTTGTTTTTATTAATTTAAATCTGTATGGACCCCTTTTCAAGATTAATGGTCAAAATATTAGACTAATTTTAATGTTTTTTTATTCTACAATAAGCTTCTCAATGAACAGACACTAAAAATCATTTGTTTGGCGACTTCTTTGTACTATGACTGTGGTATTGCATAATATTATGATTAAGAAATAAATAAACAAAATAAATTTTACCTGGACTTTGTCCTCATATGATTGAGTAAAAGATGGTCCATCATATGACTTCCCATTTACTTGAAGTGAGCATTCAACAGCTAAACAAGTGTCTTTCACCTCCTGATACTGAACTGTCTGCTGTGACTCCACATCCGTTGTGAACTGTGCTATTGTTTTATCAGTTGTATTACCAGAATTTTTATTCCAATTTTGGAGTTCAATGCACTTATTTGCCTCTTGGTTACAGTTTTTTCTGCTTTGATTAAAATTTCTCCTACTGCCCGTAACAGGTTTCAAACGAAACCTTTTTAATCCAGAACCCTTACGCAAGAATGGTTTTACAGGACGTGGTTCATGACTTTCTGTAACATTTTTTGTTTCACTATTTCTCTTTGTATGTTGCACATGATAATCAGTTACCGAGCACTTTTGCACAGAACTGGGGCAAGAAAACGACTTTTGCTGAAATTTAGCCAACCCTTCACCCTTCCTCAGAAAAGGCTTCTTCGGTTTGCTAAGATGCGAAGGAGCAGTATTTGTGGGTATAGTGTCTGTCAGTTTCTCTTCAAGAATCTGGCTAAATGATTTGTTTGTAACAGTGATGGGAGTTTCATCAAAGGGTTTGACAGCAAGTCCTTCCTGTTGGAGAAAATATTTATGTACTACAAAAAATAATTAACACACATGTCTAGGGCAACTTTGTATAATTAACTTGCAGCTATAAACTTACTGCTGAACCTCCACACACTGAAGATCTCTGCAAAAAATTAAATTTTTCACCTTTAGTGTTTCCCACTCTCCCAACATGGCTACTATTTCTATCTGCAAAGACATATGTTAATGACAAGTAACAAAAAGCACCTTTATCAGTAACTATCAACCATTTCAAATGTCACTTTACTTGCCTGTATTTTGTGTACTTTGTAAGACCTTGCTTTTTCTGGGTAGAGGTATGGGTCCATTCTGTTGCACTAAATTGGAGGTCTTGACTTGTGCCATTCTTTACGAGAGTAAATTCATACACCAAAAACAGATAATTTATTGTTTTTCTGCTCGTATTTCACATTTTTCACTTGACTTCTTACCTGCATCTGTAACAACATATAAAATGACTATTTCAGGTTAAAGTAGTATTTTTCTCATTTCCGAACTATAAAAATTATTATAATGATGAAGTACACTAACTGTATGATGTCATTATAATAAAACAAATTCTTTATTCGAACACTAGAAAAATATTAATAAAAGACAAATGATCAACTTCTCTGCTTATTTATTCACCATGTTTCATAGATTCCATCATGAAGTAGTCCCTACAAAGACGTGGAATGATTAAGGTATACATTACGAAGTAAAGTAAGAGACAATACTAATATTAATTATTATCAAACTAATGCACGATATTAAATTTAGCATCAGCTACACCCAGGAACTACAGACATTGCCGAGATAGGGTAGCCTGTGTTCTTCAACGATACAGATAGCCAGACGGTACGTATGACCACAGCATAGGGGTATCTGTGGAGAGGCCAGACGAATGTATGATTCCTGAAGACGGGCAGCAGCCTTTTTAGCAGTTGCAGGGACAACAGTACGGATGAATGACTGAGCTGACTTCATAACATCAGCTAATGTGGCTTTGCCATGCAGTTACTGCAAACGGCTCAAAGCAAGGGGAAACTACAGCCATTACTTTTTCTGAGGCAGTTCTACTTTATGAATGTAAGTCCTCACAGGTAAAATATTCTAGAGGATTTGGATCTTCGGGCAGGAACTACTCACGAGGATGTAGTCATCAGCAATGACGACACTGGCATTCTACAGATATGAACATGGAATGGTAGATCCCTTAATCGGGCAGGGAGGTTAGAAAATTTAATAAGGGAAATTGATAGTTTAAAGTTAAATATAGTGAGGATTAGTGACGGTTGGTTGGTTGATGGGAGGAAGGGACCAAACAGTTAGGTCATCCATCCCGTTACCTCTGAATGGGATGCAAGCAAATATGCGGCCCAGCTAAGAACATTATGATAGTGAAACGGGGAAACTAAAATGGAATTAATCTCAATTATACCAACAGGGCTAAAAGCAACGTAAAATGCGGAATTCTGCTAAGCACATCTCTACAACTCTAAAACCACCATTCATTAATGACGAGCAGGTACTGGTGAACAGTTAATGCTCCTAAAGCATAAGCCTAAAATGGAAGAAAACGTTAAAAACAAGGTAAAAGGAAGAGATGGACATCTTGAGTAGAAATGCTCCAAATCCCGCTGTTCGCAGGAAGCAGCACAGACCCACCCATCCTGTCCGAGCATCAGAGATAAAATCTTACACCTAAGAATAAAAACTGCTTTCACAAAGAAACCTGAGGACCCTGTCAGTCATTAGTGAATCATATGCCAAAACTAAAGGCAATGAGTGCAGAATTCCGTATTTGGCACAGAGCGCCAAGAAACGTGAACATTCCACTAAGATATGAGCCACAGATTGTAGGGCTCCACAGCTACAATATGGGGAAGGCTAATTGCGCAAAATAAAACCACGGATTAGCCTGGAATGTCAAATATGAAAACGACAAAGGACAGTGGATTCCCTCCGAGACGGGTGTAAGTAAGAACACCAAAATGCAGTGGTCAAAATGATGGAATGGAGTTTATTGGACAGGGAAGTAGCTTCCCTGTTACTGTTCCAGTCTCGTATGAGCAGAGATCTCACCTGCAGCCAGGATTACCGAGGGGAATTCATAGTAAGTAATTGCTGTTCTAGTCAACTGGTCAACCCGTTCATTCCCTAAGATACCAACATGACTGGGAACCCAGAGAAAAGCAATGGAGCAGGCGGCATGAATTAGGTCAATACGGAGAGATCATGGATACAAATGACCAAAGGATAGGAAGAGTAGCATCAGTCTATGGCCTGCAGGCTGCTTATTGAGTATGTACAGATTAAAACACAGTCCAGGAAGGCCTATTTGATAAAATGAAGTGCTCTACTAGTGGAATATGGAAGTCCCTGCAAAAGGAAAGGTAATCCCACTCGAGGACAAGTATCAGGAGGTCGAAAACCATCACCTGCAAAAAGAACACAATATGTGGGACAAGCAGGGAACTGTCGAATGGCAATAGCGTTAGGACACCACAAGCTGATGCCACCTGAGGATTCCCACTTTGGCAAGGAGACTGGCAACAGGGCTGGTCCGGAAGGCAGCCTTAGCCAAGCGGACACCACAATGGTGAACTGGGTCTAACAGTTTCAGGGCAGAAGGAGCTGCCCAGCCATAAGCCTGGCACCTATAATCTAATCAGGACTGAATCAGTGCCCGATAAGATATGAAGGAGTGTTGCACAGTCTGCATCCCAAGATGAGTGGGCTAGGAAACAGAGGGCATTAAACTTCCGTAAGCAGATTATCTTATGCTGGTGAATATGGGGCAGCCAAGTCTATCTTTTATCAAAAAGGAGACCCCAGAAACAGTGCTGTGCCACAACTTCCAGGCACCAAGTACCCAAGAAGAGTTCTGGATCAGGGTCGACCACAGTACGACGACAAACTAACCCAGAACATGCGGTGGAATAAAAACTGACTGACAAAAATTGGTACACAGCCTCTTAGACCCCAGTCAAGAAGGGCACTTAAGGCATATGACAACACTTGGCATCGTCATATTTTAAGTAGATCAAAGGAAACGGCAACAAGATGTTGACATTTTGAGAAGGCCTGATTGCTGTTTCCATTCCAAGTAGATGGTCTGGAGTAGGTAGAGTCTCTCAGAACCCATACTGCTAAGTTGACTAAATTCCACACGATTCAAGTACCCAGCATACTCTGCGAGCAAGCTTTCTTTCGAGTAATTTACACGGTATGTTTGTCAGGTTAATCAGTCAGTAACTGTCCAGGAATGATGGATCCTTTCCAGGCTTAAGAACAGGAACCACTATACTGTCCCTCCACTGTGAGGGTTTTTTTGTTTTTGTGGTTTTAGGGCGCACAACTTCTCAGGTCATTAGCGCCCAGATCGGAACAGGGATTCGCTAGATCTCGAAAAAATTGATAACTACCAGATAGAGTATCAAGAGAAGGCTAGAAACGAAAGATAAAAAACAATTAAAAGGGTTAAATATCCTTCGATAAGTTGGCCAAGTTGATAAAACGCAAAACTCTAGCAGCTGCTTGTGTGTCATCAGCTAAAAGTTCCTCCAGAGTAGACGGAAAGTGAAGGGCTACACGGAGATGATAAAAATTAACACAAGACAGTAAAACATGTAGCACCATCAGCAGTTCACCGCAGGAGCACAGCAGTGCAGGGTCGGCAGTTAGCAAATGACAGTGGCTGAAACGGCAGTGACTGATCCGCAACCGGGCCAGGATGACCTCCTCTTGCCAAGAGGGGCGTGAGTAGGTCCTCCAAGCGATCGGGATCGATTTTACAGTTCTCAATTTATTGTCATGGAGTGAGAACCACGCGATGTGCCAGGACGACACAATACTCCGGCGAAGAGCCCGTTGAACATCGTCTGATGTGACACAAAAAGTAGCCATGTGAGGCGAAAGAGGTGCTGCCTTGGCTGCTATGTCGGCAGTTTCATTCCTGGGCACACCCACGTGGCCAGGGACCCACAGAAAAGAAATGTGACAGCTGTTATTTGCTAGCAACTGGAGGGAGGGTTGGATTCGATACACGAGAGGATGGGTCGAAAAAGGGTCCTTAAGACTCTGCAGGGCACTAAGGGCGTCCGAACAGATGGCATAAAAAGGATGGCGGTGGCGGCGGGTATATAAAACAGCCTGGTGGAGGGCAAAAAGCTCAGGCGTGAAATTCGAGCACCGGTCAGGGAGCTTGTATTGGAATCAGTTTTCCCCAACGACGAAGACAGATATGACACCGTCAGAGATCTTGGAACCATCAGTGTAGATAAATATGGCATTATCGAACCGCGAACGGAGTTCGACAAGCCTCGAGCGGTATACCGAATCCGGAGTGCTCTCCTTGGGCAGCGAACTAAGTTCAAGGTGGGTGTGAACCTGGGCCTGATGCCACGGTGGCAATGGGCTCTCGCTTAACCGAAAGGTGGAAGAAAGGGTAAAATGGAGCCGCTGAAGCAATCGGCGAAACCGAACTCCATGTGGAATCAAGGCTATCGCAGACAACTGATATTTGTGATCGAGTGAGTCGTCAAAAAATAATCAGTAAGATGGATGGTTGGGCATCGACCGCAGTCGGCATGCGTACCGAGAAGATTATGTCACGCCGAGTGGTCAAGGGTAATACAGCAGCTTCGGCATACAGACTTTCAACAGGGCTGGTATAAAATGCCAGATCGACAGGCGTAATCCCCGATGGTGAATAGAGTTAAGACGGCGGAGAAGCGACGGCCGTGCAGAAGAGTATACAAGGCTTCCGTAGTCGAACTTCGACTGAACAATGGCCTGGTAAAGGTGAAGCAGGACGGTACGATCCACTACCCATGATGTGCCACTGAGGACACGGAGGACATTAAGGGATCGGGCATAACGGGCAGCCAGGTAAGACATCTACATCTACATCTACATACATACTCCACAATTCACAGTAAGGTGCGTGGCGGAGGGTACACTGTACCACTACTAGGCATTTCCTTTCCTATTCCACTCCCAAATTGAACGAGGAAAAAAAGAATGCCTATATGCCTCCGTACGAGCCCTAATTTCTCTTACCTTGTCTTTGTGATCTTTACGCGAAATGTAAGTAGGTGGCAGCAAGATCGTACTACACTCAGCTTCAAATTCCGGCCCTCTAAATTTACTTAACAAAAATTCACGAAAAGAAAGTCGTCTTTCTTCCAGCGATCTTCCAATAAACCGAAGTCGGCTGTCTGCCTTACTCACAACTGTCCTTACATGCTCGTTCCATTTCATATCGCTCTGCAATGTTACGCCTAGATATTTGAACGACGCGACAGCATCAAGAAGCTCACTACTAATGCTGTATTCGAACATTATAGGATTGTTTTTTCTACTCATGTGCATCACCTTACATTTCTCTACATTGAGAGCTAGCTGCCATTCTTCGCACCAACTAGAAATTTTGTCTAAGTCAACCTGTATGCTATTACAGTCAGTTACAGACGACACCCTCCCATACACCACAGCATCATCAGCAAACAGCCGCAAATTACAACTTACTCTGTCCATCAGATCATTTATATAGATAGAAAATAATAGCGGTCCTATCACACTCCCCTGGGGCACGCCTGACGATACACTCGTCTCTGATGAACACTCGCCGCCGAGAACAACATACTGCGTTCTATTACTTAGGAAGTCTTCCAGCCAGTCACAAATCTGTGAACCTATTCCATAAGCTCGTATCTTCGTTAGCAGTCTGCAGTGTGGCACCGCGTCGAACGCCTTTTTGAAGTCGAGAAAAACACAATCAGCCTGTTGCCCTTCGTCCATGGCTCGCAAGATGTCATGTGAGAAAAGGGCAAGCTGAGTTTCACATGAACAATGTTTCCTAAACCCATGCTGATTCATGGAATGAAGCTTTTCCATTTCAAGGAAATTTACTATATTCAAACTGAGAATATGCTCCAAAATTCTACATCAAACTGATGTCAACGATATTGGCCTGTAATTGTATGGGTCAGTTCTCTTTCCTTTCTTATACACGGGAGTCACCTGCGCTTTTTTCCAATCACTGGGAACTTTGTGCTGAATTAAAGATTCGGGATAAATGCAAGATAAGTAGGGGACCAATGCCGCAGAATACTCTTTGTAAAACCGTACTTGTATTCCATCCGGACCAGCAGACTTTTTCGTATTTAGCTCTCTCAACTGCTTCTCTGCACCGGAAATACCTATTGCTATGTCCCCCATTTCGGAATTAGTACGTTGATCAAATGATGATATATTTGTGCGGTCCTCCTGCGTGAAAGATTTCTTAAAGGTTAAATTTAGAACTTCAGCTTTCCGTTTGCTTTCTTCTATTACTGCCCCGGAATGATCAACTAGTGACTGGACAGTGGGCTTTGATCCGCTTATCGATTTTACATAGGACCAGAATTTTTTCGGGTTCTTGGAAAGATCTTTTGCTAAGGTATGGCTGTGATAATTATTGTATGCTTCACGCATCGATCTTTTTATAGCCGCACGAATCTCTACTAACTTTTGCCTGTCATCATTTGCGTGTTCTGTTTTGAATCGAGAGTGCAACAGCCTTTGCTTTCTCAGCAGCTTTCTAACATTATTATTATACCACGGTGGATCTTTTCCATCCTTAATCGTCTTTACTGGCACATATTTCTCTAACCTTTTATTAACAATGCACTTAAATTTAGTCCACAATTCCTCTACATCCATAGTCCCGGAATTAAACGATGCCCATTCATTTTCTAAGTGCGATCGTAACATTTGCTTGTCGGCTCTTCCCAACAACCTAGCCTTCTTGATTGGTTTATGAACTTTGGTCACCATAGACGCTATGACGATATCATGATCACGAATTCCTGTCTCTACACAGACATCGTTAATAAGGTCAGGCCTGTTTGTGGCTATAAGGTCTAGAATATTTCCATTGCACGTGGGTTGCCGGTTTAACTGCTCAAGACAGTTTTCAGAGAATGTGTCCAAAAGTAGCTCGCAAGACTGCTTGTCTGTACCGCCTGAAATGTAACTAGCGAGGTCCCAATCTATACTCTTAAGGTTGAAGTCTCCTCCGACTAATATTACATAGCCCGGATACCTATGCACTACCTGGTGTAGACTTTCCTTGAATGATTCTAAAACTGCTACAGCAGCACTGGGGGGCCAGTAAAAACACCCAACTATTAACTTTACTTCTTTTAGACCTGTTATACGTGCCCAGATAACTTCACAGTTACTTTCAACCTCTATCTCCGTAGAAACAATATCTTTGTTCACAGTGATGAACACTCCTCCTCCAGTTGTATCAGATCTATCTTTCCGATATAACATTCCACGCTTCGCTAAATATTTCTGAACTTGCCACATGATGATTTAGCCAGCTTTCGGTGCCTAAAACTATCTGAGCGCAATAACTTCCATGCAGCGCTGCAAATTCGGGAACTTTGTTTCTAATACTCTGTAAGTTCGTGCCAAATATTTTTATGTTCGAATTTTTGTTCCGAATGTGGCCTGAATTCGCTGTTTGAATGCTGACAGGCGAGTGCTCATCAGAGTTAGCGCCTAGCCTAAAAAAACCCCATGTGCACTCCACAAGTACTCTGCTACCCGAGTAGCCGCTTCCTTAGTGTAGTGCACCCCTGATCTATCTAGGGGCACCCTACAATTCCGTGTGGGGACCAGCAAAGTTTACGATCCAACATTAGCCCCAAGAATTTTGTTGTCTCCACAAATGGAAGAGCAACGGGGCCGAGACATAGAGAAGGTGGAAGAAATTCCTTGTATCTCCAGAAATTTATACACACCGTTTTGTCAGTGCAGAAGCGGAAGCTGTTCGCAATTCTCCAGGAATATAGGCTGTCAAGACAGCGTTGAAGACGATGCTCCAGGAGACACGTCCGCTGGGCGCTGCAATAAATTGCAATATCATCTACAAAAAGGGATCCGGAAAGGTCGGCTGAAAGGCAGTTTGATTGCAATGGCAAAAAGAGCCACGCTCAAGACAGAGCCCTGTGGCACCCCATCCTCCTGGCGAAAGGTATCTGACAAAACAGAGCCCACCCGTACCCGGAACTTGCGATCCGCCAAAAACGCTTGAATAAAGAGAGAGAGGCGGCCACAAATGCCCCATGTGTGCAATGTGCGGAGAATGCCCGCCCTCGAACAGCTATCATAAGCCTTCTCTAAGTCGAAGAACACTGCTACCGTTTGACGCTTCCTTAAAAACTTATTCATAATGAAGGTCGACAAGGTGATCAGCAGCAGAGCTGTGTCTACGAAAACCACATTGAATATTAGTCAGGAGGTGTCGAGATTCGAAGAGCCAGACCAACGGGGCGTTAACCATGCGTTCCATCACTTTAAAGATGCAGCTAGTAAGAAAAATGGGGCGATAACTGGATGGAAGATGTTTGTCCTTCCCTGGTTTGGGGATGGAGACAACAATGGCTTCACGCCAACTTGTGGGAACCTGACCTTCAGTCCATATGCGATTATAGGTGCTAAGAAGGAAACACTTGCCCGCAGGAGAAAGGTTCTTCAGCATCTCAATAAGGATGGAATCGGGCCCAGGAGCTGAAGATCGGGATAGGGCGAGTGCACAGTCTAACTCCTGTGTTGTGAAGGAGACATTATAACTTTCATGATTAAAAGAGTGGAAAGAAGGCAACCGTGCCTCCTCTACCTGTTTACGAGGGAGGAAGGCAGGGTGGTAATGGGCAGAGCTCAAAACCTCCGCCACACACGTACCCACAAAAGAGCTGTGGACCCCCTTGGGGGTCATATGAAGTTTGTTCCGACTCAGTATCAGGGATTACCATTGTCCTTGGGAATGACAATGTTGTTACTGTAGCCACCAACTTTGACACAGTTCAGCCATTGCGTTCTGCCGCAAGATTTTTCAGGGAACAAAACTTATTACATACCTACAATGCTCATATGGGGGGCATAGATCGAGCAGATCAAAATGTTACCCTGTATAGATACTCTATAAGAGGGAAAAAGTGGTATTTCCCTATCATTGCACATTTCATAGACATTGCAGAGCAAAATGCCTGGGATCTTTACAAGCACAATGAAGGAGCTATAGATCACCTGACATTTGGTCGTCAAATTGTCTCTGCTATTGTTGAAAGTAACAGAAGAGTGACTACCAACAGAGGACGTCCTAGTAAGAGGGCAAAAAAAGATTCTCGATTTGATGGAAGGAAACATTATGTCCCTGAGTTACCAACGAATGAGAAAACAAAGAAGAAGAAATAACTAATATGTCTAAATTGTCACAAGAAGACTACTACAATGTGCCTAAAATGTGATGAACCCCTTCATGTTCCTTGCTTTTTATCTTATCATACAGTTGCATCAAACATGTTTTAAGGTTAGTTTGTTCATTTATTGCATTTATTAGTTGTTTTAACACCAAAAATCAAATTTACTTACAATTATTTGAAAATAATGGTACTTAAACAGGTTAAATGTTTCAAGTCATAAACTTCTTAAAAGTTTCGATATTGTCCTGGCGTACTTCTGGAAGGACGCCAATTGAAAAAAAAAAAAATAAATAAAAACAATACATACTCAAAATTGTTTTTCCATTCTTCCTTACCACCTTATTAATGACTGGAGATAACATAACTCACATAAAAATCAGAACTATCTGGGTTAATGGTGAAGGGAGGTCATAACAACCTGGAAATGATAACACTCGTAGAAGTTGTATGTATTCTGCATTGAAATGATGGAAGAACACTAATGCTACAGATGTGGTTTTATACACTGAACAGCCAAAGAAACTGGTATAGGCATGCATATGCAAACACAGAGATATGTAAACACTCGGACAACAGCAATGCATTTGACAACAACTATATAAGATAACAGGTGTCTGGTGCAGGCATTAGACCAGTTCCTGCTGCTACAGTGGCAGGTTATCAAGATTTGAGTGAGTTTGAACATTGTGTTATAGTCGGGGCACAAGAAATTGGACAACATTTTTAAGGTTACAATGAGGTGGGGATTTTCCCATATGACCATTTCGAGGGTGTCTGACACTGCCTGCAGCCAGAGAAATATCCTACAAGAAAGGGACCAGTGACAACTAAAGAGAATCATTCGACATCAACGAAATGCAAAACTTCAGCAAAATGCTGCAGATTTCAATGCCGGACCATCAACTAGTGTCGGCATACGAACCACTCAACGGAATGACACGATTGTAATCTTTTGGAGTCCAATGCCCACTCAATTACCCTTGTTGACTGTATGACACAAAGCTTTAAACTTCACCTGGGCCTGTCAACACTGACATTGGACAGTTGATGACTGGAAACATGTTGCCTGGTTTGACGAGTCTCATTCAAAATTGTATTGACGAGATGGACTTTTACATGTAAACAACATCACGGATCCATGAACCCCTCATGTCTGCAGGGAACTGTTCAAGCTGGTGGAGGCTCTCTAAAGGCGTGGGACATGTGTAGTAGGAGTGATATGAAAACCCTGATACGTATAGATACAGCTGACAGGTGACATGTACGCATTCTGGCTGATCACCCGCATCCATTCACATCCATTGTGCATTCAAATGGCCTTGAGCAATTCCAGAAGAACTATGTGACACCCCACATATCCAGAATTGCTACAGAATAGCTCCAGGAACACCTACACTTTCCACCAGACTCCCCAAACATGGACACTGAGCATAACTGGGATGTCTTGCTACCTGCTGTTCAGAAGAGATCTCCATTTATGGCCAGCCCTGCAGAATGCACAGTGTGAATTCCCTCCAGCACTACTTTGCACATTAGTGGAGTCTACGACACGACATGTAGTGGCACTTCTGCATGCTCATGGGGGCTGTACACAATATTGGGCAGGTGCACCAGTTTCTTTGGTTCTTCAGTGTATGTTCTATGTGCCACACTAAAATGAATTGGTCTGCCACTGTTTAGTAAACGTAAGTCGAGGTCTGCAATTTTTTGTGTTCCATTAGGGTAATTAATATGTGTAGTTTTTATCACCACCACAAAGTAAGTTGTGGTTAACACAATCTTCCAGGAGGAATAAACGTCATGGTAGCTGACAGATCAGGTTAGCTGATGCACTTTTAGGATCAACTGCAGTTTTTAATCCTGCTGTTTAGTTAACGTTTACTACACAATGTGGCGGTCAGTTCAATATGACTCAACATTAAAACACTGCAAGAAACGGTAAGTCTACATATTTTCCATGCAGTTGTTAACAATGATACATACCAACATAAGGAAGGTGGTGGTGGTGGTGGTGGTGGTAGTACATCATTGTAGTCATAGCCATAATAATAATAAACATTAATTTCTTGTTTTAACATGTTGACTGCTATGTGGCCACCGCTGGCCACAGCAATGCCTTATGTCCGTTGCCGTATGGTTACCGGTGGCCACAAGCCCCATTCTGTTCAGTGCGGTATAGCATTGGTTTGCACATTTCCAATACAGACACAGACACGTGAAACATATACTGTGGGTCAATGTGGCCTAAAAGACGATCTTGAAATGATGAGTGTATATCAGTTTAGCCCTGGTCGCCATGCCCGGCCTGGCCTTGTGTGGAGGTGAAACACCCATCACTAAGTGTGCAGCAGCAAACGTGTTAATATCGCCGCGAGACCCCACGATAACCAACTGCCAGTGTGGCGCAAGGGATAGCGTCACTGTTTGTGGTACTGAAGGACGCCGGTTCAATCCCGTCCATAGGCAAACATTTATTTCTTTGTAATTAACATTTCCAGAATGTTCTACATGTTTCTTATGTTTACTTGTAATTATACTTGTTTTTTTTATGTTAACTATTCTTCTAATTTCTGGTACATTCTGTCTGTGTATAAATAGCAGAGCACTCTGACCGAGAGGCAGTCAGTGCTTCGTGTATGTTTCAGTTCGCAATAAACCTGCTTTCAGGATAAGTGCTGTGTTCAGTCTACAACCCTGCCTTCGAAGTCAAGCCTGTTTCCATTTCAACGTAACATTGTTTGGCGGAGGCGCCGGGTATCCTGTGCAACAGCTGCATCACTAGGGCTCCGATTAGGCAATGTAAAAGCCGTCGCTTACACGGACTAAAATCAGAATACAAGGGATATACCGAGTACATCCTTCCAAAAGTCCGTATCATCAGAAGAACCATGGACACTAAACCAGTGGTAAGCCAGCTGCACACCTGACACCAGTCGGTGTTCTCTGGAGACGCTGGACAGGACCCTAACAAATGGCTAAAAGGGTTCGACCGAGTCACCAAGTATAACAGATGGGATCATACAATGTGCTTGGCCAACGTTTATTTCTACCTGAACGGAACAGCCCAGCAATGGTTTGAAAACAACGAAGACAAGCTGAATGACTGGGAAACGTTCCAGACGGAACTTCAGATAATGTTTGGAGACCGCCGGCGACAAATCCGCTCGGCGGAAGAACAACTGAAGAACCGGGCCCAATGACATGGTGGGCCGACACAGTTATACATAAAGAATGTTTTGGCCCTGTGTAACCTAGTCAATCCGAACATGACTGAGGCAGACAAAATCGCGCACCTGATGAAGGGTATTGCAGAAGACATGTACCAAGCTCTTCTGATAAAAGACGTTGCTACGACAGAAGAGTTCATCAAGTGGTGCCAGCGTATTGAAGAAATGCAACAAAGGAGGATTGGATACAAGAAGTATGACAGACTCCCCAATGTAGTCCCTATGGCCGTTGTGGAAGACCAACATGACTCCGCTTCTCCCATACGACAAATTTATGGCAGCCGGGACTATTAGACCGAGCGAGCCTCAGATTATGGTCATGGATGTAAGCTCTGTAAGTCACGAGGGAGCCGACACTGCTGAGGAAGAGGTATTTGAGACATTAGCTCCTGTCTGCCCCACAAATTGCACCGAACGTGAAGAATGGCGCCGCCCTGCTATGACTTACACTGCAGCCACCAAACAGCAGCCTATGAACCGGCCGACCCGGCCACAACCAACTCCCCTGGCGACAATGACACCTCGCAGAAGAACAGATGTCTGGAGGACAGAAGACAACACACCACCGTTTCCACTGTTGGCGCCCTGGACATGTCATACGCTACTGCAGAGAGAGAAGGTGAATATTTGACGATTATTTTGCCACCAGACGTCAGCCATCAGAGCAGTTCTATCCCAGGCAGTCACCCGCTGACGAGTTCAGTCGACCTATGGGAAGAAGCCCATCGCCATACCCTGGACGAGGTGATACGGGGGCACCTGGGCTGAAGGTCGCTAATGGAAAGTATGTCCAGCCAGCAGGAACTTGTGTCGCAAGAATAACTATCAACAACAGGACCCAGCCGTTTGAATTTGATGTTTTAACAGAATGTAGTCATAATGTCATCCTTGGATGGGACTTCCTACAGGCATCTCGAGCTATCATTGACTGTGGAAGATCTGAGCTGCAAATTGAGGAAGTTGTTCCGACGGGTATACGTAATACAGAATTTTCTGGGAAGTTATTTGCCGTTGACAATGTGACGATACCGCCATTGACAATGAGAAGAGTTGCAGTCACAAACACAGATGACGGATTAAACTGAAGTGCTTGTTGATAGTAAAAAGTTTATCTGGCTCACCAAAGGAATTTACATACCAGCAGCTATCTTAAGCATTACCGGTGGTCGAGGAGAGATTGGGATCACTAATTGTCACAAGCAGTCGCAACTTATCCCCAGAGGATTGTGTATCGGGACAGTTGAACCAATCCAAGACGGTGAGCTCAACGTCATCAATGAAGACCCATGTTCTGCTGTTAGTACTGACAACACACTGGAGGAAACAACCGTGGAACTGCCAATAGGGCCTGAACTGATCAAGGAACAACGCCAGCAGGCGTTAGTTATACTACGCCAATTTTCAGGTGCATTCACACCTCAGCAGGGGAAAAGTCAGATGAAACGGCCCACAATAAGGCACCGTATCAATACTGTGGATCATCTACCAATTAGCCAGCGTTCATATACTGTTGCCAGCTGAAAGACGGATAATTCGGGAGGAAGTGGAGATGATGTTGCATGATGACATTATTCAACCTTCGGAGAGTCCTTGGTCGTCTCCAGTGGTCCTCGTAACGAAGAAGAATGGCACATGGTGATTCTGTGTCGACTATTGGCGGCTAAATAAAATCACAAAGAAAGATGTCTACCCACTGCCGAGCATTGACGACACCTTAGACTGCTTGAAAGGGGCTACATACTTCTCAACTATGGACATGCAGACAGGTTACTGGCAAATCGAGGTTGACGAAGCTGACAGGGAGAAGACAGCTTTTATTACACCTGACAGCCTCTATGAATTCAAAGTAATGCCATTTGTATTATGTAATGCTCTGGCCACATTCGAACACATAATGGACAACTTGCTTCGACACCTTAAATGGTCGACGTGTCTCTGCTATTTAGATGACATTGTCATTTTCTCGAAAACATTTGAAGAACATCTGAGTCGCCTGTCAACTGTGTTGAAGTGTGTTCAGACTTCAGGACTCTGCCTCAATCCAAAGAAGTGCCTCTTCGTCACTAAAGAGACAAAAATTCTGGGGCACCTAATCAACAGAGATGGTGTCCATCCTAATCCAGATAAAGTAAGGGCAGTCACAGAATTTCCAACTCCTCAGCACATTCATGAAATGAGAAATTTTCTCGGGCTGTGCTCATACTACCGACGTTTCATAAAAGGATTTTGTAACAAGGCACATCCATTGCAAGAACTTCTGCATGGAGATGCCAAGTTTTACTGGGATGAGACAAAAGAAAGAGCTTTCCGGGCACTTAAGGAGGCTCTAACTTCCACCCCAGTTCTAGTCTGGTACGACGAGAATGCGGAAACTGAACATCACACCGACGCCAGTGGTTATGGGATTGGTGCAGTGCTTTTACAATTTCAGAAAGGTGCTGAAAAGGTGATAGCCTATGTATCAAGAGTACTCTCAAAGTCCTGAGATAAACTACTCTACAACTGAGAAAGAATGTCTCTCAGTTATCTGGGCTATCAACAAGTTCCGGCCATATTTATTCGGCAAACCATTCACTGTTGTGACAGGCCACCATTCTTTGTGTTGGCTGACTAGCTTGAAGGATCCAACAGGTCGACTAGCAAGATGGGCACTAAGACTCCAAGAGTACGATGTCAAAGTGGTATTCAAGAACGGGCGCAAACACAAGGATGCCAACTGCCTTTCGAGGAATCCATTAGTGGAACACAACAGCATTAATGAAATTTCAGCTCTCACTGAATTAGATGACGTTACAGCTGAACAGAGGGAAGATCCAACACTATTAAAAATGATAGAGGCCTTGGAGAAAGGATAACCGACCAATGGAGAGTTCCAGCTTATAAATGGGACAGTGTATAAGAGCAACTATGATCCAATGGGCCCCAAATGGCTACTGGTCATTCCAGCTCATCTCCAGCCTGTTATACTCAAGTATTTCCATGATGCTCCAATATCTGGTCATCTGCAATTTGTGAAGACCCTAGACAGAATCAGACACAGGTATAACTGGTAAGGTCTCTACCGATCTGTCAAGCACTATGCCAGAGACGGAAGCATGTGTCACAATTACCTCCAGGGCATCTCATACCGATTCCACTTGCAGCAGCTCCATTGCACCGAGTTGGGATCGATCTTTTAGCGAGGTTCCTGAAGTCAACAACCAGTAACCGATGGATAATAGTCTGCACTGACTACCTCACACGCTAAGCTGTCATCCAAACCTGTGCCAACTGCAGAAGCTCCAGAGATCGCAAAATTCCTTGTAGAAGACATTATTTTGAAGCATGGAGCACCACGTGTGATGATATCTGATCGTGGAAAAGTATTCCAGTCAAAACTAGTATCACAGAATGACAACTGCATACCATCCTCAGACAAATAGTCTTACAGGACGTTTTAAGATGTTAGCAGATATGCTGTCGATGTACGTCAACGTTTAGCAGAAGGATTGGGATACAATACTGCCAGTCATGACATTTGCTTATAATATCGCAAGACAAGACACCACACCACAGGCTTCATGCTGTTTTTCCTGCTCCATGACCGTGAAGCTGAGACGACAATGGATACGCTGTTCCCGTTCCAACCAGACGACATTCAGGATGACTATGTGAAACCAGGGCCAAAGAAGCAAGACAGCTGGCTCGCATACGGACACTGAACGCCCAGGAGAAGGACTGTCAGCGGTATAACGACAAGCACCAACCTGTTGTGTACAGCCCAGGAGATCTGGTATGGATTTTCACCCCCGTACGGGGTAAAAAGTTATTGGAACGATATCGTGTCATACACCGCCTGTCAGACGTCACATATAAAGTTGAGGATTATGAGCTGTCGTCAAAACGACAAAAACGAAGAGACATTGTCCACGTCCTCCGCATGAAGCCTTACTACGATCCTGAAGAGCAGATAGGCGAAAATGGCTTCTTGTTCAAGGACTCCAAGGACGGTAATGATACTGATGAAGCCACGACAGGAACGTCTGCCGTCGATAATTGTGCAGAAAAGAAGGATTCTCCACAACTGCCGTACAGAGGACCCATGACAAGATCAAGATCCAGGACATTGCAGCTGGCTCCAAAGGCAACCTAACAGCGGATCGCCCTTTTTTTTTTTTCCTTCAGGAGAGGGAGCAAAGCCGCGAGACCCCACGATAACCAACTGCCAGCGTGGTGCAAGGGATAGTGTTACCGATTGTGGTGCTGAAGGTCGCCGGTTCAATCCCATCCACCGGCAAACATTTAATTCTTTATAATTAATATTTCCAGAATGTTCTACATGTTTCTTATGTTTACTTGTAATTTCTAGTTGTTTCGTATGTTAACTATTCTTCTAATTTCTGGTACATTCTGTCTGTGTATAAATAGCAGAGCACTCTGACCGAGAGGCAGTCAGTGTTGCGTGTACGTTTCAGTTCGCAATAAACCTGCTTTCAGTATAAGTGCTGTGTCCAGTCTACAACCCTGCCTTCGATGTCAAGCCTGCTTCCATTTCAATGCAACAATATTCCCTTAGGATAAATTTGAAACAACAGTTTTCACTGTGGAATTCTTCTTTGAAAGCATTACAGTATCCGCCACTCTCCATCCCGTGAATGCGTAATAAATGCCCATGTCATTGTGTGAATGTATGTATGTATGCTCTTTTTTCAAATAAAGGTTGTCGCCAAAAATTTAAGTTGTGTGAATACAATTGTCTGCTCTATGTGCCTGTCTACTGCACAGCAATTGTCTTTACAATGAGTTGCTATCTGCACCCTTATTACTGACATTATTTTTCGTTTCTTACTACGGTTTTCTTACTTTACTGAATGTCGTTTGGACACAAGTAGTCAAATTTCAACAGAAATCATAAATATGAAACACCAATTTTCAGTCCAGGTAATTTTGATAGCATTAACATTTACTTCCTTTTATTCTTACTCGCTGAAGGCTGGTCTCAAGTGTGTGACATGTTTTGTAAATATATTTACCACATTTTCTGTATAATGCCTGTTTCATTGTTGAAAAGAACTTGCAGCATGGACATCAATATGTTTTCTTGTTATTGCCAGATCTAAGGCACTTTTCACACATATTCAGTGTTGACCATTCACAAACTTTGTTCTTGGCAAATTTATGCTTGATGCAATGTGTTCCATTATACGTGACTCTTCATCCTTCAATAACCTTCTCGTTGTATCATTCTTCTTGAGCTTGAAGTAGAATTAAAGTCCACAGTCATATACTTTAGAAACAAACACTAACAATATTTAAGAAGACTATCATGGTCTACTTATTGGCTTAGCATTTGAATGTATAAAACCTGGTACCTGATCAAGTGTTATTACAGTCCTTTTCATTCAATTAGCATTTAATTTTTTTTGGTTTCTTATCAGTCTTGTCACTGATTTCACTATCAGGGTGATACATGCTCATTGCTGCAATAATCTTATTTCTCTTGGGAGCACAAATGGTCACAGTAGTGTTACTCGTGAAGTAAAATTAAGAGCTGTCAGACTCCTTGCAGGGAACTTTAACCCTTGAACAGAAACACCAGTCAGAGATGGTTAGGGTTTTTTGAAATGTGGCCTTTGGCAACACTGATCTGCTTGCAACCATCCCCTCCACAGTACCTTCATATTGTTAAATAATATATGTGGCAGAAGCACTGTAGACCAGTTTGTGGCTTCTGACTGTCAGGTAATTTTATAAAACTTGCAGGTCTGTCGTACCAGATGTTTCGGATTACGTTTGCAATGGCTCAGTCTGTTAGACCAGATGTTTCGTATTATGTTCATTTTATTTTTTCTATTACGTCTTTTCTTGTGCGATGTGCTCTTTTCTGTATGTTTAGAAGACGCCATGATGGATAATGTTTCAGAAGGCACTTGTAAATCTACGAGAGACGTAATAAATGAGAGATTGTGGTGTAGTGATGCCAATTTTGAGAAAAAAACTTTCAGAGTGGTTGCAGGAGAGCGGTGATGAATCCGAGATGGAAAATGATTACTCAGGTGCTGAGTCTGACTTTACAATTACCGACACAAGAGAAGACAACGAGAGAAGAAGAAATGATGGTAACAGGCTGATAGTGAGAGTAGTGATGATGATCTTGACAACGATGGTTACACACTGTTGGAAGATGAACAAGAAATAATTGTTGACAATACACGTGGAGAACAAGGTGGTATGCCAGATATTTTTGTTAGAATAAAGAACAAAAAAGATTTTGTATGAAAATCAGTGGAATCAACAAGAACAATAAAACTTATTTAATACTCAATTTGATGTTTCATTTGAAAACCACAAAATATCCTAAACACATTATTAAATTATAAAAAAATGATAAATATATGAAAAAATATTGAGGAAGAAAAATCCGGTCTGTCAGACTGGATGTTTCCAATAATGTACTATCGACCTCTGTTTCCATTTAAGGGTTAAAAATGCAAGAGATTCCACAAAATGTGACCAGCATTGTTAATGTTGTTGTAGAAATGCTTCTTGAGTGAGACATCAGATGTTTTCACATCATCTGATGCCTTGCCTAGAAACCATTTCTACAAGTCTGCCATGAAAGCCTCAAGCAATATATTGTTAACTTATTTTCTGAGAGCAGCTATCACAAACTGATTGATTTAAAAAAAGTTGTCATTTTTGTTACTTTTCATTTCTATTGCTGTTTTTCTGTTTCTCTTTAATGTAATTTACAACCAACTGTCTTTTACTAATAATGTTCACGCAATAAAGTCCTAGGGCCTAGCTGATGTGTACCCAAATTGCCATATCCATCCATACACTGCTTTAAATTCTTAATGCCTATCCTTATGCAATTGACTCAGATAAGATATAGAAGGAAGGAACAGATATTAGTGTTTAATGTCCCCTTGACAGTGTCGTCATTAAGAGATGGAGCAGAAGCATGGATTTTTTTTTTAAGGATGAGGAAGAAAGTTGGCTGTGCTCTTTCAAAAGAACCATCCCAACATTTGCTTGGAATGGTTTAGGGAAATCATTGAAAACCTAAATCTGGATGGCCAGAGGCAGATTTGAAATGCCATCCTCCCAAATCCATTCCACTG
Organism: Locusta migratoria; assembly: GCA_026315105.1. NCBI lineage: Eukaryota > Metazoa > Arthropoda > Insecta > Orthoptera > Acrididae > Locusta > Locusta migratoria. The sequence goes on along the minus strand of CM048755.1, from coordinate 50,199,186 downwards.
TGGCACTGATCAGTCATTCAAAAGGAAACTGAACACACTGTGCCTACTGTTCTGAAATAGTTTAACTTCTGATTTAGGATCTTGTGGTTTACATTATAGAAGGTCCTATACAAGACAATATATTCCAAATTATAATTTCTAATAACGGAAAGACCAGGTTGGAATTAACAATGGTAATAAGGAGTGTTTGCAACTCACCTCAAAGACATGATGATGAGCTGCGACAGGCACATAAAAAAAAGACACATACATACAAAACTTCAGCTATCAGCCATGGCCTTCAGAAAATAGAACATTTACGCAATCACACAGGCACACAATCATCGTCTCCAGCTGCCACATTCAATCACGCTATGAGGTGTAGGAATAAGGGAGAGGGGGGGGGGGGATAGGAAGGTTGTATCACGGTGGTGGGGATGGAGGCAGCACGGCCTTGTGGAGCATGTACATATAGGGAGGAACGGGATGCAGCTTAGGAATGGAGTGGAGAGGCGGGTGATGGAAGGAAAAGCAAAATAAAATGTACTGCCATCTGGATCCTCACACCCACCACCATCTTTTCTGAACTGCACAGATGGGAGTTATCCCTACAGTACATTCTCCGATCTCAAAATTATACAGGCCTCAACCTACAATAACTTCCCTTATTTTCCCACCACCTTGACGCAACCTTCCTATGCCCCCCTCCCTAACCCTATTTCCACAATGTGGAGCACGATTTGGAGTGCAGCAGCTGGAGATGACGGTTGTGTGACTGTCTTGTGTCTGTCTGTGTGTGTGTGTGTGTGTGAGAGAGAGAGAGAGAGAGAGAGAGAGAGAGAGAGAGAGAGAGAGAGAGAGAGAGAGAGAGAGAGAGTGAGTGTTCTATTTTCTGAAGAAGGCCTTGGCCGATAGCTGAAGCTTTTTATGTGTGTGCCTTTTTTATGTTCCTGTCACAGCTCGTCATCAGATCCATTCATTCCTGGTTTCTCTCTCTCTCTCTTCTTAGTGTGTGTATCATTAGGTGAGGTAAATAAGGCCTGTTCACTTGATAGTCCAGTTTGAAATTCTATTTGATTGCTACTGAACATGTCTTCCTCCATAAAGTATATTCCGCAGTCTTCACAATTTTTTTTTGAAAATACTAGTAGTAGTGATACTGGTAGCTAGTTTGGTAAAATTGTAGAATATTTTCGGTGGTGTACTTGCGTGATTAGTACAGTAATGTTGTCAGTGTCTGCTGTGAGCTATAATAAGAATGAAACGGCATGAAATTGTTTGTTCTAAGCACAGAATAAGACATCTCGAGACTGATCTGCATTTTGTAGAAAAATTCAATGAAATATGAAATTTTGACTGGATGAAAAAAAAGAAAAAATCCCATAATCTGTACAGATTTTCTAAATGAATAAAGGTTTGATGTCTCCTGGGTCAGCTACACCCATCTATGAGTTGTAACGGTTAAATTTATCTTACCGTCCTGACAGCTTCATGTGTGAATGTTAACATTAGCCAATCAAATGACAACACAAATGTTTTGTCATGAAATCTTTGTTTAACAAGGGCAACAACAACAATTGCTTTTATTGAGCAGACAAGGGTAGGGCTTACAAACAAGAACCTGTCAACAGTAGAGCAGGTACAGCATTATTTATTCACTTATCAAGTCATTTTATGTGCATTTCTAAGAATATTAACATCTTGGCAAAGATTTTCTACTGTATTGTTGATGTTGCCACCATAATCATGCAAAGCTGCCAGGATGTTAGATAAAAGTTTACTGCAAAATACTATCTGCCACCTTTATCATAATTTACAAGCAACAACAAAAGCCTGCTTGTGGTTGCAACTGTCATGATTGTATCATGTAATACACTACCCTACTCATTCATTTCAAAGAGACCTCAATTATATTCCTCGGGTTTTCTTTCCTAGTTTATATGAAGTAGATATATAATACTTTGAGAGGCGAATGGCTGGGTTGTTTGGTTGGGATAGGGGGACTAAACTGCTAAGGTTATCAATCCCCCAGTGGGGAGGGGAAGGAGTGAGGATAGGAAAAGGGGAAAGGAAATGCAGTCTGGGAAGGAAGGAAGGAAGGAAGGAAGGAAGGAAGGCAGACAGACTGCATTAACTCAGGGTCCTGTTCTCGCCATGCATGTACTCACGGAAGAACAGAAGAACCGTGAGCCACCTGGATGAGGGGGGGGGGGGGGCGGTGGTTGGCCTTGTCTGTCACTGTAAAATTAAAACTCAGAAAACCTAATAACAAGAAAAGTCCAACAGATACTTATCTGGCAGCAATATTTTACAACACGATTCCTCCTGCCTGCTTTGACCCATAACATCAACATTTCAGAAAAAACTTATATGGGATATCTTAATACTCCTATATTGTAGATAATAAATAATCTGTAGTTATCCTTGTAAATTACAGATAACAGAATGTACCATCAATCACAGGTATCATGCCAAAAATTCGCACCTTTGGTACTCACATGCGAAAAAAATACCTCCTAACTAACCTATACCTTACCATCAGAGGGAAGCTACAGGTAACTTTGTAAACACAAAATATCAATCTACAAGCTGTTCTGTTTGTAAACAAACTAGCATCTTGAACTCAGCCACCACATAATAACTTCTATGAACATGCACGTACCTCAAAACTACCAAGCTGCGATGACGTCATGGGTCAAAGCTGACGGGTGGAATCGCGTCCTATAAATGACCCTATCTGCCCCACATTTCAACATATGTTCAAAAGCATGAGACTGTCATGGTCAACATTTCATATTTGGGTAATGCGGTACCTGCTTCAAGTGCACTATTATATTGATAAAATGTGTCACACTGGTTTACTAAAATTTTCGAGGACAGAAGGGTACTTTCTTTGCATTGTTTTGAGTGTGTATGCCAGGGTTCTCAACCTGAGGTAATTGTACCCCAAGAGGCAAAACATGGATAATGTTGGCAACAAAATGTTAGCTGTACAAGGATAATTAATTTACAGACTGGACAAGGGCACATACAAGAACCTGTCAAACTGCAGAGCACTCATTATTTAGTTAATGGGCAACACAAAGGGTTATTCTTCTACTCATTCTGTGATAGAGTTTCTAAAGAGTGTTCAACAGCCAATGCTAATAACAGCATACTATGCTTCCACTGCCATAACTAAAAAAATACCCAATGTTAATTTTCTGAAGGGTTAAATTGCAGTTCGGTCACACAAGTAATTATTATTTAGTGAGACTAATAGAAATTAGCCTACACAACTTATCAATGATTATTTTGTTTATTTATTCACTGTTTATTATTATTATTATATACTAGCAATGATGTGTAACAGTGTCTTATAATTACAGCTTGTGAAAGGATTGTACAAACATCTGCCTCACACAGTACTCCCATAATACATATACTGTCAACTTTATACCATGCATCCAAGACAGCGAAACAGACATAACTTATACATCATGCTTAAATGTAATATCTTAAAGCAGTAGGTAGTTCTGAGATCTAATTGAAAATTTTCTTCATGTTCACTTTCTTAGAGAGAACATGGCATAAAAATAACAATGTAATGGCCAATACACTGCTGCAGGGGCTACACAGCAGTAGTAGGCCTAGTACAATTAATTTTTTAATGGAAGTGCAGGGTAAAGTGCCAAGTCTTGCTACAGAGATTAGTGGTGCCAGAGGATGTATGTTTAGTAACAAGTGTCTACCCTCAACATGGATAGTTAACTACATTTCTGATTAGCATTTTTTGTAGCACTCATGGTGCACTGAAAATTTCTTAATCTTTCTATAAGAAAAGGTTCTTAAAACACACAATACCAATTGTTTAGTTGGGCTCAATAGTTCATGTATATAAAGTGATATGCAAACACTAGGTGGACATGACTTTTGTGTAATTATTGTTCAGAACATCTATCCGAAATCTCATCTCTCTCAGGCATCCTTCATATTAAATTTACATTATACTAATGTCAAACATCTTTTGTGTTTAATTGAAATATAATACCTTGCTTTTAGTGCCTTTATGCAAGCTTCGAATTGTGTTTTCTCATTAAAATAATCAAGCTTACAGCACGGCTTGATTTCTACAAAGCAATTCATTCTTTTCGTATTATGTTGACTAAACTTTATGTCCTTAATTTGGCAGCTTACCTTTTGTTTACGACAATGCTGGAATTTTGCATGCACATATTTTCAATATAAATTCGGCCTACACCTAGCATTAGTATATGCAACTCTTGCTAGTTACGAAATTAACACTCTCATTCCTGTTATCTGCATGAACTGCACCGTACGAAACGTAAACTAGCGGTTAAACGACTTCCAGTCATTATGACTTCCGAAACTTGAATTTGCGTGAAGTGGGTGTCTGCAACAACCACCTGAGAACTTTCTGCTTGTGCCATTCTGCAAACGCACACTTCCAGTAATATGTGACATTCTGTCACTTCGTTAGAATAGTTAATTACTACAGCCAGTACACGTGCACAACTTCCTACTAAGATGATGGGCAACTTACATAGTTCCGAAAATAAAATATAATCCACTCAGACAAGATGCTATAGCAAGAAATAGATCGCAACCACGTCTCATTTAATAAAAATTATTGCTTGTGTCACTTGAAAACTATATCCAAAACACCCCTTCAGAAATGCCGCCAAATGGCTATCGCAAACTGCTACCAACTTTACTCCCTAAACATCTAATTATTTTGACACTTGACGTTACACACAGACCGGCTGCTACGGCTCCACCTCCGAATATTAGTGAAGGTTTATTTTATTTATTTATTAATCCATCCGTATACAATGAAAATTGTATAGATGTTGTCATCATATTTGTATACAATACAAACATAAAAGGCCAATTCACATTGTCCGTCACGTCAAGGCCAATTCACACTGTCCGTCACGTCACGTCACGTCACGTCACGTCACCGTCCGCCAGAACATTCCGCAATGTATTTCTAATGGCGGCATTCACACTGTCCGTCACCGGATCGTCACGTCACGTCAACGTCCGTCAAGCTTTCTCGAGAAGAATGTATTGACGGAACGGCCGTCTGCTAACATCGGAAGTTAACCTATTTTCGTCACGCGAATTACATGTTGCAATCGACGATTGCACTGTTTATATGCAAATGTGTCTTATTCATCTTTGTGTTGTTGTTGTACCTCGTTTTAGGGGTAAATCTCAAATGTTTCATGACGATTTAAATATTTTTGTCAATTGAGTGTCCCCCTAAAATCGAGGTCGGATATCTGAAACCAAAAAATGGTTTATGTTATGTAACAATGTGACAGAAACGACTGAAGCAAACTGTTTATTTGAATAAGATTGTAATTTGATTACGCATTTTTCATTAAATAACACTTTAAATGAAAATGTCAGTTGTAATGAAAGACAAAAATTCAGTTGTTTACGACGGTATTAACAATATCAGCGAGCAAATCGTAATGGTTAAAGTATACAGGCGCTATTTATGCTCTTACAAGTATGGTTTGATGTCTTCATATGTTTATTTTTTTCGCTTGAACATAGATGTCGATGTTTTGAAATGTATTTTCAGTTCCCAGACGGTGACGTGACGTGACATGACGGACAGTGTGAATTGGCCTAAAATCTGAAGTACATCATCTACACTTACTGACAAATAAAATATTATATTTAGTAAATTTACATCCTCATATGTCACTGTTGATGATAATTGACAAACGTACATTTGCATCTTAATTTAGGTAGTCCATAGTAGCATTTCTCTAATAGATGTTTTTTTAGGGAATTTCTGAAGTCCCGTATTTTATCTTCGTTTTTTATATCCTGAGGAAGTCTGTTAAGCCTGTTTTAAACGATCAAAGAACTTGTAATAGATTGATAACAAGTTGCGTTCATGGCGGCCGTCAGTCGTTTGAACGGCTGCACTAGTATGATCACGCTAATATCGAAGCGCGATAATTATAGCGATAAAGAAATAGGACGAGTTCTAAATTCGGTACTAGTGGGTTCACTGCGCATGCGCGAGCTAGCAGCTGTCTGCTGCAGTCGCCGCTCCAGTTAGTCCGCCATTTTCCTTCGTATTTACGTATATTTTGCGTTATGTCGAAGTTTATGATCAGAATGTACTACAAAATGTATTTCTAATGCCGGCATTCACACTGTCCATCACCAGACAGTCACCTCACGTCAACGTCACGTTAAGCTTTCTCAAGAAGCATGTTTTGATGGAACGGTATTCTGGTAACATCGCGATTCACAAGTTAACCTATTTTCATCACGCGATTTTGATGCTGTATTCGACGGTTACACGGTTTGCACGCAAATTAGTCTTATTAATCTTTAGTTTATTATTATACTTTGGTTTAGCGGTAAATTGCAAATGTTTCACGACGACTTAAATATTTATCTCAATTATTGTCCACCGAAAAGCGAGGTCGTACATCTGAAACCGAAAAATGGTTTATGTTTTGCAATATCGTAACAGAAAAGACTGAAGCCAATTGTTTATTTCAATAAGATTGTAATTTGATGATGCAATTTTCATTAAATAGTATTTTAAATGAAAAAGTCAGTCCAAATGAAAGACAAAAATTCAGTTGTGCATGACGTTATTAACAATGTCAGTGGGCAAATCGTAGTAGATAAAGTAAACAGGTCTATTTATGTTCTTATAAATATTGCTTGATGTGTTCATTAGTTTATTTATTTATTTATCTATTTATTTTAATTTTATTTTATTTTTATTTTTTTTTTTTTTGCTATGAAAATAGATGTGAATGTTTTGAATTGTTGTTTCACTTCCCAGAACTTTACCACACTAAGTTGACCAAAAACATAGATTGCAAGGTTTTCTTTGGCCGTCAATAACATTTCGTGTTGTTTCCTCAATTCCAGTATTAAACTATGACTTCCTACATAACAAACCGCCTGTTATAGCCTCACTTTCAACATCGGGTATTACTGTCTGATTACGTTTATCGTCTAAACACGCTGCCACAAGATCTTGCACGAGTTTGTAGTTCAGGGCTAGTATGCTAGGAGCGCTTCAGTAGATTATTATCTATCTTGTTCACCTTCGTTCATCGTTTAAAATGGGTTTTACATAGTTTTATTCCATTATATAATATACTATTTTGGGTTTTTGTTGTGTTATCGAACTGATACGAATTCGACGAGTCTTGCGTTGTGTATTTTATAATTTTCGTATTGTAACTCAGGCGTTATTATTTTAAAGCGATAGCGCACTGAAGAAGTATCAAAAACACATCGTTCTTAGTACGATTAATATGGTGCCCGACATGCTACTTTAGCAATTAACATTTACCTTTAATGAGAGCAGAGATTCACCCCGTTTACGTGGGCTCCCAAAACCGGATTTCGTAAACCGATTTCCCAATTCCGCTTTTGGTTGGCCATGTAAACTCTCCAAAATCGATTCTGGAAATCCACTCACAATATTGAATAAAATTATGGTAGTTGTTTCATACATCATATTTTGTGTACGAAAAAGGTACTGATCTAGCTTAATTGTTTTCAACTTGCAACAATAGCAGAGGCTAGACTGTGGCGATAGCTTGTGTGTCAGAGGAAGAAGAGAGAAATTCTAAACAACGCAAAAGGAGAGTTTGAGTCCGAAAAATGATGGCATTACGTGTAAAAAGAAAGAGAATTTTGCACACTTTACAAAGAACTTGAGGAGGAGGAATTTACATTTTATAAATATTTTCGAATTTCGAAGCACCAAGTTTTTCACTTGTTACATCAAATTGCGCCTAGAATTACGAAAAGAAACGCAGTTTTACGAGCTGCAATAACACCCATAGAAAAACTGATGTTTTGTTTAAGGTAAGTTTGTTTGCAGTCCAGTGCACACTTTTGTATACAAGTAATACCACATCATTAACTTCCACTGTATTGTTAAAGTGCCTTACCTGTAAAGGGATTAGCTAATACTACCACATGGCCCCCACAAGGGTGGGGCTGGGTGGACCCATGGGTCCAGGGCCCGGCGCTGAAGGGGGCCCGAGCCCAGCCCTAAATGATTCAATTTTTTTGGTTACTGATTTTATGTGTGTATTAAGGTGACCAACCATACCGATGTTTTTTTTTTTTTTTTTTTTTTTTTTTGGACAGTCACGATTTTCGTGTACCTGTTCACAACTTTTTCAAAGGTAACTCGGTATATAATGCCATTGCCCAATTTTGATAATTTTTTGTAATATATTCATTTTTTTATGTTAGATACTAAATTTCATTCATGTTACAATCGATTCCACTATTGTATGGTATGTCATGTCTGTACTTCATGTGCTTTGTATGTTTTATGAATATCTGCATTATGTTTATTTTCCATATTATTTTTTTGTAATTTTAATTGTTTCGGTAATGTCAATTTTATTTTTTTATCGTTTTATGTATGTCAATATTATGTAAATTTGTAATATCTCACGACCAGTATGGTTACTAAAAGGTGTTGTGATTTTAATGTGAACGAAATTCCGTTGTAAATGAAAATATGGTATTGGCGCGCAGCTAACGGAGACAGAGTAGTGAGTCGAAGGTTGGCATTCACAGCAGTCAATCTGTGGTGGGAGCTCACAGCAGTAGTGAACCTGAAGGCACAGCAGCACAACATAGTGGCAGACTTGTGCTACTGTATTCTGCACATATATTCGTTTCACTTGAGGCAGAAGACCAATCTACATACAATGGCCTCGGTGAACGTGCTGATGCAATGGTAAAATGTCTACTGTCTGCATATGGAGCAAAATGGAAGCTACTGGAAACCGCTGTTACAATTTCGGCATAAAGATGAAATCTGAACTGTATACGCTGTACCGCCACCTCACCACTACTCCGCATTAATATCAGGTCACAATATTTATTGTTACTGTTTATAAACTGGTCGTTGAGAGATTTAGCTTGTGTTTTGAATGTTTTTTTTTTCAACAGAGATTACATTTCTGTTAAAAGTGGTGTGTACGTAACCCTAAATTATCCCAAGTCACATAATCTAATAGGGATCCTCTCCTGTAACGAATTATTAACCGAGTCACCTTATTCTTTTTTTCTAAATGCAGCAATCAATTTTTATAAAGTAAATTTTTTGGAGACTCTTCTTAGTAGAATATACAGTGCTGCAACTATATATTTCATTGCTCTTGCACAATAATATTGGTAAGAATAAGTTACTGTTTTGCCACATAACTAATTTTAATCAGTTCATATAATTGAACATTAAGAACAGCACTGACCATAACATCAGTAGATTTTTTATATTTTTTTACACTAATTATAAGCCTTTCAGTAACTTTGTTTCTGAGTGCCACTTGCACTGCAATACTGCATTCTACGCTATATTCTATAGTAACAGAAAGTAACTGATGAGGTGAGTCGTACCGTTACTATAATTTAAATAATTACTGCTTTAATTTAAATCTTTATTATTTTTGTGATTGGTATTTTTTTATCTCTTATGAAACTAGTGACAAAGTTTCTTCCACCCTTTATTTATTATGCACCAAGCTTCTAAATTTAAATGCATTCTTAATTTATCACTGCTTGGTATTCTTATGCCTCATTAGGCTGGCGACCATGTATAAGTTTTTATTCATGAAACATTTTGTTAATAATTTTGATTAGTCCAACAATAGTATTGCAAGATTACCTAAGTTAAATTTTTGTTTCATAGTAATCAGATTTATTTTACTGCTATAAGCTACGCCTATTTCAAACATTGTTATCGCTTTCCATGATTTATATCGTGTTTGCATAAATCTTTGGGGAGTTTCGGTCCAAGTCTTGTCCTTAGGCTAGCACTTAGTGGCCCATGACAGTTCGATTAGTCGCGGTTGTGTCACAGGTACACCTATTTGTCCCGGATTTAACAATTATGTTCCGATTTAGAAACTTATCTCACCTGTATCGGTCTATTTTATTATCAATTATGATGTGAAACTGCTTGTCAAAAGGTTTGTAGGTCTTCAGATACTTATCACATACTGTCGAAACTGTTTCAAACTGTTTCCACTGAGCATACGCACACAAACTATAAAAAAAGGTAAAGCATTCAACAATCCGAAGATTGGTTTGAATACCACAGTGCTTTACTAGGCATGGTCCTGTTTGGAGGTGGTATGCCGTTGCCTTCCTCCGACCTTCAAACTGACTTTCCCAGCCAGTTATAGGGGGACCTACAGTTTAATGTGGGTTCTGAACCAAGGTGCTTCTCAGTATTTTTCACATGAGCAACACTGCCAGAGGTGAAAGAAGTGGAAAGTGACAGATAAAAATCCGAGGACCTGGCAGGGATCGAACCCGCGACCTTTGGATTTGTAATCTGGCACTCTACCACTGTGCTAAAGAGACCAGTAATAAAAATCAGCCGGCCGCGGTGGCCGAGGTGACTGAGGCGCTCCAGTCACGGTCTGCACGGCCACTACGGTCTGGGGTTCGAATCCCCCCTTGGGCATGGATATTTGTGTCGTCTTTAGTATTAGCTAGTTCGTAAGTAGTTTGTAAGTTTAGGGACTGATGACCCCGTAGTTAAGTCCCTTAAGCTTAACAAACATTTGAACATTTGAATAAAAATCACTGAATGGACTGCTAACACCACTTTTTCAGGTCAGAGATGGATTGATATTATTTCTCATTTCAGACAAAATCATGTGCCATTCTCAAATGTTCTTAAGCTGGTACAGTTTCTCTTCTGCCTTTCTGGAAATAATGCTTTTACTGAAAGGGTAGTTTCCCCACATGAATAATATAGGCCTACCATATGTACAAGTGACAAAAAACAGCTTGCCATAGAAACTGTGAAATCAATATCAGTAACTAGAGTAAATTGTTATGAAACTTGTGTAGAATTTTTTCACGTGTTTTTGAAAAATACAAACTTTTTCAAATGTTTATAAACCTATTGGACCAAACTGCGTGGTCATCAGTCCGTAGCTTACAAACTACTTAAACTAAGGTAAACTAACCTAAGGACAACACACACACCCAAGCCCCAGGGAGGACTCGAACCTCCGACGGCGAGCAACCGCGTGCTCTGCAGCGGGGTGCCTTAGACCACTTGGCTACTCCACCGTGGCAATACAGACTTGCTGAAGAAAATTCACTGCACTGTTTAACATAGTTGTTCTGATCGCTTTCCTTCATCATGTAAAGTGTAAATTAATGTACTTTTTGTAACAATTTAAACTGATATTTTGTAATTATTACTGTCATTAAAACATTCTTCTAATATAATGAAAATATATATACAAATTACAAAATTTGTAATGTGTCCAAATTTGAATCTAGAAATTATGGTCACAGTATTAACACAGTATGCAATGTTTCTCCTTGTGGAGTACACTCATTGAACAGAGACAGTGCTTATGCTGCTGAACTGAATTATGATTTGATTCTTTTTTAAAAATTTTGGGAGTTAAATGCAGAAGAAAGATAAACGGAAGTGATACGAAATTAATCTACCAGGTATTCTGAAAAGTACAGCTTAACATGTTATACACCATTTCAAAATCATTTTGCACTGGAAGGATCGAGAGGCCGAATTGGCCCCTTTATCAATTTTTCCCATGTGTCGTGATCAAACTGTTAAATGAAATGAGTTGACTTCTGAATTTTTCATCTTTATATAAAGTATTGTGCACCCTCTTTTAGAGTCTTCTCCTTCAAATATTAAGATTACTACCTAGAGGCACCGCAGCACCAATTCGGCCTCTCATAGCGTTCATCTGTATTTTCGGCATGGTTCTTTGTAAGACTGTGTATGAAACATAACTAACTGTTGTCTCCTTGTTGTTTCAATATGCAACAACAATGCCATACATTCAAGCACTGATTGTGATAGGGCAGCTGGGGATGTCGGTCACATATGGATGAGTTATGCCTGAGTGATTGATTGTTTAGTGAGTGTGACCTTTTCTAATGAAGGTCAAGGCTGAAAATTTACAAGTTGTGTGATTGTGAATATGAGGTTGTCAGCATCTTTGCGGTGAGTTGCCACCTATCCTCATATTATCAACATTTCAATCTGAACCTTCCATTGTTAAAAATCAATAAAAGTACATATGATGGTTACCCTGAAATATTTTTCACAATCTGGTCGTGTAAGCAGTAGAACTGCATGGGGCCATTTGGCCCAGATGTTTATATATGTAGTAGCCTGCATGCGATCCTTCTAGTAATAAATGCCAAGTATACTAGATAGCAGCCGCGGCAGAGTGGCCGAGGGCATTGAGGCGCTATGCACCAATGCATGAGGCCATCCCACAATGGGGGTTCGAATCATCCCTCAGGCATGGATGTTTTTTGTTGCCTTTAGTGTAAGTTCATAAGTAGTTTGTAAGTTTAGGGACTGATGACCCTGCAGTTACGTCCCATAAGCTTAACAAACATATGAACATTTGAGACTAGATATCAGCTATAAAAACATGGTATGATTAGTTTCTTTGCCCATTTTACACTGGTTGTCATATCACTTAGGGAGTCATTCTCTAGTCATTCCGTTGGCGCAGCAGTTTGATGTTACTTCTGGCATGGCTTGTAAAGGAATTGATGGATTGATGGTGTAATGTAGTGATAGATTTTTTCTTTTCGCCAACTTCCTGTGAAGATGCGATTTTCATGTGTGTACAGCAATTCCGCATTACCTGGCGCAGTGTCTGCTAGGAGTACGAACAACTGTTCTGTTAAGCTAAACTAGGGCTTACTGTGGCCCAGGGCCGTAGCCGGAAGGGGGGGAGGGGGAGATGGAGGGGTTCAATTTCTCCCACATAATTCCTGATAAAGTAATTCAAAAGTATGCTGAAGTTGCTCCTTGGAGATTTGTATTGAAAATAATTTTATATTGCCTCTATTAAAATACAACTGCGCCTACAGTTCAACTTATGTTGTAAAGCGTCACAAGTTAGAATATACATCATAATTGGCTGATCTCCCTCCCCCCCCCCCCCCACCGAAACCAAATTCTGACTACAGGCCTGCTGTGGTCATTGTAAATAAAGTCTCATTTTTAATTAAAATAAGTTTATAAATGAAGCAGACCGTATCAAATTTATACCTTATTATACCAAGTTAAAGTACATTCTAAAAGCAGCATCATTAAGATATAAACTTGGAGGGAGGGCCCGTCTCTGATTCTGGGTCCAGGGCCCCAATCGAATGTGGGGGCCATGAACTACCAGTTTAATAGTGGACAGGTACTTGCAAAACTGTTTCACACAATATAAAGATGTCTACTTCAACTGAGTGTGTTATTATTGGGGAATGTAGTTCTTTCCAAACTTTGATGGGTACCTCACAATGAGCCAGCTACTGTCGACATATTCAGTGCCTTGCCTGCACTGGGCTTAGCTAGCGAATGAACAATAATATTGGCCAGGTGCTTGCATAATTGTTTCACAAATACTCAGATGGATCCTTAACAAAGAGCCAATTACTGTGAACATATTTAGTGGCATACCTTCAGTAGGCTTGGCTAGTGAATGAACAATAACATTGGCCAGGTGCTGTTTCATATAAAATTCAGATATCGACTCTTTCAAATATGTGTTATTCTAGGGAAATTAAGTGCTTTCCAAACTTTGATGGCTACTACACGATGAGCCAGCTACTGTGCAGGCATAATTGAAGACGCGGATACTACCTGAGGGCTTCGACCAATGACATCATAGGAATGTAAATTATACTGAATAAATGAGATCCATTTACATTATGTAAAGCAAACTGGTAAACCCATGTAGTGATTGGTTCTCGATGTACATATCTGAATCATGATCTGATAGCAATTTGTATTCCCAAATTAATTTATGAACTTAACTGTGAATAAGATTTGTCATCAATAGGCAAAGCCAACATGGGTATTCTGGTCTTCAATTGACCCGGTGTATTTGCTTCTACGGTAAAGCTTGATATTGCTGGTGGAGTATCAGACCCTCCTTCCTCCTCCTCCTCCTCGTCCTCTTTCTCTTCTACTTCATGTTGTTGTTCTTTGTCATTTTTTGTTGTTGTTCTTCAAATATTCAATATTTGATTTTGTCTCCCTTTCCCTAAAATATGGGATTAAAAAACTCATGAGAGATTCGTACTTCCAAGGCCGTGTTTTTGTTGCAGTTTGGCCACTTTTCGTTTTCTTATTCAAGGTTTTCCTGTACTGGTCCCATAATGAAGTCCATCTGGATTTACATTCAAGACGTGAAATAAAAGTAAAACATACTAATTTTACTCACTTACAAGTACATATGATGGATGAAATTTTTACTGGGACATTATTACACTTAAAATAGTTATTGAAAAGTAAGTAGCTTGTCAGTCTCATGTGCTTTGAAAAATTGCCAAATTGCATAACAAAATTATATACAGAAGATGAAAGTATTTTGAACTATTGCACTTAGGAAATAGGTCCTGTAGTTAATATAATACAAATAGGTAACAAATTATAAATATGTAATATTTCATATTTAGAATATGAAATATTCTAAATATTTATAATATTTATAATTTATATTTATAATAGCATGTCTTTAACACTACTTATTAAACTTTTAAGGTATGTTGCAACTGGGGATTCATTGCAAACTGTTTCATTCGGTTTTCGTCTTGGACACTCTACTGTGCATAAGATTGTGAGACAAATTTGCCAAGCCATAATTGATATCATGATGAAGGAAGTAATGCCCACACCAACTGAAGAGGGCTGGAATCAGATTGCTGAACAATTCTGGGTCCAGGGCAAATGAGGAATTTTCCAAACTGTTTAGGTGCCATTGATGGAAAACATGTGCAAATTAGGGCACCACCACAAAGTGGTTCACATTACTTCAATTATAAACAATCTTTTTCAACTGTATTGCTTGCATGAGTGGATGCTAAATACAAATTTATCGTTGTGGCCATTGATGCCTGTGGCAAAAACAGTGATGGCGGAATATTTGCCAATTCTAATCTAGGCAAAGCATTGGAAGGAAATAAACTAAAAGTTCCCAGAGATCGAAATTAGCCAGGAACAAGCATGAAAGCAGCACATGTGATGGTTGGTGATGATGCAGTCCCTCTTAAAAACTTACTTGTTATGTCCATAACCCAAAACACAGACCACACATAATATTGAGAATTAAAATTTTAATGGTAGGCTCTCGAGGGCGAGGAGAGTTTCAGAAAATGCATTTGGTCAAATGGCACAAAAAATTCTGAATTTATTTAAGAAGGATTTATGCTATGCCAGAAAATGTGGACAGAATTGTGATGGCAACGTGTATTTTACACGATTTTATAAAAGATCACGTTGTACCTGAGAGAACCAATGAGGCTTCCACAAACCTCATGAACATAAATAATTTACACAGTCAAGGTGGCTCTGCGATAAACTCTGCATTTGTTGCACAAACAATATTAACAGTCCACATGGAGCTCTTCCATTGAATGAGCTGTGTGAGGCTGTTTACATTACTGGTATAATCTTTGAACACCTGTGTCATATATTTGCTATAAATAAAATTTATAAAAATGTATTTCATTTTTTCTTACCTGGTGTTCCCATAACTGCTTCAATTTCGTTCCATAATGCGTCTTTACGAATTGTGTTTGAGTATCTACTGTCACTCATCTCATACAATTCAGTATGTTGTCGAACTGTATCAATTAAAATTTCGTCATTCATGTTGCAGAAAGTAAGAACAATAACAGCCACGAGAAAGACAACTACACTAAAGCACAACCAAATAAGAACACGATGTTTTGGACATGTAGCAGGAGCTTTGGAACTCATGTGATCAGCAACAGACGGATGATGTTAACCGTCAAAACTTTCTTCCCAAGAAACCTTGACATGACGTGATGGTCTGGTGATAGTGTGAATGCCGCTATTATTGATTTTATTGATTTATTGATTCATATATTAGCCTGTGAACAACTGTTGTTGTGTGAGGCATTGTCAGTGAATACATATAAATTGTGATACACATAATTGACAAATATACAATTATTATAGCATGTGTGACAAGTATTTTACAAAGGTATTTTAGCCAATGTATAGCCTTACAAGGTTTAATTACATGTGAATATACAACAAATAAGGAAGTTAACAGTACTGAAAAATAAGTTGGTTTAGTCACACTGATTGTAAGAGGTCACCAACTTTTATCATTATTTACAAATTTAGTAACAAATTGAAATAAAACACAAATAAGGTTTTGACAGAATTGAACAAATAAGTAAACTTAGTCACAGTGTGTGTGAAAAATCACCTTTTCTCCATTATCTAAAAATTCATTAATGTCGTAGAAAGCTTTTGATTTCAGCCAAGACTCGACTACCCTTTTAAATTTATTTTAAGGCATCGCTATTTTATCAGAAGGTAGATAGTTGAGAAATCCTTTTCCTGTGGTAAAAAATTTTTTTGGACGTTACTTAGACGAGTCCATGGAATGCCTAATAAGTTCCTGTGTCTAGTTTGGTATAAGTGTATGTCTGATCTACATTCATGCATGTGGATATTTTGTTTTGTATGAAGGAGAGCTTGTGATATATACAGACAGGAGACAGTAAGTATTCTGTATTTAATGAAATACTGTCTGCATGAAGTTTCATTACTCAAGCCAAAAATACATCTAATGGCTTTCTTCTGCCACAGAAAGACCTCTTTTGCACCAGCAGGGTTTCCCCACAGGAGTACTCCATAGTGAAGGTGAGAATGAAAGAAGGCATAGTATACCATAAGTAAGATCTCAGTGCTCACACAGGCCCTCAGTTTCCTAATTAGATATAAGATTTCTGCCAGCTTGCTGCAGAGCTTCTCTGTGTGGGTATCCAAGATAATTTACTATCCAGGTATTTGCCTAATAGTTTTACAGAGCGACTGTGTTCATTATGAATGTCTCTGAGGGAGAAGAGGATGTGTTCAGTTTTATTTGCATTTAATGTTAGCTTATTCTCATGGAACCACTTAGCAGCCGTTTCCATCATGGAATCGTTCATTAGTTTGACAACCTTCACATCTACATGTGTTGTGAGAAGAGTAGTGTCATCAGCGTACATCACTGTTTTGCACGATAGTGTATTGGGGAGCTTATTCACATAAACAATGTAAAGGAAAGGGCCTAGCACAGACCCCTGAGGGACACCGTATTTTACCTTGAGAAGGTGAGATTTTGTGTTAGAGTTCACAACCACCATTTGATACCTGTTAGTCAAATATGAGTTCAGTAGAGGTAGTTGAGTGTCAATAATTCCATAGTTTTCAAGTTTCTTTATTAAGAGGCTGTGTGAGACGGTGTCGAATGCCTTCGATAGGTCAACTAAAGTGGCATAGGTGTGCTCCCTATTTTCAAAACCACGTAATACTAGTGACACAACTTCTTCAACTGCATGAATTGTTGATCGCCCAGTTCGAAAACCATACTCGGCTTGTTAAGTAAGTTGTGATATTCAAAAAAATCATTTAGTTGGGTTTTCATTCTGGGGGAAATTTCTATCCCCCTTTTTTTGTAAATGGGCAAGATAATTGTCTGTTTTAAGCAATCCAGAAAGGTTCCCTCCCTAAACATCCTATTGATCAGATAGGAGAGTGGAATACAAATAGTGTGCATTATTTTTTTCAGGATAAAATTAGATGAACTGTGTATGTCTTCTGTTCTAGAGCTGCTCATTGACCTAACTACACAAAGTATATCCTTGGGAGAGATGGTTTTCCATTCGAATTTGGGCAAGTTATCTTTTAGTTATATTTCCTGTAAATGGATAAGTTGATCCCCACTGGCATCTAAGTTGTTTTCATCTGTAATATGAAATTTACCAGAATTTATGAAACTATAGTTTAGCTCATCTGGACTTACAGGAATAGGAGATTTATCAGCAATTAGCCTAGATTCTAATTTAACTACATCCCATGCTGCTTTGCATTTATTGGTGGATTGAGAAATATAATTATCATTTGCTGTTTGCTTTACAGAAATGATTTCTTTTCTGTAAAGCTGTTTTAACTTGATGTACAGAAGTGTAATCTCATTATTATTGAGACTTATCATGGCAAATTTTAACAGTATTCTTAAATTGTTCAAATAAGGTGTGTACCAGTTAGTTAAATTTCTCCTCAGCTTTTTCTTTCCATTCGCTCTATTGCGTTTAGTGATTAGGGGACATTGTTCATTAACGGTACTTGTAATGGTGTGTAAGAAATAATCTAAAGCATTACCTAATGAATTATTTGAATTATTCATCAGTACAGTAGAATTACAATCTATGCTCACAAGTTTTTCATTGAGACTTATAACATTTACTGGGTTTAACTGCCTCACTGCTCTAGGTTCTGTAGATTGTTTATATTCACTTTTGGGACCCATTATTAAAAAAAAATACTATCATGTTCAGATAGCAAAGGTTTGACTACATATAAAACTGCATCTTCTTTAGAAATATTAGAGATGACATTATCCAGGCAGGAATGCACCTTGGTGGGTTTATTGTTAAGACAAGTAAAATTATGTGATTTAAGAGTATCAAGAAATAGTCTACTTTTAGACTTCTGTACGGTCACATCAGTATTAATGTCACCAAATATTAAAATTTTGTAAATATAACACCCAGAAGATGGGCGCTTGCAATAATGGCCGAAACGTCGGTGAAGTATTTGATATATTGACGATGCGGTCCAACACCCAGAAGAGTTTTATAAACAATGACAACAGTGCGGAAGCCTTCGTTTACATAAAATTTTATGGTTTTTAAATTTAAGTAAATACATTAACAGTTCATGTATATGATGGACACAAACTTTGATATCAGTTTTTATTAGAAATACATTGTGCAATATTCTGACAGACGGTGATGTGATGTACAGTGTAAATTGGCCTTAAAGCGGTTTTCCAGTTCCACAATCGATTTTCGTGCCCATGGAAACGAAACCGATTTTGAAGCGTTCTTGGATTGTCAGATTGTGTTTTCTTGTTAAGAATTTTCGGCACATATGGACAGAGTGACATTTTCTGCCATGAAATAAAAGTATAAATATTAGAGTGAGCATGAATCTGTGTATTTAAGTAAAGAAAAATGGCGATTTTGCTGTCTAAATCAGGCACTGAATCAGCTGTTTTTAGCCGCCATTTTAAGTGGGCTAAGAAATCCGATTCAGGCTACCACATGTTAACATGACACCGAAAAACGGTTTACAAAAATTGACTTTTGTCTCCTGGAAGATGTGTTGCATGTTGGAAATGTGACACCCAGCAGTATGCTACATGGAGGTTATTCTTACCTCCATGTTATGCCATATCGTAGTGCAGATGTGCCCACAGGCGGCGTCTTTGAAATTTCTGGAGGGGGGGTGGGCGCAAACGACCGTTACGCTTTGTTCCACAAGCAAACTGAGTGTTTTCTTCATTTAATCCACATTTAGCCGCAAACAAAGACGCCAAAACATATACATCGAACAGAAACACACTCTGATGCTAAGTGAATGGTTCAAAATACCCCACGAGGTGACAGTCGAATGTCAATATTTAGTGGTGGAAGAAGAAAGTGCAACCAAGTTGAACTTTTCGTTGCATGTAAAATGTAGCGCTTTTTACGTGGTGCAACTAAAAGTAGGAAATTCACACTTGTATCTTACATACAACTTCACTATGCAACTAGCTGTTGCACGCCAGTAGTTGCTTCTCTGAACTTGGCTAAGTCTTTGACCTTTGTTACGCCATTTCGCAGAATCAAAATAAATCGTTCCATCTTAATTTGAAAGCTAAAGCTACATTTGGTGTTTTCGTGTATTTATGCCTAAGTTTTGCAATCAATGTAAATTTTAATTGCTCAACAAATTACAGCTCTTTCCAAAAAGGTGGTTTTAAATATAGTTTGTTGAGTAACAGTGATAGTCAGACATCGGAATGCAGGCAAAATTTTTCATGACCATAATATAGTTAATATTTGCGTATGTTATAATGTTCTTATACACTGTATGCTTAAGATTTGTGTGCGACAAAACAGGTGTCATTACTGAAGGGAGATTTGTAGTTACACAAGAGCCTATTTCATTCTACAAATGCGGAAAATAAATGTGGTGCTGTATGTACATTCAGATTCTGGAATTGGCATCTTCATTGCTCAAAAACACTTGCCAAATGGATTTTAGAAAGGTAACTGTGGGCAAGTGTAAGTAGCTATTAGGTTTTTAAATAAGTGTCCATGACATTGTAAATAGCATCCAGAACATTACATCAGAACACTCAGTTTGTTTTGATGACAAGATATCAAGACTGAAGCGAGGCAGGTATTGACTAGGTGTCAAATATCACAATGACACTTGTAGTATCACTTGATCAAGCACTGCATCTCTAACGTTGATATTAGACTTTTTTTACAGAGCTTGATAAGTAGATCCCAAACGAAATTTACTTTTGTTATTCGTAATTAGTTCAATAATGGAGCTTTGTTTACATGTGGTACTTGGTTTATACCTTTCTTTAATATATGAGTGTTGTTTTCTATGCAAAACTCATTCCCAAACAACAACATTTACATTTTATTTCTGTCTTATTGTAGTTTTATATCAATTCTAATATGATAACCTAAATGACAACGCCAATGTCTGTTCGAAAAAACTCAGCTGACGACATATTGGCTGCCATGCAACTAGGATTCTGACAGGAGTGGAAACGGCTGTGACAGAACCACTACCAAATAAGCCATAATGTCACTTGATATGACGCTGTTTTTGTGGCCAGTGTAAACCCACCAAAAAATATTTCGAGTGTGCTTTCTTTTACAGTTCTTAAATCTTTAGTGTGCTCGCGTGTTTATTTACTAAGAATCGCGTTTAGATGTCAGTTCAGTTGTTATCTTGATTTATTAGCTCGTGTATATATTTTTCAGATCCGCCGTTAATAAACAGTTTAGTGTTAGCTTCATATTTTTCGAAGCTCACTGTTTATCAAACTTTTCGTGCTCCTGTGTATATTTACTTAGATTCGCATTCAACTAGTCAGTTCAGTGTATTCATCCACAGTGTAAATCCACCATTCACTGCTTTTGTTTCGTTTTGATGGTACTCATAGTTGGTGATCCTACACTTCAGTTGCTCAGTAAACGCCGGCCAGGACACACGCGACAGCAGCAGCAGCAGCTCCTCTACATTGTAAAATAACCGGCTTCTAAATAGAAGCGACTTATTTCCATTTCGTATTTGCTTTCTTTTACAGTTCTTAAATCTTTAATGTGCTCGCGTGTTTATTTATTAAGAATCGCGTTTAGTTGCCAGTTCAGTTGTTATTTTGATTTATTAGCTAGCATATATATTTTTCAGATGCACCGTTAATAAACAGTTTATTGTTAGATTCATATTTTTCGAAGCTCACTGTTTATCAAACTTCTGTGTCCTCAGACGTACTTACTTGGAAGTTACATAGGTTTTTAGAATGGCTAGGAACTGTGACTGCTGTGAACGGATGGAGGCAGAGTTGGTGACTCTTCGCTCGCAGCTTCAGGCGGCGTTGGCTTCGCTGGCAACGCTTGAGACTGCAGTGGGTGGGTGCCGCTGTTGTGGGCCGCTCGCGGGGGTACAGCAGACGCCCTGTGCCTCTCTTTTGCGCTCAGATCGGCCTGCGGCTGTGGCCAGCCCGCTCACTGCCCGCGAGGAGGTAGCACCCCAATCTGTGGTCGATTGGGAGGTCTCCTCAGCGCGTGTCAGCCGCCGAAAGACTTCCCAGGGGATCGAAGTGGAGGCCTCCCCGGTTAGTCTTGCCAACAGATTCGAGGCGCTGTCTGTGGCAGAGGATGTTCCTGACACAGATGGTGTCCCTTGTCCTGTACTCGCCCCCCTGCCATCAAGATCCGGGCACTCACAGAGGGTGGGTTTGCTAGTAGTTAGGAGCTCCAACGTTAGGCGGGTGTTGGAGCCACTTAGGAAAATGGCTGCTAAAGAGGGGAAGAAATCCAATGTGCACTCCGTGTGCATACCGGGGGGAGTCATTCCAGATGTGGAATGGGTCCTGCCGGATGCCATGAAGAGCACAGGGTGCAGCCAGCTGCACGTGGTGGCTCATGTCAGGACCAACAATGTGTGTCACTTTGGATCGGAAGAGATCCTCTCTGGTTTTGAGCGGCTATCAGAAGTGGTAAAGACTGCCTGTCTTGCTTGCAAGATGAAAGCGGAGCTCACCATCTGGAGCATTGTCGACAGGACTGACTGCGGACCTTTGGTTCAGAGCCGAGTGGAGGGTCTGAATCAGAGGCTCAGACAGTTCTGCGACCATGTGGACTGCAGATTCCTCGACTTGCGTCAAAGGGTGGTGGGTTTTCGGGTTCCGCTAAATAGGTCAGAAGTCCACTATATTCAGGAAGCGGCTACATGGGTAGCGGGGGCTGTGTGGCGTGGACTGGGCGGGTTTTTAGGTTACAGGGCCTCGGGAATACATAAAATGGGTTTCAGTCTCAAAGGGGGCAGGTCAGACACAGGAAGAAAGCAGATCTAGAAACCATTGGTATAACAGTTGTAAATTGTCGTAGCTGTATTGGGAAAGTTCCAGAGCTACAAGCGCTGATAGAAAGTATTGAGGCACAAATCGTTATAGGTTCTGATAGCTGGCTGATGCCTGAGATAAGTTCGGCCGAAATTTTTTCAAAGGGCCAAATGGTCTTCAGAAAGGATAGAATAAATAAAAAAGGGGGGTGGCGTGTTTATTGATGTTACTAACGGTTTATCCTGCAGCGAAATTGAGACAGATACTTCCTGTGAGTTGGTCTGGGTAGAGGTTATACCTAACAACCGGAATAAATTAATAATTGGATCTTTTTATCGGCCCCCTGACTCAGACGATGCGGTTGCCGAAATGTTCAAAGAAAGCTTGAATCACATTTCAAATAGGTATCCGAAGCATACTGTTATAATCAGTGGCGACTTTAATTTACCCTCGATATGTTGGCATAATTACGTATTCAAAACGGGCGACAAATATAAAACATCGTCCGAACTAGTTCTGAATGCTTTTTCTGAAAACTACTTCCTACAGTTAGTTCATGAACCCACTAGAATAGTAAGTGGTTGCGAAAATACCCTTGATCTCCTAGCAACAAATAATCCTGAGCTAGTAAAGAGCATCAAAACAGATACAGGGATTAGCGAACATCGAGTTGTAGTAGCGAGACTGAACGTCGAAATGCCCAAATGCACCAAAAATAAACAAAAATATATCTATTCAATAAAGCAGATAAAAATTCGCTTCCCGCTTTGGTGGTGATAGTCTCCAGTCTTTCAAAATAAAAAATGCGAGTGTAGATCAGTTGTGACTTACTTTCAAAGACATAATATCAGTAGCAATCGAGAGATTTATACCAAATAAATTAATAAAAGAGGGGGCTGACCCCCCGTGGTACACAAAACAGGTCAGATCATTGTTGCAGACACAAAGAAAAACACATGCAAAATTTAAAAAGACACAGAATCCACAAGACTGGCAATATTTTACTGAAACTCGCAACCTAGCGCGGACTTCAATGCGAGAAGCCTATAGTAGTTACCACAACAAAATCCTGTCTCGTAATCTTGCAGAAAATCCAAAGAAATTCTGGTCATATGTGAAGTACACTAGCGGCAAATACAATACCTTCACTACGCGATAGCAATGGTAATACTACCGATGACAGTACTGCTAAGGCAGAATTACTAAACACAGCTTTCCGAAATTCGTTCACCAAAGAAGACGAAGTGAACACTCCAGTATTCAATCCAAAAACAGCTGCCAGCATGCGAAACGTAGATGTTCCTGGAGTAGTAAAACAACTTAAGTCACTAAACAAAAATAAATCTTCCGGGCCAGATTGTATACCAACTAGATTCCTCTCAGAGTATGCTGATGCAATAGCTCCATACTTAGCTATCATTTACAACCAATCACTCAGCGAAAGATCCGTACCCAAAGACTGGAAAGTTGCCCAAGTTACTCCAATATTCAAGAAAGGCAATAGGAGTGTTCCCCAAAATTACAGGCCCATTTCATTGACGTCGATTTGCAGTAGGATTTTGGAACATATACTTTGTTCGAACATTATAAACTACGTTGAAGAGAACAACCTATTAACCAATAGTCAACACGGATTCAGAAAGTATCGCTCTTGCGAAACACAGCTTGCCCTTTATTCACATGAAGTGATAAGTGCCATCGACAAGGGATCTCAAATCGATTCCATATTTCTGGATTTCAGGAAGGCTTTTGACGCTGTACCCCACAAGCGGCTTCTTATGAAATTGCGTGCTTATGGAATATCTCCCCAATTGTGCGGTTGGATTCAAGATTTTCTATCAGAAAGAACACAGTTCGTTGTAATTGACGGTAAGTCATCAAGGAAATCAGAAGTGATAACTGGCGTTCTACAGGGAAGCGTTATAGGTCCCCTACTCTTCCTCGTATTTATAAACGATTTAGGAGACAATCTGAATAGCTCCCTTAGATTATTCGCGGATGATGCTGTCGTTTATTGGTTAGTGAAGTCATCAGACGATCAAAAGCAACTGCAAAGCGATTTAGACAAAATGTCTGCATGGTGCGAAAATTGGCAATTGACACTAAATAAAGAAAAGTGTGAAGTAATACACATGACCACTAACAGAAATGCGCTGAACTTCAATTACGCGATAAATCAGTCAAACCTTAAGGTTGTAGATTCTACCAAATACCTAGGACTTACAATTATGAACAACTTTGACTGGAGAGAACACATAGAGAATATTGTGGGGAAGGCGAACCAAAGGTTACGTTTCATCGGCAGAACGCTTCGAAGACGCACCAGCTCCACCAAAGAGACTGGCTACATCACACTTGTGCGTCCTCTCGTGGAGTACTGTTGCCCCTTGTGGGACGCTCACCAGGTGGGACTGACGGAAGACATTGAGAAGGTTCAGAGAAGGGCAGCTCGATTTGTTCTATCACGTTACGGGGGGGGGGGGGGGGGGAGGGGGAGCGTCACGGAAATGTTGCACAAATTGGGGTGGAAATCATTGAAAGAAAGACGTTATTCATTGCGGCGTGACCTGTTTGCGAAGTTTCAATCACCGACTTTTAGTTCTGAATGTGAAAATATTTTGCTAGCATCCACCTACTTAGGGAGACATGACCATCCCAATAAAATAAGAGAAATCAGATTGAAAACGGAACGATTTAGGTGTTCTTTCTTCCCGCGCGCTATTAGAGAATGGAACAGTAGAGAAAAGTTATGAAAGTGGTTAATGAACACTTTGCCAGGCACTTGAATGTGATTTGCAGAGTATGTATGTAGATGTAGATGTATAGATACCATAGGGTCAAAGAGTGTACAAATGTGTATGCTTATGGGAACATGGTATCAGCACCAATAAACCAATGTATTTAGCATCTAGAAACTGGTTTATAAACTATTTCTTCTTTTGTTTTACAAAAGGTTTTGACAAACAGTTCTGTTACATCTCATTATTGTATGTATCACATAAACAACTACCGAAAACAGGAAGATCTGAGAAACTGTATTAGCAAATTTAGTATTTCAGTAGTGGTCCTATGTGGTTTGCTAAGGGAAACTTCAGGGCCTTTTTCCTTAAGACAGTTACAAAGAGCGTGGTAAAATCAAAAGGCTCGTTCACATGTGCACGTATTCTCACATAAGATGGCTTACGCCTCAGAAGATGCTGGTTGTCTCGGGCATGTTTTATTGCATCACTTACAAGTAACAGCCGTTTCTACTTTTCCTACCTAAGAAATTTCTCCCAACATCCATGCAACCTAAGGCCATGTTGACACTTGCTATGAAAACAGCGCTATTTGACTTATGTCATGGAAACAGCTAGTGTTGATACCAAAAAATTATGTGGCGCCACCCAACTGTCGCAACTTTTCAAAGATGTACTCTGTTCAAAAAAATGTTCAAATGTTTGTACAACTTATGGGACTTAACTACGGGGTCATCAGTCCCTAAGCTTACAAACTACTTATGAACTAGCTAAGACTAAAGACGACACAAATATCCATGCCCGAGGGGGGATTCGAACCCCCGACCGTAGTGGCTGTGCTGACCGTGACTGGAGCGTCTCAGTCACCTCGGCCACCGCGGCCGGCATGTACTCTGTGACGCCATTTCGGGAGAGCATAGTTTCACAGCAATCATTCTATGGCGTGACGTCATTCACTACGTTTACATGCAACACATCTTCCAAGAGACGAAAACCGATTTTCGTAAACCGTTTTTCGCTGTCGTGTTTACACGTCACAGCCTGAATGGGATTTCTTATCCCACTTAATATGGCGGCTTAAAAACAGCTAATTTAGCTCTTGATTTAGTCTCCACAATCGCTTTCTTCTTTACTTAAATACACAGACTTATGCTCACTCTAATATTTGTACTTTTATTTCACGCTATAAAATGTCACTCGGTCCATATGTGCCGAAAATTCTTAACCAGAAAACACAATGTGACAAGCCAAGAACGCTTCAAAAACGGTTGCGTTTACATGGGCACTAAAATCGATTGCGGTTGTGGAAAACCACTTTATAGAAGTGGTTTTCCAGAATCGAGTTTGGAGTGTTTACATGATTAACCAAAAGCGGATTTGGGAAATCGGTTTACGAAATCCGGTTTTGGGAGCCCATGTAAATGGGGTGATTAAGACATATACTTGCCCAGTTTCGGACGTTGATGGCATATCTCAACTGAGCACCTTGAGGCTACTGCAATGAACCAAGGAAGTGACGTCAAAATGACAAAGCCAACCTCTCCTGTCAAATATTCTGATGTTTGTTTGGTGTGACTGCAAGTTCTCTCCTGCAGAGACAGCATCTTCATTTTCTTATTTTGATGATTTCCTTCTTATAAAATTATTTCAAAGTAATGGCAAACTGAAGAGTATCAAAACCACTTCGTCCTTAGTACGATTAATTGTAAACTAGAGTAAACAAATGCAGTATTGGTGGGTAACTCCTGACATTAATGGTAAACAGAAACAGGGAAAAGTCAGGCAGTTACTCCTTGTAGTGCTGTGACTAAAAGTGTAAGGACATGGCATAGATGTATGTACCTTGAGTACTATTATTAATTAAATTCTTCGATGTTTCGACTTCTTAAACATACAAGCGTTTATCTTAAAAGGGCATTTGTTCTATTTAGTGAACATGCCATGAAATATGGTCCAACGAACTGTAAACATTGTCTGTTGAACTACCTGCACATAAACTGCGGAAATAGTAATATCATAGTCTTGAAAGTTGTAAATTTCATGCTGATACAGATAGCTTTATACACTGATTAAGGAATATACACTCCTGGCCATTAAAATTGCTACACCAAGTAGATGACGTGCTGTAGCCGCGACATTTAACCAACAGGAAGAAGATGCTGTGATTTACAAATGATTAGCTTTTCAGATCATTCACACAAGGTTGGTGCCAGTGTCGACAGCTACAACGTGCTGACACGAGGAAAGTTTCCAACCGATTTCTCATACGCAAATAGCAGTTGACCAGCGTTGCCTGGTAAAACGTTGTTGTGATGCCTTGTGTAAGTAGAAGAAATACGTACCATCACGTTTCCGTCTTTGATAAAGGTCGGATTGTAGCCTATCGTGATTGTGGTTTATCGTATCGCAACATTGCTACTCGCGTTGGTAGTGATTGAATGACTGTTAGCAGTTTATGGAATCGGTGGGTTCAGGAGGGCAATACGGAACTCCGAACTGGATCCCAACAGCCTCATATCACTAACAGTCGAGATGACAGGCATCTCATCCGCATGGCTGTAACGGATCGTGCAGCCACGTTTTGATCCCTGAGTCAACAGATGGGGTCGTTTGCAAGACAACAACCATCTGCACGAACAGTTCGACGACGTTTGCAGCAGCACGGACTAACAGCTCTGAGACCATGGCTGCAGTTACCCTTGATGCTGCATCACAGACAGGAGCATCTGCGATGGTGTACGCAACGACGAACCTCGATGGAAGTATGGCAAAACGTCATTTTTTCGGATGAATCCAGGTTCTGTTTACAGCATCATGATGGTCGCATCCGTGTATGGCGACATCGCAGTGAACGCACTTTGGAAGCGTGTATTCGTCGTTCCATACTGGCATGATGGTGTGGGGTGCCACTGGTTACACGTCTCGGTCACCTCTTGTTCACATCGATGGCACTTTGAACAGTGTCCGTTACATTTCAGATGTGTTACGACCTGTGGCTCTACCCTCCATTCGATCCCTGCAAAACCAAATATTTCAGCAGGATAATGCACGACTGCATGTTGCATGTCCTGTAAGGGTCTTTCTGGATACGGAAAATGTTCGAATACTGCCCTGGCCAGCACATTCTCCAGCTCTCTCACCAATAGAAAACGTCTGGTCAATGGTGGCCGAGCAACTGGCTCGTCACAATATGCCAGTCACTACTCTTGATGAATTGTAGTATTGTGTTGAAGCTGCATGGGCATCTGTACCTGTACATACCATCCAAGCTCTGTTTGACTCAATGCCCAAGTGTCTCAAGGCCGTTATTGCGGCCAGAGGTGGTTGTTCTGGGCACTGATTTCTCAGGATCTATGCACCCAAATTGCATGAAAATGTAATCACATGTCAGTTCTAGTATAATATTTTTGTCCAATGAATACCCATTTATCATCTACATTTCTTCTTGGTGTAGCTATTTTAATGGCCAGTAGTGTAGATAAAGCTTTTGAGTTGTGTGAAATACAGTATTAACACACTTATCCCATAAATAGTGCATATAGAATGCATGAACGTGTATATGTAAAGAAATAAGGCACTTCATCATCATTAAGGAATTACAGTTGTCACAGAATTTATATATAAAACTATTGGTATGAAGATGTCGTTTATATCATCTGTTATTTCAGTGTGTCCACAGTTTACACACAGATAATGCAGGAGACAAAGTTTACAATTCATTGGTCCATATTTAACGGCATGTTTACTAACTAGAACAAACACATTTAAGTAGAAATAACGAAGAACATAAATTCTCTTTTTTACTAATAGACTCAGAAAACACCCATTCAATGTAAAAAAAAAATTAAAAATATAATCAGAAATCGGAAAGGAACCACCAAACACAAACAGATCTGCAGTGACTTGGATAACTCAAGAATCCCGTACAATTTGTTATTTCCAGTTGCGTAATTGGTCACTTCTGAAATAATATGTGCTTGGAGTTGACCATTTTTTTAAAATAAAGGCACCCTTTCAAATGTCTTTTAAAACAATTTTCGTCTATTCTTGACACTCAGAAAGACTACCATCTGATTCAGTGTAGCTAACTCTGTAATTCGAAACAAATTGAGATGGCCATTTTTTATTCTAGGTTCCTCATATTTATATTCAATTACAAAATTTGTTGTTAATAACTCAACACAGTTCAAAAGGAATAGTAATGTGCATAGCTAAAACACTAGGAGAAAAAATATTTTTCACTATCCATGTGAAATAGAATATCGGCACAAGAAAAAGTATATCACACTAACATAAATCCTTTTAGTCGCTTAGCAAAGATTAGATCAGTTGGTTCGTTCCTTAGATCAATGTTGAGGTGATCCTCGTGGATGTGGAACATGTTTTTTTTTTTTTTTTTTTTTTTTTTTTTTTTTTTTTTTTTTTTTAAGTTGATAATATAATATTACTAATACAGGTACATACACTTTTTACAAGTTTATAATATATTGATACTAATAGTATGAATATAGATACATGCATCATTTGGTTTTATTTAAGAATTCGTCAGTGCAGTAGGAGTTGGCGACTAGAAAGTCTTTTACACTTCTCTTAAACTGATCTTTATTTGTAGCTAAATTATTTATGGTTGTTGGTAAAGTGTTAAAAATATGTGTTCCTGAGTAGTGGACCCCTTTTTGAACTACAGAAAGTGATTTTAAGTCCTTGTGTAGATCATTTTTGTTCCTAGTATTGTAGGTATGAACTGAGCTGTTTGTTGTGAAAAGGGATATATTAATTAACTGAACACTTGTTATTGCCTTGTTTCACAAACTTTATTTTTATGACCTAGGTTTCGGGTTTTGTTGTCATTCAGGGAGGTTGTTGGGATGAGATTCGTATTAAATACTGTATTAATGAAATAATATGAAAGAATACTGTATTCATGAAATAATATGACTTTAATAATTTTTATAACTGAATTTCTATGGTGAGCTCGACAGCTGTATTTTTATAGCGGCGGTATGCCGATCTGCTAACCTGTAGCTATGCAGCTATGTAAAATTTATGTTAGCATATTTTTTTTAAATGTTTTTAAGTGCTTGTGTGCAGTTCATATAAGTTCCGAACTGGTAGGGTTTCCCAGTCATAAAACTTCTGGTACAATTTATACATGCACTAATATTATGACTTACGTCTTAAATATCAAATGTAAGATTAAAATTGTTATAATTAATAAAAAATTTACTCAGTGTATACTTGAAACCAAAAGATTGTTTTATTAATACAAATAGTAATCATTTTTATTCTTTATTTCTGAAATTTTATGTTTACTCATTTTTCGAAATTTATGTATGTTTACAAAAATATTTGATGTGCACTTATTGTTAACATGTTAGATCATTTTTTTTATTCATTCTGACTTCAAAGTGAACCCATTCTATCTAATGTATCTTTGTAACCAAAGCAACGTAGTTTAACACTATAAGTAGCTAAAAACATTTATTAGTTGCTCTTAAAGCTTACCACAAAAGGTTTTAGTTTTATTGACGTATTGATCCAGTAATCACTAAAAGTACGGTTTGTTTACATACGTCCTTGTTAGGCCTAAATTCCGAGTGTGCGTATTTAGTGTTTCTCCGTAATTTTAAGTGCATTTAACACGGTTAACCAACTAAATACGTTTATTAGTGTCGTCTTCAAGCTCACCATTAAAGGTTCTTTTCTTTTTTCGCGCATTGTCTCAGTAATCGCGAAAAGTTGTTTTGTGTACATGCTTAGGCCAAATTCGCGAGTGTGCAAATTTAGTGTTATACCGCAATTTTAAGTGCATTTACTAACAGCTTACACGTATTTTAGTGTCCTAAGCAAATCTAGTAACCGTTTGTATCTGTAGTTAATATATATTGTCGATATCACGTAAGTAACAATCATGAATGCAATATGTTTGAGCTGCAGTAGGTTTGTTCGTTTTGGATTTCAATGCAGCTGTTGTGACACGTGGTTTCATGGGGGGGGGGGGGGATGTAGCGGTGTGGGAAAGAGGGAAGCAAACAAGTCTCTTCCTTTGTTTTGCAAAGTGTGTTCAAGGGACAGAAAAATGGCTGAACAGGAAGGGAAGATTAGAGCCCTTCAGGCTGAACTGGATAGTGATAGGGAGGAACTTACGAGGTTAAGGGGGGAGAACGGTGAGCAGGGGTGGGAAGTGGTAGCAGGGAACAGGGGCCACAGAGATAGTATAGTTCCTGACAGCTTCACAATTGGCACAAACAACAGATTTGCCTTGCTACCACAGTCAAGTGAGGAAGAGGCTCCTTTAGAAGTAGGTGCAGTTAGGAAGCAACAGACTTTCACAAGGAAACCAACGGTTTAAAAAAAGTAGATAATAGGAGGAAAGTTCTGTTGTTAGGAAGTAGTCATGGAAGAGGTGTGGGCCAGATTTTGCAAGAAAAACTAGGTGACAGGTACCAGGTCACAAACTTATTCAAGTCCAGTGCAGGTCTAAGCCAGGTGGTAGATGATATAGGTTCCTTGTGTAAGGGTTTCACAAAACAGGATCATGTTGTTATAATGGGTGGGGTGGGAAACAGCATTGATAGGGATCAGGGCTACAATATTGAGTGTGACCTGGTTAAAATAGCTTCTGCAACGACCCAGACAAATGTCGGACTGTTGCCTGCTTTCGTGCGGTATGATCAATCCCAATTGAACCGCTCCGTCAGGAGAGTCAATATGGAGATTGATCAATTGCTTAGGGTGGCTACTCTGTCGGACATAGGTTTGGTTCCTGTTGATGCTATTGATAGGTGAGATTTCACTAGGCATGGCCTGCATCTCAATAGGAAAGGGAAGGGGAAACTAGCTGGGTTGATAGCAAAATCCTTAAGGGGGGACACTGCAATTAATGGAAGTACTTCTTTTTTAGGCTAAGCTCAGTGTCCAGTGAGAAGTTCAGGCAGGCAGGTGCTAAAAATGTTGAAAAATCAAATATTTTTCAGAAAAGTAAAGTAAAAAATAATGTTAGCATTTTTCACCAGAATATTGGGGGACTAAAGAATAAAATAGATGAGCTTTTAGTTTGTTTAGATGATATAGAAACTGATAATGTAATAGATATACTATGCCTGTCTGAGCATCACATTGTCACTGGTATGGAAAATGTGAATGTCAGTGGATATAAATTAGTCTCAAATGTAAGTAGAGATAATAAGATAAGAGGAGGAGTTGCCATATATGCCGAAAGCTATCACAGTGTAAAAAATTGAGAAACAAAAAGTTTTGTGTAGAGCAGCATATTGAAACATGTACCTGTCAGCTTAAACTCAATGATGATTATCTTATAATTGTAACAGTATATAGGTCCCCTTCAGGGAACTTTCAGTTATTTCTGGAAAACTTGGATGCCTTGTTGTGCTATCTGTCAGATAGGGGGAAGCAAATTATTATTTGTGGTGATTTCAATGTAGATTCACTGAAAGAGTGTAATAGGAAGAAAGACCTGGAAGTCTTACTTGGCTCATTCAATCTCACATCTGTTATTGATTTTCCTACTCGGGTAGTAAAGGACAGCAGTACTTTGATAGATAACTTTTTTATAGACCAAGATAAGTTTAACAACATAAATGCTTGTCCCATTGAGAATGGTCTTTCGGATCATGGTGCACAGCTGGTAACAGTATATGACATAGTTCCGTTCAGTAATTCGAAACAGTCCACCAGAATTGTGTGCTCAATTAATGACTTAACAACTAGAAATTTCAAAGAAAGTCTACAGCAGTTAGACTGGGATGAGGTTTACAAGGAACATGACGTTAATTTAAAATATAATTTATTTCACGATACATTTGTAAGGGTATTTGATAACTGTTTCCCCAAGAAATTAGTAAAATTTAATCCTAAGAAACCATGCAAAAAAACCATGGCTTACTAAAGGAATAAAAATATCGTGTAGCCGAAAAAGGGAACTATATCTGTCTGCAAGAAAGAGTAATAACCCAGAAACAATAAAATATTATAAAAGCTACTGTGCTACATTAAGAAAAGTTATTAAAAAATCAAGAAGCATGTGCATCATGTCTGAGATTAGCTCCTCTGATAATGAAATTAAAACAATTTGGAATATTATTAAAAGGAAACAGGGCAACCAAGAGTAGAGAAGGAGGGTATTACCATCAAAACAAATGAAAACTTTATTAACAAAAAGTCAGAAGTTGAAAACATTTTTAATGATTACTTTTTAATGTTCTAGAGAAAATAGGATCTAAATGTTCATTAGAAGGAACAAGGCAATTAATGGAAGAGGCCATACCCACACAATTTGATACAATTGAAATCCCATCCACCTCACCTTCAGAAATTAGGAAAATAATAAACTCTATCAAGAGTAAACGGTCATATGGAATTGATGGCATTTCCAGCAGGGTATTAAAAACTTTTTCCCAGGAGATAAGTAGGATTCTCAGTCATATTTGTAATAGCTCATTAAAGCAGGGTATTTTCCCGGATAGACTGAAATATGCTATCATTAAAACTTTTCATAAAAAAAGGGATACATACGATGTCAACAACTACTGGCCCATCTCACTTCTGACAGCTTTATCAAAAATTTATGAAAAAGTTATGTATTCTCGAGTTGCTTCACATATTAGTATAAATAAAGTTCTAACAAAATGTCAGTTTGGTTTTCAAAAAAAGCTTTTCAACTGAAAATGCTATGCATACCTTCACTGATGAAATATTAAATGCTTTGAATAACCGGACATCACCAGTAGGGATTTTTTGTGATCTCTCACAGGCTTTTGATTGTGTAAATCATGGGATTCTTCTAGATAAGCTTAAGTATTGTGGTATGAGTGGGACAGTGCACAAATGGTTTGAATCGTACTTAACTGAAAGAGTGCAGAAAGTTGAAATAAGCAGTTCACATGATGTAGATGAGACAATTAATTCCTCTAACTGGGGAGTTATCAAAAATGGGGTCCCACAAGGTTCGGTCTTGGGTCCTTTGCTGTTCTTAATATATATTAATGACTTGCCATTCTACATACACGAAGATGCTAAGCTAGTACTTTTTGCTGATGATACAAGTATAGCTATCACACCTGACAAACAGGAATTAACTGATGAAATTGTAAACGATATCTTCCAGAAAGTTATTAAGTGGTTCTCTACAAATGGACTCTCATTAAACTTTGTTAAAACCCAGTATATACAGTTTCATACAGTAAATGGCATGACACCATTAATAAATTTAGACTTTGAACATAAATCTGTAGCTAAGGTAGAATATTCAAAATTTTTAGGTGTTTGCATTGATGAGGGACTGAATTGGAAGAAACATTGAAGATCTCCTGAAACGTCTGAGTTCAGCTACTTATGCTATCAGAGTCATTGCAAAATTTGGTGATATAAATCTCAGTAAATTAGCTTACTACGCCTATTTTCATTCACTGCTTTCATATGGGATCATATTCTGGGGCAATTCAATATTAAGTAAGAAACTATTCATTGCACAAAAGCGTGTAATCAGAATAATTGCTGGAGCTCACCCAAGAGTATCCTGCAGACATTTATTTAGGGATCTAGGGATACTCACTGTAGCTTCAGAATATATATATATATTCACTCATGAAATTTGTTATTAACAATCCGTCCCAATTCAGAAGTAATAGTAGTGTGCATAGTTACAACACTAGGAGAAAGGATGATATTCACTATTCAAGGTTAAATCTAACTTTGGCTCAGAAAGGGGTGAATTACGCTGCCACAAAAGTCTTTGGTCACTTACCGAGTAGCATCAAAAGTCTGACAGATAGCCAACTAGTATTTAAAAAGAAATTAAAGGAATTTCTGAATGGCAACTCCTACTACAATGTAGATGAATTTTTAGATAAAACTTTAAAAAAATAAAAAATAAAAAAATTTAAAAAAATTAAAGAAATATATTGATTGTCAAGTATAGACAACATTTACTAAACTGACACGTTCCACATCATTACGACATGTCGTGTATATGATCTATGGTACAAGTATTAATCTAATCTAATCTAAGAAGACCACCACTGGAGAAGACATCAGAGAAGAAGACATTACAAATTTCCCCTGTAGATTGGTTCTTGTAATGCAACATAACTTTTAGTGTGCAGGTGGCAGAATCATCCATAATTAATTTCTTTATATTTGGACTGAATATTTTTGTGAACAGTAATTTGGTCAAATTTGTTAAATTTTCTGCAGTTAAAGTATTCGCTTTTACCAGACATACAGTATAAACTTTGCATGATTCCATAAAACTTTGTGCTTTTCAACTTTAATTTTATAACCAATTAAGTCCATATGATATTTTAAATCCTATGCATTTACTTAGTTATAAAATTAAACTTTTGTTTATTGTAAATACTCCCCAATTTTGTGATCACACAATGTCATACACATATGATGTGTGACATTATGTGAGGGGGTATTGTAATGTATATAGCCCATAAAATTCCTCTTGGTTGGTTAAATGAATTGTTCGATACCAATCGTAAATATGCCTTTCCTTATGCTTAACTACGAATATATTCATAAAACATAATAATTGCAATAATGGTAATGTTTTTCAAATAATTTTGTTAAATTGTTTATGTTCGTAAAAATCATAGCATTAATATTACACAACAATATTTTTCTGCTAACTAACATTTCCTGGCGTCTTTCACTATGTTTGCGATACTCTGTTTACCTTAAAACTGTATAATTACTTTAATTTAGTCATTATTATAATTATAAACAAACCTGTCTACTGCTCTAGTCGTAAATTACTTACGATCTTAATTTTGTTTTGATACAAAAATAATTTGTTACAATTGTCATAATTTTGTGTATATCTTCTTGATGGATGTTCTACAAAAAAAATATTTAATATGTTATGTTGCAACTTCCTTGTCCTAGAATGTTCTAGAATTTCATGTATTGTATATATATGCGCGAATTGGTGCACTCGCAGAAGAGTCTACAATATGTCTTAGAAGTGTTCAGTCAGTCTTTCTACAGCCATGAAGTCATTAGTAAGTCTTTAATCAGTCTTCCTTTTGTATTGGTACAGTCTGAATATGTCAGCCTTTGTGTGTGTGTGTGTGTGTGTGTGTGTGTGTGTGTGTGTTTGTGTGTGTCAATTGTTTGATAATAAATAAGAAGAAACGTTTTTCAACAACATGTACACAGTTTGTAATTCCAATGACTTTGAAGAACCTGTCGTTTCATAATAATGTACAGGTAGGCGAGCTACCGGATCTACCACTGAATGAGAAATAGCAGGTGATGTATGACTATATTTATGAAACACCATTAGAAATGGAAGCAGTTCAGAGACGAGCAGCTAGGTTCGTTACTGGTAGGTTCGACCAATGCGTGTCACAGGAATGGTCCGGGAACTCAAATGAAGGAAAGACGACGTTCTTTTCGAGAAATTCTGTTGAGGAAATTTAGAGTGCGGGAATTTGAAGCTGACTGCAGAGCGATCTTGTTGCCATCTACTTATATTTTACATAAAGACCACAAAAACAAGATAAGATAAATTAGAGCTTGAACAGAGGCATATAGACATTCTTTTTTCTCCTCTTTCTATGTGGGATTTGAATAGGAAAGGAAATACCTAGTAGTGGTACATTGTACCCTCCGCCCATGCACCTTATGGTGGACTGTGGAATATATATGTAGATGTAAAGTTTAGATCAGCGCTCTGTCTAGATGGTCTATAAATCACCTCATGTACCGTGGAAAATGTATAAAGCTACAGTAAGTTACAACACAACAGTCCCACTTATATCCCCTTTTAAGGTAAATATACCCTCAGACCAAAGAAATACACATACAATAACATCCTTCGAAACCTTTTGTAGTAAGACACCAGAATGTTCTTCGAATTATGATTTTGTGTAATATTTGTAGGTGAAGAACCATTTAAATCTAAGTCCACCACGATGAATTAATGTAATTTTGTGTATATACAAATCTTTAGTAACCCATTCTGTGTGTGTGTGTGTGTGTGTGTGTGTGTGTGTGTGTGTGTGTGTGTGTATGTGTGTGTCATTAATTTTACGATGTATTCGTGAAATTACGTTTGTTTATTGGGTGTAACGAATGGCATTGCAATTAATGCACTATTTCCTGTATTGTCGTTAGAATTACGTTTCGTAACTTATTTAATTTTCTACGTGTACTTTAGTAAATGGATGGAGTGAATCACCCTAGAAAAAAGAATTTTGTGTTGCCTTACATGCAGAAATTTCCTAGTAATATGTTCTGAGCGTATGTGTCGTGGTGGTTTTCATTCACTTATCGGGTGTAACAAATGCTAGAGCGACTGGATTTTTTTCCGTGCGAGTGACTGTTTGCAGCTGGCCTGCTCAGCAATCTGCTCGAGCGAGCTGGCTCTCGCTCGTACCACAGCAGTGAGCTGTCGGCCAGGTCGCGATGGATAACGGATGAGTTGTGAGGCCCATGAGTGGAGGCAGCAATCCCAGCAGCGTAAGTTTGCAATGGAGAATTGCCGGGCAGTCTAATTCTGTGGCCAGTATTATGTTCTATGGAGATGTTACACTTCTCGGTGGATGCATAATCTAAATGTTCATATGTTTGTAAAGCTTATGGGACTTAACTGCAGGATCATCAGTAGCTAAAATTACAAACTACTTATGAGCTAACTTATACTAAAACAACACAAACCTCCATGCCCGAGGGAGGATTCGAACCTCCACGCCATCTGCAACGTGGCGCTCCAGCCAACTTCCGCCTGGCGTTGCATAATCTATTCTGTGGCAAATTAATTGTATGAAACTGATGTATGAAAGAGAAAAAACAATTTATTTGTTAAGAATGAAAGAGATTTCTGATGTATGAAAGAGAAAATACAATATATCTCTTATGTTTATTGGTTTTGTACTGTGTATCACAAATGAAACAGCTGTTGAAAGACGACTGTCTGTCGTCTTCCATATATTTTTTATAAAATTGTAATTTATTTGATGTCCCTAGATTAGCATTTTGTTAAAACTAGAATCCCACTCTTTTCTAGGCATGAGGAACAGCATTTTTATTTCATGTTTTAAAATATTAGTTTCTAAAATGTTAGTTAATATTGCTAGGATTTTGTTATTTTAATAATTTATTATTGTGTTTATGAATGTGGCAATAAGTATGGCTTCTCCACTATGCTACTATCCCTGTGAGAATGTGTACTTGCTTTACTTTTAAGTGGATGTGCGAGAATCTAATGGCTGTCTGAATGTGGGTAGTAGTAGCTCGCTTTGCATGCTTCTCTCTGGCTCAGAGTCGATAGTTAGTCGTTACCATCCTTTGCTGCTGATGCTACCAAAGAGGTTTCTACACCCTTTGGCTACAAGCAAGTCGGCGAGCCCTCACCAGAGCGAATCTCGCATCCCTACCACTATGTTTTTTTTTTTTGGTTTTGCCAGTTTCCGGTAGCTTCGCACCTCTTGGCCGCTCGCTCTTCACTTTGTGCTCGGATCCTGGTGAGGTAAGGTTGATTCTGCTCTTGTGTCCCCAGAGATGGTAATGATTCGTTGTTTAGCATGTTTAACGTTGACTCTTGAACTTAGATTCATTTTTCGGAATATTTTTTCCGATCGTGCACGGAAATGTGTTCTAGTTTTTTAATCCAGTGATTTCCAACGGATAAACGCGGTGTATGTGTTTCTAGTTGCAGTTTGATAAAGGCCTGGTATATTCAAATCTTTTGTGATTATGTGGCGGTGTACGAACTCTGTGTAAATTCTTTCTAGCATTGTGGGGCACGGTTTCTAACAGACGATATGTTCATTTTTGTACAGTGTATGTAAAATCTTTCTTATTGTTTCCTTCCATGAGTGATATGTGTTCCACATGGTTGGTTCTTAGAACAAAGCCTTCAGCTTCCACTATTGTTTGTTCCATGTCCATGAGGCACCTAACTATGCATGTATCCTTCTGATTTCCACTAACATTTCGTGATCTCCTCTCCCCGCCTATTTTAATTTTGCTGTTTCTTCTCTGAATTTTTGTAGTATGTACTCAGTCTTTGTCAGTAATTCTCTCCGAGCCTTGTACAACCTTCTTCAATAGCTTTCTCATGAAATTCCATGTATTTCTATGGGTTTTTATTTTTATGACTTTGAAATTATTTCATTTTTCTGGGATTATAATGCAATTGAGAGTTCTGGGGCATAAAATTGATATCAAATTAATTAGAGTACTTGCATAATTATAGTAATTGTGTAATTAGAGTACTTGTATAATTAGAGTAATTGTGTAATTAGGGTAATTGTTTATTTATTTGTTTATTGTAATTGTAATTAATGTAATTACAATTGTAATTACACTTGCATCTGTTCACTCTTCCACATCCAGAGTGGTACTGGACTATCTACGTCAGCCCCATCCCTACCACGTGACCACCGAC
The DNA here is from genome assembly GCA_026315105.1 of Locusta migratoria. Classification (NCBI taxonomy): domain Eukaryota; kingdom Metazoa; phylum Arthropoda; class Insecta; order Orthoptera; family Acrididae; genus Locusta; species Locusta migratoria. The sequence continues at coordinate 50,159,575 of CM048755.1, read as the reverse complement.
CAATGGGGGCACAGCACGTGACCACCCCCTCCCCATCCTACCACGTTACCATCGATCAATGGGAGAACAGCATGATCCCAACCGAATGTTTGCATTCAGACGCAGAGTGTTGGAGGGACAATAACAACAACAACAGCAGCAGCAGCAGCAGCATAGAAAGGATACAATTACGGTAATTACATTTGACTTCCGTAGTTAGGAGACTCCTAGCACAAACATAAATTGGTGGGAAGACCAATTCCTGGTTGCCCTGGAAGGCTTTCGCCCCTGCAATCCGGTGAAGCACCTTCACATTTTTTTTTCTTTATTGTAATTTCAATTCCCCTATAAATGGGCGGGCTGGCAACGCTCACAGGCTCTCTTCAGCCTACAGAAATAAAATTTCACACAGTAGAAACATAGGAACATAAAGGAGATAAAATTATGGAGATAAAGCATACATAAAATGGAGATGTAAAATAAAGATAAAACAAAGTATATAAAATGGAGTGAAACAGTGGCATCATAAATGATTTGATACGTCGATGGTGGAGAATAAAAACAGTTGCACGAAAGTCAGTGGCAAACACACAATTAAAATGAGTGCGGGGCGGCAGCTATGTTTAGACCATCCGCTATTGTGGAATGAAAACAAAAAACACACCACACACACAGAGAAACACACAAGTTAAAACTGATGGTGTCGGCTGCGGGTTGGACATTCACTGTTGTAAAAATAAAACAATGTAACTAAAAGGAACCACACTTGTCGAAGCACTCACATGGAAGCACTAGGAAGTTTCCACAGATGGCGCAGCACTCGCAGCATTGAAGATGTGGTGTGGGGAAAAAGGGGATGATAGGAGAGGGAGAGTGTGGGGAGGAGCCACTGGGCCGCTGGGGAAGGGACAGGGGAATGATGTCCCATCCCAGGAAGCCACGGGGTAGAAGGAAAGGGGAGTGCGGTAAGAGGAGAATCCGGAGGGACCGCTGGGTGTAATGAAGAGGGGAGAAGGGGTGAGAAGGGAGGGATAGTCAGGGCCCTCAGGGAGAGAAGGGGGAGAGGGAGCAAGGGGAAGGATCACAGCTGTTATGAAGGGTAGATGTAAAGTCGGAGGGCATCATCCAGGAGGGAGAGGGTACGGAAGTTGCCACGGGAAACGATACCGAGTGTGGGGCAAGTGGAGAGCAGGGGGAATGCAGTGGTGGAGGCGCGGTAATTGACCAGGTGCAGAGAGGACGGGATGGACTAGAGGATTAGGCGGATCTGATTTGTGGGATCTTTAATGGAGGCGGAGATGTTCACTAAAGAGAACGAGTCGGGGATAAGGAATGAGATCATAGAGGATCCGCTTGGGGGAGGGGGGATAAAGGGGGATACAGAAGGCGAGGCGGAGGGCATGGCACTCCAGTATCTCCAGAGATTTGTAGAAGGATGGGGGAGTGGAGATCCAGGCTGGATGGGTGACACATAGGATAGGACAGATGAGTGATTTGTAGGTATAGATGCAGTAGAAGGGTTGAGGCCCCATGTTCGGCCAAGAAGGAGTTTGAGGAGGTGGAGGTGGGAGTGGGCTTTTTCTTGGATAGTGCGTAGATGGGGAGTCCAGGAGAGGGTGCGATCAGTAGTGAGGCCCAGGTACTTTAGGGCAGGGGTGAGGCGGATGGGATGGTTATGGAGGGTGGGATAGAAATCTCGGGGACAGAAGGAAGGGGTAGTAGGTCAAGGTGTTCTTGGAGCAGGTGGTTGGAACGGGCGAGGTTGGGATCTAAGACAAAAAAAGCGGTGTCATCAGCATATTGGAAGAGGTGTATGGAGGGGCAGGCTTAGGCATATCAGAGGTATACAGAAGATATAGGAGGGGAGAAAGGACAGAGCCTTGGGGCACACCAGCAGAGTGATAGAAAAGGAGTGAGTCGGTGTTGTGGATGGTAATGTAGGTGGGGCGGCTGGAAAGAAAGGAGTCAATCACCCAGACGAAGTTGATGGAGAGAGCAGACCCAATCGTAGGCCCGTTTCAGGTCTAAGGACACAAAGATGGTGGCACGATTGTAATTTAGCTGGAGGGGAAGGTGTTGCGTAAGTCGAAGGAGCTGGTCGTCAGTCGAGAAGGAAGGACGAAAACCACACTGGGTCTCTGGGAGGAGGTGGTGTAGCCGGAGGTGGTGATGGATGCGACGGGACAGGATGGATTTGAAAATTTTGCTGAACACTGGAGTGAGGCAAATGGACAGTAGGAGGAGGCACCAGAGTGGGGTTTGTTGGGTTTGAGGAACATGAGGACTCAGGAGATTTTCCACAGGCGGGGGTAGCAACCAATGTAGATGATGGTGGTATAGAGGGAAGCAAGAGTGGTGAGGAAAGGGAGGGGACATTCCCTGAGGTGGCGGTATGTGATGCGATCATGGCTGAGAGCCATGTTGCGTTTGGTGCGCAGTATCAACTTATGTTGTGTGCAGTGATTGGGGTGTTAAGGTCTGACAGAGGGATGTGGTCCAGGTATTGGAAGCCAGGAGCTAGAGGTGGGATGGATACATAGGTTTTTTCATGGACATCTGGGAACAAGGAATAATCAAAGTTATGATTATCGGGGATGGAGAAGACATCGGAGAGGAAAGAGGCAAAAAGGTTAGCCTTACTGGCATTATCAGGAAGGGGCTGGTCAAGGTGGAGGAGAGGGTACGTGGGTGTAGGTGAGGTGGTGGAATGCTATCCAATACCTGGACGAGTTGACAGGGAGGTGGGCATTAAGCCGTGTCACTGTCTGATGCCAGTCCCGGCGTTTTTTGGCAGTCAGGAGGCTGTGCACATGTCGCTAGAGTTGCCGGTAGCGGAGGAGTGTATCCCGGTCACGGGTTCGGAGGAAGGAGCGGTACAGGCAGCAGGATTCTCGCAGGAGAAGGACAGCCTGTGGAGGGAATGTGGGACGGTGTGGCTAGACAGCTTTGGTAGGGATGTGGGAATGGATAACATCAGACAAGGTCTGCTGAAGGAAGGAGGCAGCTTGATCGATATCTTCGCAGGAGTGGAGGGGGAGAGGGTGGCTTAAGACCTGATGGGTGATGGACAGGCGAAGGGCATCCCAGTCGGCTCGGGAGTAGTCAAGGATGAGTTTAGGATGTGGAGTCAGGCGAGGATTCTGTGGGCGATGGACATTGGTGGTGAGGGTAAGGAGAACGGGATCGTGATCACTGCCTATGGAGTCAAGGACGTCGGCGGTGATGCGCCCAAGGAGATTTGGAGAGACAATGATGACATCAGAGGTGGTGTTGTTTCAGGGTCGGGTGTGGCGTGGGAATGGGGAAATGTCGCCATTGATGGTAGGAAAGAACTGATGCTACTGACAGAGTTCGGCAGGAGTGCGGGAGTGGATATTAAGGTCAGCGGCGACCACGTAGGTCGTGAAGGTGCTATCTATGTGAGCAAGGAAGCATAAGGGATGGGAACATGGGAGCAGACGTAAATAGTAGAACAGGTTGTGACACCATAACTTAAAAACTTTAAATCTTAAATAGTAATACTAATAATTAAAAAAATAAAAAAGTAATTTTCTAATTTTTTTCCAAAGTTCGATTTATCGATAGGTAACTGTGCTGCAATTCGTTTTGTTGTAATGTAATACCAAACTATATTATGTATCAATATTATTGAATTAATTTTTATTTAATTTTTGTGAAACATATGAATATTTTGTATTAAAATATTGTAACTGTGGAACGTAGTGAGGTCCTGGCTTAGGAAAGTTCTAGAAATGTCGAAATGTAAAAGGTGTGTGACAGTACTATAAAGACGTAAGAAGAGGTGGTGCGATGTAAAAGTTGGAAAAGCGCGCCAAGTGGTGCATTGCTGTAGTACAAAGGCTAGAGGGAGGAGAGAGTGCGAGTTTGACCACCAGTGTGAGAGGACATAGTGAGCTGAGGCTGGCTTTGTGTTTCCAAAATTGGCTAAAGAGGCAACTTTCATCTCCAAGAAGGCTTTTAAAATGCCTTGGATGTAATATATATATTACAGCTGCCCCATTGGTTCTAATTTTGTGGCAATCGGCTGTTTATAGCGACGCCAAGAAGATTGTATTTTGTCACTAGTACCCGGAATCAACATTTCTGCATTGTGGAAGCCTCGTGGAAGCTCATCTCTCACTTCACAGATTTGTAGGAAACAGTTGTTATTATTTGTACAGCCATGAACCTCGTAAGTGTGTGTGTTGCATAATTTTAATAATGACCAGAATGAATTTTACTTGATGTAAACCTGGTTATTTTCCAAAATCACAACCTGGAGCAGGGTTCTACTCCTTAAACAGCGAAGTTTCCGAGAATCACTTGAACATTTTTAATAGTGTGGTTTCATAAATTTTGCAATGACAGAAGTAGTTACTTTTTGCTGCTCAGTGACAGAATTTTGCATAGTAATTTAATATAGTAAATCAAGTAAATTTTAAAGTGCATTCAAATTACAAGTAAGAACTTAACTAGTGTTGATAATTTATTTCTTGCCTTATTGCCTACAAGTTTAAATAAAAAGAAAAAGAAAAGTTACTTTGATTGCAATATGCTTTATGAGATTAACATTCAGAGCAGTTAGGTTCTTTTCATGAATAGTAACTTAAAGATTAGCTGCAATTAATTAAAATTCAGAGTTTTGCTTACTGAAAAAGACAAACAACCACACTAAACAGAATCTGATGAAAATTAGTTAATAAGTTCTCATGTAAGTACAATATTTATATTTTCAGTGTATATTTTGTGTAAACATTTTGAAATAGAGAGTGAAAACATTGTGCATGGTAGGATTATTTTCAGAACTTACAGACTGAATAAGATTTAGTGCCCTATTAAATTTTCTCTGTATAAAAGAAAAAATTAGTAGATGTTGGCAACAGACCATTTTCACTTATCTATTGTTACAGTCGTTTTATTAATTACAAATAAAGACAGTGTAGGTCTAATAATTTATGATCTTATCTGCATTATATAATTGTTTTAGAAACTTTTGAGCAGTGGTTTTGTGTCAGTTTAGCAATCTTTGTTCAGTAATTTTTTCTGAGAGCACTGACACTGCAAGTTAATTTTCACTAAGATTGACAGTTGATTTACATCAAGTATAAATGATTAGTCAACGTAATCACTTCAAAGTTAAAGAATACTGAGCACTATTTGTTATGAAGTTTGTCTGCTTATAGTTAGATGCCAGTTGTGTTTCATATATGTGTTGCTCAGTTTAATGACCAGTAGTGAGTGCCTCTATAGCTGTTTCCGTTTGAATTGGGGATTGCATTATCTCTTTCGTTTGCTTGACTGGTTTTTTTACATTTAGTGTAACCAACAACTATTTCTTTTACGTCCTATTGGGCTGGCGACCACCAAACTTTCATAGTAGTACAATTGACTTTTAGTTTAAACAGTGTTAAATCCCATTCCATGACTTTATGGTGTTTACTTACCGAATATTACATATCTGAGGAAACGAAGGGGAACATCTTATGGCATTCTGTTAGGTATACTCACGGTCATTTTAAATCTTTGCAGAGGGGCACATTATGACTATGTTAGTTTTGTGAAGTAGTATTTTGATGTGGTTGGAACTGTATGGTAGACGGAACTTTCCGTTACCTTCATTGTTTTATTGACCTGCATTAACATGAGTAGGAGTGTTGCAACTTTTAAAATTTACTCTTAGTTCTTACATTTATATTGAATTTTCGTAATTGAAGCTATTTTGAACTGAGATTGCAGTGATTGCAATAATATGCTTACTTTATCAAATTGCAGGAAATTTCTCACAAGATTTAAACCTGTAACGTATTTCTCTTTATGCAACTAAGATTTTTTGTAAAGTGCCATGTCATGGTATGTTTTCTTTGAAATAAATGCTTGCTTTACTAAAGTACAAATATTGTTTTATTCTTGTCAACTTAGTAAAAAAAACACATTAAAAAGTATTTTCCTGTGATTGAAGCAAAATGAAATTAGAGCTATTAGGCAAATATTTTGACAGTTTTGCATCAATGGAATGCAATGGTTCCTTTTGAGAACCAGTAATTTTTGAACGACCAATCTCAACAATTCTCTAGTTACCTAATAAGTAGTATGTAATGCCTGATAATGGAAAATGTTTCTACATCTTAATAAAAAGTCAAAGAAATAAAACTTGCTGGAACAATTAAACTATTGTATGTTATTGGTGGATAAACAAGAACTGTCTCCCACAAAAATACTTAAAGGAGGTGAAAACCGTAGTTACAGTGTGTTTAACATGTTGGCTGCCACGATGATGCCAGACCCACCTGCTGTGGCTGGCGGCAGCCACACGGCAGCCAACGTATTAACAAACCTTAATGCATATGTATACACCATGTTTATTGGAAGAGCTAAAATGTGAAATGAAGTCTTGTGGACAGTTCAATTTGCTGATGCACTGTTTCAGTATTGCAAATTTGTTTATTGCACCCTTTATTGAAATCATTTGAATATACTCAGAACTGCCTCTTCCAGAACAAAATTTCACAATGTGTTTATTTGGTAACATCAATATGTGAAAGATTTAAAGTGGAATCTGTTAAGGCCAATTCACACTGTCCGTCACGTCACGGCACCGTCACGTCAAGTTGTATTCACACTGTCCGTCAGTATCCATCACGTCAATTCGCCCATCTCAATATGCGATGTTGAAAGTGAGGTTATGGGTAGCGATCTGTTATGTAGAAAGTCATAGTTTAATACTAGAATTGAAGGAACAACAACGCTAAATGTTATTGACAGCCAAATAAAACTTTACAGTGTATGTTTTTGGCCAACTTACTGGGAACTGAAACAACATTTCAAAACATCGACATCTATTTTCAAGCCAAAAAAAATAAACATATGAATACATCAAACAATACTTATAAGAGCATAAATAGCGCCTGTTTACTTTATCAATTACAATTTGCCCGTTGACATTGTTAATACAGTCGTAAACAACTGAATTTTTGTCTTTTGTTAGAACTGACTTTTTCATTTAAAATGTTATTTAATGATAAATGCGTTATCAGATAACAATCTTATTCTAATAAACAGTTTGCTTCAATCTTTTCTGTTACAATGTTAAGTAACATTAATCATTTTTTGGTTTCAGATATCCAACCTCGATTTTAGGGGGACACTTAACTGACAAAAAATTTAAGTCGTCATGAAACATTTGAGATTTACCCCTAAATCGAAGTATAACAACAAAGTAAAGGAGAATAAGACTTATTTGCATATAAACAGAGCAATCTTCGACTGCAACATTTAATTCGCGTGACGAAAATATGTTCACTTCCGTGTTAGCAGACGACCGTTCCGTCAAAACATTCTTCGCGAGAAAGCTTGACGTGACATTGACGTGACGTGAGGGTCCGTGATGGACAGTGTGAACGCCACCATTAGAAATACATTGCGGAATGTTCTGACGGACGGTCTCGTGACGTACAGTGTGAATTGGCCTTTACAGTTATCGATTTATCGATTATTGTTATGTATATGTATCTTTGGAATATATCTTGTGTATGTGTTTTATTATTCATGTGTCTTCAGTTTGTCAATGCTCAGTGCTCAATAAAGTAATAAATAGAATGAAATTAAGAGGTTATGGGCCCTGCTTACTGTGCCAAAGTAGATTCGAATTGTGTTGAAAGACGTGAAGTTCAAAAGTTATGAAAACGTGGTCGGCTTAAAACAAAATCTTCAATGTGTCCAAAATGTTGGGAGTAAGCATCGCCGTGCCTGTATAAACTGGAACAAGTTTCAATAACTGGAAATTTAAAATTCGTTCACTTTTGGAGAAGGAGCAGCTAGACAGTGTCCTGGACAGTAACCCGCCAGATGACGAGTCTCAGAAGAAGGTGTTCCTCATCAGAGACACCAAAGCAAAAGCAATAATAATTCAAGGTATAAGTGACAAACATTTATACATTATTAAAGATGCAATGAAAGCAAGAAAAATGTTAGCAGCTCTCCAAACAATTTTTGTTCGGTCAAGTGCTTTTGGAAAACTTTCCCTTTGGAGAAAACTAATGAATTTAAAATGTAATAGTAGAGACAGCTAGGGGATCATTTTCTAAAATTTGACACACTCACACGAGAATTGGAAGATCTAGGTACAAAAATCGATGAATCAGACAAGTTGTGTCATCTTTTACTTACTTTAGGCAAAGAATATGAAACTGTGGTAACAGCTCTAGAAGCCCAGCCTGATGTGAAGTTCGATTTTGTGAAAGCAAGAATTTTGGATGAAGAAATTAAACTGAAATCAAGGCTAATAATGGAAAGTGAAAATGAAGTGAGCTTTAAAGCGTCAAGTAGTGAAACAAGAAATGACAGTGGTTGTTTTAACTGTGGTGATAAAAATCAATTCATTGCTCAGTGTTCTAAGAAGACTGTCTTACATGGAAGAAGAGGTAACAAAACATCAGTCCGTGGTTATGGAAATTATAATAGTAATAGGAGAGGTAAAGTTTTTTCTAATTATGTACAAAATGATGAAATTCCATTTGTAGCCTGTACAGACAGTATTGAAGTTTAGTGTAATGAAGAGTTTATTATTGATTTTGGTGCAAGTGATAATATGTTGAAAGAGGATCTGAGAGATAATATGTTTGATATTAAGACAATTGACAAGAAGGTGACTATACACATTGCAAATGGTGGAATTATGGAAGCAGCTGAGAAAGGTAAAGTGAGAATTTCGTGTCAGAATAAAACTATTGTTATAGAAGCATGATTGTACCTGGATTAAGGCATCATTTGTTAGTATTAAGCAAAATAGTGTCTAGAAATTTGGAAGTGACTTTTGATAAAACGTGTATGACTATAAATCGACTTGACTGGAAAATATTATGTTATTATGTGAGAGGACTTTATGTACTGAAAGCTAGTGTTTTGGAGAAAGATGAAAAATGTTTGACTGTTCAATCTACTGGTGTGGAAAATATGTGGCACTGGCGATTAGGACATTTGAATAACGTAAGTTTACGCCTGTTAGGACTTCCATTCAAGAATGAACCATATGAAGTGTGCATTGAAGGAAGCAACTCGATTGCCTTTCAATAAGCAACAAAAATCAACCAAAAGGATTCACGAATTAATTCATTCAGATATTTGCAGACCAATATATCCTATGACTCAAGGTGGTGGAAAATATTTTCAGGTAATTATTGATGATTTTTCAAACTTTGTAGTTTAGTTTCTGCCTTTTATTTACATTTTCAACTGATTTTTTTTTATTTTATTGGTTTTTTTCTGTTCAATAGGACCCAATTGAGGAGTGAGACTCCATGGTCATGGAACAAGTCAATACATTAATTGTTACACAGGAATGGTAATAGAAAAAATTTTAAGTAGTCCTCTGCACACGACAATCTTAAGACAAAGTGAAAAGAATCAATAAAGAAAAAATAAATTAGCTTAATTGTTTAACTTTTCTAGGAGTTCCTCGACAGAATAAAAGGAGTGAGCCATGAGGTAACTCTTCAATTTAGATTTGAAAGCGTGTGGATTAGTGCTAAGATTCTTTAGTTCTTGTGGCAGCTTATTGAAAATGGATGCCGCAGTATACTGTACCCCTTTCTGCACACGTGTTAAGGTGGTGTGATGCAAATGTAGATTCGACTTCTGTCTAGTATTCACCAAGTGACAGCTACTAACTCGTGGGAATAAGCTGATATTATTAACAACAAACGCCATTAAAGAAAAAACGTATTGTGACGCCAGAGTCAAAATTCCCAGACTACTGAAAAGGGGTCGACATGACGTTCGCGAACTTACACCAGATATTGCTCGAACCGCCCGTTTTTGAGCCAGAAATATTCTTTTTGCATCAGGCGAGTTACCCCAAAAAACAATGCCGTACGTCATAAGTGAGTGAAAGTAAGCGTAATAGACTTTTCGTGCTGAAAAATCACTTATCTTAGATATTGTTCTAATGGTAAATATACCAGAATTTAGTTTTGGAACAAGATCCTGAACATGGGCTCTCCATGACAGCCAACTGTCTATATGAACACCTAGAAATTTGAACTGTTCAGTCTCACTTATCACATGCCCATTATGTGTAATCCGAATGTCAGCTTTCGTCAAATTATGTGTTAGAAACTGTAAAAACTGAGTTTTACTGTGATTTAACATCAACTTGTTTTCTACTAGCCATAAACTTATCTCTTGAACTGCATTATTTGATACTGTGTCAATATTACGAGCAACATTCTTCACTACCAAGCTGGTATCATCAGCAAACAAAAATATTTTACAATCACCTGTTATACTCGAAGGCATATCATTTATATAAACAAGAAACAGCAACGGCCCCAAAACAGACCCCTGGGGCACCCCATACTTAATTATGCCCCATTGGGATTGCACATCATAGCCATTTTCTACACTGCGGAGAATTACCTTCTGCTGCCTATTATTAAAGTAAGAGGTGAACCAGTTGTGGGCTATTCCCCGTATTCCATAATGTTCCAACTTCTGCAACAATATTTTGTGATCAACACAATCAAACGCTTTTGTTAAATCAAAGAAGACGCCTAATGTCTGTAGCCTCTTATTTAACCCATCAAGTGCCTCACAGAGAAACGAAAATATAGCGTTTTCAGTCGTTAAACCACTTCTAAAACCAAACTGTACGTTTGACAATAAATTATGTGAACTTAAATGATCAATTAATCTTGAATATACAGCCTTTTCAATAACTTTAGAAAAAACCGATGGCATAGAAATAGGTCTATAGTTGTCTATATTATCCCTTTCTCCTTTTTTATAAAGCGGTTTCACTACTGAGTACTTTAATCTGTTAGGAAACTGACCATTCTGAAAGGAAAAATTACAAATATGGCTTAGTACTGGGCTAACATATGGAGAACAGTACTTTAGAATTCTGCTAGATACCCCATCATATCCACAAGAGTCCTTAGTCTTTAGTGATTTAATTATTGACTCAACTCACCTATGGAAGTATCATGAAGGACCATTTCAGGTAACAGCCTCGGAAAGGCATTTTCTAAAAACGTTATATGATTACCTGTAGAAACTAGAGTTTTGTTTAGTTCCCCTACTATATTCAGAAAGTGATTATTGAATATTACACATATATCTAACTTGGCAGTAACAGAAACATTCCTACTATGCACTGACATTATATCTTCTACCTGCTGCTGCTGACCAGACACTTCCTTCACGACTGACCAGATAGTTATAATTTCATCCCGAGAGTTTGCTATTCTTTTTACGTACCACATACTTTTTGCATTTTTAATGACATTTTTCAGAACCTTACAGTACTGTTTGTAATGAGCTACTGCATTTCATTCTGACTGCTTCTAACATTTTGATAAACTCCCGCTTAGTTCTACATGATACTCTTATCTCCTTTGTCAGCCACCCTGGCTGTCTGTTACTGGAAGTACCCTGTTTTGATTGTTCCAGCGGAAAGCAACTTTCAAACAGTGTAAGAAATGTGTTAAGTAAAGTATTATATTTATCATCTGCATTATCAGCGCTATAAACATCCTGCCATTCTTGTTCCTTAATTAAGCTTAAAAAGGTGTCAATTGCATCTGGATTAACTTTTCTGAGTAGTTGATATTTATGTTTAACATTTGTTTGAGAACAAATACTTTTTAGGATTAAAAGTTGGGCATCGTGGTCTGATAGGCCATTTACTATTCTACTGACAGAGTGCCCCTCTAATAATGAAGAATGAACAAAAATATTGTCAATGGTAGACCTGCTATTTCCTTGCACTCTCGTTGGAAAAAATACTGTTTGCATCATGTTATAGGAATTAAATAGATCTAACAGCTGACTTTTCCTTGAGCTATCACCTACACAATTAATGTTGAAATCTCCACACACAATTAAATTTTTATACTTCCTATACAGTGAACCCAGAACCAATTCCAGCTTGGGCAGAAACATTTTAAAATCTGAGTCAGGGGATCTATAAATAACAACTATTACTAGTTTAGTTCCATTAACATTTACAACTCCTGCACAACATTCAAATATCTGTTCTGTGCAGTGTTTAGAAAAATCGATTGACTCCGATGAAAAATCGTTTATTACATACATAGCCACTCCCCCACACTGCAAGGAACTCTTAGAGTAGAAGGCAGCTAACCTGTATCCTGGCAAAGGAAGTCTCTGAATTGTCACACCACTTAAAAAGTGCTCTGAAATACCAATAATGTCAGAATCAGTATCAATAAGCAGTTCATTAACTTTATCTCTGATACCCTGTATATTTTGATGAAAAACAGTAATTCCCTTATCACTTATATTCTTAGACTTTGTCAAAGGTGGTTCCTTTCTTAGAGGGACTTCCTTTAAGCAGGAATGCCTATCAGCTGTCTTCAGTCTAAAAAAGGTGCAGCCCTAACACCAACTACTACAGGAATTTTTCCATGAGTGAAACCCCCACCCCCTACTACACTGTCAGCTATGAGCTTTGCCAACGTCCCCTTCCCATACCTATTGAGGTGCAGACCGTGCCTAGTAAAATCCGACCTTTGGATAGTCTCAACTGGCACCACTGCAATGTGATCCATGCCCTCCGTCATCAGCGCCTTCTGAAGCCCCATGTTAACACAGCTGACAGCCTTATTAAGACAGGGCCTATCATGACGCTGAAACAGCTACACGAAATGTACATTCATGCCACCAGTTAGAGTTGCTATCCTTTCCAGATCACCACCTATATCATATTCCCCGTCCCTATCAAGACTATTCTCGGCCCCACCCACTATAACTACCTGATCCTCTTTTGAAAAATTCCTACATAAGTCCCCTATGTTCCAAGTGACCTGAGCTAACCCTGCACTAGGCTTCACTATGCTGGTGACCTGGTACTCACTCCCAAGTACTTCCTGCAACTGTTGGCCAACACCTCTGCCATGAGAACTGCCTAGCAGCAGAACCTTCTTCTTCCTAAGAGACCTCTCTACAGATTTCGGCTTCCTAATAGCTGAGGTCTGCTGCGTACCTCCTACACCTACAGCTACAGGAGGTTCATCTCCACTCAACTCTGACAGTTGGTCAAACCTATTTGCAACTTGCAATGTAAAGCTATCTGAATACCTTCTCCTAGCTACCTTCTTGTCAACTGCCAGTTCCCATTCCCCAGCCCCCCTTCCCCTCCTCAACCTACCTAGTTCCTCTTCAGCATTTTTCAACTGCACCTGAAGGGCGCAGATCAAACGCTCCTGCTCCTCTATCATCTTATTCCTGCTGCAAATCCTACAGTTCCAGGAGAGAGCCTCACCACAATGCCCACTGTCTTCCCCACTGCACTCCCCCCCATGAAAATACTTACTACAAATCCCACACTGCAGCCCACTACGCACGACCCTACGACAGAGCCCACACTTTTCACTCATGGTAAAATTTCACAGTTATTTGTTAAGAAAAACTAGACGTCTACGTTATGAAGTTACGTTTCTACAAAATAACTAGGAAGTTTTCTTAACTACAGCAATCAACAAACCTCAGTCTCTACAAATCAAGTAACAACAACAACTAATAGTATCAGAAAAGAGCAAATAATACTACCACAGAAACTTTACACTGTTACTTGTATAAACAAGTTCAAATTCAAGCGTCACTAATAAACTAACTAAACAAAGGACGGAACAGTTATTTTGATAGAAATTTACGATTATGTGACGATTTCAGACTGTGTGTTTAGGGGAATACTGTCCAATAACAAACCATTGTAAGTGTAATAATCTTTTCGGATGGGGAACGTCACTTAATAAAGTACACTGAGAAGGATAAATATTTCTGTATTTGAGACTTGACATTATTCATTGGTGTGATCATTAATAAAGGAAATGTTGTTACCCTAACTCAGGTTTGTCTGAGTAATGTGGTAATACAAATATTTTATAAGCAGCTTCTTCTCCATCTGGAAAAATAGGCCCTAAATGAACTAATGACACAGTGTGCATTAAAATGTTTTATTGTGGGTACAAAGTAGGTACAATCCAAACGGTCTATTGGTATAGGCAATTCTAAGATAAATAACTGTTGCAGCTACTTGATCTTCAGGATACTGGGAAATACAGATGTTGTAAAGGTGTGTCCCAAATTCTTAATTACTGTACATTTAAAGCCTTTATGGCAATTTGTTGACATGTTGTTAGTTCTGTCGAAGTATGATGTTTGTCAGATGTTTCATCCAGTATGAGTTGCTGACATTGCCCAAATTTCACCCTCCAAGAGTGATAAAATATGAATCTTTAACAGTGCTAGCCAATCTGAGCCTGAATTGATGGTAGCGAAACGTCAGTTGCCACATCAAACAAACATGGGCTGAAAACTTCAAGACAGAAGCCAACGCGCTCCGTGAACAACATAGATTGTAGCTGGGTACACAGTTTAAAGAACGTCATTATTGAATATTTATTTTAAAAAATAAGTTGTTGAATAGTTGAAAGACGACTGTCTGTCGTCTTCCATGTGTTTTTGTATATTTCTGTAAAATTATAATTTATTTAATGTCGCTAGACTATCATTTTGTTAAAACTTGAACCCAACTCTTTTCAAGGTTTGAGGAATAGCATTTTTATTTCATGTGTTTAAATATTAGTTAATACTGCTAGGTTTTTCTTATTAAGTTATGTTAATAATTTAGTATTATATTAATTAATGTGGCATAATTATGGCTTCTCCGCTACGCCACTGTCCCTGTGCGAATGTGGAGTTGTTGTACTTTTAAGTGTGTGCGAGAATCTATGGCTGTTTGAATGTGGGGAGTGATAGCTCGCATTGCATCGTTCTCTCTGGTTCAGACTCGATAGCTGCTAAGGGGACCAAAGAGGTTTCCACACCCTTTGGTTGCGAGATGGTTAGCGAACCTACTCCAGTGCAAGTGTACTCGCTCTCCATCCCCACCACCGCTTTTTCTTGAATTTTCCGGCTTACGGTCACTTCCCGCATCCCGGTGGCCGCTCGGAGATTCATTCCGGGCTGGTTATCTGGTCATCTGGTTCTGCTCTTGTTTCTGGAGATGATACCGTTTCATTGACTAGCACGTTTAACTTAGATTTGTGAACTTAGAATCATTTTTTAAAAATATTTCCTCCAATCGTGTGTGGAAATTTGTTCTCGTTTTTCAATTCACTGATTTCCAATAGATAAACGTGGTGTGTGTGATTCTAGTTGCAGTTTGATAATGGCTTGGTATATTAAAACATTTTGTGATCATGTGGCGGTGCATGAACTCTGTGTAAACACTTTCTAACTTTGTGGGTACCAATTTCTAATAGGTGATATGTTCATTATTGTAGAGTGCACGTAAAACCTTCTCATTGTTTCCTTCTGTGAGTGACATGTGTGCCACGTGGTTGGTTCATAGAACAAAGCCTTCAGCTTCCACTCTTGTTTGTTCCATGCCAATCAGGCAAGTAACTATGCGGGTATCCTTTTAATTTCCACTAATATTTCGCGATCTTCTCTCCTCGCCTATTTTAATTTCGCCGTTTCTTCTCTGACTTGTAGTAGGCTCTCTTTCTTTGTCAGTAATTCTCTCTGAGCCTCGTAGAACCGCCTTCAATAGCTTCTTCATGTAATTCTAAGCATTTCTAGGTGTTGCATGCCGTAGTACTTATTCTTATTTTTCAGACTTTATAATTATTTCAGTTTTACGAGTATTTGGGGACTGGACTTCATCGGTCTCTATCATCCTTCCCTATTGCGTGTAGCTGTATTTCTTTCGGTTCTTCATGTAATTCTAAACATTTCTATGGGTTGCATGCCGTAATTCTTATTTTTATTTTTCCGACTGTGTACTTATTTCATTTTTTGTGGTTTTCCTGAGACAGGACCTCATCCGTCTCTGTAATCGCCCCCTATCACGTGTAGCTGTATTTCATTCGCTTCCTTATATAATTCTAAGCATTTCTATGGGTTGCATGCTGTAGTTAATTTTATTTTTTTCGGAATCTGAGTTTATTCAATTTTATCGGTTTTCGGAACCACATGGGTCCGAATTCCGACTTCCGGGGTTTGCAGCTAGTCGCCTGAGTTCACGCCACTTCTCATGTAAAACCAGTACATTGATCGCTTTCTAACAGACTTCAGTTAAGAATCCAGCGTGATTTAGTATAATGAATCCGATTTTCAACCACTTCACCTTCAGTGGAGTGCGTTCATGTAACGTAGCCGTGTGTCGCTGTTAGCGTGTTTGGTCACGGTCCAATTCAGATGTAATTTAACTTGGCTCTACATGCGCACCATCTCAAAACAGGCACGACAGATCAGAGCCAGCTTCAAAGTGTTTTGTATAGTGTGTCTTGTGCTACCTCCGACTTGCTGAATTTCGTCGACGATAGCGGCGCCTGCTTCCCCCTCGTCTCAGCACGCTGATTTTGGTGAGTTTCGCTGTGGCATCGTGTGTGTGTGAGAGAATGAATGTTATTTGTGAATCATTCCCCCCAGTAGCGTTAATCATGTATAATTTATGCTGGGCACCGTCCACATTAATCCATGTAAGAAATGCATTTTTATTGTATTAACGAAATTGGTTCCCCATTTTGCTAGTTTTCTATCTGAATAAACAAGTTTAAGTTCAGTATAATCCGTAAGTTGCCTATAAATTGTAGTTTTAGAACACCTTCCCTCTTTTATTTAACATTGTTCTTCACAAGTGCTGAGAACAAGTTCTTATGCAATTTATTTACGACTAAATTCCGTTGCGCCATAAATGTTTCTTAGCCACCTTTCTAAGATAACTTTAATTGTGGTGGCTTGCTTATTAATGTTTGTGTGTAATAACGTCTGAGCTGCTATGTATATTGACCACTGTAGAATTAACTTGCTGTTATTGAAGTAATTTGAAATGAGTCAGTTCTCAGTTTGGGCCAGGGAACAAGGCTTTGTAGCTGGGAGTAACCAGTAGTTCACACGGACCTCATTTACTAATTTTAGTAATAAAACAAGGCTCTTGTTGTGTACAATGGTCGACTTTTATCTGGATTACCGCTGCCAGGATTCGCTCTTCTAGCGGGTAATCTGTTTAATGAAATAGTTTTTGTTTTAAATGCGTGCGGGAATATTCTTAAAATAATCTTCTTTCCCCTCCCAGTGGATGAATGTGTGAGATTAGCAGCGCACATTAATCTATTTCATTTTGTTTTTCAGCACTTTCAGTGTATTTTGTGTGTGTGTGTGTTTTTGGAAGGGTGTTTTTATTTAATTGTTTTTGTGAAAAGAGCACAGTCACAGTACATTGCGTGCGAATGGTTTTTTTTTTTTTTTTTTTTTTAACCTAATTTTGTGTTTGTTACTTTTGTTGTTCTAAATTATTTGTGATGATGGAGAATAGTTCTACCTTGTCCGTATCCACTCGCTCTAGGCGTTTAAGCCAAAGGCACCACCGTGAAAAGTCGTCTAGGTCAGACCTTTCCACCGAAACGGAAAAGGTAGCGAGTACAGAGGGCCGTGTTCCTATTGAAAATGCAACTAGTTTATACGTGGACGCGACCGGAAGTGAGGGCATGGGCGAACAAAGCGAACCGCATACAAATATGCCGGTTTCTGCTACTGCGCAAACTAGTTCGACCAGTGTTACTAGGCCCAACTGTGTTTCTAATACGACTCTAAGCGACCTCATGGCTTTCATGAGAGAACTAAAAGCAGAAATGAAAGCAGAGGTAGGTTACATAATGGAAGCGCAAAATGCTTCAGTCCAGGCCGAACTTGTCAAGGTTTCTGCGCAGTGCAGGGAGGCGCAAAGTAACACCATTCAGATTATTAACAATAATCTGGATGGGTTGTGCACCGATATAGTGCAGCCAGTTCAGGAACAGCATGAGGTAGCAATGAATGGTATCTCAGAAAACGCGACCAAAATTTCAGGCAATGCAGAAGCTATATCTGCCGTCTCCGAACGTGTAGCTACTAAAATCCACTTTCTTGAGGAGAGAGTCGAAATAGTTAAGACTGAGGTCCACTCTCTTAACGAGGGAGTCTATTTGGTAGACGATCGGGCGAAAACACGCACCGATGAACTAGGCGCACGCACAGCTGAATTAGGCGCGTGCTTTGAAGAACTGGCCACCTCGGTGGCGCAGCTTCTACGGACCGGGGAGACAGCGGCAGACAGGGCAGCTCCCGATGATATAAATGAATCGGAGGAAGTTAGCGACTTACTCCGATTCGAGGAACAACAGTGGGAAATTAACCCTAGGCGTCCCAATATAGTGGCCGATTTAGAAGAACGCATCGCACATCTGGAGCAAGTCTCCGTTCCACCCCCGCCTCCCCCGCAAGTAGAAAATGCCTGCCGTAGTTTGTGTGGAGGTCGGCCCTTTCCTTCCGTCCGCGGAGATGATTTGGCATTTGAGGAGGAGGAGGTCGAACCTCTACATGCCCGCCCTCCCATAAGAGAAAGACTGAGTCGACTGCCTGTGCGAGAGCCAGTGCAGGCATTTGATTATAACCACTTTATCACTGTAAAAAAGTACCAGGTCTTCCGAAACTCTGCAAGCAGGATACACCCGCGTGCATGGCTAGAGCAATTCGATTACTCTCTGCCTTCGAACTGGCCATAAGGATAGAAAATCGAGTATGTGTGTGGATATCTCGAGGGGGAGCCCGCCACGTGGATGCGACCTCTCTTAAGATATTTCCGCTGCTATGATGATTTTAGGGAACAGTTCCTGTCTGCCTACTGATCGGAGAAGCAACAGGAATGAGTAAAAAGCAGTATTATAGAAATCCCCATTTTGCTAAGAGCAATTGCAAGAGTCTCTAAGAATTCTTTTGAGGAATGATGCAGAGAAATCAATTCCTCAACTACCCATACCCTCCGCATGAATTGATAAGAATTTGCGCGTCGAAGCTCCCACAAAATGTGTGCAATGCCGTCCTTGCAGGAAGCTGCAAGGAGGACAATGAGTCCTTCCAGGCTTACCTGGAGGACTTAGAATATGACAAAGATTACGGACCTACAAGAGACGGCAACATGCTCTTCAAGGAGAAGTAATCATGGTGCTAAGAGTGCTAGGCACGACCATGCGGAAAGCAATAGCACTGCAGAGTGCTCTCCTGCCAACGCTGAGAATCAGCAACAGCTGAGGAACGGGCACGGTTATTGGCGTGTCAAGCGAGAAGACAAGTGGCGAAAGTTCGGGAACGGAAATAAGAGCTACCGAGCTGATAAAGGCCCATGAAAACCACGCGACCCGCCAACAGAAGACGTGGAAATCAGGTCCGCTGATCCGCACCATAATAAACCGAAGGATCCTGGTCCTAGCACGAGCCAATGACAATCCACGGAAGTTTATCGACACTCGTTCAACTTGCTAGGAAAAGAGCCAGTTCCGTCCGAAACTAGCAGGGGCAGATTACATTAGGGGGACACTTCTCGAGGAAGAGCCTACTGCAGTAGCGCCAGCGATGCAACCGCTTATTACAGTCAGCATTAAGGACGTAGTTCTGGAATGCGTACTTGACACCAGCAGCGACGTTTCGGTCATGAGCGATTCCGCATTCGGCCGTTGTCAGACAGTGGGGACATGGCCTGTACTTCCTTTGCAGAGGACAAAGGTAAAGGGTGCATTGGTCGGGTGCAGTGTTGATGTCAAAAGGCAAGCGGAAGTTGCATTTGAGTGTCAGGGTCACGAATTCTGCGTGAATTTTATTATCGTGCCTCATTGACGGTTGATGTCCTACTAGACGTAGAATTCCTCCTCGCACATAACGTCCTGTTCGATTTTAGTGAAGGGGTAGTGCGATTATGCAAGGGGAACGCCATCATCACATTGAAATTCGATGAGTGTGCTGCTAAGGTGGACTCTGCCGACCGCTACTGCTAGTTTTTGTATGACTTCTGCCCGGCAAATGCTACCGGTTCTTTTAGTTCCTGCAGAGAGGATACAGTCATACTCCACTGCGGTATTGACGACGAAAACGCGCTATCGAACGAGATTGCTAAGAAAGTCATGCTTATAGACGACGCACAAGTACTGAGGAATCCGAGCTGTCCCAAATCCTCCGTGAGCACTCTTGTGTGATCTCTGAGACTCCCGGCACTATAAAGGGATTTGTTTACCGTTTCAAGGTCCGGGAACATAGGATGTTCTTCGTTCAGCCATACCCGATTCAGTGGGTGTATAAGGAGCGGGTCGAGGAGGAAATTAAGTGCATGCTGGCGGAAGGAGCTATTGAACAAGCTGTAAGTTCATACAACAATCCGCTGCTGGTCGTTCCGAAACGAGATAACTCGATTCGGCTTGTTCTCGATTCAAGACAAATTAACTCGGTGATAGAACCGGAGACGGACCGACCACAGACTTTGGATGAATTGCTGCAGCAATTTCACGGCGTACGCGAGCTTTCCTCCATAGCCCTGCGCTCCAGTTACTGGCAAATTTAACTTGACCCGAGCTGCCAACCTTACACTGCCTTCCTATGTTTCGAAACCTGCCACCAATTCCGTAATTGCCTTTCAGACTCATCGTCAGTTCTGCTGCGTTTATCCGCGGGTTTAACAGTATCTTGCACGAAGACTTAACGGAAACGGGTAACCACGTACGTGGACGACGTCCTAATAGCCGAGAACTCGTGGGAAGACCATAATGATGTTCTTAAGCGGTTACTTCAGGTATTCGGACAGTCGGGAGTGACTGTAAACCTAATGAAATCAGAATTCGGCCTCCAGGAAGTGAAGTTTCTTGGCCACATTATATCGGAGGATGGTATCCTACCAGACCCGTCCAAAGTAGAAGCAATTAGAGAATTTCCGGTCTCCTCAACGAGGAAACAAGTCAGAGCCTACTTAGGGCTTATAAATTTTTATAAACGATTCCTATCAATGGAGAGTATAGCCACACCAACTATTTATGGGCTTACGAGCAAGAATAAGGTTTGTAAGTGGACTGCGAGTGCGCAAAAGGAATTCGAGGACGTGAAACGCGCCTTGTTAACCGCGCCCCTGTTAGCCCAGCCTGACCTATCGAAGGATTTCTGTTTTGGAACGGACAGCTCTAAGGTCGGAATAGCTGCAGCGCTGTTTTAAGAAATTGAGGAAAATGGGGTGGTACAGCGAAAGACGATTGCTTTCGCGAGTCGAGTACTGAACAAGTGTGAGCGCAATTACTCCGTGAATGAACTTGAAGCTCTTTCCGTCGTCTTCGGTTTCCTTGAGTTCAGAGGGTATTTGTTTGGGAGGATGACCAAAGTATATGCCGATCACCGCACATTAGAATTTCTAATGTCGGCTAAATTGACGCATGGTAGGTTGTCCCAGTGGGCGTTGTTTCTCCAAGAATTTCGTTTTACCGTGGTTCACATACCCGGAAGCGAGAATGTGATGTCTGATGCTCTTTCTCGCTCTCCGGTTGGTTTGACGCAAGGGACCAATGATGCACTGAATGAAAATTACTTCAGTGTCTTATATCTCCATGGCGTTGCTTTCGAGAACTTTATTACCGCCTCCCTTCATGACATAGTGCGGGAACAAAATAAGGATGAGATTTTGAGAGATGTGAAGGGCAAATGGCGTGATCAGACTCATCTGTCGATCCGACATTACTACCTAATTAGGCGAAATATCTTGTTCCGACATAGCGACACCAGGCAATCGAACTGGGTTGTGTGCATTCCAGATGAGTGGGTCAACAAACTCATCTGGCTTACTCACCTAGGCTACGCACACTATGGACCCCGCAAGTGCTACCAGAAACTCCGTGATACCTGTTACTTCCTATGTATGGAAAAAAGGATCCGAAAAGTGTAAGCTTTGTCAAAAATCTAAACCTCCTATGGTTACACACCAAGCTCCCCTCTTTCCTATAATCCCTTCTCGGCTTCGTGAGTTAGCTGCGGTCGATCTCTTCGGATTGCTACCACGCACAATGAATGGCTATTCTTACATCTTTGTGGCAGTGGAGCTAACGTCAAAATTTGTTACCTTGACTCCTTTAAGGAGAGCGACCGGTTGATTCGTTGCTCAGGCTTCTTACGACAAGCTGTCTGCTGCAGTCGCCGCTCCAGTTAGTCCGCCATTTTCCTCCGTATTTACGTATATTTTGCGTTAAGTCGAAGTTTATGATCAGAATGTATTACAAAATGTATTTCTAATGACGGCATTCACACTGTCCGTCACCAAACCGTCACCTAACGTCAACGTCACGTTAAGCTTTCTCAAGAAGATTGTTTTGATTGAACGGTCGTCTGCTGACATCGGAAGTTAACCTATTTTCGTCACGCGATTTTCATACTGTAGTCGACAATTACACGGTTTGCACGCATACTTGTCTTATTAATCTTTAGTTTATTATTATACTTTTGTTTAGCGGTAAATTGTAAATGTTTTATGACGACTTAAATATTTATCTCAATTATTGTCAAGCGAAAAGCGAGGTCGTACATCTGAAACTTAAAAATGGTTTATGATTTGCAATATCGTAACAGAAAAGACTGAAGCCAATTGTTTATGTGAATAAGATTGTAATTTGATGATGCAATTTTCATTAAAAAGCATTTTAAATGAAAAAGTCAGTCCAAATGAAAGACAAAAATTCAGTTGTGCATGACGTTATTAACAATGTCATTGGGCAAATCGTAGTGGATGAAGTAAAGAAGGTCTATATACGCTCTTATAAATATTGCTTGATGTGTTCATAAGTTTATTTTTTTCGCTTGAAAATAGATGTGAATGTTTTGAAATGTTGTTTCACTACCCAGAACTTTACCACACTAAGTTGACTAAAAACATCGATTGCAAAGTTTTCTTTGACCGTCAATAACATTTAGCGTTGTTTCCTCATTTCCAGTATTAAACTATGACTTCCTGCATAACAAATCGGCTTTTATAACCTCACTTTCAACATCAGGTTTTACTGTTCTATTACGTTTATCGTCTAAACACGCTGCCACAAGATCTTGCTTGCGTTCGTAGTTCAGGGCTAGTACGCTAGGAGCGCTTCAGTAGACTATTATCTATCTTGTTCACCTTCGTTCATCGTTTAAAAAGGGCTTTAATCGCTATAATTATCACGCTTCGATACTAGCGCGATCATACTAGTGCAGCCGTTCGAACGACTGACGGCCGCCATTAACGCAACTTGTTAGCAATCTATTACAAGTTCGTTGATCGTTTAAAACGGGCTTTAGAGATGCCACAGAGAGGAGACGACGGCAAGACAAAGTCAGTCGCGTGGTAAGAGTGTTCGAAGTGGGCCAGAAGGTCCTAGGACGCTCGCGAAGACTCTCGAGCAAGAGTCATTCGCTTACTAAGAATTTTTCCCCCTTTTTGTCGGACCCTACCGTGTCACACGTATAGCCCACGAGAACGCCGTGGAGCTAGAAACTCTTTGCACTAGGAAATCCAGAGGACTCCACCATGTCTCGAGCCTGCGGTTCTACCGTGAGTAGGCAGGCGCCTAATTGTGTCATAAGTTTTGTGTAATTTTCTGTTTGCTAAGGTAAATTTAAGTGACATTCCTACCACCCATGTCATTTGTGTTTGTAGATTTATGCTGTATTTTGTATGCCTTTTCTAGTGTTTTATTTAAATGGTTTGTTTTAATATGTATTTTGTTATATGTGTCCTTTGTATGTGTATGTGTTTGTTGTGCGATTTCATTTCACCATAACGCATCTTCAAGTTGTATGCGTGTTTTGTGTACTATAAGGTACACGCCCCTATTGGGGTGGATAACAGCAACTTGCCAGTTCCATCTTGTCGGCTGTTCGACGTACGTTACCTTGACGCTCCGTTTTGTACATAAAAAAATTATTTGTGTGACATGTTCAAGTGTCTCTGTTAACTATAAGGCTGCCTACCTCACATAGTCCCTTTCTTTTTGACCATGCTTTTATCTTTTTGCTTCCATCGAGAGGGTTGATGGTGCATAATCAAAGTCCTTAGGCCATGTTAAGTATTTTATTGTGTATATTTTGTGTATGTCTTGTTTATGGTAATTTGTGCCCCTGTATGTCGTTTTACGTGTGTGTGCTCTTCTTCACTGTGAGTGAAACTGGCCTTGTTTAGCAAGTGCTTTAGTTGCCACCTTTACTGTAAGTTTTATATCGGCAATCTCCCCGTTAGGTAGCATGTTTATAAGACGCCGTGGTAGCCGCCATCGCCGTAATTCATAGGATTTTAGTTGCACGTAGATGCACTGTGGTGTTGATGCTCAGGGGTCTAGATAATTTTGTCTAGGGATTGTCAGTTTGAATAACAGGAGCTGTGCGATTCGACTGGAAGACGGTCGCGGCTGAGCACTATCGAAGGGGTTCATCAAAATTTCATTGACAATATGAAGCCTGGCTTATTAATAGAACCAACTTATATTTTTCAGATAAGTTTTGAAGGGCAATTTTGTAAATTAAAGGACGGAACGTGATCTGTAGAAGAGACCGGACTCGCATCCAGAAGAGGGCAGAATGACAGATGTGAGGAAATACAAACAAAAATAAAGGGGCTGAACAAAGACAAGCTCCACGTCAAGGAACGTTCCGTCCCACATGTACCATGAGTTTCTAACACCGATAGGACGGTAAAACTCTAATCTCCATTTTTTGTTTTGCAGCATAATTTTTGGAAAAAATAGGTTACATTGTAAGTCAATGTTACCTTAGATTATTTTATTAACTTAGGATTGTTTATCTTCTGTAAATTTGTAGTGTTTATTTTATGCGATTGCACACTTGATCATGTTTTGTCTTTTTTATTTCTAAGATGTACTATTTTTTTTTGATAATATGTGTCACGGTTTTATCTCGCCTCTGCGTGAGCGGGTTTTGTAAGACTGTTTCCAGGCCCTAAGCACGAATTTGCGGCGTTGGAACCAGACTGACGGGCTCAAGAAAACTCCCTCCCCCTTCGCACTGTAATTAGTTAGTTAGGTTGCGCCCGGGCAGTAGGTAGTTATGCAGTAGTTAGTTTGCGTAGCGTTGCATAGAGCTTGGTAGTTCATTTTTTTTTCATAGCGCTGCTTGCTGCATGGGTAAAAATAGCTGTGCTTCACTGACACTAACCCTGAGAGTCCTGACTTAAAGTTTAAGTTATTTATTATAAATATATTATGTTCAATGTGATATTAAGTTAGAGGATAAACTATTATTCTTCTATTATTATGTATTATTTCAATGTAATATGTCAATTTTTGTTTTCGCCCTTCAATTCATGGGAAGTAGAAATTTTTTGTATATATCTATGAACATTGTATCCTTAATGTTAAAATATATATTAACGGCTAAAGACCTAGGCGTTCTGGTCGCCATATGGCTAATTTAAATGATTTTTTTTTGTTATATACCTCTGAGGCTTCTAATTTTAAAGTGTTTTTCTATGAACCTCTATTGAGGTGATTTGTATATTTGTTAAATATTTTGGTTAAATAAGAAGGCACTCCACGTTTGTGACACAATGGAGTTCCTCATAAGATTAATATGTCCTGTGGTAACACGGTGCATCAAAGAGTTGGCAAGGCCAAGACGGAGGCACACGCCCGTGTACTTCACACCCGCTTCGCGCCAGGCAGCAGTGCGAGACCGACCTGGGATTCGGCAGGGTCCAGTCAAGCGATTCCAGCTGGCTACACAAACTACGTGACCGGCCAGCTACACAATAGGGATGGGAAAAACCGACCGGTTAAAACCGATACCGGTATTTTAGTTTTGAATAACCGGTTTTTTCGGTATTTATTTGGTGTCGGTTGTAACCGGTTTTTTCTAGTTATTGCCAAGAACCGGGTAAAAAAACCGGTACGACTACTTCCTGTATTAGTGGTTCAAAATGTGTTTTTTGTAAGTAATTTAAAAAAATTAAAACTAGTAGACCCTAATATTTAGGACTATTCCTAAAATTTCCACTGCTGTGAAATATTAGGTCATCGCAGAAACTAAGAAAAGCGATCAGTGATAATTTAAGAACAATCCCGGCAATCAGAAACGCGTGGCATAAGAACTTAGGAACTGGTGCAGCAACTGAAGCATCGATGCACCTGTTGCCGTGTGGCGAGGCCTATTAGACGACGCGCGTGCACCGGCATTGTACTAGACTTGCATCCGTCTGGTCATGCGGCAGTTCCTTGCTGTCGTCGCCAGACATCGGTTGTGTCTTAAATGCTGTGTCATTTAAGGAGAAAGCATCCAAAGTGTTTCTTGGAAGAGAAGGTAAATTCGATTCATATACCTATTATGTAAGCTTGGAATAATAACTTTTAATGTATTATCATATTTTTATGCTAACAACTTTTATTAATGTGATTCCTTGAAAGCGAGGGGCTTTTTTAATAACCAATATGGGTTTGGATAACATTGATGATGTGGTGCCTCGCGAGATAGCCATGCGGCCTGAGGCTCCATGTTACGGACTACGCGGTTGCTCCAGTCGGAGGTTCGAGTCCTCCCTCCTGCCTCGGTCATGGGTGTGTGTGTTTCCCAAGCGTAAGTTAGTTTCAGAGTTAGATTAAGTAGTTTTTAAGTCTAGGGACCGATGACCTAAGCAGTTAGGTCTCATAAGAACTCACACTCATTTGAACATTCTTTGATCATGTGGTACACAGCTTTCCTAGTTCAATTTGCATAAATTTACACTGACAACATATTTTTTACCTAAATTTTAACTAAATATCGTAAGTTTCGGTTTCGGCCGAAACTAGAAGCGCCGAAAATTCGACTACGGTTTCTGTTTCGGCCGTAAAATACGTTTAGGTCGAACTCTATTGGAGATAATAGCAATAAAAAACCGAAAACCGGTTATTTAAAAAACCGGTTATCTTCAGCAATTTTTACGGTGCGGTTAAACTGGAGATGAAAAGAACCGGTATAACCGAAAACCGATTGTTTCAGCGATAGCCGCCATCCCTACTACACAATGCTACCAACTGTCGGCGTGTACAAAAGAGTTGGGTGATTAGCAGCAACTCACAAGCTGGTGCCCACCCGGCCTGATCCCAACAATCTCTTCCGGCGGTCAACCTTCGCAGCCGCCCAAGCAATTGTCAGGTTGCCTGTCAAGGGTACAAGGGACACCAGGCCTTGCGGACAGGTGCACTAACCACACCCACCTACTGACATCAGATGCAGTTGAATAGCTGAGTATCTTCTTATGTGTGTGGGTTTTAGCGTCCTCACAGTACCTTCTAGAAGATTGTCTCCCTCCCTCTTCAAAGACTAATGAACTAATGAGAACAGTGTTTATTGGCTTAAAAACCAGTGTTGAGTGGACGGCAATGTGAAGGACAGCATCAGGTTGAAAAGTGGTGTGAGTAATAGAAACAGTGAACGCTCTGAGAGTGCAAAATACGATTCACCTGCTAAGAGGCCCTTTCCCTGTAGCGACCCTGGTCGCCCTCAGCAACTTTAAAAATCTGGCATGAACATATCTTTTTTTCCTAATTTGGAGTAATTTTGAAAACATTTTATCCATTTTTTTAATGAGGAACTGTTTTAGCATAACAGCACACATTCAAAATTGTGATCTTTTTTTTTTTTTTTTTTTTTTTTTTTTTTGTGTGTGTGTGTGTGTTTCAACCTCATGTATATTTTATATTTATGATTTATCTATCTATGTCTCCTTGTAAAGTTTGCATTGTTATACATGTTGTCCCAATCCCATGGTCTTTTTTTTAAGCTTATGGGACTTAACTATGGGGTCATCAATCCCTAAACTTACAAATTACTTATGAACTAACTGATACTAAGGATGGCACAAATATCCATGCCCGACGGGCTATTCGAGCCCCCGACCGTAGTGGCCGTGCAGACTGTGGCTGGAGCGGCTCAGTCCTCTCGGCCACCGCGGCCGGCTCCCGTGGTCTTAACAGCCACATCTGCATCTCCATTGTTTTAGTTTTTATGGCAATTATTATTTTTCAATGTGTATTTTTGTTGTTGCTGTATTTGCTGTTTTTGAGTGACGTGCCCCAGCTGTCTATGTCGCCCATAAGGCAACCACATGTTAGTTTTGAAAAGTTTGCTGTATATGATGTAATATAATTACCTCAGCCTACATCAAACTTTTCAGTTAATGAAGGGGTGATGAAAGACGACTGTCTGTCGTCTTCCTTTTTTTTTAAATTCTGTAAAGATATAATTTATTTAATGGCACTAGACTATCATTTTGTTAAAACTTTAACCCCACTCTTTTCAAGGCTTGAGGAATAGCATTTTTATTTCATGTGCTAAAATATTAGTTAATATTGTTAGGTTTTTCTGATTTTGTTGTGTTCATAATTTATTATTATATTAATTAATGTGGTATAAGTACGGCTTCTCCACAACGCCACTCTCCCTGTGTGAATGTGCAGTTGTTGTACTTTTACGTGTGTGCGAGAATCTGTGGCTGTTTGGATGTGGTGAGTGATAGCTCGCTTTGCATCGTTCTCTCTGGCTCAGAGACGATAGCTGCTGACGTGACCCTTTGGTTGTGAGCTAGTTAGCGAACCAACTCCTGCACAAGTGTACTCGCTCTCCATCCCCACCAGCGCTTTTTCTTGGATTTTCCGGCTTACGGTCGCTTCCCGCGTCCCGGTGGCCACTCGACGATTCATTCCGGGCTGGTCATCTGGTGAGATAAGGTTGGTTCTGCTCTTGTTTCTGGTGATGATAGCGTTTCATTGACTAGCACGTTTCAGTTAGATTTTTTAAATTTTTTTTATTTATTTTATATATATTCTCCGATCGTGTGCGGAAATGTGTTCTCGTTTTTCAATTCACTGATTTCCAATAGATAAACGTGGTGTGTGTGATTCTAGTTGCAGTTTGATAATGGCTTGGTATATTAAAACATTTTGTGATCATGTGGCGGTGCATGAACTCTGTGTAAATACTTTCTAGCTTTGTGGGTCCCGATTTCTAATAGGTGATATGTTCATTATTGTAGAGTGCATGTAAAAATCTTCTCATTGTTTCCTTCTGTGAGTGACATGTGTGCCACGTGGTTGGTTCATAGAACAAAGCCTTCAGCTTCCACTCTTGTTTGTTCCATGCCCATCAGGCAAGTAGCTATGCAGGTATCCTTTTAATTACCACTAATATTTCGCGATCTTCTATTCTCGCCTATTTTAATTTCGCCGTTTCTTCTCCGACTTGTATTACACTCTCTTTCTTTGTCAGTAATTCTCTCCGAGCCTTGAACAACCGCTTTCAATAGCTTTTTCATGTAATTCTAAACATTTCTATGACTTGCATGCTGTAATTCTCAATTTTATTTATCCGACTTTGTAATTATTTCACTTTTACGAGTTTTTTGAGACGACTTGTTCCGTCTTTATAATCGCCCCCTATAGCGTGTAGCTGCATTTCTTTCGCTTCTTCATGTAATTCTCAGCATTTCTAGGTGTTGCATGGCGTAGTTCGTATTCTTATTTTTCAGACTTTATAATTATTTCACTTTTACGAGTTTTTGCAGACTGGACTTCATCCGTCTCTATAATCAAATGTTCAAATGTTTATATAGTTTATGGGACTTAACTACGGGGTCATCAGTCCCTAAACATACAAACTACTTATGAACTAGCTAACACTAAGGACGGCACAAATATCCATGCCCAAGGGGGGATTCGAACCCCCGACCGTAGTGGCCGTGCAGACCGTGACTGGAGCGCCTCAGTCCCCTCGGCCACCGTGGTCGGCTCTCTATAATCCCTCCCTATTGCGTGTAGCTGCATTTCTTTCGCTTCTTCATGTAATTCTAAGCATTTCTATGGGTTGCATGCCGTAATTCTTATTTTTATTTTTCCGACTTTGTAATTATTTCATTTTTTGTGGTTTTCCTGAGACAGGACCTCATCCGTCTCTGTAATCGCCCCCTATCACGTGTAGCTGTATTTCATTCGCTTCCTTATATAATTCTAAGCATTTCTATGGGTTGCATGCTGTAGTTAATTTTATTTTTTTCGGAATCTGAGTTTATTCAATTTTATCGGTTTTCGGAACCACATGGGTCCGAATTCCGACTTCCGGGGTTTGCAGCTAGTCGCCTGAGTTCACGCCACTTCTCATATAAAACCAGTACATTGATCGATTTCTAACAGACTGCAGTTTAAGAATCCACCGTGATTTAGTATAATGAATCCGATTTTCAACCACTTCACCTTCAGTGGAGTGCGTTCATGTAACGTAGCCGTGCATCGCTGTTAGCATGTTTGGTCACGGTCCAATTCAGATGTAATTTAACTTGGCTTTACACGCGCACCATTTCAAAACAGGCACGACAGATCAGAGCCAGCTTCAAAGTGTTTTGTATATTGTGTTTTGTGCTACCTCCGACTTGCTGAATTTCGCCGACGATAGCGGCGCCTGCTTCCCCCTCGTCTCAGCACGCTGATTTTGGTGAGTTTCGCTGTGGCTTTGCGTTTGTGTCAGAGAATGAGTGTGGTTTGTGAATCCTTCCCCCCAGTAACGTTATATCATGTATAATTTATGCTGGGTACCGTCTGCATTATTCCATGTAAGAGATGCATTTTTAGTGTATTAACAAAATGGTTTCCCCATTTTGCTAGTTTTCTATCTGAAAAAACAAGTTTAAGTTCAGTATAATCCGTAAGTTGCCTATAAATTGTAGTTTTAGAGCACCTTCTCTTTTTTATTTAACATTGTTCTTCACAAGTGCTGAGAACAAGTTCAGATGCAATTTACTTAAGACTAAATTCCGTTGCGCCATAAATGTTTTCTTAGCCACCTTTCTGAGATAACTGTAATTGTGGTGGCTCGCTTATTAATGTCTGTGAGTAATAACGTGTGAGCTGCTATGTATATTGACCACTGTAGTATTAACGTCTTGTTATTGAAGTAATTTGAAACGAGTCAGTTCTCAGTTTGGGCCAGGGAACAACGCTTTGTAGCAGGGAGTAACCAGTAGTTCACACGGACCTCATTTGCTAAATTTAGTGATAAAACAAGGCTCTTGTTGCGTACAGTGGTGGACTTTTATAGTCACCGAAACATCTGTGACATACTGTCTGTAAAACAGTTCTTTCTCACTCGGACAGTAAAGAAAATAAAACAGTATGTAAAGAAACACAAGTTATATTGCGCGAGTAATCAATAGGCTGAGGTAAACACTAACTGAGTGTCAAGACAAAATGGCATGATCGTCTGCTTTGTTTACATTCTAAGCTGTCACTTTGCGTTGCGTAGACTACGCAAAGATTTTGAAGAAACAGTTACTATACTTCTGACTTCCAAATTACAGGCACTTCTGGTTGGTATTTTCCCGCCATTGTCAGGCCTATTTTCAGAGGGAATAGGAGGCCATGTTGTATTTTGATGATGTCTGAGATCTGAGGAGGAGGTTTACATGTTTTCATGTTTGAAAAGAAAATTTAGCCACTATCCTTAGAAGATATATGTGTCGTGGGTTTCATTCATTTCATATTTTATTCCCACCATCTCCTGTTTTAAGGTAAAATAACTTTTGTATTTGGACTAAAAAATAAAATGTACTACCTAATTCCAATACGTTTCTTTGATTCATAAAACTTACAAACTACTTATGAGCTAGCTAATATTAAGGACGGCCCAAATAGCCATGCCCGAGGGGGGATTCGCACCTCCGACCGTAGTGGCCGTGCAGTCCGATGGCGCGCCGCAGACAGCTCGGCCACCGTGGCCAGCCTTCTGTTTTGATGGATCTTTGTCAGGCTTCCTTATGATGTTGAATGTCATGTGACCATTACACATGTCTCTCCAGTTCATCTGGCAAGGGTGAATGGATAAAGTCTCAATTTCCTTCGTTGGTTGAATCTTAAATGGAGCTTTCAATACATATTTCTGATTTAAAAAGCCTTTCCAGTCATATACCATTTCCTGACAAACTTTCTCCTCAATGAATGGTGATGGTTTCAGTCTCGAATTTTCAATCATGCTCATGAAATCTTCTGTGGTTTCCATCTTTCGTTCCAAATCCCAAAGACCAATGTTCCTATCACACTGCATGTAGGAATGACTTTGTTCTGGAAATGTGATCTAGATATTTCTCAAACCATTAGTGTTATTATGAACGATATGGTGCACCTAGTGAAAATTTGGGAAATTCTTGTTTTGCCCTCCAGCAGATTCACAAAACTCTTGAAGATCTTCAACATTGTTATTGAGGTAGTTCATAATTAAATGACAAAGGTAAGACATTACCTTGTTAGTACTTTTCTTGGCAATACCTTTAAGGTACTCATAGAAAACTGATTGCACCGTGGAGAGAATGGGAATATTGAAAGAATACAATGATAACTGAC
The DNA here is from genome assembly GCA_026315105.1 of Locusta migratoria. Lineage (NCBI taxonomy): Eukaryota > Metazoa > Arthropoda > Insecta > Orthoptera > Acrididae > Locusta > Locusta migratoria. Next base: position 50,127,386 of record CM048755.1, on the reverse strand, counting down.
ACTTCAGTGGTGATGTCAAAGCATTTAAGATGGGAACATTTGCATGGTTCACCGATTTCTTGTGAACTTAGCCTTTTCTTATCGACATCAGCAATTCGGCCAGTTTTCCTCAGCTTCTTACGTTCATTTAGTGGAATTCTATATTCTTCATTTCCAAATATCGACATCACAGCACAGCACAACACGATTTATTAAACAGTACCAAAATAACAACTCACACTAATAAACACAATGTAGAAAATAGAGCAGCTGCAACAATGAAATTTCAAAGATGTAATGGTGCGAAACTCCGATGATCGCATCGGTTGAGTTGCAGTAGACTTACCTGGTTTTTTCGCTAAAACAGTCGACTTACCTGCTTCTTTTCCTGTACGCCAAACTTTAAGGGCAAATAAGCCTGTGATTGTCCTGGTTTAAGCCCTATTTCATGCTGCTAACAGATAGCCCTATCGCTGGACAATCTAATGGCTTCTCAAACTCATTTCGAGAGAAAAATGAACTTACCTGATTTTATTTCCTGGACCCTTCAGTATATTTTTTCCCCTTTTTTTAGCAAATATGAACACATGTTAGGCCAGTACCTTCTGTTTCATCACCACCAGCTTTAGCTTAACATCATACTTTACGTAGATCATCTAATATTTATAAGAGAATATTTACAAAAGAAGCCTGTTGTTTCATATAAAGGTAATAAGGTTGAGTTGCTGTCTATTTGCTCCAGTGTTTAGTAATGTTCAAATGTATGTTAAGCTTATGGGACTTAACTGTTGGGTCACCAGTTCGTAAACTTACAGACTACTCATGAACTACCTTATACTAAAGACAGCACAAACCTCCATGCCCGAGGGGGGATTCAGACCCCCGATGGGGAGTGGCCTTGCGCATCGAAGCACAACGCCTCAATCTGCTCGGGCACTTAGCCGTGGCATTTAGTGATGTGTGCTATACTGATTTAGTTTTACTTGTGATGATACATACCTTGAATTATTTTGATTCCAGTATTGTTCATTTCTCTTAATTTTGCTCGTTTATTATTGTGACTAGACTTACACCATGGTAAAAACTTTATACATAATGTAATTTAAGAGGATCAACAAAATCAAAGATGGCTGTGCTTTATTTAGTTATGAGTAAATGTTCTCATGAATGATTGAGGTTTGTATAATTTCCAAGATTATTTGCCCAAATGTCCTTAATTTCCTCCAGATAGTTTTTATGTTTGTTGGTGGTATAGGGAAATGGGCTTTCATTACCGTCTGGATCAATTCTTCCTATAACAAAAGCTAACTGATGTCTATTGTTGTTTTGGGATTTTTAAGGGTATTAAAAAGCAGGTTCAGGAGTCCCCTGTTTCTAATTGAGACGCAACAGCAAAAGATTGAACTCAGAACCCAAAGGAGAAGCTGTATGTACAGTAACTTATTTTTCAAACCATTACATTCCATGTTAATTAATGCTCCCTATTTAGCCTTGGAACATACCCAATGAAGATTATGAGCCGGCCGCGGTAGCTGAGGGGACTGAGGCGCTTCAGTCACGGTCTGCACGGCCACTACGGTCGGGGGTTCGAATCCCCCCTCGGGCATGGATATTTGTGCCGTCCTAGTTCGTAAGTAGTTCATAAGTAGTTTGTAAGTTTAGGGACTGATGACACCGTAGTTAAGTCCCATAAGATTTACAAACATCTGAACATTATGAAAAACGCTGTAGGCAACTCCCGCCTTGCATTGAAAACATCAAAACGATACACAAAGACTGAAAATAGTTGTGGAAGGTTGTCATTTGCTGTAGGAATTTCTTTACTTTTTCTGTGGCTATGAGTGTCTTCAAAACATAATTAATTCCTGGCTATGAGTGTCTTCGTAACATAATTAATTCGAACAGACATTCGTGTAACAGCTGTAGAAAACAGAAAGAATATGGTTGGCAGTAGTATGGCAGTACTGGCGGTACTGGAACAGTGAGGTTCGCCTGTCGAAGATAGTGTCATCGACGCCAGGGACCCCCCCCCCCCCCACACTCGGCCAATTGCCCAACTGCTTATCGAAGGACGGCGCCACACTCGAACAATAGCGCACTTAAGGATGATTGACAGTTTACACGTAATTGCATTTAGGCCCTTTCGATTGTCATTGACGCTACTTGTCCGACTACTAATCAAAGGGCACCGCTTCACTTCTGGGAACAAACAAAAGGTGATTGACATCAAACACACAGCCACCCCCCTCGACATGTCTGTACTTGCACTACTCCCACCCTCAGCCACACACCTGGCCGACACGACGCCCCCTCCATCCCCGCCAGCCGCCGCCAGACGCTACCCCCCTCCACGCTCACGACCGCTTCTCAGAGGATGCCGCCACCCACCCTACCCGGAAGGACAAAAAATGTTCAAATGTTTGTTAAGCTTAAGGGACTAAACTACAGGGTCATCAGTCCCTAAACTTACAAACTACTTATGAACTACCTACAACTAAGGGCGGCACAAATATCCATGCCCGAGGGGGAATTCGAACCCCCGACCGTCCGGAAGGACAGAATAAACGATACCGCACTTAGTGATGATTGTCATGACTGCATAGACATCTCTAAACAACACTGATCTGTGGAGTATAAAAGGATGCACGATCACCTACGCTGATCAGTCGTCTGTGGTAGCCACAAGTGTCAACATGGGATCCTCGAACATGATAAGCATTCCGTAGCTACTGGGAAGGAAGACAAGACCAATCGTTTTGGATTGTGGCTCTTACTGGAAAACCTGGACAGACTTGTTACTGACATTGGTAACATAAATTACGCCAAAGATGCTACGCTCCTCTGTAAGAAGAACTTGGAGGTCCCTACACCGATTACAGAGCCTTTTTTGCGATAACATTATGGTAGTTAAAATCTGCAATCAAGTGGACTGCCAGGAGCAGGCAGAGAAGAACCGGCCTGTAATGTTAAAGAAGGAAATGTGTGGTTCTTTCAACTCCTACCTGTGTAGTGAATTCTACAAGTTTGTCACTGCAAGACATGGTGTTAAGGCAAAGTTGCTTCTTCTCCTAGATGGTGGCGCTGGTGTGGCAGCAAGAGGAATACTACAAAAGCTCGGTAAGGAAGAATTGGAAAACATTTCAAGGAAGTATGCAAATCCTGTGGCAAAACCTTATAAAGTGGAATTAGCCAATGTTCAATTGGATGTTTTAACGGAGGAGCTCCCTGCTATACTACAACAGCTTCATGCAGATGTCTTCTATCTCCTGGATTTGGACATTGCACAAGATTTGGCAGGGATTTTTAACAAAGTGGAGATGTGCAACTATTTCGTATCCAACTACGACGTTTGCATGGAAGGAGATTGCACAGGGCCGGCCGCGGTGGCCGAGGGGACTAAGGCGCTCCAGTCACGCTCTGCACGGCCACTACGGTCGGGGCTTCGAATCCCCCTTCGGGCATGGATATTTGTGCCGTCCTAGTTTGTAAGTAGTTCATAAGTAGTTTGTAAGTTTAGGGACTGATGACCCCGTAGTTAAGTCCCATAGACTATACAAACATTTGAAGATATATATATATATATATTTTTTTTTTGCACAGGAAACCGTATCGTGATTGTGGACAACGATAAGACATTTGGGATAGATTGTTCAACGTGGCTAACATCGAATTGCCGAGTAAAAATATATAATAAATTTATTTGTCAAATCACGAGCCGTGGTGTCAACAAAGGCATTGGTAGCCACATTATCGATTTTATAAAGTGCCCAGACAGGAGACTGCGAGAGACTTACTTCATCGCTGGGACAAGAACATGGAATTACCAGGCTGGAGGCTACGATATACAATTACCGGATGGATGATATTTTCGGCCCTGTGCTAGATTGTTTAAATGTTTTAATCGAGAACAAACGGTATCTGCAAAGTGCACCCCTCTATATTGTGGCAATCTCCTCCATGTGGATGCGTTTAACGAATTCGCTACAGAACAGTTGCTGTGTTGTGTTTAATCGTGTTTTGCAATTTATTTACTGGGGTAATAAGAATACCCGAAAACTGACTGGTGTACAGGTAAATCTTCCAGACACAAAAGACCGAGAAAAGCTTATAAATTATGCTCTGTCAGCTTTTAGTTTCAGTTGTCTGCCTGTAAATTACTTGGAGATTCGTAATACTGACTGCAGCAAGGACGATTTATGTATTACGCAGAAGAGCTACATTATAGCAGGAGAAACATATTTGTCACATTCCAGGACGTTATTCTCCACGATATGGCCGGATGTCGATATCGCCGAATTAGGTCTAGTACCCACAAGCAACATTATTCCAAGAGTCTAGCGAAAAATATTAAATCCAGCCAACAGACTTAAGCCTTCGCCCATTGATGAAATCGCTCCTCTAAGTGCAGTAAATGTACTGTGTGCACGGAAAAGACGACTGGAAATGGAGGAGGTGGACGTCAAGAAACGAAAACTGGATTATATAGGGAAGACAATTGCTTTAAAGGAAGAATACCAATTGCAATTGGAAGAAGAGGAGGCTATTGCAGATGTATAAGTACGATTCACTTATTGGTTTAAACACACTATACAGAGAAATCTCGCTTTGACCGGGGAATATAAAATAATCGCATTTACAGTTAACAGCAAGGGAGATTGGTCACGTGTTGGAGTACTGGCCGACGATGGTGTTTACTACATTAAGGGATACACCAAAAATGTGTTTCTAAGGCTACACTCCCGTATTGATCTGCTTAATAGGAGTAGTTACGTTCTATCTAAGTGTGGCGGGTTGGATGTTGTCCATCTATCTACAGAAAAACCATTTGCGGAACTAAAAACAGACGGAATAACAATATTTAACCAGCATTCGTTTGCAAAAGTTGTAAACTTAAAGTTCTATACGGAGATGCCAGAAGACTGCGTTATCAGAAGAGATGACAGCGTACACACAGGAGGATGTGGAGTGCTATAACGGTCGTGCTATGCAGGAAATAAGAGGAAAAATTAAACTACCCAAATGTTCTCGACTCGAAGAGGTGCCAGAAGGAACAGAACTGATTGTTAAAGCTATAAAAGTTCGAGAATGTACCTTCTTTGTACTTATCTAATTACTGGATGGAAAAGGAAATGGAAGATTCCAATGTGGATTTAAACTATAAGTTGAAAATTAAGCTGGATGTTATTAAAACCACGCCAAAAAAAAAAAAAAAAAAAAAAAAAAATCATAAAGAAAGACTTGTTTTCTGTGTGTAAATGTATATACAAGAAATTAATAAAACCAATTTTGTAAACGAATATTTGTGTACTTATTTGCTAACCTGCCAAATAACATTAAAATATCCTCTATTTACTAATTTGGTTAGAACACCCATTTCTATGTAGAATATGTAAATGTAAAATCCTAAGCAGAAATTTCTGTGGAGTGTGTACTAGACTTGTTTTAATAGTCGTACTTTGTTGTAAATAAAATTTACAGTAAAAATGCTCCATTGCAAGTAAAAGATGCAGGCAAATCAGAACGTATTGGATTTCGAAAACTTACCTTCCCTGTACTTATCGATGTAATGGTTGCAGGGAGAAATGCAAAGACATAGACGTAAATTTTAGCTATAAGAGCTACACCAAACAAAAAGAAACAAAAGAAAAACAGGAAGATAGAACGAAAATAATACACTGTTATATGTGCATAGAGTATGGAATGCTGGTGTGTTGGATGATGCTGAAAGTAGCTGAAACTGAGTAGCTGAGAGCATGACGAATCCCTTTTCTTACCTATATGATTACCTAAAATCTGTAATAGTTTGCATCTGCAACAGTTAATTGTTGTAAAGACTAATAGCTTCTCGAGTAGAACGTATCGGTCTTACAGGGTTTAGGAGAAGATACCAGAAGACAGGTTGCTTGTCACCAGAGAGCAGTAACTCCCTCGGTAAAGTATCTGTTAGGGAGGTGTACTTCTGTGTTGTTCTATTTTACAGCTACGCAAAGCCTTCGTTTAAATCGATGTTGCTTGGTACATTACTGTATGGAGTGGGGTTTGGTTTATTGCAAGCCGCCGCGGTGGCCGAGGGGTCTGCACGCACACTACGGTCGGGGGTTCGAATCCCCCCTCGGGCATGGATATTTGTGCCGTCCTTAGTCTTAGCTAGTTCATAAGTAGTTCGTAAATGTTCAAATGTTTGTAAATCTACCGGACCAAACTGCGTGGTCATCAGTACGTAACTTACAAACTACTTGAACCTAGGTAAACCAACCAAAAAACAAACACACACACCCATGCCCCAGGGAGGACTCGAACCTCTACGGCGAGCAACCGCGCGCTCCGCAGCGAGACGCTTTAGACCGTTTTTTTTTTTTCTTTTTTTTTTTCATCTGGTGCATCTATGATTCGCGGTCGTTCTTTCAGTTCGTTCGTGTTTGTTCGTTCAACGGTTGGCTCAGCTTTTTTATTACAGAGAGCGTTTAGCCCCCTGACCGGGCGCGCTGAGCCACTGCGCCCGGCTTGGCTACTCCACCGCGGCGATTCGATGCAACGCAGATGTGATCCACAATTGCGGAAATGCATATAGATACTTAGTAGCATGGTTATGTGCTATGGATGTGGGGTATTTATATCTTCTTTGTTTCTGTGTTCTTCTGTGTTTACGAATGGACATCTCTCGGTAGTGTATCGGAGATGATTGCAATGGTAAATTAATGTTCTTTGGTCGATAAGCATCGAGTGAGATACCGGTAACTTAAAGAGGAGGTGCGTTTAATCATATGTTTAGTCTCTAAAGGATTGCTCTTGGAGATGCATAAAAAATATCTGGTGTTGTATTAGTTCGAAATGGTGTAGACTATTTTGCGTTGCTGCTTGTAAGGATTATAAGAACTTGGCTTTAATCTAGATCTTTTCTTGTTAGTTGTTCTGCGCCTGTGCACGTCGATCATTTTTTACACTGTGTTACAGATGTTTTCGAGAGTAATAATTTGTTAGAAGGAGTGGAATACGATGTTGGTTTGTGCGCGAATGCTCGTTAAACGCACGAGGTATGTAGTCTATTGACTGACAGAAAGCGTTCCAGAAATATTATCTGCCGGGCTATGCATTGTAAACAAGGTTGTGGTTGGATGTTTGGGACAGGTCAAGCAACCAATGCAGTTATTTGGTGGGGAGAGATCGAAACTTTAGTGTGGGAAATCTAGCTACGATTATGTCTTAAAAATATTTGCTTTTACAGTAAACAGTTGGGGGGATTGGTCTCGCGTCGTTGTATTGATCTAAATTAGCGGAACACAGGACAAACTTGTTACATTCTCGTTTGGAGAAGGGCTACATTATATCTAGATGTTGAGGACTGGGTGTTGGAGCAGCCATTTGCAGAGTAAAAACCGATGGAATAATCACAGTTAACAAGCGGTCGTTTTATGCATAACCTAGTGTTCCATACGGAATTGCAGGTAGCATAAGAGTCGGTGGCGTACACGCAGAGTGTTATAACCAGGAAATAATGGGTAAAGTTAAAATACCAGAGTGTTTAGAAGAATATTGTCGGAAGGCGTAGAACTGGTTGGGAGATACCGATACATCGATCTAAGGAAATATCTAGGTTTAAAAACGGACAGGTCAAATGCAGAGAAAAAAAATTCTCATTTTCGGTATCATATTGCAGTGTCCGAAACCCTGACGTTGTCGCAAAGTGTGGGTGATTTGAGCTCTAATGGAGGAGTGCTGTCAGAAATCTGTGTATGCAGTGGGCGAAAGTATTCTTTGACAATGGATTCCAGTCACGTATGGTCGGGTGCGGCAATCGGGCGTGTCTTCGCCAGGGAGAGATTCTGCCCTCATCTGTCCCTTTCTGCAGAAGAAAAAAAATGTAATATTTCCTAACACGTTTACCGTAACTGCAGTGTGCTGATCAGAGAATGTGTATCGTAGATGCAGTGCGTAATAATAAATAAATGTGGTCACACGTGTATCTCAGAGGATCCGATCCCCGTCAGTTTCGTAGTGGAGGAGAAGGGGTTGGGGGATCACGTGCTCAGGTGTGTGGTGGAGAGATGACTACACACCTTGGAGTTAGAAATGTACCTATACCTGTCGATTTACTGGTTGGGGGTTAGGAGATAGAAGGCGCCTATACAGCGAAAGTTGTGACGTGTACTTCGTTGACCTGTGTGTCTATTTACCTTAAAAATGGTCGCTAAATAGAGAGAGTATTACATTTCGGAATGTGATAATTTTAAGAGCGGGCACAAAGTGCACTTGGACATATACGATTGTAGCGTTCGTTACCATTACATTCTAATGCGTGCTATATTTAACACAATCGTCAGCTGTTGCAGCAAGAGTCTAAACGAAGAGATACATTTATTTTGCTTATAGATCTAAGGTGGCATTCAGAGACCAACTAAACATTTCTGTTTAAAATTGTATTTAGCATTACACCGAAATTCTTGATAAAAATACATACGAAGAACAATATGGTAGCTTTATTTTTCCGTGAATAATAAACGGCGGAAATTGTTACATAGGTTGTCAGAATTAAATAATTTTATATGTGAATAAAAAAATCGAGATATGGCGTAGGGATCACTGCGGCACGCTAAATAAATATGCAATTTAATTGGCTGCTGCCCTGGCGGGGGGCGGGGCGCGGTGACTGGCTGGAAGACTTCCTAAGTAATAGAACGCAGTACGTTGTTCTCGACGGCGAGTGTTCATCAGAGACGAGTGTATCGTCAGGCGTGCCCCAGGGGAGTGTGATAGGACCGCTATTATTTTCTATCTATATAAATGATCTGATGGACAGAGTAAGTTGTAATTTGCGGCTGTTTGCTGATGATGCTGTGGTGTATGGGAGAGTGTCGTCTGTAACTGACTGTAATAGCATACAGGATGACTTAAACAAAATTTCTAGTTGGTGCAAAGAATGGCAGCTAGCTCTCAATGTAGAAAAATGTAAGGTGATGCGCATGAGTAGAAAAAACAATCCTATAATGTTCGAATACAGCATTATTAGTGAGCTTCTTGATGCTGTCGCGTCGTTCAAATATCTAGGCATAACATTGCAGAGCGATATGAAATGGAACGAGCATGTAAGGACAGTTGTGAGTAAGGCGGACAGCCGACTTCGGTTTATTGGGAGAATTTTGGGAAGATGTACTTCACCTGTAAAGGAGACCGCGTATAAAACGCATGTACGACCACGTCTTGAGTATTGCTCAAGTGTTTGGGACTCGCAGCAGATCGGTTTGAAGGAAGACATAGAGGCGGTTCAGAGGCGAGCAGCTAGATTTGTTACCAGTAGGTTCGACCAATGCGCGAGTGTCACGGAAATGCTCCGGCAACTCAATTGGTGATCGCTGGAAGATAGACGACGTTCTTTTCGTGAATTTCTGTTAAGTAAATTTAGAGGGCCGGAATTTGAAGCTGAGTGTAGTACGATCTTGCTGCCGGCTACTTACATTTCGCGTAAAGATCACAAAGACAAGATAGGAGAAATTAGGGCTCATACGGAGGCATATAGGCATTCTTTTTTTCCTCGTTCTATTTGGGAGTGGAATAGGAAAGGAAATGCCTAGTAGTGGTACAGTGTACCCTCCGCCACGCACCTTACTGTGAATTGCGGAGTATGTATGTAGATGTAGAGTGCAGTACGCCCCTATCCTGGGTGTAGGGGGCGGCTGACGGGGGCGCTGTCATTTAGAGATGTCTATGCGGTCATGACAATCGTCGCTAAGTGCGGTATTGTTTGTTCCTTCCTTCTGTGAAGGGCGGGTGGCGGCATCCTTTGAGAAGTGGTCACGAGCGTGGAGAGGGTGGCGTCTGGCGGCGGCCGCCGGGGGTGGAGGGGGCGTCGTGTCGGCAAGGTGTGTGGCTGAGGTTGGGGGTAGCGCAAGTACAGACATGTCGAGGGGGTCGGCTGTGTGTTTGACGTCAATCATCTTTTGTCTGTTCCCGGAAGTGCGAGGCGGTGCCCTTCGATTATCGGTCGGACAAGTAGCGTCGATGACAATCGAAAGGGCCTAATGCAATTACGTGTAAACTGTCAATCGTCCTTAAGTGCGCTATTGTTCGATTGTGGCGGCGTCCTTTGATCTGCGATCCGGCATTTGGCCGAGCGGGGAGGGGGGTACCTGGCGTTGATGACACTATCGTCGACGGGAGAATCTCAGTGGTCTCGTACTGCTGTCAGTATAATACTGTTGGCTGTCGAGGTGTATTCCGTCATGGGATGAAAACTAAAATTTAAGCTCTCATAACAAAAAGAAAGCATCACACTCTTGATTCTTCGCGTGTGTAAACCGACTTCATCCAATGAATATAATTTTTAAGATGTCTATTGAAATGGATACATAGTTTTCCGATACTTCTGAAAGTTATGTGCATGTAATCAGTGGCGGACTAGGGGAGAGGGAGCGGAGGGGGCGGACCGCCCCGGGCCTCCAGTCTTGGGGGCCTACAAATGCCTCAAAAGCATTTTTTTTTCTTTTTGAGCGCGCTTGGCATCTCTTTCTGCTGTGGCCTCCAACTCTCAAAAGTTACTGTATTATAGTAATACATTTCCAAGTGGACAGGAGGGGGCCTAATTTTGTTTCGCCGCTGCCCCGGGCCTCCAAAAGCCTTAGTCCGCCACTGCGTGTAATAATGAATTACTAACGTTTGAAATACGCTTAGCGCTGTGTGGCCTGCAGCGCCGTTCCCGTATCACTTGACTTGAGTGCAGATATTGCGGACAGAAGACTCGTTCTGCGCATTTGGATGCTATGTGCTTAGTTCATCTGAATGTGTGTTTACTGAATAAAACAGAAATACGAAAATACACTGGACCTCATAATCATATGATAAAATATATCTTTCGAAAAAGAAGTACAATTGGTTGTTTCCAATCTAGAAGCTATACGAGCAAACACAATGGTAGAATACTCCTGCAATATACCTCAGATGTTAACTTCGTTCATATGCACGCATGTGAAACACAGCGCCTTCCCATTGGCTTTCCTGGAGCGCTATCATTGGTCGCTTGGTTGGAGCTGAGATGGTGTGGCGGGGAGATTGATAAACTCCTGGTCGTTTCGATATTCGCCCCAAGCTCAGACGAGTGTTTCACAGGAGTTCTTATATCCCAATCAAAAATTACTTTCCCTCCAATGAAATTCACTGTGACATTAGCCAATGACCGACGACCTAGAAAGAAGCGTCAAAACGACAGATTCACTTGTTCCTTCCATGTCACAGACGCCATCTTCATTTGCTGCATATCTCAGTTTTGATTTTATAACTTGTAGTAAACCGTTTTAGGCTAACAGCGCATTAAAGATGTAACACAAAACGATCTCTGGTTCAATTTATTATAACTAAATGTAAAGAAAGTGATATGAAGATCGAGAAAGAAACCTGTAGAATGACAAGACATATATGCTATACAAAGGACACTAAGTAAGTTGTTGTAGTGTAAAGGGTAGAGTGGTGGACTGCTGAACAAGAGGTACTGGGTTCAAAGCTTGTTGCATGCGAATATTCTTTTAAAATCTTATCGTTTATAACACATTCTGGAGTTATTTATCCATAATAGTTTGTGGGATTCTCGTATTCATAAAACAGTAGTATGTTATCCAGTAAGCTATGTTACTTGTGACTCCTGTCTTAGGAGGTAGTAAAATCGATTTGGTGATTTATGTGTGGCTGAAACATGGAGAATGAAATTGCTGTTGCAAGTGGTATGACCAGTAATGTTCTTCCTTCTCACAAATATTTGAACTTTGTTCCACATATGTTGTGATTTTCGAGAATATGGTTAGAGACAAAATAATTATCTAGCGCAGTGCCCATTTACAAGAAAGGAGACAGAAAATGCCCATCTAGCTATTGTCCAATATCTCTGACACCTATTTTATCTAGAGTTTTAGAATCCATCATCTACAACCACTTGTGTGACTATTTGACATATAATAACATTATTTCTACTGTACAATTTGGCTTTAGAAAGGGCTTATCTACTGTTCATGCCATTGACTCCCTGATTTAAAAAGTGCTTAATGTTATGAAGAAAAAAATTTTGCTCAGGCTACCTTTCGTGATCTTAGCAAAGCCTTTGACTGTGTGGAGCATATTTCACTTCTCAACAAACTAGTTTATTACAGAATCATTAACAGTAAAGTTAACAACATTTTTGAATCTTTTCCAATATCAGCTCAGAATTTGATATGCTTCAAACTGTGAGATCTGACACACTATCACAGGCATCAGTCTGGTTTTGAGGTAATGGGTTTCTGCTTAATGAGAGCAAAACTCAGAAGGTTGTATTTACTTTAAGAGATTTGCCAGTAGAAGACTTCATAGATAGTGTTAAGTTCTTAGGTATTGTTATAGATAGTAAATTGTCTTTGGAGCGACACATTAAATGTATTAGTGCAAGGCTGTCTAGAGTGGTGTACTTGCTAAGAAATTTAAAAAATCATGTACGGTACCTGTGGCTTATGTAAGATTGGCCTGCTTTGCTGTTTTTCAAAGTATTGTATCCTCTTGGCTTTTAATATGGGCCAATAGCTCACATGTTCAGGACATTTTAGTAATTTAGGAGAAAGTAATTAGAATCATTACAAACTCTGATAAACTTGCCCCCTGAAAACCACTGTTTATCAACTTAAAAATATTAACTGTTATAAACTTGGACATTTACATTGATTTACTGTATATAAAGAGCAACTTATCAGAATACCAGCATAGAAGAGATGTACACTCTCATGGAACTAGAAATAGTAGCCATCTTGACATACCTTACTACAGGTTATCCAAATCACCTAACAGCTAACTGGTAGGTATGAAGATGTTTATCAAACTGCCACTAGAATGGGTAGAAGGTCCATTTGATTTATTTAAACTCAAACTGTACTGTTGGTTAGCTGCAAATCCTTGCTATTCACTTAATGAATATTATGAATGTAAAATATCATAGTGGTACTTGTTAGGAGAGCGTACCATAATTTCTTTAATGGAGTCACTTATGATTCAATGTTTCAAATTATACTATTTTAAATATTTTACGGAAAACCTATAGTGACTTATCGATGTTTAACCTATGTAAAGTAATTTTGTATATATGTTGTATATTTATATGCATTTATAACTTGACTTTGTCAATTGCTGTAACAGCTAAATTTCATTTATTTATTTATGGGAATGTTTAAACTGCTGGTATCTGAAATGAGTATCGATAACATTTACAGTATTCGCTAGTCAGAAAGTTTTGGCTGTTTATTCCGAATATCTCGTGATTTCTGAGGGTATGGAAAGGCTGATATTTTTTATTTCTCCCCAATATTTTACAGTAATGCTTAGTTTCGAATATGTCGCGATTTCTGAGAGTATGCTTACACCAATATTCCTCACCTTGTTACCAATATTTGGAAGTTTATTTCTGAATATTCACGATTACACAGTGTGTGTTTAACTAAGATCCTAACAAGATAGCTTTAATTTCTTTTCCAAGTGTGTAATGAATAATGAGAACCGCGTCATCTGCTGGCATCTCTACATCCATCATGCACAAACATTTAGACCTTTGCCTAATGCCAACAGGTAGTATCTCTGGGAAAGATTTTTTCGCTTGGGACAAATAGGTATATAGGTCCAGAATGAAACTTATACTCTGCACCTCATGGCAGATTAAAATTGTGTGCCGGAACCGGGACTCGAACCTGGGACCTTTGCCTTTTGCGGGCAAGCGCTCTAACACTGAGCCAGTCTTTGCAAGTGTCACAGACGAACTTCTGTGAAGTTTGGAAAGTAGGAGGCTAGGTACTGGCAGAATTGAAGTTGTGGGGCGGCACCGTGAGTCGTGTCGGGATAGCTCAGTGTTAGAGCGCGTTCCCGCGAAAGTCAAAGGTCCCAGGTTTGAGTCCCGGTTCTGGCTCACAATTTTAATCTGCCAGGAAGTTTCATATCAGCGCACACTCCGCTGCAGAGTGAAAGTTTCATTCTGGAAACATCCCTTAGGCTATGGCTAAGCCATGTCTCCACCATATCCTTTCTTCCAGGAGTGCTAGTCTTGCAGGTTACGCAGGAGAGCTTCTGTGGAGTTTGGAAAGTAGGAGGTGAGGTACTGGCAGAATTGAAGTTGTGGGGCGGCACCGTGAGTTGTGTCGGGATAACTCAGTGTAGAGCACTTGCCCGCGACAGGCAAAGGTCCCAGGTTAGAGTCCCGCTTCCGGCACACAATTTTAATCTGCCAGGAAGTTTCAGGTATATAGGTCTTTTGTTTGGGATATAAGCGTATGTGTGTTTAATCATCGTGACGTAGCGCTGATGTAAACAAGGTTATATAGATCATCTGAGGTATATCAAACCTTGTAGTCGTACTGCTAACATCAAACCTAAAGAAAAATACATGCTAGATACAAAGTGTCAGGTCTATATCATGAGTGTTTTTGTGTATTTCATGGATGTAAAGAAAGTATGTAGGAAGCAACCATAACGAAAATAATACTAATAATAATAATAAAAGTAAAAAACTGGCAGCTTTGCTCCAAACAACAGCAATGGCTGCCAAAATTTCACAAAGGAAGTAGCAGTAGTGGTATTACCGGAACTTGCAGTTAACTGTATTAAATATGTTATAGTATACTATATCAACACGATGATGTAGTTAAAATTCAAAAGAACACACAATCTGTAAGTTACTATAAACAACAGCAATATGACATTGAAGATAAAGGTTGCCAAGAAGCTCTGATGGTGTCACAGGTATGGTTCTGGCATGCGGCGTTATTGGTGGTAATTGTCTTTCTTCTGAGCATAAGATAATTATGTCCAGCAATATTCAATGATATTTACAGTTCTATCTGATTGTGAAACACAGGAATAAGTAAATATTTGACTGTTATTTCGGAATATGTGGCGATTTCCGAATGTATGGTTAGTTACACGATCAGCAACAGTTAATAATAAAATATTCTCCGACATGCAAATCACTAAGTTTCTTTTCTCAGATGGGTAATGTCCCTGATCCAAGAAATGGGACAAATACTTCAGCACTTGAGACATGTTAAAATATACTTTTCATTGATTGGTTGTTTAATATACAATACAGCATCATTTTAAACTATGAGGTTAGCCAGGTACCTAAGAGCAAATAGCTATTGGTGATATTGTCATGTTGAAAACTGCAGGTGGAACGGAATTTGAAGGCTGGTCGTTAACAGAGCACAACACTTTACACATAAAACATGTTTATTGCTAACACAAGCGTACACTCAGTACAGACTCCTTCTTGCTTCGTAAGCTTCACTATTTAGACATAGAAAGAATTTTACGGAACTTACTAGTACATCAAACATATTAAACATGTAGAACATTCTAGAAATAGTGAATACAAAAATTAATTTTTTTTCTGCCCGTGGTGGGATTTTAACTGGGGACCGCAACCAAAGTGATCTGTGATGCTAACGACTGTGCCACTTGTTCCATTAGAACCCTCGCAGAATTGCTCCCTTCCTGAAAGAACAGTGACCCACTGTTAGTGCCAGCTGCAGTGTCCTGGATCTTGTCATTCGTCCTCTGTACGGCAGTTCCAGGGAATCCTTTCATTCTGCCTGCACGCTTTCCTTATAGTGACATCGATCGGCGCCAGACGCTCCTGTCGTAGCTTCATCATTATCATTACGGTCTTCCGAGACCTTGAACAAGAGGCCGTTTCTTTCTACCTGTTCTTTGGGATCGTAGTAAGGTTTCATACGGAGGACGTACACATGTCTCTCCGTTTTTGTCGTTTCGACGCCGGCTCTTAATCCCCGACTTCGTACGTGACGTCTGTCAGGTGGCATATGACATGATGTGGACCACAGTATCGCTTCAGTAACTTTTCCGATAGCCCAACTTTCCGTACAGGGGTACAAATCCATACCAGATCACCTTGACTGTACACAACATGTTGGTGCTTGTCGTTATACCGCTGACGATCCTTCTCCTGGGCGAGCCAGCTATCTTGTTTCTTCGACCGTGGAGATGAGCTGTTACACATAGTCCTCCTGAGTGTCGTCCGGCTGGAATGAAAACAGCATGTCCATTGTCGCCTCGGCTTCAGGACCATCGGGAAAATCGGCGTGAACTCTGTGAAGTCATAAGAATTGAGCCGCGTGAAATTTAATTTCACGCCGAATTCACTACAGACGCAGGTGAAACGGTCAAAGAATGGAGCGGAAGACACTGGAGAGAGGAAGAGTAAGGAGTTGGAGTAACATAATAATGCAATAAATACACACACCCGGGCATCGACGGGTACTAATGCTAGTCGAAATACATTAACTCACTGCACTGCGGTTGTTCATTTCAAAGAACTGACACTCGACATCTGTCGTAGTTCCCATAAGTCAGTTCTTTTATGTCTGACTATGGAATAAAGGGTAACAAATTAGTCATCGCCTTATCACTTCACTTTATTTTCATTCTAGCTATCTGGACGATGCGTGTTTATCTGCCAACTTGCCAATTTTTGAAGTAACAGATCATAAAAGGAATAAATTTCCCTATTCTGAAATCTTGAATTAGAAAAATTATAACTACTGAGTAACGTGCATGCACAATACTAATTGTACGTTACATGAAAAGCACTTATCTATTACATTCCAAGTTGCATGAAATCTACATCTACATAGATACTCCGCAAATCACATTTAAGTGCCTGGCAGAGGGTTCATTAACCACTTTCACAACTTTTCTCTACCGTTCCATTCTCTAATAGCGTGCGGGAAGAAAGTACACCTAAACCGTTCCATTTTCGATCTGATTTCTCTTATTTTATTGGGATCGTCATGTCTCCCTAAGTAGGTGGGCGCTAGCAAAATATTTTCACATTCAGTAGTAATAGTCGGCGATTGAAACTTCGCAAACAGATCACCCCGCAATGAATACAGTCTTTCTTTTAATGATTTCCACCCCAATTCGTGCAACATTTCCGTGACGCCCCCCCCCCCCCCCCCCCGTAACGTGATAAAACAAAACGAGCTGCCCTTCTCTGAACCTTCTCAATATCTACCGTCAGTCCCACCTGGTGAGAGTCCCACAAGGGGCAACAGTACTCCAGGAGAGAACCCACAAGTGTGATGTAGGCAGTCTCTTTGGTGGAGCCGGTGCATCTTCGAAGCGTTCTGCCAATAAAACGTAATCTTTGGTTCGCCTTCCCCACAATATTTTCTGTGTTCTCTCCAGTCTAAGTTGTTCGTAAATGTAACTCCTAGGTATTTGGTAG
Organism: Locusta migratoria; assembly: GCA_026315105.1. Taxonomy (NCBI): domain Eukaryota; kingdom Metazoa; phylum Arthropoda; class Insecta; order Orthoptera; family Acrididae; genus Locusta; species Locusta migratoria. The sequence goes on along the minus strand of CM048755.1, from coordinate 50,110,171 downwards.
AATTTACGACCTTAAGCTTTTACTGATTTATCGCGTAATTGAAGTTCAGCGGATTTCTTTTAGTGGTCATGTGTATAACTTCACACTTTTCTTTATTTAGTGTCAATTGCCAATTTTCGCACCATGCAGACATTTTGTCTATATCGCTTTCCAGTTGCTTTTGATCCTCTGTTGACTTCACTAACCGATAGACGACAGCAGCATCCGCGAACAGTCTAAGGGAGCTATTCAGATTGTCTCCTAAATCCTTTATAAACACAAGGAAGAGTAGGGGACCTATAACGCTTCCCTGTGGAACGCCAGATATCACTTCTGTTTTACTCGATTACTTACCGTCAATTACAGCGAACTGTGTCATTTCTGATAGGAAATCGTGAATCCAATAGCACAATTGGGGAGATATTCCATAAGCACGCAATTTCATTAGAAGCCGCTTGTGGGATACAGTGTCAAAAGCCTTCCTGAAATCCAGAAATATGGAATCGATTTGAGATCCCTTGTCGATGGCACTTATCACTTCATGTGAATAAAGGGCAAGCTGTGTTTCGCAAGAGCGATACTTTCTGAATCCGTGTTGACTATTGGTGAATAGGTTGTTCTCTTCAACGTAGTTTATAATGTTCGAACAAAGTATATGTTCCAAAATCCTACTACAAATCGACGTCAATGAGATAGGCCTGTAATTTTGGGGATCACTCCTATTGCCTTTCTTGAATATTGGAGTAACTTGGGCAACTTTCCAGTCTTTGGGTACGGATCTTTCGCTGAGTGATCGGTTGTAAATTATAGCTTAGTACGGAGCTATTGCATCAGCATACTCTGAGAGGAATCTAGTTGGTATACTATCTGGTTCGGAAGATTTATTTTTGTTTAGTGACTTAAGTTGTTTTACTACCCCAGGAACATCTACTTCTAAGTTTCGCATGCTGGCAGCTGTTTTTGGATTGAATACTAGAGTGTTCACTTTGTCTTCTTTGGTGAACGAATTTCGGAAAGCTGTGTTTAGTAATTCTGCCTTAGCAGTACTGTCATCGGTAGTATTACCATTGATCTGAATGGAAACCTACTTGCTTTTTCCGTTACGTGGACGACACTTTCGTCATCTGGCCACATGGTATGGATAAACTCCTTGACTTCCTTACACATCTTAACTCCATACACCCCAACATCAAATTCACTATTTAGACTGAAACGGAGTGTAAATTGCCGTTCCTTGACGTCTTGGTCAAGAGAAGAGCTGATGGCACCCTGGGTCATAGTGTATATCGGAAGACAACGCACTCTGATCCGTATTTATACGCAGACAGCTGTCACCACCCTTCACAGAGGAATGGGGTACTTAAAACTTTAGTACATAGGGCGCGCACTATCTCTGACACAGAGAGTCTACCCCAGGAATTGGAACACCTGAGAACTGTATTTCGAAAAAATGGGTACTCAGAGTGACAGATTCAGCGGGCTCTCCGCCCAACCACTACAACACAATCTGTGGAAACGGTTGAAAACACGAGGGAGGATGTAGGCACTGCGTTCGTTCCATATACCGGCGCACTCTCAAGGAAGATCGCCCGCATTTTGAAAAAACACCAGGTTGGAACTGTTTTTTGTCCGCCGAATAAAATTCGTGCACTGGTGGGGAGCGCTAAAGATGATATCGGTTTGAGGAAGGCCGGCGTGTACCATATTCCGTGTCAGTGTGGAAAGTCATGTATTGGACAGACGATGCGTACCGTCGAGGATCGATGCGTTGAACACCAGAGACACACACGATTGATGTATCCGAGCAAGTCGGCGGTTGCTGAACATTGTTTGTCGGAGAATCATGCGATGGAGTATGAACGCACTAGGATTATGGTACAGGCGTCGAGATACTGGGACTGCGTCGTTAGAGAGGCCATTGAAATTCGCACAAGTGACGACCTCATAAACCGTGACTGTGGCTATAATCTTAGCAAAGCTTGGGAACCAGCGATTGGGTTAATTAAGAGTAAATCTAGCAAACGTAACGAAGTGACGACCACGGCGGACAGAGCCCTCACACCGACGTCATCTCAGACGCCGTCGCAATCGGTTCCACTGCGCGGCCGCGACGCGGGGCGTGGACCGCGGAGGGGTCGCTCCGCGGGCCGAGGGTATTTAAATCGCCCGCTACCGGGCTAGAACCCAGTTCCCTTCGAGCAGCCGTACTGTACGGATCTCCGTGCCAGCGCGTTTCCAGGAGCTCAGTCCGTCAGTTCACCTGATGATGGCGACATGTATGATCGCCGAAATATTGTGCCCGTTGGACACTATAGACCGGCAGTACACCCACGGATATTTTGATTATCAAATACGCCGGGAGAAACTGAAGACTCACAGTTCGGACGATGTTTCATATTTGCCGCCGGTTTTGAATACGTAATTATGCCAACATATCGAGGGTAAATTAAAGTCGCCACCGATTATAACAGTATGCTTCGGATACCTATTTGAAACGTGATTCAAGCTTTCTTTGAACATTTCGGCAACTACATTGTCTGAGTCAGGAGGCCGATAAAATGATCCAATTATTAATTTATTCCCGTTGTCAGGTATAACCTCTTTCCATACCAACTCACAGGAAGTATCTGCCTCAATTTCGCTACAGGATAAACCGTTTGTAACAGCAATAAACATGCTACCCCCTTTTTTATTTATTCTGTCCTTTCTGAAGACCATTTGGCCCTTTGAAAAAATTTCGGCCGAACTTATCTCTGGCGTCAGCCAGCTTTCAGAACCTGTAACGATTTGTGCCTCAGTACTTTCTATCAGCGCTTGGAGCTCTGGAAACTTTCCCAATACAGCTACGACAATTTACAACTGTTATACCAATGGTTCCTAGATCTGCTTTCTTCCTGTGTCTGATCTGCCCCCTTTGATACTGAAACCCATTTTGTGTATTCCCGAGGCCCTCTAGCCTAAAAATCCGCCCAGTCCACGCCACACAGCCCCCGCTACCCGTGTAGCCGCTTCCTGAGTATAGTGGACTCCTGACGTATTTAGCGGAGCCCGAAAACCCATCACCCTCTGGCGCAAGTCGAGGAATCTGCAGCCCACACAGTCGCAGAACCGTCTGAGCCTCTGACTCAGACCCTCCACTCGGCTCTGAACCAAAGGTCCGCAGTCAGTCCTGTCGACAAAGCTGCAGATGGTGAGCTCCGCTTTCTTTTTGCTTGCAAGACACTCAGTCTTTACCACTTCTGATAGCCGCTCAAAACCAGAGAGGATCTCTTCTGATCCAAAGCGACACACATCATTGGTCCCGACATGAGCCACCACCTGCAGCTGGCTACACCCTGTGCTCTTCGTGGCATCTGGAAGGACCCGTTCCACATCTGGAATGACTCCCCCCAGTATGCATACGGAGTGCACATTGGACTTCTTCCCCTCCCTAGCAGCCATTTTCTTCAGGGGCTCCATCACCCGCCTAACGTTGGAGCTCCCAACTACTAACAAACCTACCCTCTGTAAGTGCCCGGATCTTGCAGGTGGCTCCCTCGACCAACTACCGAAACGAATTCTGTAGTTTTCGTTGTAGAGAACTCAACAAAACGTATTGCCAGAAAAGGTGAAGTGGTGATGCGGCAGTGCCGGGAACAAGGTCACGTGACGAGGTACAGTGAGGATACGGTTGAACTAGCGCCCACGAAGAAGCAAGAACCTCACTATAACTATGTGACCGTTGATATGGATAAATGTATTATCAGGCAGAAATTTCTATGGTATTACGAACAATAGAAAGAAATACGAACTTTGCGAAAAGTACACAACTTTTGTCAGAGATACGAGCTTCAAAGCTAGCAAGGAAACCCTTAGAAGCAATGTTCTGTCTATGGATTTTCGTTTCAGAAAGTGTCAAAATTAACGTTTGGTTGTGTGTGGACGAGAGGGCATTGTTGCTAAAAAAAACATACTTTCTCAGGTTTCCAAACAGAATCAAGAGACCTGCAGTTTACTCAGATGAAACATGGAGTCACACGCATCATATCGTACAGTAAACACATGTTTGCAAAGTGAGAGTGTGCGAATAGTGTTGTCAAACAAAAGTGCCGGGCAGAGTTTAATTGTTGTTCATAAAGGCGAAGACAGGCGTTTCACGTCCGACAATCACTCAGAAACTGATAGCAAAAATTTTCAAAAATACGTCGTAACCCAACTTATGCCAAACTTACTACCAATGTCTTTATCCCTTGTAATTACTCGCAGCGTATTTACCCATTTGGAATATTTCTAGTCATTGTAGGTGTTGAACATGTTTGACTGTAGTAATGGTCAAACATTTTTTTCCATAATGCGGGAAGAGTAAAACACTCGGAAACTGCCATTGAAGGGCTTAGCAAAATTCCTTCAGGTTAACATGTAACCGCAGTATCGGACATTGCATTCGAATTTATAATTAAATTTCGTTTTCTGCAAAATTAGTTGTGAGTAAACGCACGGCGCGTAACAGGCTGGCAGCGCTCCACTCATAAGAATAGTGGCTGGGCGTGTAGCCGTGTACGCCAGGCTGCTTCCCCCACTTTGTTCCTCCAGCGTAAACACGACGGTGCTGCTACAGTGGCGAGAAAGAAATTGGTCTTCCTCCCATTTTTCAACAGGGGCGGCCGCTAGGTAGCCGAGAAGCCATGTCACAGTTTGCGAAGCCGCTCCCTCCGAGGTTTGGTCTCGAATCCCCTCTTTGGCATGAATGTTTAGGTTGTCCAAAAGAAAGAAGAAAAAAGGCGAGGTGGCAGCTTTGCCGCCTCTCGGAAAGTGCCGCCCTGTGCAGCCGCACGTTTCGCACGTGCCTTGCGCCAGCCCTGATTTATGCATAGAAAGAATTTTCTGGAAATTGCAAGTACATCAAACATAAGAAACATGTGGAACATTCTGGAAATAGCGAATACAACGAAATAATTTTTTTTTCTGCCTGTGGTGGGATTTGAACTGGGGACCACAAGCACAGCGACCACTGTACCACGTGCTCCGTTGCAAGCTGCACAGCAATATGAGTGGCTATTGTGATTGACGAAAGGACTACTATTTTTGCAAATATGTCATGATTTTGAAAATACCATTATGCAGGAACTTACGAGAACAGCTTAAATTTTACGAGCGAATCAAGGAGCAATGACATTTACATTTTAGCTTGTCAAAAGTACTTTGCCTTTTTTCCTCAATTATCTGATACCTAAACAATGTTGCCGCACACTGAAATCAATACCTTGATAATAGTCATCAGAGCTTATATACGTCGGCATTATCTTACCTGCCTTTTTCCAAGGTAATCAAGAAAGTTATTTATAATAGACTAATGACATTTCTGAGTCTACACAACCTAATATTCGAGAATCAAAATGGTTTTATGAAAAACAAGTCAACTTCAGTAGCTGCAGCACTGTTCATAGATGAAATAATAACTGCCCTAGAGAATAACGAACAAGTTGATGGAGTGTTCCTTGATCTCGAAAAAGCTTTTGACTGCGTCAATATCACCATACTACTTGCCAAGATATGGAACATGGGGTTAGAGGAACATGCTTTGACCTAATAGAGTCATATATGAACAACAGGAAACAATTTGTCTTGATTAAAACAAACAGTGGGTCTTTCAAATCCAAAGTAACAGATGTTAAATACGGAGTGCCTCAAGGTTCCGTCTTGGGACCCCTCCTGTTCCTGATTTACGTGAACGATATAAAGTACTGTTCCCCAGATAATAAAATAATATTGTATGCAGACGATACAACAATTGTGTGCAAACACAAAGACCACGACAGTCTTGAGGTGCTGAGCAACACTGTTACTAATGAAATAGTAAAGTATTTCAATGAAAACCATCTAAATGTGCCTCCAAGACCGCAATTGTAGAATTTAACCCTAGAAAGCAAACAGACTTTGACATGAAATTATCAATAGGAAATCAAACTATTAACGAAAAATATACAAAAATTTTTGGGTATCACAATTCAAGACAACCTTAAGTGGGACATTCACATAGATTCCCTAGCCAAAAAGCTGTCTAAACACATCTTTGCCATAAACCAGATCAGCAAATATTGTAAAGATATGCATATCCTAAGGACTGCATACCATGCATTATTTGCATCCAACACCAACTATGGAATAGAGATTTGGGGTGGAACATCACGAGCCAACATTAACACTTTGTTGATACTACAGAAGAAAGCGGTCAGAATTATCTGTGGGGCCAAACCAAGAGAATCATGTCAGGATCTTTTTCCGAAATTGGCCATATTTACCATTACTGGTGTATACATATTAAAAATAATAATGTATGTGAAAACACTCAATCCAGGTCTAAACTGTGGTCAACATCAACATAATACACAGCAAAAGCTAAGATATCGTTTAAACAGCCACATAACAGCATTATATGAAAAAAATGGACTTCATGTTGGCCCAAAGCTTACCAATGCACTACCAAAAAGCCTCGCAGCCCTTCCTAAAAAGAAATTAAAAGACCAACTAAAAAGAACCCTAACTGAAAATCCATTCTATTCCCTAGGTGAATTCTATGACTATATGAAAATGTTTCTTAACTATGACAAGTATATACTGTAGTTAACTGTTTAATTGTATACAAAAAATAATTCATGAATTGTAATGTCTCTATGAAACGGTTATCATTAGTTTATAATTTATGACACTGACGTATTCAGAATAATAATCTGTACACTGTCAAGAAACTGTATATGTATTATTCAATGTTGAATAAATATTATTATTATTAACATCACTCTTTCCATATGTGTCGAAAATTCTTAAGAAGAAAACACAATCTGACAACCCAAGAACGCTTCAAAAACGGTTGTGTTTACATGGGCACGAAAATCGATTGTGGAACTGGAAAACCACTTTAAGGCCAATTCACACTGTCCGTCACGTCAACGTCACGTCAAGTTGTATTCACACTGTCCGTCAGTGTCCGTCACGTCAATTCGCCGATCTCAATATGCGATGTTGAAAGTGAGGTTATGAGTAGCGATCTGTTATGTAGAAAGTCATAGTTTAATACTAGAATTGAAGGAACAACAACGCTAAATGTTATTGACAGCCAAATAAAACTTTACAGTGTACCTTTTTGGCCAACCTACTGGGAACGGAAACAACATTTCAAAACATCGGCATCTATTTTCAAGCGAAAAAATAAACATATGAATACATCAAACACCACTTATAAGAGCATAAATAGCGCCTGTTTACTTTATCCATTACAATTTGCCCGTTGACATTGTTAATACCATCGTAAACAACTGAATTTTTGTCTTTCGTTAGAACTGACTTTTTCATTTAAAATGTTATTTAATGATAAATGCGTTATCAGATAACAATCTTATTCCAATAAACAGTTTGCTTCAGTCTTTTCTGTTACAATGTGAAGTAACATTAACCATTTTTTGGTTTCAGATATCCGACCTCGATTTTAGGGGGACACTCAATTGACAAAAACATTTAAGTCGTCATGAAACATTTGAGATTTAGCCCTAAAACGAAGTATAACAACAAAATAAAGGCCAATAAGAATTATTTGCATATAAACAGTGCAATCGTCGACTGCAACATTTAATTCGCGTGTCGCAAATAGGTTAACTTCGGATGTTAGCAGACGACCGTTCCGTCAAAACATTCTTCGCGAGAAAGCTTGACGTGACGTTGACGTGACGTGACGGACAGTGTGAACGCCGCCATTAGAAATACATTGCGGAATGTTCTGACGGACGGTGACGTGACGGACAGTGTGAATTGGCCTTTAGAGGATCGGATTTCCAGGATCGCTTTTGGAGTGTTTACATGACCAACCAAAAGCGGAACTGGGAAATCGGTTTACAAAATCCGGTTTTGGGAACCCATGTAAATAGGGTGATGTAAAACACCCCAACATCGATTCTGAAAATCCGCTTCTCTTGAAGCGGTTTTCCAGGTCCACAATCGATTTTCGTGCCCATGTAAACGCAACCGTTTTTGAAGCATTCTTGGCTTGTCAGATTGTGTTTTCTTATTAAGAATTTTCGACACATATGGAAAGAGTGATGTTCTCTAATGTGAAATAAAAATTAGAATGAACATCAATCTATGTATTTAAATAAAGAAAAATAGCGATTGTACTGACTAAATCAGGAACTGAATCAGCTGTTTTTCAGCCGCCATATTAAGTGGGCTAGGAAATCCGATTCAGGCTATGGCGTGTAAACACGGCGGCGAAAAACGGTTTACGAAAATCGGTTTTCGTCTTCCGGAAGATGTGTATCATGTAAACGTAGTGATTGAGTGCATGTGAACTTGATGATACAAGATGTAAACACGATCTTCAAATATAGGCCTTTGTTATAAATTCTAGCAGGAGACAATAGGGAACATGGCTAAATTCAAAAAGGAACTCACGCCTCATCTTCTAGATATCTATTCTTTATAGGAATTGTTTAATAATCTGTATTACATTGTGTTTAATTTTAAGCTTCACTATAAGAACTGACCATGTCACTCTCAAGGATGTATCACTTGTTGGCTATATACTTTTTCTACGAATTAGAACGTAAGCTTTATGGTAAAAGTTAACGTATGGTAGAGGCGTAGTGTGCTGATGTTGGCAACCATCATTGCATGTTCTCTGAAAAAAAAAAAATCAATCACATCAAATGAGAAGAATAATCTTTTGTGTTAGATGTTTGATAAGTAATTGATGCTGTTCGTGCTCTATGACTGACAGGTTCTTGGGTAATTTCCAACAATGCTTGCAATCGAAGTAGCTCAGCCTGAAACGATATATATCGAAGGTGAACTGTAAATCGATTACGCGATCACTAATGATCGAAATGAATATGAATACTTACAAAAGTATAATTACATACAAATTATTCTGCCCTGAACATTTTATAGCAGAATCGTGACATATTCCTCGGAAATAGCTCAATGTTTTTGACGAACTTTTGTATAAATGTCATTGCTCCATCGTCAATGGCGTAAACTGAAGCTGTGGTAGTACGTAGCTATGTAGTAAAATAATTGGAAATCGTGACATTTACATAGTAAATTGAATGTTCCTGATGATATGCACTGTATTGTAATTTGGGATACAAATTAGGTATCCACATACAGTATATATTTCTAAGTTGAGGGATGACAAAACACCTTTTTTACATACAAAGAAATAAAAATTATACATACGACTTTCGTGGCATAATAAATCACTACAGACTATCTTCTGAAAAGTACAATGAGATGCAGTCACTACATGGGTGTGAAATTTATTTTACATAATGGAAACTGGGCGTAATTCATTCGCCAATCATATTGATTTCTCAACACTCAAAAAACTTTGCAGTGAAAGCTACGTAAAGGGAAAGAAACTCCCTCTGTGTACTTTTTTTCCATCTCGATGTACTTTACTGACGGTATTTCGTAGCGATTTTAAAGTAGTAGATGTAGAACCAATCACTAAATGGTTGTGACAGTAGTTTTTTTGTTTTGTTTTGTTTTGTTTATGTAGCTTTGACTGAAAAAGTCTTTTAAATCATAAGAACACAACTTCAAAATCCAATAAAATACTTTCCCACGACTACAAACGAAACACACTTCATAAGCCGTGCGTCGGTAATCAAGTTATCGATTTAGTATTGCACGATCGATATATATCATTTCAGCTGAACTACTTCGATTGCAAGCATTCTTGGAAATTACCGGTTCTTGTATGTACCCTTGTCCGGTTAGTAAATTAATTATCGTAAAGCGAAAATTTCGTTGCACACAAGCCCTTGCAGCCCATAAGTAAAGTGTAACCCTTTTCATACAACTGTTTACAAACAATTTAGACAGCAAGCTTCATCATATTTAGGCCTACATATGATTATTATTGCAATAATATGACACATTCTACATCCTAGCGATACATCCTGTAAAGGTTACATGGACCTCAAAAAATAAATAAATCTGGTCAGGCAGGGAATTATGAGGGCAGCTTAAATTGCTCCGAGAGCAGCAATAGAATTCATATTCCCCGGCCTGACCACACTATCGGAAATCGTCACATATCTGGAAAGAGAGACAAATATTTGTGATAAGGAAGAAATGAATTTTTCTTCTATACGTTTTACTGGAAGCTATTTAAGCTTACTTTCCTACCTGAGCATATACTCATGAATGGCAACATACTGCGAAATAAAAAGCACAATATTTGGGACAAGTGAGCATATTTATTTCATCCTTCGTTCAGTAATCAGACGGAAATGTAAATAACATCGAACGTTGCAGAATATACTCGCGTTACATTCATAAAGGTCCCCACACCACAGACATTGTATGTCTGTGTCCCACACTGCAATCCGTCGCTCGCCTCCACCTCGCCATACACGACGATTTGTCAGGCCGTCCGCACACAGGCCATTTCTCACTAGTCTTGGGCGCGACTCGCATCTTGTTCGAACCTTGCGACGCCTGCGACAGCCATCCGCACACAGATTGTTTCCACAATATATACCACATTTAATTTGTTCTATGCATAAAGAAAGACAGAGGTATATGTTGAAAACGAAAGCAGGTATTACACATCCATCCTCCCTATCCGCAAATTGCCAACACTCCCTTACATGGCCCTTGAGACAAGTTGTTATAATCATGAATAACACAAACAACATATCCCTGTCCAACTATTTAATTAACAAAATAGCTTCGTTATGTAGAGCCAATTTTTTGGCAAAACATAATAAACATAGCATACACTACTGGCCATTAAAATTGCTATACCAAGAAGTAATGCAGATGATAAACGGGTATTCATTGGAAAAATATATTATACAAGAACTGACATGCGTTTACATTTTCACGCAATTTGGGTACATAGATCCTGAGAAATCAGTACCCAGAACAACCACCCCTGGCCGTAATAACGGCCTTGATACCCCTGGGCATTGAGTCAAACAGAGCTTGGATGGCGTGTATAGGTACAGATGCCCATGCAGCTTCAACACAATACCACAGTTCATCAAAAGTAGTGACTGGCGTATTGTGACGAGCCAGTTACTCGGCCACCATTGACCAGATGTTTTCAATTGGTGAGAGAGCTGGAGAATGTGCTGGCCAGGGCAGCAATCAAACATTTTCTGTATCCAGAAAGGCCCTTACAGAACCTGCAACAAGCAGTTGTGCATTATTCTGCTGAAATGTAGGATTTCCCAGGGATTGAATGAAGGGTAGAGCCACGGGTCGTAACACATCTGAAATGTAACGGCCACTGTTCCAAGTGCCATTGATGCGAACAAGAGGTGACCGAGACGACTAACCAATGGCACCCCATACCCTCAGGCAGGGTGATACGTCATGGCTATGACGAATACACGCTTCCAATGTGCGTACACCATGATGTCGCCAAACATGGATGCCACCATCATGATGCTGTAAACAGTACCTGGATTCATATGAAAAAATGATGTTTTGCCATTTGTGCACCTAGGTTCGTCATTGTTAATGCCATCGCAGGTGCTCCTGTCTGTGATGCAGCATCAAGAGTAACTGCAGCCATGGTCTCCGAGCTGGTAGATGGTGTTTGCAGCAGCATGGACTAACTGTTCGTGCAAATGGTTGTCGTCTTGCAAACATCCCTATCTGTTGACTCAGGAATCGAGACGTGGCTGCACAATCCGTTACAGCCGTGCGGATAAGATGCCTTTCATCTCGACTGCTAGTGATACGAGGCCGTTGGGACCCAGCACGGCATTCTGTATTACCCTCCTGAGCCCACCGATTTCATATTCTGCTAACAGTCATTGGAACATGACCAACGTGGGTAGCAATGTCGCGATACAATAAACGGCAATCACGATAGGCTACAATCCGATTGTTATCAAAGTCGGAAACGTGATGGTACACATTTCTTCTCCTTACACGAGGAATCACAATGTTTCACCAGGCCACGCCGGTCAACTACTGTTTGTGTATGAGAAATCGGTTGGAAACTTTCCTCATGTCAGCACATTGTAGGTGGTGCCACCGGCGGCAACCTTCTATGAATGCTCTGAAAAGCTAATCATTTGAGTATCACAGCATCTTCTTCCTGTTGATTAAATTTCGCATCTGTAGCACTTCATCCTTCGTGGTGTAGCAATTTTAATGGCCAGGAGTGTACATTTCTAAAGATTTATACTGAAGTCTTCACGGTATCAGTATGATGATATAGTCCGGCAGAATCTCACCAGTCTATAGACGTTCTAAACCATGTGAATGTCAAAGTCCAAGTTCCATACATCGAGCAAAATCCAAGTCCAAAGCACACGTGTAAACAACCAGCAGCAGGCAGCAGTCCGTAACGTAGCACTTCCTTGTTGTGGAATCGAGCATAACAGCGAGTCAAGAACTGGCTTGTAGATGCCACAGTGGCATTAAATAAGGCTCTATAGTTTACAGAACTGGCAGCTGGGGTTGCTATCTCTGCTAGACTGCCAATCACTAGGTTGGCATGGATGCCCAATCTCTGATAGTGGTGGCGCGCATGCATGCGCGCCCAAGTGGTCTGCGATGCTACAATGGTCGCGCACGAAGAAGTGCGGCCAGAGAAGTTTTTCAGCCGCACATACCATAATGCGCGCTATCCAGGTAGAAGATTAAGAGTGGTGTATACCACACAAGTAAAAGCAAAATGAAGGAGCATCAGTTAGAAATGCATATTTAATATTGTTTGGTATGTATGTACACTTGCCCTCACAATTTGCAGTCAAATGAAAGGGCATCACAGAGTAACAAAAACTTCAAGACTACCAACTTTTGGAACAATTGAGAACAGTTCTAACTCAAGATTCGCAGGTCACAGTTACTAACTGCTAGTGAATTTTGAACTCAAAGTGTGGTACCTGGTGAAAATGTCTAAATGGAAGTGTTTGTTTAAAGAAATGTTTAAGAAAGAATTTCTGTTTCTTAAAGGAAGTGATGTGAACAATAAATTCATGAATACTATAGCAGATCGGTGTTTTAAATAGGTCACAGCAGGAGAAGTGACATACACGATCACCCCCACAGTACAAGGCAGTGTCGCTGACATCTACAAGCGTCAAGATGATGAGTGAGTTTCTTAAGAGAAACACTCCAGAAATGTCTGTATTGCAACTGACTGCTGCAGAATGAATGCTTGTGCATTATGGCATCTAATTTCTTTATATATTTCTCTTGTCTACTTTTCTGCAGTTACAAATTACATGAAATGAATTGTTAAGGAATTGACCACCAGAGCTGTCTTTATTATCTTTTTTTAATTTATTGCGCTACCGGTTTCAAGATAGGCTCGTTTTCAAGTGCTATGCAACAGGATAGTAAATATAGTGTTTTTTATTAACAGGTAAATAGAAATAATAAACTTAATTTCAATAACGGAATGTATTTGACTGACAATTACATCCATCATTTCCATCACTGATTTGAAAATGCACATTTGTGTTGCCTGCACTGTGGTTTTTACTGAAAATGATAGCAAAGCATGTCCTCTCACCCTCCCTGGACCCTACCTCTCCTTACAAGAAGTTAGGTGCAATCTAGCATTCCCATCTGTAGCGAACATCTGGCACTACTTGTGTTTTTTTGAGGCCTTATAAACTTTCGACCTCTAAGAACTTAAGTCTTCAAAAATATAAAGAGGACTGTTGGTCAATCAAATCGTATGCCTTCTTGAAGTCAATGAGCTTTGAATTGTTTTGCTCAACACAGGATTGTTCTGGTCGATGTCCACTTGGTATGCCCAAGTCCTGTAATCAAGCTGTTCTTGGGTTCATTGATGAAGATGCACAGAGAAGATCTTGTAGGTGGCTACAATCAGAGAAATCACTCTGTAGTTTTTAACATCAAACTTTGTCACTTTTCTTATGTGGTGGGTCAACTAGTGCACATTTAGTCTTCTGATTGTTGTTCCCTTCATCTGTCTACAAGATTTTCTGTGACTCACTAAGTGGGCATAGGTTCTAAAAAAGAGTTCCACAATATGCCATCTTTTGATTTTCGCCCTGAGGATTTCATCTTTTGGTGAGTAGTTGAGATCAAGGGTTTGTGTATGTAGGATTCTATTTGAGAGATCTTGATGATGGTTCAGGACAGTTAAGTTACTCTGTGCAAGTAAATAGCTCTCTACAGTTTTTTGGTCAGTCAGTGCAAGTTTGCCATTTTATTTTCATGAGCACGTTTTGTGGAATGTATTCACATACCTTTCCTGTGAATGTCTTGGAGAAGTATAGTTTTTTGAGGAAGTGTAATTGCTCCTTCACACATCTCTTCGTTGACGAACCTCCGGCGATTTTCTGCTTTTTTATTTTTTTAAGGTTCTCTTTCACACTCCCAGGGCTTATTCACATGCAAAATCCCGCCATGTAATTTTCATAATTTTCTTGCTGAGTTTCCAATCAGCAATGGCCGAGAATATATAATCAGCAATGGCCGAGAATATATAATCAGCAAAAACCCGTACAAAGTGTATACAAAATTATATTAAGGAGGAGTTTTGCAGGAGGCCCCAAAATTTGTTAAACCAGACTTGTGTAATCTTACTGTAGTGATGTGTATTAAGACGTTGCTTAAAATGCTGTTGACATGATTGTATTTGGATCTGTTTTTAAACACCATTCTGAGTGTGTCTTCCTAAAGTCTCACTGCCCATCTTATCAGTCATCTTGAGGCAGCCCTCAAGATTTGAAAGCAATCCATTTAACAGGAGGGGAAATAATGCAGACCTAACTGACTGATAAAATAAAAACAGGACAATATTACATAAATGTGGCGGAATGATTCACAAGGCAAGACAAATATCTTCAGCACCTATTTCTCTATGCAGTTATATTTGTACCAGTGTTTCAGTGTTTGACACAAAATATAATGTCTTAGTTGCAATGACTGAAGAGAATAGCCAGCACAATTTTTTTTTCAAACTTATAATAAACATTTGAACACACTAGACATATTACTTAATAAGTTTATGAGTTTTAAAATCTTTGTGTTGCTTTTATTTGTGAAGAACATATTTTTAATGTCAAGTGGTAGAGAGTGTAGCAAATCCAGTGTAAGTAGTGAATAAGGATAAGAAGAGACCAATAATTTAGTGGCATACCCATACATAATTTATTGTATCAAAAGATATTTGAACTTTACACACAGAGACACTTCAAAAGTCTATGTTATTTTTTCCATTCTTTTCATGAAAGAAAAGTCCCCTGAGACTTTCCCAATGAGGTTCTTAAGCCTTTACATGAGGTACATAAAAACCAGTACAGAGAAACAATTTCTTCACAAAATTCAAAATATTAATGGAATAATAAAACAATGCACAAATCTGATTGGCTTGTAAGTTTTTTTTTTTTTTTTTTTACATTTCCAAGCTTCCATTTACTGTGCAATGGTCATAGAAACACTGTGCAAATACTATGAATGGGAAAGAATATGAAAATTTCAGGGTGAAGAGTTTTGTGGAAAGTGTGTGTGTGTGTGTGTGTGTGTGTGTGTGTGTGTGTGAGAGAGAGAGAGAGAGAGAGAGAGAGAGAGATAGTTGGGGCAGGGGGGGGGGGAATAAAATGATGAATTCAATGAATCTGTGAGGATTACATTTCAGAGGTGATTTGCAGTTAGTTATTTCTTCATCTTTGTCTCTCCTCTAAACAAAGATATTCAAGTGTTTCATTAGTTATAAGTACACATACTGCCTTATAGTACATCTGAACCTACAAGTAATTTACAAAATAAGTACTTTGTGATTACATTATGTCTCACAAAATGAGACCTTGTTACATATGTAGCCAAAGGAAGAGCAATGACATGTTTCACATGAATATGATGTAGTTTCACAAGCATTATCATTCATAAACTGCATCATACTCAGCTTGTCATAAAACAAACTATTTCCACTTTGAATGCATATTGTTACACATATAGACAATTCATTTACATAAAATACATTTTCAGAATTAAATAGTGCTATCATAGGAAACTGTACCCCGAATGCCTGAAGAAAGTCACCATCTACAAATTATTTGCAAATTTGTAATAAACATTTGAACACACTATACATGTCTTGTAATACTTCCTATTTAGAAGCATTACTTAAGAAGTATATTAGTTTGAATAGAAGGAGAGGTATTTATTTAAAATTTGTGCCACAGCCAGGATTCAAACCCAGGACCTCCTGCTTACTAGGCAGATGCTTTATCCATTCCACCACTGCAACTGCGAGGAGTGTTGTTGGAATTTTGAAGGGGACTAAGCTGCTAAGTCATCAGTTCCCTGCATGGACTGTCTTAAAGCACACTTCTCCTTCTATTCAATATCTTCGATATACTGAGGCAACATGTCTCAGGAAAGTGTATTGTTGTTTGATACGTTTATTGGTTTAATTTCCCAAGAATGGATATTTGTCTTATGAGAGGGCTCTAATATCCACAGATGTTGTCAAGTGGTAAACAGTGCAACAAATCCTACATACATTGTAAATTTTACACACTTAATGTACAATGTGAGCTGTGTTAAGACATAACTTTGATTTTGTTTCATGAATGTCAAATGGTTAATCTTTTCAATTTCTGTATCAACCAAGGTAATGAAACATTATATATAATAGCATATCAACACTTGAAGGCTCTAAATGCTGAGGCAGATACAGACCACTAACTGGAGCTCTCATGCTAGACTTTCAACTGCTGGCCTATTTCGACACATTTCGTTCACTCAAACATGCCTACATACAAGAATTTGAGTTTCCTAAACTACTCCTAACAGGCTGGAAGTTAGAATGTAGCTCCACTTACAGCAATTGCAGCTGACAATATAACTACATCACACAAATGGCTTTTTAGTTAGAGCTTAACATAAGAGCTCCTATCCACCTGTGGTATGTACAGGGTTGTATATGCAGACAAGAAGAAAACATTCCCGGGTTTCTCGGGTAAAACTTAGTTTTTCCCGAGTGGAAATACATTTTTGGGGTGAAATACAATTTCTCCTGGGCGAATTATGGTTTTTCTGTTAAAAGTGATGATATACTTGACTTGGGGCAGTTAAATTTCTTCATTCTTTAGGTGTAGAACTACTATGTGATATTAAGATCTTATGATGTCTCTATACGTTTTTTTGGGAGCTGTAGATGTTGGTAACAGCTTGACAATTGATGTTAAGTAAGAACAGCCAATCATTAGTCAGGTGTAAACAACCAGTGAAAATGATGACTTTTTCACTACTACTGTTTCGTAAATGGAGCTACGTAGATTTGAGGTTTCTTTTCTTTCTTTCATCTTTTATCATTTATTTTCTTTTGAAGAATAGTTTGCTGTTTTGTACTAATTTATAAAGATTCTAACATACATTGTTTCGTTGAAACTCAATGGGACAGTTTTATATGCTTGTAAGAAATATTTCGCTGTTTTCTTTGAATGTGTCACAATTTTAGAGTAGGTCAAAATTGTTATGCATGAACTGATCAGCTAACGAAAGTACGGCCAGAATGTGTAATTATTTATGAACTTCTGATTAGCTGGCTTCACTTCCCATGTTTTTAAAGGTTAATTATACTTTTTGCCATCATTATTGCATAATTTTTAATCTAGCTATTAGAGAATTGAAAACAAACCTTGAAGTTTTGCCTTTTTTAGTGTGTGTTATTCTTTAAAATATATCAAACACAAATATGCCATAAGTTTTTTTTAATAATGGCATAAATGGCTGGTCTTTTAGAGCCCTACATTGGTCACAAAAGTGTTAAGTTTTGAATAGGAGTCAAACAGTAAGTAATTTAAGAAATTTATAGCACATTCTCACTATTAACGTAACCTTTTTTGTGTAAAAGTAATGCTTCTCAAACTACCATTTGCAGTTTTTACCCGTGACCTGCTACAAATGTAAAGCATACTCTTCGTCCTAACACCTTTGACACATTATGCAATCGGGGCTGACACTTCTAGGCTACCCGCAGTGAAGTTCTTTACTTCAATGGAAAATTCCCAGGCATTTCTCCCTATGAAAAAATTCCCGGTACATATACACCCTGCGTCAACAGTGCAAAAGCCAGTTTTTCTTTCAATTTTAACATACTTATTGTACACCTTTTATCATGAGTTTCAACATCAAATTTAATAAGAGTTATATTTTTATACTTTTAACTAAGCATTAAATAAAAAAGGAGGGTTGCTTCTCACAATTTGTTGTTCAAAATGCTTCTTGCTGTGCTAGGTTATCACCAAGTAAAGCTATTTTCATTTTGTCTCTTAGTAATTATGACTAAAAGTATAAATAAGTCAGTTTTATCTTTAAAGTTTTATATTATTAACCATTACAACTCCCATTTTTATACCAATTTTAGACATGTACAAGATCTGTGAGGCACACTGAAACAGATGAACAAAAATATATTTTGCACTGCTCCAGATTGTGATTTTCTTTCGTGAGACATTCATGTTTTTGGTCACCTTCAGTATATTGGTTAACACATGCCACAGTAGCAAATTTAAATAACAGAAAATGGTTTTGCTTTCTCCATAAATCAATTTCATTTTGAAATAAACTAATTAATTTATAAGGTGTTTAAATTATAAGAACTTTCACAGGTCTGATACATTTCAACAGAATAAAGATGGTACAGGTCAGAAATGTCAACATCTGAAAACTTTATATAAGCCCACTTTGAATTTTAGTTAAACTGGATGCCCAAAGGCTGTGAGGTTCAGATACAAACTATGACAGCACAACCATGCTCTGAAAGCAAATGTGTCATTTACTAATACCTACGTAAATATTGCAGTACTGCAACTGTAATTATTAACAGCAAGCAACTGCATGCTAATGACACACAGTATCTCCCAATAGGTAATTATCAAAAATAAAAAGTTTGTATGCTAATGATATGACAAAAACTTTTGTATATTATGGAATAGTATAAATGAAAAAAAAAATGAATAATTTGTATATTTCAAATTACAATTATAAACTGCTCACAGTGCTACACACATTCATTTAATTGTTAGCTCAAATACCCTTTTCCACATACAACTACAATTTAGTTCTATAGGGAAGTGTTACAAAGTTGGTATCTTGCACAGAAATTCATCAAGACAGATTAAAATTATAAGCCACATTTGCATTTCCACCTGTATTTTTACTTTTGTGGGCAGGGATATATAGCTAAGCCACCCAACTGCAAATCACAGAAAGTACTAATATCTGAAGTATTTTGAAAAGATCCTTATGGAGTTATACATGTTACACTGATACTTCTGCCACAAAATTGATGGCAACCGATGGGAAACAATAATGAGACCACAACGTCTACACTTCTTTCTTATGGTATTAAAATATTTATTTGGAATACACAAGGTAAGATTCTGGCAAGGACAACAAATTTCCCTCTATAACAGTTGCTGTTCTTAAAATTACTAATGAGAAAGAGAGACGTGGGGTTCAAAAAACCAATAATGCAAATAAAGACAATCATTTGTGAATGTGGAAAACTTACTTGATAATCATATACAAAGAAAAAAATATGTAAATTAATGAGACATGGACAGAGTTTATATTTCTGAAGAAATCTTTCTAAAACTGTACTTTAGGAAGGTTGAAATGGAGCATGTACATAGAGAAACTGGTCCAAAATCTATATTAACAAAATTATGTGAGGTTTTCCAAGGTCATTGAATGTGGTGGACTGGCAGGGCGAGGGAGTTGTATGAAAGGCATATGGAAGAGCCATATCGAATTTACCTGAGTGATTGTGAGGTGTCTGCCAACATTCACAACTAGAAAATGTATGAATGCCTCTAGAACTTAGTGTGTGACTGTGGCATACAAAAGATAGAACGAATTGTGGGAAGAGCAGAGCCTTCAATGACAGATTGGTTAGTAGAGAACTAGGACATGGCCAAGAGAAGATAGATTCTATATAGTGCAATAAGGAACAACGTGTGTATTTGAACAAAAAACATGTTTGCACATGGGCACATGCAAGTGCAATGTACTTAAGTGAGGAGGTTAAAATTATACGCCGGCATAATGTTATACATGAACTGGAAATACCGAGTCACAGAGACAGAAAAATATACTTAGTTAATATGGTATTAGGAATAGATATATTTATCCCGAGACCATGCTGTATAAAATCAGTTATCATTCAACAGTTATAACAACAAATAAGTACTATGGCAAATTTTTTACTTTTCTATTGTACAGACAAATGTGGCATTCTTTCATTTGTGAAAACAAGAGACTATAGATGAACTGTGCAAATGCAAAGAAAGCCAAAAGAACTATAACAAAAGAATCACTCAGCACCTGTGACCAATAAATAGCTTAATATTGGTGATCCATATAGCATACAACAACAAATACTGGTATCACTTTAATATAAAATAGCAATAAATGCATATTGGTCATTCCTGTCATATCTTATCATGGATTCAGCAACTCAGTTGCAGTGACAAATGTTGTGAAAACGAAGATACATTATAATAACAAGATGTACAACCTGTAGCTCTACCAACACTGTAACAGAATACGACAACAATAAAGAAACAACCGATAACTATTCACTTCAAATGTTGGACATAGTGTGAGGATGGAATTAAGCCTGAACACCTGCTCATTACTAGCACATATTGGTTTATAAACAACGACAGCATAATCTGTTTTAGCTATAGTATAATTCTCAAAAAATAATATGAACAATGAGGAGATATTGATAACATCTATCAAAAGTCAGAAAAACCTCCAACAATACTACAAAATAGTTGCTCTTTGAGTATTTAACTTATTTATAATGGTGAAACATTGCAAAATTACAAGTTGTCATATTATCAGAATAAAACACACAAGTATGGGAAACATCTACTTGCACACTAACTTTTATTTCTTGGTTTGCTACTCCTAACTTTCAGGTTTACAGGACCTGTATCAAATGTACCACCCATTAGATGTCACTTGATTGCTACTAAAATGAAACAGTGTTATAGTACTCATAGGAGATTTAGTTCTGTAACTTTTTTCGTATTTTGTGTTGAAATGAAGCCTGAAGCAATTTATGGGACTACTTAATTGCTCCTCAATGAAGCAACTTCGATTACATAAACATGTAATGGTTATTGGAGTATGAGTTCAGTTGGAAACGGCAAAGAAAATATTGCATATTGTGCAAATCTCTCTTATGAATGGTATTTAAACATTGAAAAAGCTTTACATGTACTAGTAATGATAAAAATACAACAACAATGACTTATCCGGCAGAACACCCGGCAACCCAAGATTTCATTAGAGTGACAGGGAAGCATAAAGAATTACACTTTTCCATATTGTTGATGCCTTTTGTGAGGTTTTAGCAAAACAGAGCACAATGATCCAATTCAAACATCTGACCAGGACAAAATATTAAACATCAAGCTATGTTATAGACTAGTATTAGTGTGCAGAAAGTTAACTGCTCAGTGAACACCATCAAAGAAAAAGATGCAAAGATTCTTGCTTAATACTATTGTATGGTAACCTACAGGTCAATATTTATGACACGGATATTCTACGCGCATCACTCTCAAATAAGCAATCTCCGCATTCCTTTATCCCATCTGTCGCTTTCAGAGGCTAATATTACAAACAACAAACAGATCAGACAGTAACAATGGGAGTAAAAAAGTTAGTCTAAACAATACATTACAGGAATACCTGACTGCAATTAATACACACTAATAACTACACAACATTTCTTATAATGGCTTTTAAATAGCAAATTGGCTAATGTCCACCGTATAAGGGAAAGAACACTGCTATTCTCTGCCGAAAATTAAAATGCTCAGCTAAAAGACATTATCATCAATCAACACAAGTTAAGTAGTAGCTATCTTTTTCCAATATGGGGACACTCTAATTACCTCCAACTACAATAAAATACCAACAGACAGGAAAGAAAGTACTCAGCTTCTCAATCACACTATCACAGCAGAGAACAAAGTCCTATTTGTAGTTTATTTTGTTACTGTTGTTCTCACATGCTTCTCGAGTTAAAACTCAGCCATTTAACACATTTCTGTTGGTTTTAGATTATTTTTGGCCAAAAAAATGTTTATACATCATCAATTTAGTTTACACATCTCTGTCAACATTTTGCTCTTCAACACCCAGCTCCCCAAATATGATTTGTGATCTAGTGATTTTCTCAATCTAATTGATTGCACGTTTTTGGGTGTATAGCAGAGTTGAGATTCCATTCTGAACACACTATTTCAACAATTGATGTGGTTAACTTCTTCATATGTTCTATATTATTGAAGATTTTATCTAATATAGTAAAGACGGGTGATCTGACACCTAGTGCTAGTCTATCATGTAGTAACAGATAAAATGTTAGGCAAAAAATTGTCTAAAGACCATGGCCTCATTCTGAAAATTTTAAAAGTTTTTGTTTGTGTTTTCCATTTTTCTGCCATCCTCTATAACAAATTATAAGAGTTAGAGACTAAACAGAGATTTGAAATGCATGTTTCTGTGGTAGCCCTACTCTAGTTATATTCAGTAACAAGAAGTTACTAGTCCTCTTACGTCGAAAATTTTGATGCAAATCTAATTCCAGTCACAGAAACAAACATCTTACAATGTTCTATTACAATTGAATGAGATCTGAGGTCACATAAGCTTCATATATTTTTCTACTTTGATCAATTACACATACGTCATTAACACTGTATCTCTGTTACATGTTCACTTGATCAACTATTTATCAATATAAAATTTTGATAAAGTTTAAAATCTGCTCTGCATACTGATTTCTGTATTGATTGTAAAATAAATCTCTCAATGAATGCTATTATATTGTGCTGAAACAGCTGCACATAGTGTAGCTATCTCATCATTTGGCAGATAATCTTTAAGTACTAAACCAGAATTTTAATCATAGAAATGAAATATTAACAATTCATTGATAATAAAATCCATATAATACTCCATAAAACTTAATAAAATGTTCACTGTACACTATTTATGACAACATTTAGCAGAAGTAACAGATAAAGATGTGTTTCAACAATTTGAATGTTGAATGCTGTCAGCAAAGAGGGGCACAACAAGAACAGCATACAAATGACATTAGTGATATGCAAGTAAAATGAGTTATATAGGTAGTTTACAATGAAAGGTATTGCATGATAGATGTCAAATTATAATGGCATTTGCTTGATAAAACTATTCACCAACTTTTTCATAGAGAAATCTTAAATTAGCATAGTTTGGAGAGACTGGTAGATCACACGCAATAATTCAGGCACATCTGTCTTTGGCCTGTTACTTAGATAGTTTCTCCGTGCTCTCAAACAGTTATAGTCAAACTGCTGATATACTTCTTCACATAGGATACAGTAATTTCACGACATTATTTCCAACATGCATAGTAAATATCTAATTATTTATCAAGTTTCTTTCTGATGTAAGAAATATTTGCTATGTCAGAGTAGGCAGTCTGCAATTATGAATAGCAAAGGCCAGACTATTTAGCAAACAACACTCAGAATATAAATTTTCCACTTGTCCTTACATACCACACAATCTCTCTATAGTTTAACAAAGTAACTGTGCAATGGTCATAATGAACAGGCATTAGTGCGCCTAAGTTTCACAGTAATTTTCCGTAGAAATCACAGGATATATTAACTACATAATTAATAACTTATCTACATTTAACATTCAGACAATACAATAAACAAAAATAATAAGTCAAAAAGGGTTTTTCAGTCATGTGAACAAGGGAATATGCACACTCTTCTTGACATTTTCAGTGATACCTTAACAATTATTTACGTCAACAGCATTTCATTGTTATATATAATCCTTTGTTTATTTAATACTATTTCATCATTGTAATTAAAATGTCCTACAATAAAATATTTTACTTTTATTTCAATACAAAGATCATTCAAATTAAAACCAGAGAAGCAAATTATCTGTAAATATTACAGGTTTTACAAACATCACATGTCTTTATGTAACAGCCAATACACCATTATCTGGCTTATTACTGTTGTTTCCTATAAGCATTGCACCACTTTCCCTCCAAACTATTTTAATTGAGCTGATATTTGATCAAAGAACATTCAAGAAAGGAAAAAGCTTATGACAACTTGCAGTGCACAATGAAAATGCTTATACAGCCATATGCAACAAATTATTCTAACTGCACCACCTTCATTAAAATTCCAAATAAGTCTCCAATTGCTTGGGAAATTTAAATACCCATATTAGGTGCATGATATTTACTTTCACATTCAATAAAGGATAACAGATATATTGTTGAGTGGTTTTTACCATTAATATTATGTGTGTTTTCACATATTGTGTTCATATTCTTACTGATATTAGGTGTAATTAAGTACTACTTTTGGCTCATTCTAGAGAAAAAAAAAAAATCATCTGGGGCTAAGGGGGCAGCAGTCTTGCTGTTTCTGCCACAACACTGCAATATTTATGAGTACTTAGTATCATATTTGTAACTTGATTTACATACGAGGAGTGACGTTTCAAAATGCGTTAAGTCCACTCCTGGACAAAAATTAGTTTGAAGCGAACTTCTACTCTACAAAGTGTGATACAACGACCTATGGTGTTGTTTTCATTCAAACCCATATTAACTATTTAAATCGAGTGCAAAATTATACTTTCGGTTCAAAGTGCAATAAGCCCATCAGTGAAACCGGTTCAAATCACGATAAGTCCATTTACTGCTGATTGCTAATGAAAGTTTTTCAGTAAGACAAATAAAATCTGTTGAGCCAACACAGAATGTGTTTTAAAACTTCACTACAATGTATCTGTTGTATAACTGTGCCACTTATTATTGTGGCCAGTGTATTGTCACATGAAAATATTGGCTGACCAGTATCTTGTTTATGTGGGAGCTTGCTGTTTGTGAAAAATATGACTGACATGGAAGTAGTTGTACGTGTAGGTGACCTCTCCACTCGATCTAGGAAGTGACAGAAGGGCGTTGTGAAATGGAAGATTGAGCAGATGGAGAAGTAACATGTTTTAAAACACAAGTTTTTTGTGATATTGTCTGCTACATTGATTTTACTACACATACTAACTATGTGTTTCTCTTTAATTTCTGGATAGGAATCCACTTAAATGTGTACTATTTAAATCTTTCTGATACTGTGATGAGGACCCTGAAATGCTGGAGTTTGAGCCTCCTCGTGGACACACAGAGGGAAGATTCAAATGCTGTCCCATCCCTGTATAACATCTAATCAGAAATTTGATGAAAGTCTACATCAGGACAGGATTCTGTCTTTATTTATAGTTGTCTCCAGTCTGAAATGATGATGCCCTTGGAAAGAGGATGGAAAACTGAAGATTGTAACTACAATGTTTCAGGTGAGAGTAGACAACATACAAGTTCTTGTCCGTTCCAAGTTTTTTAGAGCTCTGTTCGGTATAGGAACAACTCAAATTAATAGCATTGCTTCCTCATTTGTTGCTGGTAATGCCATTTGTGAAAAAAGAGGAGGGGGTGTCACAGAACAAGACAAAGCTCTGCAAAGAAAGATAGTGTGATCCAATTTATGGATTAATTGCAAATTTGGAGGCTAGGGACGGTCACTACAACAGACAAAGAAGTAAAAGGCTTAAAATGTATAATGAAAGTGTCCCCGATTCATTAAAAGTAAAAAAGTTGTTCTTCAGCAACATATTCTTAAAATAAATTAATGTATGGTTTGGTGATCCTGCAGTAGATATTTGTAGTTACTATTGGAGAATGAAACATTAAGTAAAACTAACTAAAGAGTTTGCCAAAAGACACAGGATGTGAGCAGAGATTGCTGCTCATACAATGAGATCTAAACAGTTTTACAAAATTATGAAAAAGGAACTGCCCAATAGCTTGTCTTTATGTTTTGATCTGCAGCAAGTTCAACTCCTGCGAAAACTCACAATTGGTGAGGCTTATTACACATGACAACTGGCATATTATGCTCTCTGTATTATGGATACTGACAATAAGTCTCCAAACTTTTACTGTTGGAAGACAAGGCTGGTAGAGGTTCAAATGAAGTAGCTTCAGCCTTAGTAGATGCTCTGAGTAAGCACAGATATGAAGGAAACACTTCAACAATGAGACTATTTTGCGATGGCTGCGCCAGACAAAATAGGAATGCCCATGTGGTTCATGCTCTCTACTGGTGGCTGTTAAAAAATCTTTAGACTCAGTAAAGGGAATATGCATTACATTTCCAGTGCGTGGTCACTCCTACTTACCTGAAGATTGAGTTTTTTGTACTGTGGAAAAAGTCTTCGGAAGCAATCTGAAATACTAACTCCTGAAATATCACAGGATTTATCAGAAAATGGGTAACTTTTGAAGACTAGGAATAAACTGGGATTTTCTGAACTTTATGGACCTCTGCCAAAATTTGAAGAAGCCAGTGGGGATAAGAAACATAAAACGGGTTATACTCAAGAAGAAACTGAAGGGGAAAGTATCCATGTTGTTTTTAGGATGAAGCCTTCATATGGTGGACGATCCGTAAAAAAAAGTAATATGTCCTTGCTAAAAAGAGGTTATAGCAACAGATCAGATCCTTCACCTGAATGTTGTCAGTCTGGTACATCTAATAAATTTAAAAAAAGAAAAAAAAAAAAAGGATTTATTCCACCTTCTGAAAAAACGATTTGGTAATAGTTGGAATGAAGGTGATTCCTTACAATTTTATAGTGACATATTTCAGGGAGATTGTGTGGATGTGGAATACAAAGCTGAAGATGTAGAGTGTGATTGCTTGGAGGAGGAACCAGGTTACCAAATGCTTTGAAGAGTGTTTCAAAGAAAAATACTCAGTAAATTTTGAACATTATTCTTTTAATTAAAACACGAGATAACTGTTTTCTTTCAACAACTGGATACTTGTTCCTATTTCATTTGTGTTGTATCTTATTGGTGTAAATAAAAGATTTTTTGGTCTAAATTTGTTTCAAAACACATTATGTCCTTTCGGCTGGTGCAAAACAAGAAAAGTCCATATATTTAAAAAATTCAGTTTGCAACACTGCCTTTAAATAAAGAGTGAGATTTGTCTCACTCATTCCATTCTTTGAACTTCTTGGAGCTTAGTAAATTCTCATACACAAATCCTAATTTACTACACAATTTTTCGTAATATTAGTTTTTTGCTCCTCCTGTAAAATTTTTATTTGTGTTTTGAAAAGTTACTCCTCATATGTCAGGTTATCATGGCATTTTCATACCATTTTGAATCCTTTTCAAATAAGGACAATTATTATTTTTGTATGCACAAAACATACAAAATTTGTAGGTTACTGTAAAAAATTATGTAAAAGACTACCATTAAATGTTGTTAAAACTCTGAAGCTAATACTGCAAAAAACAAAAGATGTGGAGGCAGTGCCTTGTGACAAAACATCCATGTGAGAAAGAGTCAACATTACACAATTAAAAAAAGAGATAGTTTGCTGCGATAAGCAGGGTTCAATTTTTTCCATGACACAGGAACTAACAAGAATCAAAGAAACACTGACAAATGAGACACATTATTTATATGAGCTGTGTGATGATTTGAAAATGAAGAACTGACAAGATGATTTAGTGCAGTTTATTCTGTAAAATTTAGATATTTAAAATGACTTCACTGTCTTTTGTGAAGACACGCAGAGGATACCGTGCTCCTACGTGCGGTTCCTCTAGGAAGGGGGTTGGGGGGGGGGGGCGCACTTTCCACTGTAATTTGTCAAACTGATCTCTGAGAGTAACTTCTTAAAAACAAAATATCTAAAATTTATGTGATTTTAATGATGTAGAGAGTGGTACTGGTATAGTAGTATACTTGCATCACTTCTATTATGAAGTATGCAAGTTTTCTTTATGCTTACCCAGAAATGTCAATACTGGATGGGACAATATTTAATAGACCTGGAACAATTGTAATTGTAACTAAATCTGCTTTAGAATGAGGGGCTATGTGTATTAATGGCATTTCTGATTGCTTTGTAGTGATAGGTCAATGATTCAATTTTTTGACAGTTATCACAGTATTTTGTCTGGTACTAACAAAGATGCTATTAATCCATTCAGGCATGCATTTCATATCTTTGCCAATATCAATTACAGATTATTATCTAGATGAAATCTGTCTGTGACTTTGGCATATCGGTATAAGGCAAATGACTGCAGCTACCATCCCTACCACCTGAAGAGTATTGTTTTGAAATGTTTAAATAAATCTCACAAAATTTGAACCGTCATCTCCATAAGTTTCTTACAACAGAATGTGAGTAAAACAGGAAGTGATGGACACCAAACATGTCTGGGGTAGATTTCATCAAAAGAAAATTAGATTTCTGTATACTTAATTCTGTTGTCAAACAAATTAAATATACTGCTTAAAAGTGATATACATGTGAGCTACTTTCACATGCTGCCATACATGATGAACACAAGATCCCTCATTGTTTTTTCTCTTTTTTATCATGTTGTTAATACTTCTTGACAAATATTCTTACAGTGTGTGACCTTTAACAACAATAACCACTCTTTAAATAAATATGAAAATAAATTTTCATTTCAAAAACAACACCTGAACTATTTTAAAGTTAAAAAATAGGTCTTGCAATTCTTGTAATGCTAATAATACACACCTAATTTTATTGTACTTAGTTTTAATGTAAATGATCTTTGTATCGACTTCTCACAAATTAGAAGTTCCGGCAAAGACATCCACCTATACAGCAGTCATACAGCTTACAATACCAAAATCGGTAAGTTCTGTAGAGCTGTCGCTGCATAAAGTTTTTCTCTCTCCCTCTCTCTGTGTGTGGATGTATGTATGTACACACAAGAACACCAAGTCTCTTCTACTTTCAGCTCCGTTTCCTTTTATGGCTGGAAAAAAACGTACCAGGAACACTATGTTAGTATTTTATTTCATAATTTGGTAAATGATATATATCATTATAAATCTAAAAAATTATCATACTTTCTACTACACTTTATCTTTGCCCCCTAATCTGTAATGTTCAATCAACAAAAACAATACCATGCAACATCTGAAATCAGACATACTGCAGTTCACACATCTGTGTTAACTTAGGAGACAACTGGTTTGAAGTAGAAGCAGCAGCTTCCACTGCACTTACTATCAGCACTACATAATACACGTAGAGATTGCTTCTTTTTCTGTGACTGCCCTGTAATCTGAGTACAGTTTCCTCCTCTCTGGTATACCCTGGTATAAATGGGAAAAGAAAAAGTTTGAAGGTAATACATGCAAATGAAATATTGAAATATACATACCGTGAATCTCGGGAATAATCCTTTTCTTTGTCATATGCACGATCTGAGTCTTTATCCTTATCTCGACTGCGATCTTTGTCACGAGAATCCTCTCTGTCCCAGGCCCTAGACCGTTCGTGAGTCCTGTCACGAGAACGATCCCTTTCCCTTAATTTCTCTCTATCTCTTTCCCTATCCCTTTCTCGATCCCTGTCTTTATCTCGGTGTCTGTCTTTTTCTTTATCCCGTTCTCTGTCTCTTTCCCTATCTCTCTCTTTTTCACGTTTTTGACGTTCCTTTTCTCTTCTGAGTTCTGCAGCAAAATCATCAGGAGAGCTTCGATGACCAGGGCTGTAATAAATTAAACAGTAATCACTGTCAGTTTTGTTATGCCACAGGATAGGAAAGGGTAACAAAATATAAACCTTTGTTAGAAGTTCAGTCATGTAATCACAAACGATAGCCAGGGCAGAGCTGTAGGCAGAAGCAGAAAGCATTCTGACAAGTTGGAAGTAAGAGTCAGTGGCACATTGTGAAATCACATGTGGGGGAGGAAAATCAAACTCAACAGAGATGACTGCAACAGATAACCAAAGGAAGTGAGACAACTATGTGGGTTGCCTCGGCAGTCTTTTGTAACTTCATGTAACTCTTACACTTACACATGGTGCACAGCAGATATAGCAAGAATAATTAGCACAGGTTGGGTCATTACCCACCAAGCTTCACGCCAAAGCCTCCTTGCTCCTTTCTCCAAACACTGCAGCTCTTTCAGGTTGAGGGCACTTGGTCGTACGGACTGGTGGCAGGCACGTCCTACACTCGATTCTATGATTACGATACTGTGAGTCTGATTCTAGATGTCAAAGCACAGGCCAGTTTAACTGGCCTCTAGTCAATATGTCAGATGCTGCTGTCTTATGCTGCTCACTGACAATGAATCTGGTTGTCTTCCAATAACAGAGCGTCTTCCGACAACACAGCATTACGGAGGGTTGCAACTCCTAACTTCAATGTGGAAGTCAATGACAGGACCTTCGAGTTCCTGTTCACCGCCACACATCTGAGGGCACTGACACCTATCTTTGAGTAGGAAGGAGAAGATCGAATGGCCACGTGTCTACAGGGCTACCAGTAGCAATGACCTCCGTGAATAGGTCCTCAGGGATCAAAGTAGCAGCAAGGTGGGACCAAGCATACTCAAATAGCTATTATGGATTCAAACTAGGCACCAATGTGACCTGTATCAGCAACCATGCCTCCATCTTCAGCACATGGTGCCAGAACATCAACCCCAAGCCACAGGCGGAGCTGTAACATCACGGCTTGCTGAGTGTCTGACGTCAGTGAAAATCCTGAACACTAGCATATTGATGGCTAGCCAAGAGTTGTATTTCTCAATTATTAACAAATGTTGGTTTCCACCATTATTTTCTTAGTATCAAAGGCACTCACAGATATCATCTCTAATCCTGACAAGTAGACTGGACATCTACAAAGTTCACCCTGAAAACATTACAACAGGATACCAAAAAATATCAAATTACATGTAGACCAAAAACTTATACGGGACGACATACACATTACCTATGTGGGAAACTTGTTCACACACAATTTCTATTAGACAAGCTGAGACACATTACAAGTAAAATGTTATTAATCTTCACATACTTTGCTTTTTATCATTCACAACTGCAGTATGGATTACTGCTTTGGGGTAACTCAGTGGGTTCAAGTACCATCTACTACAGGCAAAATGAAGCAGTTATATGCATTTTATGACTAGCACCAAGACATCACTTTAAAGGACTAAAGATAATGACACTCACTAATGTGTATATTTTGCTTAATATCTGATTATGAAAACAAAGAATTTTAACTTGAAATAAATACCTTCACCAATGATAGTAATGGTAATGCTACTGATGACAGTTCTGCTAAAGCAGAAATGCTTAACACAACTTTCCAAAATTCCTTCACGAAAGAAGACAAAGCAAATACTCCAGAATTCATATCAAGAACACATGCCAGCATGCGTAATTTAGAAATTGATACCCCTGGTGTACTAAAGCAACTTAAATCACTTAACAAAAGTAAGTCCCCTGGTCCTGATTATATACCAATTAGTTTCCTTTCAGAGTATTCTGATGCAACAGCACCAAACGTAGCTACCATATACAACCAATCGCTCAGTGAAATATCCATACTTATGGATCGGAAAGTTACACAGATCGCTCCAATATTCAAGAAAGGCAATATGAGTGATCCACAAAATTACAGGCTTATATCATTGTCATCAGTTTGCAGCACAATTTTAGAACATATACTTTCCTTGAAAATTATGAACTACCTCGAACAGGATGACTTATTGACCCATAGCCAACACAGTTTCAGAAAGTATCATTCTTGTTAAACACAGCCAGCTATTTACTCACATAAAGCAATGAGTGCTAGTGACAAGAGATCTTAAATGGATTCCATGTTTCTCGATTTTCGGAAGGCTTTTGACACTGCACCTCACAAGAGTCTTCTAATCCAATTGTGAAGCTTATGCAATATCGCCACAGTTGTGTGATTTGATTCATTGTTACTGTAAAGGACAGTCTACGTAGTAATTGATGGAAAGTCATCAAGTAAAACAGAAGTCATATTTAGCATTACCCAGGGAAGTGTCATAGGGGGGCCTTCTGTTCCTCATTTTTACAAACGATTTAGGAGACAATCTGAGCAGCTCTCTTAGACTGTTTGCAGATGATGCTGTCGTTTATCAGTTAGTTAAGTCACTGAAAGATCAAAAGCACTTGTAAAATGGTTTAGATTAGATATCTGCATGGAGAAAAAATTGGCAATTGACCCTAAACAATGAAAAGTGTGAAGTTATCCATATGAGCAGTAAAAGAAATCCATTAAACTTAATTTACATGATAAATCAGTCAAATCAAAAGGCTGTAAAACAACTAAATACCTAAAAATTACAATTACAAACAAATTAAATTAGAAAGAACACACACAAAATATTGTAGGGTAGGTGAACCAATGGCTGTGTTTCCTTGACAGAACACTTGGAAGATGCATCAGTTCTACTAAAGAAACTGCCTACACTACACTTGTGTGTCCTATTTTAGAGTATTGCTGCCCACTGTGGGATCCCCACCAAGTGAGGCTGATGGATGATAGAGAAAATTTAGAGATGGCCGATTGTTTTGTATTATCGCAATATAGGTGACAGAGTGTCATGGAAATGATGGACGAGTTGAGGTAGAAATCATTAAAAGAAAGGAGTTATTCGTTTGTGGAATTCCTGTTACCAACTTTCTCTTCTGAATGTGAACATATTTTGTTAGCACCCACCTATATATGGAGAAATAATCGTCTTAATAAGAGAAATCAGATGAAAAAACAGAAAGATTCAGGTATTCCTTTTTCCCTGCGTGCAATTAGAGAATGAAACAGTAGAGAAATATCATTAAAAAAGTTTGATGAACCTTCCCCATGCATGTAAATGTGATTAGTGGAGTATTTATGTAGATGTCTTGTAGCTATCCTGCCCACTTCCTTATCCTGTTGTGCCTATACAATGGTTGCACTATAACAGTCAAAAAGCAACTTTCTATCGTGTACGGACATACAGTCATTTGTTTGGTGCTGCTCTGCAGGCACTTTGTCTTTTATGTTCACTGTAAGATTCTAGATTGCTGGCTTCACATTACAGTAAAGAATTGATGGATTGGTGGCATAATGTCCCATGAGGTAACTTTTAAGTTGTGGCAATAATTTACTTTGAACAACTTTCAACAGCGTGTCTTTGGAAAATAATTTTAATGTAAATTATTTCTTTTTTAATAATGCAAATAAATTAATCTGTATTATCAATGAATATAATGTAATTGGCAGGTAGAACAGAAGCATGTTAGAGACAACAAAAAATTACCTCTTGTTAGAAGTTTTAGATAGGCACAAGAACAGGAGAAAGTCTGTCACAGTCTATGAGAGAGAGAGAGAGAGAGAGAGAGAGAGAGAGAGAGAGAGAGAGAGAGAGAGAGAGAGAACATTACAGTACTTGTCTGGAATGGCGTTGGGAGGGAGAGAAATTCTCTTTACATGAACAACTTTCGAATTTACCACTGTATTTTGATGGCATACAATTAAACTACAAATGAAATATGAAGTGCTATTAAGGCAATGTGGAGGGGGGATAAAAATGCAATAACAACAACACACATTAAGATATAACACAAATTGTTAAATACTTACGATTCTCTGCCATTTTTAGCTCTGTGTGTCTTTTCTCGATGACGCAGAGGACTCCTCTCACGGCTGTGTGAGCTTCTCCTTTCTCTACTATTTCTATGTTTTTCTCTGCTGTTTCGCCTCTCAGAACTGTAAGCTCTTCTCCTATCTCTTTCTCTTTCTTTGCTTCTGGCTCTATCTGGTGACTGTCGCCTCTCTCTTGGTGGGGGTGCATCTGTCCTCCTGAGCCTTGAAAATCGTTCTGCTTCCCCAAAAGACACCTCATCATCAGGGATATGTCTTGCCTCTTTGCTTGACTGCATTGGTGGTAATGACTGTTTCAGTGGCCGTGAGGGTGACACTACAGGAGGAAATCTTTCCAACATCTTTTTTTCAAGTTTTTGCTGGAACAAAAATAATTATACATGAAATTACAAATCAAGCACTGAATATTGGTATAATAATAATAATAATAATAATAATAATAATAATAATATTAATTTCGTGTGGCTTATTGGCCTGGTGCAAATCTTTCAATTGGACACCATTTCGACGACCTACGTGTTAAACAAATGAGAGCCAATTACTGTATATTTCTGCAGTTATGATGACGGATGAATCATTAAAAAAGGCCCCATAACCCAAGGTCATCTTACACACACACACACACACACACACACACACACACACTATATATAATTTGCTTTACGAGCTTTGTTAATTTACTGGACAGACAGTTGTACATTCGATAACCTATATGCCATAGAACAGGAATAGAATTAATTATTTACAATGCAGCTTAATTTTACAATGTCGCTTGTCAAAAATAATTTCTCAATATATCCAGAGTCGCATTGAAACGATTAGCGTATATTTACGTACAGAGCAGTGAAAGGATTAAAATATTTTGGAGCTACACGCAACAATTGTGGCTTCCTTTGAAATACCTTATCTTCTGTTCTCAGGCAATTTCGCGTGTTTTCACCTGCATAATACATGCATCGGCGTGATTAAATGTCATGTCGGTGAAAGAAATTACTTTTCTCTTAAACTTCACAATGTAAAAAAAAAACATGCTTCTTCACAATCGGATACAATATAGCACTACACGTACGAAAGTTCAAAAGCAGACCGCAAACACTGCAACAAAGGGTGAAATCCAGAGGTATATACCATTCACAAAACCTACTTATGGCGGCTTCTAACGGCATTTTTTTGGAACTTCTTGAAGCTTTGTCTCCGAATCTAAGCTGCAGGCATATTTTTAGACCCCGAAAACTGGAATAAAAGTGCGGCTAGGATTCAGGTAAGTATGGAACTTGGGGGTTGTCTTAGGGCCCAGATATATGCTGAAACTAAAAAATTGATGAAAATTTGTACCTCATCTTATCTGCAGAAATATACGGTATGTAACAGTACCAAAAACTATTTCTTACACCATCAGTCATCATTCCCTCGGGAAACGTAAAAGGCACGAAGCAAAGTAATACAGTATAACCCCAATTTTGCTAGACCTCATTTTAGCACAAACCTGCATTTCATGAAAAAAATTCCGAGTCTTGAAAATTATTCCATAATTTCAATGCAATTTTATATTTGATTTAAAATAATTTGTATTACAGCAAAACCCAAATTTAGTGCTAGAAAATGTTAAAATTCTCAAGTATTTATTTCTATTAGTTACGGTTATACAACAATAAGAACCTATGAAAAAGATGTCATAAGCTCTTTAAGGATGATTCAAGGCAGAAAAGGAATTTAGTGCACAAGCACTTAGCACCCAAAGTGAGATAGACTCAGATACACATCCGACCACATGCTCCTTTGGTTACAATGAGAACCGTTTCACTGATTCATACGTAAGTACAGGCAAATTTAGGCATTTGAGGTTTGATTCCATTTCCAGGATGGTGCTCAACGACCACACAATGATGAACACACCAGATGTATTGAGCAGCATTGGCCATTAATGTTTTATTTATAAACAACAGATCGATTTCAACCACATAGTGACCATCTTCATTGTATCCTTCAAACAAGCATTATGAATGCCCTGAATGTAACTGCAACGGCAAACATAAAATTGCAATGTCCTCGCAATTTTATGTTTGCCGTTGCAGTTACATTCAGGGCATTCACAATGCTTGTTTGAAGGATATACTGAAGATGGTCACTATGTGGTTGAAATTGATTTGTTGTTTATAAATAAAACATTAATGGCCAATGCTGCTCAATACATCTGGTGTGTTCAAATTTAGGCATGTTAGTTTTTCACTTATCAGTATATATACACCTTACTTCAGCATTTACAGTGTATTGGATACAATTACACAAGCAAGATCGAAATTAGCTGAGCACAGCCGAAGACTAACAATGTACAATGTGCTTGCAAGAGGCCGAGCTCTGTCCAGGTCTGTATGTTCGTAGCAGCATTACAGTATAGCGTCAGTTTATGCAAGTTTGCATCAGTTATTGTGGTGTTGTGTATTGTGTGGATAATCCAGCTGCATATCAGTTTGCTCATTCATATTCATTGCTTAGTGAAGTTTGCTATGGCAACAAAAAGAAAAATTATCTGCCACGGAGAAAGTGAACTTTAATTGGGAAGTGGAAAGAAATGCAACGTCCATTAGTGAAATGGCTCGATGCCTGGAACTTCCACAGTCTTCATTGTAAGGAACATTTAAGAATAAGGAAAAAATTCTGGATCAAGAAACATAGTGTTTTTCAAAAGCAAAGCAGTCACTGTACGAAGAAGTGGAATTGAAGCTGAAGGAGTGGTTCAATGAAGCATGTGCAGAAAACTTATCAATCGATAGGGCATTGATAAAAATGAAAGCATCTATGACACCAGGGAAACTTGGGCTTACAGAATTCAAAGCTTCAAATGGGTAGGTGGAGAGGTTAAAAAAATTAAAACACTATGGGATAACTTGCAGAGCAGTATGTGGAGAGATTGCTGAAAGTGTTGAATATTGGAGAGAAGAGGTGCTGCATGCAGCAATGCAGATGGCAGCGACAAGCTGGATTCCATAGTAATCGGAAAGTTCCAGAAACCAATTTGTTTTAAAAACAGTACTACACTGCCATGTAAGTATTATAGTAACGAAGTGCTTGAATGACTGCAGACTTGTTCAAAAAGTTCTTGCAACCTTTTCATGCATGAATGGGTGCTAGAAACAGGGAGGTTGTTCTCTTTATGGACAAGTCTTATTCATCCAACAGACTTAGGATTTTTGCAGAATGTGAAACTGCATTTCTTTCCTGCAAATTACACTAACAGACTCCAGCCCATGGATGTAGGGATTATTCATAGCCTCCTGAAAAAGAAGTATCAGAAATCTCTGGTTAAGGGACTTCATGTCAATCAGGGTGTATACACAGACAAGAAGAAATAATTCCTGGATTTGTCCCAGATCTCCTGGTTAAAAACACACTTTTCTCCAGATGAAAATGAACTTTTTCCTAGAGAAGTAAACTTTCTTCGCTATACGTCACCATAAACATTTGCTTTTAACAGCAAAAGTATCAATCCTTTCAAAGAAAAATGCTTCATACCTTGGCATACAACTACTCGTGATTAAAATTCACTTTGGGATTCGGCATTTTTTCGTGATGTGTCGATGTTAGTGACGGCACAAAATTGATATGAAGTAAGAAAGGCCAATCAAGAGTAATGTGCAAACAGCCAGTGAGAATGTTTTTTCTCACTTTTCTCTGTTTCATACATTCAAGCTCGTGCATATTTACATCTTTTTCGTGATGGACACACACATTGTAATTTATGAGAAGGTAGTTTATCCTTTATTTTGTTTTGTAAAATACTATGCTGTTTTTTTAAGAATATGTTACAATTTCCAAGGATGTTGTTAGGTGGGAATCAAACAGAACAGCTGTAATTGTACAATCACATTTACACTTGTCAAAATATTTCACCGTTTTCTTCAAATGTGTCATGATTTTAGAGTATGTTGTTAGGCACTAACCTATCAACACAGTGAAAGCACACAACCACACAATTATTTACAAAATCCTGATTGGCTGTCTCCAGTTCCCATGATTCTTTTAAGGATAACTATACTTTTTGCCATTGTTATTCCATAATTTCTAATCTATCTATGAATGAACTAAAATAAATATGATAAATTAACCTTGAAGCTTGGTCCTTTTCAATGTTTGCTACCCTTTAAGATACAATGAACCTAAGTGTTTCATTAAAATGTTTAATAATGGCATACACGGTTTGTCTTTGGAGCCCGAAACTGTTGTAAGTCACTGTCCTCCAAAGTGTTACATTTTGAAAGGGAGTCAAACAGTTCATGATTTAAGAAATTCATAGCACATTCTCACTGTTAACACAATTTATCATGCATAAAAGACCAATTATTTTGAAAGAAACACTTCTCAAACCATTATTCGTAATTTTTTTCCTGTGATCTGATGGTAATGTAAACAGATGAGATTTCATCTTCATTGAAAAAGCATTGCATAATCTTCACACTAAAGCAAAAATTTAACTGATACCTAAAACAAAGAAGAGTTCCTGCAATTCTAAAAAGTTCCTGGATATTTCTGTAATTAAAAAATTTCCATTATTTTCCCAAATCTCCCAGTTGTCCCAGGTTGTATGCACCCTGTTACTGATAGGGATAAAGTGCTTACATTGAACATCCCGCAAGCAATGCATATGCTCACAGGAGCTTGGAAAATGGTAACTAAGGAAACCAACTCAAATTGCTTTCATAAGGATGGATTTAATAAAATGAGCACTCACGACAAAGACAGTTGCAAGGCAGGAGTGGACGTGCATGATTGGGTGCAGGTATCTAACAATTTACTCATCACTACATGAATTCATGATGTCACAGAAATCTGCATAGATGAAGTAAAGCAGAAAGATGATGATATTTAAGAAGATGCTGATGTTAGTGATTAAGAAATGCAAGCCCCATAATTTAATGAAGCTGTTGCCAGCATAGACATAGTCCGGAAATTTATCACAGCATTTAAAATGGAAAACTTTGTTATAGGCAGAGTAAATCAATTGGAGATGGACATTTTGAACCTAAAATCCAACAGTGCTAAAAAGTAGATTGCCATTTTGGATTACAGGTATTTCAAAAATTCAGACACTGTGAAAGTTGTGTAAACGTGTGTCGTATATAGGAAAAGTAACTCGACGTATGATATTGCTCCAATTGTGTAAGTATTTTGTGGATGTTCAATTCTGTAGTGTGCTGGGGAAAAATTCTTCAGCTCTCTAAAAGAACATTAAATGGGATTCTACTGTATATATGACTATGATCAACTGTAATAGTGCATTAAAAATACCAAACCTATCTGCAATTCATGGGAAAAATCAGTATGAATTTAAAATGGAAAATATGTGACATCAAAGTATTTACCATATAAATATATATCCGCACTTATTTTTTTTCCAAATTCATGAACAAAAAACTGGGGTGCATGGATTACTCG
Source organism: Locusta migratoria (assembly GCA_026315105.1). Taxonomy (NCBI): domain Eukaryota; kingdom Metazoa; phylum Arthropoda; class Insecta; order Orthoptera; family Acrididae; genus Locusta; species Locusta migratoria. Next base: position 50,071,188 of record CM048755.1, on the reverse strand, counting down.
AATTTAGGTTGGTATTACTGCATCTGCAACAACTAAACACACTAGGCAGGTTTTACTCCACTTTAAAAAACAGATCCTTTTAGATCAAATCTTTGACAAAGAAATATTATCAAATATTCATAATATTTCTTAGACATAACCTTAATCATGGTGTTAAAAAGGGGTATTATGGTCATCATATTTCAAGATAGCGGATAATAACTATCAAAACTGCATATAATTTACTTAACAATGCCGCAACATAGCAGTCATTTTACTGTAAAGGTATCCTCTCACATCAAAACCGAAGTGTCGGAATAGCGTCTCTTTCTGCCAGTTTCTTTGGCAGCGCGGCTGGCGCGTACGAAGAATTGCATTGTTACCTACTTAAGTTGGGTATTATTCGGTTCAGCCACCACCATATTACCGACACCAGTATCAGCACTCTAGGTTTACAGTAATTTCTTGCTACTGGGGTTAAACGTTAATTACGGCACAGCATTGCAGCTATGTTAAAACATGCACGGACCTTGCACACATCGTGCTAGTGTTCATAGCGGTTACATTTTGCATTGCAGCAAACAGAAGACAAGCAACTTTTATAATCAAATATACGGTGAAGTGCTACATTTGATGATTTTTTTTTTGATGAAAGGTACCTGTATGTCAGAGTTTCCTATTACATTATCAAATATCTTTGATGTAAACACATGACATATCAACTTTGACAAAGGTATATGACCATGTAATACCAGTCTTAGCTCCATTTATTTAATAACTGTTCAGACTCTATAAGCGTTCATTTCAGTATGTTACTGTGAGTACATTTTCACAGTAATACGTTACGAATGAAATATTTTTCAATTTGAATAAGAACTTTTAGTAGGTAAAATCTGAGAATTTTATGGGGTTGGTGCGAGATTCCCATGCTTGGGATATGACAACTTCGTGCCCCCCCCCCCCCCCTCCTCTCTCTATCAGGGCGGCATCAATTATTTTGATATTTATGTGTCGTTTTGAAATTTAACAGACATAACATCCCAAGATAGCTGCCCTCACGTGCTTGTTCAAAGCCGACTGGTGGTATCCTCATTTACACAAATCCGCCCCCCCCCCCCCCCCGGCATCAATATTTGGGTGTGCGCGGATTACTCGAGGGCACGGATTACTCGAGTATATACGGTATAGCCTTCAACAGAAATGGTATTCTAGAGTCTTGTCACATTGCTTCAACTTTTGTCACCCATTTTCCTTTTGGACCAGATTTTATGTGGGTAACCAAATGAAGAGAAAACTGTGATGCATGGCATGCAGGACTGTTTTGAAAATGTTGAACTGTCTTTATGGACAAAAATTCTGCTATTAATACACCACAACTTGAGAAATTGTCGCAATGTAGGAGCCAGTCATTATGAAAGAGGATCAATGGCAATAACCCTTTTAAAAATAATCAGTTATTTTGCTGTCAAAAGATGAGTTAGGTATTTGTGAATACAATAGCTCTAGCAATAAAAATGCTTTTTGATGCACTCATCTATTGATATTCATTTCCAAGATACTTAATTTTGAAATCAGAGGCTTGTTCGCTGAAAACCCTGTGTATCCATCATGCACTTGTATTCCTACTTTGCTAACAAAGTGTATATGCAGCCGCAGTTGACACTGCCTTGAGCACAAATGTTGGATAGACGTCCAAAACTGTCTATTACAGAGCTGTGCTACTAGGTTCTTGCCTAACCATATATTTGAAGAGTGTGACATTTTTAACTTACCAACTCGCGCAAGAATCCTAAGACCCCAAGTATTGTTGATATTTATATAAAGAAATTTATTTTGTTACTACAGATATTTGAAAGGCTGATACACTTGGAGATGAGCAATACTGAATTTCTGTTTTCATATTTGCAGAAGATTTGTCAGCGGTATTTATATTTGCACCTACAAAGAAGCATGTGTAGCACTGCTTATATCTGATGGCAAAAGCTGGTTGTGCAGCTCCAAGCACCACTTTTCAAAATTTTCTTCCACTTTGTATCCCATTCTAATCCTCTGGCAGTTTTTTAATCCCAAAAGGAGGGAAAGAAATGCAGCTTCGATTCAGTTAAATTGCTTAATGAATTAGTTCTCTGTCGTGCAAATTGGAACAGATGTGGACTTGTGTCCTATTTGTCAACTAAGAGTACAACTAAGAGTTTGTGCTCTCATCCCAGAAAAGATTCCAGAAGTGAGAAGGCAAAGGGGAGAGAAAAAAATAATCCAGCCTTTCTAGGACTTCATTCTGCAATTATTTTTTATTTCATCAAAATGAAACAGTTTGTAATAGAGTGAAGAAAGTTTCTTATTACCTTTTAGAGCATGTAAACATATACATCAAAATGTTTCATCAAATTTCTTTTATGGGTAGGGAGTATTAAAAGATCCTTAAGATTTAAAATAAAAACCTAAATTTAATTTCTTAAATTTCACTGTTAATATCATCACTTGGGATCCACTCCAGAAGGCTTTGTCTTCATTTGGATTTGATTAGGTAAAATTGGGGTTCGACCCATCCCTAATCAAAATGTCATAGTTCATTTTTTTTTCTTCAAAACACGACATCTGCCTCCTCCTGTCTCATTCCATGGATAGAACAAACAGCAGACTCCCTACATTCTTGCTTGCCAGAAAAAAATTGATATGTTTCTATTAATATTTTACAATTTTTGTGTTTTTAGTTAGGCAGAACATAATAGCACAATGAAAGTATGATTAACACACAGATATGTTTACATATGGAAAGACTCAAGAACAACATTCCCATTGGTTGTCTCCATCCGACTCATAATTGGCCATGCACGTTTCCTTTGATTCGTCACATTGTTAACATCTACACATTAAAGTAAATTTTTATGAAAATAACATTGCTTAACTCGACTTCTGCACTTATGACCCAAAGCCAACTACTGAGGCTGTTATCTTCATTCTATTTGTATCCCATATTAGAATGAACAAACTATGTTTCAATTTTGAAGTGTGGCCTCCAACTTTTTTCTCCACCTTGAATTTCAAGTCAGCTTTTGATGTGCCTTAGATTTTGGTAAATATGGCAGGTAAAATTTGCAAGGTAGGGAAAAAGAAAGAAAGGAAAACTGTAAAAAATGAAAATTCCCAAAACTAGAGTGCAAACTGCAGGAAAGAGAAATGGAAGTTAGGTCAATGAACATACTACTAATAATGAAATGTCTGGACCAAACTAATATGTGCATGTTGATGTCATGACAGCATCAACAGAAAAAAAGGAATCTTTTAATAACTGAAACCTAAAATGTGTGTTACAGAAGATGTATAAGAAAAATTTTCCCCCATTTGAAGTTTGTATATAACATGGGAATTTAATACGCACAAAGTCCAAACGGGCGAAAATTTGTCAATATCCGAGTTTCTTCAGAGTCTTATTCAAGAAATTTCTGAAAAATATCTACAAGAAACAACAAAATATGGAGACTGCCAATGAAGATGAAAACCCCTTATGACTATAAGGAAGACGCCTCAAATCATCTAAAAAAGGAAGTCAACCCATGAAAAGATGCAATTGCCACAGCAAAGGGACTCAGACTGCAGTTTGTTCCATGCTTCAAAATGAGTCGCATGTAAAGGAATTAACGACTATATCATTACCTTTATATTTATAGTAAAGTTTTATTTATATCCACACTTTCCTTGTAGACAATTTACACAGTTCTACTCTAAACTCAATGATGGAATTTGACAGTTTCCGAGTCCCTGGTAGATGCTGCCAACCTATAGGATCTTCAGCTGTGTGATGCTTCAATGTCACCGTGTTGGAGTGACATGGATCTTACTGACAAATCAAAATTCTTCTTGCACCACCATTATGGCCAGAGCAGAGACTGTTGAACTGCTGCCTCATGCATTGCCATACTGGTCCTGCATCCAGTATTATGATTTGGTTTGGTTTGGTATTCAGTTCCACTCCTACATTCACTAAGTTCACAGTGCCAATACACTACCCAGCCAGCATTACATTCTTTAAGTGCTGGAGCCTGTTGGTCTCCTATACTCACGGAGGTTGCCAGTGGCGGCGCTAGGCATCGGCGACCGCCAACGGTCTCGCGCCTGTGGGGGCCTCGCAAAACATTGTTAATTTATTTTATTTTATTTTTTATGTTTCAGGCGCTTTTCAACTACTAGGTTGTGTAGCGACAACCTACATCTTGCTTAACCTGAAGCCGAACACAACATCTGTTTAAACAATGCAAATAATCCAACAAAACACAATAACGACAGCCCAGCTCAGTTACAAATCAAACAACAATGTAGACAACAATGCAGTGACGCCAGGCTGTTAGCACACGCTGTGCATTTGACGAGCATCGTCGCCCCAGCACGAGTGCTGACGACTGTTACCGATCACTTACGGGAATACCTGTCGTGAATCTGCGCATGCACACTAAACGACAGTGACGAAATGACGCACAAAATGCAGTATCAAGAGACTCACACGTAGAACAATTCCGTCTAAGTTTCTTGTCATTACTGAATGAAAAATTGGTTGTTTATTTTAAGTTCTATACCTTTATCACACTGTTGGGATTGATTTCATATTTGTAAGCTAAGTATTAAGACACATTTCTTAGCACATTTATTTGTCGGTAAAGCATAATTTATTTTACTGTCGTAAATTTTATGTAAGTGTTACGGTCTGATTAAAATTATTTGATAGTTGAAACAGTGGTGGACTTTGATAAACTGAGGCCTCCCAGCGGTAAATGACACATCGGATACTGTCTTCGTGTGGTGTCTGAACAAGATATATAGTTGTACGACAATATGGTTCAAACTGACTTCCCTCGTTACTTTTCCTGTTGTTCGGTTTTATTATTTATGTCTGGCTATGAAGCCGCCATATAGCGAGCATAGGCGCTGGCTATTACCGGTACTAGACAAAGATTCATGTGCAATGGGTATGTCCAGCAGAAAATATTGGTAATCATGATGTCTACAGTTGGTAAAAATCACTGATTAAATGTAGATGTCTGTGTAAATTTTGAGAAAGTAATTGTAGAATGTAATACTAGAGCTGAAAATTAATAAATCTGTGGCAAGCTCTTCGTTGCACTTACGTGCCTATTTTTATATCGTACTTTTAGTACATCTGTGTAGATAGCAAAGGCTTCAAAAAACATTCGATCTAATTCTTGATGTAGAATTGGTAGTTATTCTACACTGTTCCATGTATCTGTTTATGAAACTTGTTGTTTCTGTTTATTTGTTAAGCTTAAGGGACTTAACTGTGGGGTCATTAGTTCCTTGTTTTTTTCTGAAAATGTACCTTTAGGGACTTATCTCGTTTAGCAAATTCACAATTCATTTAAACGCAATTGCTCCATATATCGTGAAGCAGAAGAAAACAAGAAACAGACTGGTGTAACTCATTTTGGAATAAACCTACAGGTTCGCTTGTAATAATTAAAGCTTAAACTCTAGTCTCCATAATAAATCCTATAGTAGGAGCAGATGGGGAACACACACACACACACACACACACACACACACACACACACACACTAACATCCATTTTATAGTATGTATAGATTTCTTAAGTAATTCTTATATTTTATTACTTGATGTTCTGGCATCATAGATGGCGAAATATAAAAACTAAGTTGCCCTGTATGACGATACCGCGTCCAATTCTTTCTGTGCTATAACCCTGAGTACTTTTAAGCACCGTCACATGGGGTAATTTAGGACAGTATGGTGTATCTGCTTTTTCGCGCTGCATAGCAACAATATGCCGCTCACTTTCACTTTCGTACCTATTATTTTAAGTGAGAAATTGTATTTTCGCATTCTGCGACCTTTTTTTTTTTAGTCTTATGTAAACCTTGATATATATATATCCGATTAACAGTGTCGAGGATGAAATTTCACGCAATATCGTGAATTGGAAACTTTCTGTTGTCACAACAAGCGGAAAAGGTTTCTAACTGCATTTGTCATCCAAGTCATTAGCCATTTTTTTTGTGCGTCTCGGGCAAATAGCGGTGCACATCGACTTTTCTATTTTTAGGATTTTTATTCGTTCTACATACACCCCCCCCCCCACTTCACTGATAAAAATGAAATATATACAACCTATGAAAGTTATGGTAAAATCAACCTCAAATCAGTCTGGAATCACCCCATTTGATGGAATTGCACTTATCTATGTACTTACTAAAAAAGAATTTTTAGAAAGTCTGAAGGATCCTCAAGAGGAAGAGACATGGGTAGGAAATGTGAGTCCAGTGCATCAAAAAGTGGAAGAAAGGCTACAACAGCTACATGCAACCAAGCTGTGTGTTTGAGCAGGATGATATTTCTGAAGAAACCTACTTCAGGTGAATCTGCTACAGATGCCTCAGATGAATCTGTCCTCCAAGTTTCTGTAGTCGCAGAAACAGAACCACGGTCGAATGATTCTTACCCTCTCTGATACAGCATTAGAATTGGACGAAACTGATATTACCCAAAATTCTGAGCCAAATTAGGAGTTAAGAAGTGAAAATATTTGTGATTTAGAAAATCGAGAGGACATTGTTCATAAAACAGAGTCATTTACAGAATTAGATCCGGGAAAGTGGATGTTTCAATTCATGACATAATCCAAAACATTCCTCATCAAAACCTCCAGAAATCTGATGAGAGCTACCCCAAAGACGCAAATGAAAGACATTTTACTAGAAAATTGAGTAATGGTGAAGATCAACTTCGCAGGTGGTTGGTTTACTCCAGATCAAGATAAAATGTATTGCTTTCTGAAGTAAACACTCTTCGTCCAAGCACACTATGTGTCGTTCAGCGTACACTTGTCGACTGACTCGGCTGTCACGTCGGCCGTTTGACGGGGCCCGCCAGCAGACGGCGCGCAGCTCGCGTCAGCTGTTAGGCCGACCGTGCCCTCCTGTGGCACGGCCGGGAACTACCACGGCCGGGCCCGCGCCTGCCACGGAACCCAATGACGGCGCGCGCGATATGAATGGCCCTTAGGCCATAACATCCCTCCCCCCTTGGGGTGAGGAGCCGGACCCCTGAACGGCGGTGCAGAGGTCTGGCTGCTCCATCCACTCCCTAGCCGGAACCACCTCATACGGGCGGAACCCCTTCGAGCGACGAGGGGTTCGCCCACGCGAGCGCTGTCTTGCTGCTCCCAGCACTGGCGATGGCGGCAGGTCCTCCATTCCTCCCTCCTGTGGCTCCTCCATTGGAAACTCGGGGCCTCCGTCGGCAGGCTGCAAGGTGCCCCCTCTGCCGGTGACCGGAGCTGTCCACTCCTTGTAGCTGGCCGCTGGGACTGCGGCGGGGGAGAACTGTCCCCTGATGGCACCCGCAACCGTGGGGGGCTGGACCCGGACGAGGAGGAAGGGACTGTAGGTGTTTGAGGAGGGTGGCGGACCCGCAGCTGATCATGGTGGCGGGTGAGGACCCCGGTAGGAGAACGGACCTCACAGAGACGTCGGCCACGCTCCCGAACGACCACTGCCGGGACCAAAGGAGGATGGCGGCCGTAGCCTCGAGCCCAGACAGCCGAGCCTGGGGGAAAACGTGACCGAGGACGAAGAAGAGGTGTGGGAGGGCCTGGATGCACGAGGGATAACAGTGTCCTATGAGGGCGGCCGTGAAGGAGCTCTGAGGGGCTCTGCTGACCTGCCGGAGTGGACCGATAAGATGTCAGGAATCGAAGGAGGGCCTCCTCCACTGAAAGACGTGCCACATACTTGCGCATTTGCGTCTTGAAAGTGCGGACGAACCTCTCCGCTGCCCCATTGGACTGCGAGTGGAAAGGTGGGGCCAGGACAAGTTGGATCCCATGGGTAGAACAAAAATCGTGAAAGTGTTGTGAAGTAAACTGTGGCCCGTTATCTGTCACCAGTGCGGCCGGGAGACCCTCAATAGAAAATATCTTTAACAGGGAATGTGTGGTAACTTCCGCAGACGTGGAGGTGAGGCGAACAACAAATGGGAAGTTGGAGTATGTGTCAAGGACGCAAAGCCAGTAGCTATCTAAGAAGGGCCCCGCAAAATCGACATGGAGTCGTTCCCAAGGTGCAGACGGAGTGGGCCATGGAGAGAGAGATGAGCGTGGAGCCGCTTGTTGGGATGCACAAGAAGAGCATCCTGCAATGAGGCGAGTGATGGCCCCATCTATACCCGGCCAATATACATGTCGGCGAGCCAGCATCTTCGTGCGAGAGACACCCCAGTGGTCCCGATGGAGAAGACCGAGAATCTGGCGGCGCAAGGACCCAGGAACCACCACTCGATGGGAGCCGTCTTCCGTGGACAGAAGTAAAACACCCTCGTAGGTGCTAAGGCGGTGCCGAATAGCATAATAATTGCGGAGAGGGTCTGATGCCCGGCCCGGAGGACGCTCTGACCAGCCTTGCCTCACCCGTTTAAGGACGACCCGTAGGACCGAGTCAGCCGCGGTAGCCTCCGCGATCCGTGAGCTATTGATAGGAAAACCGGAGACTACATCTTTAGCCGCCTCGTCAACTGCAAAACACAAAAGCTCTTCAGCATCGAAGACTGGATCAGGGCCTACCGGGAGGCGCGATAGGGCGTCGGCATTGGCGTGATGAGACGTCGGGCGGTACTGTATCTCGTAATGGAAACGAGAGAGGTACAAGGCCCAGCGTTGAAGACGATGGGCTGCCTTGTCCGGAAGAGCCGCTGACGGGAGGAACAATGACACTAAGGGGCGGTGGTCCGTGTAAAGCGTGAACTTTGACCCATAGAGATAAACGTAAAATTTTTTTAAAGCAAAAACGATGGCTAGGGCCTCCTTGTCCACCTGGGAATACCGGCGCTGCGCATCCGTAAGAGTTTTAGATGTAAAAGCCAACGGGTGCTCTGACCCATCGGGAAACCGATGTGCCAGCACCGCCCCCACACCATGCTGGGAGGCGTCTGCTGCCACCACAAGTGGGACCCCTGGGGTGTATGCAGTGAGGCATGGAGCCTCCAGGAGGGCCCTTTTCAGTGACTGCAAAGCTCGCTCGCACGCAGGAGACCAGTGGCACGGGACGCCTTTACGTACGTAGCAGTTGATGCAAGGGGTAAGCCACTGTGGCTGCCTGCGGGAGGAAGCGATGATAATAGGCGATCTTGCCCAGGAATACTTGGAGTTCGTGAACGGAAGAAGGACGGGGAAGATCTGCGACCGCCCGCACGTGCTCGGCCACGGGACGTACCCCCGACCTGGATACCTCATAGCCCAAGTACTCGATAGTCGGTTGGAAGAAAGAAGATTTCTGGAAATTACAGCGGAGGCCAGCCCCCTCCAGAACGGAAAACAAGGAACGGAGGTCGGCAATATGGTCAGCAGCTGTGGATCCCGTCACCACAATATCATCCATGTAGTTCACGCAACAGGGGACCGGCGCTAGCAACTGCTCCAAAAAACGCTGAAAGATTGCCGGGGCACTGGCCACCCCGAATGGCAATCTCTGATATTGATATAGGCCCAAAGGCGTAGAAATCACCAGCGCCTGTTTGGAGGCATCGTCTAAAGGCAACTGGAGATAAGCCTCTGCCAGGTCTATTTTCGAAAAATACTGGCCCCCGGACAACCGATCTATCAATTCCGCTGGGCGAGGCATGGGAAAAGAATCAATGACGGATTGAGAATTTACAGTTTTCTTAAAGTCGCCACAGAAACGCAGGGCACCCGAGGGCTTGCGTATGACAACTAGAGGGGAGGCCCACTCGCTTGCTGTGACAGGACGCAAAATACCTTCCGCCGTCAGGCGATCTAATTCCGATTTAACAGCGCCACGGAGGGCGATCGGGAGAGGCCGAGCCCGACAGAAGACGGGGCGAGCCGTATTTTTAAGTGTAATTGTGGCCCGAAAATTCGTAGCACACCCAAGACCCGGCGCAAACAGGGACAAGAACTCCGCGCGAAGCTGCTTGAGACTCTCGTACGGAATTTGATCGGAAACCAAGCAGACAGAATCGGTAATAGAAAAGCCAAAAGCGTGGAAAGCGTCGAGGCCGAAAATGTTCGTAGCCGTTGCACTGTTTACTACCACAAACGGTATCGCGCGGCTGACGTTCTGATATGTAGCTTCGGCTCCATCGACCCCAAAAGTGGAATAGGGTGGCCGCCGTAGCCAACCAACGCTCGATGCGCTGGACTTAAAGTGGGGGAGCCTAAAGCTTGATGAGTTGCAGCACTTAGAAGCGATGTCGTTGCGCCAGTGTCCACTTGAAGCGTAACCGTTTTCCGCAGAATGCGGAGGTCTATAAACAACTTCGGCGGCTGAACGCCGACGGGAACAACCTTATTAATATCCATGGGCGCTGCGCCGAAATCTCGAGGGGGAGAGGTCCTTTTGCGGCCCTTAGCCGAGGAGCGGCACACTCGGGCAAGGTGTCCGAACTTGCCACAACGATTACAGGTGGCCCGCCTGTGCGGGCACGATTCCCGAGAATGGGACGCTCCGCACGAAAGACATGACATCGGCTCGCTCTCTGAAGCGGGCGACGCGCGCCGCCTTTCCCCCCGCCCATACGACGCAGGCGAGCGCCGCGGCGTCCGAAGGGAGGGAGGGGAGGGCGACGCAACCACAGCCACCGAAGAAACCGGCGCCGCGGATAACGGGGCCGAATCGTCAACTGAGGATACCTCCCCCAAGCGGAAAGTTGACTCCCCACGGCCTCCGAAACTTCAAATGCGCACGCAATACGCAAAACCTCCGCTAATGAGGGATCGTCAGACTGAAGAGCCTGCTTGCGAACGTCCAGGTCGGGAGCAAAACAAACCAAAACATCGTGGACCATAGAGTCCGCATACGAATCACCGTGCGGTTCGGACCGAAACAGACAACGACGGGCTAGCCCCTGCAGTTCCGTGGCCCACGTGCGGTACGACTGACCCGGCTGTTTCCGCGAACGGTAGAAAGATATGCGGGCCGACACCACGTGAGAGTGGCGGCGAAAATACGCCGCAAAAAGAGAACAGATATCCTGAAAGGACAGGGATGCCTGCGGCTGAAGCGGCGCTAAATCGCCCAGCAAACGAAAAAGACGAGGCGAGAGCCACGAAAGGAAATAAGCTTTTTGCTTACCTTCATCACACACCTGGAAGGCTACGAAGTGTTGGCGTAAACGCTGTTCGTAGTCGGACCAATCCTCGGCAAAGTCGTCAAATGGAGGAAACGGAGGAACGGGCACTGAAGACCGCAACCCGACCTGTTGTGTCACAGCCCTAGTTAATGTGTCAATAGCCGCCGTGAGAGAAGCATTCTGTTGAGCCAAAATTTCCGGTAACGACTGAAGATTCATCAGCAACGCGCTAAGGTCTTCTGCCATGACTGTGGCAGGAAGACCACGCTACCAATATCCTCGTCGCCACTGAAGTAAACACTCTTTGTCCAAGCACACTATGTGTTGTTCAGCGTACACTTGTCGACTGACTCGGCTGTCACGTCGGCCGTTTCTACATCTACATACATACTCCGCAATTCACCGTAAGGTGCGTGGCGGAGGGTACACTGTACCACTACTAGGCATTTCCTTTCCTATTCCACTCCCAAATTGAACGAGGAAAAAAAGAATGCCTATATGCCTCCGTACGAGCCCTAATTTCTCTTATCTTGTTTTTGTGATCTTTACGCGAAATGTAAGTAGGCGGCAACAAGATAGTACTACACTCAGCTTCAAATTCCGGCCCTCTAAATTTACTTAACAGAAATTCACGAAAAGAACGTCGTCTTTCTTCCAGCGATCCCCAATTGAGTTGCCGGAGCATTTCCGTGACACTCGCGCATTGGTCGAACCTACCGGTAACAAATCTAGCTGCTCGCCTCTGAACCGCCTCTATGTCTTCCTTCAAACCGATCTGCTGCGGGTCCCAAATACTTGAGCAATACTCAAGACGTGGTCGTACAAGCGTTTTATACGCGGTCTCCTTTACAGGTGAAGTACATCTTCCCAAAATTCTCCCAATAAACCGAAGTCTGCTGTCCGCCTTACTCACAACTGTCCTTACATGCTCGTTCCATTTCATATCGCTCTGCAATGTTACGCCTAGATATTTGAACGACGCGACCGCATCAAGAAGCTCACTACTGATGCTGTATTCGAACATTATAGGATTGTTTTTTCTACTCATGCGCATCACCTTACATTTTTCTACATTGAGAGCTAGCTGCCATTCTTCGCACCAACTAGAAATTTTGTCTAAGTCAACCTGTATGCTATTACAGTCAGTTACAGACGACACCCTCCCATACACCACAGCATCATCAGCAAACAGCCGCAAATTACAACTTTGACGGGGCCCGCCAGCAGACGGCGCGCAGCTCGCGTCAGCTGTTAGGCCGACCGTGCCCTCCTGTGGCACGGCCGGGAACTACCACGGCCGGGCCCGCGCCTGCCACGGAACCCAATGACGGCGCATGCGATATGAATGGCCCTTAGGCCATAACACTTTCCATGTAGACTTTTTTCACATTTGCAGACAAAGAAGGTAAAAGAAGGCCGTTGTGACTGGAAAGATCTGTGGAGGATATTGCAAGTCAACGACACATGGACTGTATGATTAAATGGATGGAATTCTATAAAGGAATGAAATATGGAAAACGATAGATAAGAAAAACGAGTGACAGATTAGGATATCACAAAGGTATTGGTATAACTTGGTTGAAAGATTGATCGATATTATCAACTACTTAGCCTCACACAACCTGGCATTTACAAGTCATCGAGAATCCCTTAACCTGAATGATACTGGAAACAATGGAAATTTTATAGACATCTTTAAACAGTTATCCAAATATGATCTAACACTAAAAGAGCACTTGCAACGAATTAATGAAAGGCAACTTTCTCAGCATTATCTGAGGCACGTGATCCAAGATGAATTAATTTCATGACTGTCAATCTCTGTCATTAACGAAATTGTAAAAAGGGCGAAATAAGTTAAATATTATGCCTTTATGCTCGATTGTACCAGAGATGTGAGCCGTGTGGAACAAATGTCAATAATAACACTTTGTTGGGTTTATTGCCGTTGCAGAAACAATTGGAGAGTATATAACAAATGCAGTTTTAAAGGAACCAGAAAATAATGATCTACATATAAAAAACTATCTAGGGCAGGGATATGATAACGGCGCCAACATGGTTGGCATTAATAAAGGTGTTAGAACAAGAATACTCAATATTAATCCATGACATTCTTCGCACCATGCAAATGCCATTCTCTGAATTTGCTTCTCATAGATGCAGCTAACTCATCTACAGCAGCTGCAACATTTTTTGGCTTCATCAATAAAATTTATGTGCTCTTTATAAGATCTAGAAAGCGATGGGAATATAGGAAAGTAAATTAAAATTGTCAGTGAAACCTCTGTATCAAACAAGATGGGTTAGCAGAATCGGAGCACTAAAAGCTATATTATTCCAATTTGATGTCATCGAAAGAGTAATGACCTGAGAAGTAAAAGTTGATTCTGAAACTCTGGGTGACTGTGAAGCAGTCTTGAACGAAATGTTACCTTTCAAGTTTACTGTTGCAATACACGTGTGGTACGATATTTTACTACGTGTGAACAATATAAATAAACAATGGCAGTCGGTTCAAATGAACCTGAGAGTAAGTGTTGACTTTATGTTCATTTCGTGAGTGGATTTGAGAATTCCGTATTATAGTATTTGACACATGCGTTGTAAAAGCTCGATTGTCTGAAAAAAAGAAGTTGTATTTACGAAATTGAGTTTGTGAGTTTAAAAGGAAAATAATAGCACAGAAAAAACGAATGTTCTATCACAAACAAATTTATGAACCAATACAATCTACAGAAATGCAGTACAGAGTTAATTTTTTTAACACAATGATAGATGCCCCGTGGGGCATGGATATTTGTGCCCTCTTTAGTCTTAGCTAGTTCATAAGTAGTTTGTAAGCTTAGGGACTGATGACCCCATAGTTAAGTCCCATAAGTTGTACAAACATTTGAACATTTGAACTGATAACGTCAGTAGTTTAGTCCCCCTATCCCAACCAAACAACCCAACCCAACCCTTCATTTTTCTAAAAGAAGTCGTAGGGGTATGTAGACTTATTTTAGCAAATAACAAAGTGAAACATGATAATCAATACCAAGCACAGACGATGTAAAATAGTGTTACGAGGTAAGGTTGGTAGAGAGCATAAACATTCCGTAGACACACGAACACAGCCGACTTCCGCTGATCACAGAGGGGCCACAAAAAAGTGCATGACGTGTATATAACAGTGAGAATTATGTTCACAGTTCCAGTCAGTTTAGCTTCCGCCGAGAGAAGCTTCTCAAAGTTAAAATTGATTAAGACTTACTTGAGAAGCACAGTGAGCCAAGAAAGACTATCTGCGTTGTCAGTACTATCAACTGAAGCCGAAGTAGCGGCTAGTATTAAATATGATAAGATCTTTAAAAAAAACATCAGTGAGGCGAAAAGTTTCTCTATTTAAATTGTGTTTAATGTAACTCGCCGTAGTACTGGAGCGCCGTGTTGCGGTGCGCGCGGTAGTTCGCCGTCGGGGGTTCAAATCCCCCCCCCTCGGGCATGGATGTTTGTGTCGTCTTTAGTATAAGGTTTTTTTTAAGGGGCCTCGTAAAGACGAGTTCGCCGACGCCTAGTTTTCATCTAGCGCCGCCACTGGAGGTTGCCCACGGCCACATTGTCCATTGGTTTTATTGCTGCCTCGGCCCCCTTGTCTCCTCCCGATCTCTCCCCCTATCAAAAATGTCTTGTCGATGAATGTAGAACACCTCACCTGGGATACACCATCTGCTGCTATATAGGTAAACTTTGGCAGTATGTGGAACGGACATTGACTGACATAGCCCAACACCACATCCAAAACCTCTCTGATTTAATGCCAAGGGGTACAACAACAGTTATAGCCAACAATTAATACTGATTTAATCGTCATCTTCATTTCATACAGGGCTATATTTTAAATTATGTGACCATTGTATGATGTGCTATCCCCCAAATAAACAGGGCTGTGATATCTCTGGCCCTCCTCTATGTCACATTTAGGATAGCCAGCAATGTAATTAAATGTTCAATAGGAAAAAAAGATAACCCTGTTTAGAAATAAGACCAAGATGTTGGATATTCACGTTTTACCTATATGTACACTAATACTTCTCCAAGAAAGTCATACCTGATGAGTCCCTGGCCTGTCAATTAGAGATAGGACTTCATCACCTCCAGAGGTCCGAGGCATTTTGCTCTAATCCAAGTACCTAGAGAGCAGGTCGTTACGCCTTACTTGCCACAGAGTTCCATTGGGTTTTACCCCTTAACGGTTGAGGAATTAAGGTGTAGCAAAATTAAAGGAATGAGCACTTAGCTACAATCTACTCTCTTTTGCAAGAAGGAAGACAGTACCGAGACTAAGCTAGCAGGGCACCATTCAATATTTTGACCAACTTTGTTGTATGGGAGTGAAAAATGGGTGAATACTGGGTACCTTATTAATAAGGTTAATATGAAAGTAGTAAGGATGATTGCAGATACTACTACAAGGGAACAATGGCAGGAGGGTGTCCATAAAGAAAAACTAGCAATGTACACGATAGACAAAGCAATAAGAGCTAACAGGATTAGATGGTGGGTCACGTTACACGCATGGAAGAAGCCAGGTTATCCAAGAGATTCGTGGGTTTGGCAGTAGAGGGTAGGAGGAGTCAAGATAGACCAAGGAGAAAGTACTTTGCTTTGGTCAAGAATGATTTTGAACTAACAGGCTTAACATCAGACGAGGCATCAATGTTAGCAATGAATAGGGGATTATGAAGAAATTTTATAAGAAGGACTATGCTCCAGATGGAAAACTGAAAGTCATAAGCATTCTTTAACCCTTTTGGGATGCAAGGCCCGTATACGTGGCCCGACACGGCAGTCGCTACGGGATGCGAGGTCCATATACGTGGCCCGATTGTCGCGTCACACATCTGGCACGGTATCTAGGAACTGGCTTGGAGTATCGACACGGGACGGGGCATATTCTGTTGGGAAAAGTGTGACCTACACTGGATGGACGACCTGTAGCACGCTATCGCAAGAATGGACACCGGAAAACAGGGTGAATGTGTCATTTGCAGTGATCGCTCCAAGCCAGGAGGCCGAAAACGCCCACCTCTTTCTTTTTCTTTCTTTGGGAAACTTGTCTGTCCAGCCCCTCTCTTCTTGTGGCTAAGTGCTTCAACAGGTATCACAAAGTAGCAAATAATGAAAGGACTGGTAAAATATGGTTGCCTATCAAAAAATCAATATGCCACAGTTGTAAAATTTGTTTTAAACATCCCTTAGGCTGTGGCTAAGCCATGTCTCCACCATATCCTTTCTTCCAGGAGTGCTAGTCTTGCATGGTTCGCAGGAGAGCTTCTGTGAAGTTTGGAAAGTGGGAGGCAAGGTACTGGCGTAAGTAAAGTTGTGAGGCGGCATCGTCAGTCGTGTCGGGATAGCACAATCGGTAGTGCGCTTGCCCGCGAAAGGCAAAGGTCCCAGGTTCGAGTCCCGGTTCCGGCACACAATTTTAATCTGCCAGGAAGTTTCATATCAGCGCACACTCCGCTGCAGAGTGAAAGTTTCATTCTGGAAATTTTATGAAATTTTGTAGTTTACTGACTTAAATTAAATTTTTCCATCTCTCATAATGGACTTTTATTTTTCTTCTAATGGATGTCCCATGAGAGATGAAATTATATTTTACATGTCTTTTTAAAGTTAAAACTTCAAAGAATGAGATACAACTAATTTTAATATGTCTAATTCCATGCATCGCCTCACAACTAAAAAAAAACTTTTTATTTCATTTTAACACCATAGCCAAGTCAAAAAGTGCGCGATATGGAAAGTGAAAATAGTATGCCAGTAAAGAGCATGTTTTAAAACAACACTGATAAGTAAAAAACTGTAGAGTTAGCATAAGTGACTAAAAGAAACCTAAGGAATATGGAACCTGCGCAGCGCTTAAGACAGCCACGCCAAATTGCTCTGCTTTGGGAAAATATGCTCCGTCCCGAAAGGGTTAATGATGATAATGGTTGGAAGACATTCCCAGAGGTCAGCCAATATCAACTGCCAACAGTGGTCACAGTGCATCTGATCTCTTTCACCAGCACATCTGATCTCTTTCATCAGCTATTGATGGGACCACGGAAGTGTAATCTATTCTACCAAGAACGTTTGAACTTGTTTTAACCTCTTCAGGTTGTATGGATTCCATAATGATTCTGTGCTTGGAGGCGAGTGTGGCATTAAGATAAAATATATCAAATTAACTTTCAATGACAGTCATGCAGCATATATATGAAAAGCAACCATAAACTTTAAGAGTCTCAGAACACCTAAAACACATACACCACATCTCAAACCATCTCATGTAACAGAATCATCTCCCTATTGGCCTCTCTGAGAAAGGCTTTGGCTGAAAGACAAGTTGTATAACAGCTCCTGTAATTGTGTTGTGTCGAAAACACAGAATGCCATCCTTACACTGATTAACATCTACCCTTCTTGAAATTTTATTGCAATTCTGTAATTGTAGCAATATCAATTGGCAATGGTTTATTTCCATTTTTAATCATGTTACTTTTTGGAGTAATTTGATCTCGCACCACATTATATCTCTATGATAATAAATCTAGTTTATCATACTTGTTGTGAAACTAATTTTTCCAATTTGTCATTTAAAAGTTCTGAAATTTAAAACTGAGCAGCATTTCCTATCAAACACTGCTCTTGCTTCTTGCCATTAAGAATATTCTAGGAAATCCTCGTCAGATACAGTAATTTTTTTTTCTTCGAGAAGAAGCTATCACACTGGGTCCTTGGTGTGAATTCAAGAGGTGTGATCTCCTCACACCATTAATCATAGAAACCACACTGCAATTTGCACCATGGTTCTCGTCCATTTCCTTCACTTAAGAGTATCTTCATCTCATACTCTCAAGATTGAGGGTTAGTTCTTGGATAAAATACACAAACTTAGTTCTGACATGTCACATCTTCTGACGGACAACAACAGCCCACAAGATTTGAACTCTGGAGTTTCAGCATGCACTCTCACAGTGAGCATACCACTAAGGTCACTTTGTTAATGTGTGTTGATACTATACTGAGATGCATGATACTCTTCTTAACACCAATATAATTCCTTTATTCTTTGATGACATAATCTTAAAACTTCTTGCTTTATCCTCAAACCTGGCTTGAGAATTTTTTTCCATTTAATCACTGTCCTCTGTAGTCTGTAGAAATAGATCCCTTATGTTTTATGACACTCTTTGAACATACTTATTTATTGTATTTAGCAAGATACTAAAAGAATAATCAGTTCTGCAACTGCTTGTTTGTCTTTCCTGAATTTTTATTTTTAACAAGTAGGAATTCTGCACATGGCATTTAAAATTACAGATGAAGTGAAACTTTATTATTGCCTACATATAGGTCTTGTATTTATTCACAAAAGAAATATTAAAGAAAGTAGTAAATTCATTATAGTTAAAGAACAACACTGAATTAAAGTTAATGTTAGAAGCAAATGATTTTTTACTAAAAACCAACAAATAATACCTGAATAGGTACAGGTATTCTAGGAAAGAGAGTTGAGAACCACTCCAGTTTTGTCAGGAATGCCCTGAGCATATCTCCAATAGTCATAACCTGGCCACCGCCTGCTTTGACATCCATTTCCTAAAAACATACAATAGAGAACATTATATAGTTTTCCTTCGGAAAAAGATGACAAAAGTGAAAAAGTATCATTTATATCATTTAAAACTTGTTGTTACACTTTGTAAGTGAGAAACAGGTTATTTCAAAGGTGTAAGACCTCAGCTTCTAACAAGGAATACAGTTATCTAGCATATTGACATACAAAACTATTTCAAATGTTGAAGCAAAACACAGTGCTGATGATAACATATGTCTTCCTAAAAATGAAATGTTTAAGTTCAGAAGCACTTTGCATGACTTTGATGCATTCATAGGCGAAACTAGACATTAATATTACCTGCTAGAAAGCTGAGGTGTAGTTTTGGGAGACCTGTATATACATATATGTTACATAACTTTGAAGTAAGTTATATTTAATATACATTTTATTTATTTATATTTTTGTACTTTAAGTACTTGAGAAAAACTGTACCATCAAGCAAGGGCAATAATAGAAATTGAGTAAATAGAAGAAATGAAATGAATAATGCAAACAAGCTACCAAAGTATAATGTCCAAAACTGATACTAAGTGACTCGAACTTCAAAATATTCTATTATGTGTGGCTTAACATGTCTTAAAGGTGATCATGACTGATTAAATGAATACTTTGTCAGATAGTTAAATAATTTAACCAAATTTAACTGATGAACGGTATGTTGCACACAAGTACACCACAATCAACTCAACTGTTTATATATCTAAAGATTCATCAAGAACAATATACAACTTAGTACTTGCAGTTAAACAAGGTTTGAAGCACAAAAGTTGCACTCCGTAATTCTTACGATGAAGCTGGACTTCGGTCCTGTTGGAACATGGAATTTGTTATTACATTAAATGCAAATAACATAAAAACATACAAGACAAGAAATAAAAGCATATAAAACAAAAATATAAGAATCATTAGTACACTTAAAAAAGTCATTTTATAAAATTTGTTTCATATTAATAAGATACATTTATTAACTACATTATCAAAAAAAAAAAGGACATTCAAAATTTCACAAAAGCGATGAAAATGATTTGTACATTTATACTACAACAACAGCGTATCACAAGTAGTTTATATAAACATTCCCTAAACAAAGTTCAATGAAACCTGCTGTATCTTTAATGTAAAATGACTTACAAAAAGGGATACTCATCTACCTTATTTACATCATCTCATAGATAAGTTTCTGAAATTATGCAAGTAGAATGGAATTCAATAAAAAATACTAAATGATCATGAAAACTATCAAAACATTTATTTAAAAAATTGGAATAGAGAATTTAAATGCAATTACAGGACACCAACAATTGTCTACGAATTAACGATGCAATGAGTCTAACAATGAAGCGCAATGTTTATATGGGAATCCCAAAATTGCATTCCATATACCAATTTCCATACTCTGGTTGCTCATGTACACTCCAACATTGATTCTGGAAAGGAATTTCTAGCAACTTGATTTTATATTTCATATCTAATACTCATTCAAAAGCATAACTGTTTTAAAAATGTGATGAGTGTGTGACCACTTTCTCTTGCGAATCTGGGCAGAGTGACATTTGTGCAGTCGAAGAAGCAGAAATATTAAATTAAGCACAAAGTTGTCTACCTCAGATATTTAACTGAAGAAAGACAATTTACAAAAAACAACTGGTGAGTGGAAAATCAATATTTGACCAGTCTATTAAAATCATTTCACATTTTAATATGTCAACATAACATTGAAAAAACAGTTTCTGAAATTTGGTTTTTGTCTTCCAGAAGTTGCTCCATATGCAAATGAAGCCAATGTAAACCTGTTACCATTTAACTTTCACATCCATAATAAAATTCATTTCAGATTATGGATTCAGGAAAAAACCTCAAACTCTGAAAATACACTACTGGTCATTAAAATTGCAACACCAAGAACAAATGCAGATGATAAACGGGTATTAATTAGACAAACATATTATACTAGAATGGACATGTGATTACATTTTCACGCAATTTGGGTGCATAGATCTTGAGAAATCAGTACCCCGAACAACCACCTCTGGCCGTAATAACGGCATTGATATGCCTGGGCATTGAGTCAAACAGAGCTTGGTTGGCGTTTACTGGTACAGATGCCCATGCAGCTTCAATACAATACCACAGTTCATCAAGAGTAGTGACTGGTGTATTGTGACAAGCCAGTTACTCGGCCACCATTGACCAAAAAGTTTTCAATTGGTGAGAGATCTGGAGACTGCTGGCCAGGGCAGCAGTCAAACATTATCCGTATCGAGAAAGGTCCGTATAGGACCTGCAGAATGCGGTCGTCCATTATCCTGCTGAAATGTAGGGTTTCACAGAGATCGAATGAAGGGTAGAGCCATGGGTCACAAAACATCTGAAATGTAATGGCCATTGTTCAAAGTGCCGTCAATATGAACGAGAGGTGACCAAGACGTGTAACCAATGGCACCCCAAACCATCATGCCGGGTGATACGCCAGTATCGTGACGACGAATTTGCACTTCCAATGTGCGTTCACCACAATGGCGCCAAACACGGATGCGACCATCATGATGCTGTAAACAGTACCTGGATTCATACGAAAAAATGATGTTGTACCATTCGTGCACCCAGGTTCGTCGTTGCGTACACCATGGCAGGCACTCCTGTCTGTGATGCAGTGTCAAGGATAACCGCAACCATGGTCTCCGAGCTGATAGTCAATGCTGCTACAAACAGCGTCAAACTGATTGTGCAGATGGTTGTTGTCTTGCAAATGTCCCAATCTGTTGACTCAGGGATCGAGATGTGCCTGCGGATACTATGCCTGTCATCTTGACTGGTAGTCATACAAGGCCAATGGATCCAGCATGGCATTCCGTATTGCCCTCCTGAACCCACCGATTCCATATTCTGCTAACAGTCATTGGATCGCAACAACGAGAGCAGCAATGTCACGATAGAATAAACTGCAATCATGATAGGCTGCAAACCGACCTTTATCAAAGTCTGAAACGTGATGGTATGCATTTCTCCTCCTTACACGAGGCATCACGTTTCACCAGGCAACGCCAGTCATCTGCTGTTTGTGTATGAGAAATCGGTTGGAAACTTTCCTCATGTCAGCGCGTTGTAGGTGTTGCCATCGGCGCCAACCTTGTGTGAATGCTCTGAAAAGCTAATCATTTGCATATCACAGCATCTTCTTCCTGTCGGTTAAATTTCGCGCCTGTAGCACGTCATCTTCATGGTGTAGCAATTTTAATGGCAAGGAGCGTAATTACAACTAACTTGACAAGGTAATTCAATAAACTGCACGAACAGTAATAATTGCCATGTCACTCTCATGGTATGAGGATTCAGTGGCAAAATTATCTTATATTATTTTTTTTCCAGAGGGGGGGGGCAGATTAATGTAAAGATAAATTAACTAATTGTAAGTAGACACACCATAATATATTGTATGTTTTGCTGCTCATATTCAGATAATAATTTGCACTGAAGCCCCCTTTACCGAGATCAAGCTTCTTTTATTGTTGACATTAGGCCATATAGAAAATGTAGCTATTAAAGACAAAACACAAACTGACATGGACTTCACACCGCCAACACCGCTCTCCCCTCACCAATACAGTAAGTATATATGCCCCTGTGAGAACGTTGTCTTATTAATCTCTCAACAGGCTTATGTAGGTGATCATTGGACACACACAAAATGCTTCAAAATTTCTTTCTTCCACATCACGTTTTTTCCCTACTAATATATCATTATCACAATGGACTTAGAGGGAAAAAAAATCATTTTCAGCTACTCTGAGTATATATTATGTGCTACTCTATTTTTTTACTGAATCATCCTGTGTTACATATGTGCAATTAAATAATTTTTTGAGACACTGCAGTGGAATAGTTTAACATATTTGCCACTTTCACTTCTTTATTTTTATTTATGTTTACTTAAAACATACAAGAGTTCACTGGAACAATCCTGCGAGTTTTTGTTTACTCTGGAAGGAGTTTATAATACAAACCTTCCAGAAATCCAAAGAAATTATTTGAAGTTCCACATTTTATTATATATAATATGATTGAAAAATGACCACTGTTGTTTCAATATTATCTAACAATTGTGAACAGCATTGAACTTTTGGAGAGAAACAATATAGTAAGGCTTTGCAGATTTTACTTTTTGGAGCAAACAATGTTTAAGCTCTTTAAATAATGCATAGCATTTGCTGTTTTATTTATTAAATACTCACCAGGTCTTTAAAAATTGTGCGAATTAGGGTGTTTTTTTATTTTTTATAATCAGCCCTCATCTAGTAAGCTTGGCTGTCATTCTCATCTGTATTACAGCCACAAAATAATTACATGTGCTGCATGCATACTCATGAATTTAATAATAATTCATTACCAAACTACATACAAAATCTACACAATTTGTTTATTAACTTCAAGGCTGTCTCAATGAACAACTGAATAGCTGAGCAAAGCACTCACTGAAAAGTACTTTCGTTTATCACTAATTGAAGCTAACAAATAGGTACATGCTGACAGCATAGTCACATGTCCAAAATAGAAGCCTTGACAAGTGTTAACAATTTCTTCAGAAAAAAAAAGAAAACAGTAATTTAGATGTCCTGTTGATTTTTAAGAAGCCCTTATTACATACAATTCACAGAATTCTGTATAATATTGTATGTTCTAACATAGAAGGTCTACTACCTCAACAACATTTCAGCTATCGTCCTCTGTATATTAATCTTCAATCTTTTCACTAACTTCTGAAAAGTTATCATGCAGAACAGAATCATTTACAATGAATGCATATAATCTCTGAAAGTAGCTTCCAGGTAAAAAATTTCTTAGAGCGTCCCTCACTTCATGAATTATGAATGGGAATTAAAAATCAGATGACTCAAAACTAGGGCACAAACTATGTTTCATTTTAGTTTTTTTGTTGATATTGGTGTTAAGTCTCATCTGATGAGACATAAATCATGAATCAGTTTGTTTAAATTTTGTTCTGTTAGTGAAGATAATTCCAACTGAGTTACATATGGTTAATGCATACTCCACAAGCCAGCCAAAGGAGCGTAGTGGGGGTTACTCAGTAATTGCTTTTCTGTTCCACGCCCATATAGAACTGGGGAAAGATGCATGATTCTATACATCTGTCTAAGCCCTAATCTTTCTGTTCTTATATTTTATTGGATCAAGGATATATTTAGTAATTATGGTCTCATCATTTTATTGGGGGCCCTGGTTCACTTGTATTATTGCATATCTGAAATAAGTTATTAACAAAAACATAGATACAATAAAAAGAGCAGAGTGAACTAGGTAAAGGAAAAAAAAAAAGGAGAAAATTTGTCAATAAATTCTTCCTTGAATACTCAGAAATGTAAAGTGACGAAGTTCCTGAGCAAATCTGTTTGTGTCCATCTTCCACAGCAAGTGCTGAATTATTCATTTTGAAAATGTATTTATTTTTCTCAGACACATTTTGCCTTTTTACTAAAAGGCATTCTCAGTGGGTTAGGTTTTTTTAAATATTATTCTTGTCTTTTGGGTTTGGAATTTGTGGTTCTTCTCATATGGTCACAGTCTGATGTCAGAACTGTTCCATTTATGTAATTGAAAACATAAACAGTGAAGAATAAAATACCAAAATATTTTATCTGTTACCAAAAAATATTGTTGTGTATGTTGAAATTTTCACACACCATCATAAGCACTAAGCTCTGGGAATCATCTACCTACCCTACATCTTGCACATCACCAGTTCTCATAAATTAAAAAAGTTTAAAGTGAATTTTTTGTTCCTATGCTGGATGCTTGCATATCCTTAAACACTGTGCTTACAAAGTTACGTGTCTTCAGTACTGAAGTTAAATATTACTGCTTAACTGGCCCTTGGACAACTATGCCTAGTCCTTTTTTTTCATGACTGCACAAATGATACAGTAGTAATAAGGTTTGTGAATTAAAACTCCCAAAACTACATCACAGACATAAAATTCATTCAGCTTTACTTACCCAGCATATGGAAACTTTTTTTTTTACAACAGTTATAATGACATAGCTAACTTGGACAGAAAAAATACTACCTGTCACTTGGAGAGCAACATATGTAGAGGAATAATTTTACAGTTAGAAAAGCAAATATCTATTGCTTACAATACGTTCTTAAAGTTGTATGTCACTTGACTGGTAAAGCCATGACAATCAGGTGTAGCTAAAATTTTAAAATCCACAAAACAATGGTAACTACAGTTCAATAGTAACATGTAAGATGGTTTTATTAATGTCAGTTACCAGGAAAACATACCTCTGGATCTTCCAAGTAAGGGTCATACCAGTCCCACAAATCTTGTGGAGGCTGAGTATACCTAAAAATTTACAGAGAAAGATGAGTCAGATTTAGACAGAAAAGTCAGCTGTTATTAAAGTATTACTTAATATCATTAAAATGCAAAATAATTAAAAGCAAACTTCTTATATTGACAATGGAGTGACAAGATGAGGGTAGCTGAGCAAATGACTTTCTTCCATTAGTCTAATGTTAAAAATATATAATTGAAGGTAAAATCATCCTGTAAGCTTCCTACAAGAATAAAATTGTCAGTCCCTAAACTTACAAACTACTTATGAACTAAATTATACTAAAGAGAGCACAAACATCAATTCCCCTGGGAGGATTCGAAACCCCAATGGGGAATGGCATATACAGGGTGTCTGAAATCTTTTGGGGCAAACAAACAGGTTATGGTGGATTTACAATCAATTACACTGAGACAGAGAACCCATGGTCGGAAATGCATATTTACCATATTGTGCCATGGATATACACAGCATGTGACACTTAACAACAATGTAACTCATACTAAATGTTCAAAAAGTGATGATCATCAATTTCAATGCATGCATGGCAACGTGCATTAAGTTCAGTCAAACTCTTTCGAAGAACCCAAGTGTCTGTTCTACCAAGAAATAGGCAGGTTGGACCCTAGCAAGCAGATCATCAATTTCTATGAGATTTCATTCAGCAACAACTTGATGTGACCTCCCCTTTCAATCCAAAGATGAGAGTATGTGTTATTCAGCTGCTTGCGAACATTAACATCAAAGTGGACTGGTGCACAGTCGTGTTAAAACTATATGTTTTCACAGACACCAAGCTGTGGTGTCGCACAAGTACAAAGTGCGCGCCACCTACTTTCGCCGCGCGCCGCCATGCATGCACGGCGCGGCGTTCTTCCGACGACAGCCACGAGCGCCCTCTGCTGCAACCCCGCTCGTGGCCACCACGGAAAGACACCGGGCACTTCGGACTGAGTTAGCAACCAGTTAGGACCTTCGTAATCAGATAGGCACCAGTGAAGACTTTGCTATCGTACAGGCACTAGGCAGGCCTCTAACAACTATGTATCAACATTCTGCAGTACTATGTAAAAGTTAAGTATTGTTACATTCTGTGCAATATATATCTCTTTCTAATTTACTCTAGTGTTTATAGTTTCTGGCTGCTCCCCTCCGTACCTGCACCAGCGTGCTATTTTTGTTCCTGTGTCGGTCTCGTTCCACTCGGCCACCGACACCTACGACGAGGCTGGGACACAAAAGCGGCGCCGAAGTTGGGACACAAAACAAGCAGTACAGCTTCCATGAACTGTCACCGCACATCTCACAGGAACACCAGATAACGTCAACTAGTCAAAGGGGAAGCAGCAAATAAGGTCCTATTAGTTGATCTTTGACAATTCCCACCTATATATTAACAGAGATTCATTGCTGGTGGACACCATGTGGGTGATAAGGATAATACTCACTCTAGACATGCAAAATATACATGGAAACTAGTGGTTATCACTATAAACAATTGTTGAGATATATATGGTTGATGTGTAGTGTATGCAGTGTCCATAGCACAATAAATATGAATTTCATTCCATTGGTTCCCCATTAATCAGCAGTGGGTACACTGCACTGTTACAATCTGACCAGAAGGTTTTAAATCCTGCTGCACTTGAATTGAGATTTGTGATATGTTTTCTGAATGCTAAGAATGATAAGTCAAGTGACATTTGTTGACAAATCTGTGAGGTTTACAGAGAAAATGCAATGAATTCTACAATGATGAGAAGTGGGTCACACAATTTAACAAAGGGTGCAATCAAGTGCACGGTCAAGAATGAAGTGGAGGTCCATCTGTGGATGCTAATAAACTGATTAAGGCAGTTGAAGAAATGAAAAAGAATGTTCCTGATTAATGCTCTTGCTCTTCAAACTGCACAAATTTCGCGAAAAATACACACAATACACAGCAAGTTGTGACTTTATGGAAGTAACGTCTGTAGAGGCTTTCAATTACCGTAAGTAATAGTATTGTTTGGAAAGATGAAGAACCGACAGTGGACCCAGCTGGCGTTTCGAGCGGTTACCAGGCAGCCGGGTAGTGATGGGTAAAGCTGAGCATCCAGTCAGGTTCTGTCCAAATTGGCAGAAAACTGGAAAAATCCCATGCTTTGTACACAAAACTAGTGAGGGCTGTCAGCCGAGCGTCTCATAATGGCACCTGGGGGACATCTGTGAGTTCCACACACCAGTAATTAAGAATAAAATAAAATAATCTATAAAATTGTTTACCATCAACATTCAAAACATCTACTATGTTGGAATAATTACGCAATATCACGATTCTGAAAAGAATTTCAATATCTCAAAAATTACAAATATTTATGACTACTCAATCAAAATGTAGAAAAATCAAGCTTAAAATAACCAACTTTTGAATGTGTCGTGCAACTTCAAAAAATTCTGCTTTAGATGATAGCTTATTGTCTCTAGCTATCATCTTGAAAGCATCACACTTGTATATATTTTTTTAATGACTGACTTCAAATGATATAAAATTATAATGGAAATATAAACAGATCATCATATTCTCCAGAGTAACACTGAAAATGCAAGCAGCATGATTCACCTCCCATATATTTAATTTAGTGTGTCAATTTATTGTATAACTAGCTGGTACCCAGTGCGTCGCTGCCCCAATAGAAATAATTGTGCCATCAGATGTATGTTATGGCAGCGCATAAAATACGAACAAAAGAACAAATATATATGAGGTTTCCAATTTTCATTCTCTGTATTCACCCACTCCTTCCCTGTCTCCTCCTGTATCTTTCTCAGTCGATTTCTTCCTCCTCTGTCCATATCCTTTCATGTGTCTGTCACTATTTCCCCTCTCTCATTCTCCCACCTCCTCTGCCCTCTCTCTGTTGGTGTCCTCCCTCCGCATTCTGACCATCTCCTCCTCCACCTACTCCTCTCCCACCTCCTCAAATGGTGGGATAGTTGTAAGGTATCCTCCGCCATGCTAAATTCACTGGCTTGTGGATTATAAAAATCTCCTTCATCAAATATACATTTATGTACTGACTTTCATGGTGACCAGTCAGACAATTTGTATGTTTGTTGTAACGTACCCTCCGCCATGCAGCTATGGAGGCTTACAAAAGGTAGGCCATGTATTAATTCGGGGTATAGATATCTTTATTCCACATTTCATTCAATTCCGTCCAGCTGTTTCAGCGTGAAGAGTAACAAACATCTTAACCCACTCTAAGGTACACTCCACCATGCACCATAGAGTGGGTTTCTAAAGCTAGCTCAGGCATTAATTCAGGGAATAAGGTATCTGCATTCCAAATTGCATTCAAATCCATCAAGCTGTTTCAGCGTTAAGAGAAACAAACCTATTATCCCATCGTAAGGTACACTCCACCACACACACCGTACGGTGGCTTACAAAAGGTAGCCCATGTATTAATGCAGGGTATAAGCACAGACAAAAATATACAGACGGGAAACCTCTGTAAGGGCCCGGTCACACGCTCAGGGGTGCGGGCCAGGGTAGGTGTCAGCAGTTCCGTAAGGTGTCCCATGATCGCCCTTTAAAATTTGCCAGAGCAGGCGGCAGGTGGCAGCTGTCCCCACCACCACCTCCCCTCAAATGCCGGCACACCAGACACAGCCATTATCTCATGGCAGGCGATGCGAGCTCTCCCCTCAGCCTCCCCTCCATGCACCCTCAGAATCGCGTCTACTGTGGTCTACCGGTACTAAGCCGGGGAACCGCCCGACACCAGCTAGCATCTTACGGAACTACCAGGGGAGCCTAGGACAGTAGTTACGGGGGGATTCCTCTCTGTACATGTTACTCTGTGGTATAAGCTATCTCCATTCCATATGTCATTGAAATCTGTCCATCCCTTTCAACATGAAGGAGCAGCAAACATATTAACCCACTGTGTGCTACCCTCCGCCACACGCCCTAAGGTGGCTTACAAAAGGTAGCCTACATATTAATCATGATGTAAGCTACCTCTGTTCCAAATTTCATTCCTATCCATCCAGCCATTTCAGTGTGAAGGTGTAAGAAAAGAATTAACTATTGTAAAGCACCCTCCACCATGCACCATATCAAGTTAATTTTATTATGCCTATAACCTTCACATGTGTGGAAGCAATGAGTTGACAAAGTTTTATCATAATCGGATGTACGGTATGGTCGTGCATAAAATACGAACAAAAAGACAAACAAACAAATAATTTTTATATAACAGATTTATGTATTTATTTTCAAATTCACATTAAAACCATACGTTGGTAAAAACAAATTCCTTCGGCTGGTGGTTTTCACCCCAATGATTCAGTACACTTGGTATGCATCAAAGCTGACAGTCAAAAAAACCATAATTTAAAAATCTGAACGAAGTATGCTTTCCGCTGAAGCATATTTTTTTTTAAAATTTCTTACTTTAAATTGCTTACATAAACTTCACATGGTGTGAACAATATTTATGTTTTAAATCTTTCTTTGATGATTATCACCCTCAAAATTATAACGTAACTTCCAGAGAGCTGCTAGAATTTTCAGAAATTTTATTTCATTCGAAACTTCACCGAAATCAGAAAATTAACTGTTTAGTCATGTTAATTAATTGAAATGATTGTAAGTAATCTGAATACATCAATACTGTAGCACTGATAAATTGACTTGTTCAATCATATCTAAAAATTTCATCAGGATCGGAATAAAACTGTAGAATCTCACGAAGTCCGTATGTAAAGTATCCTCCGTCATGCACCATCCAAAATTTTATGCGACAGTGATCTTCCTCTTGTTTTACAGGTCAAGTGTCCAAAATATCATGAAGATTTTAGGATGAATAAAGTGTCCTTATTCGCATGTCACATGATGTCACAGGTTTTCAACCATATAATTGTTTATGATAGCATATCTCCTGAACTGTGTACCAAATTTGGTTGAAATTGGTACAGTGGTTTAGAAGCAGACATCACATGATGCAGCACTTTTCCGCGCATTTCATTGTTTATTATGTCATATCTCCTGAACTATTTGTCGTACAATCATTTAATGGTGCCTATGACCATCGCGAAAGTACAAGCAATATGTTGACAAAGTTTCATCACAATCCGTTGAACGTTATGGCTGCGCATAAAATACGAACACACAAACTTTCATTTTTATATATTAGATTTGTCAGTAATTTACGTAAATATTGTGTGGCATGAACAGTCAAGCTCATGAAAGCTGGTTTGTCTATTTATTTCAGACTTTATGTAATACTAATGAACAGTCTTTTTTGTATTTAAATAATGTTATATTAGTAAGAAAGTGGTTTCAGATGGTCAGTTTTTATTTAAAGAAATATCACATGTTAAGATGTATACAATTTCGGAAAGGATGGTGATTGGTCAGTAAGGAGCGGCCTACGGACAGAACAAGTAGGGTGTGTGTGTGTGTGTGTGTGTGTGTGTGTGTTTTTGTTTGTTTGAGAGGGACGCGAGTGAAGTGCAAAAGGAACAGCAAGTATAATCTTGGCAGAAGAAGGACCCTCCTGAATGATAGGGAGTGATTTGATCTACATCTACACCTACATCAACATCTACATACATACTCCGCAATTCACCGGAAGGTGTGTGGCAGAGGGTACACTGTACCACTACTAGGCATTTCCTTTCCTATTCCACTGCCAAATTGAACGAGGAAAAAAAGAATGCCCATATGCCTCTGTAACGAGCCCTAATTTCTCTTATCTTGTCTTTGTCATCTTTACACAAAATGAAAGTAGGTGGCAGCAAGATCATACTACACTCAGCTTCACATTCCGGCCCTCTAAATTTACTCAACAGAAATTCACGAAAAGAACGTCGTCTTTCCTCCAGCGATCCCCAATTGAGTTGCCGGAGCATTTCCATGACACTCGACATTGGTAGAAGCTACCAGTAACAAATCTAGCTGCTCGCCTCTGAACTGCCTCTATGTCTTCCATTAAACTGATCCGCTGCGGTTCCAAGCACTTGAGCAATACTCAAGAAGTGGTCGTACAAGCATTCTATACGCGGTCTCCTTTACAGATGAAGTACACCTTCCCAAAATTCTCCCAATAAACCAAAGTCGGCTGTCCGCCTTAGTCACACCTGTCCTTACACGTTCGTTCCATTTCATATCGCTCTTCAATGTTATGCCTAGATATTTGAACGACGTGACACCATCAAGAAGCTCACTACTAATGCTGTATTTGAACATTATAGCATTGTTCTTCCTAATCATGCGCATCACCTTACATTTTCCTACACTGAGAGCTAGTTGCCATTCTTCGCACCAACCAGAAATTTTGTCTAAGTCATCCTGTATGCTATTACAGTCATAGATAGAAAATAATAGCGGTCCTATCAAATTCCCCTGGGGCAAGCCTGACGATACACTTGCCTCTGATGAACACTCGCCATCGAGAACAACGTACTGCGTTCTATTACTTAGGAAGTCTTCCAGCCTGTCACAAATCTGTGATCCTATTCCATAAGCTCGTATCTTCGTTAGCAGTCAGCAGTGTGGCACCACATCGAACGCCATTTTGAAGTCGAGAAAAACACAATCTGCCTGTTGCTCTTCATCCATGGCTCGCAAGATGTCATGTGAGAAAAGGGCAAGCTGAGTTTCACATGAACGACGTTTCCCAAACCCGTGCTGATTCATAGAAAGAAGCTTTTCCGTTTCAAGGAAATTTACTATATTCGAACTGAGAATATGCTCTAAAATTCTACATGAAACTGATGTCAATGATATTGGCCTGTAATTGTGTGGGTCAGTTCTCTTTCCTTTCTTATAAATGGGAGTCACTTGCGCTTTTTTCCAATCACTAGGAACTTTGCGCTGAATCAAAGATTCACGATAAATGCAAGCTAAGTAGGGGGCCAATGCCGCAGAATAGTCTTTGTAAAACCAAACTGGTATTCCATCTGGACCAGCAGACTTTTTCATATTTAGCTCCCTCAGCTGCTTCTCTACACCGGAAATACCTATTACTATGTCCCCCATTTCGGAATTAGTATGTTGATCAAATGATGGTACATTTGTGTAGTCCTCCTGCATGAAAGATTTCTTAAAGGTTAAATTTAGAACTTCAGCTTTCCGTTTGCTTTCTTCTATTACTGCCCCGTAATGATCAACGAGTGACTGGACAGTGGGCTTTGACCCGCTTATCGATTTTACATAGGACCAGAATTTTTTTTGGGTTTTGGTAAGGTATGGCTGTGATTATTATTGTATGCTTCGCGCATCGATCTTTTTATAGACGCATGAATCTCTACTACTTTTGCCTGTCATCATTTGCTTGTTCTTTTTTGAATCGAGAGTGCAAGAGTCTTTGCTTTCTCAGCAGCTTTCTAACATTATTATTATACTACGGTGGATCTTTTCCATCCTTAATCGTCTTTACTGGCAGATATTTCTCTATCCCTTTATTAACAATGCACTTAAATTTAGTCCACAACTCATCTACATCCATAGTCCCGGAATTAAACGAAGCCCACTCATTTGAACCCCACTCATTGCAATTGTAACATTTGCTTATCAGCTGTTCCCAACGAAAACACGCTACTAGACTTCTTGATTGCTTTATGAAATTTGGTCTCCATCGACGCTATGACAGTATCATGATCACTAATTCCTGTCTCTACACAGACATCGTTAATAAGGTCAGGCCTGTTCGTGGTTATAAGGTCTAAAATATTTCCATTGCGCGTGGGTTGCCGGTTTAACTGCTCAAGACAGTTTTTGGAGAATGTGTACAAAAGTAGCTCGCAAAACTGCTTGTCTGTACCACCTGAAATGTAACTAGCTAGGTCCCAATCTATACTCTTAAGGTTGAAATCTCCCCCAACTAATATTACATGGCCCGGATACCTATGCACTACCTAGTGTAGACTTTCTTTGAATGATTCTAAAACTGCTACAGCAGCACTGGGGGACCGGTAAAAACACCCAACTATTAACTTTACTTCTTTTAGACCTGTTATACGTGCCCAGATAACTTCACAATTACTTTCAACCTCGATCTCAGTAGAAACGATATCTTTGTCCACAGTGATGAACCCTCCTCCTCCAGTTGTATCCTATCTATTTTTCCAATATACATTCCACACCTCACTAAATATTTCTGAACTTGCCACATCATGATTTAGCCAGCTTTTGGTGCCTAGAACTATCTGAGCACAATAATTTCCATGCAGTTCGGGAAATTCGGGAACTTTGTTTCTAATACTCTGTAAGTTCACGGCTAATATTTTGATGTTCGAATTTTTGTTCCGAATGTGGCCTAAATTCGCTGTTTGAATGCTGACAGGCGAGTGCTCATCAGAGTTAGCGCCTAGCCTAAAAAAAAAACCATGTGCACTCCACAAGTACTCTGCTACCCGAGTAGCCGCTTCCTTAGTGTAGTGCACCCCTGATCTATCTAGGGGCACCCTACAATTCCCCACCCGATAACGCAGATCCAGAAATCTGCAGCCATGACTGTCACAGAGTCGGCGAAGCCTCTGGTTCAGACCCTCCACTCGGCTCCAAACCAAAGGACCCCGATCAACCCTGGGACAAGTGTAATGTGCTGGGAATACACAGAAAGAAAGATTCTTTATCATTTAGCTACACTATAGCAGGGCAGCAACTGGAAGCAGTTAATTCCATAAAGTATCTGGGAGTAGTCATTAGGAGGGATTTAAAATGGAACGACCATATAAAATCAATCAGCGGGAAAGCAGATGCCAGACTTAGATTCATTGGAAGAATACTAAGGAAATGCAGTCCGAAAACAAAGGAAGTAGGTTACAGTACACTTGTTCGCCCACAGCTTGAATACTGCTCACCGGTGTGGGATCTGTACCAGGTGGGATTGATAGAGGTGGTAGAGAAGATCCAACGGAGAGCAGCGCGCTTCATTACAGGATCATTTGGTAATCGTGAAAGCATTACGGAGATGATCAATAAACTCCAGTGGAAGACTCTGCAGGAGAGACGCTATGTTGCTCGGTTCGGGCTTTTGTCGAAGTTTCGAGAACATACCTTTACCGAGGAGTCTAGCAGTATATTGCTCCCTCCTACGTATATCTCGCAAAGAGTCTGTGAGGATAAAATCAGAGAGATTAGAGCCCACACAGAGGCATACCGACAATCCTCCTTTCCACGAATACGTGACTGGAATAGGAGGGAAATTCGATAGTGGTACTCAAGGTAGCCTCCGCCACAAACCGTCAAGTGGCTTGCGGAGTATGGTTGTAGATGTAGATGTAGAACAGTGCTACAAATCGACAGCTCTGCTTGCACCCTATATGCGAGGGCAGCAGCCTTAACCAATTCCGCCAGCCGCCCGCAGGACCTGAGGATGTCCTCAGAAACCAAGCGACAAGCGTCACTGGTGCCGATGTAAGCCACGACTTGCAGTCGACCGCACCTCGCACCCTCGATAGCCGCCGGCAAGGCCGCCTCCACATCTCAGATGAGGTGCCCCCGGCAGACACACTGAGTGCACGTTGGATTTCTTTCCAGATCTCGACGCTATCTGCCTAAGGGGCTCCATCACGCGCCTAACATTGGAGCTCCCAATAACTAATAATCCCCTCCCCCCACGCACCTGCTAGGAACTTGCTGAAGGAGTGGCCACACGTTCACTCACAGGACGTATGGGCGCGGACGGACGTCCAGCCTCCACATTGGCCTTCCGCCTCGAGCGACGCGAACGCCATACAACCCGCCACTCCCCTTGCGGAGAAGACGGCTCGACGACGTCCGGTACACCTGAAGGTGCCTCGGTAGCAGGGACAGAGAGTGAAGTGTGAGACACCTGAGGTGTCCCACTCGATGCACTAGACTCCCCACCATCGCTGCACCCTGAGGCAGCAGCCTGAAGATGGCTGACCGTAGCTAACAGCACGCTCAGCTGTTCGCGAACTGCGGCCTACTCCTCCTGCGTCCGCACACAGCAGGCACACATCCTATCCATCCCATCGACACAATTAACTGTAGAAAGTAGAAAACTAAATAATCAACTTTTAAGTAGCCTAGTACTCTAATAAAGGCGGCTGGCAGCTGACTGAACTGTGGTCAGTGGTAACTAAACTGTCAAATCAACGAAACAGTCCGGCAGTTTTCAAAATAAACAAGAATATCTGTGGAATACACCGTTATCAAACGTGCGGGAATATAAGCTTTTACAAAGCAGAACACGAAATAAGGAAGTGACAATACAACACGTAACTTGCAGCAGACGATAACTATACACACGGTATTTATCAAAATACGCGAGAATTAACTCTTAAATCAGTAGCACAAACGAAATGTGTCAAGTAGGTGAGAAGAAACCTCTTAAAAACACACTAACGAAAATTAAGAAATTAACTGGCAACGAAATTTCGCGCAATTAAATTATAGTACTTAGCACTCTGGGTGATGGGGCAATGACAACAGCTGGCACTGAAATGACTGCTAACTGACGGAATGCTAATCTGCCAAGTATGCGGGAATAAACCTCTTAAAACAGAAGTACTAACAGAAATGAAGAACTAGACTGGCAAATTAAATCTGACACAAATTAAATTAAGATACTTAGTGCTGTTTACAATGTGCCACTGGTGGCAGCTGGCACTGGACAGGACGGGCAGAGCGTTAAGATTTTCGCAGCGAATAGTCGCTTATCGGGACTCTAAATTTAGCAATAACAAGTGTAATTCAGCGCAGCTGATGTGTGTTTATGTTTTTACACAAGAACTTATGAGTGTAGAAATTGTGTTCAGGAAACTATTCTGAACCGTTGACATTTTGAATGCTGACGAAATATACGGTGTTTCTGTGTTTCTTATAGTTAGGATTACTTAGTTGGGGAAAGTGCTATCAATTTCTTATCACAAACAATGCAACTGTTTAACCATTTTATTCTATTTATTATTTATAATTCATCTGACCACTTCCAATGAAGAACCAATTTGATGGAATAAACCTCATTCAACTAAATCTCTGATTTTGTGTACATCATTTGCAAACATTATTATGAAGACCTTTTTATTAATGAACCATTTATTTTATGTAATATTTCTAATTTGTTTTGCAAACTACAGACTATGCAGAGAGTGAAAAGTTACTTACACCCAAGGTCATGAGGAGGGTTGTAAGTAACCTTTCAATTCTGCCCCTTTCTCTCCCCTCGTTTCCTACCTGACAAAGGAAACATAAATTTCTGAAAGCTAGTGGAAACATTTAGTTTCGGTGCCATTTGTGTCATTTTTTTGTGTGTACCATCAGTGGTACCTAACTATGGTAAGTACTGTCCAACCAATCTCTCTCTTTTCAACATTAAGTATCAATCTGGTCACATGTGAGGTATTACATACAACATGTGCTGTGCTGACTCATTTATTTGCAATGAAAATTAAAAAGAGGCAAACTAGTTACAATAAGTTTATAATTACTTTTTCTCACAACAGACCTGTTTTGGCCTTAGTGCCATTTCCAAATGTAATACGGGTAATATAATCCACAGATAAAACATGGCTGTTTTTATGATAATATTTAGATTTATACATCTAGTTAGAAGTGACAACCATGTAGCACCTACAGCAAATTTTTCTCAATATAATGAGGACAGTTCACAGATCACTGCTAAGACATATGTCGAGTTGTGACAGACACACAAAAACAGATACTGATACACACACAAGTTAAGTTTTTGGGCATTTGCCTCCGCCATAAAAAAAAAGACACCATTTCATACTCTCGCACTTCACCGACACCTACAGTCACCTTCAGCTACTGCACTCGGAATGGGAGTGTCTTTTTCATGATAAAGGCTAATGGCCAAAGGCCTTAGTTCTGGGTGTATCAGTGTCTTTTTTAGTGTCTGTTGCAGCTCAACGTACACCTTAGCAGTGAGTTGTAAACTAACCTCATTATTTACTTCAATTCCAACTCTGACTTGCCATTGTTAGTAAATTTCTCTCTGTCAAGTGGTGGTAAGTATAATACCGTATATACTGGAGTAATCCACGCATACTTTTTTCTGAATTTATGAACGAAAAACTGGGGTACACGGATTACTCGAATTTAGGTTGGTATTACTCCATTTGCAACAACAAAACACACTAGGTGGGTATTACTCCGCTTTAAAAAACAGATCCTTTTAGGCCAGTATTACATGATAATATTTTCGATCAAATCTTTGACAAAGAAATATTATCAAATATTTGTAATATTTCTTAGACATAAATCTTAATCGTGGTGTTAACAAGAGATATTATGGTAGGTATATTTCAAGGTAGCAGATAACAACAACTCTTTATTGTGTGCTGCCTTGGCCACTATCAAAAAACTGCATATAATTTACTTGACAATGACACAACGTATCAGTAATTTTTCTGTAAAGGGTCTCCTCACGTCACAAACCGACATGGCACAGTAGCGTCTCTTTCCGTCAGTTTCTTTGGCACCAGGTATGAACAGTTACATTGTTGTTGTAAGAATGACTAGTTGAATTTGCTTGTGATACCATCTTCCTGAGTAATAAAGGACGTTATATACTTAAGTTGGGTATTATTCGGTTCAGTACCACCATATTACCCACACCAGTATCGGCACTCCAGGTTTACAGTGATTTCTTGCTACTGGGGTTAAACGATGATTATGGCACAGTGTTGCAGCTATGTTCAAACATGCACACGTCATTTAGAAACAGCGATGCTAGCACTCATAGCAGTTACATTTTGCATTGCAGCGAACAGAAGACAAGCAACTTTTATAATCAAATATACGGTGAAGTGCTACATTTGATGATTTTTTTTGGATGAAAGATACCTGTATGTCAACGTTTCCTATTACAATATCAAATATCTTTGATGTAAGTACATGACATATCGACTTTGACAAAGATATATGACCATGTAATGCCAGTCTCAGCTCAATTTATTTAATAACTGTTCAGATTCTACAAGCGTTCATTTCAGAGTGTGTTACTGTGAGTACGTTTCCACAGTAATATGTTACAAATGAAATATTTTTCAATTTGAATGAGAATGTTTAGTAGGTAAAATACAAGAATTTTATGGGGTTGGTACGAGATTTGCACACTCTGGATATGACACTCTTGTGCACCTCTCTCTCTCTCTCTCTCTCTCTCTCTCTCTCTCTCTGAAATTCAACAGATGTGGCATCCCAAGATAGCTGCCCTCACATTGGTGGGGGAGCACCCCCTCTGTTGTGCACCGTCATCTGGGCTTAAGGCATCTTAAGTCTTGCCCAGACTTCCATAGCGTCAACTGCAAGGCACGGACTCTATTTATGGATGCTAATGCATGTTTCTGTGCTGAAAACTGGTAGCCGTCATCCCTATTGACAAGATTGTTGTGTAGCCTTATCTACACCGATTCAGTAATTATGCTCTGTCATTGTTTGGGTGTATTTAAAAAAGAAAAACAGATGGCACTCTGGGACATTCTTTTTTTTTTTTTTTTTTTTTTTTTTTTTTTTTTTTTTTTTTTTTTTTTTTTTTTTTGTGGTTTTTCGGACGCACAACTTCTACGGTCATTAGCGCCCAGACAGGAACAGAGATTCGCTAGATCTCAAAAAAATTGGTAACTGTCAGTTAGAACATCAAGAAGAGGCTAAAAACGAAAGATAAAAGACAATTAAAAGGGTTAAATATCCTTCGATAGGTTATAGGTTGGCCAAGTAGATAAAACGCAAAACTCGAGCAGCTGCTCGAGTGTCATCACCTAAAATTTCCTCCAGAGTAGACGGAAAGTGAAGGGCTACACGGAGATGATTAAAATTCATGCAAGACAACAAAACGTGTCGCACCGTCAGCAATTCACCGCAGGAGCACAGTGGTGCAGGATCGGCGGTTAGCAAATGACGGTGGCTGAAACGGCAGTGTCCGATCCGCAATCGGGCCAGGATGACCTCCTCCCGCCGAGAGGGGCGTGAGGAGGTTCTTCAAGTGGTCGGGATCGGTTTGACAGTTCGCAATTTATTGTTGTACAGTGAAAGCCACGCACTGTGCCATGACGACACGATACTCCGGCTAAGAGCCCGTTTAACATCGTCCGATGGAACGCAAAAGGTAGCCATGCGAGGCAAAAGAGCTGCGGCCTTGACTGCTATGTCGGCGGCCTCATTCCCGGGCACACCCACGTGGCCAGGGACCCACAGGAAAGAAACGTGACAGCTGTCATCTGCTAGCAACTGGAGGGAGCGTTGGATCCGATAGACGAGAGGATGGTTCGAGAAAGGGTCCTTTAGACTCTGCAGGGCACTAAGGGAGTCCGAACATATGGCATAGAAAGGTTTGCGGTGGCGGCAGGTATACAAAACGGCCTGGTGGAGGGCAAAAAGCTCAGCCGTGAAGTTCGAGCACCGGTCAGGGAGCTTGTATTGGAAACGGTTGTCCCCGACGACGAAGGCAGATCCGACACTGGCAGTGCTCTTGGAACCATCAGTGTAAATAAATATGGCATTATCGAACCGCGAGCAGAGTTCGACAAGCCTCGAGCGGTATACCAAATCCGGAGTGCTCTCCTTGGGGAGCGAACTAAGTTCAAGGTGAGTGTGAACCTGGGCCTGATGCCACGGTGGCAATGGGCTTTCGCTCAACCGAAGAGTGGAAGGAAAGGTAAAATCGAGCCGCTGTAGCAGGTGGCGAAACCGAACTCCAGGTGGAAGCAAGGCAATCGCAGACAACTGATATTGGCGATCGAGTGAGTCGTCAAAAAATAATCGGTAAGATGGATGGTTGGGCATCGACCGCAGGCGGCATGCGTACCGACACAAGAGTATGTCACGTCGAGTGGTCAAGGGTAATACAGCAGCCTCGGCATACAGACTTTCAACAGGGCTGGTATAAAATGCACCGGTCACCAGACGTAATCCCCGATGGTGGCTAGAGTTGAGGCGGCGGAGAATCGACGGCCGTGCAGAAGAGTATACAAGGCTTCCGTAGTCGAGCTTCGACTGAACAATGGCCTGGTAAAGGTGAAGCAGGACGGTACGATCCGCTCCCCATGACGTGCCACTGAGGACACGAAGAACGTTAAGGGATCGGGCACAACGGGCAGCCAGGTAGGACACGTGTGTGGACCAGCAAAGTTTACGATCCAACATGAGTCCCAAGAATTTCATAGTCTCCGCGAAAGGGAGAGCAACAGGGCCGAGACGTAGAGAAGGTGGAAGAAATTCCTTGTATCTCCCACAAGTTTATACACACATTTTTCTCAGTGGAGAATCTGAAGCCGTTTGCGATGTTCCAGGAATATAGACGGTCAAGACAGCGTTGTAGAGAACGCTCCAAGAGACACGTCCGCTGGGCGCTGCAAAAAATTGCGAAATCGTCAACAAAAAGAGATCCGGAGACGTTGGCTGAAAGGCAATCTACGATCGGATTGATTGCAATGGCAAAGAGCGCCACACTCAAGACGGAGCCCTGTGGTACACCATTCTCTTGGCAAAAGGTATCTGACAAAACAGAGCCCACCCGTACCCGGAACTTGCGATCCGCCAAAAACGCTTGAATGTAAAGAGGAAGGCGGCCCCGAAGGCCCCATGTGTGCAATGTGCGGAGAATGCCTCCTCAACAGGTATCGTATGCCTTCTCCAAGTCGAAGAACACTGCTACAGTTTGACGCTTCTTTAGACAGTTATTCATAACGAAGGTCGACAACGTAACGAGAGCGGCAGAGAGCAGCAGAGCGGTGTCGACGAAAACCGCATTGGATATTAGTCAGGAGGCGGCAAGATTCGAGGAACCAGACCAACCGAGCTTTAACCATGCGTTCCATCACCTTACAGACACAGCTCGTCAGAGAAATGGGGCGATAACTGGAAGGAAGGTGTTTGTCCTTCCCTGGTTTGGGGATGGGGACAAAAATGGCTTCACGCCAACTTGTGGGAACATGACCTTCAGTCCATATGCGATTGTAGGTACTAAGAAGAAAGCACTTTCCCGCAGGAGAGAGGTTCTTCAGCATCTCAATATGAATGGAATCGGGCCTGGGAGCATAAGATCGGGACAGGGCGAGAGCACGGTCTAGCTCCTGCATGGTGAAGGCGACGTTATAATTTTCACGATTAAAAGAGCGGAAAGAAGGCGGCCGTGCCTCCTCTACCTGTTTGCGAGGGAGAAAGGCAGGGTGGTAATGGGCAGAGCTCGAAACCTCCGCAAAGAAAAGACCCAATGCGTTGGAAACATCAGCGGGGTCCACGAGGACTGCGTTCCCCACGGTCAGGCCAGGAATCGGGGAGTGGACCTTGATGCCGGATAAACGGCGTAGGCCACCCCAAACCACCGTGGAGGGAGTAAAACGGTTAAAAGAACTAGTAAAAGCAGTCCAGCAAGCTTTCTTGCTGTCGTTTATGATACGACGGCACTGCGCTCTCATACGTTTATAATTTATGCAATTCTCCAAAGTTGGGTGGCGGCGGAAGGTGCGTAAAGCACGGCGCCGGGCTCTAAGCGCGTCGCGGCAGGCTGCAGTCCACCAAGGGACCTGGACACAACGTGGAGAAGAGGCTGTACGAGGTATGGAACGTTCAGCAGCAGTGAGAATAATCTCTGTGAGGTATTCGACCTGACTGCCAGTCGGCTTTAGAAATATTCCAACTGGTGGGACAAGCAGATGGGGAATGATGCAGGAAGTGGATGATACAAGGAAAATGGTCACTTGAGTACGTGTCAGAAAGTGCATACCACTCAAACTGACCTGCAAGCTGAGGAGTGCATATTGCGAGGTCTATATGGGAATAAGTGTGTGTTGTGTCTGAAAGGAAGGTCGGTGCACCGGTGTTGAGGCAGACAAGATCGAGGTGGTGGAGAAGGTCCACCAAAAGGGAGCGTCTTGGACAAGGTGCCGGAGAGCCCCAGAGGGGGTGGTGGGCATTAAAGTTGCCTACCAACACGAAAGGTTAAGGGAGCTGGTCAACAAGTGTAGCACATCTGCCCTAGTAAGGGCAGATGACGATGGCGAATAGATATTACAGAGGGAAAAGGTAAATGTGGATAAAGTGATGCGGACGGCAACTGCCTGTAGGTGAGTATGCAATGAAAGGGGATGGAAATAGACGTCGTCTCGAAGGAGCATCAGAACCCCTCCATGGGCTGGGATACCTTCCACGGGTGGCAGGTCGAACCGCTCAGAGGTGTAGTGTGGAAAGTCTGCACGATCACTTGGACGTAACTTAGTTTCTTGGAGACAGACTAGAAGCGGGCAGTGCAACCGAAGGAGTAGTTTTAACTCCTCCTGATTGGAACGAATACCACGAATATTCCATTGAAGGAGCACCATGATAAAAAATGAGATAAGAAATAAGGATAAAAACCAACTAGCAAGCGGGGTCACCTCGATGGCCGCTGAGGACCGGATTTCGAGGGAGCACTGCTATCGCTGTCTGTGGGCAAAGGGTCATGTTCCATTGGTTCGACCGACGCGCCTGCTACCTCCCTGAGTTGATCAGGAGGGGCAGTTTCCACCGCCGGTAAAGGGCCGGGCGCCCGGCAAAAGGAGCGTCCCGGTGAAACAGAAGACGGCCGAGGTCGGCAACTGTTGGACATCGTGACAGATGGGTCACGCCTCGGCGGGGAAGGAGAGGAACTCGTTTTCTTGTCAGCTCTTCTGGAAGAGTGACGGCGAGAAGAGGCAGTTGACGGTTGGGAAGCCTGAGAACGCAGAAAATCCTCACGGACGGGTTCCTTTTTCAAGGTCCGGGCTTCTTGTTTAGGTGCCCGCGGTTTACTAGAGGTTGACGAAGACTGTACCTTAGAAGCAGCAGAAGGAAGCGGGGATGTAGAACGGGCAATCTTCGGGCTGGCGGATCGCACAACTGTGTCAGCGAAAGTAAAATCACAGGTCTGGGTACTTGAATCCTTAGTAGGTCGAGTGGAGGTGAGGACCTTACTGTATGTGCCCGCTGGGAGGACAGCGGGCTTTCGACTCGCCAACAACTTTCGAGCGGCAGATGTCGATACCTTTTCCGTAACCCGAATTTGCTGGATGACCTTCTCATCCTTGTATACAGGGCAGTTGCGAGAGGAAGCCGCATGGTCACCGTTGCAGTTAAGGCAGTGAGGGGACGGAGGTGGGCAATCCCCCTCATGGGTGTCCCTACCACAAGTGACACATTTTGCTGCATTTGGGCAAGATTCACGGGTACGGTTGTACCTGTGGCACTGAAAACAGCGCGTTGGGTTAGGTACATAAGGGCGGACGGAGATGACTTCATACCCTGCTTTGACCTTCGACGGGAGGTCAACTCTGTCGAACGTTAAAAACACAGTACGAGTTGGTGTCAGCTGGTTATCGACCTTTTTCATCACCCTATGGATGGCTGTCACACCCTGGTCGGACATATAGGATTGGATGTCTTCATCAGACAACCCGTCAAGGGATCTCGTGGAGACTACCCCCCGTGACGAGTTGTGTGTGCAATGGGCTTCTACCTTGACAGGAAACATGTGTAACAATGTAGTCCGGATTAGTTTCTGAGCTTGGAAGGCACTGTCCACTTCCAGCAACAATGTGCCATTGCGCTGACGCAAACAGGTTTTAACAGGGCCAGCAATTGCATCTAAACCTTTCTGGATAACGAAAGGATTTACAGACGTGAAATCTTTTCCATCGGTGCGAGAGACAACAAGAAATCTCGGTAGATTAGGCAGAGTCTTCTTTAGCTGAGGCAAATCTATCTTCCGTTTCTGGGTCAACGTCACTGAAGAAGAGAAGGAAGTCATCGCGGAAGTGACCCCCGTGATTACCGGCGTCTCCGATGGCGCGCTCCTTCGTAGTGGGGGCCCTCTCCGAGGGCTTACCCG
This sequence comes from Locusta migratoria, assembly GCA_026315105.1. Lineage (NCBI taxonomy): Eukaryota > Metazoa > Arthropoda > Insecta > Orthoptera > Acrididae > Locusta > Locusta migratoria. The sequence goes on along the minus strand of CM048755.1, from coordinate 50,027,256 downwards.
CCTTAGGTGATTGTTCACACCTCAGGTCACACCTCCCGAGAACTGACGGAGGGACCAATCGGCACGTTCGGAAGGTACCAGCTTGGGTAATCACCCCTCCCTGGGCCTGGCCTTTACCAGGGGGTACGTACGTGCCCTACTTGTCTACCCGGGGCGGGGAATTACGTGTTACCCCGTCACCTGCTACGCATGATAATGTGTGGGTCGGCCCTCAGACACGCACAGGGAGGAAAGAAGAAGAATAGAGGAAGTGAAGAGAAAGAAGGAAAGAAGTGTCTCAAACGCCGAGGCGGAGACTAATGAGGAGGAGAAGAAGGCTAGGAGAGTACAAGGAGAGAAAGACAGAAACAAAGGGTAAGAAATGAAGGAACCAAGGAATAAGAGAAACGACAACAAGAAAACACCTGAACTCGCGAAATACGCCCGTCTCCGGGCGAGGGCATAAACCGGGAGGAAAAGTGAAGCAGCCTGGGGCAGAAGAAAGACTGCTCCGGCTCGGGGCCCCGTGCGCGCCACACACGTACCCACAAAAGAACTGTGGGCCCCCTGGGGGGCTGGGACATTCAGTGTACAGAAAGAAGTCTCACACAGGTCTGTATCTCCATACATCCAGCTACCATCACCCAGCACAGCGATACACCATTCTTACCACCCTAATTCACAGAGCATGTAGTATCTGTGACTAAGACAGCCTGCCAGCTGAGCTACACCACCTCAAACAGGTGTTTCGTTCAAATGGTTACAGTGAAGCGCAGATAAGACATGCACTGAAGAAAAAGAATAACACTGCCACCCAAAAAGACGAGGAAGTGAAACTTGCCTCTGTACCCTATATTGGGCCTCCCTCCGCCCAAATTGTGAGAAACCTGAGGAAAAACAACATTGAGGCAGTCTTCCAACGATCTCCAAAAACGAAAGATTTACTGGACCCAGTGAGAGACAAACTGCATCTGCAAATGCCTGGTGTGCACAGTGTCCCCTGCGAGTGTGGCCTTAAGTACATTGGGCAAACATGTTATTGCATCTTGCAGCGCTGCCAAGAGCACATCAGATGCGTACGTCTGGGCCATAAGGACAAGTTGGCTGTGGCTGAACACAGTCTTTGTGAAACACACATCTTCAATTATGAGAAAACAAAAATTCTTTGTCGAGCAAATGGTTTCTAGGAGAGCATAATTAAAGAATCAGTGAGGATAAGGCTACAAAACAATCCTGTCAATAGGGATGAGGGCTAGCAGTTGAGTTCAGCACAGAACCCTGCATTAGCAGCCATATGACGAGACCATGCCCAGCAGTTAACACTACAGAAGATGCCTTAAGCCCTGCTGATGGTGCTCCCCCACTATCGGCCACTACACCGAGGGATGGGGAGGGGAGAGATGGCAGCTGCTTGGCTATATATAGGGCACGTCTGCAGATCATCGACACTTCGCCAGAAGATGATGAGAATGACTGTTATCAAAACATCGTGGAATTTTATTGCAGTTCCCCAGATGGAAGCTCGAGAAGATTTCAAATATCCATAATTTTACAATAAGTCCACTATCAGGGATTCATTTATGTACATAGATTATTTTAAGATTTGATATCACTGGACATAACTGTACAATATAAATTGATTTTATAAGGTGTGTATCAATTATAGAAGATCTCTGAAACTACACTTTAAGAATTTTTTGGTCGTTTGTAAACAAATATTTCGAGTGATGGGCTTGCAATATGGGTGCAACATATTTTATCTTACACACAGAAAATGTTTTATTTTCGACATACCCATATCCAGGAACCGAAAGTAAACATGTCGAAATGTGTTATTTAAATGTTAATAGGTATGTAATTATGTTAAATGTGGTATTATGTAATATATGACAGTTACATACAGTTGTATACATTAGTGTTACATGTCTTACAGACTTGAAGGTGACAATGTAGAATTGCCGAAACCAGTTAAAATAAAGCAATTGGAAACTAGTGATCTTCGATCCTCTGCTTATGCAGATTCCCATTACAATTGTTGGAATGGTTGAGACTCAGACAAAAATGAACATATAATTAGTACAGGAAAGATAATGTTACTGACTATACAGTTATTGAACTACAGGAACTGAGATAAGCGGCAAAATTTCTTGACTAAAACGGCTACAGGTTTTAACATCTTCATAGAAGATATTTACCTAGAGAAACAAGTGGAGTTGTGTTTGAAAGTAATTGTTTTGCAACCTCGGAAAACAGTACTTTAATATAAACTAATACAGACGTATATTTTAATTCTTATGATGCGGTACTTATTGATTATATTATTATATTACGCATTGCAGAACAAAGATTCATGACTTTTTGAATGGGTTGTTCAGCTAAAACTAGAAAAAGCATTTAAAAATTTTTGTCTAGAAATGCTTCATTTTCAGATATTCATTCTAATTGGCTTTCAAAGAAGTGTGAATGACAACATTAAATCCAGTGCAAGACTATTTCAATTTATTTTACCTAAAATTGCAAAAAGTTTTAATTTTGAAATAACTTCAGCAATGTCGATATTGTACAAAATTAACAAGAATACGTTATCTATACAGAAATTTGAGCTATATACTATTCCTACTGTAATGTGTCTGTGTGTGAGAGTTGGGGGGCAGGGAGGATGGCAGAAGGTGCGTGTACATGTGAGACACCTGTGGACTATCCGACATCTGCATGTGGGAATACAGATTCATCTGCACAGGAAAAACAAGACTAGTAGTTAGCATGTTTAAATCTGAAACATGTTGGGCTTCAATTGATATCCAAGTTGCGACTGAAAATGATGTATTACTTAAATACTGACATTCCCAACCACAACATTGTTTTTGATTTTGTGTTTGATTTATGTTGTGACTTATTTTTTCATGCATTTTGTGTGTGTTCCTAAAACACAAAAAGGTAAGAAGCTGAAGCAAAGGAATAGATCCAGTACTGTATTCTGTGTGGCATTTATTATTACCCTCTTTAACACCTAAAGCATCAACAATCGTGGGACCTACTTTCATACTTCACATAGATTCAAAATTTCTTTTAACTCTAGCAAACATTAAAAAAGAATAAATGTACATAATGTTGAAAGTATTAGTGTCACAAGGAGTCTGTATTTTTTGGGTCCCTTTAAAAAGTATTTCTTAAATTTTCAGCATTGTCGTTGTAAAATTTTGATACAATATTTTATCTCACGAAGGCACGGTCATTTACGTTTTGTATTCACCACAAAGTGCAGCTATAGCCTGACATTCTTCTTCCATGCTTAGAACTACAACTGAAAAATATCACCGAGAGTTATTTCTCAGCTCTCGCAGACACACTCGCTCTGCTGTGTGTAAATACTTCTGACATCTGCTCTCACAATACTATCAGACACATACAGAAATTACTTGCAAGCCTAGTGTAAACTGTTTCATGAGTGCAATCTGAGAGAAAAATACTCTTACCTGTATCCCAGCCCTTACATCCACAACAAAAATTACTGAAATAGATGTACACTATTGCAATGAATAAAACCATTCTTACATAATCATGCTTATGACAAACTTTAGGTCATATAAAATTTACAGTCCTATTAAAATTACTGTTGTTCGACGTTTGTCAAGTGCCGTTGTGTTGTCACAACGGCAGCTAGCTACCGCTCCGTTATAAACAACACACAAACTTCATGAATGCTGTTAGTATATGTAAACCTTAATCACTGCAGCATTGGCTAAAGGTTCTTCTTAGCTGTTTATTGTGATGTTAAGGAATATTTTTACTTCAGTATTGTATTACACCTCACTGACTGATTAGCTAATGTTGGGTCTGTTGAAGCACTGAATTACACTTTAACTTTGGGCTCTACAACACTTATCAGTAATACAGTAGAACCCTGAATTAATGAACCCACTTTTAACGAATATTTCCGCCAATACCAGCAAAACTCCCATAACAACAATTTATTTTTGCTTTTAATGAATGCCGCTTTAAGGCCATCCCTGCATTAAGGGATAAATATCAAACATTCAGATTATATATATAATTTTTTTTCCCATTTTACGCAATTTATAATCGGGGGCAACTAAGATTTTATTTGGTTTCTGTTTCATAGTATACATTAGTCGATTCTTTCATTCAGCGTATATCTACACAGAAATATCAAATGGAAGTATAGCAATACCGGGAACACTTAACGAATATGGAAGCAATTACCGCTCTGTCTTCCATGTGCTTCTGGTCACGTGATTCGATTTCATTCGATAATGTCGGGGGGGGTTGTTTCACCGAGTACCAGATGAGGGTGTCAGAAACAAAGGGGTGTAAGTGCCTTTCTTGTAATTCTGAGAAAATTATAGTTAAAGTTCACAAGATTTGAGAATTTGTGTTTCATAACACACCAGGCAGCAGCACAGACTGACAGTCTACTTGTACCCCTTTGCCTCAACAGTTTTACATGTTTTACCACACTGTAATTGCACTTATTTCATTTTTCTGGGAAATCCACTTGCACCCCTTTGCTCCCAACGGCATCATACCATATCACAAAAGGCATTGATAGACTAAATATTAATAAGTACACCCTGGCATCACATTATTGTTGAATACATGTGGAAAAGGTGAGTTCCTATTTCTGTGAAAAATAGGATAGTATAATAAGAAGCAGCCAATTGGAAAAAAAATGGTAATTAGGAAGATCTGATTGAAATGTGGACAAGCATACATTTGGTAAAAGCTGGAATAAACTGCTGACAATATATGAATTTTACAAACTGTGATTGTTCCATGGGTAATGAACGTGGTGGATGTGATGCGTGTCTAGGAGAAGTCTTTGATTAAGGAAAACATGAAGCAGTTTTGAAATACAAAGAGAGTACCATATACTGTAGTTTGGGTGTCCAAAGGCAGAAAAAAAAAGTGCATTATTAGTTATATTGTAAGATTCTTAAGAACGTACTTAAAAACTTTAAAACTGCACATTTTAGGAAAAAATTTATTATCATAAGTTGAAAACCACCAGGAACATTGAGAGGTGTAAAAATAAACATCAAAACCAAATCTGGGCGTCAGCGGCCATACTCTTCCGTTTTTTCAGAAGTAAGTGCAGTTAATTCGTGTTTGTATGCCCGTAAACATGCAAATATAATAAAGTTTAACGTATTTCTATTGCAAGTTTTAATAACCTCATCCAACATGGTACAATAACAAAGGCGACAGTCGTAGTTTCGCTAGCAGGTGACTAGAAACTAAGAAAGAAAAAACAAAAAGGACTTTGCATCATGCATGTTTACTTATGCACATAAACGGCCACGTGTATTACTCTTGAAACAGTTAGTGTATATCGATATATGTTATTTTGGTTTGATGGGGAGAAGCTGCAAAAATATTAGGATCAGAACGTGAGTGGGTTGTAGCTTTCGTCATTTTGTTCATCTGTTTTATCACTACTGGTGTTTATTTTAGCATAATCCTTTTTGACAGATATTAGACTAATGCCCTCCAGTCTAAAAGAAAATAATCATATTGTAAATTACGCAGAAAAGGGTCAGAAAATAAGGTGTTATACACCGTACGAATACGACATTCGCAGGCGGCTCGCCCGCTCACCGCTTTGAGCGCTAGTGTCGTCCGAGCTGTCAGGCGGCAATAGATTCTATAGCAGTGAGTGTCTTGACTGTGGTACTAGTCCCTAGCAGTGAAAGAGACAACTGTAGCGGCACCATTAATGTACAGTCTAACACGGACAGTCACAGAAGCGACACTAGCACTGTAGCGACAGAAGAATGGCACGATACAAATGGAGACCTCGCTATTTTATCGATATTATTTCGTATTTCTCAGTCACTAAATGTAGTGCTGAATTTTACAATACAAATAGCAAAAGAGAATAAAAGTAATATTTCAGCTACTGTGAATATCAGCTTATGGTAATAAAATGTCATTGCAATGCATACAGTTGACAAATGTTGGTTCACAGTAGCACAAACATAACTGAATCATAGAAAATCATTTACAGTGAGAAATGATTGGTTTGTTTTTCCCCCTTGGGCATAACAAGGCCAGTAAAATTCCATGTCAAAACTGGTAACAGAGGTAATGTCACATTGCAACATTGTCCACAGAATAACAACTACCTACGGTCTTAAAGAACATTTTAACAAGACGTTAGCAGATATTCTGTCGATATATGTCGATGTTGAGGAGAAGGACTAGGATACAATACAGCCATCCTGACATTTGCTTATAATACGGCAAGGGAAGACACCACAGGCTTCACAACATTTTTCCTGCACCATGGCCGTGAAACAGACGACAATGGATACGTTGTTGCCATTCCGACCAGATGATACTCAGGATGACTATGTGAAACCTCATTACCAGGGTCGAAGAACCGAAACAGCTGGATCACATGCGGACACCGAGGAGAAGGACCGTGAACAGTGTAACGACAAGCACCAACCTGTTTTGTCCAGCCCACGAGATCTGGTATGGATTTTTACCCCTGTGTGAAAAGTTGTGCTATCAGAAAAGTTACTAAAGTGATATTTTGGTTCGTATTGTGTCATACGCTGCCTGTCAGATGTCACATATGAAGTCGAGGATTGTGAGCCGACCACAAAATGACAAAAACGAAGAGACATTGTTCACACCCTCTGTATGGAGCCTTACCACAATCCCAAAGAGCAGATAAATAGAAACGGCTCTGAAAACCGTTATGATGAAGATGAAACCACGACAGGAGGGTCTGTCGCCGGTCATCATCATCGTGCAGACAGTATGGATGGATTCTCCTAAACTGCCACACAAAGGACCCATAAGATCTAGCACACTGCAGCTAGCTCCGAAGTTAACCTAACAGCGGGTCGCTGTTTTTCTCAGGAAGGAGAGCAATACCACGAGTCTTCCAATGGAACATGTGGTGCAGTGGATAGCGTTGCAGATTGCTGTGCTTGCGGTCCCTGCTTCAAATCCTGCCACTAGCACAAAAAAGAAATTATTTCTTTGTATTTACTATTTTTAGAATGTTATACTTTTTTTAATGATCAATATACTTTTAAGTTCCAGAAACATCTTTCTATGTATAAATAATGACTAATCAAGAGGCAGTCTGTTCTGAGTGTGTTAGCAATAAACCTGTCCTAAGTGCAAAGTGTTTAACGACACAGGCTTTGATTTCAGTTTTCAACTTGACAGTATGTCATATTATGGAATGCACTATGCTGAGAGCCCAACAGAATACAAAACATTGACATTTTAAGTTATTGCATTAGTATTACATATAAAAAAGACTGACCAAGTTTTTAAAATAAAATGAAACTTACCTAATGTACATAAATCCTAGACCTCGGATATAAGGTGAGTCTGGATGGGTTAAGAGACCATTCACTTGTTTCCTTGTTAACTTTAGAGTGAACAGCTTATACAGCAGGCAATAAGCTGTTGAGACAATACCGCCTGCCCCAACTCCACGAACCTATTACAACACAGATTTTTACTATTAAATGAGTAATTTTCTGACACAATGGCAATTTATTGTATTTCATACCTGCCAACTTTTGAAATGGACTATCAGTAAAACTCACTCAAAGAGAGGGGGGGGGGGGGGGTGATCTAACAATTTTGGACATACTTGGCTTGACTAAAGTGATAATACTTTGAGTTAAAAAATACAATAATGTATGCTTTAAACAGGATACTTCAATGAGATCAGGTCAACTTACATTATGGGCTAAAGATCTGTAGATGAAAATAAGAATCAAGAAGACATTTATGTTAAACAGCAGCATGCGTGGTGACTATTGGTTTGGAGCACACAACATAACTTCCTTGATAAATTAAGCATATATGTTAACACTGATAAAGACTTATTAGACAACTATCTTCTTCTTCTCTCTCTCTCTCTCTCTCTCTCTCTCTCTCTCTCTCTCTCTCTCTCTCTCTCTCTCTCTCTCTCTCTTTTTTTTTTTTTTTTTTTTTTTTTTTTTTTTTTTGCACGACCGAAGCTGTATTTCTTTGCAACTTCTGATGTGAGAAACAACAGGATCAGCCACATGTAAGGGCACAAAGTGTTCCAAAAGGAAACAGACTCACTCTCGGTCCTAATACGTAACTGTCAACATTTCCAGACTTGGCCAAGTAGGTGTTGAGTTTGTTGTTATATTCCTTATGATTAATGTAATGTATGTTTACAGTTGGTTATGCGGGAGTGGGCACGATTATCAAATGTTAGTGTTTCAAACTTTTGTCAGAGAAATCATAAAACGACACTGTTCATCCATAAAACTGTAAAATGCTGCAATTTCCATAAATTTTACAGACAAACCATAAAAGTTGGCAGGTATGGTATTTATATGTTTTGAAGTACAAGTACTGCTCCTTCGAAGATTATCAATAAAGCTCAACACCACAGAAATGGAGCTATAAATGTTTGTTATCAGTGTTTGCTTATGACAGCATTGTAATTATTTTACTTGTTGATTCTAGTTCATTCAATGACAAAAAGCTAACCTTAAGACCTATGAAAAAATTAAAAATACTAAATATTATCTTTTAAATAATTAAATTGATAATGCTATGATTTTGATTATTAGATGCTAAACTTACAACATACTGGATGTGAATACCTGAAAGGAGGGGGAATACATTTGTGTCAAAACACATTGTAACACCTGATTGTGTAATAATCCAGACAGATTTATGTGGTTGCTGTATGATACTGGTGAAATTACTGGAAATGCTTGCTACTGAGAATATGATTGAAAACAGACAGTTAAGTCCAAAACTAGTAATTGAGAAATGGATTTTAAAATGCAACTACAATGGAGATTATGATAAATAATGAAGATGATAACCTGTTTACAACTTGATCATTACAGCAGATTACAGGTAGTGCAACATATAGAAACAACAAACAAGTGATAACAATAAACAAAAATCTCAACAATTTGCATGAAACAGCAGGAATGGGGGAGTATCTAAGATCAAGAACAAAATCATAGGTTTCACAACTACACTTTATTAAAATCTTATTCTTGACCTTATTAACTATATCTCACTGGGAGTGAAATCCACATTACATGGTAGGTCCTCCTACAATTGGCAGGAAGTCAGTTCTACATATCTACATCTACATATGTACTCTACAATCTGCCCAAAAGTGTGTAGCTGAGGAGTTATAAAGGCAGGAGGAAGGCAACAGCATACAACCTCCAACAGGTTCTTGCCGAGAATAGCACTGTAGTGTTAAAATCAGTATTTGTATTGATTCTTGTTGACAACTTAATGCAGTCTGTTCCAACAGCAGCTGCTCACTGGGGCACAGACAATGGGGAGCTCCCATCAGGTCCCCATGAACAGTCACAGCTAGTATAGGCGAACTGCTACTGCATGCGCTCTGTGCACAAGAGAATCACTTCCTGAGAAAGCAACAGCAGGACAGTAAAGAGATGGAACCACCTGACTTCCCACTACAACCCACGTGAGTCCCTCTGTCCCTGAGTGGGCAGTCAAGGAAGAAAAGCCAGACTTAATGGCACTACTATTCAGTGAAGGTCCCTTTTGCAGCTAAATTATTTACATAACTTTATAAATGTACAAAGATGAAGCTTTACATTTTCTTGAATAGGTGACAACACTATCAAACTTAAAGTGAAACATATAACTCAATATTATTTTGATATAAAACAGACATTTTTTCTTATTTTCCACTATTCTTGTCCCACTGTTCCTTACATTTTAGATAATAACTTATTTGGAAAGAACTTTGCAAACTCCAGTTTCTAAAACGCCATGCAGTAATTATTGAGTGTTATTTTTAACAGTGGAGTGGATGTCAGTATTACTGTAATGGATGTATAAAATCTTAGTTACTTGAGTCAATGACTGATTGATGCTCTACAGCATTTCTAGATTATATTAAAGTTGTGTAATAAATTGTCAATTGTAGTATTAAGGCTCAATTTTGTCCCCGTCCAATATTCTAAGAATACTGCTAGTGATGTGCAGTATATACAACCTGTTCTTAAGATTTGTCATCGTTTCCTCTTGAGTGGATTACATTTGTATTAATGTCTTTTTTGATGCTACTGTATAAATGCTTTTGAAAAATCTGTTTTATATGTCCATTCCACAATATTTTCTTTTTACTATCACAGCCTCATAAAACAAGGTATGTACATACATAATTTAATAAATGCCTACAAGTTTGTAAACAGATTTCTAAATTACTTCATTCTATACAATATTTTAAATATTTTTACTCAGCTATAGTAACCACGTTTTTTATTTCTGAAATTGTGGAGGGTACTGTAGGCACAAACTTCATAAATTCAATAGTGCATTCAGCTGGTACAGGATGGGTTAAATTTTTTAATAATTTTATCACACTGTGTATTTTATTAGAATCTTTATATACTTTCTATCGCAAAAGTCTACCTGTGTTATTCTGTTCTTGCGTGGCAGTTCATGGCTAGCAGAATCTAAGTGCTGTTACAAATAAACACCAGAGACACGATAAAATGTACCAGTAATTTGCTTTCAATACTGTACTGATATACAGTCTTAATTTGAACAATAATATAAAGCTAATTCTTTGATCACCAGTACTCATTTTTGTGTGTTGTTCACAGTATAAAATTAATTCAACACTGACTGTGGGAAAATGTAAGCCCAGCGATACTGAATGGAGAGTGGGGGCAGAGGATGTTGAGCTATTGTTACCATTATGATATAAAAATATCACTTTTCTAGGAGACAGTGGCGGGCAGTGCTGCCAAATTTCACACAACTAATAAATTCATGAATTTCCGAGACTTTTAAAATTTCGTATTTTGACCTCAAAAATTAAGGGGGGGGGTACTATAGCTGAGTAAATATGGTAATATAAAGCAAAATACAGAAAACATAATCATTGCACAATAATGCAACTGAAGATATACTCACTCCACCACACATCCCAGTCTGGCCAGCAGTTTTCCTGCTGCCTTTCTCCCATGGCTCTAGATGAGTAACCTTGTAATAAATTTCATCAATGACCTCATGGTATGTTTTGAGTTCATATAAGTTCACTGAAAAACCACACATCATCATCAAATTAAATTGGTGCTTTTAATCAAAATAAAAGCTTAAGAGGAATGGTGCAGAAATAATGAAAAAAAATTATTTGCTTATTTGATAGTAAATATAACTGGGATTATTATCCCAATTATTTTCCTTGAAATTTGAACTACAAACAGTATAAAAAAATTAAAACCTTAAGCAGTGTAATGCAACATGCCCACTTTTCAAGGTACTGAATAGGGGGGGGGAGGAAGTTTCTTGCACAATTTTTCTTTTGAACCTAGAAAATATAGCTTTAGAAGGCTATGATTTTCATATACAACACAGCAGTGTTGTAAAGAAGGCTATGGAGCCATTTTGTGCTCTAAACAGTGTGGTACAGAAGGCTGCGGAACATTGTAAACAAGTTTGGTGCTGTTTAATGGAATTTGAGTGATGTTGGATTTATTGTGTCATTCTTTGTGCAAAGTTGAACATATCAAACCTTTACAATACCTAGGCCCAGTAAGGTATTTAAAAAATATAGCAAGTCCCATATTTGCAATATAAAACGAAAAACTGATGTTAGGCTCAGGCCTGCAGATGCAAACAATAGCTTGTCTCCAAGTGCATCTAAAATAAAACTTGGGAAAGGTATTGTGTCAGAAGAAACAAATCATGACAGAAATACAGGTTTCAGAATTGTGGATCTGGATATGGTGGCAGAATCACTTAGAAAAGCCTGCAAGTGTGCTCTATTTGTGGAGGAAATGTGAATTTGGTGTGTGATAGAAAGAGAGATTTGGTTAGCAAACTGCATATTTTATGTCAAAATTGTGATGCTGACATGCCATTCAAGACATCAAAGGTTAGTAATAGAATTGATGAAGCCAATATGAGATTTGCTTATAGGCTAAGATGTATAGGGATTGGCAGAGATGGAGGAAACCTTTTCTGTGGTATTATGAACATGCCTGGTCCTCCCCTAAAATTTACTGCAATGAACACTACTCTGTTCAATGCAGTTGCAGAAGTGAAGAGTGCATAAAAACGGCAGTCCTTGGGGCAATTCAAGAAAACTGTGATGCAACAAATATAAAAGATATAGCAGTTTCCTATGACAGTTCCAGCATGTAGAGGGGGCATTCTTCACTGCATGGAGTTTCAACAATGGAAAAGTATTAGACTTACAAGTGACGTCTATTGTTCGGCATCTTCCTTGCACAAGAAATATAATGATGCAGGTAAGGAAACAGAATGGCAAGAAGCCCATAAATCTGTTTGTAGCAGGAATTATGTAGGTGCCAGTGGCGGGATGGAAACTGCTGATATGAAACTCATTTTCCATAGGTCTTTGCGAAAGTACGGAGTAAGATACATAAAGTAATCAGGAGATGGAGACTAGTGCTTTCATGAATGTAGTTGAAAGTCAGCCCTATGGAAAAAAAAAAAAAAAAAACCCAGCACTATTGAAAAACTGAAGTGCCTGGATCATATTCAGAAAAGGCTGGGTGGACGACTCAGAAGACTTGTTGCAGACAATACAGGCAAGCTACTGAAGGATGGGAAGCAACTGGGAGGTAAAAAAAGACTAACAAAGAAGAGAACTGACACCCTACAACTCTATTATGGTGCTGCAATTAGAAGTAACCTAATAGGTTTGGATAGTATGAAGAAAGCAGTTTGGGCCATTTGGTTTCATTACTTGTCGACAGACACTTCAACATGGCTTCTGTTCTGTGCAAATTTCGAAAAAGCAAGGAAAATAGGGAAATTTACACCCATAAAAAGAACCTTATGATGTCGCAATGGCTATCAAACTAACTTTTCGAGCACTGGCTTCACCAAAACTGCTAGAAAAATGTGCATGGGAGAACACAGAACCCAAATGAAAGTTTCAATGCTCTTATTTGGAAAAGGTTTCCAAATACTGTGTTTGTTTCCAATTTGGTAGTGAATATTTCTGCTTTGGAAGCTGCAGCAGTGTTTAATGATGGGAATGAAACAAGACTTCACATTCTCAAGAAGTTGGGCTTTCCACCAGGAGTCTTCACTAAGCAGATACTACAGATAATTGATGAGCAATGAATCACCAAGGCAGAGACTTCAGTACAGAATATGGAAAAAATTGCTAGGCAAAGGAGCAGAGGAGCTAAAAGAGCTGCAGAGGATGATGAGGAAGAACTGGAATATGGATATGGACAGTTCTAATTAAGGTATGATAGACTGATTTTCTTCTTCTTCTTCTTCTTCTTCTTCTTCTTCTACTACATTTCATCCAAACTTTGAAGTGATTTTTCTGCTACTAAAGGTTTTTTCTTTTCAGGAGCACATATATCAGAAACTAATGGAAGGACTAAGATGAAACTTGGCACACCTATTCTTTTACATGGAAGCAATATTTAACTGGAACACAATTATAATCTAGGCATTATAAACAGTTTTACGGTTGATGATATATTGAAAAATTTACATGTAAAAATGTTCAAATCCAAAATATCACAGAAAATAATACCCTTAATTTACCACAACGTTACTGCACTTAATTATACATTCATTAGTGTCAATTATTTTATCATAAAAGAAAATTGACAAATTTGTCTGAAATAATGAAAAAGTGTACCTTTAAAATATTGGTGTAACAAAAAATTTGAAATTCTCTCACAGTGTTAAAATGTTATTAAAAATTGTGGATTTTTTTAAGCATACTAGATCCTTATACATAACTGTTCAAACTTTCAGTGAGATTGAACAAACTGTAAGACTGTAACAAATAAAATTAACAAAAATACAACAATGAAACACTAAACCAACATTTATGGACTTTGAAATATTTGCTTCTTTTTCCAAACTGTCTTTTTAAAAATGATATTAAATGCCAGTTAAATACAAAAAGAAAACATTATTTAAATTATGAAATGACTTTACACTCTTCATTGGCCTGCCCATCAATTTGTGTTGGAATGGGCCTTGAACCTCGTAAATTTGCAATACAGTAGCAAGTGCTTTAGCGACTTAGCAATCCAAGCACGACACACAATCTGCCGTAAAACTTTACTTCCAGCAATATCTCATTTCCCAATGTCCCAATTTCTTCTGCTAGGAAATTTCAATTTACCACACACTCTGAAGCAGTCTGATAATTAAGTCCGGAAACAATACCCTCTCCCCCGCTGTGGCCAAGCCATGTCTCCACAATATCATTTTTTCCAGAAGTGCCAATTCTGCAAGGTATGCAGGAGAATTTCTGTGAAAGTTGCAAGATAGGAGACAAAGCTGACAGAATAAAAGCTTTGAAGGCATGTCGGAGTCTTAACTGGATAATTTAGCCAGCACAGCATTTGTGTGCAAAAATCAAACCTCCCATGTTCGAGACACGGTCTGGCACACTATTTCAATCTGACAGGAAATTTCACAATTTAAATCCACTTAATTCAAAAAAGTTGGCAAATAATTACTTGCAGGTAAAGTTCAGCAAGTATTTATACATTATATAGCCAGCTATTTTTCATGGAGATTGGTTCCATAATGTTCCTGTGGCACTCACATAACCACAATTATGTAAGTAATCCACATGGCAATATAAACATAGTGGATTATTGGAAACTCACAATTATGTTCACACAAGCTAATCTGATTTAAAGAGCAAAACAAGAGTGTATTTTAAATATGTCATAGATTATAGGGAAAGCAAGCTGGGGTTTATACATATGTTTATCAGCACACATTTGTATGAGAGAAGTAGTTTATAGCCAGTGTTTCACACAGAGAAAATATATTGACTGAGGCAAAGAAAAACTGAAGTTACTTGGTATTTTGTTCTATTGGGTTAGAATTTAATTACATCATTGAAATTTTCAGCAGAAATGAAACTGAGTCTGCCCATAACCACAGAGACTTGCTCCTCAATTTGGTCCTGTGAAATATGATAAATATAAATAAAGAAGTGATCCTGGAGCTAAATATAACAGCTGGATGGGTGCCCTCAGCTAAAGTCAGCATCATGGTCAAGGCGAGTATTGGCAGTGCTTCTGTAGCACTCACAGGTACGCAATGGACTACATTTTGTTAAGCCAATGGCTTGACACTTTGAAAAACCAATGACAGGTGATAAATGCATGATTTAATTTATATTGCAATATTTAAAACCACTGTCTACCTAACAAGCCTAAAAGAAAGGAAAAAAAAAAAAAAAAAAACTAATCGCTCGAAACATTGATCTTTTGCAAAATATATTGTCATATTTTTCATTGAAAAATGGCTGTTCCACTTGGTGCACATAAAAAAGCAACTGTCTAGTGCTGCTAAGATCACTGCACCATGACACGTAAATACAGTGCGCTCCTGGGCAAAATGCCAACTTTTACCCCAGCACAACTGTGCCTACAGCACCATGTCATGACACAAGAGTAAACTGCAATATCAACTCTTAGTGATGCCCTCATAGTAGTCACTTTTGTGGATCAACCACAATGCAATGCATCTTCTAATAATTGCTAGTTATCTGCAGCAGCATTGCAAGCACCATACAAAATCAATTGAGCAAAGCCTTATGGTGTGATTTTTTAATAGCTTGATTCAGTTTATAGTTACTTAGGTCAGGATATCCATTTTCTTTTAATTCATTTATAGGATTAAATTTACTCTGCAGCAATCTGAGACCTTCTTTAAGAGATGTCAGATGTCTTGCTGAAAGTTTCTGCAAGTCACTGTGGAGGGATGTGCTCCATCAACTCTCCTTTTCCCTATTTCTTCAGTAACAAGCGGTTGTTCCTAGTATGTGGTGGTGGAGTGTTGGACAACACAAAACAGTGCAACCTGATTTGAATGAATAGTGCTGCAAAACAATCTCATGACAAGATAACTCATTTGGAATCTCCAACCTCTTGAAAATATTATTTTGGAGGCTCTATTAGAAGAAAAGAAGGACGATTAGGGTTTGTTGGTTGAATTCTGAAATGAACTAAACTACAATGGTTATCAGCCCCTTTTTCTATTCACAGAGATTACATTGGTTGGTTGGTTCGTGGGGAAAAGGGATCAAACAGCTACGTCATCAATTCCCCTAACTCAGAAAGATGCATTCAGAAGGTGAAAGTGCAGTTAAAAATGTGGTGCAGAGAAGAATATTCTGCTAGTAAAAGGTGACAGACACTAAAAAGCAATTAAAATCAGTAATACCACAAGACTAAAAGCAACAGTAAACAGGGAATCCTACAGTGCACATGCCCACATCTCTGCACAATAAACATCCAACCCCAATTCACTAGTGACGAGCATGTACTGGTCAACAGATCGTGTCCTAGAGCAGAAGACTGAACACGAAAGAAAGGGAAACAGTATTAAAATAAGGTAAAAAGTATAGGTGGGTGGCTGGGGGAAGGGGATGCTCCACCCTGTGAGCAGTGAAAAAGGCCACAAAGTCGACCATCCTGTCGAAGCAGCGGAGATAAAATCTTATAACTGAGAATAAAAAAATAGTTTGCACAGAGAACCTAAGGACCCCGGTCAACCATCTGTGGATCATCCACCAAAACTAGTTTGCGAGTACAGAATTTCATATTTTGCATGGAGGTCCGAGAGGAGTGGACATTACACTAAGATATGAGCCACAGATCGTAGGGCTCCACAATGTGAGGGAGGCTTATTGCACAAAATAAAACTGCAAGTCAGAGTCAGCCTGGAATATCTGATGTGGAGACGACAAAGGACAGTGGAGTCCCTCCGTGAAGGACATAAGGAAGAATTCCAAGCTGCAGTGGTCTCCTCGATTCAGCAGAGTTTATTAGATGGCACAGTAGCCTGTGAGTTCTTGTTCCATTTTTGCATGAGCAGAAATGTTATCTGCATCTGCAAATCCGCATCCAAGATTGTCAAGGGAAATGGGTAGTAACTTTTCTGCTCTAGCCAAATAGTCAGCCCGTTCATTCCCTAGGGTACCCATGTTACTGGTAACCCAGAGAAAGAAAGACAACAGAGCAGGCAGCATGATGGCCAGCAAGGAGATTGTGGAAAAAAGTAAGCAAAGGATGCGACGAATAGCACTGGTAGATGGTCCGCAGGCTGTTCATTGAGTCAGTACAAATTAAAACACGGACCTGGGTGTGATGTCGCACTAGTCTGAAGTGCGCGCCACATACTTTTGCCCCGCGCTGCCACACAAGCACGGTGTGGCGTTTTTAAGACGTCAGCCACGAGTGCCTTCTGCTGCAACCGCGCTCACAGCCACTACTGAACTGTATTGGCCAGGCAATATGACAGGCACTAAATAAGACTCGTCAGTAGGCAGGCTTATACCTAGTTTCAGATAAACTTTGTATCAGCATTCCACTAGTCTGCAGCAATGAAACTTCTGAAAGTTAAGTATTGTACTATTTCTACAAAATATATATCTTGTACTAATCTAGTTTAGTGTTTCTAGTTTCTGCTGTCCCCCTGGCTGGTCACCTCCAACTCCGTACCCACACAGGTGTGCATCCTACTTCCCTACAACAGTCTCTCTCCACTTGGCCACCGACACCTAGGAGAACCGTCGGTAACAACACACAAAACTGGGCAGCCTGTTTAATAAAATGAATGATGTTGCTAATGGCTATCAGTTCTGCTGTAAACACGTTACATGTGTCTGGCGAGAATGGCATTCCATACTGACAGGAGATGTAAAAGCATATACTGTATGACAGATAGCTATTGAGCCATCAATATAAAGATGGTTGTACCCTGAAATCTCTACATACTGGGTATAACAAATGCTGGAAGTTTTGGGGGTGACAAACGTTTGGACCTTGGAAGAGATCCATCTAAATTCATAGCTGGGGCACCATCCAAGGGGGTGTGTGCACTATAGGACAGTGCATACAGTCAAGATACAGAAGAGTCAAGTCCCTGCAAAGGAAGGTGAGCTGCAATCCAACAGAAAATCCCACTCAAGGGTGAGTATCAGGAGGTCGAAATCTATCGCCTGTAAAAAGAACACGATATGTGGTGTGAGCAGGGAATTGTCGAATGACAATGGCACAAGACATCAAAAGCTAATGCCGCCTAATTTGAAGAGGAAGCATTCTTGCTTTGGCAAGGAAACTGTCAACAGGACTGGTCCAGAAAGCACCCTTAGCCAGGCAGACACCACAATGGTGAACTGAGTCTAACAGTTTCAGGTCAGAAGGAGCTGCCAAACCATAAACCTGGCACCCATAATCTAATAGGAACAAAATCAGTTCCCTACAGATATGAAGGACAGTTGCATGATCTGCACCCCAGGATAAGTGGGCAAAGAAACAGAAGGCATTAAGCTTCCACATGCAGCTAGTCTTCAGTAGGTGAATATGGGGCAGCCAAGTCAGGTTTTTTTTTTTAACAAAAAGGAGGCCCAAGAAATAGAGAGCTCTGCGGTTAAACTTCCAGGCGACAAGTACTCATGAAGAGTTCTGATCAGGAGAACTGTGGTATGATGATAAAATTGCATAACCCTCGTTTTAGAAGGGGATAACTGAAAACCATGAGAGATCCCATGTAGAAGTCCACTGAATGGCACCTAGAAGCTGGTGTCCATCTGAGGATATCGAGCAGGAGCTGTACCATGTGCAAAAATCGTCAACATACAGTGCAGGAGTGAAGTGATTAGGAAGAGTCCAGTCCAAGTAGATGGTCTATTGTAGATCGTACTTCCCTGTACCCACACTGGTAAGATGAATTGAGAACCCAGCATAATCTGCAGGCAACCATACTTTCAAGCAATTTACAGGGTACATTTGTCAGCCTGATCGGCTGGTAATTGTCCAGGGATAATGGAGTCTTACCAGGCTTAAGAACAGGAACCACAATACTGCTCCTTGACAGAGTAGGGGAAACACCTTGTAGCCAAATATGATTAAATACCTGGAGGAGATATTGTCATTGTCGAGGACTGAGGTGTTGGAGCAATTGGTTATGGTTCATGTCACAACCAGGTGATGAATCACAGGAAGAGGAAAGGGCCCTTAAGTAGTTGCCATTTGGTAAAGGGTTTGTTGTAAGGTTCCTCCTGGTGAGAGGTAAAGCACAAGTTGGAAATTTTGGTCTATTGTTTCTTGGTAAGGAAGGCTGATGAGTAGGAAGCTATCACCAATGCCTTAAAGTGAGTCCCAAGATGCTCTGCGAGAACAGATAGGCCTGTACAGACACCACCTGGTAGGGCAAGGCCAGGGATTGAAGATTGCCACTGGCAACTTTGGATGGAGAGGAGCATAGCCCCACACTCATGACAAGGGAAAAGAAGACCCCAACTCCAAGAGGTGACAGTAATAGCC
Organism: Locusta migratoria; assembly: GCA_026315105.1. Lineage (NCBI taxonomy): Eukaryota > Metazoa > Arthropoda > Insecta > Orthoptera > Acrididae > Locusta > Locusta migratoria. The sequence continues at coordinate 50,007,943 of CM048755.1, read as the reverse complement.
ATTACAATTCCATTGGATGAGTACAGCACGAGGATCCAGAAGGGAGGTGAATGGGTTTAAGTCCATCACACTGCTGGGTCAGTGTCAGACACGGATGGTGACAGGACAACAACTATGAATGGTCGATCAGAAACAAGCTTGGTAGGAGAAGTTGGTTGTGAAGACAAAGTTGGCACCTCGGGTGGCACCAGAGGGGTCTTGTCCTACCACTTCTGTTTCTTCTTCTCGTTCTCTCATGCAGGATGGGGAGGACAGGTCCCAGAGAGAAGTGGTGTCAGTGAGGTCTGGTACTGCCAAAGATTGGGCAACTGGTATTCATAGACTGTGAGTCCAGGGCTTGAGGCAGAAAACCTCCAATCTGAGGAAAACTGGGAAGAGGTGCCCTGAGAGAGGGCACCTTCACCGGAAAGTGCCATAACAGGCAAAAGTTGATACTGTAGCCACATGATTCAGAAGTTCAAATTTCAGATGGGACTTAGAGTAGGTTAAGCGATCTAGATACTTATAGGCAGTCCGGTGAGTGTGAAGAGCGGTGTTGCTGACAATTGACACACGGGCTCCTCTCATGGAGAGGGCAACCGCTTTCACTACATAGAGGGACTGCCATACAGCGAGAAGACGTGCCCAAACCACATCCACTGGAAACATCTCATAGGAAGTAGATGGTATGGTTCCACATCACATTGATGAATCATCACCTTGACCTTCTCTGTGAGAGTATCCCCTTCGAAAGCCAAGATAAGGGCACCGGTATCAATACACTTATCCTTAGGACCTCTCTACATGCAGAGTTCCTCATCAGTTTGGAGGAGGTGGTTGCAGTGAAAAATAACTCCCTGAACCATGTTTAAGGACTGATGACGAGTTAAACACTCTGGGAGAGGACCATTTCAGGTAACAGCCTCTGGGCAGACAAATTGGAGCATTCCAATAAGATGTGAGCGGCTGTCAAATGTACACCACATCAACACTGAGGATGGGTCTTCCCGACGGAGAATGCGACTGTCTGTCAACCAAGTACTGCTGATATGGATCCGGCAAAGGACAACAGATTCCCTGCGAGGGACCCACAGAGTACCTTCACATGCCCGTTGCCTCATGTATTGACCTCACTTTGTTGGGCAATAGTAGTGTACACCTTTCAGTATTTCACATTATGAGAACTTGACTGTGTTACATCAAACAGAGGTCAGAAGCTGGTATATCAATCTCCATAGTATGTTTATGGATAGCCTCTTTAGTAACCTGTCAGCTATTTCATTTTCTTCAATCTTGGCACATGTCCTAGAGTCCAGAGAAATACTACTGACCACACACCTTGTTTGATGGTGCATATGGACTCTTGAATGGCTATTATCAAATGATGGCAAGGGAAGCATTGATGGAGAACTTTTAGACCACTCAGGCAGTCGCTGCAGATGAGGAAGGACACCCCAGTGCCGGAACGGATATGATTGAGTGTTTGAAAGATGGCTATTAGTTCTGCAGTGAAGACACTAAAGCCGGTTGGCAAGAAGTGCAAAGCTCTGTACGTACTGCAGGGACTAGACATAGCCAATACAACAATCAACTGATGAACCATTCATTTAGACCACTTCAGAGCCCAGTGACAAATCAAGGTAAGACAAATTAATGGTGAAGGGTCTCAGAATGAAACGAGTCTTTGGGGTGGTGCACTTTATTGGAACTGGAAAAGAGAAGCAATTGGACACGGACACCAACTGTCATCCCTGACACTTGCACGGAGCCATTTAAAAGCTATGAGGTGCTCCATAGATGGGTGCTGTTTATGCCACTGTAGAGCTCGCCTGTGATCTCTAATGGTTTCAATGATTTCCAGCGACCACCAAGGCACTGTGTTTCTCTGGGGGCATCTCGAGAAGAGAGGGACTGTACACTCTGAAGCAGAAACAGTGGTCCTAGTGAAACTCTTGACCACCATGATAATGGTGTCATGGGAGAGGTCCAATGGTCCCAGCAGGAGTGTACAGTTCATAATCTGTATTGTTTAAAGCCAATTGGGGAAAACATCTAGGAGATTGACACTGGGGTAGAGACAGAAACATAGGAAAGTGGCCACTACCACACTAATCGTCACGTGTTGTCTACTGGACCGACAGAAGAAGGCCAGGGCTGCAAACTGACAGATCAATGGCCGAATAGGTGCCACGTGCCACACTGAAATGTGTGGCAGTAACAGTGTCTACAAGGCAGAGCTCAACTTGAGATAGTAAATTGTAGACACCTCTACCACGGCCAGTAATGATGGTACCATCCCAGGGGTTGTGGGCACTGAAGTCATTGAGTAGTAGAAAGGGTGAGGGGGAGCTGGGAAATCAGTGCAGCCAATACATTTGGTACTTCACCATTTGGGGGAAGATAGACATTGCAGATGGTTTTGTGGTCCTTACTCTGACAGTCACAGCCTCTAAGGGGGTTTGACAGACATACTGTGGACAGAAGTAAGGATGTATACACATACACCACTTTGACACCCTGTCATAGTCAGCACGATTCCAATAGTAACCCCAATAGCCATGCAGGGTCGGGTCTGCTTTGCGGGAGCCGCGTTTACTGCAGGGTGATGCAAAAGGCAGGTTAAATATTTAGTGGTTGTCGTAGCTCAGCCAAGTGAAAGAAAAAACCACTGCAATTCCACTGGAGAATTAAATTGTCAGTTAGGCAGTGGCCATGAGTACACTCGGAAGACAGTTTATTCTGGAAGATCACCCAAAACCATCATTTGAGAACTAGCAGACTCCAGGAACATTGGTTCTGCAGAGTCAGTGAAAGCTAAGTCCTCGGGGGACACAAAGATCTCCAGTTTGTCCTCAGAAGCAAGTATGTTTGGAGTTATGGTATAGAAGCCCCAAATTTCCTTTTTGGTCAAGTTTCTTTTTCTTCTGCTTTTTCTCTTGCTGATCTTTAGGTTTTGAGTGCTAGGAAGACTTCTCTAAAGTCACTTCAGATTCCAAATGATGATCAAAAAGCCATATCACCAGAAGTGTGTGGATTCTTCAGTCACCAGCTGGGATCCACTGTACCAGTTGCCAGAACCTCGGAAGGAAGTGTCTTTATAAGCCCCTTACTAGTGAGAGGGGTGGGAGACGACTGTTGCTTCTCTGGTTCCTGGCAGGAGACCATTGCTAGAAATCCTGATGACCCAGGTAGACGGACATCTACTCCTTGGCAAGCGCGAGAAGTTCACAGTTTGGGCATTAGAGTTCACAGCTCAGGTAACAGCAGTGCCATCCCCATGTTGTCAGTAGGTACGACCAAGAGGGTACATGATGACCCTCCCACAATGACCTGGCCCTACAGTACTGGATATTGGGTGCAGATTAGATCATTATCATAGAGGGTGTAGGAGGTGACAATGCACAATAGATGTAAATAGTGCACTGCATGAGGTGTCATTTCCCAATGGCTGGATATAGGGTGCAGTTACAAATCCATTCCATAATGGGTGCCTAATGTCTTAGTGAACAGTGAATATATGATGCACTACACATAAAGTGTGCTTCCCCAAATGGCCTGCAATTCTGAAAAATTTGGAAGAGGGAGTCAAACCCACATACAGGACCATATCAATATGGCCGGAAATTCTGGAACTCCATTTAGTCACCTCTTATGACAGGCAGAAATACCTCGAGCATATTCTAACCCCCGAACTTGCAGTGGGAGGAGATTAGGGGTTAACACTCATCAGATGATGATATCATCTGAGACAAAGCACAATAGAATGACTTTGTCATTTTAAAGAAACTTTCCTAGCAAAACCTCCACAAACATAAATCCAATTAGGTTGGCACAGATTTGAGTCATGCACCCTCCATTGCATTTTGCATTGTTCCAATTAACTGATAACAGAAGTCTCACATTTGAAAAGCTTGCGACTGATTAATACAGCAAAAAAGTAAGAACATAGTTGAGAGAGACCCCCCAGGGTGATTGTCCTCACATTCCTTGAAACTATGATCTTGATGCATTATTACTTGAGAAATTTCTTGCTCTGACCACTTTTCTAGTGGAAGAGGGACGGACATTGTATCTTTGCACAAAGTTGGAGAAGAGCAGGACAAAATTCATTTTTTTTTTTTTTTTTTTTTTTTTTTTTTTGGAATAATAGATCATTTCCTCTTGTACATTACCACTATTAACATTACAGAAAAAAGATAAAATCTGTAATGCGTGGCCAATAGTGTGAAAAATGCCATCAGCATCCACAACTCCCTTATCCACAAGTTCGTTAACCACACATTCACATATATTTAAAGATTGCAAGAACTTATCAAAACCCTGAAGTTATGTTTTTTCCAGTTTAAGATAGAGGAAGAGAAAGTGCACGACACACCTCAGCGTACATTAGGTGTCTATTGAAAGCCTACTCATCTGCTCTGGATTTCAACTACGTTTAGGCTAAAAGATTATCATTAGTATTATTAATTGTTGATTACACCTTTATTATAATGTGGCGAATGAAGTCTCAACTACCCTGTGACACATAAAAGTCTACATTCAATGTAACAATAGTATCTGGAATATTTGCAGATTCAACTTGGGTGTCTGCTTCCTCAATTTCATACTTATTTTGTGTTCTATGCAACACTGTTGATGTGGACCTATTGTTCACACATTACCCTCTTTCACGGAGCAAGAGCTGTAAGCTGATAACATTAATCTATAGCCTGAGAAAAAAAAGTGATACACCCAGGAGTGAGCCATTTTGGTATACATGCAAACCTTGATGTGTGAATAAATGATTAGATTTACACAGCTGTGTAATGTGTAGAGTACCCACCACATTGCATTTGTGATGTCACCATACTGTTTTTGCAAAGTTGGTACCATTGTGCAGGTTTGGGTCGACCAAGAAACACCACCCTAATGGACGATTGTCATAGGGGGCACCGACCAAAGCAGGCTCCCATTACCTCGGCACCCGCCATCCGTGAATATTTACTGGAGACTCTACAACAGGACCCCTCAAGGTGCATGCAGTGACATCACACAGTGCAGATAGCAGAAGATGGTTTGCTCAGTGCAAACTCCTCAACTTGGCACAATAGCGTTGTCTCTCTCTTTCCTTACACTCGTCTCGCTCGTTCCGCCTCTCTCGACCTTTTCCAAACCTTCAACTCTGTTTCATTTATCAAAGCCAAATATTAATATGCAGTGGCCAGATGCTTTAGTTTGATGGGGCAGGATTACTGGCGAGTAATAATATCTTTAAATTTTATTTCAGCAAAAAATTATATCTTTTATTTTCTCTTTTTTTTTTATTTGCAATTATGTAACTGAGATTTGGAACAAGAAATTGGCTGACAGCAACTCTTGGAGAATTTTTTTTAAAATGCCTTCAACAATACTTATACAAAATCTAGTTTCTGTAAAATACAAAACATTATAAAAACTTTTACATAAAAAAGTGCAACCGAATAAAGAAATAGCCAATCTCTGCTGCTTCTCTGTGAGGCTTAGAAAATTCCTCCTTTGACTAATTATGGTAGAATTTGAGCAAACCTACATGTAACAAAATTAGCGGTCCTTCCATAAATGGCTGCCCAGCTCTTGGTAAATGTGAAGCAACGAACTAACTCTTAAGAGTCCTTACACAGCATCCTGTATTAGAGAAAAAGTAACAAGTATGACAGCGGATGCCAGTGACAAACAATATATAATCACAGAATGTCCTCTATGGAAATATGATGGAACTCTATCCAGCATACACGAGACCTCTGAGGGTGCTGTCTCCTGGATCTACCTTAAACAACTGCTAACAAATATTTGTAGAACTTTACATATGCATTATTATTTTAAGCTCAGACTATCCATTTTGTAATGTGTGATGCATTAAAGTCCCCCCCCCCCCCCTCTCAATGTATTTTGTTCACATGGTCATTATTGTGTTATTCACTTAATCCAAAATTTTCCACATCAGAAATGAATGTCATTAATTTTATTTGTACTTTGTGTGTATATTTTCACACCAAAAACATTTCTGTTCATGTAATATAGCCTTGATACCATACGAAATAACAGTATTTAAACAAGAATTTAGTTTTCAAAATAATACAAGCAAAAATGAACACATATTTGTTTCACTAGACATTTAAAGTATTAACATGTTAAAGTATTGGTACAACCTCATTTGTGGATACTGAATTAGTTTGCAGCTTCCTTCATTTTTCTTCTCTGGCATCCTTTACAATTTCACTGTATTATTCTGAATGCAGTTTGCTGTAGTGTCCTTCAATGGGCAATTTTCTTAAACAAGTAATTAAGGTGTCATTACGATAGTGCAGATTAGACATTTGACTTAAAAAGTTGATATATTAAGTGGACTTGCTTTTTCAGAGCAGGTTATACCATTATTCCAGTAACTTCTTGTTCTTATCTATCTCAGAGTCTGAATTGCCATCTATAAACACACACTGAAGCACCATGGTGATTTCCCTACACAAGCTGAGTAGTGGCAAATTAAATCGAATTTAACTGATGCAATGCGCAAACACACACTGTAGCTCTCTTAGTGTGGATGCAATTTTCCGGGTGTGAGGTGTCTTGCTGTTTAACATCTTGTGAGTTCCTGCACAGTGTCTTGACAATTCACATCTGCCAGATTGTGGCCCTTCTGCCCCATACATTGGTTGCCATTGACACCAGAACACCAATAACAGCATTTGGAGTGGTGGTGCTGGGGAGGCACAGACAGGACGAATGGCGTCACATCATATTCAGTGATAAGTCCCACTTCTCCAGCTCCCGACGAACATCATATTCAGCTTTGGTGGCAAACAGCACAATATTGTGGAGAGAGAGACATGCAACTCCTGGCATCACGGTGTGGAGAGCCAGTAAGTTCAGGTCACCTTTAGTCGCACTTTGGCAGACAGTGACCATACAGTAATACATTACAGTTACATACATTCTGTGTCCACATGTCTTACCCCTGATGGCACAGTTTCCAATAAGACAACGCACGCCTACACACAACATGTGTTCACAGACTGTCTACAGCACGCTGAGGTCTTCCTGTGGCCAGCAAGATCACTGGACCTTTTCATCATTGAGGAAATGTGGACTAACATTGGAAGTGACAGCTACAACTGTGAAGAAACTTGCCTGAGGGAAGGATTCAAACACTGTTTGTCACCATTTTGAACTGCATAAGGGCATGTATTGCTGTCAGAGGGGCTATGACACCCCAAACTGACCTGGTGCCAATGTTAAATGTACTTATCTCTTTCATCCCACATCATCAGTTCATTCAATGGTCTTTCATCACGTGTAGTTTCATTCACTTCCAACCAATCCTGGGTGCATAACTTTGTCACACAGATATAAACATTACATTCTGGTCCTTCCATACCAAGAATTCTGAATGTTAACTATTAGACTAAGTTTGGTTGCTCCTTTTCTTACAATAATTGATGTTAATATTTCTTAGTACAGTTCTACTTCTCCACCAGAGGCAAAAATCATCATCAGGTTTTACCTATATCACAATAATTCACTTACTTAAAAACACACTATACATAGCCACTTTCATGCACAACCGCCGTCAAAGTTGATTGCGTCTAATATATAAAAATGAATATATTTTTTCATATTTTATGCGCTGCCATATCAATCATTCAATTGTGATGAAACTTTGTCAACATATTGCCCACACATTCATGAAGGTTATACACCCAATTTTTATCACTGTATGACACACAGTTCAGGAGATATGACATGATGAACACCAAGATGCGTGAAAAATGGATGCACCATGAATAGAGCTACATGAAATTCATTGATATAAAAGCAAAATAAATACTACATAAGTGCTATAAATGCTACACAATTTGTTTGGAATGACATTTACTGAAATTACTTATTTCAGCAAAATTTATAGCTCACCTTCTAAAACATCTTTATGTACAGATAGCAGACTTACTGATTATAATATTCCTGCAGTTGTAGCAAAATTACCTGATAAGACACGCCCAAATTGTGAAAATTAAGATTGGTAATAAATACTTGTTGTGTAACTACATTAGTGGTATATATGATGATCTGCTAAACTTTGCAAACATATTTATGCACTACTGAGTTGTCATACAGTAGATGAGATATGTCTGTGATCACTGAAAGACCAACAATGTTTTATTTATATCTCGAGGTATAAAGAAACATTAACATCGATATAAGCTTACAAAACTTTACTAGAAGATTTCGGACAGTATATTTTCTTGTTTAGTTGCTTGTGAATATATAGTGTCAATTTTTTTTATTTGATGCTAATGAATGTTTTATTTATTGATTATCTGTTTCATTCCCTACACTGATATAAATTCAGCATCCTTGCACTAAACACAGAAATATTTGTTACAAAAGTGGTAAATATATATTGGTTGCTTAAATTTTAAAATGGCTGCTGCTTTTCCCCTGTTGTCAGTTCAAAACAGTATATGGCAAGTTGCCTTCCTCCACATCCTCAGGTAGGCTACTAGCAATAGTGCCCCTAAGAAATTTCAAATGAAGTGACATAGCCTGAAATTTTTATTGATAATGACAATGGCCACTGAAGCCTATTCTTACATTTATTGAAATGTATAAAAATGGGTATGCATGAACCGAGTTTGTAGGAGTGCTGCAAAAATCCCTTTGTGTCATTTTCGTAATATGATACTCAACAGAGAGGATAACAGTTTAGAGTAACACATTCAAAAATATAAACATTAAATTTAAATTTCAAAATGCTAAATGTTTGAAGTTTATTGGGTAATTTCATGTAGCTCTAATGGTGAATGTCATTTAAATTTGTTATTTGTTTCCTAGTAGTTGAATTTGCAACATATTTTGCAAACAGTATCCGTTTATGCCAATGAATTTCCCCACAAAATTATTTCCTCGGGCTATTTGTAGTTTAAGAAATACGAGATCATAAACACAGAGATGCGTGAAAAACTACCGCACCATGTCTGTTCATATTTTATGCGCTGCTGTACTGTTTATCCAAATGCACTGAAACTTTGCACAATTTATCTTCAAACAAGAAGAAAATCACTGTCTACATAAAATTTTGTATGGTGTATGGCAGATGGTACTTGACCTAAACCTATGAATTTTGAAAAAATCTACAGTTATATTCTGATCTCGATGGAATTTTGCACAGTTAACCTTCAAAACAAAGGAACTTCAACGTCTACCTAAAATTTCATATGGTGCGTGGTGGAGGGCACCTTGCAATAAACTTGAGACACCACTTCATTGATCATCATTAAAGTTAATAGCTATATAACTTTTCACACATGGAGGGGCAATGGACTGAGCAGCTGAAGGAGGAGAGTTGAGGTGGAGATGGGGGAGGAGAAGGCAGAAGGTGGAGATGGACACAGAGAGGTGTAGGAGGAGAAAGAGTGAGGGGGGAGGGGAGGAGTGTAGAAAATGGACAGAGAGAGAACAAAGATAGAAAAGGGAAGGAGCCATGGACTAACATAAGACTGGAATAACTAAGTGCCAGGCAAAGCCAGGTTTTACTAAGATATTACAATACTTACCCTTAAAGTAATGAGATGACTGGATGTTAGTCAAAATCAGAGGGTTAAGATTCATGGTTCGCTCATTCCCCCACAATGGCAAAATGTTATTTTTCTTTTCTAGTTTCTGTGCATGTGTTTTTTTCTCTTCTTCTTGGCCAGGGCTCCGATTAAGCCAGTTGTTGTCTGAAAAGAAAATTGCCATATCTTAGTTTCAAGACTGAAAATTGTATTAATGAAATATAAATTGTCAAAAATGTTAGGTTGGTGCACAAGTTCATAGGATTTTTGTTTTGCACATTGGTATTCCAGTTGCTATAGGTTTATTTATGATTGTAATTTTTTTAATTTGTAGTTCACTGTTGCTATTTCAGTGTACACACTGTCTGTTATATGGAGATAGCGACAGTTGTTGTGGACACTAGAAAATGGAATGCCGACTGGAGAATTTGAAACATTTCGGGTATATTCTTCTGTTTGAGTTCAATGCAGGATTGACAGCAGCTGAGGTAGACGGAAACATTTGCACTGTTTGTGGCAGAAATTTGTTTTCTTGTTTTATGGAGGATCATTTTACCCTTAGTACATGTTTGGAAAGACCTTCACAGTTTGATGAAGACTGTTTAAAAGAATTAATCAATGAAAGTATATAGCAAAGGACACTTTATTATTTGTGACTAAAAGTCACTGTTATGTGTATCTGTTGTGTTTATTAAACTTATGGGAAAAACACTATGAACTTATGCACTAACCTAATATTAGAGGCATTTGTGAGGTAGTCACCTCATGAGGAAGGAAATAAGTTTGTTTAAGGTGTTTAACAATGTTAATTTTTTTAAATACATTTTTTAGCTGCTGCATGAAATCGAGCAATCTCTTCTATTCAATTCTACATAAAAGTCTTTATATTTCTGGGTGTTTATTTCTTATACTCTTTACATACACAATAAAAAATATATAACATTTGAATGTCATTTATTCCCGTTTTATGTTTGTGTGAATGACGTTTTATTCATCTCATCCTTAGGCATTTTTGGTAAGGAACGTGAAAACATGCACACAATACAAAATCTGTGGCACAAGAACAGACTTGTGATGTCATATGTATACTACTTAATGTTGCATGGTTAAGCTGAGGCTGTGAGAAACCATGGGACACATTCCAAGCTAGGGAACTAAACTATGCAGATAGAAGCCCAACAGGTACGGTAGCATTAAGGTTACAAAAGGTAAACAATAAGGTAAGAGCTTTGAGGGATCATCAGACACTCCTGGCAACAGTCACAGGGTAGGAGTTTTAGTTCAAAGAATCAACAGGTATCTTCATACAGCATCTGGACGCTGTTGTAAGAGTTCACTGTAGTACTTCATCGCGAACGGACACACACTAAAATATCTCACAGCTTGCTACTACTGTCAAGCAGCACATTATATTGGCTGAAGCATGTGAGTGGACAGTAGAATTGGCATGTCATCTGTAATGGATAAAAACAGTGCACCCACACGAGCCTTTGAAACTCCTGGATTTTGTATTAGGGAGAGAGTTCAGAGTCATACGAGTTGGGCATGAAATGCACGTTGTTCACTATTAGCCTACATTAAGCTCTGCACAAGTATGTCTGTCTCTTCACTTGCAGTGCCGACCCTACCCTAATATGTCATCATTCTGCACTGCTGCTAGTGTTCACCACTTTGGTTAGTGTCCACCCTGGGGGACTCAGGCTCTGGTTATTGCAGCAATAGCATTTTTGTCTTCTAAACTAGCCTCCATTTGTAATAATTAGCATGCATTACGACAAACAGCTTTTCTCATATCTAGTCCAGTCCCCTGACTCCCCTGTAAGAAAATTCTTATTAAGTCTTACAACTTGCAACACTCACAAGTGCCTAGCGACAGTGTTGTACAGGGAATCTAGCAATCACTTGCTAATGATAATGTTGTGCAGGAAATCCTGCAATCACCTACTTTCAATGGAAGAATGTCTTCTGCATTTACTCCTAACAGATAGATGGGGGTATAGACTGACTCAACTCCTGCCCTCTTTGTCAGGAGATTATAGCAATTTACAAAGACTGTTTCTGTTTATCAATTAAAGAATGAACTGAATTTTGAAAGTATACTGAACTGTCAAATGCTACTAATAACAGTTATTGTGCCTTTCAAAAGGGGAATGATGACCTAGCAGTTTAGTCCCCTTCAAAATTCTAACAGCAGCATTTCGAAAGCAGAATCCTTGCTTTTTGTAATTGATTTATTCATTTTATACACATAATGAAACTGAATCCAAACAATATGGTTGAAAGAATTCCACAGGCTTAATAGACCACAGAGTGACATATTTAAATGTACAAGGGGCAATAAACCAGAGAAGGTAACACTACACTAATAGCACACTGAGTTTCTGGATTGTAATAGACATTCTCTGTATTCTGGTCTACTGCTCAAGACATACATTCCCTGAAAGAGGGAATGTCTATAATCTTTGTGAGTGTACTTAGTATGAATACAACATCAGTCCTTTAAGACACCACACTTCATAAAAATTAAAAGAAACTGCTAGAAAATTCTCAGAAATTTCATCCAGTTGTGTCAAGGAAATATCGTGGCACTTACATGCTACTGTGATGCATCTCCTTCAAAATAGTCCCTTCTGACTGAACACATCGACTCCAACGGTGTTTCCACATTTGGAAAGTACCAGCAATAAGGAGAGAAAGTACAGTGGTACCAATACACAAAGGAAATCGAGATATTCAAAAGTGCAAGAACTACAGGAGAATTAAGCTAATGTCGCATATGATGGATTTATGGGAGAAAATTATGGATAAAGAGATATGGGAAGAAACAGAAATCTCGGATGAGCAGTCTGGGTTCATGCCAGGCAGAGGAATGATGGAGGCAACCTTTATCCTGAGACAACTGATGGAGAAGTATGGGAAGTGACAAAGAGACCTACACCTAGTTTTTATAGATCTGGAGAAGGTGTATGATACAGTACCAAGAGATGTACTGTGGAGAAGCTTGAGAGCAAAGGGTGTGCCAGAAAAGTATGTTCGAGGTTAGATTGCATCAGAGGTCAGCACCAAGTCCATACCTGTTCAATATAGTGATGGATGTGTTGACGGAAGGAGTGCAGGACCTAGCTTTATAGTCGGGTAGTTTTGCAGATGACGTGGTGATAATGGAGGAGAGCAAAGAGAATGTAGATAGAATATCGGAGAGGTGGAGGAAGGAAATGGAAAATGAAGGACTCAGAGTTAGCAGGAAGAAGACTGAATACCTGTGGCCGGCCGCAGTGGCCGCAGGGACTGAGGCGCTCCAGTCACGGTCTGCACGGCCACTACGGTCGGGGGTTCAAATCCCCCCCTCGGGCATGGATATTTGTGCAGTCCTTAGTATAAGGTAGTTCGTAAGTAGTTTGTAAGTTTAGGGACTGATGACCCCATAGTTAAGGCCCATAAGCTTAACAAACATTTGAACATTTTTTTTAAATACCTGTGGTTTGGTGGAGATGAAAGAGAAGGAAAGAGAGTTGGAGAATTTAAGTACATGAGTTCCTATTTAATCAATAAAGGAGATTTAGATAAGGAGGTAAGCCACAGCATCCAGGCTGAATGGACAAACTGGAAAAGAGTGTAAGGTGTGTTCTAAGACAGAAGAATAAAACCAAAGACAAAAGGAAAAATTTTTTAATTGGTGGTGAGACCAGCTGTGTTGTATAGTAGTGATATCTGGCCGTTAAAGAAAGTGCAGGAGAAGAAATTAAATGTGGCTGAGATGCATATGTTGAGGTGGATGATGGGGAAAATGAGGATGGACAAAATAAGAATTATGATCTTATTAGAGAGCAGACAAATGTAGTAGAGGCATTAAAGAAAGGCCAGGAACGAAGACGACAATGGTACGGGAACGTGATGAGAAGGGATGAGGAACACCTGTTGCAGAGAACAAGGGAGTTAACAATTTGAGGGCAGGAGAAAAAGAGGTAGACCAAAGAGAAGACCTGAGAGAGAAGGGACTGAGCCAGAAGGACATGTGGGACTGAGAGAAATGGAAGGCAAAAATCAAGAGCAGTGACCCCTCAACTGGGACAAGCTGAAGACTTATCCTGTTTAACAAATCTGGGTAATTTTTAGTCCAGTTAATCAGTTCTTGGCACACTTCAAGTCGGTACTGTCTCTGGTCACTTGACAACACTTTCGGAATGAATTTTGCAGACACTTGACGCATGTTCAGATCTTCAGTTAAAATTGCGTGAACTGCATAGAAACTTACATTAAATTCATCAGCCATCTCTCTAATTCTAAGTCTACGACCATAGCACACTAAGTTGTGAACTTTCACATTTTCATTCATTTTTGAGGTGCAAGGATGGCCAGACCGTGGTTCATCTTCAAATCATTCATGGCCATTTTTAAATCTGTTGAACTTGACAAAAACATTTGACTGGCTCATATAATTATCTTCAAAAGCTGTTTTTAATGGTTTGTAAGTCTCTGAAGCCGATTTCCCGGTTTTAAAACAAACTTTCACACAAACTAGTTGCTCCATTTTTATATCCATTTTCACGCAGACAGAATCCGAAAACAAGCCCTAAGAGAGCCGCACTCAACCAGCTGCCACAATGAACTGAATAAAGGAAACACAGTTTTCTGTTAGAGGGCATTAAAGACACGGCAATGACTCACTCCCCACCCTCCATGTACCTGCCAGCCAAGTCAATCATGCCTAATATTCTTGAGAACACAAGACATTTAATTATATTTCACTGAAGCAACATCATTAATATCAACAGAACATGGAGAAACACCAGTCTTGCAATTCCTGGTCTTTATGTCTTTAAGTCTCCCACTGCTCAGTAAAAACATTTATTATAGAAGTGTATATAATGTCTGTTTAGATTTTACTATTCCATAATGAATAAAACATAAAATAATATACTGGCTTGCACATGTTTGTTGGACTCATGATGCAACAATTACGAAATACATTTATTAATGAAGGTCATCCGGTCATAAACAAAGGTAGACCAGGAAAGTAGAAGATGTATTATGTCGAAGAATCAAGGAAAACTCTTAGATTTAGAAGTATCATACTAAACAGGGTAGAATGCAGGAAACTTTAATGAACCTAATACCTTCACAGGACACACACACACACACACACACACACACACACACACACACACACACACACAAATAAATAACTAAAAATTAAAATAAATATTGTAGGCATATATTTGAGAGATTGGAAATACTAAAGAATGTGGATTTATTGACTAATGACACTGTTTGTCATCAAAAATTGATTGCAGTTTGAAAACTACAGAAATATTAACAAATAAAATATTAGAAAGGAAAGTTATCTGTGTTTCTCTCTAGTGGGACGAACTATGCCACATGAATGAGTGTAACACACTATTACAAAACTGCTACAATCTGCCTACAGAAATAATATTTCTGAAAAACAGCAGAAATGGATTAAAGTGCAGTTTGTGTTTTCACTGCCACTGCTTGACATGTAAATATTGGTAGACGCACAATGAATGATGAGAGATGAAGGCAGCTAATCATGAATGGTATTCAGCCAGCCAATTTTTCCTTTGTAATCAATTTGGTATTGTGGGTATATATATTTTTAAGAGTGATATATTGCAGAATTGCTACCAGATCATTAATAAAGACTAATTGGGTTTAACAGTTTGTTTTATCTAAATGAACATTCATTCAGCAATAACTTGTATTGGTCATCAATTGAAAGACAGTTTCTAGTCAAAGCTGTGTAATAATAAAATAGAAAGATTGCTACACATGTAGTAACTGATTCTCGATATACATTTTTTTATTATCTTCTCCATCATGTAGCTCATCAAAAACATGAAGCTGTTTTGTATGAATATGTAACATTACATCCTCGATTCAATTATGATGTTATGCTTTAATTTCTGTTAGTGAAAGGAGCAGCAATAAGTTTTGTAGTGCAACTTATCGAAATGTTAATGTGTTTGCTATAAATGTGTCAGTTTCCAACATATTACTAATAAAAATTAATTATGTCCATAACACCAAATAGTTCGCAAAGCAAAAAAATGTAAAGACATATTCTTATTAGTTATCACAATACCATTAATGGTTGGCTGTCTTCACCTAAACCAACATTCAGCACACCGCTGCCAACATCTACATGTCAAGCAGCAGCTGCCAACACATAAACTGAACTTTAACTGCAGAAGTGTTTAACACATTGCAGATGGTGTCCGAGTCAGACTTGTTCAACAGTAATTAGTCGGAGGGACAGTGCCCGAATCTGACTTTTGAAACGCTAAAAATTTGTAGCTGCCATTGTGCAACCTGCCCTCTGTTGGTAACCACGTAAAATGAAGTTGAAAGGTTCTCTGTATTATGCTGCCATGCAGTGAGTGGAATAACTATTAGTATGCTCCAAAAGGGCTTTGTATTTCTCGCTCTCTGTTGAATCCTACACTGCTTTCATGTGCTACCTGCATTGCTCACACTCTGCATATTCTCGATATTGCGAATTTTCATGAGAGTGATATTTTCAATGCCCTGGAAGAGGAAATAGACCATTCTGATTCAGAAGGAAAAGGTGGTTATTGGTAAGAATCATATGTACAATTTAAATGGAACAATGTCTGTATACATTAAGAAACAAAGTAGGGTGCACTAAAATATCAGTAGCATTTGTTGCAGTTTTCTAGTGCAAGTTATTTACAAGATATCATCTTTTGAAACGTTCCCACACCGTCACTTGTACAATACAATTGCATACACTAGTTATGTGGATTCAAACCAGTAACGAGACAAATGACCATCACAGGTTGAGTTCAAAATGACCACCAGCAGCAGAAATACATGCTGTCAATCTGGTATGGAACGACCACTGCACACATGCTAGCATTTCAGCAGATATGTCCGAGCAGTCTGCAGTAATACACCATTGTATATCATTGGGTGTGGTTGGTATGTCCTTGTAGACAGCATCTTTCAGCTTTCCCCCACAGAAAAAAGTCTACAGGCATCAGATCCGGGGAACGGGCGGGCCAAGGTACATGTCCTCTGCATCCAATCCATCCATTTGGGAACAGTTCATGAAGACGTGCTGTAGTAATTCGTGCACTATGGGCTGAACAGCCATCATGTTGGTACCATAGATTCCTCCTAGTCTGCAGAGGAATGTCTTCTAGCATCCGTGGAAGATGGTCTGTTAGAAGGCTGCAATACTTGTGCATGGTCAGTGTTCTGTCTGTGAAATACGGGCCTATGAGCTGCTAGTTCACTATCCCACACCACACTTTACACTCCATGGACACAGACAGTCCACCTGTTGAAGCCAAGAGAGATGGTCAGCAGACCAATAGTGAATGTTTCTGCAGTTTACCTGGTCATGATTGGTAAATGTGGCTTCATCACTAAACAAGATACATGATACATCTGTAGTATCCTGTTGTAAAGACCATCTACAGTACCTAACACGATTCTCAAAATCATTTCCATGCAGCTCTTGATGGAGAGAGATGTGATAGGGATGGAACCTATGTCGATGGAGAATGCATAGGACTCTTGCCTGACTCATGCCACTTCCTCGTGTGATTGTGCAGGAGCTGACATGCGAATCAACTGCAACAGCAGCAAGAACATCAATTTCCCCCTTGTCTGTGTCACTTCTTTCCTTCTGTTACGTTGTCTCGATGTTACAATACCACTTTCTCGTAACTGGTTGCTGAATAACTGCCGAGATGGGTGACATCTATTGGGATATCTTGTGGCATACGCCATACAAGAATGAACGGCATTCTTCTTACACTCTCCATACACCATGAGCATGTCTACTCCTTGGACTGTTCTACATCTACATCTACATAGATACCCTGCAAATAACATTCAAGTGCCTGGCAGAGGGTTTATTAACCACTTTCATAACTTTTCTCTACCGTTCCATTCTCTAATAGCGCGCGGGAAGAAAGAACACCTAAATTGTTCCGTTTTCGATCTGATTTCTCTTATTTTATTGGGATGGTCATGTCTCCCTAAGTAGGTGGGTGCAAGCAAAATATTTTCACATTCAGAACTAAAAGTCGGTGATTGAAACTTAGCAAACAGATCACGCCGCAATGAATAACGTCTTTCTTTTAATGATTTCCACCCCAATTCGTGCAACATTTCCGTGACGCTTCCCCCCCCCCCCCCCCCCAATAACGTGATAGAACAAAACGAGCTGCCCTTCTCTGAACCTATGTCTTCCGTCAATCCCACCTGGTGTTACATGCTAACTGACTAGCGAGCCACAGTGCACTCAAGGAACACACACGCACACTGTAAGCAAATATAACATCATCGTACATAGCAAGTATGTGGGATGAATGGCACACGCAAAAGTCGATGTGGGAACGTTTCAAAAGACGATATCTCATAAATGACTTGCACTAGAATCCTGCAAGAAACACTATTGATATTCTAGTGCACCCTACTTTTAGTTTGTTAATGTCTACAGGCATTGTTCCACTTGAAAAACTGTATGTTTGCATTAAAAATACACTTTCTAAGTAATATTACAATATGTTCAGTAGCTAAAAATACGAGCCCCTGACTACCAATCCATTTTGTGAAAACCGCACATCAATCGCACTTTCCGTTTCCGCAATATTTGCAGTGTAAGTTTTTTTTTTTTTTATGGAACAATGGCTTGCATAGATAAATGAGGTTTCATTGTTTCAAATGAGACAGCCAACTAAATTATTTCATGTGTAGTTAGAAAGCTATAATTTTCAAAAAACTTGTTAAAAACAGCAGTCCAGCTGCCCCATCCAGGGTCACTTACACCAGTCTTGAATGTGTTAACCCTTTAATGCATTACTATTTATTTGAAGCTAAAAAAACTACCACAATTAATGTATAGTGCTTATATACAAAAAGTTTGTAACTGGTCAGCTATTTCCATTATGTACCCAATGTAGTAAATGTCACTATTATGCCTCTAATCTTTCCAGAAAGTAACTCATAATGCAACAGTGGTACGTGATTGACTACTTTTACATGGCAGAGGAGGAATACTAACACACACACACACACACACACACACACACACACACACACACACACACACACGTTAGGTGTAACTCAATGCAGCTGTCGAACTGAATCAGTAGCACTCTGCAATTTATAATTTCAAGGACGAGCTACTTGTATGTGTAACACTATGTATAGAAGCAGCTACAAATGAATTTGTGGTAAAATGTTGATCAGTTTAAGAGATAATTGAAAAAATAAGGTACGTAGCTGATCAGCTACACTATGAATTAAAGGGTTAAAATATAGGTTGAAGTTGTTTCTCCTACTACACCATAATTTTTTTAATATAAGTGACTGTAAATTATAGCTCTATACATCAGCATCACATAGCAATAAATATTAATATGCATATTTTAATTGTCACTGCAATCTTCTGTTCAACTGATGCTTCATGAATCATCATGATTATTGTTAGTATGATGTTCAGAACAAGAAACTAGCCAAATAATTAGAACAAAATCTACACAATTTGAAGATGGGTATTAACGTTTATGGTGACCATGTAAGGTCAACTGTAACTTAATTTTAAGAGCAGTATGACACCATACATGACCCAAAATAGGGCCGCAGTGGGCTGCAGTGTGGGATTTGTAGTTAGTATTTTCATTTGGGGGGGGGGGGGGTAGTGGGGAAGACAGTGGGCACTGTGGTGAGGTTCTCTCCTGGAATTGTAGGATATGCAGCAGGAATCAGATGATAGAGGAGCAGAAGCATTTGATCTGTGCCCTTCAGGTGCAGTTGAAAAACTGCTGAAGAGTAACTAGGTAGGCTGAGGAGGGGAAGGGGGGCTGGGGAATGGGAACTGGCAGTTGGCAAGAAGGTAGCTACGAGAAGGTATGCAGATAGCTTCACATTGCAAGTTACAAACAGGTTTGACCAACTGTCAAAGCTGAGTGGAGATGATCCTCCTGTAGCTGTAGGTGTAGGATGTATGCAGCACACCTCAGCTGATAGGAAGCTGAAATCTGTAGATAGGTCTCTAAAGACGAAGGGGTTTCTGCTGCTAGGCAGTTCTCATGGCAGAGATGTTGGCCCACAGTTGCAGGAAGTACTTGGGAGTGAGTACCAGCTCACCAGCATAGTGAAGCCTAGTGCAGGGTTAGCTCAGGTTACTTGTAACATAGGGGACTTGTGTAGGAATTTCTCAAAAAGAGGATCAGTAGTTATAGTGGGTGGGGCCGGGAATAGTCTTGATAGGGACAAGGAGTATGATACAGGTGGTGATCTGGAAAGGATAGCAACAACTGGTGGCACAAATGTGCATTTCGCGCAGCTGTTTCAGCACCATGATAGGCCTCATCTTAATACAGCTGTCAGGCTATTAACATGAGGCTTGAGGGGTCGCTGATGACGGAGGGCATGGATCACATTGCAGTGGTGCCACTTGAGACTATCCAAAGGATCATGGAAAAATTCCTGTAGTAGTTGGTGTTAGGGCCGCACCTTTCTTAGACTGAGGACAGCTGATAGGTACTCCTGCTTAAAGGAAGTCTCTCTAACAAAGGAACCACTTTTGACAAAGTTTAAGAATCTAAGTAATAAGGGAATTACTATTTTTCATCAAAATATACAGGGTATCAGAGATAAAGTTAATGAACTTCTTATTGATGTTGACTCTGACATTATTGGTATTTCAGAGCACTTTTTAAGTGATGTGACTATTCAGAGACTTCCTTTGCCAGGATACAGGTTAGCTGCCTTCTTCTCTAAGAATTCCTTGCACTGTGTGGGAATGGCCATCTATGTTAGAAACCATTTTTCATCAGAGTCATTCGATTTTTCTAAACACTGCACAGAAAAGATATTTGAATGTTGTGCAGGAGTTGTTAATGTTAATGAAACTAAACTAGTGATTGTTGTTATTTATAGGTCCCCTGACTCAGATTTTAAAATATTTCTGCTCAAGCTGGAATTGGTTCTGGATTCACTTTATAGGAAGTACAAAAATTTAGTTGTGTGTGGAGATTTCAACGTTAATTGTGTAAATGGTAGCTTAAGAAAAAGTCAACTGTTAAGGTCTATTTAATTCCTATAACCTAATGCAAAGAGTATTTTTCCAACGAAGGTGCAAGGCAGTAGCAGTTCTACCACTGACAATATATTTGTTCATTCTTCATTATTAAGGGTCTCACAGTAAATGAGTTGTGTTTTTTTTTTTGTGACTTTGCAGAAAATTACTCCTTCACCATTCAGGATGAGGTACAGGGATTCCACTGGAATAATTCACATGCTACAATTCATTAATTTGTAGCTCACTACAGAGACTCGAGCAATAATAAAATACAATGTGATGAAAATATCTGAATGCCTTCTGCATAATACAGTATGTTTCTTCTTTCCAGAACAATTTCTTAAAATGTCAGTTTTCACATCTAAAGCATATTTGATACTTTTTTTGTGTCTGCCCAATACAGAAACAGAAGGAACTTCATTTATCTGTCCAACCATCAGGAAGATTTTATTGTTACAGCAGATAGGCATTTTTTGCTACAGTGCATGGTAAAGGACCTTGTGATTGGGTATCAAGGACTGCAAAGAGATTAGCAAGACTTGCCAGCCTCATGCGACCTTATGGAGATCATATTTCGACATCACAACTGTTGTTTGAGAGGTGCAAGGAAAATATTCCTTCATGTGTCTTCCATTATACATCGGTTTCCCATCATGAAGAAGACACGGCCAGGCTGAAACGTTACAAAACTATAAGGACAATTCCAAGTACCCAAAACCTTCATTTTGTAACACCTGTTAATGAAGGTTTGGTAAAGACAAAGATATATTCTATTTCTTTAGTGAGTAGAGAAGAGTCAATGATTGCTATAGTGAATGAAATGCTCTTAACAGACATACATGGATTTGTTGCCTGTGAGGGTCACTGGTGGGTTCATATGTCTTACAAACTTGGGAAGAAACAGGTGAAGTAAATGTCAACTTCTTGCATCCACCTGTACTGTCTCCGTTATTTGGATTTCCTGCCAAATGAAGCACTTGTGTCTTACGAAAATGTGACATTATGACAAGAGTGGATCCAGTGACATGAAGTGGAAGGACATATAATCTCTCTGCATCAGATCTGGCAAACATTAACAATTTAGTTAGAGATTTGAGACGAGAGATCTAATGACTTTTCACTGCCTTTTCATTAAAACTCAAATGTAAATAGTTCATAATACCACTACAATAATGTAAATCATATTTTTGTACAATATTACTTATGTATTGCACTGTATCATAATTTGTGTTACCTTCTTCATTTCGGTAGTGTATTGCAGGCAAAATAATTTTTGCATGTGATGCCTTTGGTGTGTCATCTTGATATTTACCATATTCATAGTATCATACTCCACACCCGTGAACCACGGACATTGCCGACGTGGGGTGGCTTGCATGCCACAATGATACAGATAGCTGAACCGTAGGTACAATCACAGCGGAGGGGTATCTGTGGAGAGGCCAGACAAACATGTGGTTCCTGAAGAGAGGCAGCAGCCTTTTCAGTTGTTACAGGGGCAACAGTCTGGATGATTGACTAAGCTGGCCTTGTAATGTCAGCTAACATGGCTTTGCCATGCAGTTACTGCGAATGGCTGAAAGCAAGGGGAAACTACAGTCGTTACTTTTCCCAAGGACATGCAGCTCTACTGTATGAATATATGATGATGGCGGAGGTAAAATAGTCTCCCATTCGGATCTCTGGGCGGGGACTACTGAGGAAGATGTCGTCATCAAGAAAAACAAAACAGGCATTCTAGGGGTCGAAGCGTGGAATGTTCTAACCCTTAATCGTGTAGGCAAGTTAGAAAATTTAAAAAGGGAAATGGATAAGTTGAAGTTACATATAGTGGGCATAGTGAAGTTAGGTGGCAGGATGAACAGGATTTCTGGTCAGGTGAGTACAGGGACATAAATACAAAATCAGTTGGTGGCAACGAATAAGAAAATAGGAATGTGGGTAAGTTACTATGAACAGCATAGTGAACGCATTACCATAGCAAAGACAGACACGAAGCCAACACCAACCACAGTGGTGCAAGTTTACATGCCAACTAGCATGGCCGATGATGAGAATATCGAAGAAATGTATGAGGTGATAAAAGAAATCACTCAGAAAGTTAAGGGAGACGAAAACTTGATTGTGATGGGTGACTGGAACTCAGTAGTCGGAAAGGGAAGAGAAGGAAATGTAGTAGGTGAATATGGGCTGGGAAGAAGGAATGAAAGAGAAGATTGCTTGGTGAAATGTTACGCAGAGCACAATTTAATGATTACCAACACATGGTTCAAACATCATGAAAGAAGGCTGTATACGTGGATGAGACCAGGAGACACTGGAAGGTAACAGATTGACTTTATAATGGTAAGGAATAGATTTAGAAACCAGGTTCTAAACTAAGACATATCCAGGGGCCGATACAGACTCTGACCATACCTTGTTGGTTATGAACTGCAGATGAATACTGAAGAGACTGAAGAAAGGTAGAAAAGTCAGGAGATGGGCCCTGGACAAATTGAAGGAACCAGAGATGGTTGAGAGTTTCAGAGTGAGCATTAGGCAAGAATTGGCTGAAATGGGGGAAAGTAATACAGTAGAAGAAGAATGGGTAGCTCTGAGAGATAGGGTAGTGAAGGCAGCAGAGGATCATATAGGCAGAAGGACAAGGCTTAATAGAAATCCCTGGATAACACAGGATATACTGAACTTAATGGATGACAGGAGAAAATATAAACATTCAGCAAGTGAAACAGGAAAAAGGTAGTACAAACATCTGAAAAAATGAGATTGACAGGAAGTGCAGACTGGCTAAGCAATGGCTACAGGACAAATGCAGAACGGTAGAAGAATGCATAACTAGGGGGAAAGATAGATACCGCCTACAGGAAAATAAAAGAGATATTTGGAGACAAGAAAAGCAGCCATACGAATATCAAGAACTCAGATGGAAAACCAGTACTAAGCAGAGAGGGGAAAGCTGAACTGTGGAAGGAATATATAGAGGGCCTATACAAAGGAAATAAACTTGAAGGCAATATTCTAGAAAGGGAAGACGAAGTGGAAGAAGATGAGTTAGGAGATATGATACTGCGAGAAGAATTTGACAGAGCGCTGAAGGACTTGAGCTGAAACAAGGCCCCTGGAGTAGATGATATTCCGTCTGAACTGCCGATTTTGTTAGGAGAGACAGTCATGAAAAAAATGTTAAACCTGGTATGCAAGATGTATATTCAAGAAGAATATCGCAATTCCAATTCCAAAGAAAGCAAGTGCAGACAAGTGCGAAAATTAGAGAACTATCAGTTTAATAAGTCATGGTTGCAAAATACTAACATGAATTATTTACAGACGAATGGAAAAACTTGAGGAATCTGACCTTGGGGAAGATCAGTTTGGATTTAGGAAAAATGTAGGAACATGGGAGGCAATATTCACATTACAACTTATCTTAGAACATAGGCTAAGGAAGGGCAAACCTACGTTTTTGGCGTTTGTAGATTCGGAGAACGCTTTTGACAATGTCGACTGGAATACACTCTTCCAAACTCTGAAGGTAGCAGGGGTAAAATATTGGGAGCGGAGAGTTATATTCAACCTATACAAAAACCAGATAGCGGTTATTAGAGTCGCAGAGGTTGGGAAGGGAGTAAGACAGGGTTGTAGCCTTCACCCAATGTTGTTCAACCTGCACATTGAGAGGGCATTAAAGTGCAGGGAGAAGAAATAAAAAGTTTGTGGTTTGCCGATGACATAGTAATTTTGTCAGAGACTGCAAAGGATCTGGAAGAGCAATTGAATGGAATGGACAGTGTCTTGAAAGGAAGATAAAAGATGAACATTAACAGGAGTAAAACAAGGTAATGGAATGTAATGTCAGCAAATCGGGCAATGCTGAAGAAATGAGATTAGGTAATGAGACAATAAAAGTAGTAGATGAATTTTGTTATTTGGGTAGCAAGATAACTTCCGATGGCCGAAGTAAAGAAGATATAAAATTCAGAATGGCTATAGGGAGAAAAGCGTTTCTAAAGAAGCAAAGCTTGTTAACATCCAATATTAACTTAAATTCTAGGAAGTCCTTTCTGAAAGCATTCTTCTTCTTCTCTCTCTCTTTTTTTTTTTTTTTTTTTACACACACACACACACACACAAAATTGTAACCTATAATTATGTTCTGCTTGTAAAGAAACTATCATCTTCAACTCAGATATGATGTCATTGGACAAAGCCAACGGGTCATATAGTGGACTTCATTTGACCCCATTTCAGTGACACTTGTGCATTGATTGCGGTACAGTTGTCATAGAGAAATTATGGGCAACAATTTAAGCTGTACTCTTAGATTCCTGCCTAACCACATCCTTTACAATTATGAAATATTCGTAAAAAATAAGAATTTCTTTTGTCAATCATAACAGACATCTACAGTCTAGTTTGTCAAAAGTACTTTGCCTACTAGAGAACATGCCAAAGCCAATGGGTGGAATCATGTCCTATAAATAGCCTAAAGAATTAGGTACAGTAGTTGCTCATTGGGTAACTATAGTATTAGAGAGCAGATATTTCAAAATACATTAAAATGGAGGACAGTGAAAACAGTCCAGAGGAAGAGACTTCAAAACTTTAGGCTCATACAATTAATAGCCATATTCTGCAAAGTATTTGAAATGTTACTGCTGACAGCAGCACAAGATGGCTTCCGGCAGGATCACAGCACTATCTTGGCAATTACAGAGTTTCCCCATAGAGTGTATGATGTCCTAAACCAAGGAATCAAGCAGCAGTTACATTTCTAGACCTCACTAAAGCCTTTGACTAATCTTAGGCCTACAGTTTAAATGCTGCATCTATTCAAACAATGACATCATAGGTACTTCATTAGCCATAAGTGTACAAAGCCAATTTACAAACCCAATAATCAGGTCATAAAGTGTCAATCCAGATATGATAAGTCTCACAGGGTATACTCCAGGGCTCAGTTTGGGCTTTTTCCTCTTTCTACTTTACACATATGATATAGAGCCATATTGTAAATTCCAACATGTGAGCTATGCAAATGACAGGCCCTGCTTCACTGTTATTTGTCAGTACTGTAAATAAAATGATAAACTAACACTGATTGCAACTGAGGAACTCTGCTAAATAATTAATTATTTACAGGATCATGGTATGAAGGTAAAAAATCAGGAAATCACAGTTAACAACATTTATATATTAGCACATTCACACCAAAACACCCTCCATAATGTTGGTGGAAGTGACAAACTGTAGATCACTAGGCAGCCACATATAAATGTTCACTGGGTATACTATATTAATCCCATATTCAAAAAAATTGGTTGTACACTATATCTAATTCACCAATTATAAAAATTAGGCTGTCTCCAATCAGATATTAAAAACAATGTATTCTGGGACAATTTTTGCTCACATTAATTATGGGGCAGATATGATGCTGTGCTGTTAATATAAACTGCATATTAACCCTGCAGACAAGGGCAATCAGGATTATCATTAACTGCATAGCTTGAGGCTCCTGCAGTGAAATCTTTTCAAAGCATAAATACCTAACAGATGCATCTTTATAAATTAATTACATTTTAGGATGCAACAATATAAAGATGTTTGTATTTATAATACAAGAGAGAGACTGCTATAATAGACAAGGGGCTGAACTAAAATCCATAGCTACATAGGCCTAGTTCATATGGTCTGGCACAACAAACTATACAACAGAACACATTCAAAGCTAAATTGAAATTTTTCTTGGATGAGCAAATGTTAGCAACACCACAGCAGTGAACCATAGAGCAGGTATATGTTTTACTTATTTTGTGATCTGTACTAAACAGTGATCATTTTAAGTGAAAGTTAGGTTAGGTACAGGTTAAACAAGAGGTCTTTCTTTTTCAGAAAGAAACTATTTACAGTTCCCAACATACGCGCCATCCTAAAAACACGGGCAACAGGCTCTGCAGTTTTACCGTCAAAAGTCGATAAAACCATGCATAAAATGCGAAAGTAAACAAACATAAGCCTGATCATAAACAGAACTGGTGGGCAGGTATATACCTAGTCATGCTGTACACAACCATGTGGTATATACACAACACATAACTATAAATGTTCTTCCTTCCAGTCTTTTTGCTTGTTTTGATAAAACTAAGGACAAATAGCCTATTATGTAAACACACACAACATTAATCCTGGTTTTTAATGAGACCACGGGCAGTTATTTCGGAAATCTGAAGTGGAAAACAAATGAAATTTTCTTTGAAAACCTTTAATCAGCAGTTAAAAGGCAGTATCATAGTAATTCAATCAATCTGCCATTCGGTAAATCACACCAACCCCCTGCTCACCAAATACACACTTGTAAACAAACCTTGCATAGTGCACTTGAACGGTAACCACAGCAATTACGCCTTCTGCTGAGCTGATATTACTTTCACGTAGAAATGCTCACCTTTCTTTTACGCCTGGGACAACGTAACTTTCTTAAGAATGTGAAGGTACTATTGATTGCATCAGTTCTATTCGAGAAAGGAAAAATCGGATACAAAATAACACAGAAAATTTAAAGCCTGCTGATTGTCCAGCCCCTTGATTTACAAAGCTTAAGCAACAATCGTTATATTGATTCTATATAACACTGAGAATTCAGTTATTTTTACGTTTCAAAGTAACAAGAATATTTCGCAATGCGCGATTCTTTCACGGAAACACAAGTCAGAATTTGAGTAACATTACAAACTTTCTAACACTTTTAATAGATATTAGCATACATCCCAATCCTCATAGGTTCAGTTTATATATGTATCACGTATCATAAACATGATGAGCAGAACACATACCATCGTATTTTTCCATTACCATTTACGTCAGATTTGTCCCACACTTCACTCTAATTTATCACATAGAACCATCAAGTATATATACTTATTACTGTTTTTCTCTATGTATTACACTATTTTGGGTTTCCCTACAGCATTTAAAACATACACACACACATGAATCAACGTACACTAGTACAGTACAAAACTGCGTCAGGGATCCGACCAAAGAATACAAAACGAAAGAATATTCGTTAAATTTCCCTGGCAGCTTCATGATCACACTCCAGTAAATAAAGAACTGAAAACTACATAAAACCTAAACTAAACCCAAAGAGACATATGGTAACAACAATGTTTACTGTTACTACACTCTCAGATGAATCGAACGACGAAATGTCTCACTTGCCATTTTCTCCCATTGTTAAAAGTGAGATTGCAAGCATTATTTTGAAAGACCCGATCTGCTTACAGTTACTAATTATATTATTGAGCATAAAATATAACATTCTGTGATATGCCATTATTTATGCAGAGCTACATTGAGCATCAACTACAGGCACTTTTACTGCTCGTAACAGAACGCTCAAATGTTGCTGAGTGAAACGGCGACCACATTTATTTGGAGCAGGCAATCTATTCATTTTCCAAAAAAAGAAAAAAAAAAGCATTTATCCTTGAACTGTGTCAAGAAATGATGCAGAACACGTCAAATACGTTGCCAGTGTGTGCATTATGTTTACATCGTGTCAACGTTCACACTATTTTCGTCTTTTTTCCCTTCTCTTTCATTGCTACAGTGGCTCCAGCACATTGCTGCATTGCATGTATATACCCGAAACAGAATGCACAAAAGTAGCAGAAATATACTGTACTTTGTGTAAATGCACACAATTTTCTATGTTACGTATTCACATTTAAGTCGTAAACGATTGTCTAGGTAAATATGTTATTTACGTGACATAAGCGATTCGCTAAATAAACTAAGAAAATACTTTAAATTCTCTTTTGGGTCAAAGTGTACGGTGCTACCGGGTATGTGGTCACCAATGTGTTGGAATTAATTCAGTGGCTGACTATTGCGACGGGGGGGGGGGGGGGGGGGGGGAGTGAACCGCTACGGGCCTCTCGTCTCGAAGGCCTCCAAATACCTCGATAGCACTTTTTTTTTTTACTCCCTTGGCCTTTCGTTCTGGGGCCTCCAAATCTCGGAAACTATTTTTCTTAGGTTGGCCTATTCCTCTCGTCCTGGGCGGGGGGGTGGGGGTGGGGGGGCTCCAAATCTCAAAAGTTACTTTTTTATAGTAATACATTCCAAATTTACATAGACGTAATAGCAGAAGGCAGAAAGGTTAGATGAATACCTGTTCCGTATATCATGAATGCGAGATTTTGTAATGATGTGAATAGTGTCAGTTTAGTGAAATATAACAGTACATGATATACGTTATTTATTTATTTTTTATTTTGTTTTGTATAATTACTAATTTCTATATAAAAATTCATGTACTGAGTAGATGGAGTTGTCATTTAGAAATTCTTTCAATTTCTTTTTAAATACTGGCTGGCTGTCTCACAGCCATTTGATGTTATTTGGTAAGTGATGAAAGACTTTCGTTGCAGCGTAACTCAGAGCGCGGCACTGCTTAATGCTCCTTAATCCGGTTCACGTTGGACCAGCGGACAAGGATGATATCATCCAAGATAAAAGAAAAATAAATAAATTTTGTTTTTTCCCTCTTTGCTTTAAGGAAACCGGAGTAGTGTTGTGCATCTAAAGTAGGCGAATAACTAAATGATAAATTGCTCTTCATATAAATAAATGGCTGTACTTACGCAGTTTTCATATAAACAAATAATTAAAAATCAACCATTTGATGCTCAACATTCTCCTTGAAATGCCTGTTCAACAAAATCCACCTTCTAGTGGGATACTTCAGGAAATAAAATATTATCATTCACATATCTAATCTAGAAGGTAATCATCATAATTTCTATTGTAATTTTAAGTTTAAAACTGCAGGTAGATAACCAGCCATCACTGCTTTGCATTTCCTGTGTTTTGAGCATTTCACGCACTCTTGCATGATGTCGTGTTGTAATTCCAGTAGGGACTTCCTCTCATGGCCCAGACAACACTCAATAGGTGGACATTCTCTTTTGATCTGGATACGGCCACCTCGTTGGTGCTAACAATTCCGCCAGTGTTATATTACTTTCAGACGTGCGGTTCATAACTGCAAACTTCTGCCTTACCCATTGCCATTTCTCGTTAGCTGCACCGCAAGTGAACGAATGACGTAAAGTGTTTGTCTGCTGGCAGTCCATGCATTTGATAGTGTTTGACTTGCCGATCCTGAATAGGCGCTCATTTGTGCTTATGATGTTGTGTACTGCACAGTAGTACGTAGCTTTAACATTCGATGCTGAGGTTTTCAAATGAATATTTTTTCCACACCCCACTCCAGTTGATTGTGGGCTTGTTCTTCTCAACTTTACTTAAGCTACTGCCGCTGCGGATTCGAATCCCCCCTTGGGCATGGATGTTTGTGCCGTCTTTAGTATACGGTAGTTCATAAGTAGTTTATAAGTTTAGGGACTGATGACCCCGCAGTTAAGTCACGCAAGGTTTACAAACATTTGAACTTAAGCTATTAGCTTCCTCCTTCCAACCCAATTTCTCACCTTGTAGCACACTGCGATTATAGTATCCCCTTCCCATTTGATTCCACTTGATCGCAGCCTATACTGGATTCCCGCAAGGGATCGACCGTATTAATGGGTCCGCATTGAAATTGTCAAGTGCCTATTGTGGGCATATACAGGGTGTTACAAAAAGGTACGGTCAAACTTTCAGGAAACATTCCTCACACACAAAGAAAGAAAATATGTTATGTGGACATGTGTCCGGAAACGCTTAATTTCCATGTTAGAGCTCATTTTATTAGTTCAAATCACATTAATCATGGAATGGAAACACACAGCAACAGAACGTACCAGCGTGACTTCAAACACTTTGTTACAGGAAATGTTCAAAATGTCCTCCGTTAGCGAGTATACATGCATCCACCCTCCGTCGCAAGGAATCCCTGATGCAGCCCCGGAGAATGGCGTATTGTATCACAGCCGTCCACAATACGAGCACGAAGAGTCTCTACATTTGGTACCGGGGTTGCGTAGACAAGAGCTTTCAAATGCCCCCATAAATGAAAGTCAAGAGGGTTGAGGTCAGGAGAGCGTGGAGGCCATGGAATTGGTCCGCCTCTACCAATCCATCGGTCACCGAATCTGTTGTTGAGAAGCGTACGAACACGTCGACTGAAATGTGCAGGAGCTCCATCGTGCATGAACCACATGTTGTGTCGCACTTGTAAAGACACATGTTCTAGCAGCATAGGTAGAGTATCCTGTATGAAATCATGATAACGTGCTCCAGTGAGCGTAGGTGGAAGAAGATGAGGCCCAACAATTCCTGCCCAAACGTTCACAGAAAATCTGTGTTGATGACGTGATTGCTCAATTGCGTGCGGATTCTCGTCAGCCCACACGAAACAATTGGATATTTTGACAACTGTCTGCACTAATTACTTCAATTTACATTTAAAGAGAAATACTAAAATGAGCTCTAACATGGAAATTAAGCGTTCCCGGACACATGTCCACGTAATATATTTTCTTTCTTTGTGTGGAGGAATTTTTCCTGAAAGTTTGGCCGTACCTTTTTCTAACACTCTGTATATACAGTTATTTAATAGCCGCGCACTAAGGCGCCGTGCTGCGGTGCGCGCGGCCGCCCGCCATAGGTGGTCCGAGGATTTTTTTAATTTTTTATTTATTTATTTATTTATTTTTTTTTTTTTTTTTTAATTTTGCTAGTGTGCTATTCCAATATACGAGAGCCTTGGCAATGTGATAGGTATTTCACAGGAAACATTGAGGCAGAATTAAATATGTGGTGTAGACGGAGACGTGGTTGGAGACAGTCCGTGTTGTTGCTGTGTCGAAAACGCTGTGTTAGCTGAGTGGTCCTGGGTTCGAATCCTGGCAAATGAACAAATTTTAATTCAAAATGTTCAAATGTTTGTACAGCTTATGGGACTTAACTACGGGGTCATCAGTCCCTAAACTTATAAACTACTTATGAACTACTTACGAACTAGGACGGCACAAATATCCATGCCCGAGGGGGGATTCGAACCCCCGACCGTAGTGGCCGTGCAGACCGTGACTGAAGCGCCTCAATCCCCTCGGCCACCGCGGCCGGCAAATTTTAATTCAATGACCTTCCTCGAATTTAATACCTTTGGTATAATGAGACAATGTTTGTCTCAAGGAACTGAATTATTGTTGATAAGTCAGCTTTAATACAGATCAGTGACTATAAGGCAGATGTCATTTAAAATATTCAGTTATTAAAAAAAAAAAAAAAAAAAAAAAAATTGTAGAGCTTATGGGACTTAACTACAGGGTCATCAGTCCCTAAACTTACAAACTACTTATGAACTAGCTAATACTAAGGACGGCACAAATATCCATGCCCGAGGGGGGATTCGAACCCCCGACCGTAGTGGCCGTGCAGACCGTGACTGAAGCGCCTCAATCCCCTCGGCCACCGCGGCCGGCTAATTTTAATTCAATGACCTTCCTCGAATTTAATACCTTTGGTATAATGAGACAATGTTTGTCTCAAGGAACTGAATTATTGTTGATAAGTCAGCTTTAATACAGATCAGTGACTATAAGGCAGATGTCATTTAAAATATTCAGTTATTAAAAAAAAAAAAAAAAAAATGTAGAGCTTATGGGACTTAACTACAGGGTCATCAGTCCCTAAACTTACAAACTACTTATGAACTAGCTAATACTAAGGACGGCACAAATATCCATGCCCGAGGGGGGATTCGAACCCCCGACCGTAGTGGCCGTGCAGACCGTGACTGAAGCGCCTCAATCCCCTCGGCCACCGCGGCCGGCTAATTTTAATTCAATGACCTTCCTCGAATTTAATACCTTTGGTATAATGAGACAATGTTTGTCTCAAGGAACTGAATTATTGTTGATAAGTCAGCTTTAATACAGATCAGTGACTATAAGGCAGATGTCATTTAAAATATTCAGTTATTAAAAAAAAAAAAAAAAAAAAAAAAAAAAATTGTAGAGCTTATGGGACTTAACTACAGGGTCATCAGTCCCTAAACTTACAAACTACTTATGAACTAGCTAATACTAAGGACGGCACAAATATCCATGCCCGAGGGGGGATTCGCACCCCCGACCGCAGTGGCCGTGCAGAACGTGACTGGCGCGCCGCAGACCGCTTGGCCACCGCGGCCGGCCAGCTAACGATTAGTGACGTTATTTAAGTCTGTAATTGTTCAGTGTGACCGAATAAAACCTTTCTGAAATAACAGTATACCAGTGGTTTTAGTGAGTGACTAAAGACATTGTTGCAATGAAGTACGGATTATTTTGGAAAATCTCAGCGCACGGCCACGAACCCTTGTAAGGAATCTGATGATGGTTGCGCTACAGAACCGATACAGGCCTGTGCATTTATAGTCTACAACAAATAACAACGGTAAGGGTCATACCTTCTTAAGGTGTTGTTTCATTTTATTGGGGCATTTTATTAGTAGATATTACTTTGAGTAAGATTAACGATGTTGTGTTTGATCAATAACTAATAGTAAGAATAAGATGGTTTGAACAACTTTAAAGTCAATTTTTTTTTTTTTAAAGACGCCATTCATCTATAAGGAAGTAAAATATTTCTTTTTTACATAAACCTGCGATGTTTGATTAATTTTTACTGAAAAAAATCACTTTACTGTTGCATTTCTTTACTAAAAGTGGCAGTACGTATTTTTGGTGAACTGTGGAAGAAACGTAGGCTGATGAAAATAAAAGACCTGTAACAGCGACTGAAGCTTTAAGGAAGTGTGACAAGCAGTTTCTTCCAAATATATATGTTTTTCTTCAAATATATGCGACCATTCCCATCACCACAAATACTCCTGAACGAAGCATCTCCACTTTGAGATGAATAAAGACTTATTTGCGTAGCAGGGTTAGGTGAGACTAAATGGATTGGCTCTTGCAATAATGTATAAAGAAAATCAAGGAAACTTTACTACTTGTAAGTTGACCTCTTTTGAGGTTTATGTATACCTGGGCCGCTGAAACATTGCACTTGACGTTTAGCGTTACGGCGAGTTAAGTTGGCGACGTTGCAACACTAGCCTCTATACAGACAGCAAACGTAACGGTTTTCAGTTGCATCTCGAAAAAAATGTTCAAATGTTTGTAGAGTCTATGGGACTTAACTTCGGGGTCATCAGTCCCTAAACTTACAAACTACTAATGAACTAGCTACATCTAAGAACGGCACAAATATCCATGCCCGAGGGGGGATTCGAACCCCCGACCGTAGTGGCCGTGCAGACCGTCACTGAAGCGCCTCAGTTCCCTCGGCCACCGCGGCCGGCGTTGCATCTCGTAAATGTAAGCTATTGAGCAATAAAAGTGCATATAATAATTCGTTCTTGAGCTGCTACCACAAAGCAGGAATTAATTAACTTCACAGAAATGTAAACAAGAGCACAACAACGCACACGCTTTCAATAACGGAGCAAAGAATTATAGAAAATAAGAATTGGATAATGACAGATACGAAATAAACAATAATCAAGATAGTAACTTCTCTCTCTACGTTTTATAATCACAATGCTTTTCACTTACAAATTTAAGGCGACAATGGTGCAGTTCCATCCAGATCCCCGTCTTCTCCGGTGTCGTCACTACCAAAATCGTCATCACCAAGGCAAATCATTAATGTTCATGAATACTGATGATCCCTTCTATTGTCTGCTGCGCTGCTCGAATCAGTTTTCCAAGATGCGGCATCCACATTGGCAACACCTTCACGCAACAGCCTTCCCATCTCTGTTATTGTGACTTACTATTGTTCCTTATGTATTTATTCACGTCACTCCATACTAATTCTATAGGGTTAAAATGGCAGTGTATGTGGCAGCCTTATTACATGGTGAGCCTGCTCCTTTGCGAATTCATCTATTGCATATGTGGGCGTAATGGGCTTATTTTGTTTCATGAGCAAATATAAAAGAAGTTTTGACATTGACATGTATGCAGCAGTATTTCTTTCTTGTAGCCACTGCACCATAACCTCTTTCCGACCGTTTGAAGCAAGAATGAACTTCCTGCTCAGAGCATATGCTTCGAAGTTTTTATTCATATAAAATTGACAACTAACTCAGAGAACGTCACTAGACAAACGTCTTTTCGGTGATATCCTATTACGTGAACTTGGAAAGTCAAACCACTCAAAGTAAAATCGAAGCGAAAAAAGCACACACAACAAATACGAAGTAAACACGATATACAACTGTTTACAGTAACACTGAACAAAGCTGCAAACGCGGGAACTTTGACGTCATAGCACGTGACCACTGGAAGTGTTTAGTGCGCTGTGATTGGATCGTTCCTAGGGACTAGCGGCTCACACTTCTTGCTCTTCACTTGTTATATGTAAACGACAAGTACAAAGTTTCAGCGGCCCGGGTATAGTTTATAAAATCTTTTTCACTCTAAACTCCAAAGTAGTTACCAAAATGTAAGCAACACCAAATTTTACTAGTTTGTCGGAGGCGGGCCGCAACTTCACTTCAGTTGAGGGATACCCCCTCCCCACCCCATTTAGCCCCCCCCCCCCCCACGTCAATCGAGTTTTAGAACCGCCCCTGTCATCATTTGATGCGTTACACGTTATAGACGACTAAGTTACAACGTACATTGCAGAAATAAAAAAAAATACTGTAAAAAATTAAGGAAATTTTCACTCTGTACCTACTCTCCTGGCCATTAAAATTGCTACACCACTAAGATGACGTGTTACAGACGCGAAATTTAACCGACAGGAAGAAGATGCTGTGATATGCAAATGATTAGCTTTTCAGAGCATTCACACAAGGTTGGCGCCGGTGGCGACACCTACAACATGCTAACACGAGGAACGTTTCCAACCGATTTCTCAAACACAAACAGCAGTTGACCGGCGTTGCCTGGTGAAATGTTGTTGTGATGACTCGTGTAAGGAGGAGAAATGCGTACCATCACGTTTCAGACTTTTGATAAAGGTCAAATTGTAGTCTATAGCGAATTCGGTTTATCGTATCGCGACATTGCTGCTCGCGTTGGTCGCGATCCAATGACTGTTAGCAGAATATGAAATCGGTGGGTTCAGGAGGGCAATACGGAACGCCGTGCTGGATCCCAACGGCCTCGTATCACGAGCAGTCAAGATGACAGGCATCTTAACCGCATGGCTGTAACGAATCGTGCAGCCACGTGTCGATCCCTGAGTCAACAGAAGGGGATGTTTGCAAGACAACAACCACCTGCACGAACAAATCGACGACGTTTGCAGCAGCATCGACTATCAGCTCCGAGACCATGGCTGGCGGTTACCCTTGACGCTTCATCACAAACATGGTGTACGCAACGACGAACCTTGGTGCACGAATGGCAAAACGTCATTTTTTCGGATGAATCCAGGTTCTGTTTACAGCATCATGATAGTCGCATCCGTATTTGGCGACATCGCGGTGAACGCACATTGGAAGCGTGTATTCGTCATTGTCATACTGGCGTATCACCCCGTCTGATGGTATGGGGTGTCATTGGTTACACGTCTCGGTCACGTCTTGTCCGCATCGACGGCACTTTGAACAGTGGCCGTTACATTTCAGATGTGTTACGACCTGTGGCTCTACCCATCATTCGATCCCTGCGAAACTCTACATTTCAGCAGGATAATGCACGACCGCATGTTGCAGGTCCTGTACGGGTCTTTCTGGATACGGAAAATGTTCGACTGCTGCCCCAGCCAGCACATTCTCCAGATCTCTCAAAAATTGAAAACGTCTGGTCCATGGTGGCCGAGCAACTGGCTCGTCACAGTACGCCAGTCACTACTCTTGATGAACTGTGGTATCGTGTTGAAGCTGCATGGGCATCTGTAACTGTACACGCCACCCTATCTCTGTTTAACTCAATGTCTAGGCGTATCGAGGCCGTTATTACAGCCAGCGGTGGTTGTTCTGGGTACTGATTTCTCAGGATCTATGCACCCAAATTGCGCGAAAATGTAATCACATGTCAGTTCTAGTATAATATATTTGTTCAATGAATACCCGTTTATCATCTGCATTTCTTCTTGATGTAGCAATTTCAATGGCCAGTAGTGTACATACCTTCGATCGCTAACTACAGGCAGTTCCATTAACCGAAAGAGGGTGGAAGCCACTCATTCCACAATCATTGCAACTTTGCGAAGTGGGTGTGCAGCTGGAAGTAATAATGAGAGCCGTAACACCATCTTCGAGAAGACATTCATTCTTCCGTGTATCGTTAATTACTTGCTTCGTATGCATCACAACAGCCTACTATTCAATTTCTGTGACGTTTTCCAGGTTAGTTTTTCAACTTCAATCATAGTAAACTTCCTTATTTTCACGAACAACATGTCCCTTCACTTGCGCCCAAATAAGTTCAATGGTATTAAAGGGGCAGTGATATGGTGGTAGTCTTATCACTCTATACCCATGCTTCATCGCTAACAGAAGTTGGCTTATTGCGTGATATGGATTCTGTTAATTTTACTTTCTGCTGTGTATAGTGTACAGTAACTCTGTGTTGTCGTAACCGCTCAACAACGTCTTCTTTTCGAGAGGTCAGATTTGGAGCCTTATACTTCAAAACTGAGTGATGTGGTGCATCACTGAGAATAATTGCAGATGAATTTTCTAAACTTGGTAGCAACGTATTCTCGAACTAATTTAGAATTGTTTCATGATTCATTTCTTCGTGGTACCCAGACGTTTTCTTCACTCTAAATAGCAGTTGATAAGCAGGAATAAAGCTATGATAGGTACCTGCATGCAAAAGAATAATTATGCCACCTTTGCTGTGGAGAGTGCTATTCCTTCTTCTTTGTCGACACTCGAACTTTTGGTAACAGTATGACCTGTATTCACCTATGTTTCGTCGATCCACACAATGTCTTCGAAATTAATGTCTTTCATTTCACGTAAAAATCTGCATCACCATGCCACTATGTCTTCTCGTTCGAAGAACATATTGCGGCCTAAGATATTTTTGTACTTGAATCCGAGATTCTGTCGAACTATATGCAACGACGATTTGCTTCCTCCAAAAAGTTCGGCCTCACACAATGTTGTTTGAAACCTATCTAATGTAGATCAATTTCTGTTATGGTAGAAACTGTATATGTGAGTAGGGGTATTTTGAGACTTCTGTAGCTTTGTTTGACCTCTAAAGGGGTCATCAGTCCTCCAAGGCTATGTTTTGAGGGAGCTGGGGCACTTTTTGACCTTCAGTCCTTCAAGGCTAGAGAGCTGGAGCAATTGTTTTTAGATCATCAATTAACCTGATACCCCCTCCTCCTCTCCCTCCAACTTCTGGACCGCCGGCCGCGGTGGCCGAGGGGACTGAGGCGCTTCAGTCACGGTCTGCACGGCCACTACGGTCGGGGGTTCGAATCCCCCCTCGGGCATGGATATTTGTGCCGTCCTTAGTATAAGGTAGTTAATAAGTAGTTTGTAAGTTTAGGGACTGATGACGCCATAGTTAAGTCCCATAAGCTTAACAAACATTTGAACATTTTTATGGTCTTCAGTCTGGAGACTGGTTTGATGCAGCTCTCCACCCTACTCTATCCTGAGCAAGCCTTTTCATCTCCTCATAAGAACGGCAACACACATCCACTTGAATCTGCTTACTGTACGCATCTCTTGGTCTCCCTCTGCGATTTTTACCCCACATACTTCCCTCCAATGCTAAATTTGCGATTCCCCGATGTCTAAGAATGTGTCCTAGCAAGCGATCCCTTCTTTTAGTCAGGGTATGCCAAAAGTTCCTTTTCTCACCAATTCTGTTCAGTACCTCTTCATTAGTTATGCAATCTACCCACCTAATCTTCAGCATTCTTCTGTAGCACCACGTTTCAAAAGCCTCTATTCTCTTCCTGTCCGCACTGCTTATCGTCCATGTTTCACTCCCGTACAAGGCAACACTCCACAAAAATGCCTTCAGAAAAGACTTCCTTACCCCTTAATTTAATATTCTATGTTAGCAAATTTCTCTTTTTCAAAAATGCTTTTCTTCCCATTGCCATTCTGCACTTTATATCTTCTGTACTGCGACCATTGCATGTTATTTTACTACCCAAGTAACAAAACTCATCTACCACCTTCATTGTTTCGTTACCTAATCTAATTCCTTCAGCATCGCCCGACTTTCTAGGACCGCATTCCATTATCTTTGTTTTGCTCTTGTTAATGTTCATTTTATACGCTCTCTTCAACACACTGTCCATTCCATTCAACTGCTCTTCCAGATCCTTTGCTGTATCTGACAGAATTACAATGTCATCAGCAAAACGCAATGTTTTTATTTCTTCCCCCCTGAACTTTAATCCCTATTCCAAATTTTTCCTTGTTTTCCTTCACCGCCTGCTCAATGTACAAATTGAATAACATCGGAGAAAGGCTACAACCCTGTCTTACTCCCTTCCCAACTGATGCTTTCCTTTCATGCCCTTCGAGTCTAATAACTGCGGTCTGGCTTTTGTACAAGTTGTAAATAACTCTCCTTTCCCTGTATTTTACCCCTGCTGACTTCAGAATTTGAAAGAGTGTATTCCAGTCAACATTGTCAAATGCTTTCTCCAAATCTACAAAACCTAAAAATGTAGGTTTACCTTTCCTTAATCTATCTTCTAAGATAAGACGTAAAGTGAGTATTGCCTCTCGGGTTCCTACGTTCCTCCTGAATCCAAACTGATCTTCCCCGAGGTCAGCTTCTACCAGCTTTTCCATTCTCCTGTAGATAATTCGTGTTAAAATTTTGCAACCATGACTTATCAAACTGATGGTTTTGTTATTTTCACACCTGTCTGCGCCTGATTTCTTTGGAATGGGGATTATTACATTTTTCTTAAAGTCTGAGGGTATTTCGCCTGTCTCATACATCCTACACACCAGTTCAAATAGTCTTGTCATGGCTGGCTCTCCCAGAGACATTAATAACTCTGAGGGTATGTCATCTACTCCTGGGGCCTTGTTCCGACCTAGGTCTTTCAGGGCTCTGTCAAATTCATCTCTCACTATAGTATCTCCTATGTCATCTTGATCTACTTCCTCTTCGCTTCCTACATCATCGTCTCTAAGTTCATTTCCTTTGTCGAGCTACTCTGTGTACTCTTTCCACCATTCAGCTTTCCCTTCTTTGCTGAGAACTGGTTTCCCATCTGAGTTCTTGATATTCGTAGAGTTGCTTTTCTTGTCCCCAAATGTCTCTTTTATTTTCCTGTAGGCGGTATCTACTTTTCCCCTTCTTATACATTCTTCAACAGATTTGCATTTGGCTTCTAGCCACTTCTGCTTAGCCATTTTGCACTTCCTGTCAATCTCATTTTTTAGTCGTCTGTACTCCATTTTGCCTGTTTCATTTACTGCATTTTTATATTTTCTCCTTTCCTCAATTAAATCTAGTATTTCCTGTGATATCCAAAGATTTTTTGTAGGTCTTGCCTTTCTACCTATTTTGTCCTCTGCTGCCTTCACTATTTCATCTCTCAATGCTACCCATTCCTCTTCTACTGTTTCATTTCCCCCAGTCAATTGTTGCCTAAATCTCCCTCTGAAATTCTCCAGAACCTCACTTTCCTTCAACTTATCCAGGTCCCATCTCCTTATTGTCCTACCTTTTTGTAGTTTCTTCAGTTTCAGCCTACAGTTCATGACTAACAAGTTATGGTCAGAGTCTATATCTGCCCCTGGGTATGCCGTAAAGTTTATGACCTGGTTCCGGAATCTATGTCTTACCATTATAAAATCTATCTGATACCTTCCGGTGCCTCCTGGTCTCTTCCACGTATACAACCTTCTTTTGTGATTCTTAAACCACGTGTTTGTTACGATTAAATCATGTTCCATGCAAAATTCTACCAGGCGACTTCCTCTTTCATTCCTCCTGCCCAGTCCATATTCACCTATTATTTTTCCTTCTCTTCCTTTTCCTACTACCGAATTCCAGTCTCCCATCACAATTAAGTTTTCCTCTCCCTTAACTGTCTGAATAATTTCCTTTAGCTCGTCATATATTTCTTCGATCTCCTCATCATCGGCAGAGCTAGTTGGCATATAAACCTGTACTATTGTTGTTTGTGTTGGCTTCGTATCTATCTTGACAATGATAATGCGATCACTGTGCTGCCCATAGTAGTTTACCCGCATTCCTATTTTCTTATTCATTATTAGTCCTACTCCTGTGATACCCCCAACTGATTTTGTATTTATAATCCTGTACTCACCTGACCAGAAATCCTGTTCATCCTGCCACCGAACTTCACTAATCCCCACTATATCTAACTTCAACCTATCCATTTCCCTTTTTAAATTTTCTAATTTTCGTAGCCGATTAAGGGATCTAACATTCCACGCTCCGATCCGTAGAATGCCAGTATTGTCTTTCCTGATGACAACATCCTCCTGAGTAGTCCCCACCCGGAGATCCGAATGGGGGACTATTTTACCTCCGGAATATTTTACCCGAGAGGATGCCATCATCATATTTCCATACAGTAGAGCTGCATGTCCTCGGGAAAAGTAACGGCTGTAGTTT
The DNA here is from genome assembly GCA_026315105.1 of Locusta migratoria. Lineage (NCBI taxonomy): Eukaryota > Metazoa > Arthropoda > Insecta > Orthoptera > Acrididae > Locusta > Locusta migratoria. The sequence goes on along the minus strand of CM048755.1, from coordinate 49,966,775 downwards.
CCCCTTGCTTTCAGCCGTTCGCAGTATCTGTGTGACAAAGCCACATTAGCTGATGTTACAAGGCCATCTCAGTCAATCATCCAGACTGTTGCCCCCGTAACTACTGAAAAGGCTGCTGCCCCTCTTCAGGAACCACACGTTTATCTGGCCTCTCCACAGATACCCCTCCGCTGTGGTTGCACCTAAGGTACGGCTATCAGCATCGTTGAGGCACGCAAGCTACCCCACCTCGGCAATGTGTGTGGTTCATGGGGGTGGTGTATGCTATTTACAGTCAGTTAAAGCATCATCAGCAAACAGCCGCAAATTACAAGTGACTCTGTCCATCAGATCATTTATATAGATAGAAAGTTATAGCGGTCCTATCACACTCCCCTGGGGCACGCTTGACGATACACTCGTCTCTGATGAACATTCGCCGTCGAGAACAACGTACTGCGTTCTATTACTTAGGAAGTCTTCCAGCCAGTCACAAATTTGTGAACCTATTCTATAAGCTCGTATCTTCGTTTTCAAGGTCAGCTTACGTAACCATAGCCTTGTGGCAGGTTCCAGAATATTATTAGCCCTCCCTTCCCATGAGTTTTCTTTTCAAGGCCAGCTTATGCAACCATAGCCTTGCAACAGGCTCCAGGATACTTCTTGGTATCCCCCTGGTCCATGAGCGCCCACCGTCGCCTCTGCTATTGAATGGGCCTATTGGGGCACAATGGCTGGAGGTGTTTCACTGGATTACGTCAGTGGGAGTGCCAGCACAAAAGGCCTGAATAGAGGCCCACACCAGAATACGCACCCAGGACACTGGATTCAGTATTCTTTCTCCACTCCATGACAGCTGCAACTGGGTGGGAAATTGAAATTTGCACTTCCGGTGAGAGCTATGCGTAATTTGGTCAACTGCATAAAAAAATTGTGCACTCGAGCTTATTGACGTTGACAATAGCCCAAACCATGCAGTGAAGGCTTTCACGACCGGCTGAAATAATTGCTGTTGAATCTTCCGGGTTATGTGGTCGTGGTCGAAGAAACATATCTGCTCCTGACGTTTCGTCCAGAGCTGCGCTGGACATCCTCAGAGGTGCTACTGGTAGCGGTGAGTCTTGCCGACACCAGTAGCACCTCTGAGGATGTCCAGCGCAGCTCTAGACGAAACGTCAGGAGCAGATATGTTTCTTCGACCACGACCACATAACCTGGAAGATTCAACAGCAATTAATAGCCCAAACCTTTTGGTAGCGAAACGCTCCCTCGTCTTCCTTCACCTATGACTTACAAGGGGAGGCCGCCAATTGTGAAATTCAGATTCGATTCATACTGCGCATAATGAAAGCTCATGGCCACAGCTGTAATTTGGGAAAGCACCAAAATGCACTTCTCAGCCGTTGTCGAGAAAATCGACAGTTAAAAAAAGCCGTTGTGGTGCAATACTCTCTACGATCTTCAGTGGCGGCTCTTACAAAATTTGACCAGTGTGCTACAATATTACAAAAATAAACAGGAAACAAAATATACCAAAATAAAAAGTCAATCTTTGTATGATTGCCTTTAATTAAATATCAATCAACAGTAAGAGCTTCATGGGAATCTATAACAGCGCTGCCAACTACATGTATTCACTGCAGGTAGTAAATATAACGTTTAAAAAATATTAATGTTATTTACTGAAATTAAAAATTTAGACTCAGAGATATTTAAATACGAGCATCACGCAGAAATTGAGAGACAATGCGCAAGACGCCTGAGTCAGCGCACTATTTGACTCTGTAAGCCGCAATATTCGTCATTTACTATTCTTCCGCAGCCGTCACACGCAGCGCGAACAGAAATATTGATGTTGTGATGCAGTCGGTCTCAGCACACATGAGCCGCCAGGCCTGACATCACGTCTGCGCATGCGCACTAGTGAACAGACGACTGCGCCGCTTCTCTGCGCAGGTACCAGCGCGGCTGAATCCCACTTCAGCACACGGAGCTGGTTTCCAGGTATCGCGGCGAGAGAGCTCCAAAATGCGTTTTCATTCTTATTACTAGCATTCTAATACGCATTGGAAGGGAATTCGCATAATTTTATTGTGTTATCTGGCTCGTATTCCAAGAGAAAGCGATTTCTCGCTTGCATTCGAAGAGAAATGGCATAATTTTAGTAATATATTTACAGTGTGCTGCAGCACATTAGCACATTATCACCAACCGCCACTGACGATATTTACGATTAGTAACATTGTTCACAGGCGTGGCATAGCGGTAAGCGCTCGGGTTGGTAATCCGAAGGTCGCCGGATCGAATCTCGCGGCGTGCATTTTTTTATTATTTGTTTTTTGTAATTCAAATGTATACATACACACACACACACACACACACTCATATATATATATATATATATATATATATATATATATATATATATATATATATATATATAACATTTGATGTTCGAAGTCGCCAGTTTTTCCACGACAAACGACTTTCAAACAACTTATTATATGCAACTGGCGACTTCGAACATCATTGTTTTCTGCAGACAAAGTTGGATTTCACAAATGTTATTAATTGTCTTCATAATGCTTATCACGTATAGTTAACGGAAGAAGTATAAACGATATTCCGAAACGAAAACGTATAGCGTAAGTCAAACCTGACGAACGATAGAACAATTTTTCAGAATGTCAATCAGGTGTGTTTCCCAACAGATAATTTAAAAATCAATTGTTCTTGTAAAAACGCATCGTTTATCAGATGTGCTCGATGTCGTGCTGTTTTCTGCTTTCCATATTACTATGATAACTATCACTCTGGTTCGTGATTTGAATTAGAAAAAAACAAATAATGAAAAAAGTTGCATACCGCGAGATTCAATCCGGCGACCTTCGGATTACCAACCCGAGCTCTTACCGCTACGCCACGCCTCTGTACAATATTACTACTCGTAGAGAGTATTTCACTACAACGGCTTTTTTTTTAATTGTCGACTTTCTCGACGACGGCTGAGAAGTGCATCTTGGTGCTTTGCTAAATTACACCTCTGGCCATGAGCTTTAATTATGCGCAGTATGAATCGAATCTGAATTTCACAATTGGCGGCCTCCCCTTGTTAGTCCAAAATGGCGTGTACTGGGAAATTTAAATGCTATTTTGCGGGGGGGGGGGGGGGGGGGGGGACTTGTAATATGCACCGCTAGATGTCAGCACCACAACTTTCCCACTACGGAAGTGACAGGAAACTTAGCCAGTTTGCTTCAAGTGCCAGTTGAGTGAAGCAGTAGTTGTCAGCACCATACTGTGTCTAAGCATTGTTTGTAAGCAATTGTTTAAACATTAATAATTTCCGAAAAAAAATGATATGCTACAAGTATGTGTAGGTAATTCACCTGTAATGTCATAGGTATGTGCTCTAATTGCACTATGTTATTCCCGAGTGAAAGCTGAAGCCACTTACCAACTACCTATCAATAGCACGTGCCTCACTCCGCCATAGTCTCCTGCTAGAGCTCGCGCAAGAAGTGGTGGCCCATGTGCAGAAACGCATTCTCTAGTTATGCAGAGGGCGAGTCCATACCTTTGTTTTTGAGGGGCGGCCGGCTCAGCTGCCTGTTGCCTCGTTTCGTCTATCAGTCAGCTGACAACTGCGCCCCGTGACCAGTAGGCAACACGCAACTGAGTCGGCTGCCCCTTCAAAACAAAGGAATGGACCCACCCAACAAGCAAGATGACAAATCAGGGATAATCTCCCATCAGCAAGCTACATAAACAATAACTATTGCTATATGTTTAAGCATTCTCTCTCAAAAAAACATGTTTGTTACAGCATTTGAGTGATGCATCTCCAAGCAATCTTATAGACATCAATGCCTTCTTTTGCGAGATGTTCGAGGACCTCAGTATGACAGAGTAAACGGGCACACAGTTTAAGACTCGCGTTTATACGTGGACAGAATTAGCTGAGAAAGAAGTATGGAAGGCAGTAACCCTTTAATTTAATGGAAAACACGATCTCAATGCAGTGTGACGAGGAAATTCTAAACATACTTGTGGACTGCAGGAGATCGTAAGTCGGATGCAGGTGGTTCCACACAACCGTAAATACACTGCATGATTATGTAACGTAGGTCACGTGATTCTGAAAACGAAATGATATAAATCGTTACATATCGTTTGTAATTTGCAAGTGTGTTGCACATATCAATATGTTCTTATGTTCAATGTACCATACCCCAGCGAGAATTGTCAAGGGAACCACCCATCCCTTTTATGGCGAAAATATGCTTTCTGTCCACACACACAGCAGTCGAGATCCTAATACGTTAACGAATTGCTTACATGTTCCCTGCCCTATCCACTCCAAAACACCATACTCAACCAATTCTTCTCCTGGACACCACTGATCTTCCGATTTCAGAGCCCAGTGGGAGGAACTTCGTCTGTTTTAGACGTGACTAGTGTCAAAGGAGTCGTACAACAAAGCAATGGATGTTGTTCTTTACGTAGAAAGATCACAGAAAAGCATAATTCGATGATCATCACGAAGTCTTACTAAGGAATGATTCCTCTGATCTGTGGCTCGAGTTACTCGGAGAAAAAGAGTCAGAGATGAGGCTGTTGCGTTCTAAGGCCGTGTTCACACTGCCGGCCGGGCCGAGCCGAGAGATTAAACACATTGTTTTAAATGGCGCTGTTCACACTGCCCGCCGGCGCGAGCCGATTGGGCTACGGTGTTGCTTCTGAAGCGCAAGTTCAAATGTTCAAATGTTTGTTAAGCTTATGGGACTTAACTACGGGGTCATCAGTCCCTAAACTTACAAACTTACAAACTACTTATGAACTACTTACGAACTAGGACGGCACAAATATCCATTTCCGAGGGGGGATTCGAACCCCCGACCGTAGTGGCCGGCGCAGTGCAAGTATCTCACGTCTTTTTCAAGTCTCTTTGCATGATATCTTTTTTCTTTTAAATAACACTTGTGAAAATATGTAGTTTATTTTTTCTTTTATTAGTATTAATTCTGTAAAATGAATACAAAATTCAGAATTTTTTTTAGCTGTTCTCATAAGGAAAAAGACAGGTGGAGCGTCAGAAACCAGTGCAATGACTCGATGGACTGCGTGTTAAAAGGTTCTTCACTCAGAAAGGCTTCTGGTAAGACAACTTGGGTACCTAACTAGGGGAGTATCTGTTGTCATTTCCACTGATATGTGGATTGAGTAGCTGTGTAATAGCAGCTACATTAAATAAGGTATTTTAAACTATGTTGTCTTTCGTGATAGCAGGTCGCAGCATGAGCAGAAAGGTTTTCATGCTTGTTGTAAACGCCACCACATTGCAATGCAGTGGTAATCGAGGGCAAAAAAACTCATATTTTAGATAAGACTTCAAGCAAGCTAGTTGAACAGCATCTATTGGTTGCACAGTTCACAACTCACCTGGTCTTGCATTGGCGTGCGAACTCAATTTATACCGTATCTGAAAGTTGATGTCCTAAAGCATATTGTTAGGACTGTGAGCGATGTTGAATGCTAGCATAAAGCTGGTAGATAGGACAGGACAATGTCTGGGTGTGATAGACTTCTGTCCCTTCTTTTGGTTATCGAGCGTAAATCTATTGGGGGATTGGGACAGGGGGGCATTACAAAGCATCAAGAAAGGGGTGTTTCGTTAGGATATGTTAGAAGCGGGCTGATCTGCAGATGTTATGCAAGAATTCATACGCATGTTTTAGTAGTTAATGTGTATGGCATGTTTAACGCTAGGTGCGGCTGCGAACTTGTGAACCTTTCGGTGAATGTCGTTAAGATATAAAGATTCTAGTCAGGCTTGGACATGGTTGGATTTTCGATGCTTTATGAGCTGTTCTCGATGGCTTCACTGTAACGCTTCTGCCGTTTTGTAACTTACTTATTTGGTCGAATCTACTTTAGTCACTGCACTCGCAATCGGGAGGAAGGTGGTTCAAATCCACCTCCGGCTATCCAGATTTAGGTTTCACGTGATTTCCCTGAATCAATCCAGGCAAATGCCGGGATGGTTCCTTTCAGAGAGCGCTGCCGATTTCCTTCCCTAATCCTTACCCAAAAAAATCTGAGCGTAAGCTCCGCCTCTAATGACCACGCTGTCGACGGGACGTTAAACGCCGATCTTCCTTCCTCCTTCTACTTTAGTAGAGAGAGATTCGCATTTCCGTAGAGGGTGTAGAAGTCGGACGCGTGAACACCGACTATGATGTGAAATAGTTTTAACCTGAATTAGTAGGAAGAATGATTTGTTACGACCTGACAACAGTAGGGGAGAGTGGGGTAATGATAGTCAGCGGGTAATGGCGGTCACCAAGGCATCAGGTAATGGCTTTGCAGTAGAGGAGTAGTAGAGTGTGATGCAACCTCACGGCCGTTTAAGGAACTCCTGGTGAAATCGACGCCATCTTGGCAGTCTCTACCTATTTTAGTGCAAAGAAGCTGTTTTTCACGTTCTTAGATTTAAGGAACAGCATTCTTTACACCACGGTAAGTACTTGAATTTCACGTATGTAAAAACTGCCAATCGTATACTGTACTACGATGTGTGAACTTTTTAATGGTACATTTGTTTAAGGCTTAGGATATATGGTTTTTTGTATTAACGTTTTCAAATATGGCGTGCTCTGGAGATAATGGCTGTCAGTCGGTCTGGGTATTTGTTTTTATTGCAAGGAATTCGGTGTGCACGGGGAACTTTGGTTCTGTTGCACTATTTGTGGGGCATGGGCTCATCAAGCTTGGTCCGGATGGGATCACACAAGGGCTAAAAGTGTGATTTATGTATCTAAGAGTGACTTTTTTATTAAGCCTGTTTTAACAATTCCTAAAACAAACACATTGATTTAAAAGAAATTGAGTTCTAGTAATTTTTTACCTTATCTTTATATTACTATAATTTTCAATAGGTTTCAATGCTGACTGCCATTACCCCAGGGTAGGGAAAATGCCGGTCAAAGCTACATTTTTATTTTAATAGTAAAAAAAAACAACCATGAGAGTTGAACGAATTTTAATGATGTTACAATAAAGTTTAATATATTTGTAACCAGTTTTACGCAATAGCTCTAAAACAGCATTTAAATTAAATTTGTACTGACGAGAATAACTTAAGTGATCGCTATTACCCCACTCTTCCCTAGCCGGTGGGAAAAGTTGTACACAATCCATTGCTGCGTGTGCTGTATATAAAACAAATAGTTTAACGTTTGCGGTTAGGGATTCGGCGTTTATGTTATTATCGCAGTTGAATGAAACAACGTTATTCTATGCTACGTTACAATTGTTCCGTTTATTCGCTGTCTTCCGCGATAAATGTATCTCAACGTGTTATCCATAAGCATTCAGATGATTGGCAGAAGAAAAACAAAGTGCAAACTATATGGCGTTGCGAACATGGTTGGTCTGGTGTAGCGCGGGTGGTGTGTGTGGAATGTACAATCCTCCAGGTATTTTGCCCAGGAGACGGCGAAATCAGAGTCCTCCACTGCGAAATATAGAGTTCAAAACTGGATAATGATACGATGTACTGTAAAGCAGAGGTTTCACACTTTTATAGATAAGAATTATACTGGGTGTGTGAGGGTGGTGGTGTTTGCACATCGCCTGTCAGTGGGACTTACGATATGAGTGGAAGAGCCGGCCGCGGTGGCCGAGGAGACTAAGGCGCTCCAGTCACGGTCTGCACGGCCTCTACGGTCGGGGGTTCGAATCCCCCCTCGGGCATGGATGTTTGTGCCGTCCTAGTTCCTAAGTAGTTCATAAGTAGTTTGTAAGTTTAGGGACTGATAACCCCGTAGTTAAGTCCCATAGACTATACAAACATTTGAATATTTATGAGTGGAAGCATTACTCTAGCGTACAGGGTATGATTGTAGCATAAGCCGAGAAGCTTAGAGTTAAATAAATCTCGGATAGTTTGGTGACTTAAAGCGGACTAGTTTCCACCAAGGGGGTTGTGTGGATAAGATGTAATGTGTGTTTAATCTCGAAAGAACGCTTCGTAGCAGTCAATACAATTTTTCAGTTGCTGTATTATATCGAATTGGGATAGAATACATTGCACAGTGGGGGCTCTGAACGACTTGATAAAATAACTTCGTGTTGATGTTTCAATTTATCTTTCACTAGCTTAAGCCCGCGGCTTCTCTCGCGTGTTGGTTGAATATGATAAATAAGCTATCTTTCAGTAGTGTGCTATTTATTTATTCTTATATTTCCTTATTCGTATGCTTATCCTTACAGAGAAAGAGCTGAAGACATTGTACCACGAATAGACCAAAGCTATGGTATGTGGCATCGCGTTTCGCTGTATTTAACCTCCTTGTTATAGAATCGCAAACTTCATCGCTGGCCTTCAGTCCGAATTTTTTTTATAATTTGACGAATTTCAACCACCATATCTTCCACCCCCTTATAGCTGTCGGCATGGAACTGCTAAGGTGTACAACGGAAGACTTCGGACAACAATTACACACAGAACATTCGTTTGCGTTCTGTAGTTTTAGCTGCAGATTAACACACACACACGCGTAGAATTTTATATACACCGATAACTTTCCATCCCAATAAAAACCATTTTCAAAGAGTAAATATAATTTTCTAAGTGTAATTATTGTTCCGCATTTCGCCTTATATTCTTCAAATTACTAAATATCTATCAGATCGCTATAAATCCGTGCTTAAAACCTTCCTCAGGTACAAATTAGTAACTGTACAAATATTTAAGTCTCTGTCTCTGTCTTGTCGTTCGGACGTGATAAGCATACACCGCACACACATTCACATTAATATATATATATAGATAAATAGCTATCCGATCGCCATAGAACCGTGCCTAAAGCGTTCCCCGGGTAGACATTAGTAACTGTACAAATTTTTAGCTCTTTATGTCTTGTGGTTCAGACGTAATAAACGTACACCGAACAGGCATTCACATTTATAGATATAGATAATAAACTGTTTTGTGTGTCGATCATTTTTTACGATTTATTATGGAGAATAATGACTGACGAGGAGCGCGCAATGTTGTGACTCGTCAGAAGGGGCATAGCGTTGTACAGCACTGATTGTTAAACACACGGAGTAAGTGGTATGATGACTCATATAAATATGCTCTGGTAGACTATGCATAACGCAAGTTACAGGATCTTTAGATGGAAAGTAAGTAGGTGGGTGTTCACAATGGAGCCAACGAATACGGACATCACTTTATGGAGCGGGAATCTTGACAGTGTAAGGGCAGTTTGTGTAAGTGAGAACCTGTCGTGTTTACCATGATTATCGATCGTGATGGTAGCTGTGACATCAAGCCGGATGTGTGATGTCCATAGTCGACTTTTTTTCCGAACATGTGACTGCACGAGGCAATACTGAAGTTGGAGAGATAAAAAGTGACTCTGATTTGTCGACGAACTGTTATTTGCAGCCGCGGTGGAGTAGCCGAGCGGTCTAAAGCGTCTCGCTGCGGAGCGTGCGGTTGCTCGCCGTGGAGGTTCGAGTCCTCCCTGGGGCATGGGTGTGTGTGTTGTCCTTAGGTTAGTTTACCTAGGTTTAAGTAGTTTGTAAGTTACGGACTGATGACCACGCAGTTTGGTCCGATAGATTTACGAACATTTGAATTTTGTTATTTGCATTGTATAGAATCTTTCGTCTAAGCATTGCCTGTTTGCTGTGGGGCTCTAAAGAAATAAGCTCAGAAGTATGGTCATGTGGATATTTAATGTGGCATTGTCTAACAAGGGGAGGCCACAACGTTTGGAACGCGGGTTTACCGCTAACTTCGTACACTCGCAGTACTCCATGAGGAGAACAAAATGTGTAAGCAGTAGCGCGTACTTCTCAAGCGTTATTGAAAAATCGCAAGATAATTTCGGTCGGTCGTCAAATATGTACCATATGTACCTGTGCGTGGCCGTTTTTGTCACGAAGCGGAGGCAGCTAAGTCGTTAGCGTCCGACCAAGCCGGGCGCCGTGGCTCAGCGCGCCCGGTCAGAGGGCTGAACGCCCTATGTAATAAAAAAATCGCACTGACGTGTTTTACGGCCCACTTTAGATTTGTAGTTTTATAAGTTTTGCAAACATTTTGGACCAAAATAATAATCTAAATAATAAAAAATTACTTAATAAGAGTGTCTGAAACCCTTTTAGAAAAAAAAAAAAAAAAAAAAAAAAAAAAGGTAGTGGCGGGTTCCGAACCACCATAGTCCAACGCCTTGCCCACTACACTACGGATATCAATCAAAAGATGAGTCCTTTAATCTCATACTATTGCTGGCCGTTGTTAATTGATGCTAATATGGCATTTGTAGACACTAGGCTATCATTTATCGTACGAAGAACGATGTGTTTTTGTTAATTCTTCAGTGCGCCATTGCTCTGAAATGACAACGTGTAAGTTACAATAAGAAAGTCATCAAATACGCAAGATGGCGTATGCCAGAGAGAGTTCTGAGTGAAGAATGTCACGTGACATCTCCGAACGGCTGGTTTTTGTTAATTCAATGAAGGGTGTCAAATCTCCGTTATTTTTGCAAATATGTCTCAAACGATACGAGATATGAAAAAAACATAAAAGAGCAAAGTTGTAGAGAAATTTCTCGTCTACAAATTCGGTTATTCAATTTTCGTTTCAGATGAATAGTTTAGCCGTTATTTGGATTTAAATTTCGAGCTGTGAAAAGACGTTCGCAAAGGCCCACTTTTAGTGTTACTACCGTAACCTAAAGTGGGCCAAAAGCTGAGCCAACCATTCAACGAACAACCACGAACAAACTGAACGAACGACCGCGAACCATAGATCTACCAGATGGAAAAAAAGATCTCCGCACTCGTTGGTCGCTGGATCGAGTCCCGTTCATCACCTTTTTCTTATGTTATTTTTTTCAACACAGTCATATTCATTACTATTTATATTACAATTGATATAACGGGAAAATACGTGTAATCAGATGTACTTTCATTTCATTAAGCGTCTTCAAAATTGTTCTTATTTAATCGAAAGAGAAATTGCTTCTCGTGAAGACGCTATTAAAATACACTCGATACTGCATGACCAATTATCAGCGCCGATATTTAAGGAAATGTTGCGTTATGCATGGTTTGCTTTTTTTTTTTTTTTTTTTTTTAAAGTCTATGGGACTTAACTACGGAGTCATCAGTCCCTAAACTTACAAACTACTTATGAACTACTTACGAACTAGAACGGCACAAATATCCATGCCCGAGGGGGGGATTCGAACCCCCGACCGTAGTGGCCGTGCAGACCGTGACTGGAGCGCCTTAGTCCCCTCGGCCACCTCGGCCGGCCATGGTTTGCTCACGAATTATCGGATGGAAGAGAGGTTTTTAAAAATGTTAGTGAGGTTTGTTTTCCCATGGAAAACCTCATAACACCTTGCGTATGCGGAAACATAGCATTTATTCAATGCACCTGGTGCCGTTTAACTTTATGTTTCCCATGTTTTTTACGAACAATACCATCCTACAACTTGTACTCGTAATGTCGAAAGCGACGATTAGTTGTACATCTTTCGAAAGCCGTCTGTGGCGGTCAAAACTTGCAGGTAACAAGTAGTTTCGGGCTCCTTCTAGGAATAAGGGATTTCTCAAATCGCGGACAAGCCATCATTTTCACGTCAGTATCACTTTATGCGTTTGGTCGTTTACTAGTCGGTAGATATGAATATTATATTATTTGTGATAATAAAACTTTGTAGATTGCCAAATAACATTGTAAATTTAATCAAAGTCCATCTGATTACACGTACTTTCCCCGTTATATGAATTGTAATATAAATAGTAATGAATATGACTGTGTTAAAAAAATGAAAGCTGACTAACGGGACTCGATCCAGCGACCAACGAGTACGGGAATCGGAAACTAACCACTTTTTTTTTTTTTTTTTTTTTTTTTTTTTTTTTTTTGCGGGCCTCCTTCTTCCCCTTCAGCCCGTCCTTGCGGTCGCCAAACTCGCCTTCTCCGGCATCGGCTTCAGCCGCTTTGTAACTGGATTATTGTTATTATTTATTTATTTTTTCACAAGCGGAATCGGAAAGCATCTTCAGTAATTTTAAAATGAATTTATACGGCGTCTTCCACCACAATTATATGAGTAAATGCATCCTTAGCGTAAATTTTAACTTCTACTTAAGAAATAGTAATCTGTTGTGGTGCGACAGTAATGATATGGTGCATTGCAAATGAAATGACTTTTAGTTCAATAAGAAGAAGAAACACATATAGCTTGGAACTAATCTACCACGTGATGTAAACTTGTAGTAAAACGAAAACTCACATCTTCTTCACAGTAGTATGCCTTCATTGGCATTATAAATGTTGGTTCTTGAGATCGGCGGTTTGTGAAACTAAATAACAATTCTTGAGGGAAAATTGGTAAAAAAGAATTACACGTAGTAGACGAAAAGCAAGAATGGGAGGTCGAACAAAACATAGCTAAAGAAATAAGTCTCCTAGTTCTTTATCTACTGCAATGTTCTAGCCGAAAAATTCGCATAGTTGTCTTTATAATTTTTCTGTCGTTTCAGTTTGTGATGTTCTGTTTGTAAATAGATCCAGTAATCTTCTTTCTTCTTTTCTCTGTTCGTTAATAGATTGATTGATTGATTTTTGCAGGGAAGCCAAAACAGTCTTGGACCAACCCGCCACTGCCCGCACCGAAACTAAGTTTATTGTACGGTATCGCTCCCTGTATATCTAGTAAAGCCAACCAATGCCCTTGAACAGTGCAAGGAGTCCCTTTACCAGTTCTTTATTAGACACAATTTCTTCGGGTCTGCTTGTCCCAAATATTCTGTGCCTTTTATTCTCCAATGCAATGCATTCGAAGATTAGATGTGATGCAGTTTCATCACCGTCATCACAGATCCTACATTTAGGGTCCTCTTCTGTTATTCCCATTGTACGTAGGTGTTTTTTGAAATTCCCATGGCCTGTTAGCAATCCAACCATGAGTCTAATCTCTTTCCTGTTCAGACCCAGGATTGCAGAGCTTCTTTTAAAACATGGCTTTGGCATCATTACCTTGCCATGTTTTTGTTGATGGACTTTGGTCCAATATTCTACGTGCTGTCTTCTGAGCCAGTTACGTAGCTCCAATTTGATCATTGCCTTGGTGATTGTCAGGACAGGTTCCGGTCCAATAAATGGAGTCTCTGCCCCCATCCTGGATAATCTGTCGGCATGTTCGTTGCCACTGATCCCCGAGTGGCCAGGGACCCACAATAGGTTTACTCTATTGCTTTCCCCTAGCTCCACCAGAACCCTGTGACATTCTGCAACAATTTTAGACCTTGTTGCAGGAACTGCCAGTGATTTCAGGGCTGCCTGGCTGTCTGAATAGATATAGATGCTACGATCTTTGTAGCACCTACGCAAATTCTCCTCCACACACGCTCTGATAGCAGTGATTTCGGCCTGGAATACTGAGGCCAGTTTTCATAGAGAGATGACGCCATCCAGTCTTGGCTGCACCCCATATACCCCGGCCCCAACACCTTGGTCCGATTTTGACCCGTCAGTGAACCAGACAATATCCCCCGTACGGTGTCTAACTATTTTCTCCCACTGCTCCCTACTTCCAATTGTTACACTGAAAGGCTTGTTGAAGCAGTATGGGGTTATAATATAGTCGGCTGGCATTTCCTCAATCTTTCCTATATTTACCTCACTCACTATTTTAGTGTGTGATTCTGGATATCCCAAAGAGTTCCAGTTGTTGCCAGATTTGAGTCTGTATGCACCAGCCGCTGCCTCCATCTTGACCCAAAGGTGTAATGGGGACATATCCAGCATGGTTTCCATCCCAGCAGTTGGTGTGCTGCTAATTCCGCCTGTTATGGCTAAGCAGGCTAATCTCTGCACCTTACCAAGCTCCTTAGCAGCAACCTGCTGTTCTACCTTCTTCCACCACATGACCGCCCCATAGGTGATCCTGGGTTTAATCACTATGGTGTATATCCAGTGCATACCCTTGGGGCTCAGGCCCCAATTTTTGCCACAAGCTCTCCTGGTACTCACAAGAGTACCTTTTGTCTTGGAGCAAGTATTCCTGATGTGAGGGGTCCATGTTGGTTTCTCATCTAGGGTAACCCCTAGATATTTCAGTGTCCCCTTCACAGGTAGCGCTTCATTGAAAAGCTTTAGATTCCAACTTGAATGTTGTATATGGTTCTTTGTGAATGGTACAACAACAGTCTTCTTAGGACTAACCCCCAGATCCTGTTTTCTGCACCAGTCTTGCACAATATCCAACGCACCTTGTGCCATATTCTTTACTGTGTCAGCAAATTTGCCAAGTATTACTATGACAAGATCGTCTACGTATCCTTGGCAAAAGTACTGCCTAGAGTTTAATTCTCCAATGAGATCATACACCACTAGATTCCAAAATAAAGGGGATAGAACTCCTCCTTGCGGGCAACCCCTAGTGGTGTTGATTACCATTTTTTCATTCATCATGGTAGCTTCTACTTTTCTTCCACTGAGCATGGCCCTAGTCCACCTACATATTGTGGTCCCTAGGTCATACACCTCTGCTGCCCTAACCATGGAATCGAAGGTCGTGTTGCTAAAAACCCCCTCGATGTCCAGGAAGATACAGAGGGCTATTTCCTGAAAGTGTAGTGCTTTCTCCACCTTCCCAACGAGTTGGTGGAGAGCTGTCTCACATGATTTACCTGCTGATATGCATGTTGGTTTGAATGTAGAGGAGTCCTATTTAACCTCCTTTCTCCAACATGCGCATTAACCAGCTTTTCCAATGTCTTAAGAATGAAGATGACAGGCTGATTGGCCTCATATCCTTGGCCTTTGTATGATCAATTCCCCCTTGTTTAGGAATGAAGACAACCTTCACTGCCCTCCAGGCATTGGGAATGATTCCTGCTGCTAGGCTAACCCTGAATAACCTGCATAGGAATCTAATAAGATTTTCTCCCGCTTGTTGCAGGAGAACTGGAAAGATTCCATCGGGGCCAGGTGACTTGAACGGTTGAAATGTTCCCACCGCCCATCGGACCTTACTGAGATCGACACTGGCCAAATCCCAGTCCTCTTTGCGAATACCTGAGAAGCGTTATCTCTCAGGAATCGCATTCTGGTCTGAGTTATTCCCCAGAGTATATTGAGGAAAGTGAGTCTTGAGGAGCAGTTCCAGCGTTTCATGTGCTGTCTTTGTATACTCCCCATCCTCCTTCCTCAATGTTCCTCCTGGATTAGTTGATACCCTAGTGAGGATTTTATGAAGTCTCGCTTGAGCAGCCGTGCCCTCCACTTCCTCACAGAATACCTTCCATGATGCCTCCTTTGCCCGTCTGATGGCAAGGTTGTAATTGACAAGGGTCTCACGATACTTTGCCCATTGTCCTTTGCGCCTCGCAAGGTTAAACAGTATTCGTACCTGTTTCCTTTGCATTTCCAGGTTATTATTCCACCAAGGCACACTCCTATTTGTGCACTTCTTGGTGATTGAGCAGTTGTCCTGGTATGAGGTCACTATAGCAGAGGTTACAGCCTCTGCTACTTCCTCAAACTCTGCTGGATTCCTTATCGAAGTTTTAATTTCCGATAGGCTGAAGTCAAGGTCTTTCCTATATGTCTCCCAGTCCGTTTTCCTGGGGTTCCTATAGGCCATGGTCTGTCTGGTTCCCATTTCAACCTTGAATTTAATATACATGTGATCTGATGAGGATGGCTCCAGGACCACATGCCACTGTTTGACGTAACTTCCCATCATCATGGAACCAAAAGTTATGTCAATTACTTCTTCCCTTCTACTATTCCTGAATGTAGGTTCATCACCCCTATTCAGGATCTCCAAGTTGTTAGATAGGAGAAATTCAAGAAGGTGCTCACCTCTACTGTTTGTGTCCTTGCTGCCCCACGATAGATTGTGGGCATTTGCATCACATCCCACCAACAGTTCGTCACCTTGCCGATGGCAGGCTCCTCATTTCCAAAGAAGGAGGAGAGCTGTCTTCGTAAGGAAGGTATGCTGAGGCCAAAACAATTTCCCTCGTGATACCTTCCTCACATTGCTGCATCCTGATGGTCACCAGGTCCCTGGAGCAAAAATCCATCATTGGTATGAAAGGTATTCCATTTCTAACATAAATGAATGTTCTGGAATTTTTTTTAGATTTCTGGCATAAATCAGCTTACCTCCAGTACCACCGAGGCCCGATACATCCCCTTTGTATAAATAGGGTTCTTGTATCAGGGCCACGTCCACCTCCTGTCTCCCCAGGCGACGGCTCAGGGCAGCAGTGGCCCCTTTACTATGCTGCAGGTTTATCTGCAGCACTTCCAGTCCCCATTTTGCTGCGATTATTGCCTTTAAGGTCTTTGATTACCCTGACGGCGACCTGCGAGAACCCTAAAAACAGTTTAAGGCCTTGCTCTCGCAATGCCTTCAGGGACTTCTCTCCGACCTTCGCCACCAGGGTTCGTCCTTCCGGAACGACCTTTTGGTTAATTACCCTCCAATCCTCTGTCGAGACTTTTGGGTTCTGGGCCCTTATTTTCTCGAACAGAGTCTTTGGAGAGACATCCTTAACGATCTTTGGTACCCATATTGATACATTTGCGGTCTTCAGGAGTTCGGCTGCTGTCGTGACCAGCAGCTTCGCATCCTCCCACGGGGATATCATGGGCACCTTGTACTTAAGTCATTCTGCTTAGTGCTCCCCCTCGCAGACAAAAATGAGGGCACCGCGATCAAGATAGACCCTCCTGAATTTGGGTCCTGGACCAGCGTCCCCCCCAATCTCTTCAAAGAGGGCCATCTGCACGAGCTCCTCCTGCTGCGAGGTGATGCTTACCAGTGGGTATCCTTCTTGAACAACCGCCACTCTAAAGACGGAGACTGCAGTACTATAGGTCTGTTTCCCTATTTCCTGCCTCAGCCCCTTAGGATCACGCTTGTCCAGAGAGGAGGGAGTCTTAGATTCCTCCCTAACCCTCTTGCCACCTGTCTTTGACGTCGAGGGGTCTGTGTATCCCCTTCGACCTGAGGCAGTTTCTTTTTGGGGGTCTTGGGCTCACGCCCTTTTGATTCCCTCCACTTATGTTTAGGAAGCCATTCTTTTCCTTCCTTTTGCTTCTGTTCCTTGAGAAGTTTCCTCCTCTGTGCCCCAGACAAGGCCTTAATCCTAATCTGGTCCAACTTCTCTGTTACAGTTCCCACTTCTTGCTCATGTCTAGACCCTGACTGAGAAGTAGGAGTGCACTCCATCGGTCCTGATCCCGATGTCTGCGTATCTGAGGTCTCAGATTGCCCCTCGGATTCTTTTAAAATAATTTTTTTTCTCCGTGTCCATCTTAGTCCCACGAGATTTGGGGATTTATATGGTCCACACCACGAAAACCCCGGGCGGTGCAAGGCAACTTACTCAGGGAGGTCGCCCGGTATCCCTGAGGCTCCGTTCGAGACACATCCACCCATGTGCCACGCACCCCTCAGCACGGGTCGCAATACACCTTGGGTTGGGGGGCAGTTTAACGTCGTGCCCGGGACGATCGTTAATAGATAGTGGGCCGGTTATCCTTTTAACCAGTTGACTGCTCTTCTTTTGGCGAGAGGGTAAGGCACTTCGTCTGGATTGACTAGACGAGCCGGTGTGATCGTGTTGGGAGACGTTCGCAGCCTACTTGCAAGTTTTGTTCTGCAGAGGAGCCATATCTCCTGTACAAGGTGACATGTAAACCTATGTTCATCCGTGTCGATAAGATTGCAACTTATGCAGTTTGGCGTTTCTGCCAGGTGAATATTGTACAACTTGGAATTGGTCGGGAGTTTTCTGTTAATTGCCAAGTACCATGTGGACCTCACGCTCGTTGGTAAGTTCGCGTACTGTACGTTTCTCCATATTTTGTGCCAGTTATATTCCTTGTATTTGTTCTCTATTATATTTCTCTGTTTGTTTTCCATCATCACGTTGTATACTTCTATAGCTTTGTACAGATCTTTCTCGGGAATACGGCGTTTAATGTAGCTATACTCCAGAAGAAAATGCTTGAGCTGAATGAATGCAGTCGGAATGTGGCGTACATCCATGTGCCTCCATGTTATCCGGAGCTATTTCTTATAGTAAGTGACCCACAAGTGCGTTAGGCGATCTTTGCCACAGTTTATATGTTTTGCTAAGATACAAAGCTTGGGCCTTGACATAGATGTCTGTCAAGTTAAGGCCTCCCTTTCCCGTTGCTAATGTAAGAGTATGATATTTTACTTTAAATACCTGTCCTCTGCTTACAAAGTGGCCGAGCGCTGCTAGCATTTGTTGCGCTATTGTGCGAGGTAGCGGTAGCACTGAGCAACAAAGTTGACTTTCGAGGTGATATATTTGTTTGCTAAATGTACTTTTTGTATTGCATTTAGGTTTCGCAAAACATATTGCTGTGTGCTAGCTCTAATTTTTTCCAGCAATATCTTGTAGTTGAGGGCGGCACTGTTGTTGATATTGCGCGTGAATTCGATTCCGAGGGTTTTGAGTTTGTTCACAGGTTTTATGTGCTCACTGCCAAATTCTATCCCTCGTCCGATATTCAAAATTCCCGACTTCTGCCAGTTTAGTTGGCTCCTAATGCGGCGGCATATCGAGATACATTGCGAAGTGCGGTTGCTAGCTCGCTTTCGTCTGTAACTACACAACTGACTTCATCCGCGTACGCGTGGCAGACTATTTTCTGGCCATGTAGCTGTAATACTCGGAGTTCTTGTGTGAGCGTGAACAGGAGAGGTTCAAGCGCTAATGCAAAAATTGCCATAGACATGGGGCATCCCTGTCGGACCGAGCTCTTTATAGCGATCGGCCTGCTGAGTTGTCCGTTGATACTGAGTTTGGACGTACCGCTAGTCAGTACGTTTTTAATAGTGGTTACAACTTTTTGCGGAAAATGGGCTTGTGTTAATGTTCGAAAAAGATACGATTGGTTGACTGCATCAAAAACTTTCGCAAAGTCGAAAGACACGATACCACACTTGATATCATAGGCATCTGCGGTTGCGATAATATCGCGGTAGTCGCTTAATGTGTGATACATACTTCTGTTTATCCCTACACTTGTTTGATAGGCTCCCGTTATGGTCGTGATGACTGAATTTAATCTTTGCATTATTACTCTTGCAAAAATTTTACAATCACTATTTAATAGTGTTATGGGTCTAAAATTCTCGATAGTCTTCCCTCCTGAAGTTTTGGGGACTAAGACCACGGTGCCTTCACAGAACTCTTTCGGGATTTCGTTAATATTCATTAGTTCATTACATACTAATGTCATCTTACTGGCTAACTGTTGTCAAAAATTTGATATAGTTCTGCAGGTAGGCCATCAGGGCCTGGGGACTTATTTTTCGAGCTTCTTTGAATAGCGCCTATGACATCTTCTTCTGTTATCTCTGCGGCGAGTTCTTCCGCGTCCTCAGGACTCAGTCTTCCCGACAAGTTCGACGTAATGGTTTCCTGAGCTATTTCGTCTGTTGGTTTGTCGGCTAATAGTGCTTTAAAATGTTTGTGCACTTCTTCTCTTATTCCCACTTGTTCGGTCAATAGTCTTCCGTCAACAGTTTTCAATTCTGTCAAAATTTTTCGGTTTTTCCGCTTGATTTCCTGTATGACATGAAACATAGACGTCGTTTCCTCTTGTATCGTACTTTGCAGTCGCGTTCGAACTGTGCATACTTCAAGCTGTTGTCGCTTCAGCGTTAATAATTTGGCTTGTATTCGTTTTATCTGTCTGTGATTTTCGATTACAGTTGCGTCTTGGTTATATAATTCTCGAAAACATTGACAAAAAAAATCTACAGACTTCTTCTGCCATGCACGTTTTTCGCGAGAGTAAGTTTTTAAAGTTTATATTATCGCCGGCTTAGCACACTTCATCTACCAAATAACAGCGGAGTTGTATCTTGGAAACTTCCTCTCACATTCTGCCCACGTACTACAGAAGGTTGCGCGGCATCCTGGATCGGAACGAAGAGCATGGTCCATGGTCCTTTCCTTCTGTAGATCCCTTGTTTCGCAAGGTTTATAGTGCATATGTACGCTACGTGGTCAGAGAATATGGTATGCTATCTCTCGGATTGTAAAATGTGGTCACGCAGATTAGATGCTACATGAATTCTATCAATACCGGTCGCAAAGTGACCAGTAACATGGGTGAAACCGGGTCTATCACCGTGTTTTTAAAATGTTTCAAATGTTTGTATAGCTTATGGGACTTAACTACGGGGTTATCAGTCTCTAAACTTACAAACTACTTATGAACTAACTAATACTAAGTACGGCACAAATATCCATGCCCGAGGGGGGATTCGAATCCCCGACCGCAATGGCCGTGCAGACCGTGACTGGAGCGCCTCAGTCCCCTCGGCCACCGCGGCCGGCACCGTGTTTTTCCTCCCACGTATCAATTAACTTTAAGTCTCTTACAAACTTCTCTAACTCCATTGATTTGTTAAAATTCGGCGTCTGGTCTTTCGGATTAAGGACGCAGTTAAAATCACCCACAAAAATTGTTTGTGAGGAACGCGGTAAAAAGAGAGGGACTATGTCTTCATTGAAAAACTGTGCTCTTAGGCATTTATTACCTGTTACAGAAGGAGGGTGCACGTTAATAAATCGGGTACTGTTCACAGTGAAGGTTATACCTCGGCAGTCTGGCAGTTTCTCGACATTTGCAGTTTGTATCCCTTTTTTAGTCAATATTGCTGTACCAAGGCCATTGCCCAGTCCGGGATTCATTATAACATTCTAGCCAGTGATGCGATCTAAAGGAATCTCAAAACGTTCAAATGTTTGTATAGTTTATGGGACTTAACTACGGGGTCATCAGTCCCTAAACCTACAAACTACTTATGAACTACTTACGAACTAGAACGGCACAAATATCCATGCCCGAGGGGGGATTCGAACCCCCGACCGCAGTGGCCGTGCAGACCGTGACTGGAGCGCCTCAGTCCCCTCGGCCACCGCGGCTGGCTAAAGGAATCTCCTTTACCTCTTGCAAACATACTATGTCAAGATCGACTGCGTACAGAAAGTCTTGGAGATTTCGAAATTTTAGCGCGCTGCTAATTCTGTTAATATTTAGAGTCGCGATTCTGTACGCCTGAAAAGACATGTTTGCTAGGTCTTCCTCACTGTTGGTGTTGTATTACGATGTTGGCCACTTCTATTTAATAGAATTCCGGGTCGTCCTACAGCAGGATTGCATCATTTTGCGGGTGTTGGGACTTCACCAATCCGGATGCGGACGACGCCCTTCCTGCATCCTCTCCATGTTCCGCCATTTCTGTATCGTAAGTGCAGACTTCAGCCTCGGCTGTACATTCTCTCGAAGTCTGATGTTTCTGCATGTCTTCCTGTGTATTTCCTGACAAGGCGGTCTCTCTTACTTTGTCATAATCCGTCATCTTTGTACATTTTGTTGAAGTCTCAATTTCACAGTGGTGTTCGATATTGGCTGTTTTCGATTTTTTCGAAATTTGTCGCTTTGCGGAAGAAGTTTCTTGCGAATTTTCAGTCAGTTTTTGGGCAACCATTTTTGCGTTGTCACGCAGAATTTGTGCGTTTTTTGCGCCTCCCTGATGAGCTCTCCTGCGTTTTTGGGTTTCTTTGCGGACCAGTCTGTACTCTGATTATCGTCGGTCTCAGACATCTCAACGAGGATGTCCTTATGATTGATGCCCTCGTCGCGATATTTGTCGAATCCTTCCGTGTGGTTTTTATCATGCTGTTCTGTATGTTGACTACAGTGTCGATTGTTTGGAGTTGCGATATGGATAGATTCTGTAATAACGTCGTCCATAGGTTCCTTTACGTCTTTAAGGTCACCGTCTTCCTAGATTCGAATCGATTAATACTTGTTCCATAGATCATATATACGATATTTCGTAATGATGTGGAACGTGTCAGTTTAGTAAATGTTGTCAGTTTGGTAAATGTTGTCAATATGTTAAAGATATTTTATTTACATTTTTGTATTTATATTTCTTTAAGTTTTATCTAAAAATTCATCTGCATTGTAGAAGGAGTTGCCATTTATTTTTAAATACTAGTTGGCTAGCTGTCATACTTTTGATGCTGCTTGGTAAGTGACCGAAGACTTTTGTGTCAGCACTCTGTACCGAAGTTAGATTTAACCTTGAATATTGAATACCACCCTTTCTCCTAGTGTTGTAACTATGAACACTGCTATTACTTTTGAATTGGCTCGGATTGTCAATAACAAATTTCATGAGTGAATATATATATATTGTGAAGCTACAGTGAAGATCGCCAGATCCAAAAATACGAGGGTCGTTTTTTAAGTAAGGGCCGTTCGCGCGTATAGTCCCGTATTTCGCGCGGACGCCGCAACAAGCCACCGCGCCACTTGCCGGCCTCCTTCCTGATGCCAGTTGCAGCTCTGTAGCTGGTGTGTACGCATCGCTGTGCTACTTTATAATGTTTACGATTATTGAATCGCCCGCCGCGTGTGAGATACGGTCAGTGATACGTTTTTTGACCACGAGAAGCCTATCAGCTGCAGAAATTCATCGTCAGTTAACAGACGTTTATGGCTCGAATGCAATGAGTGAAGGTAAAGTGCGTCAATGTGTTAGAGATTTTAAAAATGGCCGTCAAAACGTCCATGACGAAGAACGCTCAGGCCGGCCCTCTGTGATCACTGATGATTTGGTGGCTGCAGTCGAAACAAAGATTCGTGAGGACAGAAGATTCAAAGATTCACAATTTCCACTCTTTCTTCGGAATTTCCACAAGTTTCAAGATCGGTTTTGGACAAAATTGTGTCTTAAAACCTAAACTTTAAGAAACTGTGTTCTCGGTGGGTACCCAGACTCCTCACAGAGGACCACAAAGGGAAGAGATTTGCCACTTCATTGGACTTTTTGATTCATTACGAGGAAGAAGGGGACGACATGTTGAGTCAAATTGTCACTGGAGATGAAACATGGGTATCCCATATCACTCTCGAAAGCAAGCGACAATCGATGGAATGGCGATACACAACCTCACCCGTCAAGGTCAAAGCCAAACAGACGCTGTCAAAGTGCAAGATTATGGCAACTGTGTTCTGGGACTGGCGCGGTGTTTTGCTAGTGGACTTTATGCCACGAGGAACGACAATCAACTCAGACACCTACTGTGCAACTCTGAAGAAGCTCTGCAGAGCAATTCAAAAAAAAAAAAAAAAAAAAAAAAAAAAGCGCGGCATTCTGACAAAAGGAGTTTTGCTCCTGCACGATAACGCTAGGCCTCACACCTCTCAAAAGACTCGGGATTTGATTGATTCTTTTGGCTGGGAAGTTTTGGACCATGCACCATACAGCCCCGAACTTGCTCCTAGCGATTTTCACCTTTTCCGGTACCTGAAACACCATCTTGGCGGGCAGCGCTTCAATGACGACGATGAAGTGAAAGCGGCCGTGAACTCTTGGCTGTCAGAGCAGGCGGCCGAATTCTTTGAAGAGGGAATTTAAACTTAGTTGTGCGGTATGACAAGTGCTTCAATAAACAAGGCAACTATGTAGAAAAATAGGTAAAAGTGTGTAGAATCAGAAAATAAAAGTTTTTTTTACAAAAGTATTTGTATACTTAAAAAAAATAAAAACGGCCCTTTCTTAAAAACAACCCTCGTAAATGTCTGCAGGATGATCTTGGGTGGGCTCCAGCAATTATTCTGATTACACGCTTTTGTGCAATGAATACTTTTTTACTCAATGTTGAATTGCCCCAGAATATGATCCCATATGTAAGCAGTGAATGAAAATAGGCACAGTAAGCTAATTTACTGAGATGTATATCACCAAAATTTGCAGTGACCCTGATAGCATACATAGCTGCACTCAAACGTTTCAAGAGATCCAGAATGAAAATTCACTCTGCAGCGGAGTGTGCGCTGATATGAAACTTCCTGGCAGATTAAAATTGTGTGCCGGAACCGGGACTCGAACCTGGGACCTTTGCCTTTCGCGGGCAAGCGCACTACCGACTGTGCTATCCCTACACGACTCACGATGCCGCCTCACAACTTTACTTCCGCCAGTACCTCGCCTCCTACTTTCCAACCTTCACAGAAGCTCTCCTGCAAACACGCAAGACTAGCACTCCTGGAAGAAAGGATATGGTGGAGACATGGCTTAGCCACAGCCTAAGGGACGTTTCCAGAATGAAACTTCACTCTGCAGCGGAGTGTGCGCTGATATGAAACTTCCAATTGAATCCCTTGTCAATCCAAGGAGGGTCCCCCTTCTTTAACAGCGGAGTCATTCTGTGCGGTGTGTTGGCTACTACCTCCATTCTTGTTAGCAGAGGCGGATGTGGCCTCTATTCTCATGGATTATATGGGTGTGGTCGTTTCCTTGGAGTCACTGCGCCGGCCTCGGTGGCCGAGGGGACTAAGGCGCTCCAGTCACGGTCTGCACGGCCACTACGGTCGGGGGTTCGAATCCCCCCTCGGGCAGGGCTATTTGTGCCGTCCTAGTTCGTAAGTAGTTCATAAGTAGTTTGTAAGTTTAGGGACTGATGACCCCGTAGTTAAGTCCCATAGACTATACAAACATTTGAATTTGAATTTGGAGTGACTGCCGTCAACTGGTGCCGCATTGACGTTTAGTTCCGGCACGACGTTTCCGCGGACTGCCGCGACGTACGTCACAGGTAACTTAGACATCGCGCTAGGCCCGTCCCTCTCTCGTATCAGCAACTGCGCCACGCGCCGCTGAACGCACTGGGCGCGAACGTGTTCTGTCCACCCGCAGGCTGCGCAAGTTCTCGGTTGTCCGTCGTACACGACTATAGCTCTATACCCACAAACAGTGATGTACGAGGGGATGTGTTTCAGCATATCGATTTTCACTTTCCGTACACCATTCAAAACGGGGAAATTATGAAAACTAGACCACTTTTCAGCAACATTACTAATGACAGTTCCGTATTCTGGAGGTTTGACATCAATTTGTTCCGCTGATATTTCGAACGGTAACTCAAAAATACTAAGAGATCGTATACCCAGACTTGCATGCGCGACTCGAACTGTTCCTATGTTGCCATCGGAATGTTTGAATTTCTAAGTGTCACCGCAGGATGCAACTACTTGCTGAGATTTTTCTGAGCTCGTCAACTTCAGGTAAACAGTACTACTAACTATCGACAGGTGAATTCCAATCATGTCATCCGTAGAAAGTTTCATTTCTTCTTCTACAAAATTCTCAACTTCAACTGATCTAGGTCGTACAAAATTAGGATCGAAACTTATTTTCAACGTATCCTTTCATAGTTGTTGATCCATTACGCCATTCTGTAGCGAGGATGTAAACAAGAACGTCCGCACAGCATGGCCGCCGTACGCGGAATGCACGTATTTTCCCCGTTATATGAATTTTAATATAAATAGTAATGAATATGACTGTGTTGAAAAAAAAAGTGACGAACGGGACTCGATCCAGAGACCAACGTAGGGGAATCGGACGTTAACCACTTGGCTGCCGCCACTTCGTGACAAAAATGGCCACGCACCGGTACATTTGGTACATATTTGACGACCGACCGAAATTATCTTGAGATTTTCTCAACAACGCTTGAGAAGTACGCGCTACTGCTTACACATTTTGTTGTCCTCATGGAGTACTGCGAGTGTACGAAGTTTGCAGTAAATCCGCGTTCCAAACGTCGTGGCCTCCTCTTGTAAGTTGCAGAAGTATTCGGGTGGGTGTTATTATTCTCGTAGAAATATTCATTTGAGTCAAATAAAATCGTATGATTATTGATTTAAAAAAATTGAAACCTGAGGCAAAGGTTTGAAATCGATAGGCTGCACCTCTGTTGTGCTGTCTTTGACATGTCCAGTAAACCCTGTGCATGTAGATGGTTTGATCGATATAGAGTGGACCTGTTGAGGTAAGTGTAAGTAGTGTAGCGAAGTGGGTACGGCGCCACTGAGATTCGACTGCCCTCTGTTTTTCATTGGCGCCAGGTACCGTTACCTCCCCCCACCCTTCCACACTCAGACAATAGAGCTCTTCCCGGAACGAAAGGATGATTAACATCCAACATGTACTTGCAGTTAGTAGAACAATGATGCTGTTAAGGACGAATGGCAGAAAACAAGTAACTGCACATTGGACAATGCATTTGCCGGGAGCAATGACGACAACATCAAACATGATATTGCACATAACACAAGATTCTGAAATTTCATAAACAACCTGGCCTTCCAGGAACTGTCCCAGGTCCCCCCCCCCCCCCCCCCCCCCCCCGCACCTCTGGCACCGTCTAGTCTGCCTGCCGCCACAAGCAGACCCCAATTAATTTTTTAAATCCCAATTTGAATATCAATTTAATTGTGATAACCTATGATTTTGCATAAACAATTTTCCAGAAAGAACATTTCGTTTTCTCTTGTATATCGTCAGTGAGCAACAGTAAATGCCATGCTGTTTGTACGTAATGTTTAATAACAACAATTGTGTATAAATAATTACTAGTGATGTCAAGGGAACTGTATGTGCATTGAATTCACCTGAATGTGGTGTTAGATGAATTGCGGGGATGGAAGGGTGATGATGGGGCCAGGTAGGGACGTTGAATCACGAGTCCTGAGTTCGAAACCTGGTCAGAACCATCCATCACCTAATTATTTTTGCCAGGAAGAACCATCTATAATTTTCACCACTAATTGTCAGTACATTGAAATGCAAGTGAATGGATCAATTAAAAAAAACTAAGTACAGTCATTGACAGTTATTTTAAAACAATTGTAACTGAAGTCAAACATTTGGAACTATTAAAAAAATTCTTCAGTTTCTCCCGGCGTATTTGATAATAAAAATATCCACGGGCGTACTGCCGGTCTGTAGTGTCCAACGGGCACTATAGACCGGCAGTACACCCGTGGATATTTTGATTATTAAAAAATGTTACTTTTTCGGAATTAGTTTGCCACATAATGTCTCTAGGCAAAATAACTATATACTACACTTGATACTCTCTTCTAGGCAATGTAATACAATTAATCTTAATTGCAGCTTGTATGGTATGTACAGGTTACACACGAATGGTCCCAAAGCAAGATAATGGAGCTACTGTGCACCTCACCTTGCGCATGGGAAAATCCTCCATGAAGGCAACACAGTTGTTTGTTTATTGATTTCGGCATGGATGTAAGTCTTTCTTTAGGAAAAAGACGAAGACTTGAAGAATAAATTGACCACGAAGAACCTCATACTTCAAAACAGATGGAAGTACAAGGTACAATTGCTGCTCCTATTCTTAAGGTAATGAGTTCAGTGAAACATGTTGGCAATGTTAGCTATGGTGTTCCTTCTGATATTGCACATATTGGAGAACCAATAACAAAAGTTATTTTACAGGTATATGCAAAACAAAATAAAAGGGGAAGTGTAGCAGACTGGTTCAAGAGATTTAACTGGTTGCAGTATTCTGTGGAGAAAGATGTTGCTTTTGCTACCCTCACCAACAGTTTTTACTTCATCGAAGTAAACAGACTTCATACACTTCCCCAGGATTCAGGCACCATAATAATGTCACAGATTCAAAAACTAGTTTTCCGAAACATAAACAATCAAGTTTCTCACAAAAAAGCCATGGCGATGTAGCAAAACAAATTACAAAATGTTCAAATGTTTGTATAGTCTATGGGACTTAACTACGGGGTCATCAGTCCCTAAACTGACAAACTACTTACGAACTAGGACGCCCAAATATCCATGCCTGAGGAGGGATTCGAACCCCCGACCGTAGCGGCCGTGCAGACCGTGACTGGAGCGCCTCAGTCTCCTCGGCCACCGCGGCCGGCAGACAAATTACACAGAATATCTAAAATTAGCAGTGTTGGAACATTCATATTTAAATAAACATTAGAAAAAGCGTGTATTACTTGAAGTCTGTTATTGAAGTAATACAATTTCTAGCAGTGGAGCAGCCAGGATTTGGTTCTGGGGGGCTAATTTTTTTTTTTTTTTTTTTTTTTTTTTTTTTTTTTTTTTTTTCTTTAAATAAAGCCTATTGAATTTATTAATCTATGACTTATTTTTACACTTTTTATAATTCAACCAATTACACAACGAAAACAATTGCTCAAGAAATAAAATGAGTATGCTCGCATTAATTTGAAAGTAGCAGAGGAGCAATGTGGCAGAAATGGAGTGTATATAATTAGCTCGTAAAATAATTAAGCAGCTTCTATGTTACTAGCCAAAGAGAAAGGTCTATACAGTTTAATTAACATGAGACTCTATGTCTAAAAATTGAACTAAAATAACGTTATTGTTGTTCTTAAGATCCCACTCGGTGGCGCCGCAGACCTGCTACGCAGCGAGTCGCCGCATTTGAACAATCGGCTCGTAACTTCAGCATAGCAGTAACAATAGCGGCAGCATCAAAGCTCACAGTAACAGCAGCACACGTTCTTAGTGGCGGCATCACGTTGGCGACCCATTGTCACGTTCACTTGTGCTTGGCAAATTATAGTTACGTAGTGATTTATTACAAGTGTACTATTTCAAATTTCCGGTGCCGACCTGTTTAAAAAAAATTAAAACAATAAAAAATAATAAAATTTAAAAAAATCTTTGGGAGGTGCTGGGAAGGGGGGAGGCTTCAGCCCCATTACCTCCCCCCCCCCTCCCGTGGCTGCCGCTGGTTTCCGGTTTTAACGAATTGACTTTCCGTGGAAATTATATTTTGAAGGAAGAAAAAGAAGAAGTATTATTTCAGAGTCTGTTTGAATACACATGCACGAAAGATCCAAATCTGAAGGAGGCTATCAGTCACATCGCACAAAATACAACACACCGCTCACATTAAATTCGAAATCAAATAATTCAGGAATGGTTGAAGAAGTATCATGTTCCGTTGTTAAAGATATTAAGGAATCTGACGTGAACTGGTTTACTCTAATGGAAGATGGGACGAGGGATAAAAATAACCGCAAATGTACTGCAATAGCAAGACATCGTTAATGTGTAGTTGCTGACAATTATGACGACCGAAAACCTTGATTCAGGCACTTTAATGGAACTGACGTTAAATACCCTAGAGGAGGGTGCTCAAGTTTCAGCGGTTGCAACCAGAGTAGAAAAAAAAATTGAGTCGAAAAATAACGTATCTGAACTGCTATAATCATTGCTTGTATTTGATAGTCATCAGAACTATCTTAGAAATGACTTTCATTGGTTTTATTTTTTGCTCAGTGCATCTTCTTACACGAATTCTTCCACTATGGGAAAAAGGTGAGTCGTATTGTAGAAAAAGAACTGTCCCTTTTGGCCGGCTCTTGAAACAGCGTTGGCCACAAAACTTAGCAATTAAAAGATAATTATTCATCGATTTTGAAGGCTTTAGATAAAATTAAAAATTTCAGATTTGACGGTGACGACATTGCTAAGGGTGTCGGCAGTCAAGTGAGTCAGGATCACTTTGGATAACAGAATTGTCTTGGTCGTCACCAAAAAAATATTATTGTTGTTATATTAAGCTCGGGGTGCAGCCAAGACTGGAGGGCGTCATCTCTCTAGGGAAACTGGCCTCAGTATTCCAGGCGGAAATCACTGCCATCAGGGCGTGTGTGGAGGAGAATTTGAGTAGGTGCTACAAAGATCGTAGCATCTGTATCTATTCAGACAGCCAGGCAGCCCTGAGATCATTGGCAGATCCTGCAACAAGCTCTAAAATTGTTGCAGAATGTCACAGGGTTCTGATGGAGCTAGGGGAAAGCAATAGAGTAAACCTATTGTGGGTCCCTGGCCACTCGGGGATCAGTGGCAACGAATATGCCGACAGATTGGCCAGGATGGGGGCAGAGGCTCCATTTATTGGACCGGAACCTGTCCTGACAATCACCAAGGCAATGATCAAATTGGAGCTACGTAACTGGCTCAGAAGACAGCACGTAGAATATTGGACCAAAGTCCATCAACAAAAACATGGCAAGGTAATGATTCCAAAACCTTGTTTTAAAAGAAGCTCTGCAATCATAGGTCTGAACAGGAGAGAGATTAGACTCATGGTTGGATTGCCTGACAGGCCATGGGAATTTCAAAAAACACCTACATACAATGGGAATAACAGAAGAGGACCCTAAATGTAGGCTCTGTGATGACGGTGATGAAACTGCATCACATCTGATCTTCGAATGCATTGCATTGGAGAGTAAAAGGCACAGAACATTTGGGACAACCAGACCCGAAGAAAATGTGTCGAATAAAGAACTGGTAAAGGGACTCCTTGCACTGTTCAAGGGCATTTGTTGGCTTTACTAGACATACAGGGAGCGATACAGCACAATAAACTTAGATTCGGTGCGGGCAGTGGCGGGTTAGACCAAGACTGTTTTGGCTTCCCTGAAAAAATAAAATAAAATAAAATCAATATTAAGCTCGGTATAAGAAGTACAGACGGGGAATCTAAATATGAGTACCTGAAGAGGTTTGTGGTGGACGTTCTATGGCAGGGCTAGGGTTGCCAGTATTTGTTGCTAGCGATCCGGGACGTTTCTCTGAAACTTACTAATAACGACCGTAATTCGCCAATCATAAAGCGGGACGCTTTTCTTAACGTTAAAAAAGTGAAATATTTGTACAAATTACTGCTGTATTCAATTGATTTAGTAAATTAAATAAATAAATAAACACTTTGTACTGTAATTAATTTAATAAAACCTAAGGGAAGGCATTCAAATGGTAACATTTTACAATATTAGTACTGGAAACATAAGAATTTTTTTATTTTGAAACATTAATACGAGACACAAAATTGTCCACTGAAATACAATATGCTGAAGAGTAAATCTCGCCAATTTTGTTATCCTACACATAATATGTATCTGAATTCTAAGCTTTGCTGAGATCTTCCCGCTGTATGATGTATTCATAAAACTTAGAGTAACTCATTTCATAATTAAAAACACATTTAATTATTGCTTAGATCGATGGTACTTGTAATGTGATCCGTTCCTCAGTCCACTGCACAGTCACGAGAGAAAATACTCGGCCGGCCGTGGTGGCCGAGGTGACTGAGGCGCTCCAGTCACGGTCTGCACGGCCACTACGGTCGGGGGTTCGAATCCCCCCTCGGGCATGGATATTTGTGCCTTCCTTAGTGTTAGCTAGTTCATAAGTAGTTTGTAAGTTTAGGGACTGATGACCCCGTAGTTAAGTCCCATAAGCTATACAAACGTTTGAATGTTTTTGAAAATACTCGTTCCACGTTTGCATTATGCCCTGGAATACTGAAGATGAATTCACACAGATTCAGCAACTGTGAATACTGTTCTTCGCATCCAATCTGCCAAAAGAAATAGGTCCATTACTCCTGACACGATTTACTACCACAGTTATCGCAATTTTTGTTGATTTCTGATTCAGTAGACTGCTTTGAGTAAAGAAAACTAGTCAAAGAATAAGCTATCATCTACTGACAATCCTCTACCTTGTATAAATGTTATTGTCCTTGTCACATTCCTCCACTCAGGTTCTGTGTCCAACAACATCCATTTAAAAACGGAAAACTCACTGAGATTTGTTGACAATTTTTTGTAAATAAGCTGTACACTGTTCTGCCGGCTTCGGATCGCCCCTGAGAGGCCAGCAGACCAGCCAACACACTGAATGCACCGGTGGTCTACCTGTAAGGCGTTCCAGATAACACTGCCGAGGGGAACACACTTCATAGTAAACAACAACAAACAGACTAACCGGAACTAAATTTAAACAAATGTTCAAATGTTTGTAGAGCTTATGGGACTTAACTACGGGGTCATCAGTCCCTAAACTTACAAACTACTTATGAACTAGCTAATACTAAAGACGGCACAAATATCCATGCCCGAGGGGGGATTCGAACCCCCGACTGTAGTGGCCGTGCAGACCGTGACTGGAGCGCCTCAGTCCCCTCGGCCACCGCGGCCGGCGAGAAGCATGTGTATCATGTCTGAGATTAGTTCCTCTGAAAATTAAATTAAAACAATTTGGAATATTATTAAAAGGACGACAGGGCAACCAAGAGCACAGGAGGTGGGTATTATCATCAAAGCAAATGAAAAGTTTAGTATAAAAAAGTCAGAAGTTGAAAACATTTTTAATGATTACTTTTTAAATTTTGTAGAGAAAACAGGATATAAATGTTCATTAGAAGTAGCAAGGCAGTTAATGGAAGAAGCCATACATACACAATTTGATACAATTGAAATTTCATCCACCTCTCCTTCAGATTATTATTATTATTATTCTAGTTTTACAATGTAAGTACATTTTTCCAGTACCTATATTATATTACATTAAGTTACGAATTATTGTTCTCCACTCTTCTCTGTCCTCCCATAAGTCCTCAAGAATGTTGTTCTTCCTCATTCCTGACAGAACTTCCTGCATCCATGTGGTAGGTGGTCGACCCTTTTTTCTTCTTCCATTCGGTGTCCAGTCGAGTATGCATTTTGGAAGCCTTTCATGTCCCATTCTTCTGAAATGTCCATACCATTTTAGATGTTTGTGTTCGATGAATTCA
This sequence comes from Locusta migratoria, assembly GCA_026315105.1. Taxonomy (NCBI): domain Eukaryota; kingdom Metazoa; phylum Arthropoda; class Insecta; order Orthoptera; family Acrididae; genus Locusta; species Locusta migratoria. The sequence goes on along the minus strand of CM048755.1, from coordinate 49,934,219 downwards.
ATAATTGTATTTTTACATTTCATTTTTTTCTCTTATTACTTCATGTCTTACTCTTTCTCTGCTTGATATTCTTGATGAACGTCTACAGAAATCCATTTCTGTAGCTAATAATTTTGATTTCAGTTGCCATTTTGTTGTTCACACTTCTGAACCATATGTAATAATGCTCCGAACTGTTGTTTTATATATCCTAATTTTGTTATCTGTAGTCATGTGTTTGTCCCAGAGAATTCCATTCAACAAAGATATTGTCATCTTTACTGCATTTATTCTTGATCTAATTTCTTTTTCCTGTTTCCCATCATTTGTAATTTTCAGTCATAAATATTTATATTCCTTTGTAGTTCTTATTGTTCCCATCCCTTCTTCTAATATTAAGTCTTCATTTATTCCACCAATTACCATGTATTTTGTTTTATTCATGTTGACATTTAGACCTGCTTTTTATATTCCTAAATCAGCTTCCTGGTCATGTATTCTATGTCCTCATAGTCTTGGGCTATAATCAGTTGGACATCTGCAAATTGCAATGAATATATTGTTCTGTCATTTATTGGTATTCCCATAGTTTGAAATTTTTTCTTCCAATTCTGTAAGGTTATCTCTGTATATATTTTATACAATGTGGGTGACATGCTACATCCTTGACATAATCCTTTTTGACTTGGAATCCAGATGATAGAAATTTCCCAATTTTTATTTTTGAAATAGAATTTTTATATAAATTTTGAATTGCTTTTATTATGTTGGGTTAATTCCTACTGACAGTAAAGCTTTCCATAGATTGGGCAAAGGCACATTATCATAGGCTTTTTCTATATCTACGAATACCAAATGTATAGGTTGTGCCCGACCAACTTTTTTTCAATTATTTGTTGTAGGCAAAAAATATGATCAATTGTTGATCTTCCAGCTCTAAAACCTGCTTGTTCTTCAGCCTCCTTTTCTTTGTATTCTTGTTCTAAGAAACACTTAATAATTCTTCCATATAATCTACTGAAGGTATTGGTCACTGTTATTTCCCTATAATTTTTACAATCATCTTTCCTTCCTTTTATATGTATCACTGAAATATATCCTACTTTCAAATCATTTGGTACATCTTCCCCATTTAAACATCTTTTGGAAAGATTTCTTAACAATTCAATTAATTTTTCTGTTCCAAATTTTAATAATTCTGCGGGAATACCTCCAATTCCTGTAGCCCTTCCATTCTTTAAAGATTTTATTGCACTTTTAACTGTCTCTATTTCCAAATGAATGTAATTATCTGGTAGTTCATTTGTAATTTCATTATATTCAGGGTTTGCCAAGAATTCGTCTCTGTTTTCTGATAATAGATTTTGAAAATATTTTTCCCAAGAGTCATGAGTAATATACTTAATACATGTTTATTCTTTAGAATTCCTTCTTAAATTTTTTATTGTTTTCCATGCTTCTGAGTTCCTTTTGCCACCAATATAGGATTCTATTTTTTGACATGAATGTTCCCAAGCTTTGTTTTTTGTTTCTGCTACCTTTTTCCGGATTTTGGCTTGTTGTGCATTAAGTTCTATTTTATCTTGAACATTTCTGGTATTTAACCATTTTAAATACTTTTCTTTCTTTCATTTCACTTCTTTCTTGATTTCGTCATCCCCGTAATATAATGAATGGGTGGTATGTTTTTCATCTATTTCTCCTAATGCTTCTTTGGCAGATTCATGTAGTTTACTTATGACGTACTGATACTGATCTTCCGTATTATCAAACTCTGTTTCTACCAGTTTTTGTCTAGTCTCTTCTGATAAACAAATACTGTGCTTTCATTCTCAAAACTATTTAAATTATATTTAGTAATTTTTATTTCTGTTTGTAAATCTTCTATAGTACGATTTTGATTTTCTTCACTATTTTTTCCTCTGAAGGGGAATAAAAATTTGGAATTTACTAAATAATGATCACTATGAGTGACCCCTCTATATGCTCTTATATCATGCATTTTTATCCTTGTCTGCTGTTTAATTATAATATAATCTATTTTTGATTTTTGATTCAGTGTACCTTTATGCCATGTATATTTATGAATGTCTTTATGTTGATAAAACCATTTAGTATTTGTAATGAATTTTGTTCACAAATATCAATAAACCTATTATCATTATCATTCACCACATTTTCTCCAAATGGTCCTATAATTTTATTTCCAATTTTACTTCCTGTTCTACTGTTGAAGTCCCCTGCAATGATAATCTCCTTTGTTTTTCCAATATCCTCTATGACTCCATTTAATCTATTATAAAATTCATCTTTTTTACGAATTGGTTCATCTTCGCTTATTCCATATACTCCTATAAGAGTAATTTCGTTTTCCTGGATATTAATGTTAATTTTAATCAGATTTTCATCTATAGGTTCCCAGTTTGTGACCATTCTGTTGAATTTGTTTTTCATCAATATCGATATCCCACGTTTTGCTCTTTGATTTTTTTGGTACCCCACTATAGAAATGTGTATATGTTCCTATTATTTCAATGCCATGTCCTTTTTTCTTTGTTTCTGGGAGTACAACAATATCCTGATTTCTAGCTTCCATTTCTTTAATCACTTCTCCTACTTTATTTTGTAACCCTTGTACATTCCATACACCAATTAAGACAGTTCGTTTTCATAGCTTTCTTCGTCTTCTATTATATCATCATGCTGTAATCTTATAGTCTTTTTAACTGGTAAGGTTTTTTTCCAATGAATGGGGAGTTGGCCCTTTGCATTAACCCCCAACCTGGAGGGCCAGGTAATTTTTGATCAAGGTTTTCTTCCTTTAGCCTTTGGTAACCCAATACCTAATTACAAGGCAGTAGGTGCTAATTTTGGTCCACTCCGGGTATTTTATTTCCCCACCATATCTGGTGAGCATTCCCCTATCCGCCACCTGGGGAGGTGCCCGATGGGAGACTAGCAACTTCAGAAATTAGGAAAATAATAAACTCTCACAAGAGTTAAAGGTCACATGGAATTGATGTCATTTACACCAGCGTATTAAACGCTTGTTCCCAAGTGATAAGTAGGATTCTTAGTCATATATGTAATAGCTCTTTAAAGCAGGATATTTTCCGGATATACTGAAACATACTATCGTTAAACCTTTGCATAAAAAAGGGGATACGTCTGATGTCAACAACAACTACCGCCCCATCTCACTTCTAACAGCTGTATCCAAAATTTTTGAAAAAAGTTATGTATAGTCGAGTAGCTTCACATATTAATAAAAATAAAGTTCTAACAAAATGTCAGTTTGTTTTTTAAAAAAGCTTTTCAACAGAAACTGCTATATCATCTCTTCATGCCCTACAGAGATATAAGAAATTTTTTCCTCTCGATCTCAAAAAGAAACTTATACAAACGCTTGTAATTCCAATTATTGATTACAGTGATGTTATCTTGCAAGGTCTCTCTTGGGAAAGCTCACGACGTCTGGAACTAATCATGAATGCCTGCGTTCGATATATATGTAACATCCGTCTCTTTGATCACATTTCACCATCTTATAAGCAACTATCCTGGCTCCGTGCTGACAAGCGCAGAGATTTTCATACACTCTGTTTCCTCTACTCTCTTATCAACGTACACTGTCCCTCATATCTTTCCTCGACCTTAACACTCTTATCTGATCAACATAACAGAAATACTCGTTCCTGTCAGAGCAAAACCCTTTCTGTCCCTATCCATCACTCAGCCGGTTTCTCAAAATCCTTTTCAGTAGCAGGAACCAGGCTCTGGAACAATCTACCTCAGTACATCAGAGAACTGAATAACACTGCCAGCTTCAAACGACAGTTAATGGATTATCTACTAAAGCAATAATTACGCCAGTCTTTACTACCCTACGGTCCAGATACGTCACATCCATTCCTCCTCCCAGATATTCTCCGACTGCCATTGCTCTCGCCACTCGTTGGGATTTTTTGTGGTCTCTGAAAGGCTTTTGATTGTGTAAATCATGAAAATCTTCTATATAAGCTGAAACATTGTGGTGATAATGATTTCGATTTTGTGTGACTTTTTGGCTGTTAGACCCCACCAGCTGGGATCGTGTTCGGCCTGCGTGGTGCAAGTGTTTAGGTGACGCCACTTAGGCGACTTGCGCGTCGATGATGAGGACAACACAACCGCCAGCCCCCGAGTGGAGAAAATCTCCGACCCGACCGGGAATCGAACCCGAGTCTCTGCGTGGCAGTCTAACGCACTGTCCACCAGACAACGGAGGCTGGCAAATATTGTGGTACGAGTGGGACAGTGTACCACTGGTTTAAATCACACTTAACTGGAAGAGTGCAGACAGCTGAAATAAGCAGTTCACTGTTATTGTGATATAGAAGAAACAATAACTTCCTCTAACTGGGGTCCCGCAAGGTTCGGTCTTGGGTGCTTTGCCGTTCTTAATATATATTAATGACCTGCCATTACATATTCACGAATATGTCAAGCTAGTTCTTTTTGCTGATGATACAAGTATAGCTATCACGCCTGACAAACAGGAATTAACAGATGAAATTGTAAATGATGTATTTCAGAAAATTATTAAGTGGTTCTCTACAAATGGACTCTCAGTAAACTTTGATAAAACCCAGTATATACAGTAAATGGCACGACACCATTAATAAATTTAGACTTTGAACAAAAATCTGTAGTCAAGGTAGGATATTCAAAATTTTTAGCTGTTTGCATTGACAAGGGATTGAATTAGAAGAAACACATTGAAGATCTGCTGAAACGTTTGAGTTCAGATAATTATGCTATCAGGGTTCAAAATGTTCCAATGTTTGTAGAGCTTATGGCACTTAACTACGGGGTCATCAGTCCCCAAACTTACAAACTACTTATGAACTAGCTTATACTAAAGACGGCAAAACATCCATGCTAGAGGGGGGATTCAAACCCCCGGCCGCAGCGGCCGTGCAGACCGTAACTGGCACGCCACAGACCGCTCGGGCACTGCGGCCGGCGCTATCAGGGTCAGTGCAATATTTATTGATACACATCTCAATAAATTAGCTTACTATGCCTATTTTCATTTACTGCTTTCGTATGGGGTCATATTCTGGGGCAATTCAACATTGAGTAAAAAAGTATTCATTGCACAAAAGCGTGTAATTAGAATAATTGCTGGAGATTGCCCAAGATATTCCTGCAGACATTTATTTAAGGATTTAGGGATCTTCACTGTAGCTTAACAATATATATATATTCACTCATGAAATTTGTTGTTAACAATCCAACCCAATTCAAAAGTAATAGCAGTGTGCATAGCTACAACACTAGGAGAAAGGATGATATTCACTATTCAAGGTTAAATCTAGCTCTGACACAGAAAGGGGTTGAATTATGCTGCCACAAAAGTCTTCGGCCAGTTACCACAAAGCATCAAAAATCTGACAGATAGCCAACTGGTATTTAAAACGAAATTAAAGGAATTTCTAAATGGCAACTCCTTCTACACTTTAGATGAATTTTAAGATAAAACTTAAAAAATTAAAAAAAATAATAACAATAATTGAAAATTTAGAGAAACCTTAAAATATTGTCATGTATAGACACCATTTACTAAACTGACACCTTCCACATCATTACGAAATGTCGTATATATGACCCGTGGAACAAGTATTAATCTAATCTAATCTGCCCTTCTTCTGTTGCGTGACTGTGGGGTGGACGTGATTGGCTCAATAATGCTGTACTGCTTGTAAAGTCATGTGACTGTTATTGAACGAGTGCTGCTTGCACCCAGTATTTGAAACAAATAGAAATATTATCAGTAATTTTCTTATGTAGAAACGGCATATTTCAGCACCATTAGTAACGAAGTTAAGATTTTGCCAGTTTTCCTTCTCGGTTGATCATGTGCCGGTTTTTTTTCTTAAAAAGCGATTAAAACTGAAATCAATTAAGAACAAGTAAGTATGTAAAATCCCGGTAAGTTTTCTCATCCCTATTCCTCAGTTGTTTTTTTTTTGTGAAACTAAGAGGTAAAGCAGTCCGAACAATCCGAAGATTGGTTTGAACACCACAGTGCTTTACTATCCATGGTCCTGTTTGGAGGTAGTATGCCGTTACCAAGCCAATTATAGGGGGACCCACAGTTTAACATGGGTTCCGAACCATGGAGCTACTCGGTATTTTTCACATGAGCAATACTGCCAGAGGGGAAAGAAGTGGAAAGTGACAAATTAAAAATCCTAGGACCTGGCGAGGATCGAACCCGCGACCTTTCGATCTGTTGTGTAGCACGCTACTACTGTGCAACTGAAGCGCTCAAGTAAATAATTGCTGTAGTTACGCGATCTCCGGGATTTATCTTGCTACACCTGTTACACGTCAGCTGTGCCCTTATCGTGGGGACTACCACAGTGATACCATTCTAACGACTGAGATTCGTACTTAACACTAGAGATAGCAGTAGCATGCGGCAGTGCACTCCAGCTCCTCTCAAGAAATTTCAGCTAGCGACACTGTCATTTGCTTTACAGACTTCTGAGAGCTGGAATGGAATCTGAAAACAAGTCTGGAGCTATGAACAGAAAGGAATAAAAGAGTTAGAGGATTAAGTTTATAGAGCCCGGGATACTTTTCTAGCTACAACAAAAATCACTTTTGGATGCTCAGGCTGCAGAAATGGAAAACAGAAAGGATATATTGTTTGTTATTCTTTAATTTCAAATAATTTTATTTACTAAAGTGAATTTTTGGAAATAATGTCCATTTATAGCTTGATAATAATGAGTGTAGTATAGCCATGGAAGAGGTGTGGGCCAGATTTTACAGGAAAAATTAGGTGACAGGTACCAGGTCACAAACTTTTTCAAGAACAGCTCATGTCTTAGCCAGGTGATAGAGGATTTAGGTTTCCTGTGCAAAGATTTCACTAAACAAGATCATGTTGTGGTAGTGGGTGGAGTGGGAAACAGTATCGATAGGGATCGTGGCTACAGTATTGAGTGTGACCTGGTGAAAATAGCTTCTGCAACCACCCACACAAATGTTGGTCTGGTGCCTGGTTTCGTGCGACACGATCAGCCCCAGTTGAACCGCTCTGTCAGGAGGGTCAACATGGAGCTAGATCAGTTCCATAGGGCGGCCACTCTGTCAGACATTGGTTTGGTTACTGTTAAGGCTATAGACAGGTGGGACTTCACAAGGCATGGCCTACACCTCAATAGGAAAGGGAAGGGTAAACTGGCTGGGTTAATAGCAAAAACCTTAAGGGGGGACACTGCAATTCATGAATGTACCTTTTTTTAGGCTAAGACCAGGGTCCACTGGGAAGCTCAGGCAGGAATGAGCTAAAGATGCTCAAAACTCACATGAATCTGACAAAAGTAAAGTAAACAACAATGTTTCCATATTTCACCTAAATATTGGGTGATTAAAGCGTAAAGTTGAGTCTCACAAAAGTAAAGTAAAAAATAATGTTACTACCTTTCACCAAAATATTGGGGGATTAAAGAACGAAGTAGATGAGCTACTAGTTTGTTTAGATGACATATAATCAGAGAATGTAATAGATATACAATGCCTATCTGAGCATTACATTGTGACAGATATGGAAAAAGTAAACATAAGCAGTTACAAACTAGCAGCACACGTGAATAGAGAGAATAAGGAAAGAGGAGGAGTTGCCATCTATGTAAAAATTTATCATTGTGTAAAAAGTTTACAAACACGAAAGGTTTGTGTAGAGCAACATAAAGAAGCGTGTGCCTGTCAGCTTAAACTGAATAAAGGCCCTTCTTTTATAATTGTAACAGTATATAGGTCCCCTTCAGGAAACTTTCAGTTATTTTTGGAAAATTTGGATGCCTTGTTGTGCTATCTGTCAGATAAGGGAAAACAAATTATTATTTGTGGGGATTTCAACGTTGACCCACTAAAGGAATGTAATAGGAAGAATGACCTGGAAGTCTATTCAGTTCTTTCAATTTTTCATCTGTAATCGATTTTCCTACTCGGGTAGTAAAGGACAGCAGCACACTGATAGATAACTTTTTGATACACCAAGATAAGTTCAAAAACGTAAATGCTTGTCCTGTTGAGAATGGTCTTTCCGAACATGGTGCACAGCTAGTTAAAGTAAATGACATAGTTCCTCATTGTAATTCAAAACAGCCCTCCAAAGTTGTGCGTTCAGTTAACCATTCAACAATTAGAAATTTCAGGAAAATCTTCAGCAGTTAGACTGGAATGAAGTGTATTAAGATGCTGATGCTAATTTAAAATATAACTTATTTGATGATACATTTGTAAGAGTATTTGAAAATTGTTTCCCCAAGAATATAGTTAAATACAATGATAAGAAACCATGGTTTACTAAAGGAATAAGAATATCTTGTAACCGAAAAAGGAAACTGTATCTACCAGCAAGAAGGAGTAATGACCCAGAAACAGTCAAATATAATAAAAACTACTGTGCTACACTAAGAAAAGCTATTAAAAAGGCCAGAAGCATGTGCATCATGTCTGAGTTTAGTACCTCTGATAACAAAATTAAAACAATTTGGAATATTATTACCGGGGAGATAGGGCAATCAAGAGCACAGGGAGACAGCATTACCATAAAAGTGAATGAAAAGTTTACTTATTATTTTTCAAATGTTGTGGAGAAAATAGGATCTAAATGTTTATTAGAAGAAGCTAGGCAGTTAATGGAGCAGGCCATATCTACACAATTTGATACACTAGATATACCATCCACCTATCCTTCTGAAACTGAGAAAATAATAAATTCTCTCAAGAGTAAAAGCTCGCATGGAATTGATGGTATTTCCAGCATGGCAATAAAAGTTTGTTCTCAATAAGTAAGTTTCTTACCCACATATGTAATAGTTCTCTGAAGCAGGGTGTTTTTCCTGGTAGACTGAAATATGCTACAGTTAAACCACTGCACAAAAAAGGGGATATGTCTCATGTCAACAGCTACCGCCCAGTCTCACTTCTCACAGCCTCATTGAAAATTCTTGAAAAAGTAATGCATTTTAGAGTAGTTTCACACCTTGATAAAAATAAAGTTCTAACAAAATGCCTGTTTGGTTTTCAGAAAGGCCTTTCAACATAAAATGCTACATATACTTTGCCAATTCCCATGTAATTCAAGCTATTCTTGATCATCAGTAGATTAGATTAGATAAGTACTTGTTCCATATATCATGAATACAACACTTTGTAATGATGTGGAATGTGTCGGGTTAATGAAAGGTGTCTTTACTAATTATTACTTTGTACTAAATACTACATGACACAATATTTTTTTATTTCTTTTATTTTTTATAATTTTTTTATGTTTTTATTTTTTATTTATTTATTTAATTTTTTCAGACTTGATTGATTGATTTTTCCAAGGAAGCCAAAACAGTCTTGGACCAACCCGCCACTGCCCACACTGAAACTAAATTTATTGTGCGGTATTGCTCCCTGTATATCTACTAAAGCCAACCAATGCCCTTGAACAGTGCAAGGAGTCCCTTTACCAGTTCTTTATTAGACACAATTTCTTCGGGTCTGGTTGTCCCAAATATTCTGTGCCTTTTATTCTCCAATGCAATGCATTCGAAGATTAGATGTGATGCAGTTTCATCACCGTCATCACAGATCCTACATTTAGGGTCCTCTTCTGTTATTCCCATTGTATGTAGGTGTTTTTTGGAATTCCCATGGCCTGTCAGCAATCCAACCATGAGTATAATCTCTCTCCTGCTCAGATCCAGGATTGCAGAGCTTCTTTTAAAACATGGCTTTGGCATCATTACCTTGCCATGTTTTTGTTGATGGACTTTGGTCCAATATTCTATCTGCTGTCTTCTGAGCCAGTTACGTAGCTCCAATTTGATCATTGCCTTGGTGATTGTCAGTACAGGTTCCGGTCCAATAAATGGAGTCTCTGCCCCCACAATAGGTTTACTCTATTGCTTTCCCCTAGCTCCACCAGAACCCTGTGACATTCTGCAACAATTTTAGACCTTGTTGCAGGAGCTGCCAGTGATCTCAGGGCTGCCTGAATAGATATAGATGCTACGATATTTGTAGCCCCTACGCAAATTCTCCTCCACACACGCCCTGATGACAGTGATTTCGGCCTGGAATACTGAGACCAGTTTTCCTAGAGAGATGACGCCCTCCAGTCTTGGCTGCACCCCATATACCCCGGCCCCAACACCTTGGTCCGATTTTGACCCGTCAGTGAACCAGACAATATCCCCCGTACGGTGTCTAACTATTTTCTCCCACTGCTCCCTACTTCCAATTGTTACACTGAAAGGCTTGTTGAAGCAGTATGGGGTTATAATATAGTCGGCTGGCATTTCCTCAATCTTTCCTATATTTACCTCACTCACTATTTTAGTGTGTGATTCTGGATATCCCAAAGAGTTCCAGTTGTTGCCAGATTTGAGTCTGTATGCACCAGCCGCTGCCTCCATCTTGACCCAAAGGTGTAATGGGGACATATCCAGCATGGTTTCCATCCCAGCAGTTGGTGTGCTGCTAATTCCGCCTGTTATGGCTAAGCAGGCTAATCTCTTCACCTTACCAAGCTCCTTAGCAGCAACCTGCTGTTCTACCTTCTTCCACCACACGACCGCCCCATAGGTGATCCTGGGTCTAATCACTGTGGTGTCTATCCAGTGCATACCCTTGGGGCTCAGGCCCCAATTTTTGCCACAAGCTCTCCTGGTACTCACAAGAGTACCTTTTGCCTTGGAGCAAATATTCCTGATGTGTGGGGTCCATGTCAGTTTCTCATCTAGGGTAACCCCTAGATATTTCACTGTCCCCTTCACAGGTAGGGCTTCATTGAAAAGCTTTAGATTCCAACTTGAATGTTGTATATGCTTCTTTGTGAATGGTACAACAACAGTCTTCTTAGGACTAACCCCCAGATCCTGTTTTCTGCACCAGTCTTGCACAATATCCAAAGCACCTTGTGCCATATTCTTTACTGTGTCAGCAAATTTGCCAAGTATTACTATGACAAGATCATCTGCACATCCTTGCAAAAGTACTGCCTAGAGTTTAATTCTCCAATGAGATCATTCACCACTAGATTCCACAATAAAGGGGAAAGAACTCCTCCTTGCAGGCAACCTCTAGTGGTGTTGATTACCATTTTTTCATTCATCATGGTAGCTTTTACCTTTCTTCCACTGAGCATGGCCCTAGTCCACCTACATATAGTGGTCCCTAGGTCATGCACCTCTGCTGCCCTAACCATGGAATCGAAGGTAGTGTTGCTAAAAGCCCCCTCGATGTCCAGGAAGATACAGAGGTCTATTTCCTGAAAGTGTAGTGCTTTCTCCACCTTCCCAACGAGTTGGTGGAGAGCTGTCTCACATGATTTACCTGGCTGATATGCATGTTGGTTTGAATGTAGAGGAGCCCTACTTAACCTCCTTTCTCCAACATGCACATTAACCAGCTTTTCCAATGTCTTAAGAATGAATGAGGACAGGGTGATTGGTCTCATATCCTTGGCCTTGGTATGATCAATTCTCCCTGGTTTAGGAATGAAGACAACATTCACTGCCCTCAAGGCATCGGGAATGATTCCTGCTGCTAGGCTAACCATGAATAACCTGCATAGGAATCTAATAAGATTTTCTCCCACTTGTTGCAGGAGAGCTGGGAAGATTCCATCGGGGCCAGGTGACTTGAACGGTTGAAATGTTCCCACCGCCCATCGGACCTTACTGAGATCGACACACTCCTTGGCCAAATCCCAGTCCTCTTTGCGAATACCTGAGAACCTTTGTCTTTCAGGAATCGCATTCTGGTCTGAGTTATCCCCCAGAGTATATTGAGGAAAGTGAGTCTTGAGGAGCAGTTCCAGCGTTTCATGTGCTGTTTTTGTATACTCCCCATCTTCCTTCCTCAAATTTCCTCCTGGATTAGTTGGTACCCTAGTGAGGATTTTATGAAGTCTCCACTTCCTCACAGAATACCTTCCAGGATGCCTCCTTTGCCCGTATGATGGCAAGGTTGTTTTTCAGACTTACTAATTTATATCTAAAAATTCATCTATAGTGTAGAAGGAGTTGCCATTCAGAAATTCTTTTAATTTATTTTTAAATGCTAGTTGGCTATCTGTCAGGCTTTAGATGCTGTTTGGTAGGTGACCAAACACTTCTGTGGCAGCATAATTCACCCCTTTCTGTGCCAAAGCTAGATTTAACCTTGACTAGTGAAGATCATTCATTCTCCTAGTGTTGTAGTTATGTACACTGCTATTGCTTTTGAATTCGGAGGGATTGGTAATAACACATTTCATAAGTGAATATATATACTGTGCAGCTACTGTGAAGATCCCTAGCTCTTTAAATAAGTGTCTGCAGGATGTTCTTGGATGAGCTCCAGCAATTATTCTGATTACACACTTTTGTGCAATGACTACTTTTTTACTCCGTGATGAATTAAACGAGAAAATGATGTCATACGAAAGCAGAGAATGAAAATAGGCATAGTAAGCTAATTTACTGATATGTATATCACCAAAATTTGCAATTACCCTAATACCATAAGTAGCTGAACTAAACGTTTCAGCAGATCTTCAATGTGTTTTTCTCCAGTTCAACCACTCATCAATTCATACACCTAAAAATTTTGAATATTCTACCTTTGCTACAGATTTCTGCACAAATTCTATATTTATTAATGGTGTCATTCTATTTACTGTACATAACTGTATGTACTGTACCGTGTTTTATCAAAATTTAATGATAGTCCATTTGCTGAGACCCACTTAATGATTTTCTGAAAGACGTCGTTTACAATTTCTTCAGTTAGCTCTTGTCTGTCAGGTTTGATAACTATACTTGTATCATCAGCAAAAAGAACCAGCTCTGCATCGTCATGAATATTGAATGGCAAGTCATTAATATATATTAAGAACAGCAAAGAACCCAAGACTGCACTTTGTAGCAACCCATTTTTGATTGTTCCCCAGTTTGAGGAATCGGCTTTTTTTTTTTTTTTTTTTTTTTTTTTGCATATTATGTGAATTACTTATGTCAACTTTCTGCACTCTTCCTGTTAGGTATGATTTAAACCATTTGTACACTGTCCCATACATACCACAATACTTTTAGATTATCTAGAAGTATTCCATGATTTACACAATCAAAAGCCTTGGAAAGATCACAAAAAAAATCCCAACAGGTGATGTCTGGTTATTCAGAGCATTTAATATTTCATTGGTGAAAGTGTATATAACATTTTCTGTTGTAAACCCTTTCTGAAAACCAAACTGACATTTTGTCAGAACTTTATTTTTACCTATGTGTGAAACTAGAATACATTACTTTTTCAGGAATTTTGGATAAGGATGTCAGAAATGAGATTGGGTGCTAGTTGTTGACATCAGACGTATCCCCTTTTTTGTGCAGTGGTTTAACAATAGCATATTTCAGTCTATCAGGAAAAACTCCCTGCTTCAGAGAACTATTACATATGTGGCTAAGAATCCTACTTATTTCTTGAGAACAAGCTTTTATTAACCTGCTGGAAATACCATGAATTCCATGTGAGTTTATTATTTCCTTAATTTCAGAAGGAGAGGTGGGTGGAATGTCTATTGTATCAAATTGCGTGGGTATGGCTTACTCCATTAACTGCCTAGCTTCTTCTAATGAACATTTAGATCCTATTTTCTCCACAACATTTGAAAAATAATTAATAAAATATTCTCTACTTCTGGCTTGTTAGTTGTAAACTTTTCATTCAGTTTTATGGTAATGCTGTCTCCCTGTGCCCTTGATTGCCCTGTCTCCTGGTAATAATATTCCAAATTGTTTTAATTTTGTTATCAGAGCTATTAATCTCAGACATGATGCACATGCTTCTGGACTTTTTAATAACTTTTCTTAATGTAGTACAGTAGTTTTTATTATATTCGACTGTTTCTGGGTCATTACTCTTTCTTGCTGTAAGATACAGTTCCCTCTTTCGGTTACAAGATATTCTCATTCCTTTAGTAAAACATGGTTTCTTATCATTATATTTAACTATATTCTTGGGGAAACAATTTTCAAATACTCCTACAAATGTATCATCAAATAAATTATATTTTAAATTAGCATCAGCTTCCTAATACACTTCATTCCAGTCTAACTGCTGAAGATTTTTCTGATATTTCTAATTGTTGAATGGTTAACTGAACGCACAACTTTGGAGGGCTGTTTTGAATTACAATGAGGAACTATGTCATTTACTGTAACTAGCTGTGCACCATGTTCGGAAAGACCATTCTCAACAGGACAAGCATTTACGTTTTTGAACTTATCTTGGTGTATCAAAAAGTTATCTATCAGTGTGCTGCTGTCCTTTACTACCCGAGTAGGAAAATCGATTACAGATGAAAAATTGAAAGAACTGAATAGACTTCCAGGTCATTCTTCCTATTACATTCCTTTAGTGGGTCAACGTTGAAATCCCCACAAATAATAATTTGTTTTCCCTTATCTGACAGATAGCACAACAAGGCATCCAAATTTTCCAAAAATAACTGAAAGTTTCCTGAAGGGGACCTATATACTGTTACAATTATAAAAGAAGGGCCTTTATTCAGTTTAAGCTGACAGGCACACGCTTCTTTATGTTGCTCTACACAAACCTTTCGTGTTTGTAAACTTTTTACACAATGATAAATTTTTACATAGATGGCAACTCCTCCTCTTTCCTTATTCTCTCTATTCACGTGTGCTGCTAGTTTGTAACTGCTTATGTTTACTTTTTCCATATCTGTCACAATGTAATGCTCAGATAGGCATTGTATATCTATTACATTCTCTGATTATATGTCATCTAAACAAACTAGTAGCTCATCTACTTCGTTCTTTAATCCCCCAATATTTTGGTGAAAGGTAGTAACATTATTTTTTACTTTACTTTTGTGAGACTCAACTTTACGCTTTAATCACCCAATATTTAGGTGAAATATGGAAACATTGTTGTTTACTTTACTTTTGTCAGATTCATGTGAGTTTTGAGCATCTTTAGCTCATTCCTGCCTGAGCTTCCCAGTGGAACCTGGTCTTAGCCTAAAAAAAGGTACATTCATGAATTGCAGTGTCCCCCCTTAAGGTTTTTGCTATTAACCCAGCCAGTTTACCCTTCCCTTTCCTATTGAGGTGTAGGCCATGCCTTGTGAAGTCCCACCTATCTATACCTCAACAGTAACCAAACCAATGTCTGACAGAGTGGCCGCCCTATGGAACTGATCTAACTCCATGTTGACCCTCCTGACAGAGCGGTTCAACTGGGGCTGATCGTGTCGCACGAAACCAGGTACCAGACAAACATTTGTGTGGGTGGTTGCAGAGGCTATTTTCACCAGGTCACACTCAATACTGTAGCCACGATCCCTATCGATACTGTTTCCCACTCCACCCACTACCACAACATGATCTTGTTTAGTGAAATCTTTGCACAGGAAACCTAAATCCTCTATCACCTGGCTAAGACATGAGCTGTTCTTGAAAAAGTTTGTGACCTGGTACCTGTCACCTAATTTTTCCTGCAAAATCTGGCCTACACCTCTTCCATGGCTGCTACCTAGCAACAGAACTTTCTTCCTACTTTTTTCGAATCCGATGGTTTCCTGATGAAGTTCTGTTGCATCTTAACTACTCCTACTTCTACTGGAGCCTCTTACTTACTCAACTGTGATAGCAGGGCAAATCTATTGCTTGTGCCAATTGCAAAACTGTCAGACACTGTTCTCTTTCTCTGGACCCTGTTTCCAGCTACCATTTCCCACCTCTGGTTACCCTCCTCCCCCCTTAACCTTATCAGTTCCTCCCTAGCTCTATCCAAATTAGCCTGAATGCCTCTAATCTTCCCCTCCTGTTCTGCCATTTTCCTACCTCTTGAGCAAAGCCTGCAAAAGAATGGTAGAGTTTCGTTTGTTTCCCCAACTCCCACACTGCTACCTCCCCAATGAAACCACCTGTTGCAACAGCTGTATGAAACCCCTAAACTAACTTTTCTACGGCAGCTCACATACTTGGAATTCACGATTGTTTACAAATTAATTACGAGATTTACTTAATTGATAACGATAATATATATATTAAACACAAATATAATTATGGATTAGACACTGATATGTATGGAAACTATTAGAAAATGCAGTTAAAACTGAGGTGTCACGCTAAATTTGCACCCTCGGAATTAGGCCTAAAAGCAGTAAGTAAACAAAACCGACTTTTCGCTGTTACTCAAACAATAGGCAAATAAAAGAAAAACTTTTATTGGTGGGTTTTAAGAGCACGTCAGTGAACGTATTTAATTAGTTAAAAACGTTAAATTACAATTTATTACTAGCTAAATTACTTATCTTTTGCGAGCACTCTTCAACAGCACGTCCGACATTGCGCAGGTCTGCCAACTATCAACCCATCATGTGTATTCATGCTGCCTGTGGCAAACGAGTGATAAAGTTGCAGTAATGACAACGCTACATGAATACGATGCTTCAGTTTCTCCACATCTGGAATAGGATCTGTATACAAGTACTTTTGAGATGGGCCCAAAACCATAAATTACACTCCTGGCCATTAAAATTGCTACAGCACGAAGATGACGTACTACAGACGCGAAATTTAACCGGCGGGTAGAAGATGCTGTAATATGCAAATGATTAGCTTTTCAGAGCATTCACACAAGGTTGACGCCGGTGCTAACACCTACAACGTGCTGACACGAGGAAAGTTTCCAACCGATTTCTCATACACAAACAGCAGTTGACCCGCGTTGCCGCTTGTTGTGATGCATTGCGTAAGGAGGAGAAATACGTACCATCACGTTTCCGACTTTGATAAAGATCGGATTGTAGCCTATCGCGATTGCGGTTTATCGTATCGCGACGATGCTGCTCGCGTTGGTCGCGATCCAATGTCTGTTAGCAGAATATGGAAGCGGTGGGTTCAGGAGTGCAATACGGAACACCGTGCTGGATGCCAACGGCCTCGTATCACTATCAGTCGAGATGACAGGTATCTTATACGGATGGCTGTAACGGATCGTGCAGCCACGTCTCGATCCCTGAGTCAACAGATGGGGACGTTTGAAAGACAACAATCATCTGCACGAACAGCATGGACTATCAGCTCGGAGACCATGGCTGCGGTTACCCTTGACGCTGTATCACCGACAGAAGTGCCTGCGACGAACGACGAACCTGGGTGCACAAATGGCAAAACGTCATTTTTTCGGATGAATCCAGGTTCTGTTTACAGCATCATGATAGTCGCATCCGTGTTTGGCGACATCGCGGTGAACGCACAATGGAAGCCATACTGGCGTATCACCCGGCCTGATGGTATGGGGTGCCATTGGTTACACGTCTCGGTCACCTCTTGTTCGCATTGATGGCACTTTGAACAGTGGCCGTTACATTTCAGATGTGTTACGACCTGCGGCTTTACCCTTCATTCGATCCCTGGGAAACCCTACATTTCAGCAGGATAATGCACGACCGCACGTTGCACGTCCTGTACCGACCTTTATGGATACGGTAAATTGTTTGACTGCTGCCATGGCCAGCACATTCTCCAGATCTCTCACCAATTGAAAACGTGTGGTAAATGGTGGCCAAGCAACTGGCTCATCACAATATGCCAGTCACTACTCTTGATGAACTGTGGTATCGTGTTGAAGCTGCATGGATATCTGCACCTGTACACGCCATCCAAGATATGTTTGAATGAATGCCCAGGCGTATCAAGTATCTGGGTACTGATTTCTCAGGATCTATGCACCCAAATTGTTTGAAAATGTAATCACATGTCAGTTCTAGTATAATATATTTGTTCAATGAATACCCGTTTATCATCTGCATTTCTTCTTTGTGTAGCAATTTTAATGGCCAGTAATGTACATGGTATGAGATCCGGTGAACGAGCAGGCCATGAAAATGAACCTCTTCGTCCGATCCACTGACCAGGGAAGACACGATTCAGATGCATCCGGACGTTAACGGCGTGGTGGGCTGGAGCCATGGGAATAGCCAAGGCGGAGGGAGCGGTTTAGGGGTTCAAACCCCTCTCGAAATTTTAACGAAGCTAATATAAAGGGGGCGGAATTGGTCTAAAATGGGTTGCCGTTTAATCTCTATGTCAAATTACTGCCCTGTCAAACTATTAGGAACGGCTATTGTATGCAATGTGATCCTATTTTTTTCTTTTTCCCTTATTTTCTTTTAACAATCCTTCCGTTATTATGTTTGACTACTTTCTGTTTACTCAGAGTTATCCTGTTCGTTCAAGAGTTCATTATTGCCATAAAAAACATTTCTTCAATGGCACAAAGAGTTTACTAATAATGTGACTTGAGTATGCGATTAATGGAGCGTCTGGAACGACGTTCATTACATCATGACCTGGAACTGTTTCTTTATGTTTCAGGTTAAGTTTGATGGAAGAGGCAAATAAAATACTTGCGTTGTGTGTAAGCAGCTTGACAATAACTGCAAGAAGCAGAAAATATCCAAATTCATCAGTCGCGAACAGATTTTTCTGCATTCATTATTTCGAAAATAATTGCCATTACTGCAAATAGATTTATCCCACTGCGAGGGATGATAGTGCACTTCTTCGTCCGAAGAAAATCGACAGCTGTGGGTGTCTATTTTGACGTATGTTATTAAAATACACATGTACTTTTTTTTTCAATGTTCATTTGTTGAAGATCCTGGCTACGCCTATGTCTGGAGTACCAGAAGTAGCAGCCGCATCACTGGCACAGTACCACCCTATAGCCGGCCGCGGTGGCCGAGGGGACTGAGGCGCTCCAGTCACGGTCTGCACGGCCACTACGGTCGGGGGTTTGAATCCCCCCTCGGGGATGGATATTTGTGCCGTCCTTAGTCTTAGGTAGTTCATAAGTAGTTTGTAAGCTTCATGAACCACAGACATTGCCGAGGTGGGGTGGCTTGCGTGCCTCAACGATGCAGATAGCCGTACCGTAGGTGCAACCACAGCGGAGGGGTATCTGCAGAGAGGCCAGACAAACGTGTGGTTCCTGAAGAGGGGCAGCAGCCTTTTCAGTAGTTACAGGGGCAACAGTCTAGATGATTGACTGAGCTGGCCTTGTAACATCAGCTAATGTGGCTTGGCCACACAGTTACTGCGAACGGCTGAAAGAAAGGGGAAACTTCAGCCGTTACCTTTCCGGAGGACATGCAGCTCTACTGTATGAACATATGATGATGGCATCCTCTTGGGTAAAATATTCCGGAGTTAAAATAGTCCCCCATTCGGATCTCCGGGTGGGGACGACTCAGGAGGATGTGATCATCAGGAAAGACAATACTGGCATTCTACGGGTCGGAGCGTGGAATGTTAGATCCCTTAATCCAGTAGGAAAATTAGTAAATTTAAAAAGGGAAATGGATAGGTTGAAGTTAGATATAGTGGGGATTAGTGAAGTTCGGTGGCAGGATGAACAGGATTTCTGGTCAGGTCGGTAGTAGGACAAGGAAGGGAAGGGAAGATAGTAGGTGAATATGGTCTGGGCAAAAGGAATGAAAGAGGAAGCCGCCTGGTAGAATTTTGCACAGAACATAAATTAGTTATAGCAAACACCTGGTTTAAGAATCACAAAAGAAGGTTGTATACGTGGAAGAGACCAGGAGACACCGGGAGATACCAGATAGATTTTATAATGGTAAGACATTGATTTCGGAACCAGGTTTTAAACTCTAAGACATGTCCAGGGGCAGATATAGACTCTGACCATAACTTGTTGGTTATGAACCGTAGGCTGAAACTGAAGAAACTACAAAAAGGTAGGAAAATAAGGAGATGGGACCTGGATAAATTGAAGGAACCTGAGGTTCTTAAGAATTTCAGAGGGAGCCTTAGGCAACAATTGTCAGAAACGGGGGAAATAAAACAGTAGAGGAGGAATGGGTAAAATTGAGAGATGAAATAGTGAAGGTAGCAGAGGACAAAATAGGTAGGAAAGCAAGACCTACAAAAAATCCTTGGATATCACATGAGATACTAAATTTAATCGATGAAAGGAGAAATATAAAAATGCAGTAAATGAAACAGGCAAAATGGAGTACAGACGACTAAGAAATGAGATTGACAGGAAGTGCAAAATGGCTAAGCAGGAGTGGCTATAAGGCAAATGAAAGGATGTAGAAGAATGTATAGATAGGGGAAAAATAGATACAGCCTATAGGAAAATAAAAGAAACATTTGCAGATAAGAAAAACAGCTCTATGAATATCAAGGACACTGATGGAAAAACAGTTCTCAGCAAAGAAGGGAAAGCTGAAAGGTGGAAAGAGTATATAGAGGGGCTCTACAAAAGAAATGAACTTCGAGACAATATTGTAGGAAGGGAAGAGGATGTAGATGAAGATGAAATAGGAGATACTGTACTGAGAGAAGAATTTGTCAGAGCCCTGAAAGACCGAAGTCGAAACAAGGCCCTTGGAGTAGATGATATTCCCTCAGAGCTACTGAAGTCTCTGGGAGAACAAGCCATGACAAACCTGTTTCACCTGGTGTCTAAGATGTATGAGACAGGCGAAATACCCTCAGACTTTAAGAAAAATGTTATAATCCCCATTCCAAAGAAAGCACGTGCAGACAGGTGTGAAAACTACAGAACCATCAGTTTAATAAGACATGGTTGCAAAATATTAACACGAATTATATACAGAAGGATGGAAAAACTGGTAGAAGCCGACCTCGGGAAAGATCAGTTTGGGTTCAGGAGAAATGTAGGAACACGGGAGGCAATACTCACTTTACGGCTTATCCTAGAAGATAGATTAAGAAAAGGCAAACCTACATTTCTAGCTTTTGTAGATTTGGAGAAGGCTTTTGACAATGTTGATTGGAATAAACTCTTTCAAGTTCTGAAGCAAGCAGGAGAAAAATATAGGGAGCGTAAAGTTATTTACAACTTGTACAAAAACCAGACAGCGGTTGTCAGAGTTGAAGGGCATGAAAGGGATGCAGTGGTTGGGAAGGGAGTGAGACAGGGTTATAGCCTTTCTCCAATGTTATTCAATTTGTACATTGAACAAGCTATAAAGGAAAGCAAGGAGAAATTTGGTGAAGGAATTAAAGTTCAGGGGGAAGAATTAAAACATTGCGTTTTGCCGACGACATAGTAATTCTGTCAGATACAGCAAGGGACCTGGAAGAGCAGTTGAACGGAATGGACAGTGTGCTGAAAGGTGCATATAAGATGAACATTAACAAGAGCAAAGCTAGAGTAATGGAGTGCAGTGTAAAAAAAAAAAAAAACAGGTGATGCTGAAGGAATTAGATTGGGAAACGAAGCAATAAAGGAGGTAGATGAGTTTTGTTACTTGGGCAGTAAAATAACAAATGATGGTCGCAGAACAGAGGATATAAAGTGCAGAATGGCAGTGGGTAGAAAGGCGTTTTTGAAAAAGAGAAATTTGTTAACATCGAATATTGATTTAAGCGTAAGGAAGTCGTTTCTGAAGGCATTTGTATGGAGTGTTGCCTTGTATGGGAGTGAAACATGGACGATAAACAGTGTGGACAGAAAGAGGATAGAGGCTTTTGAAATGTGGTGCTACAGAAGAATGCTGAAGATTAGGTGGCGGACCGCGTAACTAATGAGGAGGTACTGAACAGAATTTGGGGAGAAAAGAAATTTCTGGCATACCTTGACTAAAAGAAGGGATAGATTGGTGGGACACATTCTTAGACATCAAGGAATTGTGAATTTAGCATTAGAAGGAAGTGTGTGGGGTAAAAATCGCAGAGGAAGACCAAGAGATGGATACAGTAAGCAGATTCAGACAGATGTAGGTTACCGTTCTTATGTGGAGATGAAGAGGCTTGCTCAGGATAGGGTATTGTGGAGAGCTGCATCAAACCAGTCTCCGGACTGAAGACCACAACAACAACAACAACAACAACAAGCTTAGGGAGTGATGACCCCAAAGTTAAGTCCCATAAGTTCTACAAACATTTGAACATTTTGAACCACCCTATAGGGGGGAGCATTTCACTCGGCCACTGGGGCTGCATAGTACAGCGCGTATTAGACTACAGTATCTGCAACAAAGTGTGATTCAATAAATGCTCTCTAGCATGCAAACTGCATTTCTGGTCATAAAATCGTTGAGATTTTTTTTCCGAATCTTCTCATCGACCCATCCCTAGAGTTTGTACACATTGGAATAAGTCACCCTGTATAGCAGTCGATCGGTTGATAATTATGAAACATAGTGTTTGTCCGTCTATGCAACAACAAGCGAAATCCGATTTTTCTCACCAGACGCGTTTCGTTTCAATGACGTCTTCAGAGGTCTATAATAATAGAAATCTACAGTTTGTTTCGTTTTGGATCGAAAACAGTTCGTTAGCGAAAGATGTAAAGTAGGCCCAATGCTTTGTTACTTACGGAAATTTTAGTCTTGTTTTCGCCTCAGATCGTGCAATGCCAGTCTGTTTCATGCAAACAATACCGCCGATTCTTCTTGCTGCATCATGGTTCTTTTCCACTGAATTCACTTTCACTATTGCACTGTGCATGATTGTTTTTCACAGATCAGACGTGGTAGTTTTGATTGTGACAGTGTCCTCACTGTTACACCACATCACATACTAGATTCAACTAGAAACATAACTCCCAAAATTCCTCCCCCCCCCACCCCCCACGGCCACACTGAGACACACACACACACACACACACACACAAACACACACACACACACACACACACACACACACACACACATATATATATATATATATATATATATATATATATATATATATATACTACTTGCAAAAATTGTGATTCTCGGCGTGGAGGTTCGAGTCCTCCCTGGGGCATGGGTGTGTGTGTTTGTCCTTAGGTTAGTTTACCTAGGTTTAAGTAGTTTGTAAGCTACGGACTCAGTTTGGTCCGATAGATTTACAAACATTTGAAAATTTAATTGTGATTTTGGCGAACAAGGACGGATTCAGGGGGGGGGGGGAGCACGTGCCCCCAGCTCCCCAGACAGCCCGACGAAAAATGAGAGAGAGAGAAAAAGAGAAGAGGGCAGAGAGAAAGAGAAGAGAGGAGAGGGAGAGAGAGACAACGGAGGAGAAAGAGAGAGAGAGAGAGAGATGGTGAGGAAGGGAGGGTGGGAAAGAATCTTAGCATTAGAATTATTAACTTTTACTTACGGGCAGCATGTAATTGCGAGTTTAAAAATGCAAAGAAGAATAAATTGATTCAGTACAGCGCAAACACTTGAAATATTATTTTAGGTTTTGAGGAAATATCGAACTTTAAACGACATACTCGTATTGACTGGCTGTTTCTGACCCGTAATTGGACGACCTTTTAGGAATCGCTGTTTTTCCAATTTCTGCATTGTATGGTAATGGTATAGCTACTCAGGTAACTGTACTGTTCGTCCACGGTAAGTCGACGAACGTATGCGCTGGCAGAAGGCAGCATCGCTGTGTTGGAAACGTTACCCATAACAGTATGTGCCGTAATATTTCGCGTCTAGGGGCAGCGTAACGTTTGCAGAAATTCGAAATAAATGGATGTCCTTCAAGTAGTGCAGATGTTGTCTACTGCTGGCATCACCAGCTAAAATCGTCTTCACTTGTCAAATTAATATACTTCCATGTAATTACCAATGCACTACTCGTTTCGGTGCACTACTATGATTAAAAAATATTACAGTGATTCAACTATATTAAACAGTGAAAAGTTTATTAATTTATCAAACCATGTGCGCCGCACGAGAATGGCCGTGTGATCTGGGGCGCAACATCGCGGCCACTCCCACCAGAGGTTCGAGTCCTCACTCGGGCATGGATGTGTTGTCCTTAGAATAACTTAAAGTAGATTGTAAGGTTAGGGACCGATGACCTTAGCAGTTTGTTCTCTTCGGATTACAAATATTTGAACTTTTTTTTTAACAATATGTCCTACGTTTTTGTACAGTCACCATTAAGTCATTTGGCTCATTTAATATGCACAAAACATTTTTCGACCATATTCTACAATTGTTTGAATTTTCAAGTGGTTAGGCTTATGGTCCAATTATTTCAAAGTTGTATTTATTTAGAGAAACCTGTGCCAATTTTGCATGGCTTTCTCTGTATAGGGATTCTCATATACCCATCTGGTGAAGCTCAGAAACAGTTACATATGGAATTAAATTGAGAGCCTGAATGCCCAGTTTTCAGCTGTTGGCAAGTGTTCCATTCTTTATGATGATGAAGGATGAAACACGTGTGCCCACAACTGAACACAGGGCATTCATGCTCAAAATTCTCCGTTTTTTTTTTTTTTTTTTTTTTTTTTATTTTTTTTTTAGGTAAATTTAGAAAATTTACACTGTTTAACGTGATTGAATCATTGTAATATTTTTGTGATCGTAGGCATTTGAAAATGATGCGATAGTGTGCAGAAAATAATAGTGCATTGACAGTTAGATGGAAGTGTATTAAAAAGAAGCGGATGTGGCTTTGGAACATGTTTTGTGTTTCCTATAGCAGTAATATGTGACAATAACTGTAATAAAATTTATTTCATATATATATATACACACGCGCGCGCGCGCACACACAACACACACACACACACACACACAAATATATATATATATATATATATATATATATATATATATATATATATTTGTGTGTGTGTGTGTTGTGTGCGCGCGCGCGCGCGCGTGTGTGTCCGCTACTGTTGGCAACACTATAATAACACACTGTGCAGAATCAGTCACAATCAAAACAAACACGTCTGATCTGTGAAAAACAGTTATTATGGACAGTGCCATAGTGAAAGTAAAATCAGTGGAAAAAACAATGATGCAGCAAAAAGAATCGGAGGTACTGCACCCCCGCCCCCTGAATCCGCCCTTTTTCGCCAACATCACAATTATTGAATTATTGCAAGTAATTGTGTGTGTGTGTGTGTGTCAGTGTGGCCGGGGGGGGGGATTTCAAAAATGTTCAAATGTTTGTAGAGTCCATGGGACTTAACTACGGGGTCATCAGTCCCGAAACTTACAAACTACTTATGAACTACTTACAACTAAGGACGGCACAAATATCAAATATCCATGCCCAAGGGGGGATTCGAACCCCCGACCGTAGTGGCCGTGCAGACCGTGACTGGAGCGCCTCAGTCCCCTCGGCCACCGCGGCCGACGAGGGATTTTGGGAGTTGTGTTTCTAGTTGAATCTAGTATGTGATGTGGTGTAACAGTGAGAACACTGTCACAATCAAAACTACCACGTCTGATCTGTGAAAAACAATTATTATGCACAGTGCAATAGTGAAAAGTGAAGTCACGGGAAAAGAACCATGATGCAGCAAGAAGAATCGGCAGTACTGATTGCATGAAACAGACTGGTATTCCACGACCTGAGGCGAAAAGACTAAAATTTCCGTAAGTAACAAAACATTGGGCCTAATTTGCATGTTTTGCTAACGAACTGTTTTCGATCCAAAAACATAACAAACTGTAGATTTCTGTTATTACAGACGACTGAAGATGTTTTATTGTCATTAAAACGAAACTCGTCTGGTGAGAAAAATCGAATTTCATTTGTAGTTGCATAGACTTCACTACCGTTCATAACTATAAAAGTAACTACGGACATCATGACCACACAAATGAAGAAATGATTGGTTGATAGCCTATTTCCATAATCTAATCCAGGTGTAAACTATTCAATTAGGCAGTATCATCCCAGTAGTACAGCTACCTGGCAAGTTATAATAGCAGGGAAGAAGGGTTATAAAATGTATCTCCTCTGGTGTTTGTCCTATATATTAGTCCCTTCTGTGGAGATATAATTTTTAAAAATCTCACCTGCGTAAGTACGATGTCACAAGGTGGTTTAAGGGGAAAGATGCAAAACTTCGAGCTATCAGATATTTAACATTCAATTGAAACCGATTATAGTTACATAACTGCGTGCAAGTGTGAATGAAGTTAAGGTGATTTTACATTGACTGACATTTATCTGTGTTCATTACTGATCACATATAATGTGGACAAAATATTTCATTTTTATTGCTTTGCACTCAATTACGAGAGAAACAGCAATACGAAGACGATTTCAGTATTGATACACAACGCATTATGTGTTTAGTTTTTGTTACTGAGTGTCTAATTATTAAATAAACATCAGTAAGAAATTGGCCATTGTGTAATATATCTTCCACGTTTAATTGCAGATTCATGGCTGTCGCAGTCAGTGACGGCTGAGTACATTAGAGCTGTGTCGCTACTAAAGAGTCGCCATCAGTCACAACGCGTGGACTATGGCCTCATTAGAAACGACTGCTGTCCTCTGCGTAGTTCCGAAACGCCAAGAGGAATAGTAACAAATTATCCTGTGTGCAGGACACCATTAGTCATTTTTGTAAATATATTGCTTACCACAGTGTCCATACAGTAGCCGTAAATTAGTTGCAGAGTTAACGAGAACGGATGGAAACGGTAGCATTGATCAAGGGTAAAGAGAATCATGCTAGAGAGAACACATTTGAGGGAGCAGGAAATTACTACCACCCCTGAGTCGCATCGTTTTCTAAGGAAAAACGTTGTTAGCTACTGTAAACGTTTTTGATTGTATTTCCATGGCAAAAATGATTTTTTCTCCTTTTCTCTTGGCTGGAGTCATACAAATTCTTCAACAATACTACAGTAGTGGCTGTACATACATCTTTTACTCAAACGAAAGTTTCCACTCTGGTGAGTAAACATATGTATGTAATACAACTGTAAGATCATATATTTTTGCAGTAATTGAATGATACACAAACAGAGGTTTCAGGAATAGTTCTTTGAAAAATAGATAACGAAGTGTCAAGCAGTTCTTTATTTCATGTTCAAAGATGCTACACGCGCATGGTCTTATTCGGTTTCACCCAGATAGTTAAATAACTTACAGGGGTGGAAAAAAAATATGGAAACAATAAAAAAAAGAAGAAAAAAGACATTAGCGTGAATAGCGTATGGCTATTACGGACGTATCAGGGTCTCCAGTCCTTCAAGCCGTTGGCACAGTGTGAGGAGTTGGCAGCAGGAAAATCACTGTGATATGGTCGGACGTTGCAGTCATTTAAGATATGTTTAATAGTCTGTTGTGGAGCGCAGTCACAGCTTGGATTGGTTTTTTCCACTTTTGAAGAGCATCGCTACACCGGCCACGGTCCATTCTGATTCTATTCGGGGCAGTCCAGGTTTTGTACGGTCGGTGGGACCCACTTGGACGTCTAGTACCCGCGCAGCTGTTATGCAGACGGACATCTGTTACTACTTCCCATCGACCTTTCCATTCGTCGAGAGGTTTAAAATTCCTGGCATTCACGTCAGCACATCACGCAGGGTAGGTGACGCGATTTGAGTCTCTTAAGATTCAAAAGTGGCAGGTCACTGCGCAGAGGTAGGCTAGGAATAATGGACATGATGTGGAATTCCCCCATAAGGACTGTAGATCTGCGTAGATCGAGGGGCATTAAACCAGTTAGTAGTGGAAGTAGATATGATCAAGCCAGATATTATGCGCATTGTAGTATTCAGCTGGTTATCAACAAGTTGTGAAATCAAACAGGTACCAATACACAGTACTTGAGTTCATCAAGCCCAAGACAGAAGCTCGCCGAGTGGTTGCTGAAGATCCCCAGGCAGTTGTGGAGAGAGCAACGGGCGCTGGCTGCGGAGCGCGCGGTTCTTTGCCGTCGGAGGTTCGAGTCCACCTTGGGCGTTGGTGTGTTTGTTGTCCTTAGCGTACATTAGTTTAACTAGTTATTAAGCCTAGGGACTGATAACCGCAGCAGTTAAGTCCTTTAGATTTATAATCATTTTTGAGCTGATGGAGGATGTTGTTTCGAGTCCTCAACTTTTGAGCCACGTTCACAAAATGTTGTTTGAAAGATAGTATAGGTCCAAGATAACACCAAGATATTGTGGGTCCATCTTGATCTACATATTTACTCCGAAAATCATATTTAAGTGCCTGGTAGAGGGCTTATCGAACCCCTTCATGATGTTTCTCTACAGTTCCATTCCCTAATAGTGCGTGGGGAAAAGGCACACCTAAATCTTTACGTTTTCGATCTGATTGTGATGATGCTGTCTACTTATGTAAATGGGCGCTAAGAAAATATGTTCGCATTCGGAGGAGAAAGTTGGTGAAAGAAATTTCACAAGTAGATCTCGCCGTAACGTTATGTAAGCCTTTGGTTCGGCTCCCCCACAACGTTATCTACTGTATGTATTTGTTACAGAAATCGGCCAGAGCGGGAACTGGCCGGCCAAGTTGCGACGTGGCCAATACCGCCAATTCGCTGGCCAGTCTCCGATATTTCGGGATTTGGCCGGCCAGTTCGCCAAGTGGCGTAGACAGATCGGCCAGAATCGGAAGACATACAAATATGAGATGAAAAAATTTCAAGCTGTATGCAATTTATTTATCAATCTCAGTCCTAAAAAATATCCACTTTATGAATAGATTTAATACAACTAGTATACACTTATTACAGGTTAAGCTTTTGTGACATTTAGAATTACACAATATTTTTTGTTTCTGCATTTGCAGAGATTTGTGGTGAATTTAGTAAAGCAATTTCACTGATTGTATCCTTGACCACTGGTAAGTGACCAAGGACGATACGGTTCGTAACGATTTCTCTTCTTTGGCCGAGGACTCCCGCTTGAGCAGTTTCTCGGACACAACAGAGAATTCGTTTCTGCAATACAGTTGTTTTCAGAGCATCGCGCTCTGTACCCAGCTTGTAGAAAGTCCCTTCGACATTCATAACGGCAAGAACGCTTCTGGGACCTCGATGACCTCTGTCAACATACGATATACCGATGCGAACATTGCCTCCAACTTTTGCAGGTGGGAATTTTGCGTCTGAATTTTTGAGCACTTTAGCACCTTATGCTTGCAAACTGTCACGAATCCCACCCTCTTCTTTCTACTTTCTTTTTTGTTATAACAAAGTTTGCAAATAACGTTTTCTCCGTATCCTTCTTCTGCTTCAGTACGTCTTCAACATAGTGCATGTACATGTTTGTCGCAGAATGTACAACAATGAGCTGCTCTACACTCTTCTTCACAAACCAAACACACTGTATTTTTGGCTTGTTATTGTCAGACAACGGGTCTTGACTTTCCAATGCTTCGTTCTCCACTGTGTCAGTTTCATTGTTGGGAGTAGTCTCTACATTTATAGCGTCATCCATTCCTCTTTCGACATTCTCACTGTCTTCCTCTGTCACTATGTTATCAAGAACGTATTTAGACAGATGTGAAGTACTTAGCCCCACTTATTTTACAGCCAAACATTTCCTCGTATGGGTGCTGCTGAATTCAAAGATGAAACGAACGGTTTTTCGTGTATTGGCTGAAGAGAAGACTCAGCTCAATGCGAAGAGTTATTTGTTTGCATCCATGTCATTTGCATATTCTGTACATCCTGATTGGCCCGTTCGATAGAACCGTGGCTTTAGCTATGTCTGGTTTTGTCATGTACCAATTTCAGTTCAGGCCACATGTTATTCAGCTCATTTATAACGTGGTCCGAAAACTCTCTACCATTACCTGACTGTAGCACAGTTGCAACAACTGTAGTGGTAAAGATGTCGAGCAATTGGTGAGCGACTTCTTTTGCTTTTGAGAGGTCACAATTGTATAAATTCAATTAAGTGATCTTGGTAGTTGAGTATGAACTTTTACTCCCCGTCAGGGCTACTTTGCATGTCTATCAGATGTACCTGGCATCTTGAATTAAATTCTTTAAATATTAAATGTCTGGAAACTAAACCTTTCTTTGGATTACATAATTTAGTCCGACAAGGTTTGAAAAAGCGAAGAACTCGTGATGAAATTGCAGTGAAGTGCAGTTCCCTTTGCATCCGTGAGTGATCGCCATGTCCTATTTTCAAGTGAGTATCGTGCAGTATTCGAACAGTTCTTCTGTATAGACTTAGTGCAAAATATCGCTGTTGATTCCTATTATTGGTTACATAAGTTTTTCTTTTCCGTCAACTTTAATAACGTCGTACTTTCTTAGTCAATGATAGTCAACATTATCTTTTATCTGCATGGTGCTAAGTGTCCAGGAATCTGCTTTTCTTATCAAATGTCGTTTCCGCTTCTGCAATGCATACCACCTTCATCGTGAATATCGTCCCCATGTGACATAGCCGTGGGTCTGCCTGCGGAAGAATGATAGGAACAATTGAAATCGAATGCAGCCTAGGTCTTAGAAGCAAGTGATTAGTACTGGTATGTTCGATTGCTGATTTAGGGCAAAGTGGGGGCAAATAATAATAATAGATAGATAGATAGATAGATAGATAGAGACGAAAAAGCTGCCACGTTGCGGATCGCGCGGCCTCCCGCGTCGGAGGTTTGAATCCTCTCTCGGGCATGGATGTTTGTGTTGTCTTTTAGTGTAAGTTAGTTCACAAAGGGACTGATGGCCCTGCAGTTAAGTCCCATCAGCTTTACAAACATTTGAACATTTAAACAGAAAGAAAAATGCCACAAAACGTAACGGACTCGCAGTTAATCCAATTTGTCAGGAGGGGAAACAAGGCACAGGCCGAAAAGCAGCAGCCAGCACGTGCAAGGCACAGTTGGCACTGAGAGCGAGACATATGCAGCCTGTCGCCACATGACAGCACCCAGTGCTGGTTAGACATATGTGCAGTAACATCGCGTTCTTCCCAGGAACCTCCGGCCAAATCACAACCTGGCCGGCCGAAGTCGGATATGCGTCAATTCTTTCAAGTACTCGGACTCTGGCCAATCTACTCGGCCAAAGTGCGAAATGGCCTGCTGGCCGCTCTTCGGGGTTTGGCTGCAACATATCCATTCCAATTAAGGTTGTCCGTAATTTTATTTCCTAAGTGTTTAGTTGAATTTACTCCCTTTTGATTTAACTGATTAATAGTATAAATGAAGTTTAACGGATTTTTACCCCAAGTCTTGCATCATTTCAGCGATACTCTGTCCCCTGTATCGCAATACTACGAAACGAGCTGCTCTTCTATGAACTTTTTCTGTTACTCTGTCAGTTCGACAGTACTCCAAAATAGAACGGACAAGCGTAGTGTTGGCCGTTTCTCTAGAAGAACGGCTGCATGTTCTCAGTGTTCTGCTAATGCAGGGCCGGATCTAGGGAGGGGCAAAGGGGGCAGTTGCCCCGGGCGGCAAAATTTAGAGGGCGGCAAATTTTGATCGACTCTCTGCTTTTAATTTTTATTTATTTTTTTTTTTTTTTTCAGAATGCCTCTTTCTGGTATAATTTAATAAAATTAATTGATACAGAATTATTAAAAGTAAAATGACTGCATGAAATACCGAAATAAAAAACTAAAATTTCTGGTTGCTGATTTCAGTGTTGCTCTGTCACAGGTACTTCAGCTAATCAAACTTTAAAAATCTAATAGATATTAGACAGAATGAGGGAGATGTTTGCGTTATTGCATAAGTAAATGCACAATGCTTATTAATTTGAATAGATTTTCTTTTTCAGATAAATGAATATTCATATTTCATATCAAGGTAATATTTGTAGAACAGGTGAATTTGAATAACGTTCCAGTCCTTATAAAAAAAAAGGTATTTCAGGTGCGCACACTTCTTATTGAAAGTCAAACGCATTAAGGATCTAGAGTCCTCTCTCAGTAGCGGTGGAATTGATAGATATCTGTAAATCACATTTAACTGCCTTACAGAGGTTTCATCGGACCACTTTTATACTACTTATCTCCCATTCAAAATGTTCAAATGTTTGTATCGCTTATGGGACTTAACTACGGGGTCATCAGTCCCTAAACTTACAAACTACTTATGAACAACTTACGAACTAGGACGGCACAAATATCCATGCCCGAGGGGGGATTCGAACTCCCGACTGTAGTGGCCGTGCAGACCGTGACTGGAGCGCCTCAGTCACCTCGGCCACCACGGCCGGCATCTCCCATTCCATTCTCGAATAGCGCGCGGGAAGAAAGAACATCTGAATCTCTCTGTTCGAGCTCTGATTTCACGTATTTATTCAGATGATCTTTTCTACTTATGTAAGTGGGAGGCGACAATATATTTTCGCATTCGGAGGAGAATGTTGACGATTGTATTTTCGTAAGTAGCCCACGTCGCAGCGATAAACGCCTTTGTTCTAATGATTCCCATCCCAGATCCTGTATCATTTCCGTGACGCTGTCTCCCCTGTATCACGACAATACAAAACAAGTTGCCCTTCTTTCGACTCTTTCGATGTTCTCAGACAAAACCCACCTGATAAGTATCGCACACTGGGCATCAAGACCAGATAAAAGAGGAAGAATCTCACTGTATTATTGATGCTGTCCTTTTTCTAGCTAAGCAAGGAAGTCCTTTTAGAAGAACAAAAGAAGATGATGATTTTGGTGATCCACATAGCGGCAAATTTCGAAATACAATTGATCTCATATCATACTATAGTGTTCCCCTTCGTCTGCGTATTGAACGCCACAAGAAAGGCCAGATTAGCTATTTTTACAAAAATATACAAGATGAGTTCCGTGACTTGATTGTTGACAAAATAAAACAAGATATAATTAAAGATATTTTAGCTGCTAAATACATTTCACTGATGTTTGACTGCACTTCAGATATCAGCCACAATGCGCAGATGACACAAGTAATTCGATATGTCAAGTCCAATGACTCAGAGATTGTGTAAAGTCTTACTGCCTTTTTTACAGTTACAGACAAAACAGGAGAAGGCCTTAGTCAAGAGATACTGCAAAAATTGGAACAAGACGGGTAGAACGTTAAATACTGCAGGGGGCAGTCTTATGACAATGGGGCAAACAGGGCTGGAAAGTACAAAGGGGTCCAGTCAAGAATACTTAAGAAGAATGAACTGGGCTATTTCGTACCATGTGCTGCTCACTCTTTAAATTTAGTAGGAGCAACTTCAGCATACATTCAGCAAGACTAGGTGATCTGCAAGAGTAGATGCGGTTGAAGCTGTTTACAAGCATTTTCATGAAGTTTTTTGAAGGCCCTGGAAGAAACTGAAACTTATAAATTGTCAACACCAGAAACAAAATCAGAGACAAGATCTATTTTAAAAAATATGCGAAAACTCAAATTCATTACTGTAACTTGTTTCTGGTATGCAATATTAAAATAAATTGCTCATGTTAATCAGTTTCTGCGAAGTTAATACTTTACAATTGATAAAGCAGTTCGAAACATTCAAGGACTTTTGGGCTTTCTCAAAACTTCCCGGGATTCTTGTACCTCTGAAGCTATTTCTGAGGCCAAAGTCCTAGCAGAAGATAAGGAGGTATCAACGGTATTCTCCGAAAAAAGGATTCCAAGAGAGAAGAAACTGGCCGATGAGCTTTGTGAGGATGAAGTATCCAACATTCACAGAAAAAATAAGGAATAATTGACAGAGCTTAGTACCAGGTTTACCGCACTTGAGAAAATAGGTGCAAAAATTAGTTTTCTGTGTGGTGTGCAAATTCGAGAAATGGAAGGGGAGGACTTGAAGGCCAAAGCAGCGGAACTGGCAGAAGATCTTAGCCAGGAAGAACTTGAAGTTGAAACTTTCAGACAACATGCGCTGGCAGTAGACAGATCCTTGCAGGATTCCTCTGCATCATCAACATTAAGTTTAATTTACAAAAATAAATTGGTAGAGGGGTATCCCAACCTTACTA
Organism: Locusta migratoria; assembly: GCA_026315105.1. Classification (NCBI taxonomy): domain Eukaryota; kingdom Metazoa; phylum Arthropoda; class Insecta; order Orthoptera; family Acrididae; genus Locusta; species Locusta migratoria. Next base: position 49,900,492 of record CM048755.1, on the reverse strand, counting down.
CAGCGTTAAAATATATCTTACCATTCTAGTTTCTGTTTCGTCTGGAGAAAGAAGTTTCAGCAAGCTGAAACAAATTAAATACACTTGAGGAGCACGACTGCTTAACAAATCTGAGTATAATATCCACAGAGCACAAACGAGCTGCTCCTCTAAACTATGATGATATCAAAAACAGTTTTGCAGCAAAAAAATAAATAAATAAATAAATGAAATAATATATATATATATATATATAAAGCGCGAAAAGCGAAATTTTGAATTGATTTTTGTACGATGAGTAATCTTGTAATATTTTTGTATGTATTAAAATTGTTCTGTTTTCCTTTGATCTTAATTCAGTCAGTAAAATAAGTTCATGTTGTGAGATTGTGGCCGGCCGCGGTGGCCGAGGAGAATGAGGCGCTCCAGTCACGGTCTGCACGACCACTACGGTCGGGGGTTCGAATCCTCCCTCGGGCATGGATATTTGTGCTGTCCTTAGTATTAGTTAGTTCATAAGTAGTTTGTAAGTTTAGGGACTGATGACCCCGTAGTTAAGTCCCATAAGCTATACAAACATTTGAACATTTTGTGAGATTGTGACATTTATTTAGAAATATGTAACCCAATTAACGACGAAAAGTTGATTCTTACAGGTAGGGGATGAAAGAAGGGTCGGCAAATTTAAGCTTGCCCCCCTTGGCAAATGTCCTAGATCCGGGCCTGGCTAATGAAAGGCACCCTTTTGTCGGCTCCGCCACAATGTTATCTATGTATTCCTTCCAATTAAGGTTGTCCGTAATTGTATTTCCTACGTATTTATAGGATAAATGAAGTTTAACGGATTTCTTTTTGCGCTCAAGTGGATGACATCACACTTTTAATTTTTTAGAGTCAGCAGCCATGCCGGGCGGAATGGCGGTGTGCAAGGGGCGCCATGCTGCGGTGCGCGCGTCCTGGGTTCGAATCCCCCCTCGGGCATGGGTGTTTGTGTTGTCTTTAGTATAAGGTAGTTTGTGAGACTGATGACCCCGCAGTTAAGTCTCATAAGCTTAACAAACATTTGTACAATTTTTCAGCGGCCATGTTTTGCACCATGAAGAGATGTTATCTAAATCGTTTTGCTGTTCATTTCGATCTACTGGTGACTTTAATAACCGATAAACGACAGCATCATCCGCGAACGGTCTACAAGGAGATTACATGGGTATCGGATTTTATAATTCTTTCATATTTATGGTATGTGAAGTTCACAACTCAAATATCAATCAGCCAAAGCCATTCGACACATCTCTCAAAAATTATCGAGAAATCAAATTTGAAGTTTTGCAAGTACACGTAAGTAACAATAATTAAATCAGCTGCACCGTTTGTCGTTGTAGCTGAGGTTCTGGCTTTGCAACCATCGGGTTGGCGGTTCGAAGCATGTCGTGACAGATTTTTTTTTCGTTGTGTTCGAAAACTTACACAATTTTAATATGTAATAGTAATTTTTACGAGAAATGCACGTATTTTTGTTTGTTCGTAATTTTCTGTATTTGATAAAAGGTTATTTATAATGATGGTTTCAATAAAAAAAATCGCACTGACGTGTTTTACGGCCCACTTTAGATTTGTAGTTTTATACGTTTTTGCAAACATTTTGGACCAAAATAATAATCTAAATAATAACAAATGAATTAATAAGAGTGACTGAAACCCTTTAGGAAAAAAGAAATTTAAGGAGCAGCGGGTTTCGAACCACTGACCTGAAGTGTCACAGTCCAACGCATTGCCTATTACGCTACAGATGACAGTTACGAGTGGTTTTCTCTAATTTTATACTATTCATAGTCGTTGTTAACTGATGCTAATATGGCATTTGAAGACACTAGATTATCATTTAACGTACGAAGGACGACGTGTTTTTGTTAATTCTTCAGTGCGCCATTGCTTTGAAATGACAACGTGTAAGTTACAATAAGAAAATCATGAAATACACAACGTAAGATGGCGTATGCCACAGAGAGCTCTGGGCGAGGAATGTTACGTGACATCTGCGAACGGCTGGTTTTCGTTAATTCAATGAAAGGTGTCAAAACTTCATTATTTTTGCAAATATCTCTCAAACGATACGAGATATGAAAAAAAAAACATATGGGAACAAAGTTGTAGAGATTTTTCTCCTCTACAAATTCGGTTATTCAATTTTCGTGTCATATGCATGGTTAAGCCGTTATTTTCATTTACTGGGTTAACAAATGGTTATCTTTGAAGTAATTTATAATGTTCTAACTAAGTTTAAGTTTCAAAATCGTGCTTCAAATCGATGTCATTGATATGGACCTGTCATTTTTCGGTTCATTCCTATTGCCTTTCTTGAATATTGGTGTGACCTGTGCAACTTTCCAGTTACAGTTATGATGGTGGATTATGCTTCTGAAATTTATAATCAGTTTTATGTTCTGCCAAACAGTTATTAAAATGGAAGCAAGACACTTCTGTTTTACCCACACTGGTTTCAAGTGTTAATATTTTGAAGTTATCCTTTATAGACATGTCTGTTCACATGATATCTTCAGGTGTTGTAGAACTAGCCCAGGTAGTCGGAATACTAGAATCTTATGGACGGAGTGTCAGACAGGTCAGATAGATGCAAGTTGAACAGCAAAAGGGAGACAACTAATCTTTGTGTAATACGGCATGGAAAAACCATCGGCATGTAAAATACCTCCCATGCGTCTCGGGGTGGAAAAATACAGGTCATGTGTGGTCTTGTATCCCATTTATTCCGTAACAAAATAGTGGCAGCGATGGCGTAGGCGGACAGTGACTACTCGTCCTCCTGTCCAGGAAAGGAAATGCGACAGACAATTCATTCTAGTGCTCGCAAAACCGGCCCTGGGGGATGACTTGCGCGAACAGCGGCCTGGCGCTCTTCCAAACCGGCAAACGCGTTGAGGAGCAATTAATCCTTGGCAGTGTCGCCACCTTGCAGAGTAAGCTTGTGGCTGCCCACATCAACTCTCGCCATGTTTCACTGTAGATGGCAAGCACTCTGTATCGTAGAGCAGATGTAAGTCGGAACTTTCAAACAGGGGACACCAACACTCATCAGACCAAATGACTTGTTTACATTGCTACATTTTATGGCTTCGGCGCTACGTTATTCTGTTAGGGCATTTGCGTCACTGATGTGAGCTTTTGGAATCACAGCTCTCCCTAGAATCCTCAGCTAATGTCGATCCCTTCGTGTTGTTTTTGTGCTGACACTGTATGCGAGGGCGACATTAAGATCCGCAGCGACTTATTCAGCTACTAGCTTAAACCCGCGGCTCCGCTCGCGTGTGATTACACGTAAAAATGCACTCGTTTCGAAGAATCCAATCATGAAATTCAACAATAATGATTGTAATAATATCACAGATCGAACACTTGATGTAATATGCGAAACGTCAAATCGATTGTTTTAAAGAGATGTATTAAATGAAATTTCATACTTACTGCTTTATTTGTTTATTCTTGTATTTCCTTATTCGTATGCTTATCCATACAGAGAAAGAGCTGAAGACATTATAGCACGCATAGACCAAAGATATGGTCTGTGACATCACGTTTCGCTGTATGTAACATCCTTGCTATAGAGTCGCAAACGTCATCGCTGGCCTTCAGTCCGCATTTTTTTATCATTTGACGACTTTCAACCACCATATCTTCCACCCCCTTATAGCTATCGGCATGGAACTGCTATCGTGTACAACGGGAGGCTTCGGATGACAATTACACACACACCATTCGTTTGCGATCTGTAGTTTTCGCTGCTGAGCGAAATATTAACACACACACGTAGAATTTTATATACACCGATAACTTTCCATCCCAATATACTCCACCATTTTATCATTATCAAACCTCAAGCAACAATGCAACCAATAAAACCATTTTCAAAGAGTAAATATAATATTCAAAGAGTAATTATTGTTACGCATTTCGCGTTATATTCTTCAAATTACTAAATATCTATCACATGGCTATAAAACCGTGCCCAAGTATAAATTGAAATTGGTAACCGTACAAACATTTAAGTCTCTGCGTCTTGTCGTTCGGACGTGATAAGCGTACACCGAACAGACATTCACGTTAATATACATATAGATAAATAGCTAGCCGATCTCCATAAAACCGTCCTAAAGCCTTCCCCGGGTAGACATTAGTAACTGTACAAATTTTTAGCTCTTTATGTCTTGTGGTTCATACGTGATAAACGTACACCGAACAGACATTCACATTTATAGATTATTCTTTTATTATCCTTCGCAGTCCCCTTCAAAGGCCGCCTCTCACGGTTATTCGACAAACATATTAGTCTTTCTTGTGACTTACCTCATTGCCTGTACGTGAGATAAAACTTCAATTTTTTCCTTAACAGTCTGTTAACTGCATCAACAGGTCCCTCGCATACGAAGTTACAACGATATTCCTCTATCGATATTTCGATAAATGTGTTATTGACTTTCGGCTTCACTTGCTAGCGTTGCAACATATCTGTGATCAAAATTGTTCAAATGTTTGTGAAGCTGTTGGACCAAACAGCTATGATCATTAGTACCTAGACTTACAAACTACTTAAACTCACTTACACTAAGGACAACATACATACCCATGCCCGAGGAAATATTCGAACCTCCGACGGCGAGCAGCGCGCTCCGCAGCAAGGCGCCTTAGTGCGCTCGTCCACTCCACCGCCATCCCCTTGAATGTTGATTGTTCAGCCACGATGCAACGACTCTGTCACTGTCACTGCCTGATATTGACGTAGGCTTTGGAAGTATAACTTAAGAAGGTTTAAATGTATCCGTCTTTACTATTCTGCTGCGAAACAGGTCTACAGAAGAAGATGGACATTATGCCGCACTCGCTTCTAGAGTAAAAGCTTCATTCATAAGTATGTGCTTTAAACATATAGGCACTGCAGAGAATATACAAAAGTGGAGAAAGGAGTGTCTTGCGGTGCACCTGTATTGTCCGAAAGATATTAGAACTGCTGCTTGTTACGGTTACGTAGTATAATCTACTGGATGCGATGGATACAATTAATAGTTGTAGTTTGTCGAAAGTGCATACATCCAGAATTTGTAAATGAGACAAAATGCCATATGGCCAACTACTTTTTCAAGTTGTTGAGACAGCAAAATGTCAGTTTTAGCAGTGACATTGACGAAAAGGAAGGGGTACTGCTACACGTAGGTTTTTATAGATGTTACTGGAAATTAAGTTCAGGGACCTTATTAAATACTGAACTGAAGCTAATGAGTCGCTAGAAGTAATATCACTGTTTTCAGGGTAGTTTAAAAATGTGTGTGAGGCCAGGACCCCCATTTGTGAGCTTAGCCTTTTGTGAGAAAACGGTCTTCCAACTGAGATATCCGAGCACGATTCACGTCCGACATCACAGTTTTACTTCAGACAGTTCAATAAAAACTGCCAGGTTCGAATCCCACTCTTGTGCATAGTTTTAATCAACCAGTTACTTTCAAATCAGCGTGCATATCGTCGCAGAGTGAAAATTCATACTGGAAACATCCCCTACGCTTTGGTTACGCCATTTCTCCACCTTTTCTTGCATTATTACTAGTCCCGCACTATTTGCAGATGAGCTCTGAACTTGGGAAGATAGGAGAAGCGGTACTAGCAAAAGGCGTTCTCTGAGTTCACGAAAAATTAAGAATTCTAGAAGTTGAATACATAATGGCGTACAGAAACAAGCCTATGTTGTTACAAAAGGAAGATAGCTATGTTGGCAAAGCACTTGCTTACAAAACAAAGATCGAAGTTTCATGTGTCAGTACTCCATACTGTTTTAATGTGCCAGGAAGTTTCAAGTCAGTGCGGATAGAGCTTTCTAGATGATTCTACAGATTTATGTGGCTCATGACAGTAGTTCCTGTGGATGATAATATAAACAAGTATGGTTGATGTACTGGAATTTTGCTCTCTGGAATAACATGTACAAAAAAGAAAACAGTACTACTAAAATTGTATTATGCCACGATGTCTTGCATGCTCAGAGTAAAATACAGTTATTTTTTCAGGTTCGCTGAAGAGCGTCCAATATTTGGTCAGGATTCGTAAGCTGGCGAGCAACAACCTAATGCAAGTATCAGTGGTCGGGCAAGAGCATCTGACAACGCGCTTCAGCTGCTCCAGGGGGAAACCGCTGAACGTGCTTCTGGAGGCCAATGCGGAGGTCAGCCGTCACCTGCAACAGGTACACAACTCCCATCACTCTTCTGTCGACTCTTATCACCCGCTATAGAAAAATGCAGCTTTGATGGTTATGCCACTGCATTCATATTCATGAGAAACTGGATTGTAATTCCTATCTGCCCTTTAAGATTTCGGAAATTTAATTTTTTCTGTCATTACCCTCAGTGCTCAGATAACTGTGAATGCCTCTCTCTCCAGATTCGACAAGCAACTGCTTACTGTTATGTCTCGGGTTGCAGCGAGATCATGTGGTGCACAGTGCCCAGCAAGGATGTCGACATGGTCTGTAATTAAAATATTTTTTTAGCCCAAATATAATTTATTTGCAAGATGAAATGAACAATTGAACTGTGGTGATACAGAATTCTTCCTAACTATTACGCAGTTCTGCAATGTAATACTAACAAGGAGAGCACATGGGTGACGGATTTTAAATTTTTTTGATATTTATGGGACATTGTCAGACAAATAACAATCAGTCCAAATCATTCGACGCAACTCTCAAAAAATCTCGAGAAAATCGACTTTGAGGTTTTGCAAGTACTCGCAAGTACCAATAATTAAAACTCTTCAGCAGCTGTCGCTGTAGGTCAGGCGCTAGCGTTCTAGCGTTTCAACCCTGGGGTCAGTGGTTCGAATCCTGCCGTGGCCGTTTTTTTTCATTGTGTTCGAATACTTACACAATTTTAATATCTAATAGTAATTTTTACGAAAAATGCACAGATTTTTGTTCATTCGTAATTTTCTATTCTTTATAAAAGATTGTTAATAATGATATTTTCAATCAAAACACATAAGTTAAATTTTACAGTATTGGCTCCACTAGTAGTTGACGACGGTAGTCTCTGTTTGTTTAGTTTGTGAAGAGCTACAACGCTAGTTTCGGAAAGTCATCTCCATAGCTATAATGACTTTCCAAGCAGTTAATCTACTCAGCCTTCGTTTTTCGTGGCGACAAAGTGTTCAGTTCGTCTACGTACAAAAATGTTCAAATGTTTGTAAATCTATAGGACCAAACTGCGTGGTCAACAGTCCGTAGCTTACAAACTACTTAAACTAGCGTAAACTAACCTAAGGACAACACACACACACACACACACACACACACACACACACACACACACACACACACACCGATACCCGGGGAGGACTCGAACCTCCGACGGAGAGCAACCGCGCGCTCCGCAGCGAGGCGCCTTAGACCGCTCGGCTACTACACCGCGGCGTCTACATACATATAAACAAAAATTGACACAACACATGTAATTATAGATCCCAAAATGCTTTGTATAACTAAATCCGAAAACAACGAAAAAAATATGTCACAGCGGGATTTGAACTACGAACTATGACAGTGAGGCCACAACGCTACCACTTTTTTTTCTTTTGCTCCATGGTTATTTCTCTTCATTGCGGTCGTAGATCTCGTTCGTTCGGTCGTTATTATTCGCTGTGTTCTTGGCTCAGCCTTTATTATTATTATTATTACGGAGGCGCTCCGGGCGCGCTGAGCCACGGCGCCCGGCTTGCCACCTGAGCTACACCGACAGATGCTGTCGGTGTATTAATTACTGATACTTACATTTACTTGCAAAACTTCAAAGTCGATTTTCTCGAGAATTTTTGAGAGTTGCGTCGAAACGCTTTGGCTGATTATTATTTGTGTTCTGAACTTTACATATCTAATATATACAGCAGAGTGTCCGTATATTTGTACGTGTTGCATACAAATCTACAGTTTTGTTCCAATCTTTATGAAATTTTGTACGCGTAAGCTTCAATCCATGAGGACGGTCGCTATAAGTGTAAGAATCACATACGATATATAGTTCACGAGATATGACGTCATAAACAATGAAATGCGCGAAAAACTGCTGCATTTTGCGACAATGCTGCTCATTTTCTCCTAAACCATTGGACCGATTTCAAACAAATTTGGTACACACATTCCTTACCGTGAGGTAACAATTGCTGTTCGGTTAAGAATCACATACTGCATATGGTTCAAAAGATATTACGTCATAACCAATAGAAATCGCAAAAAATGCCATATAATGCGGCGAGACTTTCGAAATACACTGTATGAGAATGACAGTACTTAGCGACTTGCAGCAAACTTTAAACATAATTTCAAACCATTATTAAACTTTTTCTCGCTGGCAACCATGTTAAAATGATGGAAGGAAATACGTTTCTCGCTTACTACTTTTCCGCTGTTTATGGAGTAAAACTACGGCATTCGGTATGACGTTACAATTTACAAATACACTATATGAGAATGGGAGTGCGTAGCAACTTGCAAAAAACTTTAAACATAATTTAAAACCTTTATTGAACTTTTTCTCGCTGGCAACCATAGTAAAATGATGAAAGGAAAAAAGTTTCTCGCTTACTACTTTTCCGCTGTTTATGGAGTAAAACTACGGCATTCGGTATGACGTTACAATTTATAATTTGAACACTACAAATTGTAGTGACAGGAAATTTTACAGACAGTATACACATATGTAGTTGACTGTAGCTTCTAAATTGTATCACATTCCGATACGTAGTTCATGAGATATGAGCACGTAAACAGTAACGTTCCGATGTTCATGGACTAAAACTACGCAATTCGGTATTACGTTGCAATTTAAAATTTCTACGCTACAAATTGTAGCGGAAAACTGCTGCCATAAGCGACAATGCTGCTCATTTTCTCCTAGAACACTGGACCGATTTCAACCAAATTTGGCACACATATTCCTTACGTGAGATAACATCTTCTGTAGGAGTGCGAACCACATACGACACATGGTTCAAGAGATATAACTCCACAAACGATAGGAGTTGCAAGAAACTGCCATAATGCGATGAGACTTTACAAATACACTATATGAGAATGGGAGTGCGTAGCAACTTGCAAAAAACTTTAAACATAATTTAAAACCTTTATTGAACTTTTTCTCGCTGGCAACCATAGTAAAATGATGAAAGAAAAAAAGTTTCTCGCTTACTACTTTTCCGCTGTTTATGGAGTAAAACTACGGCATTTGGTACGACGTTACAATTTATAATTTTAACACTACAAATTGTAGCGACAGGAAATTTTACAGACAGTATACACATATATAGTTGAATGTAGCTTCTAAATTGTATCACATTCCGACACGTAGTTCATGAGATATGAGAACGTAAACAGTAACGTTCCGCTGTTCGTGGGCTATAATTACGGCATTCGGTATGACGTTACAATTTGTAATTTGTACAGTTTTAATTGTAACTGCAGGAAATTTTACAGACAGTATACAAACATATAACTGAATGTGCCTTCTATATTGTATCACAGTGTGACATGTAGTTCACGAAATATGACCACTCAAACAGTAACGTTCATGGAAAACCGCACCATCACGCACCAAGTTTTAATCTATTACTTCTTTACCACAATTTGTATTCCCAAGACATTTTACAGACATACAGTATTTCTACAAATGAATATATACCCGAAAATTGGCAGGAATAAATAAATAAATAAATACCCGGGCAACGCCGGGTTTTCAGCTAGTCATAAATATAAAGAAATTCTAAAATCCGATACCCATGTGGACTCCTTGTAAGACTCCTGGCAATAGTATACTGTTCCGGCTTGTGATGAAAGTAGACTGCTGGCTCTCGTAGATGGCACTCCTCTATTTAACTCCTGGATCGAACTTTCTTCCTATTGGCCGGCGTGCGAAGCAAGCAAAGAAATGCAGATGTATGGGCGCTCCCTGCGGACGTCGTACCACAGAGACACTTACCGCCAGTCGTTATACTGGGCCGGCGACTTTGTGCAGCATTAGAAAGTCATCAAACATCCACCCTGGATAGCAAAATCACCACACCTCAACATAAATGAACAGTCATGGGGAGTTTTAGAGCAAAGTGTGAGTAGCAAATTGCCAGAGATCGAACAACGTTGGGCCGCGGAGGATTAGCCGTGCGTACTGGGGCGCCGTGCTGCGGTGCGCGCGGTCGTTCGCCGTCGGGCTAAGCAGGAGTGGCTAGAAAGCAAATGCAAGGATGTAGAAGAATGTATAAATAGGGGAAAATAGATACAGCCTACAGGAAAATAAAAGAAACATTTGGAGATAAGAAAAACAGCTCTATGAATATCAAGGACACTGATGGAAAACCAGTGCCGGCCGCGGTGGCCGAGGTGACTGAGGCGCTCCAGTCACGGTCAGCACGGCCACTTCGGTCGGGGGTTCGAATCCCCCCTCGGGCATGGATATTTGTGCCGTCCTAGTTCGTAAGTAGTTCATAAGTAGTTTGTAAGTTTAGGGACTGATGACCCCGTAGTTAAGTCCCATAAGCTTAACAAACATTCGAACATTCCAACATTCGGAAAACCAGTTCTCAGCAAAGAAGGGAAAGTTGAAAGGTGGAAAGAGTATATAGAGGGGCTCTACAAACGAAATGAACTTCGAGACAATATTGTAGGAAGGGAAGAGGATGTAGATGAAGATGAAATAGGAGATACTGTACTGAGAGAAGAATTTGACAGAGCCCTGAAAGACCTAAGTCGAAACAAGGCCCCTGGAGTAGATGATATTCCCTCAGAGCTACTGAAGTCTCTGGGAGAACAAGCCATGACAAACCTGTTTCACCTGGTGTCTAAGATGTATGAGACAGGCGAAGTACCCTCAAACTTTAAGAAAAATGTTATAATCCCCATTCCAAAGAAAGCAGGTGCAGACAGGTGTGAAAACTACAGAACCATCAGTTTAATAAGTCATGGTTGCAAAATATTAACACGAATTATATACAGAGGGATGAAAAAGCTGGTAGAAGCCGACCTCGGGGAAGATCAGTTTGGGTTCAGGAGAAATGTAGGAACACAGGAGGTAATACTCACTTTACGGCTTATCCTAGAAGATAGATTAAGAAAAGGCAAACCTACATTTCTAGCTTTTGTAGATTTGGAGAAGGCTTTTGACAATGTTGATTGGAATAAACTCTTTCAAGTTCTGAAGCAAGCAGGAGTAAAATATAGGGAGCGTAAAGTTATTTACAACTTGTACAAAAACCAGACAGCGGTTGTCAGAGTTGAAGGGCATGAAAGGGATGCAGTGGTTGGAAAGGGAGTAAGACAGGGTTGTAGTCTTTCTCCATTGTTATTCAATTTGTACATTGAGCAAGCTATAAAGAAAAGCAAGGAGAAATTTGGAGAAGGAATTAAAGTTCAGGGTGAAGAATTAAAAACATTGCGTTTTGCCGACGATATAGTAATTCTGTCAGATACAGCAAAGGACCTGGAAGAACAATTAAACGGAATGGACAGTGTGCTGAAAGGTGCATATAAGATGAACATTAACAAGAGCAAAACTAGGGCAATGGAGTGCATTGTAAGAAAATCAGGTGATGCTGAAGAAATTCGATTGGGAAACGAAGCAATAAAGGAGGTAGATGGGTTTTGTTACTTGGGCAGTAAAATAACAAATGATGGTCGCAGTACAGAGGATATAAAATGCAGAATGGCAATGGGTAGAAAAGCGTTCTTGAAAAAGAGAAATTTGTTAACATCGAATATTGATTTAAGCCTAAGGAAGTCCTTTCTGAAGGCATTTGTATGGAGTGTTGCGTTGTATGGGAGTGAGACATGGACGATAAACAGGATAAACTGAGGACAGGAAGAGGATTGAGGCTTTTGAAATATGGTGCTACAGAAGAATGCTGAAGATTAGGTGGGTGGATCACGTAACTAATGGGAGGTACTGAACAGAATTGGGGAGAAAAGGAATTTCTGGCATACCTTGACTAAAAGAAGGGATAGATTGGTAGGACACATTCTTAGACATAAAGGAATTGTGAATTTAGCGTTGGAGGGATGTGTGTGTGGTAAAAATCGCAGAGGAAGACCAAGAGATGGATACAGTAAGCAGATTCAGACAGATGTAGGTTGCCGTTCTTATGTGGAGATGAAGAGGCTTGCTCAGGATAGGGTATTGTGGAGAGCTGCATCAAACCAGTCTCCGGACTGAAGACCACAACAACAACATTAGTTCATTGATGTTACATAATTTAAGTATTTGAAATACATAGAGATAAGAAGAAAAAAATAAAAACAAAGAGAAAATATACATACAGAAATGCTTACATTTGTTGCTACAATTATAATATAACAACTTACAATTCGTGCATTGTACAATAAATTAGATGTAGTGGAGAACATATAAACATGATTAGTTACGTTGTTGCTATACACATGTCGAAATTGAATGTAATCTGAAATTTGTTAATTGTAATTACGGGCTAAAACAATGCAGTTGGAAAGAAAGGAATTATATCTATAAATATGGGGTTTTCTGTGCTTATGGATAGCTACAGTGTACTGTGCTGGGCGTGAAGTACCTTGGAATGTTTCCTTCAAGTCACCGATCACATAGTACAGTTTCCATGGTTTTGCTGATATTAGTCTCTTTTCTTTATATTGTTGCAGTTTGGAGTCATTGGCCGTCGGTATTGCCATTTTTGGGCTATATTAATGATGTCCGTTAGCAAGTGAGCTCTGTAGTCAACACTACCTTGTATGTTGTTAATGTTGTATCTGTCAATAGTTGATCTCAATTTATTCCAGTCTGCTTTATGGAAAAGTAGTCCTTTGTTAACATTCGTGTTAGTATTATTGTGTAGTTTGAAGGTAATTACGTTGTGGTCACTTAGTGTAATTCTATCATGTACGGTCCAGTGATGTAGCCAGTTAATAGCTGATTTGTTAGCGATTGTGACGTCAATGTTACTGGTCGATCCGTCATGTCCAATGTGGGTCGGTATGTGGCCTTCAATGTCTGCTATTTGTAGTTGGCATTGATGTAAGATCAGGGCCGGCGCAAGGCACGTGCGAAACGTGCGGCCGCACGGGGCGGCACTTTCCGAGGGGGAGGGGCGGCAAATCTGCCCCCCCCCCTTTTTTTATTTTTGTAGGACAAACTCAATATTCATGCCCAAGAGGGGATTCTAAACCAAACCTCAGAAGGAGCGGCTTCGGGAACCTCGGCAAGACGCTACGACTACCTGCCGGCCGCCCCTGTTGAACAAGGGGAGGGAGGAGGATTGATTTCTTCATCGCCACTGTGGCAGCGCCGTCGTGTTTACGCTGTAGGAACACAGAGTGGGAAGCAGCCTGGCGTACACGCCAGTATTCTTATGGAGCGTTGCCAGTCTGTTATGCGCCTTGCGTTTACTCACAACTAATATTGCAGAAGACGAAATCTAATTTGGAAATTCATATGCAATGTTCGATACTGCGATTATGTGTTAAGTCTCAAGCAATTTTGCTAAGCCCATCAATGGCAGTTTCCGAGTGTTTCATTATTCCTGCATTATGGATGAAAATGGTTGAACATTACTAGTCAAATATATCCAACACCTACAATGACTGAATATATTCCGAATGGGTAAATACGCAGCGAGTAATTACAAGGGACATTGGTAGTAAGCATGGCATATGTTGGATTTTGACTCATTTTTCAAAATTTTGGTATCCGTTTCTGAGTGATAGTCAAACGTTTTGGTTTTTGAGCTATGAAACACCTGTCTGCACCTGCATGAACAACAATTAAACTGTGACCGGCACTTTTGTTTGACAATACCTCTCGCACACTATCACTTTACCAACATTTATTTACTGTGTACGGTTTTCATTTTGTAAGTTCATGCTGCGCAGGATTAACCGAGCGGTCTAATGCGCTGCAGTCATGGACTGTGCGGCTGGTCCCGGCGGAGGTTCGAGTCCTCCCTCCGGCATGGGTGTGTGTTTTGCCCTTAGGATAATTTAGGTTGTGTAGTGAGCTTAGGAACTGATGACCTTAGCAGTTAAGTCCCACAAGATTTCACACACATTTGAACATTTTCCTAAATTAACAAGGCTATAGTTAATAAATCAGGTTTGACTCTATGTTGGAGCTGGTGCCCAGCGACTGTTTTGTTCAAATCTGTAGAGAATGTCACCAATCACTCGCAGTTTTTGTTTTTATTTTCCAGATCTACATATATTTCGGGTACAGTGTGGCTATTCTCAATGCTTTATGCTTACATCTATACCGTCATGCTGAACGTAACATGTAATCCTGGCGGTTTACATGTAAGCACATTTATTAAAAGTTTTTGAGACTGGCCGCGGTGGAGTAGCCGAACGGTTGCCGGACGCCGTGGCTCAGCGCGCCCGACCAGGGGGCTGAACGCCCTCTGTAATAAAACAAGCTGAGCCAACCATTCATCGAACAACCACGAACAAAGTGAACGAACGACCGCAAACCATAGATCTACCAGATGACCAAAAAAAAAAAAAAAAAAAAAAAAAAAAAAGTCTAAGGCGCCTCGCTGCGGAGCGCGCGGTTGCTCGCCGTCGGATGTTCAAGTCCTCCCTGGGGCATGGGTGTGTGTATTGTCCTTTTATTTTACCTTAGTTTAAGTAGTTCGTAAGCTACGGACTGATGACTGGCCACTCAGCGGCCGAAACCTAGATAGATCTGAAAAGTAAAAACAAAAATTGCGATTGATTGCTGACATTTCCTACAGGTTTGTTTAAATGAAATTCCACAAACGCTTTGAAAAACAAAAAATCGTGGGGCGGGGGGGGGGGGGGCGGCAATTTAGCAGCTCGCACGGGGCGGCACTTGGGCTTGCGCCGGCCCTGTGTAAGATGTCATTAACGTAACGTCCTCTGTCGCAGGTCCTGTCAGCGTTCCACAGAGTGGACCTGGCATTTATGTCTGCACAGATTAGTAGGTTTTCCTAGCTGCGTAGTTTGTTAAGTCTTTGATGTAGTTGGGATACGGTTCGATTCTGTGACTATATTGTGTGTAGAAGGAGGCAATCACCCACGTGTCTGCCATGTATGATATCTCTACAGATACAAGATGTTGATTACAAAATTCAGAGATTTTGATTACATTAACATTTCCATTTAAAATTATAATAACTGCTTTGCAGTCAGTACTTCCTGTTATGACAGCTGCATCCTTTGGGAGACCCGGCACGCCGGCCGCGGTGGCCGAGGGGACTGAGGCGCTCCAGTCACGGTCTGCACGGCCACTACGGTCGGGGGTTCGAATCCCCCCTCGGGCATGGATATTTGTGCCGTCCTTAGTATTAGCTAGTTTGTAAGTAGTTTGTAAGTTTAGGGACTGATGACCCCGCAGTTAAGTCCCATAGACTTTACAAACATTTGAACATTTGAACATTTGAGACCCGGCAGCTTTCCACTCTTTGCATAGGTTTCTTGTGAGCAAATTATATCAGGTTTCTGTTCTAGCATAACTTTTCTCTACCGTTCCATTCTCTAATAGCGCGCGGGAAGAAAGAACACCTAAATCGTTCCGTTTTCGATCTGATTTCTCTTATTTTATTGGGATGGTCATGTCTCCCTAAGTAGGTGGGTGCAAGCAAAATATTTTCACATTCAGAACTAAAAGTCGGTGATTGAAACTTAGCAAACAGATCACGCCGCAATGAATAACGTCTTTCTTTTAATGATTTCCACCCCAATTCGTGCAACATTTCCGTGACGCTTTCCCCCTCGTAACGTGATAAAATAAAACGAGCTGCCCTTCTCTGAACCTTCTCAATATCTTCCGTCAGTCCCACCTGGTGAGGGTCCCACAAGGGGCAACAGTACTCCAAGAGAGGACGCACAAGTGTGATGTAGGCAGTCTCTTTGGTGGAGCTGGTGCATCTTCTAAGCGTTCTGCCAATGAAACGTAACCTTTGGTCCTCGACATATTTTTCCTCTTTTATGACTCGCCCTGTATAAAGTACACTACGTCCCTATGGCTTTATCGGTTAGGGATCGTCAATGTTAAGGCATGTTACAGGACTCGATGCAAGGCCTTTGTCGTCCCGAAAGCAGGTAGTGGAGCAGGTAACGGCGTAAGCTAGCATAACCACCTGCAGGCAATAGCCAGTCGCCTGGCTTTTTTTTTTAAATTCTGCTTTATTATGGCTTTTGGTTACAGTGACCATACATCCAGCGGTAATTACAGTGGCAACATTACAATAAAATTGATATTCTTACAATGTATATCACAATATTAATAGGTATCTTACATCATACAGCCTTAGAATAAAAGTAGAAAAATCATATGTACAAGACATAAAACAATACATATTTTAACAGTGGGAGTGACAGATGTAATAAAACGAAAGTGCAAACAGCATAGGACCAAATGAGAAGTACAAAGACATATAAAAGTCAAAATATAATATAAAATTACTTATGCAGTTTCAAGCTGTGCATGTACAACTTAAACCGGCCAGTATAATGTGGTTGAGATCCGCCACTGCCGTTGCATTTTTGTCGCAATGCCGAGAAGCGATGATTTTCAAACGGTGTAGGTGGGCAGGGTATCATCCATGTTCCAGTATCATCCGAATAATAGACGTTGTTGACGGCTACTAAGCGTCATCGACGAAAACCATGGTCTAGAGGAGATATTTGGTTGTATAGCTGCCAGGTGTCCTTCCTTAAACGCTTGAGAGAGGTGCCATTCGTGGTCCCAAGTGCGATAGGCAGCTTTCCGAATCGTCGATCAGAAGTCTGTATATGGAATCGTGGGACAGTGTTGTCCTTCCGTAATACTTCTCTTGGCGAGGCGGTCTACAGTTTCGTTATGCTGTATACCTTGATGTACTTTAATCCAAAGTAAGTGAATGTCGATGCCCACTGCCTGTGCATTTGTTATGGCCTCCAAGACGTCCAATATAAATCTATTTGTTTCTTTGTCAAACGTCGGATGTTGTAATTTTTGCAGCACGCTTTGAGAGTCCGTGAGGATCAATATAGAGTCAAAAGTTCGTGTGCTGTAATAAATGGCCTCCCTGATGGCCAGTAACTCTGCTGCGTAAATAGATGGCGCAGGCGGAAGCGCAAACAGTCGGTAGGTGCCGTTGGAGGGGCAAAAGAAGGCGCGTCCCACCCCTGCTTCAGTTTTACAGCCGTCAGTATAGATGTGAGCATGCTGTGGCCAGTTGCGGAGAAGAAACTGTTCCACGTCGAGAGTAATGTTGGTCCCCGTTGTGTAGTCGGACGACAAGTATGTCACCGGGACTGGGTTGAAAAACAGATGATACGAATAACGGAAGCAAGGAAATTCGGTGTCCTGTATGATGAGTGGGAAGAGGTGTCTCCATTTCTCATAGCTGCGAACAAGTAAAGGAACTCGGGTCATTCTTCTGTGATGCATTTCTGTAAGTCTCCAAAATTGGTGCACCGTTTTGAGAGAGGCACAATCACATATTGACGCTCGGCTGAGGAGGAAAATATCGGACAGCATCTGTCGACGTATAGTTAACGGCATTTCAGACGCTTCCACGAGCAAGGCGTTGATGGGTGTTGACTTCATAGCTCCGAGAACAAGACGAAGCATTCTGTACTGCAGGACATCAAGTTTACGCAGAGTCGATTGCGCTGCAGTGGCGTAAACGATACTGCCATAATGCAAAACGGAGCGGATCAAGACCGTATATAGAGTCAGGAGTACTGTCGGATCAGCTCCCCACCAAACTCTGGCAAGCATGCGCAGGATATTTGCAGTAGTGTCCACTTTGCCCAAGAGGTACTCAACATGGCGCGTCCACGTCAGTTTGCTGTCGAAGTAAACACCAAGGAACTTAGCATTTGACCGAACAGATAGTTTGTATGGACCGAGCTGAAGGTCTGGAGAGGAATAATTCTGTCGTTTCCTCGTGAATATCACCACAGTTGCCACGGTGGAGTAGCCGAGCGGTCTAAAGCGTCTCGCTGCGGAGCGCGCGGTTGCTCGCCGTGGAGGTTCGAGTCCTCCCTGGGGCATGGGTGTGTATGTTTGTCCTTAGGTTAGTTTACCTAGGTTTAAGTAGTTTGTAAGCTACGGACTGATGACCACGCAGTTTGGTCCGATAGATTTACAAACATTTAAACATTTTCACCGCAGTAGATTTTTCGGGCGACAGCGTGAGCCCGTGTTCTAACTCCCATTCACCCAGTTTTTCACATGCACTAGTAAACCATATGTTTGTCACCCAAAATCACGACGAGTGGGCGTATATACAAATTTCGTCCGCGTACTGAAGAACTTTGACAGTAGGCTGAAAGATAGAGTCCAAGTCGGCAACATACAAGGCGTATAGCAAGGGGCTTAATATCGCGCCTTGCGGGAGGCCACGGGAAACGATTCGTGGGCCATGTAACACATGGTACTGGTCACAAATATAAACAGTGCGGCAACAAAGTAATCTGTATATAATTCTTAACACCGTTAGCGGGAGATGCAAAAGTTGTAATTTATTTATATGTTTATGTATCAAAACATTGTCATAAGCCCTCGAAAAATCAAGAAAAAGAGCTGTCACATACCCATTTGTCAGGGACGTTTTTTCGATAACCATAGCAAGAGATGTTATATTATCGTAAGTGCTCTTCCCCTTGCGAAAACCGTATTGTGTCCGCGGGAACAGGTCGTGATGCTCTAACCACCATTCTAACCGGACCTTGAGTAGACGTTCAAAGGTTTTGCACACAGATGACGACAATGCAATCGGGCGATACGACGCTCCTGGTTTCAATATAGGAACCAATACCTGAGTGGTCCAGTCGGTTAGAACATACCCCTCTCTCAAGATGTCATTAAAGATGTTCTAATGTTTGTAGAGCTTATGGGACTTAACTACGGGGTCATCAGTCCCTAAACTTACAAACTACTTATGAACTAGCTACAACTAAGGACGGCACAAATATCCATGCCCGAGGGGGGATTCGAACCCCCGACCATAGTGGCCGTGCAGACCGTGACTGAAGCGCCTCAGTCCCCTCGGCCACCGCGGCCGGCGATGTTCAAAAGAATAAGTTTTGCATCATCAGACAAATTGCGTATCATGGAGTAATGTATCTGGTCATGCCCGGGCGACGTGTCGGTCGAGGGCGGCAGCGCACTGTTGAGTTCAGGGAGGGAGAACGGTGAGATGAGTTCATCTTGAAGATCTTCAACGGCGACATTTGTCGTGGGATCAATGGGTTCTGGCATGGCCGTAGGAGGTGCTACAATGTTGGCAAACTCGTCTGTCCAGGTCTGTAGCCGCTTGGGAGGCATTGGTTTTCGTTTGAGTGAGTTAACTTTTGACCAAATCCTTCCGACAGGAGTATGCAGGGATAACTGTTCACAAGATTTCTTCCTATGTTCTTTCTTACAGGTCTTGAGAAAGCGTTTGGTAGTCGCATCCATACGTTTGTAGGCGAGGTAGTTTTCCCATGTGGTTTGCCGTTTAAGATGGCTACATGCCAGTCTCCTTTGCGCCACTCGACGCGAGCACTCTTGATCCCACCAGGCAACCGGCAGTCGTCTACTGCCAGTTACCCGCCTCGTCTGTGGGATTGACTGCGATGCTGCTACGTTGATACGATTCCTATAATGAGCGTACCTTGTTTGCGGTGACAACTCGGTGGGGAACGACGAAAGTTGTGTATCCATGATGGCACTATACTGAGACCAATCTGCCCTCCTGACCATCCATTTGCGAGACGGCCGACAGACCGTGTTCGGTGACGAGGTTGGTGAAGAGAGCAGAATAGCATAATGGTCGGAACCTATAGGATAGGAAAGTACAGACCATGTAAAGAATGAAGAAACAGACGCTGAACACAAAGTCAAATCGACGGCTGATGGTCTCTGTCCGGGTAATGGAAGTAACGTAGGGGATCCATCATTGAGGATGATAAGAGTGAACTCGTCGATAACATCAAAAATGCCATCACCCAGCCTATCGTTATATGCACACCCCCACAATCTGTTGTGTGCATTAAAATCCCCGCAGAACAGGGATGGGGGTTCCAACAGTTGTACCAGAGCGTACCATTCTTCAATGGTAATGTATGACAGTGGTCGGCTGTAGAGGGCCACAATAGTTAATCGACCAATTGGAGATGAGAGGTTTACTGCTATCGCTTGAAAGCTTTCAATATCGTCATGAGAAATCATAACTGGGGTGTGATACAGCATATTATTGATGAAGAGGGCGACTCCTCCTCGACTATCATCTCTGTCTTGTTGTTCATGTTGAAGTACACCTTTGTTGGCAATCGCAGATCGCGCATTCCACTGCAATATCTTAAATTCCGCCATTGTTTTTAGAAGCAAGGAGAGTCATTAATAGTTGGCGAATAGGCTGTATCTGTAAAGTTCCAGGTGGCATTGTTTTTGCGTCTTCTATGAGATGAAGGATAAACCAGATAATTTTCTCTATGATGTATTCACTATTGTTACGTGGTGGCACTGCTTGTTGACCGTTCTGAGGAGGATACGGATTGGGTGGTAAAGGGGCCTGTGGTAGATGTTGAGAGATAGAATATTCGTGACTAACGTCTGAAAATCCGTGACGGCAGGCTGATCTGGAAGCTTGTTTTTTCCCCGTGCCGCTCATGACGGAGATGACACCCGATCTGTCTGCTATGGGAACATCATTCCGTTGATACCCGTCTTCCTTGGGGGGTGAACGCAACTGGGGCGCCACTGGCGGCATTGGTGGCCCCGTAGAACGCTCTTGTACGGTGACTTGCGGTTGTTGTAAATGCCTTGGAGATAGGGGCGGGAAGTCCGCAGAACTGTGAGGGCTAGGAGGCTTCCGTACGGCCGCTGAATATTGGGACGCGGGCCACTGAGTGCCCTTCCTGACGTGGCGTACGACCTTGCACGTTGTAGCTCTTGCTGGTGGAGAAAAATGGGGCATGACCTCTCAGTGACTGGGTGCTGTCCAGAGCAATTTAAACAGGTCGGAATCGTCGCCGGGCACGAATCAGCTTGGTTCTGTCCACCGCATCTGCTGCAACGAGTATGGCTTCGACACTGGTTCGCCCGATGATGAAAACGCCAGCAATTTGTGCACTGAATGACTGGGCCCACGTACGGTACCACTGGGCAGCGTGCCCCCAGAATAGCCACATGAGAGGGTAATGTCTGAGAGCGAAACACCACCATGCAGACTGGAATGGGTACTGTGAGCTCAGGATTTGAAGGATGTTTCTTCGTGTATCGTTTTATACTTGTTACAGGATAAACACTTTCCATGGCATCTATTATCTCTTTGTCCGTTAGGCTGGTCTCTACGTCATGGATAATGCCATACGTATGGAGTAAAAAGTTAGGGATGTAAACATCGAACTTATGATCTTTGAAAGCAGGGACATTAAGTAAGTTATTAGCAGCTGCAGCAGTTTTCAGTTCTACCTTAACTCTGTTCTTGCCTGAGGAACTATTGTCAACAATGTCGTGCTTGAGGTGAGAGCTGTAGGAATACAATAACTTGCCCACTGAGATGGGGTGGAGTTTGCCAATGTTTTTATCTAAGCTCTCCACGAAGACAAGGTAGGGGCCTGCATCTGTCCGACTGTATCGGTTATTGACACTCGGCCGAGTAACGGCGGCAGGAGAAGCAGATGTTCGTACCTGAGTGCGTTCTGTGTTTGCCTGTCCGGTGCCGTCGGTAGAAGACGCGTGGGAAACCGGTACCTGGCTCATTTCACAGTCTGAAGGAGAGTCGACACACAGTCGTTTACTATGGGGGCCACTTTCTTGCTGCTGTTGTGCAGTTGTATCGCCACTAGGTATTATGCTGGAGTGGTCGCAGGAATAGCTGAGGTGCTGACTAACCTGTTGTAACTCATTTTGTTGATGTTGTTTCTGGAGGAATTGCTGGAGTTGCAGCTGCAGTAGCTGAAGCTGTTGCTGCTGGGCCAGTTGCTGCTGGAATTGTAGGTGTTGGTGGTGTAGAAGCTGCGGTTCCTGTTGCTGCTGTGGCCCTTGTCGTTGTGCATATTGTAGGTCCTATGTTGTTAGTTGACTCTGCTGTACCTCAGCAGGGTTGTCGGACATCACCGGCAGCGGGAGAGCCGTCGCTGCAGGTTGATTACATATTTCCATGGCGGACTGGATGACCTGACCCGTATTAGGTGGGTAGGCCATTTCGAAGATACACTGAGTGGTACTGCTACCACGAACGTGTGGTTGATACAAAACACACAATTCCGGCGCGCACCACTCTGCACGTAAACGTTTCTCCCCGAAAACGCAGATACGAGTATACAATCGCACGGAAGAATAACTACGTAGCACCACACTCGTCCGCGAAACGTAAACATAGCGCGACCGCACAGAACGAGCAGTAAACGCGTCCGGACTCCGCGGGAGGCGGAAGTAGACTGACACGCCTGTTTTCGCGCTCGTATGTCGGCCTACTGCAGATTAATTTACAGTACACATACATTTCGAAGTGCTTGCAGTTTCAGTGAGTAGCATCGAGGAAAAATGTTACTTGTGAAAGATAACGCCTTTGGGATTCAAAAATTGTTGGAAAGTGTGTGGTGGTACTAGTTTTAATGAACTCTGATTTCATTCAACAAACAACTCTTTAATTGACCGTGACTTCCAACCCGAAGTTAACTAGCACCAACTCACAATAATTATCATTGACGATAATATTAGCTTCCAAATTCTTCATATTAAATTTCTTGACTTGAATATTTAACATATTTCAGTATTGCTTTCTACAGTCAGATCCTATAAGTTCGCAAACCCCGAGTGAAATTTTAGTTGAGGGCTTCACGAGAGATTTTTGTTTCACAGCACTCGTATATATCTGCAATCGATAGAACAATGTCAACTTTCATGCAACTTTAGTGACACAATCACTTTTATCGTAAGTCGTAATAATCACACTCATAATACACATCAACATAATCCATTACATTAGGAAAAATATTTGTATACCTTGATTTGATAGTTAATAAACTTGTATAGTCATCAGTAAATTCATTTATGAATCTTTTATTCATATAATTGTGACGTAATTACAGTCAACTGTTTGTTAAGCTTAAGGGACTTAACTGCGGTGTCATCAGTCCTTAAACTTACAAACTACTTATGAACTACCTTATACTAAAGACGACACAAATATCCATGCCCGAGGGGGGATTCGAACCCCCGACCGTGGCGGCCGTGTAATTACAGTCACTAAAACTCACAATAGCCATCTGACTTCTTGGCAATTCTCCATACCAAAACCGACTAATCAGTTTTATATATATTTCTATTACATCTCTTTATTAATAATCGTTGTTATTTGAAAAATTGTCGATCGCGGTCCGCAACAGCAGGCAGTGTCTTCATGTTCAGCGCGCCGACCTTCGGCTAATCAACGATAGCGACCAGCATTTTCTCGCCAACGTCGGTGCATTTGTCATAGCGTGGCAGAAGTCTGTGTATGCCTTTTTCGTAGAAGGTTGCCGCCTGTGTATCCAACCATGTGGTAACATGTTCTTTCAGCTCGTCATCATCACTGAAGTGTTGACCACCATGGACGGGTTTTAGGTGTAAGAAGAAAGTCGCTAGGAGCGAGACTATACGGAGGATGATCAGACACGTTCCAGTGAAATTCCCGTAAGAGTTGTTTGGTCACAGTCGCCTTGTGAGGTCGGGCGGCAACGTGAAGGGAAGAAGCAGACTCATTTCATCTCTTCTTACACCTAAAACCTGTCCTTGGTGGTCAACACTTCAACGATGATGAGTTGAAAGAACATGTTTGCCACATAGTTGAATACACAGGTGGCAACCTTATATGAAGAAGGCACACAAAAACTTGTCCCACGCTATGTCAAATGCCTACAAAATTTCGGAAGTTATGTAGAAAAGTAGTTGAACAGTTTCAGATTTTTATACAATAAATATTTTTTCTGTATCTGTTTATATAACCAAACGGAACTTACTTTGTGGACGTACCTCGTATTTCCAAAGTTAGGAGAAAATTTTTTCCGAAGTTGTTGCAGAGGTTCATGACGCTAGATGTGAAAGCTGTAGACGGGACACATTTCATACTACGAAATAATGGCGAGACAAAATTATAAAATTTTGTTAATTTGAAAAACTTACAAAAACTTGCACAGTGTGACAATATATGTTGGTAGGAAGGTTTTTTTTCTCTGCTGCTTCCAATGTCCGGGCTGATTTACAGACACTATATTCCGTCAGTTTATTCGGCATATTTGAAGATTGCGACACAACCCGTCGGCTTTGATCAATGACGTCATATCTGAGTCTTACAAGATACGCCACGTGGATAGCAAAACAAACAATATCAACGAATATAAACATACAGGATAATATCGTGACACTTATGTATTGTAGATAATAAATAATCTGTGATTATCCTCTTAAATTACAGATTACCTCAACAGAAGATACCATCGACCACAGGTCTCAGTCCAAAAATTCGCGCCTCTCTGTTAACCTATACGATACTATCAGAGAGAAGCTACAGATCACATTTTAAACACAAAATCATAATCTATAATCTATGTTCTGCTTGTAAACACACCATCATCTGTATCTCAGATGTGACGTCATTGGTCAAAGCCGACGAGTCGTATCGTGGACTTTATTGAACGACAGTAGTCGAAAAATGTAATGATGTAGCTCTGAGATTTTCAAAATTAGCGATATTTTTAGACTGACAAGTGTGATGATACTGCTGGCCCTCTCATCTCAATGTTATCGTACGATACCGTCTGCGTCGGGCCCGGAATCGTGTGGTTTAATAGTGATATATGTTGCGTGTGAAGTTACTTACAAACGAAATAGCCAGCCTAGGAATCAGTGTAGGACAGTGTCTCGGTGATACTGTGATAAGTTAACAAGTGATAGATTTCATTCAAAAAATCCAAATGTTTGTAAAGCTTATGGGACTTAACTACGGGGTCATCAGTCCCTAAACTTACAAACTACTTATGAACTACTTACGAACTAGGACGGCACAAATATCCATGCCCGAGGGGGGATTCGAACCCCCGACCGTAGTGGCCGTGCAGACCGTGACTGAAGCGCCTCAGTCCCCTCGGCCACCGCGGCCGGCTAGATTTCATTAATTAAGAGATTTGTATAAGATGTTTGCAGACAGTTCTATAAACAATAGTTTTGTCATTGTACATTATTTCAAGAAGTAGAGAGAAAAGACATGTAAAACAAAAAGTCATGAAAATAAATAGCATTGTATATAGGTTAGGCCCATAAACAAGTTGTGTTGACCAGCTAATTGTGTTAATTAATGTAATAGTCGAGATTTCTAGATTATAATTCTTCGTATATATTGACTGACGTGAGATTTTGAACCTATTTTCAGAATTGCCAAGATATTTGATAGTTCTATATATGTTAGGGACATGTATGATGTACTCCATTTCCAAATTGACATTTAACATTACTCTTTGTTATGAAACAAAAAGAACCGAAATTACGACTTAAAAAGATATGTGCAATCTAAAATTATTGTATATATACTTTTCAGTTTATATTGTGATTATTTTTGTGTACATGAAATGTTTTATTTGTATGTTTGTTAATTGTAAATTAGTATATTCAATTGTTATGAACAATGCATAATGTAATGCCATTATTGTCGATGTTATATATTTGCCTCACCGCCTTGCGTGGGGGAAGTTCGAGTTTTGTCGTTTGTCATGTGCTCTAGAAGCTGTCAGTCTGCGTTTTAAAATGGAAGTACTATCAGCTACGTTCTGTTCCATTGTGTAAGTTATTAAGTTGTAATGTTTTGGTGGAGAAGAAGTTTGATTCAAATTAAAGAAGAAGTGAAAAATTGTACCTACGAGTATTTATTTCTACCACGACGCCCCAGGAGAATAATTTTGCAGCGAGCAGAACCCCCATACATCGTAATGTCGAAAAGATGAGTATCAGTTGGAAGTGGTAGAAGAATGAACTGTAATTACTTAATAAGCAAGTAAACATTATACAAGACAGCTAATGAAACCTGAAAGTAAGTATGTACTGATATAAGAATCCATGGATGCAAAATTCATTTCACCCAGAGGTGGTGCCAAAAAAAAAAAGAAAAAAAAAATGGGATGCACCTGCTTACTATTCAAGAAATGAAATTAGAAGTTTTGTGTTTTATTATTTGAGTTGCTGATGTTGGGGCCTGATACTGTCGGTGACTGCTTTGTCCAGGAATTCATAACAGCGTATGCTGAAACACCCATATTATTATGCACTGCAGTCTCTACGGGCAGCAATGCAGGCGCTAGTTGTGACATCCATTTGATCATACAGAAGGCGAATACTGTCGTGGGATACTTCATTCCAAGCCTGCTCCACCTGTTCATGTAGTTCTGCAATAGCTGTGGGTTTGCGTATCAGTTTTCGTCCCATCACGTGCTCCATTAGAGACAAGTGCGGAGATCGTACTGGCAGGTAAACTGCTGCACATCTTGCAGAGCACGTTGAGTTCCACACGCCATCATTGTCGTGTTGGAACAACAAATCACCTCCTGGTGCAAAAGAACGGGTCTACAACATTCTGCACGTACCGAGCGCTGCTCGCCGTTTCCTCCACAAATACCAAACGTAACGAGAGTTGTAGCTTATCGCAAGGCCAGATCATAAGCCTGGCGTGAGGCCAGCGCGGCTTGGAGAAGGCACTCAACTAGGAAGCAGGTCTATGTAAAGGACCACCACATGCAGAATCTGCTTTCATCGCTCAAGGCCATGACCCAGCATTCCACATTCAAGTGACCCTCTGACGGTACATTAATAAAATTTAAAAAAAGTAGTTTGTATTGCACAATAATATGAACTAACGGTTGGCGCAACACTGATGGATACAGCAGAGCTTGAAAAATTACTGTCACTCAGTATATTGCACTATGTATTGAATCGTTGAAGAGTGTTATACTGCGATAAACGGCAGTTCCTACTCAGACCGATATAAATTCAATTCCCCCTGAACGAATTTTGTCAAAGAATTGTAGAAAATAATTATGAATTATTTTTCTATAAACTGTAGACAATTTGACTTTAAATGACTCTGAATTGATCAACAATAATGACTCTGACAAAGAACTGTTTTCTATTAATAAAAATCTCACAAATGAAATCTGAAATTACGTATCTTACTGAAATAAAATATAGCGACTGAGTCTGTAAATTTCTTTGGTTCTAATCTTAATACTGTTAATGTAACTAACAAGAAACTATTCATGCTGCATATGAAATTTTGACAATTCTGATTAGTCAAATTGTGTTAACTTGTATCTACACAGACGGACACGCGACTCTTATTATGTAACTCTGATTGATTTACCACTTATTCTCATTGTGAGAGCAAAACTTGGAATTATTTGTACTTGCATTGTACAAGAGAAGACGACTATTACACTTGAGAGAAATAATAATCAAACTAGTTACGTAAATAGGAAGTGGCAGATATTACTAACTACCAAGTGTTACAAAATAAGATTACTTTAAATGCTTCATTAAATCAAAATTGTCACAACTTCCACACAACAGTAGAAGTTCTTTAACAGAAGTAGTTATTCTCAATGCCATCTAAGAAATGGTAATACAAAATGATTAACATAATTCTATACAACTTTTACAAACTTTTACAAATATGTTTTACCTTATGGTACTGATGCTGATGCAGTAGTATATATTACTTATTATATCAGATATCCTTGTCATACGTCCCTGCGTAACAGACCACCTTCCAAGTCAACCGTCTAACATCGTCTCTCTTGTCCCCGGTCAAAGAATGACCTCCTCGAGACAACGATATTACTGAGTTGTTGTATATCTTTGGCATGAAGTGCCAACCTACTCATAGATGTGACTATTCGATTTATTTTCTTATTCAAAGACGTTACTGCCCAACTGACAGGCACGTTTCAAAAGCGACGACTGCCAGGATCAATATCGGTATTGCTTGTCTGTAGTAAGGACAACACCCATGCCACCCACATCGGTGGCCATCAGCAATGATTCTCTTTCAACGGATGGGTGTGCTTTGTCCAAGACCATCTAATACGACCTTACTTGCTGCCGCCCCGATTAACTTTACCACATTAAGTGCTGCTCCTGAGTGAATTTCTGTCACAGTTCTTAGGGAGGATGCAGTTTCAACAGGACGGGAAGCAGCCCATTTCAAAGTTAATGTTGACGATCACCTGGCCAACACGTGGGACTGGACAGGGAGGTCCTTTTCCACGGTCAGCACATCGTCGGACTCTGGACTCTTTCCTCTGGAGTTACAAGTCGTTGGTGTGGGAAACCCCTGCAAAAATGTGTTGGATGAAGATCTAGGGTCACCTGGCACAAAAGAGATCAGGTATCTTTCGGAGACTGCTGAAGAATGCGTCGTTAACAGGCACGAATTGAATGTTACGATCGTCACATTGAAGAATTAGCATGAGCTACGTTGTTGTTATGCAACGTACTTTGTGTAAGTCGGTTACCCAATAAATATGTTCGATTATTGGTTCCCTACATCAATAAAACTGGTCGTGGATACATTATCTACTACTTCAAATTGACCCCAAAGGTTTGAGACGCACTGTATGTGAATGTAGACTTTCCGGGGCATCGTGTAGCTCTCGGTTTTCCACTGTTGAGATGCGGTGACAAGTGCCATACTCATGATGTGTGCGTGCCCCTCTCCACAGCAATATATGGTGGGTGCGGAGGTAGCGGGCGCGCCGTTCGCCTCTCGGTGAGGGCAGACTCGATACATCGACGTTGTTGGACGCCTGGATACGCTCGTATGACACACGTCCAAATGTTCTGTCCTTAACTCTGTCACCCGGATGGAAACCCGACAACTTTTCGCCGGCCGCGGTGGCCGAGGAGACTGAGGCGCTCCAGTCACGGTCTGCACGGCCACTACGGTCGGGGGTTCGAATCCCCCCTCGGGCATGGATATTTGTGCCGTCCTAGTTCGTAAGTAGTTCATAAGTAGTTTGTAAGTTTAGGGACTGATGACCCCGTAGTTAAGTCCCATAAGCTGTACAAACATTTGAACATTTTTTTTGAACCGACAACTTTTCTTCGACATGTTGAGCATCTAATATATAAAGCAGAGTGTCCGTATGTTTGTACATGTTGCATACAAATCTACAGTTTTGTTCCAATCTTCATGAAATTTTGTACACGTAAGCTTCAATCCATGAGGACGGTCGCCATAAATGTAAGAATCACATACGATATATAGTTCACGAGATATGACGTCATAAACAATGAAATGCGCGAAAAACTGCCGCATTTTGCGACAATGCTGTTCATTTTCTCATAAACCATTGGACCGATTTCAACCAAATTTGGTACACACATTCCTTACCGTGAGGTAACAATTGATGCTCGGTTAAGAATCACATACTGCACATGGTTCAAAAGATATTACGTCATAACCAATAGAAATCGCAAAAAATGCCATATAATGCGGCGAGAATTTAGAAATACACTATGTGAGAATGACAGTACTTAGCGTCTTGAAACAAACTTTAAACATAATTTCAAACCTTTATTAAACTTTTTCTCGCTGGCAACCATGTTAAAATGATGAAAGGAAAAACGTTTCTCGCGTACTATGTTCAAATGTTTGTTAAGCTTAAGGGACTTAACTACGGGGTCATCAGTCCCTAAACTTACAAACTACTTATGAACTACCCACAACTAAGGACGGCACAAATATCCATGCCCGAGGGGGGATTCGAACCCCCGACCGTAGTGGCCGTGCAGACCGTGACTGGAGCGCCTCAGTCCCCTCGGCCACCGCGGCCGGCTCTCGCTTACTACTTTAGAAATGGGGAGAAAAGAAATTTATGGCATACCTTGACTAAAAGAAGGGATAGATTGGTAGGATACATTCTTAGACATCAAGGAATTTTGAATTTAGCGTTGGAGGGAAGTGTGTGGGGTAAAAATCACAGAGGAAGACCAAGAGATGGATACAGTAAGCAGATTCTGACAGATGTAGGTTGCCGTTCTTATGTGGAGATGAAGAGGCTTGCTCAGGATAGGGTATTGTGGAGAGCTGCATCAAACCAGTCTCCGGACTGAAGACCACAACAACAACAATGGAGTAAAACTACGGCATTCGGTATGACGTTACAATTTAGAAATTGAACACTACAAATTGTAGTGACAGGAAATTTTACAGACAGTATACACATATGTAGTTGACTGTAGCTTCTAAATTGTATCACATTCCGACACGTAGTTCATGAGATATGAGCACGTAAACAGAAACGTTCCGCTGTTCATGGATTAAAACTAAGCAATTCGGTATGACGTTGCAATTTAAAATTTCTACGCTACAAATTGTAGCCTCAGGAAATTTTTCAGGCACATATAGTTGAGTGTACATTCTAAATTGTATCACAGTTCGATGGGTAGTTCATGATATATGAGTACATAAATAGTAACTTTTATGGAAAACCGCCCCATC
Organism: Locusta migratoria; assembly: GCA_026315105.1. Classification (NCBI taxonomy): domain Eukaryota; kingdom Metazoa; phylum Arthropoda; class Insecta; order Orthoptera; family Acrididae; genus Locusta; species Locusta migratoria. Next base: position 49,869,988 of record CM048755.1, on the reverse strand, counting down.
ACGCACCAAGTTCTAATCTATTTCTTCTTTACTACTAACCGTATTCTAAAGAGGTTTTACAGACATACAGCCCTTATACAAATGAATATATACCTGAAATTTGGCAGGAGTAAATAAATAAATACCCGGGCAACGCCGGGTTTTCAGCTAGTTCTTTATAAAGAACATCGTCTAGGCTAATAATAAATTATTATGTAAGGCTCTTTATAGGAAAGTGCATATTCCGTTGCAGAGTGAAATATTGCTTTAGATGACTCACTAGGACTCGTCCCAGATATTTTTTAAATTTTAGTCGTTAATCTCTCGAGTGATTTGATACTATCTGCCACTTTCTCTACCTTGTTCTATTTCCATTTTGTACCATCGCCCTATATCATAAACTACCGGTTTTTCGTGTCTTCATCTACAGCAATGTTTTTCAACCTTTTCGAATACGCGATCCCCCTCCAAGTAAAAGTGCTGTGGCGACCCCCGTAACAGAACTGCGTTATCTCAAATGAAACAATTTTAATTTTATTTATTTTGCTACATCTTTCTTTTAAATTGTTGGGCGCTATTTTTCGTGTAATTTTTCGGAATGGAACACAACCTATTTTTACATGATTTCCAACAGAAAAATAAATTTTGCTTAACGAATGTTTCGCATTTCATGCAAGACTCACAAGGGAACGGTCCAAAAGACATGTCGAAACATACCCTGAAATTTTTTGCACAGAAAGAAGACAACGAAAGAAATGGACTCCCAAAATTTTAACTGCTAAGAGGCACTTCAAATTCAAATGTTTGTTAAGCTTATGGGACTTAACTATGGGGTCATCAGTCCCTAAACTTACAAACTACTTATGAACTACTTACGTACTAGGACAGCACAAATATCCATGCCCGAGGGGGGATTCGAACCCCCGACCGTAGTGACCGTGCAGACCGTGACTGGAGCGCCTCAGTCCCCTCGGCCACCGCGGCCGGCTAAGAGGCACTGCAAGTTTTTTAAAAAAGTTTTGAATTTACGCATTTTTGCCGCGCGAAGAACAGCTTATAACAGCGGTTTGTACAGCCCTGCCCGCTTAGCGCGCAACTTGGCGCAACACTCACGCAGCGCCACGTAGCGGAATTATGCAGTTCACAGTCACCAATATTAAGCACCAGAATCTGGTCTACAATGTAGTGAATGGAAGCGAACACGAACGAATGAGCATTTGCAGAAAATTCACTACCATTCGCTTGCATATGGGTTGAATCGTTTATACTAGAAGAGAACACGAGGTAGCAAACATTGCCTGCGAACGGTGTGTTATTGGTTTTTAGTTTTTGGAGGTAATATTCGGCATACAGCATAGAACTATACCCTTTCAGAGCCACAGCGCGAAACTTTGCTATTCAGTGAGGATTATTGTTCATGGCGAGCGCACTATTTTTGACGGAGTATGCAAAATGGCGAAGGGAAGGAAGAATTTATGTGTCTCAATTTGTATGGAAGTGAGACACGCATTGACATCGTGCACTTTACACTGAATTCTTCTCCATCTGCCCTTAGCACTGGTCCAAAACTTTCCTTTATGTCGGCTGCAATTTTGCTCTGGCTTCTCATAAGCATTGAGCAGACTTTTATAAAGAGAATACTAATTACCGACGTCGAGCATCATCTAAGGAGGTGACACGGCTGGCGCTAACACTGGGCTAGTGGCATTCAAGTCGCAGCCGTGGAGCGAGGAGGACGTGCGGCGGCACCGCTTACGTTCTGGTGTAAACAACGGCTGTGTCGCTGATTCCGAGGTTACTGTGATCACTTCATTTGTGATTGTGGATTCAGTTATGAACGTTTCTAAGACAGAATGAACACGATCTAACAATTGAGGAAAGATACGATCAAATTTACATTTGATAGAAGTTTCGTAAGACCAAAAGCTTTCGAAATTAAATGTGGTTTGAGGAAAAAGTTAAGATAAATGGCTACGACGTGGTAGGAGTACATTTATCATATATGTTCATATGTTTGTAGAACTTATGGGACTTAACTACGGGGTCATCAGTCCCTAAGCTTACAAACTACTTATGAACTAGCTAAGATTAAGGACGGCACAAATATCCATGCCCGAGGGGGGATTCGAACCCCCGACCGTAGTGACCGTGCAGACCGTGACTGAAGCTCGTGAGTCCCCTCGGCGTACATTAATCCTTTGTGTCTAATGCTGTCTATGTAAAGATGCAGAGCACAGAATTATGCTGTGCTATTGTAGAAAATTGCGGAGGTGTCATTAAATTTAATCATTCTGATGGGAAAGTAAGCGACGTTCTAGTCTCTCATGCAGGGCTAGGTATCAGGACCTTACGGGTCTTTGAACTACCCTTCGAGACTCCGGTTGAAGAAATTAATCGTGTTCACAGTCGGTACGGTAGAATTGTTGCGAATATTGCCGAAAAATGGTCGGAGGCTTACATGTTTCCTGTGTTGAACGGCGTCCGCCAAATCAAGATAGAATTGCAGAGGCATATTCCCTCTTATATATATGTGTGTGGGTACCGTGCACTTGTGCAATACGATGGCCAACCTCGAACATGTGCCTTATGCAATTCCACGACGCACGTTCGAAACGAATGTAGAAAAAGGCGTGTCCCGCAGCTACCAAACGGAGAGGCGGCTGTCCCCGGCCAGGCAGTCAGCCTCAAGTTGACGTACGCTGCCGCCGCTTACCCGCGCGGACCCGCAGAGCTGTCAACAACGGCGCAGGACGCAAATCCTGTAGCGGTACCCGGAAATGTCATAGCATTAAGCAGTTGTGCCAACGTCGGCGGAACTAGTGTAAGTTCTACCGATAAGGAAATAAATGAAGGACCGAATATGACAGAAGGTCTCCCACATGCGATGCCAACCGCAAAATCCGATATCGCGCCCCGCGCTATTCAGTTTCGTATCATGAAGAGCCAGCGAGTTCTGATATGATGGTAATGGATACAGAACAAACAATAGACAACCAACCAGAAAAGGGGAATCCAAAAACAGAAAATAAGTCAAAAACAGGAAACGGGCAGAAAGTAATTAGCAAAACACACGATTACGACCCACACACAGGAAAGAGGCAGAAGCAAAGCTCAGCAATAGCACAGAGAAAAAAATTTACTCTGAGATTCAACATGACTCTCACAAAACGAACTCAGACGAAAAGGCTGAGCAGATGTTGGCTGAGGGAGCCTCAACTGACTCTGCAGAAAAATCACCTGATGTGTCTCCGGGGGGATCCCCAAAACGGAAGAAAAATAAAAAACGCAGAATAGCACACGAAGCATCGGAGAATATGGCTCCTGCGCTAAAGGAAAAACTGAGATCTATCAAAGAACGAGAAAAGAAGAAGGAAGTTTGTACTGTGGAGGGTGGCAGACAGCAATCTTCAGAAAACAGAAGCCAAGTTAATCCGGACAGTGTAAACATTTTATCACTAAATGCCAATGCCAACAAAACGTTGTATTAACCACTAAATTAAAGCAATTCCGTGGCAACATTAAACTGGTCAGAAGACAAAGAGGAACTAACGGATCAAGATATGGAAGACGAACCGGCACAAGACGAAGACATTTTCTATTAAAAGCGTGGCAGAGGCTTTTGTGAGGACCATTATTAGAGACAAATGAAAAAAAGAATCGACAAGAAAGAATTTAGAAAGAAAGAAATTAGAAAGAAATTTAAAACAAAAAACTCTTTACCATATCTTATATCCTGCAAACATACAATGTAACTACATTAAATATTAACAAAATCCAAAATGCAACTAAAGTGGCTGCTCTTAAGGATTTTTTATATCAGTCAGACACTGATATTGCATTGTTGCAAGAGGTGTACATTAGGGATCTTTATGTGGCAGGCTAGAAAGAAATTTTAAACGTAGCTCTTGAGCACAGTTGCGGGACAGCCATTCTTGTCAAGGAAGGAATTGAACTGCGAGACGCCAAATTTTTAGAATCTGGTAGGGGCATTAGATGTAAAACTTTAAATAAAACTTTTATAAATGTTTATGCCCCATCTGGCAACAATGCCAGACAAGATAGAGCCCAGTTTTATAAAAGTGATATTTTAGCTTTACTTTATGACAATCCTGCTGACGTTTTAATTGGTGGAGACTGGAATTGCGTTTTACATGAAAAGGACCAGCGCCCAAATTTTAATAAATTCAGGGAACTTGAGGGGTTAGTTCATAACATGAACTGGAAAGACGCGTGGGAGGTAAAATATCCCACTATGGTCAGGTTTACTTATATCACAAAAAATCTCAGAGTGGGATTGATAGAATTTATGTTTCGGCTAACTTAGAAAACCATGTAGTTGGTATCGAAGTTATACCCACCATTTTCTCCGATCACCTGGGAGTAAGATGCAGTATTAATTTAAGTAAACAGAAGACATACTGGGCTAGGCCGGTATGGAAGTTAAACATAAGCATGTTGGCAGAAAATGACTTGGCTGAGCAACTTGCGAGGACCTGGCAGGGCTCCTTAAGACAGCGTCATAAATACGGGTCCAGTATTGAATGGTGGACTGTTGATGTGAAGAAAAAGTTACGAGCCACATTAATAGCGTGTGGTAAAGAACGAGCAAGGTGGATGAGAAACACAGTAGAATTCTACTACACATGTCTTCGCGAGCTCTACGAGCAACCGTTGACACAGGAAGTAATAACGCAGATAAACAGAACTAAGGCACATCTAATTAAAATCAAAAGTCAACAGATTGCGGGTCTCCAAATAAAATCACATACACAAACTGTTGTAGAAGAGGAAAATACATCAATCTATCATCTCATACGGCATCAGCAGCAGAGGCGAAGAAATTTTATTGAATGTCTCAGAGCCGAGGATAACAAACTCTTGACAAATCAAAAAGAGATTCTAGACGAGGCTTATCGATTTTATAGAACCCTCTGCAATGATCGGAAGGTACAGGAAAACCTAGTAACAGAATTTTTATCCACATCGGGACTTGATAACATAATATCAGAAGAGGATAACAGAAAAATCAGTGAAGAAATAACAGAAGAAGAAGTTTTAGATATATTAAAATCCTCTCCCCAGAAAAATCACCAGGTCCGGACGAATTGCCCCTAGAATTTAACAAAACCTATTGGCGTCTAATAGGTAGCAAATTCACTGAAATTATAAAGGAAATAATGAACGGTGAGGAGGTACCAACAGATTTTTAACAATGTTTAACTGTGCTACTTCCAGAAGGTAGGACTTCGGAAATAAAGTACATAAAGAAAATGAGAACAATAATCCTAATGAATTCGGATTATAAATTAATAGCACGGGTTATCAAAGACAGATTTAGACCAGTCTTACAAAAAATACTAGGTGGTCACCAGAGATGTCTCCCTGGGCGTAGTATATTTAAAACTTTGAGTGAGTACAGGGATGTCATTTCTATATTTTCCAACACACCAGCACGTGGCGGGCTTTTATTCATAGATTTTGAGAAAGCCTTTGACAGGGTTAATCACGAATACCTTTTTAAAACTTTGACATACATGGGATTAACTGAAAATACTGTGATCGTTTTAAAAAACCTTTTAAAAGGGATAAATACGAAGATATCCATCAATGGAAAATACACCAAGAACATTATAATTGATAACGGAGTTCCTCAGGGAAGCCCTTTATCTATGATGTTCTTTGTTATAGCTTTGGAACCTTTTTTATGTAGATTAAACGACGCACTTGAGGGAATATCCGTATCAGGAAGGAAAATAGTCACCCACTCGTATGCGGATAATGTTGGAGTGATTATAAGAAGTGACGAAGACGTTATCAGAACAATAGGACACCTCCAGTTTTATTGCTACGCAACAGGGGCAAAAGTAAACGAGACAAAGAGTGCGTTCCTGAACCTGAATGGCCTAACAACTGTACAGATTCCTTGGGCGAAATGTGACGAATCTCACACTGCCCTAGGTATAACACTGTATAATTGTCTTCTCCGCACTTCAGCCTCTAACTGGAAAAAGATATTAGATAAAATTAGAGGCACCCTCATCTTGAATCACTTAAGGGATCTAAATATAAAACAATAAATTAAAATAATAAATTGCGCTATTCTTAAAAAAGCGACACATGTAGGACAAATTCTACCGGTACCAAAGGAAATAGCGAAATCTATTATGTCAACAGTCTGCCGTTACATCTGGAAAGGAGAGATCTTTGGACTGGCAATTGGAACAACGACCTTAAAGCAAGAAGACGGAGGATTAGGACTTACGGACATTCGGAAGAAAACCACTGCTTTGTTCATAAAGAGATCCCTACAACTCATCGAAAGCCACCCTGATAGCGTAACAGCGAAATTATTCAATCTCTTTAAACCCGAAAGCTTGCAGCCACCAGTAAATATTAGTAACATAAACTACAATTTCGGACACATTAGTCTATATTATTTAGAACTGAGTTACATGACATTTATTTTGGAGGATAAAAGCAAGAGAAACTGCCATTATATGGTCACGAAACTAAACTCAAAGGAGAACCAAAACAAAATGCAAGTAAAATTTCCAGACAAGAATTGGAAAACTATTTGGAGAAATATAAATAATAAATTACTTCCTACAGAGGCGCAGGTAGCATGGTATAGAGTCATAAACAACCTTGTAAGTATTAATGAGAAACTATTTTCAATAGGTCTCAGTGAAACAAACAAATGCACGAACTGTAATGAAATTGACACTCTGAACCATCGTTTCCTCTGTAAAGGATATAGAGAAATATGGCGGGAACTCAAACTCCAGGTTTCATTGCTTAAGCGTACCGATGGGAGGGAAATCGATTTAAATTATATATTCTTCCCAGAAAACGTTTCGTTTCCTCCACAGAAAAACAATGTAATACTGTGGTTATTTGCCCACTATATTTGCTACGTCATAAAAAAAAGGGAAAAGATAATATACAGGAGTATAGAGAATTTATACGAGGAGAATATTACAAAATATGTCAGAAGAAAGATCACAAAAAGAATTTTGGCAACATGATGAGAATCGTGTTCGAGAAACAAGGAATAGGATAAGAACTTAAACTCAACGTCAATAAGGTAAAAACTTGCTAAAGTAGGGGATTGCTGTTGGGGGCGAAGTACGGCGGGGACTTGGTGGGCCCCGCGACCGCTACGGTAGCCGTGAAGGCCTCAACAGAACCCTGAAACGGCAGTTCTTACCTCAATAAAAGGCAACCAAAGGTTACGAATAACACAACAAACTCAGTTGCTACACTTCAGTTATTGTTCTGGGGAAAAAAAGTTTTTTTATTTTATTTTTTATTTTTTTGGTACTTATCATTATATTATTATTACCATTTTCTTTTATAGTTCAAATGTCCAAGGAGGGGCATTTCACTAAACAGAAGAAAAGGATTTTTTTTTTTTTTTTTTTTTTTTTTTTTGCATTTTTACATTTTTATATTCTTCTTCAGGAAAAACTTTTTTTCTTTCCCCTTCCCCACTACTACGCCAATGGAGGCGAACAATCAAACAAACCAAAAAAGAAATCCAAAATACAGGATCAAGCCGAAGAAGGCCTTTATTTGATCTGATTTATTACAAAAATGGAATCAGTGAAGAAAGAGTCAAGCAAAAGAAGCTCGCCGTGGAAGGCACGCCATGGAGAGCGAAAGGATGGGCTGTGAGGGAAGGTAAGGAGGCCCAAAAAGAAATAAATAAAAAAAAGTGGCAAAGTGCGCGCTTGGTGAACCAGAGAGCGCGGGATCAAATCCCGTTCAGACCACAAATTTTTTTCACTGCGATTTTTAACCGAGCATTCACTTGCTCAAAGATGGTGGAGTGGCTACGAAAGAAATGTAGTTCGGATTACACGTTAAGCTGCAGGTCTCTATTTTCCGATTAGGTAACTGGGAAAGGTTAGGGACACCTAAGCAGCTGCAGTGGCGTCCAGTTGAAAAACCTGCAAGAGGCCTACCGGGTACACCAGATAGAATTTTTCTTTGCTCATCCTTGTTAGTTTGTTTGCTCTGGTCAACACCTGGCTTTAACGATACAAACATTTTTTGAATAACTTGATACCGACAGTTCAACTCTTGCACATGAAATTCTGAAAGTTGTTAGCAGAGAAAATAAATTCGTGACAGTGATTAATGTCATGTCAGCACGTTGTAGGTGTCACCACCGGCGCCAACCTTGTGTGAATGCTCTGAAAAGCTAATCGTTTTCATATCACAGCATCTTCTTCCTGTCGGTTAAATTTTGCGTCTGTAGCACGTCATCTTCGTGGTGTAGCCATTTTAATGGCCAGGAGTGTATTTATATGATACATAAACACTGACGTTGAGTCAGAATTTTAAAAGAAATGTATTCGCAATGGCGAATATGACTAAGAACCAGCAGTACAGTTCGTTGGAAACATTTGAAAATTTGTGCCCCACCGAGACTCGAACCGGTATTTCCGGCTTTTGGCGAGCGGTTGATATAACCAACCTTACAAAGGAGATCGCGTATAGAACACTCGTACGACCCACTCTTACGTACTTTTCCAGTGTTTTGGATTCCCAAACGTCTGATTGAAGGGCGACATGAATAAAGTTTACAGACGCGCTCCTAGATTTTTCGACTGGTAGGTTCTATCGACAAGCGAGTTATACGAAAATGCTTCGTGAACTGAATTGGAAATTCCTGGAGGGACGACGGCGTGCTTTTCGCGAAACACCTTTGAGAAAACTTAGAGAACAGGCATTTGCAGATGAATGAAAAAGATTCTACTGCCACAGAGTTACAGTTTTATAAGGATTATCAGACAATATAACATATAAATATTACGGCTCTAAACGAGGCATATAGGTATTCGTTTTTCACTCGCTCCATTTCAGAGTAGGATACGAGAGGAAATGTCTAGAAGTGGTATCTCATATCCTCTGCCGCACTCCAAATGATAGTTAATGGAGTATATATATATGTAGATTTAAATAAAGATTTGTTTTAACGTTTCAGTCTAAATAAAAGAGCTATTCACTTCTACGGTCTCAGTCCGATTATGTCGTTAATATCAATTAAAGAAAAAGAATAGTGCCAAGCAAATAGTGTACAACTTCTTCAAACATACTTCGTATGATATTACCAAGGCGAAATTTGGCGAACAGAAAAATGTTTATCCAGTTGTACAACACGTAAAAAGATTTATTGATAGGTTGTTGTTCACACTGTATACCCTCCAGCATAACTATGGCTTTTGGAATGCAACTTTAAATATAAATGCCCTAATTTAAATTTTTGCGAAGCTCACGCATTATATGTGGAAAGCATATCCAGCCTTAGTAGAAAGCTTAACTGCGAACTTTTCAAAAGCCCACATTTAATTTAATTATATCTCTTTAGTTCCTTCAGCGAGAGCATAGTGTTTCCAAGCAACAGAACATTGCTGCAATACGAAAACATGGGCTTCATTTGGATACAGATTTTTGTGTTACATTTGGTTCTGAGTTAATGCTTAGAACTACTGTACACGATACAGCATTATAAAGTTTGAGGAAAGATATTTAGTTTTCTAAACCGATTTCACAGTAAACTCTAATAAGTACCTCGGTAGGGTAGCAGCTGTTGTATACGCAAGGCGGAAGTTACATTACATTTCCACGAACAACTGACCGCCTGCACGCAGTATTGATTATCAGTTCTCCGGGAATATCTGCTTCACCTGTGTCACATTATCATACTGAGCGGCTGGAACGCAAAGAAATACATATTTAATACAGCTTAACATAGACTCAGAAAACAGCGTACTCGAAGTGTCACAGTTAAATTGCATTTTATTCGTGACTTTGTAGTGCTTGCGGGCTATGAGCATATCAGGCATATTCTTTTATATCAACAGAACATACAAGTATATTGGTTGAGGATATATTTTGTGCTGTATGTTAAAATGTGGAATGTGGAGAGAACGACTAATTACGCGTCTCCGTATGAGTCGTTCTTCGTCTCATTTTGTCTTAAAAGTCCTCATGAGAGCAATACAACAGAACTGAAGAATAATCATAAACACTACCCTGGATACTGTGTTTTGATATGTTTTGTAGTTTTGCCAGTTTCCCGCATTTCTGTGACACTCTCTTGTGAATCAGACGTGTCTGAGGCTATCCCATTACATTTTTATTTTATTTATGTCCTCGACATGCCCAAAATGCATAGCTCACACACCTTGAAACAAACTCCAGTGTAGTGGTATGCTTTGTTGCTTTGCGCTGGGCACCAGTTCTCTTGTGACCTACTGTACATTCAGCCGTTTTAATTATTGTTACGTACTCATACTACTGTAGGTAAACTAGCCGCGAAAAAATATATGTGTTAGGAAACATATTATGTAAGGGAAAATGACTAATTAATAACCAGAAACATCGAAATAAACAAATTTATTTATTATCAATTTCTATTTGCTATGAAGCAATAATGCTGAAATATGGTCTTGGACATCTCATAGCGCTTGACCTTGCCAAAAACAAATTGTATGTTAGTTGAAACTTCCTGGCAGATTAAAATTGTGTGCCGGAACCGGGACTCGAACCTGGGACCTTTACCGTTCGCAGGCAAGCTCACTACCGACTGTGCTATCCCGACACGACTCACGATGCCGCATCACAACTTTACTTCCGCCAGTACCTCGCCTCCTACTTTCCAAACTTCACAGAAGCTCTCCTGCGAACCATGCAAGACTAGCACTCCTGGAAGAAAGGATATGGTGGAGACATGGCTTAGCCACAGCCTAAGGGATGTTTCCAGAATGAAATTTTCACTCCGCAGCGGAGTGTGCGCTGATATGAAACTTCCTGGCAGATTAAAATTGTGTGCCGGAACCGGGACTCGAACCTGGGACCTTTGCCTTTCGCGGGCAAGCGCACTACCGACTGTGCTATCCCGACACGACTCACGATGCCGCCTCACAACTTTACTTCCGCCAGTACCTCGCCTCCCACTTTCCAAACTTCACAGAAGCTCTCCTGCGAACCATGCAAGACTAGCACTCCTGGAAGAAAGGATATGGTGGAGACATGGCTTAGCCACAGCCTAAGGGATGTTTCCAGAATAAAACTTTCACTCTGCAGCGGAGTGTGCGCTGATATGAAACTTCCTGGCAGATTAAAATTGTGTGCCGGAACCGGGACTCGAATCTGGGAGGCGAGGTACTGGCGGAAGTAAAGTTGTGAGGCGGCATCGTGAGTCGTGTTGGGATAGCACAGTCGGTAGTGCGCTTGCCCGCGAAAGGCGAAGGTCCCAGGTTTGAGTCCCGGTTCCGGCACACAATTTTAATCTGCCAGGAAGTTTCATATCAGCTCACACTCCGCTGCAGAGTGAATGTTTCATTCTGAAAACATCCCCTTTTTTTTCTTTCTTTTTAATAAAGGTCTCCTGTCCTCCCCTACAACCCACCTGTCACACACCAATACAGTAAACAAAACTGAACATTCCTGAGAAAAACTGAATACATAATCCCATCCAAGGTGGAGTGAAAGGAATAACATCCTCCAAGGAAAATGCAGAAAATGAAAGGAAGAGAAGCCTCCCGAGTTCGGACTGACAACGTACACTTCCGTCGTGCCCAAGGAAATGTGGAATGGGAACGGAAAGAATTATGTTAAATAAAGGTGAAGAAACCGCAAACAGCGGGCACATAATTTACTGTGGCACAAAATACAAAACGAAATGTCAAACACATATACAAGCAAAGTATACTAAACCTTATCACAAGAAAAAGTAAAAAAAAAAAAACGTAAAAGGAATAAGTGGGGTAAGCTACCCCCACCAAACACAACTGCCATGTGAAGAAAATTGTGTTAAATTGAAAAACCACCCTAATCGAAAAGCGGAAAGAGTGTCCCGCCGAAGAGGCAGCAGTGAGAAAACAAAGACATCCTTGGTAAAAGCAAAAAAGGAATATGTATGGTACGATAATGAATGTTAAGTAGGGGTGTCGACTGAGAAACGTCAATGTGTCAAAGGCCGAGCACTGTCTGGTGCCCATGAATCAATGTGGCAGAAAGGCATGTCGTGAAAATGGTTTGATAGTTACGGTGTCTCCGCACTTGAAGGTGTTCTTCCCAAAGATACGCGAGATATGAGATAGGGTCGCGAAGCTTCCGCTGGATGACAGCGTACACAGTGTGCCCCATGAGCCACACGGCGGCATTGTGTACAGACCGTGGTGTGTGCCTGAAGTCCGGGGCCAGGACCCATCCAACCGCAATTGAAGTCGGGGTTATCCCGTTGAGCAGCGCGACCATGCTGCGGCAGAGGTCCCACACCTGTGAGACGTGCCTGCACAGGAAGCGATGTTCCCGTGTGTCGGGGGCGTCACAGTCCTCACATGCTGCGGATGCACGGAGGCGGATGGCTGCCTGACGCTCGTTGGTGGCCTGCTTGTCGTTCACCAGGATGTACCAGGTGGCCGAGACATACGACGGCAGAGCCGGATGGTTAATGTTGTTCCATACCTGGCGCCAGTTAACTAAAGGCTGTGGTTCGACCATTGGGTCGATGGGTGGGCGCCCGACCAGTGCGTCGTATAATCGACGGACCATCCTGTTCCTGTCGCGCACCACATCCAGCACGTAACTCCTGGTGAAATAGTATTCCCTCACAAAAGGCAGCTCGTATGGGATTTCCCGAATATCTATGGGGGCACGTTCCAGCCAAGAGCAGTATTGGGTAAACAATGCTGCCGTTGTTCCAGTAGAGTTATCGCGTTGTAGGGTGGCAGCACGGTGTAACAGCAATGCCGAACATTTATGTGGAAAATCCACCAAACCCAGTCCACCATCTTGTTGCGGCAAGATGCAAATGGTTCCCTTAACTTTGAACAGTTCATGGCGCCAGAGGAGCCAGTAAACTGCTTTGGAAATCGACTTGCCGATCAGTTTTGGGACTGGGAGAAGTTGAGCCGCATACCAGGCTTTAGACAGAATGGACCCGTTGATAATGCCGACCTTCTGGTGGAGAGTGAGGCGATGAGTGGCATGTTGCTTACAGGCGCCATGGATGGTGCACAATATGCGCCTCCAGGTCTTCGCCTGCATCCTGTAAGGGCATGCGTCAACGAGAAGACCTAAAATCTTGTGCCCGTCAATAAGACGGTACCATGGGCGGCTGACAGTTAGGCTGCGGTTTCCGATGGGCAGGAGCACCGTTTTTCGGGTGTTGAGTGCAGCTCCTAAGGCGCGTTCATAAAGCTGCAGGATCGTATGGGCCGTGTCTATATCCGCTGGGCTGCAAACGATCACTCCAACATCATCCGCGTATGCAGTACATGAGATCCGTGCAGTATAGATGTCGATGCCACTGATCGATTGCCCTAAAGCACGCAGCAGAGGATCGACTGCAATGGCAAACATAAACATCGACATTGGGCACCCCTGCCGAACTGAGCGCCTGATGGCAATAGGCTGTGTCTGCCATCCATTAATTATGACAGATGAGTTGGCACTGGTCACAAGGTTCGACAGCACCCGTAAGAACCGGCCATCGAAAACCATCTTGCTCATCACGCACAATAGGTATTGGTGGCTGATTCTGTCAAACGCCTGGGCAAAGTCGAGTGACAGTATTGCCGCTCCTGCGTTCGTGAGTGCTGTGGAGGCCACGGCATCCCTGTAAACAGATGCTGCCTGGAATATATTTCTGTGGGGCACACCACATGACTGGTATGGTGACACCACTTTATCCATCACAGACTTGAGCTTTGCCACAATGCACCTTGCCATCAACTTATAGTCACAATTGAGGAGTGTGATTGGGCGGAGATCCGTGATTTTCCATTTCCCCTGTACTTTTGGGATTAGTATTATGTGGCCCGCAAGAAAGGAGCTAGGAATAGGGACACCGGCAAAAATATCGTTCGCAATGGAGCATAGCTTCTCACCTACTATGTCCCAATAAGCCCGATAGAACTCGTAAGGGAGAGCATCAGGGCCCGGAGATTTTGTTTTGGGGCACAGCTTGAGTAGCGCCGTGACATCCTCCAGTGACATCGCCGCCACAAGCTCCTCACAATCACTATCGTCCAGGGCGGCATCCATGTCTTATAGAAGATTGTGAGTGGCCACAGCATCGTGAGGCAGATGTTGAAAGGCCTGCTGGAAGTGGGTGGTCACATTGATTGATTGATTGATTTTTCCAGGGAAGCTAAAACAGTCTTGGACCAACTAAGTTTATTGTGCGGTATCGCTCCCTGTATATCTAATAAAGCCAACCAATGCCCTTGAACAGTGCAAGGAGTCCCTTTACCAGTTCTTTATTAGACACAATTTCTTCGGGTCTGGTTGTCCCAAATATTCTGTGCCTTTTATTCTCCAATGCAATGCATTCGAAGATTAGATGTGATGCAGTTTCATCACCGTCATCACAGATCCTACATTTAGGGTCCTATTCTGGTATTCTCATTGTACATAGGTGTTTTTTGAAATTCCCATGGCCTGTCAGCAATCCAACCATGAGTCTAATCTCTCTCCTGTTCAGGCCCAGGATTGTAGAGCTTCTTTTAAAACATGGGTTTGGCATCATTACCTTGCCATGTTTTTGTTGATGGACTTTGGTCCAATATTCTACGTGCTGTCTTCTGAGCCAGCTACGTAGCTCCAATTTGATCATTGCCTTGGTGATTGTCAGGACAGGTTCCGGTCCAATAAAAGGAGTCTCTGCTCCCATCCTGGCTAATCTGTCGGCATGTTCGTTGCCACTGATCCCCAAGTGGCCAGGGACCCACAATAGGTTTACTCTATTGCTTTCCCCTAGCTCCACCAGGACCCTGTCACATTCTGCAACAATTTTAGACCTTGTTGCAGAAGCTGCCAGTGATCTCAGGGCTGCCTGGCTGTCTGAATAGATATAGATGCTACGATCTTTGTAGCACCTACGCAGATTTTCCTCCACACACGCCCTGATGGCAGTGATTTCGGCCTGGAATACTGAGGCCAGTTTTCCTAGAAAGATGACGCCCTCCAGTCTTGGCTGCACCCCATATACCCCGGCCCCAACACCTTGGTCCAATTTTGACCCGTCAGTGAACCAGACAATATCCCCTGTACGGTGTCTAACTATTTTCTCCCACTGCTCCCTACTTCCAATTGTTATATTGAAAGGCTTGTTGAAGCAGTATGGGGTTATAATATAGTCGGCTGGCATTTCCCCAACCTTTCCTATATTTACCTCACTCACTATTTTAGTGTGTGATTCTGGATATCCCAAAGAGTTCCAGTTGTTGCCAGATTTGAGTCTGTATGCACCAGCCGCTGCCTCCATCTTGACCCAAAGGTGTAATGGGGGCATATCCAGCATGGTTTCCATCCCAGCATTTGGTGTGCTGCTAATTCCACCTGTTATGGCTAAGCAGGCTAATCTCTGCACCTTACCAAGCTCTTTAGCAGCAACCTGCTGTTCTACCTTCTTCCACCACACGACCGCCCCATAGGTGATCCTGGGTCTAATCATTGTGGTGTATATCCAGTGCATACCCTTTGGGCTGAGGCCCCAATTTTTGCCACAAGCTCTCCTGGTACTCACAAGAGTACCTTTTGCCTTGGAGCAAATATTCCTGATGTGAGGGGTCCATGTCAGTTTCTCATCTAGGGTAACCCCTAGATATTTCAGTGTCCCCTTCACAGGTAGCGCTTCATTGAAAAGCTTTAGATTCCAACTTGAATGTTGTATATGCTTCTTTGTGAATGGTACAACAACAGTCTTCATAGGACTAACCCCCAGATCCTGTTTTCTGCACCAGTCTTGCACAATGCCCAAAGCACCTTGTGCCATATTCTCTACTGTGTCAGCAAATTTTCCAAGTATTACAATGACAAGATCATCTGCGTATCCTTGGGAAAAGTACTGCCTAGAGTTTAATTCTCCAATGAGATCATTCACCACTAGATTCCACAATAAAGGGGAAAGAACTCCTCCTTACGGGCAACCCCTAGTAGTGTTGATTACCATTTTTTTCATTCATCATGGTAGCTTCTACCTTTCTTCCACTGAGCATGGCACTAGTCTACCTACATATTGTGGTCCCTAGGTCATGCACCTATTTCCTGAAAGTGTAGTGCTTTCTCCACCTTCCCAATGAGTTGGTGGAGAGCTGTCTCACATGATTTACCTGGCTGATATGCATGTTGGTTTGAATGTGGAGGAGCCCTACTTAACCTCCTTTCTCCAACATGCACATTAACCAGATTTTCCAGTGTCTTAAGAATGAAGGAGGACAGGCTGATTGGTCTCATATCTTTGTCCTTGGTATGATCAATTCTCCCTGGTTTAGAAACGAAGATAACCTTCACTGCCCTCCAGGCATTGGGAATGATTCCTGCTGCTAGGCTAACCCTGAAGAACCTGCATAGGAATCTAATAAGATTTTCTCCTGCTTGTTGCAGGAGAGCTGGAAAGATTCCATCGGGGCCAGGTGACTTGAACGGTTGAAATGTTCCCACCGCCCATCGGACCTTACTGAGATCGACACACTCCTTGGCCAAATCCCAGTCCTCTTTGCGATTACCTGAGAACCATTGTCTCTCAGGAATCGCATTCTGGTCTGAGTTATCCACCAGAGTATATTGAGGAAAGTGAGTCTTGAGGAGCAGTTCCAGCGTTTCATGTGCTGTCTTTGTATACTCCCCATCCTCCTTCCTCAATGTCCCTCCTGGATTAGTTGGTACCCTAATGAGGATTTTATGAAGTCTCGCTTGAGCAGCCGTGCCCTCCACTTCCTCAAAGAATACCTTCCAGGATGCCTCCTTTGCCCGTCTGGTGGCAAGGTTGTAATTGAAAGGGCCTCACGATACTTTGCCCATTGTCCTTTGTGCCTCGCAAGGTTAAACAGTCTTCTACCTGTTTCCTTTGCATTTCCAGGTTATTATTCCACCAAGGCACACTCCTATTTGTGCACTTCTTGGTGATTGAGCAGTTGTCCTGGTATGAGGTCACTATAGCAGAGGTTACGGCCTCTGCTACTTCCTCAAACTCTGCTGGATTCCTTATCGAAGTTTTAATTTCCGACAGGCTGAAGTCAAGGTCTTTCCTATATGTCTCCCAGTCCGCTTTCCTGGGGTTCCTATAGGCTATGGTCTATCTGGTTCCCATTTCAACCTTGAATTTAATATACATGTGATCTGATGAGGATGGCTCCAGGACCACATGCCACTGTTTGACGTAACTTCCCATCATCATGGAACCAAAAGTTATGTCAATTACTTCTTCCCTTCTACTATTCCTGAATGTAGGTTCATCACCCCTATTCAGGATCTCCAAGTTGTTAGATAGGAGAAATTCAAGAAGGTGCTCCCCTCTACTGTTGGTGTCCTTGCTGCCCCACGATAGATTGTGGGCATTGGCATCACATCCCACCAACAGTTCGTAACCTTGCTGATGGCAGTCTTCCGTCAGTCTCCTCACTTCCAAAGAAGGAGGAGAGCTGTCTTCGTAAGGAAGGTATGCTGAGGCCAAAACAATTTCTCTCGTGATACCTTCCTCACGTTGCTGCATCCTGAAGGTCACCAGGTCCCTGGAACAAAAATCCATCATTGGTATGAAAGGTATTCCATTTCTAACATAAATGCATGTTCTGGAGTTTTTTGGATTTCTGGCATAAATCAGCTTTCCTGCAGTACCACCGAGGCCCGATACACCCCCTTTGTATAAATAGGGTTGTTGTATCAGGGCCACGTCCACCTCCTGTCTCCCCAGGCGACGGCTCAGGGCAGCAGTGGCCCCTTTACTGTGCAGCACGTTTATCTGCAACACTTCCAGTCCCCATCTTGCTGGTATTATTGCCTTTAAGGTCTTTGATTACCCTGACGCAGACCTGCGAGAACCCTAAAAACAGTTTCAGGCCTTGCTCTCGCAATGCCTTCAGGGTCTCCGACCTTCACCACCAGAGTTCGTCCTTCCGGAATGACCTTTTGGTTAATTACCCTCCAATCCTCTGTCGAGACTTTTGGATTCTGGACCCTTATTTTCTCGAACAGAGTCTTTGGAGAGACATCCTTAAGGATCTTTGGTACCCATATTGATACCTTTGCGGTCTTCAGGAGTTCGGCTGCTGTCTTGACCAGCAGCTTCGCATCCTCCCACGGGGATATCATGGGCACCTTGTACTTAAGCCATTCTGCTGAGTGCTCCCCCTCGCAGACAAAAATGAGGGCACCGCGATCTAGATAGACCCTCCTGAATTTGGGTCCTGGACCAGCATTCCCCCCAATCTCTTCAAAGAGGGCCATCTGCACGAGCTCCTCCTGCTGCGAGGTGATGCTTACCAGTGGGTCCTTCTTGGACAACCGCCACTCTAAAGACCGAGACTGCAGTACTATAGGTCTGTTTCCCTATTTCCTGCCTCAGCCTTTTAGGATCACGCTTGTCCAGAGAGGAGGGAGTCTTAGATTCCTCCCTAACCCTCTTGCCACCTGTCTTTGACTTCGAGGGGGTCTGTGTATCTCCTTCGACCTGAGGCAGTTTCTTTTTGGGGGTCTTGGGCTCAAGCCCTTTTGATTCCCTCCACTTATGTTTAGGACGCTATTCTTTTCCTTCCTTTTGCTTCTGTTCCTTAAGAAATTTTCTTCCTCTGAGCCCCAGACAAGGCCTTAATGCTAATCTAGTCCAACTTCTCTGATACAGTTCCCACTTCTTGCTCAGGTCTAGACCCTGACTGAGAAGTAGGGGTGCACTCCATCGGTCCTGATCCCAATGTCTGAGTATCTGAGGTCTCAGATTGCCCCTCGGATTCTTTTAAAATAATTTTTCTCCGTGTTCATCTTAGTCCCATGAGATTTGGGGATTTATATGGACCACACCACGATAACCCCGCGCGGTGGAGACAACTTACTCAGGGAGTTCGCCCGGTATCCCTGAGGCTCCGTTCGAGACACATCCACCCATGTGCCACGCACCCCTCAGCATGGGTCGCACCACACCTTGGGTTGGGGGGCAGTTAAACGTCGTGCCTGGGACGAGGGTGGTCACATACTCAACCATATCCGTCCCTCCCTTAGGCTGTGGCTAAGCCATGTCTCCACCATATCCTTTCTTCCAGGAGTGCTAGTCTTGCATGGTTCGCAGGAGAGCTTCTGTGAAGTTTGGAAAGTAGGAGGCGAGGTTCTGGCGGAAGTAAAGTTGTGAGGCGGCATCGTGAGTCGTGTCGGGATAGCACAGTCGGTAGTGCGCTTGCCCACGAAAGGCAAAGTTCCCAGGTTCGAGTCCCGGTTCCGGCACACAATTTTAATCTGCCCGGAAGTTTCATATCAGCGCAAACTCTGCTGCAGAGTGAAAGTTTCATTCTGTATGTTAGTTTTTCCATTTCTGCCTTTGAATGTAATTGTATGTATGATTTGAATGTACACGGAGCAGCCAAGTCTATGGCCTAAATCATGAGTTCTTCCTCATACTTAGAATTGCCCCTTGACCAAGTTCTCAACGTTCTAGCCTGTGGTCTGCTGGTTTCTTGGTATCTCTATCCTGTGGCCAGAACCTTCAGCAAGTGAAGGAAATTGCAATCTCCTCTCCATTCTGAAAGACGACCGTCTGTCGTCTTCCATATATTTTTTTTTATGTGTCTGTAAAGTTATAATTTATTTAATGTCGCTAGATTATCATTTTGTTAAAACTTGAACCCCACTCTTTTCAAGACTTGAGGAATAGCACTTTTATTTCATGTGTTAAAATATTAGTTAATGTTTCTAGGGTTTTCTTATTTTGTTATGTTAATTAATTATTATTATGTTAATTAATGTGGCATAAGTACGGCTTCTCCACTACGCCACTGTCCCTGTGAGAATATGCAGTTGCTTTACCTTTAAGTGGGTGCGAGAATCTATGGCTGTCTGAATGTGGGGAGTGATTGCTCGCTTTGCATCGTTCTCTCTGGCTCAGAGTCGATAGCTGCTGAGGCTACCAAAGAGGTTTCTACACCCTTTGGCTACAGTCCAGTCAGCGAGCCTTCTCTAGGGCGAGTCTCTCCGTCCCCACCACCGCCGCTAATCTTGGATTTTCCGGCTTCCGGTGGCTTCCCGCGTCATGTGGCCGCTCGGTCTGGTCATTCTGGGCTGGTCGTCTGGTGAGGTAAGTTTGGTTCTGCTCTTGTTTTTGGAGATGGTAGCGTTTCATTGACTAGCACGTTTAACTTAGATTCGTGAACTTAGAATCAATTTTTTGGAATATTTTCTCCGATCGTGTGCGGAAATGTGTTCTCGTTTTTCAGTTCAGTGATTTCCAATAGATAAATGCGGTGTGTGTGATTCGAGTTGCAGCCTGGTATGTTAAAACCTTTTGTGATCATGTGGCGATGTATGAACTCTGTGCAGTTACTTTCTAGCTTTGTGGGTCCCTATTTCTAATAGGTGATATGTTCATTTTTGTACAGTGCATGTAAAAATCTTCTCATTTCCTTCCGTGGTTCCACGTGGTTGGTTCATAGAACAAAGCCTTCAGCTTCCACTCTTGTTTGTTCCATGCCAATAAGGGAAGTAACTATGCGGGTATTCTTCTGATTTTCACTAATATTTCGCGATCTTCTCTCCCCGACTAGTTTGATTTTGCTCTCTCTTCTCTGACTGGTAGTACGCACTCTGTCTTTGTCAGTAATTCTCTCTGAGCCTTGTACAACCTCCTTCAAGAGCTTCCTATGTAATTTTAAACATTTCTATGGGTTGCATGCTGTAATTCTTAATTTTATTTTTGCGACTTTGTAATTATTTCATGTTTGTGGTTTTTCTGAGACACGGCCTCATCCGTTTCTGTAATCGCCCCCTATCACGTGTAACTGTATTTCATTCGCTTCCTTATATAATTCTAAGCATTTCTATGGGTTGCAAGCTGTAATTATTTTTCGGAAATTGAATTTATTCAATTTTATCGGTTTTCGAAACCACGTGGGTCCGAGTTCCGACTTCCGGGTTGCAGCTAGTCACCTAAATTCACGCCACGTCTCATATAAAACCAGTACCTAGATCAATTTCTAACAGACTGCAACTTACGAATCCACCGTGATTTTGTATAATGAATCCGATTTTCAACCACTTCATCTTCAGTGGAGTGCGTTCATGTAAAGTAGCCGTGTGTCGCCGTTAGTGTGTTTGTATATTGTGTTTTGTGCTACATCCGACTTGCTGAATTTTGCCTACGATAGCGGCGCCTGCTTTCGCCTCGTCTCTGCACGCTGATTTCGGTGAGTTTCGCAGTGGCATTGCGTGCGTGTGACCGAATGAATGTCGTTTGTGGATCCTTCCCCCAGTAGCATTAAATCATGTATAATTTAGGCTGCGCACAGTCCGCATTAATCCATGTATGAGATGCATTTGTATTGTATTAACAAAATTAGTTCCCCATTTTGCTTGTTTTCTGTCTAAATAAACAAGATTAAGTTCAGCATAATCCGTAAGTTGCCTATAAATTATAGTTTTAGAGCATCTGAATGTTGAAATGTTTGTAAAGCTTATGGGACTTAACTACGGGGTCATCAGTCCCTAGACTTACACACTACTTATGAAGTAACTCATACTAAAGACACCACAAACATCCATGCCCGAGGGGGATTTGAACCTCCGACGGGGAACGGCCTCGCTCATTGTAGCATAGCGCCTCAATGCTCTCGGCCGCTCCGCCGCGGCTAAAAATAGTTCTAACATTGCTGTACCTGTACACAATATAGATTTTCATGTAATTTAGGTGACTTAAAATTATACAGTTGGAAATCAAAAATGTTCAAATGTTTGTAAAGCTTAAGGGACTTAACTGCGGGGTCATCAGTCCCTAAAGTCACAAATTACTTATGAACAACCTTATTTTAATGTCAATCAATAATTAAATACATTATTGCATCCACAATTAATAATACATAATTAATGTATTATTAAATAAAAATTGACCACAGCATCTTCTATCTCATTGTATCTCAATATTAATGTTAGTTTATTTTCACCAACAGTAGTTTTTCAAACGTTACATCTCATGAAAGTTACGTTTCGTCTTGTTCGTTGTTCGCATCTCAGTGAAAACTGCCCAATTTGTTGTCTATTATGTATTCGCACCGTCTGTTATTCTGAAATGGAGCAATTAGCAAACATTTCGAACTGTGTATTCGCATCGAGAACTACACTATAATAGGTGAAGAGGAAGAATTAGTGATACGGGGTGCTGCATTAACAGTAGACCACTCGACAAAATAAGCAGAGGAAGTGGACGTAGTTGTCAAAGGAGGGCAAAATACATACTTTAGAAGAAGTGACAGAACACGCTACCGCGCGGGAGTGGCTGTGTGGTATAACGCAGCAGGCTACGGGAGCTCCCGCCGGAGATCAAGTCCTCCCTCGGAAATGTGTGTGTGTGTGTGTGTGTGTGTGTGTGGTGCGTGGTGTGTGAGTAGATATAGATCGACAGCCGTGTGCCAAAATTCAAGATGGCGGCCGGTAAAACCCGCCACCGCCGCCTCCGGGAAAACCCCGCGGCCCTGCCAGACTGGCCGACATGTCCAGACCTGTCCAGACTGACGACTCCCGATTAATTTTATTTAATTTGCACATCAAATTAATTTTAGGCAACTCAACCGCCACTGGCCAACCCAGCCCCCACCGCCACCGACGCCACCCACGAGAGATTCGTTCTTACACAGTCTAATCTATATCTATAAATGTGAATGTCTGTTCGGTGTACGTTTATCACGTCTGAACCACAAGACGTAAAGAGCTAAAAATTTGTACAGTTACTAATGTCTACCCGGGGAAGGCTTTAGGCGCGGTTTTATGGCGATCGGATAGGTATTTATCCATATATATTAATGTGAATGTCTGTTCAGTGTACGCTTATCACGTCCGAACGATAAGACGCAGGGACTTAAATATTTCTACAGTTACTAATTTATACCTGAGGAAGGTATATCTATATCTATAAATGTGAATGTATGTTCGGTGTACGTTTATCGCGTCTGAACCACAAGACATAACGAGCTAAAAATTTGTACAGTTACTAATATCTACCCGGGGAAGGCTTTAGGCGCGGTTTTATGAAGATCGGATAGGTAATTAATGTGAATGTCTGTTCGGTATACGCTTATCACGTCCGAACGACAAGACGCAGAGACTTAAATATTTCTACATTGAAAAGCTTTAGATTCCAACTTGAATGTTGTATATGCTTCTTTGTGAATGGTACAACAACAGTCTTCTTAGGACTAACCCCCAGATCCTGTTTTCTGCACCAGTCTTGCACAATGCCCAAAGCACCTTGTGCCATATTCTCTACTGTGTCAGCAAATTTTCCAAGTATTACAATGACAAGATCATCTGCGTATCCTTGGGAAAAGTACTGCCTAGAGTTTAATTCTCCAATGAGATCATTCACCACTAGATTCCACAATAAAGGGGAAAGAACTCCTCCTTACGGGCAACCCCTAGTGGTGTTGATTACCATTTTTTTCATTCATCATGGTAGCTTCTACCTTTCTTCCACTGAGCATGGCACTAGTCTACCTACATATTGTGGTCCCTAGGTCATGCACCTATTTCCTGAAAGTGTAGTGCTTTCTCCACCTTCCCAACGAGTTGGTGGAGAGCTGTCTCACATGATTTACCTGGCTGATATGCATGTTGGTTTGAATGTGGAGGAGCCCTACTTAACCTCCTATCTCCAACATGCACATTAACCAGATTTTCCAGTGTCTTAAGAATGAAGGAGGACAGGCTGATTGGTCTCATATCTTTGTCCTTGGTATGATCAATTCTCCCTGGTTTAGAAACGAAGATAACCTTCACTGCCCTCCAGGCATTGGGAATGATTCCTGCTGCTAGGCTAACCCTGAAGAACCTGCATAGGAATCTAATAAGATTTTCTCCTGCTTGTTGCAGGAGAGCTGGAAAGATTCCATCGGGGCCAGGTGACTTGAACGGTTGAAATGTTCCCACCGCCCATCGGACCTTACTGAGATCGACACACTCCTTGGCCAAATCCCAGTCCTCTTTGCGATTACCTGAGAACCATTGTCTCTCAGGAATCGCATTCTGGTCTGAGTTATCCACCAGAGTATATTGAGGAAAGTGAGTCTTGAGGAGCAGTTCCAGCGTTTCATGTGCTGTCTTTGTATACTCCCCATCCTCCTTCCTCAATGTCCCTCCTGGATTAGTTGGTACCCTAGTGAGGATTTTATGAAGTCTCGCTTGAGCAGCCGTGCCCTCCACTTCCTCAAAGAATACCTTCCAGGATGCCTCCTTTGCCCGTCTGGTGGCAAGGTTGTAATTGAAAGGGCCTCACGATACTTTGCCCATTGTCCTTTGTGCCTCGCAAGGTTAAACAGTCTTCTACCTGTTTCCTTTGCATTTCCAGGTTATTATTCCACCAAGGCACACTCCTATTTGTGCACTTCTTGGTGATTGAGCAGTTGTCCTGGTATGAGGTCACTATAGCAGAGGTTACGGCCTCTGCTACTTCCTCAAACTCTGCTGGATTCCTTATCGAAGTTTTAATTTCCGACAGGCTGAAGTCAAGGTCTTTCCTATATGTCTCCCAGTCCGCTTTCCTGGGGTTCCTATAGGCTATGGTCTGTCTGGTTCCCATTTCAACCTTGAATTTAATATACATATGATCTGATGAGGATGGCTCCAGGGCCACATGCCACTGTTTGACGTAACTTCCCATCATCATGGAACCAAAAGTTATGTCAATTACTTCTTCCCTTCTACTATTCCTGAATGTAGGTTCATCACCCTATTCAGGATCTCCAAGTTGTTAGATAGGAGAAATTCAAGAAGGTGCTCCCCTCTACTGTTGGTGTCCTTGCTGCCCCACGATAGATTGTGGGCATTGGCATCACATCCCACCAACAGTTCGTAACCTTGCCGATGGCAGGCTTCCGTCAGTCTCCTCACTTCCAAAGAAGGAGGAGAGCTGTCTTCGTAAGGAAGGTATGCTGAGGCCAAAACAATTTCCCTCGTGATACCTTCCTCACATTGCTGCATCCTGAAGGTCACCAGGTCCCTAGAACAAAAATCCATCATTGGTATGAAAGGTATTCCATTTCTAACATAAATGCACGTTCTGGAGTTTTTTTGGATTTCTGGGATAAATCAGCTTTCCTGCAGTACCACCGAGGCCCGATACACCCCCTTTGTATAAATAGGGTTGTTGTATCTGGGCCACATCCACCTCCTGTCTCCCCAGGCGACGGCTCAGGGCAGCAGTGGCCCCTTTACTGTGCTGCACGTTTATCTGCAACACTTCCAGTCCCCATCTTGCTGGTATTATTGCCTTTAAGGTCTTTGATTACCCTGACGCAGACCTGCGAGAACCCTAAAAACAGTTTCAGGCCTTGCTCTCGCAATGCCTTCAGGGACTTCTCTCCGACCTTCACCACCAGAGTTCGTCCTTCCGGAATGACCTTTTGGTTAATTACCCTCCAATCCTCTGTCGAGACTTTTGGATTCTGGACCCTTATTTTCTCGAACAGAGTCTTTGGAGAGACATCCTTAAGGATCTTTGGTACCCATATTGATACCTTTGCGGTCTTCAGGAGTTCGGCTGCTGTCTTGACCAGCAGCTTCGCATCCTCCCACGGGGATATCATGGGCACCTTGTACTTAAGCCATTCTGCTGAGTGCTCCCCCTCGCAGACAAAAATGAGGGCACCGCGATCTAGATAGACCCTCCTGAATTTGGGTCCTGGACCAGCATTCCCCCCAATCTCTTCAAAGAGGGCCATCTGCACGAGCTCCTCCTGCTGCGAGGTGATGCTTACCAGTGGGTCCTTCTTGGACAACCGCCACTCTAAAGACCGAGACTGCAGTACTATAGGTCTGTTTCCCTATTTCCTGCCTCAGCCTTTTAGGATCACGCTTGTCCAGAGAGGAGGGAGTCTTAGATTCCTCCCTAACCCTCTTGCCACCTGTCTTTGACTTCGAGGGGGTCTGTGTATCTCCTTCGACCTGAGGCAGTTTCTTTTTGGGGGTCTTGGGCTCAAGCCCTTTTGATTCCCTCCACTTATGTTTAGGACGCTATTCTTTTCCTTCCTTTTGCTTCTGTTCCTTAAGAAATTTTCTTCCTCTGAGCCCCAGACAAGGCCTTAATGCTAATCTAGTCCAACTTCTCTGATACAGTT
This sequence comes from Locusta migratoria, assembly GCA_026315105.1. Taxonomy (NCBI): domain Eukaryota; kingdom Metazoa; phylum Arthropoda; class Insecta; order Orthoptera; family Acrididae; genus Locusta; species Locusta migratoria. Next base: position 49,843,907 of record CM048755.1, on the reverse strand, counting down.
CCCACTTCTTGCTCAGGTCTAGACCCTGACTGAGAAGTAGGGGTGCACTCCATCGGTCCTGATCCCAATGTCTGAGTATCTGAGGTCTCAGATTGCCCCTCGGATTCTTTTAAAATAATTTTTCTCCGTGTTCATCTTAGTCCCATGAGATTTGGGGATTTATATGGACCACACCACGATAACCCCGCGCGGTGGAGACAACTTACTCAGGGAGTTCGCCCGGTATCCCTGAGGCTCCGTTCGAGACACATCCACCCATGTGCCACGCACCCCTCAGCATGGGTCGCACCACACCTTGGGTTGGGGGGCAGTTAAACGTCGTGCCTGGGACGAGGGTGGTCACATACTCAACCATATCCGTCCCTCCCTTAGGCTGTGGCTAAGCCATGTCTCCACCATATCCTTTCTTCCAGGAGTGCTAGTCTTGCATGGTTCGCAGGAGAGCTTCTGTGAAGTTTGGAAAGTAGGAGGCGAGGTTCTGGCGGAAGTAAAGTTGTGAGGCGGCATCGTGAGTCGTGTCGGGATAGCACAGTCGGTAGTGCGCTTGCCCACGAAAGGCAAAGTTCCCAGGTTCGAGTCCCGGTTCCGGCACACAATTTTAATCTGCCCGGAAGTTTCATATCAGCGCAAACTCTGCTGCAGAGTGAAAGTTTCATTCTGTATGTTAGTTTTTCCATTTCTGCCTTTGAATGTAATTGTATGTATGATTTGAATGTACACGGAGCAGCCAAGTCTATGGCCTAAATCATGAGTTCTTCCTCATACTTAGAATTGCCCCTTGACCAAGTTCTCAACGTTCTAGCCTGTGGTCTGCTGGTTTCTTGGTATCTCTATCCTGTGGCCAGAACCTTCAGCAAGTGAAGGAAATTGCAATCTCCTCTCCATTCTGAAAGACGACCGTCTGTCGTCTTCCATATATTTTTTTTATGTGTCTGTAAAGTTATAATTTATTTAATGTCGCTAGATTATCATTTTGTTAAAACTTGAACCCCACTCTTTTCAAGACTTGAGGAATAGCACTTTTATTTCATGTGTTAAAATATTAGTTAATGTTTCTAGGGTTTTCTTATTTTGTTATGTTAATTAATTATTATTATGTTAATTAATGTGGCATAAGTACGGCTTCTCCACTACGCCACTGTCCCTGTGAGAATATGCAGTTGCTTTACCTTTAAGTGGGTGCGAGAATCTATGGCTGTCTGAATGTGGGGAGTGATTGCTCGCTTTGCATCGTTCTCTCTGGCTCAGAGTCGATAGCTGCTGAGGCTACCAAAGAGGTTTCTACACCCTTTGGCTACAGTCCAGTCAGCGAGCCTTCTCTAGGGCGAGTCTCTCCGTCCCCACCACCGCCGCTAATCTTGGATTTTCCGGCTTCCGGTGGCTTCCCGCGTCATGTGGCCGCTCGGTCTGGTCATTCTGGGCTGGTCGTCTGGTGAGGTAAGTTTGGTTCTGCTCTTGTTTTTGGAGATGGTAGCGTTTCATTGACTAGCACGTTTAACTTAGATTCGTGAACTTAGAATCAATTTTTTGGAATATTTTCTCCGATCGTGTGCGGAAATGTGTTCTCGTTTTTCAGTTCAGTGATTTCCAATAGATAAATGCGGTGTGTGTGATTCGAGTTGCAGCCTGGTATGTTAAAACCTTTTGTGATCATGTGGCGATGTATGAACTCTGTGCAGTTACTTTCTAGCTTTGTGGGTCCCTATTTCTAATAGGTGATATGTTCATTTTTGTACAGTGCATGTAAAAATCTTCTCATTTCCTTCCGTGGTTCCACGTGGTTGGTTCATAGAACAAAGCCTTCAGCTTCCACTCTTGTTTGTTCCATGCCAATAAGGGAAGTAACTATGCGGGTATTCTTCTGATTTTCACTAATATTTCGCGATCTTCTCTCCCCGCCTAGTTTGATTTTGCTCTCTCTTCTCTGACTGGTAGTACGCACTCTGTCTTTGTCAGTAATTCTCTCTGAGCCTTGTACAACCTCCTTCAAGAGCTTCCTATGTAATTTTAAACATTTCTATGGGTTGCATGCTGTAATTCTTAATTTTATTTTTGCGACTTTGTAATTATTTCATGTTTGTGGTTTTTCTGAGACACGGCCTCATCCGTTTCTGTAATCGCCCCCTATCACGTGTAACTGTATTTCATTCGCTTCCTTATATAATTCTAAGCATTTCTATGGGTTGCAAGCTGTAATTATTTTTCGGAAATTGAATTTATTCAATTTTATCGGTTTTCGAAACCACGTGGGTCCGAGTTCCGACTTCCGGGTTGCAGCTAGTCACCTAAATTCACGCCACGTCTCATATAAAACCAGTACCTAGATCAATTTCTAACAGACTGCAACTTACGAATCCACCGTGATTTTGTATAATGAATCCGATTTTCAACCACTTCATCTTCAGTGGAGTGCGTTCATGTAAAGTAGGCGTGTGTCGCCGTTAGTGTGTTTGTATATTGTGTTTTGTGCTACATCCGACTTGCTGAATTTTGCCTACGATAGCGGCGCCTGCTTCCGCCTCGTCTCAGCACGCTGATTTTGGTGAGTTTCGCAGTGGCATTGCGTGCGTGTGACCGAATGAATGTCGTTTGTGGATCCTTCCCCCAGTAGCATTAAATCATGTATAATTTAGGCTGCGCACAGTCCGCATTAATCCATGTATGAGATGCATTTGTATTGTATTAACAAAATTAGTTCCCCATTTTGCTTGTTTTCTGTCTAAATAAACAAGATTAAGTTCAGCATAATCCGTAAGTTGCCTATAAATTGTAGTTTTAGAGCATCTGAATGTTGAAATGTTTGTAAAGCTTATGGGACTTAACTACGGGGTCATCAGTCCCTAAACTTACACACTACTTATGAACTAACTCATACTAAAGACAACACAAACATCCATGCCCGAGGGGGATTTGAACCTCCGACGGGGAACGGCCTCGCTCATTGTAGCATAGCGCCTCAATGCTCTCGGCCGCTCCGCCGCGGCTAAAAATAGTTCTAACATTGCTGTACCTGTACACAATATAGATTTTCATGTAATTTAGGTGACTTAAAATTATACAGTTGGAAATCAAAAATGTTCAAATGTTTGTAAAGCTTAAGGGACTTAACTGCGGGGTCATCAGTCCCTAAAGTCACAAATTACTTATGAACAACCTTATTTTAATGTCAATCAATAATTAAATACATTATTGCATCCACAATTAATAATACATAATTAATGTATTATTAAATAAAAATTGACCACAGCATCTTCTATCTCATTGTATCTCAATATTAATGTTAGTTTATTTTCACCAACAGTAGTTTTTCAAACGTTACATCTCATGAAAGTTACGTTTCGTCTTGTTCGTTGTTCGCATCTCCGTGAAAACTGCCCAATTTGTTGTCTATTATGTATTCGCACCGTCTGTTATTCTGAAATGGAGCAATTAGCAAACATGTCTGTTCAGTGTACGCTTATCACGTCCGAACGGCAAGACGCAGAGACTTAAATATTTCTACAGTTACTAATTTATACCTGAGGAAGGTATATCTATATCTATAAATGTGAATGTCTGTTCGGTGTACGTTTATCACGTCTGAACCACAAGACATAAAGAGCTAAAAATTTGTACAGTTACTAATGTCTACCCGGGGAAAGCTTTAGGCGCGGTTTTATGGCGATCGGATAGGTATTTATCCATATATATTAATGTGAATGTCTGTTCAGTGTACGCTTATCACGTCCGAACGACAAGACGCAGGGACTTAAATATTTCTACAGTTACTAATTTATACCTGAGGAAGGTATATCTATATCTATAAATGTGAATGTATGTTCGGTGTACGTTTATCGCGTCTGAACCACAAGACATAACGAGCTAAAAATTTGTACAGTTACTAATGTCTACCCGGGGAAGGCTTTAGGCGCGGTTTGATGAAGATCGGATAGGTATTTATCCATATATATTAATGTGAATGTCTGTTCGGTATACGCTTATCACGTCCGAACGACAAGACGCAGAGACTTAAATATTTCTACAGTTACTAATTTATACCTGAGGAAGGTTTTAGGTATGGTTTTATAGCGATCTGATAGATATTTAGTAATTTGAAGAATATAACGCGAAATGTGGAACAATAATTACTCTTTGAAAATTATATTTACTCTTTGAAAATGGTTTTATTGCTTGCATTGTTGCTTGAGAGTTGATAATGATAAAAGGGCGGAGTATACTAGGATGGAAAGTTATCGGTGTATATAAAATTCTACGTGTGCGTGTTAATATTTCACTCTGATGCGAAAACTACAGAACGCAAACGAATGGTCTGTGTGTAATAGTTGTCCGAAGTCTTCCGCGGTACACCATAGCAGTTCCATGCTGATAGCTATAAGGGGGTGGAAGATAAGGTGGTTGAAAGTCGCAAATTATAAAAAAAAATTCGGCCAGCGATGACGTTTCCGACTCTATAGCAAGGAGGTTACATACAGCGAAACTTGATGTCACAGACCATATCTTCGGTCTATGCGTGCTACAACGTCTTCAGCTCTTTCTCTGTAAGGAAATATAAGAATAAAGAAAGCAGTAAAAAAGAAATTTCTTTTAATACATCTCTTTAACAAGAAATCGATTTGACGTTTCGCACATTACGTCAAGTGATCGATCTGTGATATTATTACAATCATTATTGTTGAATTTCCTTTAATCCCTTCAGATATGCCATTTCAGTTCAAAAGACTTCAGTTTCCAGTTCGTCTAGCTTTTGCTATGACAATCAACAAAGCTCAAGGACAATCATTAAACGTTGCAGGAATCCATTTACAGCCCTCATGTTTTTCCCATGGTCAATTATACGTCGCTTGCTCAAGGGTGGGCAACCCAAAAAAGCTCTACATTTACGCTCCAATAATACCACAACTAACGTAGTTTACTAGAATGCCCTAAAATGAAATTAAAATGAATCTGGACATTACTCTCACCATATGTGTTGAGATATTGCAACACAGGCTATAAGGAATAATGTACTATGTATTATTTATTGTAAATCATTAAGCACTTCACATAATTTTATTTTTTATTCGAATGTTGATTAAAAATGTTTCTAAAAAAAGATATTGTATTTCATTTCATCCTTCAAAGCCTGTCTCATAGCACACTACTGAAATATAGCTTATCTATCGTAATCAACCAACACGGGAGCGGAGCCGCGGGTTTAAGCTAGTAATGTGATATATGTTTGGAGCTACACCTTAAGCAACAAAAACCGAATAGAACTGACTGCAAGCGGCCGGTCAATGTGTACACAAGCGACCGCGATTGATCCCAAGCGCTCTCACGCGAGTTTGTGACACTTGAGGGGAGTGACACTTGCGCGGAAAGGGAATGTGTAGACACTTGCGGGGAGACCCGGACGCTGCAGGTAGTGAACAGGGTGTTTCACAAGTAGGGATACACCACCCCTACTCCTCGCCCTCCAGCCGCTACCTGTGCCGTATTCAGGGAAAGGCCCACCGAGCGAGGTGGAGCAGTAGTAACGGCCCGGAGATATCACAGCCTCATTCAACAGGGAGATAACACGTCATACAATATCACTCGATTTACAATACAGCACCATGTGAAGAGGAATGTGATGAAATCGGAATTGAGCGCAATCGTTGCTAACTACAATTTCAGATTTACTGCATTTTGAGTCAGAATTCGCATCTATATTCGCATTTATCGCAAATGCGAATTTTTCCTGTCCCTAGTAATACCTCTAAAAATAAACAGCTGATCAAGGCACAAAAAGCAAGGGCAGATATTTGGCTGTATTACTACAAATAACTAAAACACAATTTGATCGTGGAATTATATACAATCTCATTATAAAGGTTTTTTTGTATGTGGTTTTGAGCAGCTTTTAAATATGTTAGGAATAGCATTATGAAATAAAGACAGCTACACCTTATGTTTATTATGAGATATCGATTTTGGCTAATTTCAGGTCATCTTCAAGTCTCAAACAACAGGTGTTACTTATGCATTTTTCCAGTGGCACTCATAACCTTTAAGTGTTTACACACGCCGGCCGTGGTGGCCGAGGAGACTAAGGCGCTCCAGTCATGGTCTGCACGGCCACTACGGTCGGGGGTTCGAATCCCCCCTCGGGCATGGATATTTGTGCCGTCCTAGTTCGTAAGTAGTTTGTAAGTTTAGGGACTGATGACCCCGTAGTTAAGTCCCATAGACTATACAAACATTTGAACATTTTGTTTACACACGAGGTCTAACGTTATTAATCGCGTTAGCGATGAAAACAGAACCCAGAATCTGTGCGTCTAAATGATACAAATATTGGTGTGATGTCTTATTTCGAAAGAACAGAGATCATACCAATACATATATAGCTCTCGGTAAAGTGGAACGGTACGATGTCGTTACGTAGCACAGCACAGCCGACTGGAAACGCAGGAGAAGTGCAAACAACGTTCTCTCCTCAGAGGTATGATTAGGTTCGACGTAGACTTCTACAACATACAGTCTACACGGCGAAGATTACACCAAAAAATTTAACGTTTCGTCTACTTTGGCGATAGGAACCAAATTTTAAAATCGTGTCTACTATGTAAAGATGTAGCAACATAAAACGCTTCAAGTCCAAAACTTCACTGATTTTCGAGTTCTGAATTTTTAATATGTTTTAATGTTATTACAGAAAAAACATATTTGGGACTCACACTACAATTTTCATATGGCAGAATTTGTAGGTACATTTACAAGACACAAGTCAACGGTTGTGTGCATTCATCTTATGAGAAATATCAATCATTTGTTTTCAGTGTTTACTTCAAATTTCTCTTTTAAGTTTCTTTAATTATTAGTACTTAAATGTGGTTATGAAATAAATAAATTACGTGTATATGTGTAGTCTTATGCGGCCAAACTACTTAGATCATTGGTCGCTAGACTTACACACTACTTAATCTTACTTAAAGTAACTTAGGCAAAGTACAAACAAACATACCTATGTCCGAGGAAAGACTCGAACCTCCGACCGGACCGACCGCGCAATTTGTGACACAAATTACATGTTTGATAATATTAATTCATAGAAGTATGAAATCACGTCAAGACTACTTCCTGCAAAAATTTCGACAAAAAAAAGTTGGCACTGAGTTTAGAAAAACAAAATTCTGGTATATTGGATTTTAACATTTACGGGCACCATAACGTTTTCCCTTCCTGAGTAAATGAGCTGCTTCTTATAGTTTCAACAAATTTTTCTTGAATGTTCTGAATATAAATCTTCACACAGACTTCTTGAGGAGGAGAGTGATACGGATATCTGATTGTAAACCACTGCCTATTACCTTAGACCTTTTTGACTGTACTGAACAGTAGTTCCGCGTATTCCGTAATTTATATTTATACAGTTAACAGGCAATGTAATTTATAACCAACTATTGGCTGCCAATTTCGCTTCAATTTTCGTGGAAGTCTTGTAACTTGTTTCTCCCTGTTGGCCGGCCGCGGTGGCTGAGGGGACTGAGGCGCTCCAGTCACGGCCAGCACGGCCACTACGGTCGGGGGTTCGAATCCCCCCTGGGGCATGGATATTTGTGCCGTCCTTAGTATTAGCTAGTTCATAAGTAGTTTATAAGTTTAGGGACTGATGACCCCGTAGTTAAGTCCCATAATCTGTACAAACATTTGAACATTTGAATCTCCCTGTTGGTTTGTGCCAAGTTCGGAGTAAAAATGGTTCTATATGACGGTGATTGAAAATAGAATTTATCTTTAGCATTTTTCGGTGTGTGACATTCTCTTACACATTCCGTATTTCATATATTTCTTAGATGTATTTGTAATTCGAATACAGCCAAATCGTTTTGGGGTCTACGAATAAACGCTTTAAGTATGTAAAATACTCATTGACTTATTATTAACGTTTTTTAATTGAAGGTTTAAGGTTGCATCTCCTATTAAAAAGCATAGTAGCTATTTTTAAAGAGATGGAAGTTGCGTGATAGTGGGGTTAACTACATAGCGATCAATTACATCAACGTGTCTGTGCAGGATGCCTAATATATTTATTGCTTGCGCAGGTGTCTTTATATGCTTAGTGTTCTGAATAATATGCTTTTAGGAGGTATGACTGTGGAAAGTCATAGTCTTGTAGTAGCAGAGACTAACTCTCCAAAAATTATCACTATTAAAATACCTTTTTGTTTACAGGAGGAACACTCAACGGATTAATATGTAGTTAGAACAAGTTACTATATTGCTCTTCAGCTTGCAAAGGGTTGTGCAGTTTCACTGAGTTTCGTGTTATGTTGACAGTGTGGAAACTTGACAACAGCAGTGCTAGACTTCTTGGTGTGCCTGTACCCAGGAAAAGCCATTAGCCGCCCCAAGGGCCCCGGTTCCGCGCAAGTGTCGCAAGTGTCACTCCGCGCAAGTGTTCCAACCCCCTCTCACGCATAGCACGAGCCACCAGCCGATACATTTTAGCACATCAAAGTAATTTTAACCGCTCGCTCGCGCCCCTGCCCCGCCCCCGCCCCCGCCACCGCCGCCACAGACAGTCCCAAAGATAACCGCCCCAACACCCACGTAAATAATTTTACAGGATTCCATTATTGCATGCTCCGGACAGTACAATTACCTGGAATAACACGAGAGGTTCGTAAGGAAACTGACCCTGCCAACCGCCAGACCGTACACCGCCGCTCCCAATTATTAATTGCGACACCCAGTGTTTTAATTAGGACTTTACGTCGCTAAATACAGTTTAATACATCGAACCTTAAATACAAACCGCAATTTTGCAGGTAAATAAAGAAATTCGGTGCAATGCTAGGTGTGGGTGTTGCACAAACATTTAGGACTATTGTTCCGTCGGTTCGCCTGGGCAAAATAACTGAATAGACGATATAAGCAACAGCCAACAAACGTAATGTAACGGTAACGACCATCTTAAACCTGGGAGTCAAACACTGTAGGCGTGTAACACAACTTCCATAACAATTTCTATAGAAAACGGTACGAACAATTCTCGTTTAAATGCCTAACAGTAATGTAGCTCGATCCCCAGTACGATCACAGTGTTCTCCAGGCAAGCTACATAAACATATGCTAAATGTTAAACAAAATATCATAAGGTTTTAAGCATATTCTTTCTCTCAAAAGAAAAAAAAAAAAAAGACATGAGAGCTACATACACAAATGATCAAAACCTTGTACGCAAGACCGCTGCACACACACCACTTTAAAGAGGATTGCATTTATTAAACACGCTACGGCTACCCAGCCTGACAACAGCAGTCAGTGTCCCTGGTCGGCGTCAGCGCTTCATCCCGAAAGCAAACATGCTTTCACATACAAGCCCCATCTAGCGACAACCCTTTCTCTCTCTCGTACAAATCATACGAGTCGCACTTTGTCACTGCTCTTAAAATTATCAAGTTCTGAAATTTAATACTACCTCTCGCACCCAGTTACAATACACGTAATTCTTTTCGAAACATACCAACAGTTCCTTAGATCAAGGTATCGATGTCTCCCTTCCAGTATTTCGACAGGAAAGTAATCCACCACTTTTATGGTTTTATATGCCTTCCGACAATACCGAGAATTCGGGTAGTTTAATTCTACCTCCTGCATGTACCCATCTAAGGATCCTCTCTGTCCTGTTACAATGCAAACGATTCTTACAACAGGTCAAACACCGATAATCGAGCAGCCAGAAGACGTTTAAACCATATTGTACAACGGAGAGTCGCAATAAAAAATTCGTGAAATAATCTTCCGATTTCCGACCGTCTACATTAAAGTTGTTTTTTCTCGGAAGCACTAACCTTAGAACACAACAATACAGCAGCCACGGAACCGAGGTAGTAGTTTACCTGCCCAATGCAACACAGATTTTCAGTTCTGTAGTCAAGATCGACCCGCCCTTTACCCACAAAAATTCCTACTCCAAGTCCCTTTTTTGTGACTTCTTTTTTCATTCCACTAAACTGAACTCGGATTTATTACTTTAAATTAGCTGTCTACCGCAAACTAAGATGCTAACCTACAGCTAAGCAAGCGCTCGTTTAAATCGATGTTGTGTTGGTGTATGGACTGGAGTTTGAGTTTACATCGCAATTTAGCGCTCATCCAACTGTTTGTTTGTGTATGTGTGTGTGAAACTGTGTTCACTGCGAGGAAATGAACCATAGAAGTGTTGCAGTATTTGTCAGTAATACGATTGTCTCTTTATGGCCTGTAGAGATTGCCTTTATTGTGTCGATGTTGCTTTAAGAACGCTGGTATAGCTGTGACTAATCATTCGTTTTTTTTCTTTTCTTACGGCTGTTAATAGTCAAGGCAACCAGTAAAAAGAAAAAAGAAGGCTATTCAAAAATGGCTCCATACTAGAAATCAGGCAGACAGAGAAAGTTATGTTGAAGAAAGAAACAATGCCAAACGGATAATTGCAGACTCCAAGCAGAAATCATGGGAAGACTTTGGAAATAAGCTGGAAACTCTGGGTCAAGCCGCGGGAAAACCATTTTGGAGCGTAATTAGCAATCTTCGAAACGGAGGGAAGAAGGAACTAACAAGTGTTTTGGACAGGTCAGGAAAACTGCTAGTCAATCCTGTGGATGCCTTGAGAAGATGGAGGGAATATTTTGAAGAATTGCTCAATGTAGGTGAAACGTTCAATGATTTGTCAGATTTTCAGGTAGAATGGGATAGGAACAATGATGGAAACAGGATCTCATTTGAGGAAGTGGAGAAAATGGTCAGTAGATTACAGTGGAATAAGGCGGCTGGGGTGGATGAAATTATGCCGGAACTCGTCAAATACAGTGGCATATCAGGTCTCAAATAGTCACACAGGATAATTGAGAAGGCGTGGGAATCGGGAAAGGTTCCAACTGACTGGACGAAAGCGGTAATCACGCCAATTTTCAAACATGGAAATAGAAAAGATTGTAACAACTGCAGAGGTATCTCTTTAATTAACGTTGTAGGCAAAATATGGCAAATTAAGCTCATAGTTCAGGGTCGTTTCAGGGGTAAGACAAGACTGTAACCTGTCACCACTGTTGTTCATAATATTCATGGATCATATGCTGAAAACAGTAGACTGCCAGGGCGGGATTAAAATAGGTGAAAACAAAATAAGTAGTCTCGCATATGTGGATGACTTAGTTGTGATGGCTGATTCGATTAAAAGGTTGCAAACTAATGTTTCAGAGCTCGATCAGAGGTGCAAGGATTATGGTTTGAAGGTCAGCATCTCCAAAACGAAAGTAATGTCTGTGGGAAAGAGATTTAAACAGTTTGAGTGCCAAATAGGAGGAACAAAGTTAGAACAGGTGGACAGTTTCAAATAACTGGGATGGTAACATAGTGAAGGGACTGGATTCAAGGTGCAGTGCACCGCTCTATCTTTCGACCAAGTTTGTGCTATGGAAGTGAAAGTTGGGTTGACACAGGTTACCTTATTCATAAGGTAGAGGTTACTGATATGAAAGTAGCAAGAATGATTGCAGGTACTAATAGATGGGAACAATGGCAGGAGGGTGTCCATAATGTGGAAATCAAAGAAAAACTGGGAATGAACACCATAGATGAAGCAGTTAGAGCAAACAGACTGAGATGGTGGGGTCATGTTACACCCATGGGAGAAGCAAGGTTACCTAAGAGACTCATGGGCTCGGCAGCAGAGGATAAGAGGAGTCGAGGTAGACCAAGAATAAAGTAATTAGATTCGGTGCAGAATGATTTTGAAGTAAAAGGCATAATATCAGACGAGGCATCAATGTTAGCAATGAATAGGGGATCATGGAGGAATTTTATTAGAGGTACTATGCTCCAGACTGAACGCTGAAAGGCATAATCAGTCTCTAATGATGATGATGATGATGATGATGATAGAAGTAATGTAATATTCTTTCTTCATAAAATTAGCTCTCGTGTATTCATAAGATGGTGTGTACGATGGCCGGCCGCGGTGGCCGAGGGGACTGAGGCGCTCCAGTCACGGTCTGCACGGCCACAACGGTCGGGTGTTCGAATCCCCCTCGGGCATGGATATTTGTGCCGTCCTAAAAATGTTCAAATGTTTGTAAAGTCTATGGGACTTAACTACGGGGTCATCAGTCCCTAAACTTACAAACTACTTATGAACTACTTACGAACTAGGACGGCACAAATATGCATGCCCGAGTGGGGATTCGAACCCCCGACCGTAGTGGCCGTGCAGACAGTGACTGGAGCGCCTTAGTCTCCTCGGCCACCGCGGCCGGCTGTGCCGTCCTAGTTCGTAAGTAGTTCATAAGTAGTTTGTAAGTTTAGGGACTGATGACCACGTAGTTAAGTCCCATAAACTATACAAACATTTGAACATTTTGTGTACGATGTATCCTGGCTTGAGCGAAATACCGATTTCGTTCTGTTTAGTCGTACGGTTCGTTGCAACCCAGAGGTGTTCTACATTTGTAGGCTGCATATTGATACCTAGTGGTGTTAAGGCTGTGATGTATTTATCTCGTTCCATGGTGGAGTAGCCGAGCGGGCTACAGCGCTTCGCTGCGGAGCGCGCGGTTGCTCGCCGGCGGAGGTTGAATCCTCCGTGGGGCATGGCTGTTTGTGTTGTCCTCAGGTTAGTTTCAAATGTTTGTTAAACTTATGGGACTCGACTACGGGGTCATCAGTCCCTAAACTTACAAACTACTTATCGACTACCTTATACTAAAGACGGCGCAAATATCCATGCCCGAGGGGGAATTCGAACCCCCGACCGTGGTGGCCTTGCAGACCGTGACTGAAGCGCCTCAGTCTCCTCGGCCACCGCGGCCGGCCAGGTTAGTTTACCTCAGTTTAGGTAGTTTGTTAGTTACGGACTGATGACCACGCCGTTTGGTCCGATAGATTTACAAACATTTGAACATTTATCTCGTCTTTTTGTGGTGTTTACTTTACTACTGGACGTCTCTCGGTAGCGTAGCGATAATGCTTGCGGTGGTAAATTATTGTTCTTCGGTCGAGATGCATCGATTTCAATAAACCCTATGGTTAGGCGATTTAAAGCTGGGTAGAGACGCGTTTAATCTTTAGTTTAGTCTCTAAAGGATTGCTTTTGGCATTCGATAAAAGTTTTCATGTGTTGTATTAGTTCGAAATGGTGTAGACTATTTTGTGTTGTTGGTTGTAAGGATTAGATATGTATAAGAAAACAGCTTGGTGTTGATCTGGATCATTTTTGTTATCTTTTCTATGTGTGTCAGTCATTTTTACGATGTATTTGGGTGTGTTGTAGATGTTTATCGGGAGTATTGATTTCTTAGAAGGGGGGATAGGATGACTGTTTGTGTTCGAGTGATTGTTAAACGTACGAGGTATGTGGTCTAGTGATTGGTAGAAGACGTTTCAGAAATACTGTCTGGTGGGGTATGCAATGCAAGAAGGTGCATGATCAATCGGTTTGATGTTTGAGAGTTAACCATCAACGACGCAGTGACACCGAGATTGTCGCCGCTTGCTAGTTAGTTTAGAACTTGAGCAGAAAAGAGCTGCCGCAGGAAAATAGCCGTGCGCACTAAGACGCCCAGCTGCAGTGCGCGTGACCGTTCGCCGTTGGGGTTTGAGTCCTCCCTCGGGAATGGGTGTTTGTGTGTTGTCGTTAATGTCAGTAGTTTGCGAGCTTAGGGACTAATGACCACCGTATTTAAAGCTTTTAGATTTACAAACATTTAAAAAGAGCTGTGATGTCTGTCTCCGTTTGTTGTAGTTCGGTCGTTGGGTTGGAGATGGTTGTTGTTAAATAGAGTGTCGTATGCTAGTTGGAATAGAATTTAAGTAAAAAGTGTTTGAAATATGCGCTACAGTGTCTGTTTCCAGTTGTGGATAATGTTGTGTTGCAATAGAACTCTAATGAAGGCGATTTATAATTATGTTAAAAAAATTGTTCAAATTTTTGTAGAGCTTATGGGACTTAACTACGGGGTCATCAGTCCCTAAACTTACAAACTAATTATGAACTAGCTAATAGTAAGGACGGCACAAATATCCATGCCCGAGGGGGGATTCGAACCGCCGGCCGCGGTGGCCAAGGGGACTGAGGCGCTTCAGTCACGGTCTGCACGGCCACTACGGTCAGGGGTTCGAATCCCCCCTCGGGCATGGATATTTGTGCCGTCCTAGTTCGTAAGTAGTTCATAAGTAGTTTGTAAGTTTAGGGACTGATGACCCCGTAGTTAAGTCCCATAGACTATACAAACATTTGAACATTTGAATTTGGATTCGAACCCCCGTCCGTAGTGGCCGTGCAGACCGTGACTGGAGCGCCTCAGGCCCATCGGCCACAGGAATTCAAAAAGCTTTGTAGTAATCTACGCACTTTCAAGGCTAAACTAAAGAGTTTCCGCATAGCTCACTCTCTCTATTCTGTAGAGGAGTTCCCCGAAAAATTTCTGTGTTTCGTTGTTGCTTCTTTTTACTTATGGTTAGGCCTGCCGTGTGCATAGGATTGCTACACGTTTCACTTAATCAGTTACTACTCCTTTGTTACAATCTGATGTACTGACTAGTTCCATGGCTATGCAGACTTACTCCTCTATTCAGTCCTGCGGAGCATGATAAATATAAATAAATGAAGAGAATGAAGCGTCTTCATTTCTGAATAGCTGCCGCAGCTAGCACCCTTTGCACCTGCTTCTTGTACGTGGCTCTGGTCTGCCGTTACAGTACCTGGTGATCGCCGTATTATGTTCTATCATCCGATCTCACCTTTAGTCAAATTATAACACATATTTCTCTCCTTCCAATTTCTGTTCAGTACCTCCCCATAAGTTACGCCATCTATCCATGTGGACTTCGGCATTTGTCTGGGACACAGCATTTCAAAATATTTTTCCTACTCTTGTCTGAACTGTCAATCGTCCAACAATTATATGAATATCAAAGGTATAAAACTGAAGGAGTGGCTTTGAATTAAAATTTGTGTTCCAGCCACGATTCGAACCCTAGACCTCCCACTTACTAAGCAGGCGCTATCTTTCTCTTTTTTATTTTTTTATTTTTTATTTTTTTTTTTTCTCAGGGAGATCCATGCTTTGCGGTCTATGGTTCAGTACGTTCTTGGGTGTTTCTTTAATACTTGGTTCAGCTTTTTTATTACAGAAGGCGTTTAGCCCCCTGACCGGGCGCGCTGAGCCACGGCGCCCGGTACCTCTAACCTACCGTGACTTATGTGGTACATGCACTGCACGGATTGTCTTACGACACATCTCCCTCTACAAACCAAACTTTAATTCTGCTTCATGTCCCCCTACATAAATAGGCCACGTATCATTGTTGCCAAAGCTCTGCAAGAGCGGAAAAGCACACCAGCAATGAATGAACGTTATTGGGAACGATCCTGCCTTGTATCTCAGGCACATATAAGTATCAAACAATAAATCAATGCCCAGAAACATAGTTTGTCTCGATATACTGGCTTTTTATCTGTCACTTTCCACTTCTTTCACCTCTGGTAGTGATGCTGATGTGAAAAATATCGAGTAGCACCGTGATTCGGAACCCACGTTAAGCTGTAGGTCCCCTTATAAGTAGCTGGGTAAGTCAGTTAGAAGGTCGGAGGAAGGCAACGGCATACCACCTCCAAACAGGACCATGCCTAGTAAAGCACTGTGGTGTTCAAACCAACCTTCGGATTATTGACTGCTTTACCATTTTTATATATCAAAGATATAAATCTGATGGAGAGGCTTTGAATTAAATTATTGAATTTAATTCGAAGTCTCTCCTTCAGATTTATATCTTTGATATACAGGGTGAATCTAAATTCGCGCACTCGGGCTTCCTCACATGCTAGCAATAAAAAAAAAAAGTGTCTCACAAAATTTCGTCCTTTGCATATTTCCGGCAGTAAAGATTGCGATGGGTGTGTGTCCCATACGTCAGTGTGTTTCAGAATTACACTACTACACCAACAAACTTCTAGGGGATGTGGAAGGTATCTTGAGGAACAAAGTGAGCCGGCCGCGGTGGCCGAGGGGACTGAGGCGCTCCAGTCACGGTCTGCACGGCCACTACGGTCGGGGGTTCGAATCCCCCCCGCGGGCATGGATATTTGTGACGTCCTTAGTATTAAGTAGTTCATAGGTAGTTTGTAAGTTTAGGGACTGATGGGCCCGTAGTCGAGTCCCATAGACTATTTGAACATTTTTGAACAAAGTGAGCATAGAAATCCATGGCCGGAAACGTCATCCAATGACGCTACAGAGCATCGAAGTTGCTGGAGGGGATGTCACACTGACGTATGGAACACACGACCATCTTAGTCTTAGACATCCATTTACTGGCGGAAATATGTGCAGGATGAAATTTCGTAGGAGAAATTTTTCATTGTTGGCAGATGAGGAATCGCACTGCGAAACCGAGTGCGGGAATTTAGATTCACCCTGTATATCGAGACAAAATATGTCTCTGGACATTGATTTACTGTTTGCGTATTATATTAATATTCTACGTTAAAAAAATTTCTGCTACAGAAATACATTTCTTCCAGTTGCCATTCTACATTTTTTATCTAAATAAAACATTCACCTTCTACTCTTACTGGCTGGTTTGGTGATCTAATTCCCTCGTCATCACTTCAGCCACATTGAACTCTCGTTGACAACACACGAGTAGATATCCTGCTGGCTGGCTCACCAGCCCTCGTCTTTGGCCCTCCTCCCTGGATCCTAACGCTCTCAGCAAAAAGGCGATTACTTCAAAAGGTTGTTGAGAGGGACCAAAACCAGAATTTAAAACTAAATGATGAATTTGTTGTTGTTGTTAAGGTCTTCAGTCCGGAGACTGGTTTGATGCAGCTCTCCACCCTACTCTATCCTGAGCAAGCCTTTTCATCTCCTCAAAAGAACGGCAATACACATCCACTTGAATCTGCTTACTGTACGCGTCTCTTGGTCTCCCTCTGCGATTTTTACCCCACACACTTCCCTCCAATGCTAAATTTACGATTCCCCGATGTCTAAGAATGTGTCCTACCAAGCGATCCTTCTTTTAGTCAGGGTATGTCAAAAATTCCTTTTCTCACCAATTCTGTTCAGTACCTCTTCATTAGTTATGCGATCTACCCACCTAATCTTCAGCATTCTTCTGTAACACCACATTTCAAAAGCCTCTATTCTATTCCTGTCCGCACTGCTTATCGTCCATGTTTCACTCCCGTACAAGGCAACACTCCACACAAATGCCTTCAGAAAAGACTTCCTTACCCTTAAATTAATATTCGATGTTAGCAAATTTCTCTTTTTCAAAAATGCTTTTCTTCCCATTGCCATTCTGCATTTTATATCCTCTGTACTGCGACCATCGCATGTTATTTTACTACCCAAGTAACAAAACTCATCTACCACCTTCATTGTTTCGTTACCTAATCTAATTCCTTCAGCATCGCCTAATTTTCTAAGACAGCATTCCATTATGAATTTATCCAGTAATAATTCAGCAGTTTGATGTCACTGCTATATTTTTCGTGTATTTGACAGGAAGTGATCCAAGTAAGGTACATTTATTTGAAACTTACACAAACATAAAGCAACGATTAAAAATGAATGGCTTGTGTAATAATTCTGACAGAGCAACGAAACGCATGGTGCAGAGACGGTGTAACACTGTGGTTGAAGTAGTAGAAGTATCTTAATTACTGTTTCTGTTCAAAGAAATACAATAATACCCAGCATATATGCAAGAATGGAAATCTGGCACTATGCTTGATAAGATTTGTATGTAAATGTAAACAAGTAATTGAATTGATTCAACGGAATAAGTACTTGACTATTGTGGAGATCAGTGGCGGAGCCTGGAATCATGGGAGGGCTATTTTCTTTTAAAGAAAGCCTATTGAATATGACTGATTTTTACAATTTTTATAATTTAACCAATTATGGTACGAAGACCCACCCCATGAACCACAGACATTGCCGAGGTGGGGAGGGGGGGGGGGGGCTTGCGTTCCTCAACGATGCAGATAGCCGTATCTGTGCAACCACAGCGGAGGGGTATCTGTGGAGAGGCCAGACAAACGTGTGGTTCCTGAAGAGGGGCAGCAGCCTTTTCAGTAGTTACAGGGGCAACAGTCTGGATGATTGACACACAGTTACTGCGAACGTCTGAAAGCAAGGGGAAACTACAGCCGTTACTTTTCCCGAGGACATGCAGCTATATTGTATGAAAATATGATGATGGCATCCTCTCGGGTAAGTGGAATGTTAGATCCCTTAATCGGGTAGGAAAATTAGAAAACTTAAAAAGGGAAATGGATAGGTTGAAGTTAGATATAGTGGGGATTAGTGAAGTTCGGTGGCAGAATGAACAGGATTTATGGTCAGATGAGTACAGGATTATAAATACAAAATCAGTTGGGGGTATCACAGGAGTAGGACTGATAACGAATAAGAAAATAGGAATGCGGGTAAACTACTATGAGCAGCACAGTGATCGCATTATCATTGTCAAGATAGATACGAAGCCAACACCGACAACAGTAGTACAGGTTTATATGCCAACTAGCTCTGCCGATGATGAGGAGATCGAAGAAATATATGAGGAGCTAAAGGAAATTATTCAGACAGTTAAGGGAGGGGAAATCTTAATTGTGATGGGAGACTGGAATTCGGTAGTAGGAAAAGGAAGAGAAGGAAAAATAGTAGGTGAATATGGACTGGGCAGAAGGAATGAAAGAGGAAGCCGCCTGGTAGAATTTTGCACGGAACATGATTTAATCGTAACAAACACGTAGTTTAAGAATCACAAAAGAAGGTTGTATACTTGGAAGAGACCAGGACACACCGGAAGGTATCAGATAGATTTTATAATGGTAAAACATAGATTCCGGAACCAGGTTATAAACTGCAAGACATACCCAGGGGCAGATATAGACTCTGACCATAACTTGTTAGTCATGAACTGTAGGCTGAAACTGAAAAAACTGCAGAAAGGTAGGAAAATAAGGAGATGGGACCTAGATAAATTGAAGGAACGTGAAGTTCTGGTGAATTTCAGAGGGAGATTTAGGCAACAATTGACAGAAACAGGGGGAAATAAAACAGTAGAGGAGGAATGGGCAGCATTGAGAGATGAAATAGTGAAGGCAGCAGAGGACAAAATAGGTAGAAAGGCAAGACGTACAAAAAATCCTTGGATAACACAGGAAATACTAAATTTAATTGATGAAAGGAGAAAATATAAAAATGCAGTAAATGAAACAGGCAAAATGGAGTACAGACGACTAAAAAATGAGATTGACAGGAAGTGCAAAGTGGCTAAGCAAGAGTGCCTAGAAGCCAAATGCAAATCTGTAGAAGAAAGTATAAGAAGGGGAAAAGTAGATACCGCCTACAGGAAAATCAGAGAGACATTTGGGGACAAGAAAAGCAATTCTACAAATATCAAGAACTCAGATGGGAAACCAGTTCTCAGCAAAGAAGGGAAGGCTGAAAGGTGGAAAGAGTACATAGAACAGCTCTACAAAGGAAATGAACTTAGAGACGATGTTGTAGGAAGGGAAGAGGAAGTAGATCAAGATGAAATAGGAGATATTATACTGAAAGATGAATTTGACAGAGCCTTGAAAGACCTAGGTCGGAACAAGGCCCCAGGAGTAGATGACATACCCTCCGAGCTACTAAAGTCTTTGGGAGAGCCAGCCATGACAAAACTATTTGAACTGGTGTGTAGGATGTATGAGACAGGCGAAATGCCCTCAGACTTTAAGAAAAATGTAATAATCCCCATTCCAAAGAAATCAGGTGCAGACAGGTGTGAAAATTACAGAACCATCAGTTTGATAAATCATGGTTGCAAAATTTTAACACGAGTTATCTACAGGAGAATGGAAAACCTGGTAGAAGCTGACCTAGGGGAAGATCAGTTTGGATTCAGGAGGAACGTAGGAACCCGGAAGGCAATACTTACCTTACGTCTTATCTTAGAAGATAGATTAAGGAAAGGTAAACCTACATTTTTAGCTTTTGTAGATTTGGAGAGAGCGTTTGACAATGTTGATTGGACTACACTCTTTGAAATTCTGAAGTCAGCAGGGGTAAAATACAAGGAAAGGAGTGTTATCTACAACTTGTACAAAAGCCAGACCGCAGTTATTAGACTCGAAGGGCATGAAAGGGAAGCTTCAGTTGGGAAGGGAGTAAGACAGGGTTGTAGCCTTTCTCCGATGTTATTCAGTTTGTACATTGAGCAGGCGGTGAAGGAAAGCAACGAAAATTTTGGAATAGGCATCAAAGTTCAGGGGGAAGTAATAAAAACATTGCGTTTTGCTGATGACATTGTAATTCTGTCAGAGACAGCGAACGACCTGGAAGAGCAGTTGAACGGAATGGACAGTGTGTTGAAGAGAGCTTACAAAATGAACATTAAAAAGAGCAAAACAAAAATAATGGAATGCTGGCTTAGAAAATCAGGCGATGCTGAAGGAATTAGATTAGGTAAATGAAGGTGGTAGATGAGTTTTGTTACTTGGGTAGTAAAATAACATGCGATGGTCGCAGTACAGAGGATATAAAATTCAGAATGGCAATGGGCAGAAAAGCATTTTTGAAAAAGAGAAATTTGCCAACATCGAATATTAATTTAAGCCTAAGGAAGTCCTTTCTGAAGGCATTTGTATGGAGTGTTGCCTTGTACGGGAGTTACACATGGACGATAAGCAGTGCGGACAGGAAGAGAATAGAGGCTTTTGAAATGTGGTGTTACAGAAGAATGCTGAAGATTAGGTGGGTAGATCACATAACTAATGAAGAGGTACTGAACAGAATTGACGAGAAAAGGAATATTTGGCATACCCTAACTAAAAGAAGGGATCGCTTGGTAGGACATATTCTTAGACATCGAGGAATCGTAAATTTAGCATTGGAGGGAAGTGTGTGGGGTAAAAGTCGCAGAGGGAGGCCAAGAGACGCGTATGGTAAGCAGATTTAAGTGGATGTGGGTTGCCGTTCTTATGAGGAGATAAAAAGGCTTGCTCAGGATAGAGTGGGGTGGAGAGCTGCATCGGGCCGGTCTCTGGACTGAGGACCATAACAACAACAGAGTAGGGTGGGGAGCTGCATCAAACCAGTCTCCGGACTGAAGATCTTAACAACAACAGTACGAAGACAATTGCACAAGAAATAAAATGAGTCGGCTCTCATTAATTTGAAAGAGAAGGAGGAGCAACGTGGTGGAAATGGAGTGTATATAATCACCTCGTAAAATAATTAAGCATCTTCTATATTAATAGCCAAAGACAAAGGTCTTTACAGTTTA
Organism: Locusta migratoria; assembly: GCA_026315105.1. NCBI lineage: Eukaryota > Metazoa > Arthropoda > Insecta > Orthoptera > Acrididae > Locusta > Locusta migratoria. The sequence goes on along the minus strand of CM048755.1, from coordinate 49,822,616 downwards.
ATTAACATGAGCCGGCCGCGGTGACCGAGGGGACTGCGGCGCGTTAGTCACGGTCTGCACGGCCACTACGGTCGGGGGTTCGAATCCCCCCTCGGGCATGGATAATTGTGCCGCCCTTAGTCTTACCTAGTTCATAAGTAGTTTGTAAGTTTAGGGACTGATGACCCCGTAGTTAAGTGCCATAAGCTATACAAACATTTGAATTAACATGACACTCTATGTCTAAAAATTGAACTAAAACAACACTATTGTTGTTCATAAGATTCCAGTCGGTGGCGCCAAGTGTAGCCAACATTGCCGCGGCGCATTGAGGCGCCATGCTCTGATGCGCGAGGCAGTTCCTTGTCGGGGATTCGAATCCTCCCTCGGGCATGGATGTTTTTGTTTTCTTTAGTATAAGGTAATTTATAAGCAGTTTGTAAATTTAGGGCCTGATGACCCTGCAGTTATGTCCTATAAGCTTAACAAACATTTGAACATTTTGCCAACACTTTTCCAATCATGTCCCTACATGACGTGTCAAAAATCCCTACGTATGCCATGGAAGTCCCTACGGACCATACTGATATAAAAAAAATTGCTCTGGGGGGTGGGGGGAGGCTGCATACTCAATAGCCCACCCCCCCTCCCCGGATTCGCCACAAAGGGGCATAATTTGTTTTTGTTCTTTTTTTTTATCAAGAAGCTACTTATGTATTGGGTGGTAATATTTCGCCTTCAATAACATTGGTTTGCAATGAAGTGTTACTGTTTTCAGTTAAAAAGGTACTTTCATTCTGCATCGTCCACGAGAAAAGTCCCTACGATTTTCAAAGAGATCGGAAATTCGTCCCTAAGTCCCTACAGTTTGGAAGAAAGAGTCAAAAGTCCCTATGCGTAGGGACATGTCCGTACGGTTGGCAACACTGGTGGCACCGCTGACCTGCTAAGCAGCGGGTCGCCGCATATGAACACTCGGCTCGTAACTTCAGCATAGCAATAACAATAGGGGCAGCATTAAAGCTGGCCGCGGAGACATTAAAACTGCTCACAGTATCAGCAGCACATGTTCTCAGTGGCGGCATCATGTTGGCGACCCAGTGTCACGTTCTCTTGTGCTTGGAAAATTATAGTTATGTTGTGATTTATTACATGTGTACTATTTCAGATTCCCGTTGCCGACCTGTTTAAAAAAATAAAAAATGATAACAATAAAAAATAATAAAATTAAAAAAAATCTTTTGTAGGTGCTGCGGGGGGGGAGGCCTCTGCCCCATTAGCCCCTTCTCCCCTCCCCGTGGCTGCGCCACTGGTGGAGATACCTTCACGAACCACTAACACATTGCTTGGAACCTACGTACGAATTCCAGAAGAGTGTAAGTTTGTCTCGTAGTTTCATTAAATATTTGTGTAAGACTTCAAACATAGAAACAAGCTGTGTTACATGCAGTTCGGTGAAATGACGACATTACCATACAACTGTGATGATATACAGCGGGTGGACAAAATAATATCAACACCTAACATAGACACAATGTTTACTTATTACTAAGGAGTTCGCTCACCAATGACTTTGAGAATAGCTGAGGCTCTTCGAAGAAGATATTTGTAATGTGGTCTTATACTTTCCAACATAATGTTATCCATTAACATGCCAAAAGATCGCCAGGTTCTGCAACGATGTTCTAGCTGTAAATTAGTCCTCAATCTCTGCTTTAAACTTCCCCATAACGGTTCAGTTATGTTGAGACATAGCGATATTGCTATCCAGAGAGATGTCGATAATTTTCTGATGCTGTGCAAAGCACGTCTGAACCTTATTGCCGGTGTGTGTTGGTTTGTTATTATTTTGGAGTATGGCAGTGTTTGTTAGAAATGCGTTAGTCATAGTAAGAGATTTGTTTCGTCCCGGGCACGACGTTAAACTGCCCCCCAACCCAAGGTGTATTGCGACCCGTGCTGAGGGGTGTGTGGCACATGGGTGGATGTGTCTCGAACGGAGCCTCAGGGATACCGGGCGACCTCCCTGAGTAAGTTGCCTTGCACCGCGCGGGGTTATCGTGGTGTGGACCATATAAATCCCCAATTCTCGTGGGACTAAGATGAACACGGAGAAAAATTATTTTAAAAGAATCCGAGGGGCAATCTGAGACCTCAGATACTCAGACATCGGGATCAGGACCGATGGAGTGCACTCCTACTTCTCAGTCAGGGTCTAGACCTGAGCAAGAAGTAGGAACTGTAATAGAGAAGTTGGACCAGATTAGGATTAAAGCCTTGTCTGGGGCTCAGAGGAGGAAACTTCTCAAGGAACAGAAGCAAAAGGAAGGAAAAGAATGGCTTCCTAAACAAAAGTGGAGGGAATCAAAAGGGCTTGTGCCCAAGACCCCCAAAAAGAAACTGCCTCAGGTCGAAGGGGATACACAGACCCCCTCGACGTCAAAGACAGGTGGCAAGAGGGTTAGGGAGGAATCTAAGACTCCCTCCTCTCTGGACAAGCGTGATCCTAAGGGGCTGAGGCAGGAAATAGGGAAACAGACCTATAGTACTGCAGTCTACGTCTTTAGAGTGGGTTGTCCAAGAAGGATACCCACTGGTAAGCATCACCTCGCAGCAGGAGGAGCTCGTGCAGATGGCCCTCTTTGAAGAGATTGGGGGGGACGCTGGTCCAGGACCCAAATTCAGGAGGGTCTATCTAGATCGCGGTGCCCTCATTTTTGTCTGCGAGGGGGAGCACTCAGCAGAATGGCTTAAGTACAAGGTGCCCATGATATCCCCGTGGGAGGATGCGAAGCTGCTGGTCAAGACAGCAGCCGAACTCCTGAAGACCGCAAAGGTATCAATATGGGTACCAAAGATCCTTAAGGATGTCTCTCCAAAGACTCTGTTCGAGAAAATAAGGGCCCAGAATCCAAAAGTCTCGACAGAGGATTGGAGGGTAATTAACCAAAAGGTCGTTTCGGAAGGACGAACCCTGGTGGTGGAGGTCGGAGAGACGTCTCTGAAGGCATTGCGAGAGCAAGGCCTGAAACTGTTTTTAGGGTTCTCGCAGGTCTGCGTCAGGGTAATCAAAGACCTTAAAGGCAATAATGGCAGCATGATGGGGACTGGAAGTGCTGCAGATAAACCTACAGCATAGTAAAGGGGCCACTACTGCCCTGAGCCGTCGCCTGGGGAGACAGGAGGTGGACGTGGCCCTGATACAAGAACCCTATTTATACAAAGGGGGTGCATTGGGCATCGGTGGTACTGGAGGTAAGCTGATTTATGCCAGAAATCTAAAAAACTCCAGAACATGCATTTATGTTAGAAATGGAATACCTTTCATACCAATGATGGATTTTTGTTCTAGGGACCTGGTGACCATAAGGATGCAGCAATGTGAGGAAGGTATCACGAGGGAAATTGTTTTGGCCTCAGCATACCTTCCTTACGAAGACAGCTCTCCTCCTTCTTTGGAAGTGAGGAGACTGACGGAAGCCTGCCATCGGCAAGGTGACGAACTGTAGGTGGGATGTGATGCCAATGCCCACAATCTATCGTGGAGCAGTAAGGACACAAACAGTAGAGGTAAGCACCTTCTTGAATTTCTCCTATCTAACAACTTGGAGATCCTGAATAGGGGTGATGAACCTACATTCAGGAATAGTAGAAGGGAAGAAGTAATTGACATAACTTTTGGTTCCATGATGATGGGAAGTTACGTCAAACAGTGGCATGCGGTCCTGGAGCCATCCTCATCAGATCACATGTATATTAAATTCAAGGTTGAAATGGGAACCAGACAGACCATGGCCTATAGGAACCCCAGGAAAACGGACTGGGAGACATATAGGAAAGACCTTGACTTCAGCCGATCGGAAATTAAAACTTTGATAAGGAATCCAGCAGAGTTTGAGGAAGTAGCAGAGGCTGTAACCTCTGCTATAGTGACCTCATACCAGGACAACTGCTCAATCACCAAGAAGTGCACAAATAGGAGTGTGCCTTGGTGGAATAATAACCTGGAAATGCAAAGGAAACAGGTACGAAGACTGTTTAACATTGCGAGGTGCAAAGGACAATGGGCAAAGTATCGTGAGACCCTTGACAATTACAACTTTGCCATCAGATGGGCAAAGGAGGCATCCTGGAAGGTATTCTGTGAGGAAGTGGAGGGCACGGCTGCGCAAGCGAGACTTCATAAAATCCTCACTAGGGTACCAACTAATCATTGAGGAACATTGAGGAAGGAGGATGGGGAGTATACAAAGACAGCACATGAAACGCTGGAACTGCTCCTCAAGACTCCCTTTCCTCAATATACTCTGGGGGATAACTCAGACCAGAATGCGATTCCTGAGAGACAACGGTTCTCAGGTATTCGCAAAGAGGACCGGGATTTGGCCAAAGAGTGTGTCGATCTCAGTAAGGTCCGATGGGCGGTGGGAACATTTCAACCGTTCAAGTCACCTGGCCCCGATGGAATCTTTCCAGCTCTCCTGCAACAAGCAGGAGAAAATCTTATTAGATTCCTATGCAGGTTATTCAGGGTTAGCCTAGCAGTAGGAATCATTCCCAATGTCTGGAGGGCAGTGAAGGTTGTCTTCATTCCTAAACCAGGGAGAATTGATCATACCAAGGCCAAGGATATGAGACCAATCAGCCTGTCCTTCTTCATTCTTAAGACATTGGAAAAGCTGGTTAATGTGCATGTTGGAGAAAGGAGGTTAAATAGGACTCCTCTACATTCAAACCAACAAGCATATCAACCAGGTAAATCATGTGAGACAGCTCTCCACCAACTCGTTGGGAAAGTGGAGAAAGCACTACACTTTCAGGAAATAGCCCTCTGTATCTTCCTGGACATCGAGGGGGCTTTTAGCAACATGACCTTCGATTCCATGGTTAGGGCAGCAGAGGTGCATGACCTAGGGACCACTATATGTAGGTGGACTAGGGCCATGCTCAGTGGAAGAAAGGTAGAAAATACCACGATGAATGAAAAAATGGTAATCAACACCACTAGGGGTTGCCAGCAAGGAGGAGTTCTTTCCCCTTTATTGTGGAATCTAGTGGTGAATGATCTCAATAGAGAATTAAACTCTAGGCAGTACTTTTGCCAAGTATACGCAGATGATCTTGCCATAGTAATACTTGGCATTTTGCTGACACAGTAACGAATATTGCACAAGGTGCTTTGGATATTGTGCAAGACTGGTGCAGAAAACAGGATCTGGGGGTTAGTCCTAAGAAGACTGTTGTTGTACCATTCACAAAGAACCATATACAACATTCAAGTTGGAATCTAAAGCTTTTCAATGAAGCGCTACCTGTGAAGGGGACAGTGAAATATCTAGGGGTTACCCTAGATGAGAAACTGACATGGACCCCTCACATCAGGAATATTTGCTCCAAGGCAAAAGGTACTCTTGTGAGTACCAGGAGAGCTTGTGGCAAAAATTGGTGCCTGAGCCCCAAGGGTATGCACTGGATATACACCACAGTGATTAGACCCAGGATCACCTATTGGGCGGTCGTGTGGTGGAAGAAGGTAGAACAGCAGGTTGCTGCTAAGGAGCTTGCTAAGGTGCAGAGATTAGCCTGCTTAGCCATAACAGGCGGAATTAGCAGCACACCAACTGCTGGGATGGAAACCATGCTGGATATGCCCCCATTACACCTTTGGCTCAAGATGGAGGCAGCGGCTGGTGCATACAGACTCAAATCTGGCAACAACTGGAACTCTTTGGGATATCCAGAATCACACACTAAAATAGTGAGTGAGGTAAATATAGGAAAGATTGGGGAAATGCCAGCCGACTATATTATAACCCCATACTGCTTCAACAAGCCTTTCAATATAACAATTGGAAGTAGGGAGCAGTGGGAGAAAATAGTTAGACACCGTACGGGGGATATTGTCTGGTTCACTGACGGGTCAAAATCGGACCAAGGTGTTGGGGCTGGGGGATATGGGGTGCAGCCAAGACTGGAGGGCGTCATCTCTCTAGGAAAACTGGCCTCAGTATTCCAGGCCGAAATCACTGCCATCAGAGCGTGTGTGGAGGAGAATTTGTGTAGGTGCTACAAAGATCGTAGCATCTATATCTATTCAGACAGCCAGGCAGCCCTGAGATCACTGGCAGCTCCTGCAACAAGGTATAAAATTGTTGTAGAATGTCACAGGGTTCTGGTGGAGCTAGGGGAAAGCAATAGAGTAAATCTATTGTGGGTCCCTGGCCACTTGGGGATCAGTGGCAACGAACATGCCGACAGATTAGCCAGGATGGGGGCAGAGACTCCATTTATTGGACCGGAACCTGTCCTGACAATCACCAAGGCAATGATAAAATTGGAGCTACGTAACTGGCTCAGAAGACAGCATGTAGAATATTGGACCAAAGTCCATCAACAAAAACATGGCAAGGTAATGATGCCAAAGCCATGTTTTAAAAGAAGCTCTGCAATCCTGGGCCTGAACAGGAGAGAGATTAGACTCATGGTTGGATTGCTGACAGGCCATGGGAATTTCAAAAAACACCTACGTACAATGGGAATAACAGAAAAGGACCCTGAATGTAGGATCTGTGATGACGGTGATGAAACTGCATCACATCTAATCTTTGAATGCATTGCATTGGAGAATAAAAGGCTCAGAATATTTGGAACAACCAGACCTGAAGAAATTGTGTCTAATAAAGAACTGGTAAAGGGACTCCTTGCACTGTTCAAGGGCATTGGTTGGCTTTACTAGATATACGGGGAGCGATACCGCACAATAAACTTAGTTTCGGTGCGGGCAGTGGCGGGTTGGTCCAAGACTGTTTTGGCTTTTCTGCAAATATCAATCAATCAATCAATCATGGCAATGTTTGTTTATAAAAATAATATATTAACTATTTCTCATTTTATTTTCAATTAATCTTGTGTATTTCATCTTGAAGTATTCAGTTAAATCACTTATCTGTGATATAAGAAATTGCACGATTATGATAAACAGTACAAAGGATGACATAAAATTTTTCTGGGTATGGTACCGCGTCATTATGTATGGCTATTACTTAAATAATCCAACGTTTCGGCCAACGTTACAGTGGCCTTCATCTGGGTAACTGGTGTGAGCTGGTTGTTACTGCACTTTATATTACTTTCAGTTAGACATTACGTCATAATTTTTTAAAATAAGCGATGTTATTGGTGAATGTATTGCGGAAGAGTGGAACTTTATTTTTGATAGGATGCTGAGGTGGAAGGGGTGGGGGTTAGCCGTTTCCTATTGCTTCTTGCATAGCGAGACATGGTTGGTGTTCATCGGCGAATGGGGTGAGGGCTTCCGTTTCTCTCCTGCTGGCCGTGGGCCGCGCGGCGGCAGTAGCTTACTGGTGACGCTCGCGTGTTGTGATGTCAGTGCGGCCTATTACGCTGTGATGGCCGGTAGCCAAGAGGGGGCAAGCCTGAGTCCATCTTCTCTATTCATGTTATTGGGGTGTTTAACAATTTCGATGGCTTCCCTTATCTTACGTTTGACCATCCCTGGTTGCTTGGCGAGTATTCTGGCATCATTGAATTTTATCTTCCTGCTGCAGTCTTGCTGGTGTTCGGCTACTGCAGATTTATTGTGTTGGCCTAATCTAATGTAGCGTTCATGTTCCCGTATGCGTGTTGCCACTGCCCTCCCTGTCTCACCTATGTACACTTCCCCACACTCGCATTCCACCTTGTACACTCCTGATGCATGTAGTGCGTCTATGTTGTCCTTTGTGGAACCAAGAGCATCCTTGACCTTGCGACTGCTGTAGAAGAAAGGCTGGATTCCTACCCGGCGAAGATGTTTGGCAATGCGATCTGTGACGTTTTTTACATAAGGTAAGCGTGCTGCTGGCTGCTTTTTGTTGACTTCCTGCCTACTGATGTTTCTTTTATTTGTGTCCATGGCGGTGTGGATCACTCTATGCTTGTAGCCATTTGCCAGAAATGTTGTTTCTAGTTTGTTGAGCTCAGCTGTTTTGTTGTCTTCATCACTTAGTCGTTGCGCGCGAATCGTCAGTGAGCGGATAACAGAGTTCTTCTGAGCTGGATGGTGGTTTGATTGGGCGTGCAAATACCTGTCGGTATGTGTAGGCTTCCGATATACCCTGTGCCCAAGTGTGCCTTGCCTAGTTCTATAAATTTCCACATCTAGGAATGGAATAGCGCCATCCTTTTCGATCTCTAATGTAAATTGGATCTTCTTATGCAATTTGTTTAGATGTTCATGAAACTTGTGTAGTTCCATCTCACCGTGGGGCCATATTGCGAAAGTATCGTCCACGTATCTAAACCAGCATCTTGGGCGTAAAGGGGCGGAACAAAGTGCTGTTGCTTCGAAGGCCTCCATGAAAATGTCGGCTGCCAACGGGGATAAGGGAGACCCCATTGCTACGCCGTCTGTTTGCTCGTAGAATCTTTCTTGCCACTTGAAGTAGGTCGAAGATAAACACAACTGAACCAGGTCGCATATATCTGTATGAGGACAAGATGAAAGAATTATTAAACGATCCCATCTACAAAGAACTGAAGACGGACCCCACGGCTAAGATAATTCGAAAGACGCAGAGTGCAATTAAGGACTCAAGAATTGACGTCGACACGGCCAAGGGACTAATTCCTAGCGTTCCAATTCCCCCTAGAATTTATGGAGTGCCAAAGCTACACAAGAGTGGCCAGCCTCTACGACCGATTGTGGATGGAATTAACTCGCCGACATACAATTTGGCAAAGTTCCTAGCCTCCAAACTAAGACCTCTAGTTGGGAAAACTGACTCGTACGTCAAGAACTCGACACACTTTATAGAACGCATTAAGGAAGCAACAATTTTACCACGGACATCATGGTCAGCTTCGACATAAAGTCATTATTCACCAATGTGCCAGTAGACGAAACTGTTCGCATCCTACAAGAACATATTCCGCCAGATATATGCGACCTGGTTCAGTTGTGTTTATCTTCGACCTACTTCAAGTGGCAAGAAAGATTCTACGAGCAAACAGACGGCGTAGCAATGGGGTCTCCCTTATCCCCGTTGGCAGCCGACATTTTCATGGAGGCCTTCGAAGCAACAGCACTTTGTTCCGCCCCTTTACGCCCAAGATGCTGGTTTAGATACGTGGACGATACTTTCGCAATATGGCCCCACGGTGAGATGGAACTACACAAGTTTCATGAACATCTAAACAAATTGCATAATAAGATCCAATTTACATTAGAGATCGAAAAGGATGGCGCTATTCCATTCCTAGATGTGGAAATTTATAGAACTAGGCAAGGCACACTTGGGCACAGGGTATATCGGAAGCCTACACATACCGACAGGTATTTGCACGCCCAATCAAACCACCATCCAGCTCAGAAGAACTCTGTTATCCGCTCACTGACGATTCGCGCGCAACGACTAAGTGATGAAGACAACAAAACAGCTGAGCTCAACAAACTAGAAACAACATTTCTGGCAAATGGCTACAAGCATAGAGTGATCCACACCGCCATGGACACAAATAAAAGAAACATCAGTAGGCAGGAAGTCAACAAAAAGCAGCCAGCAGCACGCTTACCTTATGTAAAAAACGTCACAGATCGCATTGCCAAACATCTTCGCCGGGTAGGAATCCAGCCTTTCTTCTACAGCAGTCGCAAGGTCAAGGATGCTCTTGGTTCCACAAAGGACAACATAGACGCACTACATGCATCAGGAGTGTACAAGGTGGAATGCGAGTGTGGGGAAGTGTACATAGGTGAGACAGGGAGGGCAGTGGCAACACGCATACGGGAACATGAACGCTACATTCGATTAGGCCAACACAATAAATCTGCAGTAGCCGAACACCAGCAAGACTGCAGCAGGAAGATAAAATTCAATGATGCCAGAATACTCGCCAAGCAACCAGGGATGGTCAAACGTAAGATAAGGGAAGCCATCGAAATTGTTAAACACCCCAATAACATGAATAGAGAAGATGGACTCAGGCTTGCCCCCTCTTGGCTACCGGCCATCACAGCGTAATAGGCCGCACTGACATCACAACACGCGAGCGTCACCAGTAAGCTACTGCCGCCGCGCGGCCCACGGCCAGCAGGAGAGAAACGGAAGCCCTCACCCCATTCGCCGATGAACACCAACCATGTCTCGCTATGCAAGAAACAATAGGAAACGGCTAACCCCCACCCCTTCCACCTCAGCATCCTATCAAAAATAAAGTTCCACTCTTCCGCAATACATTCACCAATAACATCGCTTATTTAAAAAATTATGACGTAATGTCTAACTGAAAGTAATATAAAGTGCAGTAACAACCAGCTCACACCAGTTACCCAGATGAAGGCCACTGTAACGTTGGCCGAAACGTTGGATTATTTAAGTAATAGCCATACATAATGACGCGGTACCATACCCAGAAAAATTTTATGTCATCTGACTCTGGCCGCGGAAGCCTACGTAATTATAGTACAAAGGATGTTTATACCAATATAAAAACCTAAGAAGAAATTTGTTTAATGTGTAGTGTAATTATTTTGATTTTAAGTAAAGTTTTAGAAATGTATTGGCTGAGCGCTGTACGTTGGCAAATCGGTTAGAACAGCTCACATGGGGAAGTTGATGACGTAGGGGAAAAAACCCCAGCAGTTGAGTTTCTGGCACGCGCGCGCGCGCGCCAGGGCAGGAAGTGACGAGACGGGAGCATGTGGGGTAGCTGGCCGGGCGGCGTCGCTTGGCATCAGTCGGCATGTGTATCTCCAGGTGGAGACTTTATATTTGTGTGTGGCAATCGCCACGTGTGGTTGCTCGTCGTAGACTGCACCAAGTTGAATCGAGTGCTACTGTGTGTTGAAATATTTAGCCGGTGGAACAAGGTGTGCATCGCATTGAATTAAAGTGACTGTGATTTGTTAATGTAACACGTGTTGTCGCATAGGCACGAACATAAACGGTGTTTGAGACAGCCACATGGTGTGAAAACAATTTGCGACAAATATTCATTTTGTCTGGGGGCTGAGGAGCTATAACTTTATTTGATAAATGTGTCGATGTACAGACGTATCAGCCACAGGGTTCTAATATTGTGAAATAAACAACATAAAGTGAACTTTCACGTGTTTTCAAAAATAGTGGTTAGTACACCCTTTTCTCTCATGAACTTGATTTTATTATGAATTTGTTTTGTTAATCATATGCAGGGAAGGAAAGCTGTGAACGTGTGATATCATCTCCTAGAAAACGAGTCAAACAGTCGCAATCACAGTTCCAGTGTTTTTGCATGTTTAGGAATTTGGTTCGCAGCTGGTGGTTGTGAGTTTTAAAAACTAAACTTTCTCTATTTTAAACTCTCACCCCGACTTTCACCCTCACATCTGTCACAATTATCCGACCAGTGAGGGTAATGATAGAAACAGTTGTGTATCACGATATTGATGCCAAAGTCATGACGGAATCTCTCCCATGCTTGACTGTAGGCCGTGCCGTATCGTAAGCTTTATTTGGGGTTTTCGGTACACATGAGGTCTGTCAGGAAAGTGATGAGGCTGTTTCAGGAACTACACACAGTAGGACAACGAAACCAGTGGATCTGATAGAGGCAGTTAGGCCGGCCGCGGTGGCCGAGGAGACTAAGGCGCTCCAGTCCCGGTCTGCACGGCCACTACGGTCGGGCGTTCGAATCCCCCCTCGGGCATGGATATTTGTGCCGTCCTAGTTCGTAAGTAGTTTATAAGTAGTTTGTAAGTTTAGGGACTGATAACCCGTGAATGTATGATTATATGCATTATTAATTTAAATAAAAATTAATTGTTCAATACAATAAAGAATTACAATAGTATTCTGATTCATTACACTGTTAAAGTTTTAGATTTTAACATAGCATTTTATGTTAGCAACAAATAATATTACAACAGATTTTCTTTTATGACGAATATTACGTTTATCACGAGATAAAAAAATTTCATTTAATTTACCAGGTTTTAATATAAGTACATTCTTTTACATTGAGTAGTAATTCAGATCGTTCACATAGAATATGAATTTTGATCATTTACATCTTTAACTGGTATACCGTTTCTTGAAGATCTTTGACCCTATGTCCAGTAAACAAATGGCATTCATGCCTGTGAACTGTCTAAAATACTTGAATTAATTTGAACATACATGTTTTGGTGTTATAAACACAAAAAGAGATCGTGATGTATAGCTTTAAATACAGATTTTGAGGTAAGTTTTAAAAAAAGTTTCGTAAATAATACGCTTAGCTAATTTCGAGGTCAAAAAGGAAACTTCAAATTGGTCATGTATATATCATTGAGACGTTAGATATTTAACAGTTGTGTCTTTTGTGAGGAATATATATCGTATACGCGACATTAAAGGTGAAAATTTCGTGATCGCTTCCTTGCATCGTCACAGACTAAGTAATCCGCCCTGACATGTCCCAATCACTGCGCCTTTCTCTCTATTAACGAGTAGCTTGCGAATCAGGGCAGTCCTCTTACGTCACAATCCCCTATTCTCCAGATCTCAGTCCCTCTGACTTCTTCCTATTCCCCCAAATCCAGCCGTACTGTTTTTACGGGGAAAAAACTGTTACTCAAATGAGTTTTGAACTTTACAATCGCTTTTCCCGTACTAGTTGTATGTCGTCTGGTCACAATCTTTCTTAATGTTTGTCGATCATTGTCAGTTAGCTTCGAGTTTCGCCCAGTATTCCTCTTTTCCAAAGATGTTTTCCCTTGTTTTGTGTACGCTGTCATAAAGGAGGACAAGTTAAATAGTGCAGCCGTCTTCGTCACAGATGCTCCCACCAACTGCGCACCATCGATTGGAGGTCTGAGAGATGACGCATTTCTACGATCATTAGTGTTGACCGTCTGAGAACAAAACGTATAATATACTGTAAGGCAACGCCCAAGGCTTCGCACTGAATTGTGCACCGTCGTCGTGTCTCGGCGTCAAAATATACGCAGTGCTGCGCACTTGGAACACTTATTATTTTGCCCACCCCTGTAGAACGTTATAACATCCACCTGCAAACAGCCTACGTTTGGCTTTGGTATACTTAGACAGTTGAGTAATAAACGGCAGTTTTAACCTGTTCACACATATGTTTAGCAGGGTTGGGGAGTAACGCATTACTTGTGACGCCGTTACTAGTAACAGTTATTTTTCAGAGGTAACGGACGGTAACGGCGTTATTATTGTCCTGAAGTAACTTTAACTGTAAATAAGTTACTTTAATCGGTTAACGATTTAACGGAAGTATCGTTACTTTTTTGTCGCTCGTAGCGTAACGTAGTTTTTTGGAAGAATCTCAAGACTACAGAATACCAGGTTTTGATTATGGGGAAGAGAAAAAATAAATAATATTTCTAAATTACGTATTTTCAACAACGTACGTTGGAAATGTATGAAATATATATTTCAGTACCGTTATAATATTTAATAGTACCCATTCATTCATAACATTTTTATCTTATAATTATGTACGCAACAATGAGTATATAACAATCACCTGACGCGTTACACGTAATCAGTCTCCGATTATTTTCCACACTTTTTGACATGGAGAAGAAAGAAGAGACACGCATGCCTTGGCCAGCGTATGATGAAGTGTTCGAATTTTTGACGTTGGATGGAAAAAATGATTCCTTTTGCTACAAATTGTGTGGCGGTGAGAAAACAATTAAAAGCATTCGGAACTCCAAGAAAAAAAAAAAAAAAAAAAAAAAAAAAGACGGCAGAAATATCCATGCCCGAGGGGGGATTCGAACCCCCGACCGTAGTGGCCGTGCAGTCCGTGACTGGAGCGCCTCAGTCCCCTCGGCCACCGTGGCCGGCGGGAACTCCAAAGCGAACTTAAGAATTCATGTACAATTAGTTTTTTGGTTGCTCGTTGGCGTTAAGGCGCGTTTACAAGGACTTTGGAAACTGTTCCACAACGTTGCTCACTGCTGGTTCTGGACTACGGTACCGATTTTCGCAACATTCTGGCGACACAAAATCTGCGTTCCGTGCACTAAATGTCTCTCCGAGTGTTCATTCACGAAATTAAGCAGTCACGAAGCAACATTTAGAGAATTCGTCACCTAATAAGAGGCAGAGGAAGTCTGTGAAATGTTCGATGTCATGAAAGTAATTGAAAAGAAGCACGACTCCCTACAGAAAATTGGTACATTGTTTGGCACCAGCAAGTGAAGTAGATCAACAATTAAGTCTCTCATTTCTCAACACCGCAGCAATAGTAATAGGATTCGTTATCTTTATTTTGGAAAATGAGTCGTTATCGAGTTACCGAACGTTACTTTTCGGCCAGTGAAAGAGCGATGACAACATTCTGTTTTTACAGCGCTTTTTATGAAGCAGAAATGAATGTAAGAGTAGGAGGCAGCAGTGTGTACTAAACGTGGACGTGAAAAGGGGATCGATAGCAGCAGATCCCTTCTCACATTCATTTGTAGTGTGAATGACTGAAAGGCTAAATAAGCTTCCTTCATTGAAAACGATGATTTGTAATAATGTGAAAACTTAAATAAATACACTATCAATTATATATGTTTCAGTGCTATTAATATACCTGAATTACGATTACATAAGCCTTCATCCAAAGGTCTACAAACTGCGGGGACAGTAATAACATGGCTGACTTTGAAATGTGAACAACGGCTAGTTTTCTCTTCACAGGAGTTGTTTTTCTGAACTTTGTGACTGTCTTTGAAACAACTGGCCCTGTAATATTCATTATAATTACAAATTACTTGTTAAAAATGAATCCTGCAAAATATTGCACACCTTTCTCCACAAGCGTCAAGGAGATGTGATCCAAATGCAGATAAGAAATCTGTCTAATATTAAGTGGGTGAAAGGTGATAACTCTTCGGCCTTACCAAATATTATTAACAACAAACGACATCAAAGAAAATATGTATTGAGAGGTCAATATCAGAATTCCCAGGCTACTAAACAGGCGTCGACAAAAGGTACGCCAGTTTACCCCACATATTGCTTGAACAGCCCATTTCTGCTCAATAAACACACTTTTTGAACCAGAGGAGTTTTGCCCAAAATAACAGCATGTCATAAGCGAATAACAATAAGCAAAGTAGACTACTTTTCGTGCTGAAGTATCACTTATTTCAGGTACTGTTCTAAGGGTAAACAACGCAGCATTCTGTTTTTGAACAAGACGTTTTGATGATGGCAAGATGTTTTGAACAAGACCCTGAACACCCAAAATTTGAACTGTTCAGTCTCACTTACTATGTACCCATTCTGTATAATAAAATTGCCTGTTTTTGTTGAATTGTATGTTATAAACTGTAAAAACGGAATCTTATTGTGATTTAGCATCAATTTATTTTCTACAAAGAATGAACTTATTTCTTTAAGTGCATTATTTGATACTGCAACAATACTTCCAACAACATCCTTCACAACCAAGCTGGTGTCATGAGCAAACGGAAATATTCACAGAATATATGACATCAACTGCGATTGGGCAAAGCTGAAAATGTCATATATTCTGTGAACATTAAAGAATAACAACTGCAGGATCTGAAGTGACGTCTGTTCTTTCGGAACAGATGCCACACACACACACACACACACACACACACACACACACATATATATATATATATATATATATATATATATATATATATATATATATATGCCAGTGGCGGGCAATGATCCTATCGTTAGTGGGGAGGGGTGGGCAAGTTTGAAGCCCTTACTCTTACGGTAATTAGTTTCATAACTACGAGTTTGAGTACTGTGGGCAAGGTGAATCTGGGAATTTGGATCTGACGGGAGGCGTGCTGAGGTAGTCCTTGCAGGGTCGGTGATCACTGTGTCCCCAGAGGTGTAGGGGTCAGCGCAACTGCCTAGAAAGCAGGAGACCCGGGTTCGAATCACGGCTGGGTGCACATTTTCAGCTTTGCCCAATCGTAGTTGATGTCATATATTCTGTGAATATTAAAGAGTAACAACTGCAGGATCTGAAGTGACGTCTGTTCTTTCGGAACAGACGCCACATGTATATAAACAGAAATATCTTAGAATTACCTGTTATAGTAGAAGGCATGTCGTTTATATAAGTAAGAAACAACAGGGGCCCCAGAATAGAACCCTAGGGCACCCCTACTTAACTTTGCACCATTTTGAGTGCATATCATAGCCATTGTCAACACTGCAGAGATTTACCTCCTGGTGTCTGTTATTGTGAGCTACTCCCCATACTGCATAATATATAGGATACAGCAGTAAGAAGTTCGGCTGGGCTAGCACTAGGACAGGTCGCTGTCAGAGTCTACAGGCGCTGTTGGCACGAAGGGTGCATTCAACCCTTGTGAGGCCAATTGAGGAGCTACTTGAATGAGAAGTAGTGGGGCTCCAGGCACGAAAACCGACACAACGGCCGGCAAGGCGGACGAGGCCTATGGGACATGTGCCCAACTGTTGCTCATCCGTGAAAATCTAAGAGTAACCTTTGAAACGGTCCTTAAAATAGACACACTCCTTAAACTCCGTACAATATATGACGGATCAAGAACTTCATATTCACGTTTTGATCGATGATATGAGTCATTGTTCAGTCATCTTTTCTCTGAATTGTTTTACGGAAAGTGTTAGAGAATAGAATGCTTCGGGCCTGTCCTAAAGAACCTTATTCTCAGATACGGTGGGTACGGACATTTTCGGATAAAATGGATTTCAGACAAACCGACAAAGCCGAATAGGGTGGTGAATTTTCCTCGTGGCTGCTGGAAAATGAAGGAAAAGTACTTAAGTTGGTTATAGCAAATGGTAACATGGGAAAACAGTTTTCAATACAGAACATTTTTTGTTTGTTTTACTTTTTTATTTAATTTAGATGATATTAGAGAAAAAACTACGGGGTCATCAGTCCATAAACTTACAAACTACTTATGAACTACTTACAAACTAGGACGACACAAATATCCATGTCCGAGGGGGATTCGAACCCCCGACCGTAGTGGTCGTGCTGACCGTGACTGGAGCGCCTCAGTCACCTCGGCCACCGCGGCCGGCTTCAGCTTACAGATCACAATTTAATTACTTATAAATAATAAGAACCTTAACTGTATCACTGATCAGTTAATCGTCCACATGCATAAGGTATCCTGCTAATGTAACCAGTGAGGATTTTTTTCCCTTTGGAAAGCGGTAAATATTGTGATCATGTACTTAATCGATAAATTTGAAATTGGTTTCATCAGTCTACAATATGACGGTCGTGAAGCCCAGAATTTCATTCAGAAACCAGGTGTCGAAAACTATCCTTGTCTGGAAATCATTTTCGCTTATTGCCAAATAAACATAGATGCGATACGAACATAAACAACTCTCACTTAGGAATCACCACCCAGTACTTCTCTTGACCGCGGAATCCGGAAGCGTTCAACGTGTAGATGTAAATGGGGCTTGTTACAGCAAAATTGAATTAAATTTTGTTGCTTCAAATACGTCTTCTGGTTTGTTTGTTACGATTATGAGGGAGTTGCATTTCTTCGTTATTGTGAGCCCACTGCTCTAGTCACTGAAAAACATATCAGACTACATGTATATATTTCAATGACTATGCTGTAATTCACAGTAAGTGCCTGACAGAGGCTTCATCGAATCACTTCCTACCGTTCCACACTAACAGCTCGCGGGATTAACGAACACACCAACCATTTACACACTGTAAACATCTTGATATATATCTGCATAAACGCACTCGGCTTATAGGCAGCAGTGTTTTTGGCGTTATGAAAAGCCATTGCGTGTACTGTTGGCTCAGAATGAGTCGGGGAGGTGGGGAGGGGGCGATCGTTAATGCTTTTCTGATTTGCAGCCGCTCCCGTCAGCCACCGCGCCGCTGTCAACTTGGTTTGCTTGGACAATACATCTAAATCAATACTCCGCAAGCCACCGGACGGTGATACCACTAACCGACCCCCACTTACCTGTTTCATTCGCTAATGGCACGTGGAAAGAATGATTGTTGGCAAACCTCTGCATTGCATTACTCTAATTTCTCGAATTTTACCGTTGTGGTCATTTAGCCAGACGTGCGAGGGAGGAAATCTGTTGTGTGACTATTCCCGGAACGAACACTCTTGGAATTTCAATAGTAAACCCCTCCGTGATGCACAATGCCTCTCTTGCAGCGTCGGCATCTGTAGTTTTTGGCATTCTGTAACGCTCTAGCACCGCCATATATCTCGCGACACAACCACAGCCGCGATGGAGTGGCCGAGAGCATTGAGGTGCTATGCTACAATGCGCGAGGCCGTTCCCTGTCGGAGGTTCGACTCCTCCCTAGGGCATGGATGTTGGTGCTGTCTTTACTATAAGTTAGTTTGTAAATATACTACTGGCCATTGAAATTGCTACACCAAGTAGAAATGCAGATGATAAACGGGTATTCATTGGACCAAATATATTATACTAGAATTGACAGGTGATTGCATTTTCAAGAAATTTTTAGTGCATAGATCCAGAGGAATCAGTACCCAGGACCACCACCTCTGGCCGTAATAACGGCGTTGTACGCCTGGGCATTGAGTCAAACAGTGCTTGGATGGCGTGTAAAGGTACAGATACCCATGCAGCTTCAACACGATACCACGGTTCATCAAGAGTAGTGACTGGCGTATTGTGACGAGCCAGTTACTCGGCCACCATTAACCAGACGTTTTCAATTGGTGAGGGATCTGGTGAATGTGCTGGCCAGGGCAGCAGTTAACATTTTCAGTATCCAGAAAGGCCCGTACAGGACCTGAAACATGCATCGTGCATTATCCTGCTGAAATGTGGGGTTTCGCAGGGATCGAATGAAGAGTAGAGCCACGGATCGTAACACATCTGAAATGTAACGGCCGCTGTTCAAAGTGCCGTCGATGCGAACAAGAGGTGACCGAGACGTGTAACCAATGGTACCCCATACCATCACGCCGTGTGATACCCCAGTATGACGATGACGAATACACGCTTCCAATGTGCGTTCCCCGCGATGTCACCAAACATGGATGCGACCATCATGATGCTGTAAACAGAACATGGATTTATCCCTATAAATGATGTTTTGACATACGTGCACACAGGTTCGTCGTTGTGTACACCATCGGAGGCTCTCTTATCTGTGATGCAGAAAGGGTAAGCGCAGCCATGGTCTCCGAGCTGATAGTCCATGCTGCTGCAAACGTCGTCCAACTGTTCGTGCAGCTGGTTGTTGTGTGGCAAACGTCCCCATCTGTTGACTCAGGGATCGAGACGTGACTGCAAGATCCGTTACAGCCATACGGATAAGATGCCTGTCATCTCGACTGCTAGTGATACGAGGCCGTTGGGATCCAGCACGGCGTTCCGTATTGCCCTCCTGAACCCACCGATTCCATATTCTGCAAACAGTCATTGGATCGCGACCAACGCGAGCAGCAACGTCGCGATCCGATAAACTGCAATCGCGATAGGCTACAGTCCGACCTTTATAAAGGTCGGAAATGTGATGGTACGCATTTCCCCTCCTTACATGAGGCATCACAACAACGTTTCACCAGGCAAGGCCAGTCAACTTGAAAGACGACCGTCTGTCGTCTTCCATATATTTTTTTTATAAAATTTTTATAAAATTGTAATTTATTTGATGTCGCTAGATTAGCATTTTGTTAAAACTAGAACCCCACTCTTTTCTAGGCATGAGGAATAGCATTTTTATTTCACGTTTTAAAATATTAGTTTCTGAAATGTTAGTTAATATTGCTTGGATTTTGTTATTTTAATAATTTATTATTGTGGTTATGGATGTGGCAATAAGTACAGCTTCTCTGCTACGTCACTGTCCCTGTGAGAATGTGTACTTGTTTTACTTTTTAGTGGATGTGCGAGAATCTAATGGCTGTCTGAAGGTGAATAGTTATAGCTCGCTTGGCATGGTTCTCTCTGGCTCAGAGTCGATAGTTAGTCATTACCAACCCCTGCTACTGTTGCGACCAAAGAGGTTTCTACACCCTTTGGTTACAAGCCAGTCGACGAGCCCTCTCCAGAGCGAGTCTCGCGATCTTCTCTCCAAAAACTTCCTATTGTGCTTGGTGACGCCAAGGCTCCCTATTCTCCCTAGTCAAACTAATATTGGCTGGGTACGCTTATTCAGCAAATTAGCCTGCCGCTCAAAATCGTCCGCAGACTGGACTGGCAAAATGTCCACTGCTCTGGAATCGTAGTTACACATTATGCATGTAAGTCGACACTTGGTACCGCAAACTTCGCTGTACACGCAATCAGGCGCAACCACAGCAAGTCGCTTTCAAATTCACAGAGCGCGCGATTCCGTCGCCTGCGCAAGGCGAGAGAAGACGTATAAGTGAATCTGCCAACAATTTCCTCCGGCAGCTCTCAATTTCTCCTACCACGTATCTTTCCTCAGCAGCCAATCAGCGTTATCGTAGCAACACGCCTTCTGCTAGCCTTCGCCAATAACAACTCGCGTCACATACAGTCTGGGCAATTCCGTTAATGTTTTGTTCCTTTCTAGACTGTGCCGCTGTCGTAAAATTATGTGGCGCCAAGCTCGCCTTTCATTGTCAGTCTAAAGCTCTTCAGACGCGACCACCCTGCTGTTTAAAAGTCGTCGTCTTTTGTATGCCATCGCCTTTGTGTTCCACCTGCCTGACTCACGGTCGCTTCCTCGCTCAGGCTACGCCATGAAATGTTGCTTGTCTGCGTACGGGATCCTCTCGTTAAATATTAAACGCAATTGACAATTTGAAGTGTAATTGCTCATTACACTCATGACCAATATGAATATACATATGACGTGTGAGGTATCAAACGAATCGGAATGACTAGTAGAATATGATTCTCTACACAAAAATGTCATGGAAGGAAGTCAGAAGACCTTGACCCCTTACACCATGCATATTTCTATTGCATAGTTTTGCTATAATCTTTATGAATTTTTGCACATATGACCTTTAAACCAAGAGGAAGGGCAGTGGGTACATAAATGTTTCTATGGTACATAGTAGAGGGTACCTTGCAGAAAACTTTGCCGAGAGAGAGAGAAAGGTGGAAATGAACAGAGAGATAGGAGAGAAAGAGATGGATGCAGAGAGAGGTGGGGGGGGGGGATAAATGAATACCCAGGCAACGCCGGGTTTACAGCTAGTAATTCATAAATATAAAGGCGTTGGCACAGAAATACACGACGTTACGCTGGATAGATATACGTAGTTTGGACAGCACAAATCTGAACCTGAATGTGGCTCTTCAAGCAGTACACGACGTTCATCTGCAGAGGAACAGTCAAGTCACTGCGACTTGGAATGTGATAACGTGATTTTAGTGAGATGTGCACA
The DNA here is from genome assembly GCA_026315105.1 of Locusta migratoria. Taxonomy (NCBI): domain Eukaryota; kingdom Metazoa; phylum Arthropoda; class Insecta; order Orthoptera; family Acrididae; genus Locusta; species Locusta migratoria. The sequence goes on along the minus strand of CM048755.1, from coordinate 49,801,270 downwards.
TTCTTCTGTCCCACTTTGTTTTAACCACTTCAACGAATTCCCGCATCTGCACTTTGAGGACTAATATAAGTATTTTCAGGTGTGTGGTACTGCTGTATATGTTCTGCGCTATTTTAATTACTTTAAGCATAGAGGTTTTAACGCTGCTGCCGGCCGCGGTGGCCGAGGGGACTGAGGTGCTCCAGTCACGGTCTGCACGGCCACTACGATCGGGGATTCGAATTCCCCCTCGGGCATGGATATTTGTGCCGTCCTAGTTCGTAAGTAGTTCATAAGTAGTTTGTAAGTTTAGGGACTGATGACCCCGTAGTTAAGTCCCATAAACTATACAAACATTTGAAACATTTTTTTAACGCTGCTGATTAAATATATAATGATACACTTACACAGTTAAATTACATATAATTCCCTTCCTATGGCACTGACATCTTCTTCCTTTGTTTCTCTCTGTTAAAATGGTAGTTGAGGTACAATGCAACTGTTGTTGTTGTTGTGGTCTTCAGTCCGGAGACTGGTTTGATGCAGCTCTCCACAATACCCTATCCTGAGCAAGCCTCTTCATCTCCTCATAAGAACGGCAACCTACATCTGTCTGAATCTGCTTACTGTATCCATCTCTTGGTCTTCCTCTGCGATTTTTACCCCACACACTTCCCTCTAATGCTAAATTCACAATTCCTTGATGTCTAAGAATGTGTCCCACCAATCTATCCCTTCTTTTAGTCAAGGTATGCCAGAAATTTCTTTTCTCCCCAATTCTGTTCAGTACCTCCTCATTAGTTACGCGATCCACCCACCTAATCTTCAGCATTCTTCTGTAACACCATATTTCAAAAGCCTCAATCCTCTTCCTGCCTGCACTGTTTATCATCCATGTCTCACTCCCATACAAGGCAACACTCCATACAAATGCCCTCAGAAAGGACTTCCTTAGGCTTAAATCAATATTCGATGTTAACAAATTTCTCTTTTTCAAAAACGCTTTTCTACCCATTGCCATTCTGCATTTTATATCCTCTGTACTGCGACCATCATTTGTTATTTTACTTCCCAAGTAACAAAACTCATCTACCTCCTTTATTGCTTCGTTTCCCAATCTAATTCCTTCAGCATCACCCGATTTTCTTACACTGCACTCCATTACCCTAGTTTTACTCTTGTTAATGTTCATCTTATATGCACCTTTCAGCACACTGTCCATTCCGTTCAATTGCTCTTCCAGGTCCTTTGCTGTATCTGACAGAATTACTATGTCGTCGGCAAAACGCAATGTTTTAAATTCTTCACCCTGAACTTTAATTCCTTCTCCAATTTTCTCCTTGCTTTCCTTTATAGCTTGCTCGATGTACAAATTGAATAACATTGGAGAAAGGCTACAACCCTGTCTCACTCCCTTCCCAACCACTGCATCCCTTTCATGCCCTTCAACTCTGACAACAACTGTCTGGTTTTTGTACAAGTTGTAAATAACCTTACGCTCCCTATATTTTACTCCTGCTTGCTTCAGAACTTCAAAGAGTTTATTCCAATCAACATTGTCAAAAGCCTTCTCCAAATCTACAAAAGCTAGAAATGTAGGTTTCCCTTTTCTTAATCTATCTTCTAGGATAAGCCGTAAAGTGAGTATTGCCTCCCGTGTTCCTACATTTCTCCTGAACCCAAACTGATCTTCCCCGAGGTCGGCTTCTACCAACTTTTCCATCCTTCTGTATATAATTCGCGTTAATATTTTGCAACCATGACTTATTAAACTGATGGTTCTGTAGTTTTCACACCTGTCTGCACCGGCTTTCTTAGGGATGGGGATTATAACATTTTTCTTAAAGTCTGAGGGTACTTCGCCTGTCTCATACATCTTACACACCAGGTGAAACAGGTCTGTCATGGCTGGTTCTCCCAGAGACTTCAGTAGCTCTGAGGGAATATCATCTACTCCAGGAGCCTTGTTTCGAATTAGGTCTTTCAGGGCTCTGTCAAATTCTTCTCTCAGTACAGTATCTCCTATTTCATCTTCATCTACATCCTCTTCCGTTCCTACAATAGTGTCTCGAAGTTCATTTCCTTTGTAGAGCCCCTGTATATACTCTTTCCACCTTTCAGCTTTCCCTTCTTTGCTGAGAACTGGTTTTCCATCCGTGTCCTTGATATTCATAGAGCTGTTTTTCTTATCTCCAAATGTTTCTTTTATTTTCCTGTAGGCTGTATCTATTTTTCCCCTGTTTATACATTCTTCTACATCCTTGCATTTGCCTTCTAGCCACTCCTGCTTAGCCATTTTGCACTTCCTGTCAATCTCATTTCTTAGTCGTCTGTACTCCATTTTGCCTGTTTCATTTACTGCATTTTTATATTTCCTCCTTTCATCGATTAAATTTAGTATCTCCTGTGATATCCAAGGATTTTTTGTAGGTCTTTCCTTCCTACCTATTTTGTCCTCTGCTACCTTCACTATTTCATCTCTCAATTTTACCCATTCCTCCTCTACTGTTTTATTTTCCCTTGTTTCTGTCAATTGTTGCCTAAAGCTCCCTCTGAAATTCTTAAGAACCTCAGGTTCCTTCAATTTATCCAAGTCCCACCTCCTTATTTTCCTACCTTTTTGTAGTTTCTTCAGTTTCAGCCTACAGTTCTTAACCAACAAGTTATGGTCAGAGTCTATATCTGCCCCTGGGTATGTCTTACACTGTAAAACCTGGTTCCGAAATCTATGTCTTACCATTATAAAATCTATCTGGTATCTCCCGGTGTCTCCTGGTCTCTTCCACGTATACAACCTTCTTTTGTGATTCTTGAACCAGGTGTTTGTTATAACTAAATTATGTTCCGTGCAAAATTCTACCAGGCGGCTTCCTCTTTCATTCCTTTTGCCCAGACCATATTCACCCACTATCTTTCCTTCCCTTCCTTGTCCTACTACCGAATTCCAGTCTCCCATAACAATTAAGTTTTCCTCTCCCTTAATTGTCTGAATAATTTCCTTTAGCTCCTCATATATTTCTTCGATCTCCTCATCATCGGCAGAGCTAGTTGGCATATAAACCTGTACTACTGTTGTCGGTGTTGGCTTCGTATCTATCTTGACAATGATAATGCGATCGCTGTGCTGGTCATAGTAGTTTACCCGCATTCCTATTTTCTTATTCATTATCAATCCTACTCCTGTGATACCCCCAACTGATTTTGTATTTATAATCCTGTACTCACCTGACCAGAAATCCTGTTCATCCTGCCACCGAACTTCACTAATCCCCACTATATCTAACTTCAACCTATCCATTTCCCTTTTTAAATTTTCTAATTTTCCTACTCTATTAAGGGATCTAACATTCCACGCTCCGACCCGTAGAATGCCAGTATTGTCTTTCCTGATGATCACATCCTCCTGAGTAGTCCCCGCCCGGAGATCCGAATGGGGGACTATTTTACCTCCGGAATATTTTACCCGAGAGGATGCCATCATCATATGTTCATACAGTAGAGCTGCATGTCCTCGGGAAAGGTAACGGCTGTAGTTTCCCCTTGCTTTCAGCCGTTCGCAGTAGCTGTGTGGCAAAGCCACATTAGCTGATGTTACAAGGCCAGTTCAGTCAATCATCCAGACTGTTGCCCCTGCAACTACTGAAAAGGCTGCTGCCCCTCTTCAGGAACCACACGTTTGTCTGGCCTCTCCACAGATACCCCTCCGCTGTGGTTGCACCTACGGTACGGCTATCTGTATCGTTGAGGCACGCAAGCCACCCCACCTCGGCAATGTCTGTGGTTCATGGGAGTGGAATGCAACTGTATGCATGGAAATGATGCGCACCACTGCCTTGTTTGTGATTGCCTATTATTCCAAGCATGCTTTCGTGCGGTTCAGAACGTTGGATGTGAAAGGTGTCCCTGGTAAGTAACAAACAAATACAGGTGGTTGGATTCGAAGTGGCAATGTGGCATATGTGAGCCAGCGATGTTAATAACTGTTAGTTTCTCCATCACTGGAGGCTTGCTGTTGCCGCAACTGTGGTTCAAATTTTAATGAAACTCCAACTCAAGTTGCTTTCTCTATGGCATAACGTCTGTCACACTTGAAAATGGCCTAACATAGAGGAGGAAAGCGGTAGTGTGAGCTTAAATAAAGCACCAATAAATGCAACTGGAGCTGGAGTTTCATTAAAAAAAGTTAACAACTGTGTTACACTTCATGCGACTTAGCTCGCTATAGTATACAGAATAAATAATTTCTCATTGATCAATCACCTACTGCAGTGATCATGCCTATTTCTAACATACATGAACTAACACATTTCAGCCGCGACGGAGGGGCCAAGCGCATTGAAGCGCTATGCTACGATGCGCCAGGCCGTACCCCGTCGGGGGTTCGAATCCTCCCTCGGGCATGGATGTTTGTGCTGTTATTAGTGTAAGGTAGTTCATAAGTAGTTTGTAAGTTTCGGAACTGATGACCCATAAGCTTAACAAACATTTGAACGTATTTCATATATTGAAGTTTTCCCGCCGTAGTGATCGGTCCAATATACGAGGCGCGTCCAGAAAGTAAGGTCCGTTTGGTTATATATAACGAACGGGTACAGATGCAGAAAAAATATTGATTGTACAAAAATCTACAACTGTTAAACTACTTTTCTACATAGCTTCCGAAATTTGGTAGGCAATTGTCATAGCATGGCACAAGGTTTTGTGTGCCTTTTTCATAGAATGTTGCCGCCTGTGTGTTCAACCATGTGGTAACATGTTCTTTCAGCTCATCATCATCGTTGAAGTGTTGTCCACCAAGGACAGATTTTAGGTGTAAGAAGAGGATTACTGTCAAAAGATTTTTTTTTTTTCACGATAATGCCTGACCTCACACACCGAATATGACGAAACAATTCTTACGAAAATTTCGATGGGACTTGTTTGATCATCCTCCATACAGCTCGGACCTCAAAATGTTCAAATGTTTGTTAAGCTTATGGGACTTAACTATGGGGTTATCAGTCCCTAAACTTACAAACTACTTATCAACTAGCTTATCCTAAGGACGGCACAAATATCCATGTCCGAGGGGGGATTCGAACCCCCGACCGTAGTGGTCGTGCTGACCGTGACTGAAGCGCCTCAGTCCCCTCGGCCACCGCGGCCGGCCTCGGTCCTCTCTCCTTGCGACTTTCATCTCTTCTTACACCTAAAATCTGTCCTTGGTGGTCAACACTTGAACGATGATAAAGAACTGTTACCACATGGTTGAATACACAGGCGGCAACCTTCTGTGAAGGATGCATGCAAAAACTTGTGGCACACTATGACAAGTGCCTACAAAATTTCGGCAGTAATGTGGAAAAGTAGTTTAAGAGTTGTAGAATTTTGTGCTATAAAAATTTCTTCTGATCTGTGTACAATTTCATTTTATTACTAAACGGAACTTACTTTCTGGACGCGCCTCGTATTACGGGCTTGCAACCGGATCACTTTGACGCCTTGCGACAATATTTCAGCCGAAATACATGCAGCCATCTTCAGATGAGTACGAGACTGAAGATTACTGGTGCGCGTTATTCTATATATACCGAAGATTGGCGCGGCGGCGCCTAAGCAGTGAGGATGGATACCAGTGCGCCCCGTTTCAAATTTGGCGCGCTCTGCAGCAGAAGCGGGCCGCGCCATCTGTCGGAATGCACCTTCGCGCATCTAAAGCGCGATGGTCGAAATAAACCAGTTTTCGTCAGAAGTCGCACTAGATGTAGACCTGTCTCTGCGAAGCGATTAAAGAAATTACAGGGTTCCATGCTTTATCCATTTCAAAGCCACCATCCCGATTAATCAGTTCTTTTGTGAATCGTATTGCAACGGACTCCCTAATAATCGAATCCCAAAAGGAAGTGGTCGTTGATAAAATTTTAGTTGTAGAATCTACATATCAGAAGATTTCCCCACCTCCTTGAATATCTCCAGCATATCCGTATCCTCTATACCACCCGTAAAATAGACTCCCGCAACCCCCTGGTCCACCCCATCCTTACCAACCCTGGGTCTCTGCCACGCCTCTACCGCGTTATACCCCCTTCCCTTCATCTCCGCACCCTCCATGTCCTCTCCCAGGGTAATTTCCGCCGCCTCCCCCTCCCTGATGACGTCCTCCGTTCCGACAAATACCCGTCCTACCAGCTCTGATCCCCCACCCATAGATAAAGTGCCCCCTCTCCCCCCTCCCCTTCCACTCCCCCGCTTGGCTACCCCCTCCCTGCCCTGGAGTCCCTACGGCTCCTCCCTGCCGCCCCCTTTCCCCGCCGTTTTTCCTCTCCCCCAAGCTTCCCTCCACCCCCCCCTTCTCGGGGTCCTGGACCGACAGTTTTAACAGTGCTACGTCAAGTGTTGTGTGCTGTGCTCCAGTGAAGTGTGTGTTTTTTAACTGCGTCCACCGCAACCAGACAAGTGTCGTACCGTGTATTTTAATTAGTGTCTCCGTGTACCCGCCGTCCTGTGCTCTTGTCGTCCTACATTGTTTTTTAGGTCACCGTGGCTCATTATTTTTAACTAACTAAATGTGGTTTTAATCATCTGTCTATTGTCATGTACTCCAAACTGTCGCCTTATCTATGTCACTTTATCTCTGTTGTTTTATCTCCTGTTATGTATTTTAATTCTCCACTCATATATGTATTTTTACTCTCGGCTGAAGAGCAGCCCATAGTACTGCTGCCAGCCTACCGGTGTAATGCTGGTATAAAATAAAATAAAGGAAAAAAAAATCAGAAGCTCGACAAGGATCCGACGACCAGAGTAGAAAGAAAAACGATAGCTTTGTTAAAATCTTCTACACTGCCTTCTGAAGTCATGAAAAGGCTGAGTCCGCAGAGATCTGTTCCACCGTGGCTTTATGGTCTTCCGAAGCTTCACAAAGAGGGACTGCCTTTACGCCCGATTGTGAGTAATATCGGTGCGCCAAGCTACGACTTAGCACAACATCCGGCTTCGCTACTGAGACCATTTGTGGGTAAATGTCCACACCACATTCGTAACTCCGCCGATTTTATTAGTAGACTGAAGTCTCTCCGACTGAGTTTTGATGTCGTCCCATCCACTGATGGATTCACTGGCACTCATTGGCAGGAGGTTCAGAGCCGAAGTAACAGCATTTTTAATCATTACCTGTCCTCAACTTATTTCTTATTTACTAATGAATACTTTCAACAACTTAACGGTGTTGCCATGGGAAGTCCTTTGTCCCCTCTGGTAGCAAACTTTTTTATGGAGGAATTTGAGGAGAAGGCAGTCAAGTCTGCAGAATTTCAACCGACAGTTTTTTGGCGTTATGTGGACGACACATTTATAGTTTGGATCCATGAAGAAGAAAAGCTGGCAGGATTCTTGAAACACCTGAATTCCATCCAAAAGAACATTTAGTTTATCATGGAGGTCGAAAAAGACAGATGTTTGCCGTTTTTGGATGTCCTTGTCACTCAAAGAACGGATGGGTCTTTGGGTCACTCCGTCTACCGGAAGCCCACACACAGAGATCTATATTTGCAAGCGACAAGCTGCCACCACCCTGCACAAACCACAGGTGTGCTACATACTCTGGTGCACCGGGCACAAGTGTTATCTGATAAGGACAGCCTTCCTAAAGAAGTAGAACATTTGCAATCCGTCTTCAGGGAAACTGGATATTCTACACGCCAAATCCGCACAGATGTGACGAGGAAAAAAAAGTAAATAAATAAATAATAAAAAGATAAGGAGGCAATCAGGTCCAGGGCGTTCCTTCCGTATGTGGGCAACCCCTCTTCTAAAATAGTAAGAATTCTAAAGAAGCATCGTATAAGAGTGATATTCTGACCAACTGTTAAGATCTCGGTTTTGCTTGGCTCCGTGAAGGATGATTTGGGTCTGAGGAAGGCGGGAATTGATGAGATCCCTTGTCAATGTGGCCAATCCCACATTGGTCAAACTACTCGAACAGTACGGGAAAGGTGTGTGGAGGACAAGCGCCACACGCGTCTACTGCAGCCCAAAAAATCAGCCATAGTAGAACACTGTATTACCACGGATTTCCATGGATTATCCTGCAACTAAAATTTTATTAACGACCACATCCTTTTGGGATTCGATTATTAAAGAGTCCGTTGAAATGCGGTTGACAAAATACCTGATTAATCGGGATGGTGGCTTTCAAATGGATAAAGCAAGGGACCCTGCAATTTCTTTAATCGCTTAACAGAGACAGAAGTCTACATCTAGCACGACTTCTGGCAAAACTGATTTCTTTCGACCACCGCGCTTTAGATGCGCGAAGGTGCATTCCGACAGCAAATGTAAGTACACCATTAGGCAGACGCGGCCCGCTTCTGCTTCCGAGTACGTCTAATTTGATAGGGGACGCTCTAGTACCTATCCTCACTGCTTAGGCACCGCTGCGCCAATCTTCGATATATATAGAATAACGCGCACCAGTAATCTTCAGTCTCGTACTCATCTGATGATGGCTGGTGTCAAAGTGATCCGGCTGCAAGCCCGAAATTTCACTGACCACATTTCATATACTTCAGGCAACAAAATTTCTTGTATAATATATTACTGCTTTGTCAAATGTTGGTAATATTTTACCAAGATTTCACATGACAGAGAAACCAAGAATATCTTACAAAAGGATGTCATTGAGAGAAACCGTTATTTAAGTGAATTTTTCTAATTTCATTTGTAAGCTTCCACAGACATAAAAATGTGTTGTGGTCTTCAGTCCGAAGACTGGTTTGATGCAGCTCTCCACAATACCCTATCCCTAGCAAGCCTCTTCATCTCCACATACGAACGGCAACCTACATCTGTCTGAATCTGCTTACTGTATCCATCTCTTGGTCTTACTCTGCGATTTTTACCCCACACACTTCCCTCCAACGCTAAATTCACAATTCCCTGATGTCTAAGAATGTGTCCTACCAATCTATCCCTTCTTGTAGTCAAGGTATGCCGGAAATTTCTCTTCTCCCCAATTCTGTTCAGTACCTCCTCATTAGTTACGCGATCCACCCACCTAATCTTCAGCATTCTTCTGTAGCACCATATTTCAAAAGCCTCAATCCTCTTCCTGTCCGCACAGCTTATCGTCCATGTTTCACTCCCATACAAGGCAACACTCCATACAAATGCCTTCAGAAAGGACTTCCTTACGCTTAAATCAATATTCGCTGTTAACAAATTTCTCTTTTTCAAGAACACCTTTCTACCCATTGCCATTCTGCACTTTATATCATCTGTACTGCGGCCATCGCATGTTATTTTACTGCCCAAGTAACAAAACTCATCTACCTCCTTTATTGCTTCGTTTCCCAATCTAATTCCTTAAGCATCACCTGATTTTCTTACACTGCACTCCATTACCCTAGTTTTGCTCTTGTTAATGTTCATCTTATATGCACCTTTCAGCACACTGTCTATTCCGTTCAATTGCTCTTCCAGGTCCTTTGGTGTATCTGACAGAATTACTATGTCATCGGCAAAACGCAATGTTTTTAATTCTTCACCCTGAACTTTAATTCCTTCTCCAAATTTCTCCTTGCTTTCCTTTATAGCTTGCTCAATGTACAAATTGAATAACAATGGAGAAAGACTACAACCCTTTCTTACTCCCTTTCCCACCACTGCATCCCTTTCATGCCCTTCAACTCTGACAACCACTGTCTGGTTTTTGTACAAGTTGTAAATAACCTTACGCTCCCTACATTTTACTCCTGCTTGTTTCAGAACTTGAAAGAGTTTATTCCAATCAACATTGTCAAAATCCTTCTCCAAATCTACAAAAGCTAGAAATGTAGGTTTGCTTTTTCTTAATCTATCTTCTAGAATAAGCCGTAAAGTGAGTATTGCCTCCCGAGTTCCTACATTTCTCCTGAACCCAAACTGATCTTCCCCGAGGTCGGCTTCTACCAGCTTTTCCATCCATCTGTATATAATTCGTGTTAATATTTTGCAACCATGACTTATTAAACTGATGGTTCTGTAGTTTTCACACATGTCTGCAAGTGCTTTCTTTGGAATGGGGATTATAACATTTTTCTTAAATTCTGAGGGTACTTCGCCTGTCTGTTACATCTTACGCACCAGGTGAAACAGTTTTATCATGGCTGGTTCTCCCAGAGACTTCAGTAACTCTGAGGGAATATCATCTACTCCAGGTGTCTTGTTTCGACTTAGGTCCTTCAGTGCTCTATCAAGTTCATCTCTCAGTGTAGTATGTCCTATTTCATCCTCATCTACTTCTTCTCCCCTTTCTACAATATTGCCTCTAAGTTCATTTCCTTCGTAGAGCCTCTCTATATACTCTTTCCACCATTCAGTTTTCTCTTCTTTGCTGAGAACTGGTTTTCCATCTGTGTTCTTGATATTCATAGAGCTGTTTTTCTTATCTCCAAATATCTCTTTTACTTTCCTGTAGGCTGTATCTATTTTCCCCTATTTATACATTCTTCTACATCCTTCCATTTCCCTTCTAGCCACTCCTGCTTTGCCATTTTGCACTTCCTGTCAATCTCATTTCTTAGTCGTCTGTACTCCGTTTTGCCTGTTTCATTTACTGCATTTTTATATTTTCTCCTTTAATCGATCAAATTTAGTATGTCCTGTGATATCCAAGGATTTATTGTAGATCTTGCCTTCCTACCTACTTTGTCCTCTGCTGCCTTCACTATTTCATCTCTCAGTGCTACCCAGTCCTCCTCTACTGTTTTATTTTCCCCCGTTTCTGTCAATTGTTGCCTAAAGCTCCCTCTGAAATTCTCAAGAAGTTCAGGCTCCTTCAGTTTATCCAGGTCCCATCTCCTTATTTTGCTAAGTTTCTGCAGTCTTTTCAGTTTCAGCCTACAATTCATGACCGATAAGTTATGGTCAGAGTTTATATCTGCCCCTGGGTATGTCTTACAGTTTAAAACCTGATTCCGAAATCTATGTCTTACCATTATAAAATCTATCTGGTAACTCCCGGTGTCAGTTCTTCTGTTTAATTGTTTGAAGGGTAATTCTTTACTGAATTGTATTTATCTAATTTTCTCAAAATTTAAGATGCTCCATTGCCTCGAACCATCTGTTGTTAATGTTTTCAGACATTTCATTGACTTCTTTCTAGTAAGAGAACTGTTAGCATCTAGAAAATGAATCCTACTGACAGAAATAACAGTGGATGTGAAGTAGAGCCTTGTGGAACGCTGTCGCCAGCTGCCCGCCAGCGACGGCCGCCGCTGGCTGGTGGCGTTGGCGCCCCGGAGCGCGCGGCGGCTGGTGGCGCTGGCGCGGCTGCCGCTGAGCCGCGAGCTGCTGGTGCCGGTGCCGCTACTGGCGCCAGCTCCGCGCCAGTCGCTGCGCCTGCTGGAAGCCTTCCGCGTGCCCGCCGCCGGCCCCCTGCGCCTGCTGCACTTCGCCGACTGGCGCCCGGGACTCCCGCTGCGCCCGCAGCCTCCGCCCTTGGAGAGACGCAGGGCCGACTTCCGAGGTGCCACCCTCAACGTCTCCATTAAAAACGTAAGTCACACTCGCATCTCGAGTTGTGACGAACCCAGTTACCGCAAATAAGTTTTTGACTGAAATTTCAGTCTATAATTCTTCCACCCACTCCCATGAACCACAGACATTGCCGAGGTGGGGTGGCTTGCGTGCCTCAATGATACAGATAGCAATACCGTAGGTGCAACAACAGCGGAGGGGTATCTGTGGAGAGGCCAGACAAACGTGTGGTTCCTGAAGAGGGGCAGCAGCCTTTTCAGTAGTTACAGGGGCAATAGTCTGGATGATTGACTGAGCTGGCCTTGTAACATCAGCTAATGTGGTTTTGCCACACAGCTACTGCGAACGGCTGAAAGCAAGGGGAAACTACAGCCGTTACTTTTCCCGAGGACATGCAGCTCTACTGTATGGAAATATGATGATGGCATCCTCTCGGGTAAAATATTCCGGAGGTAAATTAGTCCGCCATTCGGATCTCCGGGCGGGGACTACTCAGGAGGATGTTGTCATCAGGAAAGACAATACTGGCATTCTACGGATCGGAGCGCGGAATGTTAGATCCCTTAATCGAGTAGGAAAATTAGAAAATTGAAAAAGGGAAATGTATAGGTTGAAGTTAGATATAGTGGGGATTAGTGAAGTCCGGTGGCAGGATGAACAGGATTTCTGGTCAGGTGAGTACAGGATAATATATACAAAATCAGTTAGGGGTATCACAGGAGTAGGACTGATAATGAATAAGAACATAGGAATGCGAGTAAACTACTATGAGCAGCACAGTGATCGCATTATCATTGTCAAGATAGATACGAAGTCAACACCGACAACAGTAGTACAGGTTTATATGCCAACTAGCTCTGCCGATGATGAGGAGATCGAAAAAATATAGGAGGAGCTAAAGGAAATTATTCAGACAGTTAAGGGAGAGTAAAACTTAATTGTGATGGGAGACAGGAATTCGGTAGTAGGACAAGGAAGGGAAGGGAAGATAGTAGGTGAATATGGTCTGGGCAAAAGGAATGAAAGAGGAAGCCGCCTGGTAGCATTTTGCACAGAACATAATTTAGTTATAACAAACACCTGGTACAAGAATCACAAAAGAAGGTTGTATACGTGGAAGAGCAGGAGACATCGGGAGATACCAGATAGATTTTATAATGGTAAGACATAGATTTCGGAACCAGTGTATGACATACCCAGGGGCAGATATAGACTCTGACCATAACTTGTTGGTTATGAACTCTAGGCTGAAACTGAAGAAACTACAAAAAGGTAGGAAAATAAGGAGATGGGACCTGGATAAATTGAAGGAATCTGAGGTTCTTAAGAATTTCAGAGGGAGCTTTAGGCAACAATTGACAGAAACAAGGGAAAATAAAACAGTAGAGGAGGAATGGGTAAAATTGAGAGATGAAAGAGTGAAAGTAGCAGAGGACAAAATAGGTAGGAAGGCAAGACCTACAAAAAAATCCTTGGATATCACAGGAGATACTAAATTTAATCGATGAAACGAGAAAATATAAAAATGCAGTAAATGAAACAGGCAAAATGGAATACAGACGACTAAGAAATGAGATTGACAGGAAGTGCAAAATGGCTAAGCAGGAGTGGCTAGAAGGCAAATGCAAGGATGTAGAAGTATGTATAAATAGGGGAAAAATAGATACAGCCTACAGGAAAATAAAAGAAACATTTGGAGATAAGAAAAACAGATCTATGAATATCAAGGACACTGATGGAAAACTAGTTCTCAGCAAAGAAGGGAAAGCTGAAAGGTGGAAAGAGTATATAGAGGGGCTCTACAAAGGAAATGAACTTCGATACAATATTGTAGGAAGGAAAGAGGATGTAGATGCAGATGAAATAGGAGATACTGTACTGACAGAAAAATTTGACAGAGCCCTGAAAGACCTAAGTCGAAACAAGGCCCCTGGAGTAGATGATATTCCCTCAGAGCTACTGAAGTCTCTGGGAGAACCAGCCATGACAAACCTGTTTCACCTGGTGTGTAAGATGTATGAGACAGGCGAAGTACCCTCAGACTTTAAGAAAAATGTAATAATCCCCATTCCAAAGAAATCAGGCGCAGACAGGTGTGAAAATTACAGAACTATCAGTTTGATAAGTCATGGTTCCAAATATTAACACGAATTATATACAGAAGGATGGAAAAGCTGGTAGAAGCCGACCTCGGGGAAGATCAGTTTGGGTTCAGGAGAAATGTAGGAACACGGGTGGCAATACTCATTTTGCGGCTTATCCTAAAAGATAGATTAAGAAAAGGCAAACCTACATTTCTAGCTTTTGTAGATTTGGAGAAGGCTTTTGACAGTGTTGATTGGAATAAACTCTTTCAAGTTCTGAAGCAAGCAGGAGTAAAATATAGGGAGCGTAAGGTTATTTACAACTTGTACAAAAACCAGACAGCGGTTGTCAGAGTTGAAGGGCATGAAAGGGATGCAGTGGTTGGAAAGGGAGTAAGAAAGGGTTGTAGTCTTTATCCATTGTTATTCAATTTGTACATTGAGCAAGCTATAAAGGAAAGCAAGGAGAAATTTGGAGAAGGAATTAAAGTTCAGGGTGAAGAATTAAAAACATTGCGTTTTGCCGAAGACATAGTAATTCTGTCAGATACAGCAAAGGACCTGGAAGAGCAATTGAACGGAATGGACAGTGTGCTGAAAGGTGCATATAAGATGAACATTAACAAGAGCAAAACTAGGGTAATGGAGTGCAGTGTAAGAAAATCAGGTGATGCTGAAGGAATTAGATTGGGAAACGAAGCCATAAAGGAAGTAGATGAGTTTTGTTACTTGGGCAGTAAAATAACAAATGATGGTCGCAGTACAGAGGATATAAAATGCAGAATGGCAATGGGTAGAAAAGCGTTCTTGAAAAAGAGAAATTTGTTAACACCGAATATGATTTAAGCCTAAGGAAGTCCTTTCTGAAGGCATTTGTATGGAGTGTTGCCTTGTATGGGAGTGAGACATGGACGATAAACAGTGCGGACAGGAAGAGGATTGAGGCTTTTGAAATGTGGTGCTGCAGAAGAATGCTGAAGATTAGGTGGGTGGATCACGTAACTAATGGGAGGTACTGAACAGAATTGGGGAGAAAAGGAATTTCTGGCATACCTTGACTAAAAGAAGGGATAGATTGGTAGGACACATTCTTAGACATAAAGGAATTGTGAATTTAGCGTTGGAGGGAAGTGTGTGGGGTAAAAATCGCAGAGTAAGACCAAGAGATGGATACAGTAAGCAGATTCAGACAGATGTAGGTTGCCGTTCGTATATGGAGATGAAGAGGCTTGCTCAGGATAGGGTATTGTGGAGAGCTGCATCAAACCAGTCTCCGGACTGAAGACCACAACAACAACACAATTCTTTCACTATAAATACCACCTGAGGATCTTTCATCTTACCTATTCTCGGATCTTTGTCCAAAGACTAGTTTAATGTCTGTCTACACACAAATGTACCGAGCGAGGTGGCGCAGTGGTAATACATTGGACTCCCATTTGGAAGGAAGGTGGTTCAAATCCACCTCCGGCCATCCAGATTTGTGTTTTCCGTGATTTCCCTAAATCACTCTAGGCAGTTGCCGGGATGGTTCCTTTCGAAGGCCGATTTCCTTCCCCATCCTTACCCAAACAATCCGAGCGTAAGCTCCGCCTCTAATGACCACGTTGTTGACCGGGCGTTAAACACTAATCTTCCTTTTACACACAAATCTATCCTGTCCGAGTCTTGTCATATCAGCTTTGTTGGTTCACCTGAAATCAATCTGAGCCTGCTTACTATTTTCAATCTTTCATTCCCCTAAGGCAGATTCAGGGGCTAATGAAAACTGTTTCACCACACATAAATCTGATACTACTTAGTATTCGAGCCTTAATTTCCCTGGGTCAGATTCGGGGGGCTAATACAAACGGATATTCAGGCGATCAGTCAAGTTTCAGAAGAATACTTCGCTTAATGGATACCGTTAGAACCTGCTTTACAGTGTGCATCCCACTTAAAAGGACTTTCCCTTGAGACAGACGAGCTGCTATTATAATCTATTGGAAAGGGCCCCTCTGGAGAAGACGCTCTATCTACGGTACAACTCGTCATCTCCTACATATCAGTCACAAACAAGGAAGAATGGCTGAAGTTAATTCAGAAGATCAGTAAAGATCGAAGCAGCCAAAAGAAGTTTCAAAATGTTTGTACTGTCTATGGGACTTAACTACGGGGTCATCAGTCCCTAAACTTACAAACTACTTATGAACTACTTACAACTAAGGACGGCACAAATATCCATGCCCGAGGGGGGATTCGAACCCCCGACCGTAGTGGCCGTGCGGACCGTGACTGGAGCGCCTCAATCCCCTCGGCCACCGCGGCCGGCCCAAAAGAAGTGGAGTCCTCTTAATCACCTAACCAGCAAACTCATATCACTATACACTTAAGTGTCAAATCTGATTAGGTTGCACATCAGCTGCTAAAACTGGAAGGCCCTTAGATAAACGTAACAAGATATTAAAAAATAGTAGATGTGTCACCCTCTGGTGTTACATAGGTGCACCATGGGTGACTGTCGACACAGCGTCCTTCCTCTGGTGGAGATGGTAGGAGTATAATGGGTGCAGATACAGTACTCCACATAGCATCAGTCCACGGAATCGGGGAAAATACCATCCAAAACCAAAGCGGAAAGACCATTGTGCAAGCTGTCTTTTCTTGAGGGGTGAGGCACAACATCCACCTACATTTGGACGTCGGTCGTCTGCAGGTGGCTCCCACTGCCAGACGTATCGGAGTCGACTGTGTGAAGGCCCCTGGCTCCAGTGCAGTAATGTGAATTCGGTAGAACATCCTAGGTTTCTGCCTATATGAGTGCGTAAGCACATTGCAGCCTCATTACATATAGGTGGCAAGATGGATGGCGATTCGGTTGTGCTTTGATGCCGGCTTCGTGTTTGAACGCCGTTTTCGCACGGTAACAGCAGTTTCTGATGATGTTTATTCTACCAAGTGCCAGCCCTGAGATCACTGGCAGCTCCTGCAACAAGGTCTAAAATTGTTGCAGAATGTCACAGGGTTCTGGTGGAGCTAGGGGAAAGCAATAGAGTAAACCTATTGTGGGTCCCTGGCCACTCGGGGATCAGTGGCAACGAACATGCCGACAGATTATCCAGGATGGGAGCAGAGACTCCATTTATTGGACCGGAACCTGTCCTGACAATCACCAAGGCAATGATCAAATCTGGCTCAGAAGACAGCACGTAGAATATTGGACCAAAGTCTATCAACAAAAACATGGCAAGGTAATGATGCCAAAGCCATGTTTTAAAAGAAGCTCTGCAATCCTGGGCCTGAACAGGAGAGAGATTAGACTCATGGTTGGATTGCTGACAGGCCATGGGAATTTCAAAAAACACCTTCATACAATGGGAATAACAGAAGGGGACCCTAAATGTAGGATCTGTGATGACAGTGATGAAACTGCATCACATCTGATCTTCGAATGCATTGCATTGCATTGAATTGGAGAGTAAAAGGCACAGAACATTTGGGACAACCAGACCTGAAGAAATTGTGTGTAATAAAGGACTGGTAAAGGGACTCCTTACACTGTTCAAGGGCATTGGTTGGCTTTACTAGATATACAGGGAGCGATACCGCACAATAAAATTAGTTTCGGTGCGGGCAGTGGGGGGTTGGACCAACACTGTTTTGGCTCACCTGAAAGAATCAAATCAAATCAAATCAAATCTACCAAGTGCTAGAAATGACACGTAACATAGTGCGTGACAAGACGCGAGTAAGACAGAGGGAGTGGTTACAGTTTCAAAGTGCGATCGTTCGCCGACAGCGTGGAGGTATCGCCATCCTCCCTCAGCTGGCTCGCTGAGCTGAGGCAGCAAGTGCTGTGTCAGCAAGTGCTGTGTCAGCAGCCACCAGCCTACAGCTGTACAGCCGTCCCTGACTACGGCCGCCGACTCTGCCCTCATTGCAACGCTTGGGCGTAGCAGGTCTGGTGTCTCACTTGTTGTTCGTGCTTCTTCAACTGCCTCTATCCCCACGCTTAAGTGTAGACACTGGAGACAAGCACCTGGTCCGAGATGGCGGCAGCCAGGGAAAATCCCTGCAGTAGCAGCGCCACACCAAATCTGTCAGTGACCCTAACCTCAGAGGATGGAAATGCCTGACATAGTTCTGGTGCAGTCAGGCGACGCCAGTCTGTCGTTATGACGAGACCAACCATACACTTAGATACTTTAGACACAGTCAAAATCGCTACTTTTGTTCGAGTAACAAAGAAGAAGGTATCCACTGCAATCTCAGCCGCTGTACAGAACAAAATAAGGGCGCTTGCTCTTACACGATGTAAACCTCAAGATCAAAGTGAAGTACACCGTAAAGAAAATGACACACTGCAAACTGGCTGTTGCGAATGCCCCACATGTGCAGAATCCGGCTCCTTGAGGCAGAAATAACGAACCTCAAAGAAGAGAACCAAAGACTAAGAACAAAGAATACGTCAGTTCCACCACTTATGTGGCAGTCACTGAAGCAGGGGCAACATTTAAACCTAAAAGTAAGTTGAAGAACGAATTGAAAAAGCTAAAGCCAAACAAACAAGTGTCCTTTCCTTCAAATCACCAGATAATCCGGATGCAAAAGCTGTAAGAGAAACCCTAATAAAGACGATAAATCCAAGACAAGACAAGACAAAAATTAAGGTCATCAGGTTTGCAGCAAATACAGTGATTTTGGAAGCCGAGACACTGGAGGATAAAAGAAAAATTATAGAGAAAACAGCCCAGCTAAACAACGTCAGATGTGAGGAACCCACAAAATTCAGAACATTTCTGGCTGTCTGTTAGGTTCCGGCAACACTAACGGATAAGGACTTTCTAGAAGAACTCTACGAAATAAACCTGAGTGAACATATCTCACAGAAAGAATTTAACGAAGAAGTAACAATAAAGTTCAAGACAGGACCAAAGGGTAAGCGTACAGTTAATAACATTATTGTGGTCTCCCCCAGGGTTCGCCTACTTCTACTTCAAAGAGTCAGAGTTTACATTCAATTCGAAGCTTTGAGAATTAAAGAATATGTTGCTGAACAAACATGTATCAACTTCTGCGATCTTGGTCACTCACCTAAACGCTGTGAAAAGACCGGACACAAAAAAACATATTGTCGTCAGGAAGCAACCATTGGCTGTATACCATGTAAACACCGCAACAGAGTCTGTGGGATCCGAGTGTCCACCATAGAAACAGTGCATTAACGACAAGTTCAGCGCACAGTATATGATGGCCGCGGTGGAGTGGCCGAGCGTGCCAAGGCGCCGAGCTGCGGCGCGCGCCGCTGCCTGCCGTCGGAGGTTCGAGTCCTCCCTCGGGCATGGGTGTATTTGTTGTCCTTAGTATAAGCTAGTTTCAGTAGTTTGTAAGCATAGGAACTGATGACCAGAGTAGTGAAGTCTCATAGATTTACAAACATTTCAATAATTTAGAATATGATGTCAACAACGTTCACTAATATAGGACAAGACGACAAGTGTCCAATAGAAAGTCTACGCTTCATATGAGGCTCAACTAGATCTCTTGCTAGGGTCTTCATGAAGCTCATTCTTGTCTTCACTTGTGTCTTTGGATACGGTTGATGTAAAAAAAGGTAAAGCAGTCAACAATCCGAAGATTGGTTTGAACAGCACAGTGCTTTACTAGGCAAGGTCCTGTTTGGAGGTGGTATGCCGTTGCCTTCCTCCGACGTTCGAACTGACTTACCCAGCCAGTTATAGGGGGACCTACAGTTTAACGTGAGTTCCGAACCACGGTGCTACTCGGTATTTTTCACATGAGCAATACTGTCAGAGGGGAAAGAAGTGGAAAGTGACAGATAAAAATCCTAGGAGCTGGCGGGGATCGAACCCGCGACCTTTGGATTTGTAGTCTGGCGCTCTACCACTGTGCAACCGAGGCGCACTACGGTTGATGTACCACATAAGAATTTACACCACACACACAACATCCACTAAAGTGTAGGAAATTGCCAAAGGCCATCTCCTTGTCCGCCGACTTGAAAAATAACCTGCACATCTTTGGTCAACGCAGTCCACACCTCCTTTTGTTGTATTATAAAACTGTATGATCTCGGGTTTTCCTGATACAGGATCATTGTATTGCAGCTTTGGCCTTTTTGAGCACAAAGGAAACCAGAGTCATGTAATAATAATAATAATATTTATTCAGCATCGAATAATACATATACATTGACATTGACATTGTACAGATTATTCTTCTAAATACGTCAGTTTCATAAATTATAAACTAATGATTACTGTTTCATATAGACATTATTTCTTTTATACAATTAAACATATTACATGTAATTAAGTCTTTATCTGATAATTAAACACTTAACTACAGCATTACATGTTTTAAGTCTACTTGACAACTAAACAGTTAACTACAGTACATACTTGTCTTGGTTAAGAAACATTTTTCATATAGTCATAGAATTCATCTAGAGAATAGAATGCATTTTCAATTAGGATCCTTTTTAGTTGGTCTTTTAATTTATTTTTAGGAAGGGCTGCAAGGCTTTTTGGTAGTGCATTTCTAAGCTTCAGGCCAACATGAAGTCCATTTTTTTCATATAATGCTGTTCTGTGGCTGTTTAAATGGTATCTTAGTTTTTGTCGTGTATTATGTTGATGTAGATCACAATTTAGATCTGGGTTGATTGTTTTCACATACATTATTATTTTTAATATGTATACACCAGTAATGGTAAGTATGCCCAATTTTGGAAAGAGATTCCGACATGATTCTCTTGGTTTGGCCCCACAGATAATTCTGACCGCTTTCTTCTGTAGTATCAACAAAGTGTTAATGTTAGCTTGTGATGTTCCACCCCAAATTTCTATTCCATAGTTTGTGTTGTATGCAAATAATGCATGGTATGCAGTCTTAAGGATATGCATATCTTTACAATATTTGCTGATCTGGTTTATGGCAAAGATATTTTTAGACAGCTTTTTGGTTAGGGAATCTATGTGCAAGTCCCACTTAAGGTTGTCTTGAATTGTGATACCCAAAAATTTTGTATATCTTTCCTTATTAATAGTTTGATTTCCTATTGATAATTTCATGTCAAAGTCTGTTTGCTTTCTAGGGTTAAATTCTACAATTGCAGTCTTGGAGGCACTTACATTTAGATGGTTTTCATTGAAATACTTGACTATTTCATTAGTAACAGTGTTGCACAGCACTTCCAGACTGCCGTGGTCTTTGTGTTTGCACACAATTGTTGTATCGTCTGCATACAATATTATTTTATTATCTGGGGAACAGTACTTTATATCGTTTACATAAATCAGGAACAGGAGGGGTCCCAAGACGGAACCTTGGGGCACTCCGTATTTGACATCTGCTACTTTGGATTTGAAATACCCACTGTTTGTTTTAATCAAAACAAATTGTTTCCTGTTGCTCATATATGACTCTATTAGGTCAAAGCATGTTCCTCTAATACCAATGTTCCATATCTTGGCAAGTAGTATGGTGATATTAACGCAGTCAAAAGCTTTTTCGAGATCAAGGAACACTCCAGCAACTTGTTCGTTGTTCTCTATGTCAGTTATTATTTCATCTACGAGCTGTGCTGCAGTTACTGAAGTTGACTTGTTCTTCATAAAACCATTTTGATTCTCGAATATTAGGTTGTGTAGACTCAGAAATGCCATTAGTCTATTATAAATAACTTTCTCGATTACCTTGGAAAATGCAGGTAAGATTGAGATCGGTCGTAGTTTACAATTTTATTTTTATCACCTTTCTTGTAAATCGGAGTTACTTATGCTATCTTTAGTCTGTCTGGAAAAATGCCCGTCGTGATTATGTCATTTACTGCTGTCGCCAAGGCATCTGATATGTTGTCTATGCACCTTTTAAGTGTGCTGATAGACAATCCTTCATAACCTGCAGAGTTTGAGTTTTTTAGTGACATCACTATGTGTTTTATTTCCCTGCTGTTCGTAGGTTTCAAGTATATGCTATGTCTTACTGGATTGCCCTTATATGTATACTGGAGGTTGTTGACCTGGTCATTGATGGATTTTCCCATAGAAGAAAAGTACTCGTTAAAAATATTTGCTATCTGGTAGGGGCATTTGATGTTACCACCTTTGAAATTGATACTAAGGTCACTAGCTGATTTGTCCTTACAGTCCCTAAAGCTATTTATAACTTGCCAGACAGCTTTGCTAGAGTTGTTGGAGCCTCTTAACATGTTAGCTACATGTCTACTTCTGGTTTCTAGGAGGAGATTTTTGTAGTGATCATGATAGTTGTTAAACTCTTCCTTCAGTCTATGATTATCACTATTCTTTGTCATTGCGCATTGGAAAAGTCTTAGTTTTTCTCTTGCTGTTTTTACTTCAGTGTTTATTCAGTTATTCTTTTTTATTTTTTTACAGTCATTTACTGGCAGGGTTGTTTCTGGGCATGAGACGTTGAAGCAATAATAAAAGTCAGATGCAAATTCATTGAAAGTGATACAGTTATTTTCATTCCATTGTAAGCGTTTGAGCATACTCTTAAGGTTTTCGATATTGTTGTCATGGGTGGCTCTTTTTGTTACATAGTGTTTCTTTTTGCTTGCAATATGAAGGTTTTCAGCTTCTATCAGTACCTGAACCGCATGGTGGTCAGAAATTGCAAGCTTCAGAACTGATGCAGTGTATTTAAAGTGGGACATGTTAGTAATAATGTTGTCAATGCATGATTTGCTGCCATTAACCTCCCTGGTGGGCTCATTTATCAAGGGATTTAGTTTAAACTGATCTAGTACCAGCATCAATTTTCTTTTAATGCTGGAGTCAGGAGACAGCAAGTCAATATTTATATCTCCTACTAGAATTAAGTTAGCCCAGCCATTTTTATCACAGTATTTGCTGTCAATGTCTACAAGCAGATCATTCAAAACTTCAAAGAAAATGTCAAGGCTGCCACTTGGGGGTCTGTATACAACTATGATAATTAAGTTCTCTTTCCCCCATTTGTAGTTAATTGCTGCAAGTTCTATAATCCCCTGTATGCTGAAAGCACTTACATCAATTACATTAAAGTTACTGCTTCTAGATGCAAAGATAGCTACCCCTCCACATTTTTTCATTTTCCTGCTGAAGGCAGTACAGAATATCATGGAAAGTGGCTGGCAAACACTAATTATCTCTTCTGTATACCAGTGTTCAGTTATAACTAAGACATGTGGGTTATCAATCCCTGCAACTGTGTCCATCTCATTTTGCTTATTACTAAGACTTTGAACATTTTGGTGAATTAATTTGAACCCAAGTGTGTTCTGCTGGACACTGCTGACAGTTTTCACACTACTAGGATGTCCAGCATGCCCTTCAAGTTTCCCTGATTCCTATTTGAGTGACTATTTCTGACACCTTGGTTCTGAGTGTGGTTTGTTGTTATACTAGCTACAAGTTTTGGCCCTTCCATTTCGGTTTTATTTGGATATGGTGGAGCTGTGGTAGGTTTGTTTCTTGCAAAGTTGTTTGTCAGATTGGGTGGTGTGGGCCATTCCATGGCAAAGCACGTATTAATAACACTTTGCTGAGAATTTCGTCTTATTTCATCAATAATTAATTTACTGAGAGTCATTTTGCCTCTTTTATTAAGGTGCATTCCATGAGTTGTGTGCAGGTCCCTATCAAGATTACTGATGTTTACAAGAGAGACACTGTGAAATTTATTACATATTTTCTTTAGTCTATCATTAGTTTTGTGCACTTCCAAATTCACAACAGATTGTTCCATTAAATCGTATCTCTGTGGTATTTTGACAACAACAACTTTTGTGCCTATTAACTTACCGAGAGTAGTTTTCATGTGTCTGATAGCGTCATTTGCCTGGTTTTTGGCTACATCGTTTCTTCCTCCAATGATTACGACACTATCACTTACGGAGAAAGATTCACTATCACGCACACACGGCGTCGCTACAGCAGACAGAGGTGCTCCAGGTTGAATGTGAGCCACAGCTTCAAAGTCGTCCTGCATATTCACTATGTTTTGCGCTATTCCGCGACCGTGACTGTCTTCTGTAAACATCAGACAGAGCCTGCGCCAGCGGCACGCAAACACTATGGTCGGTCCGTGAGGCCGCGCAAGGCTCATAAGAGCAGCAGCACTGCAAGAATGCTGGCACGTGGACCTTGGCGGCCACCAGAAACGTACACGGAAGAGTCCTTTTAGCTTGGCAGGGGTGTGTGAAATATCTCGACTCAAAACGTCGTTGCGGTCTGAGAGACCGCAGATAGTAGTTAAGGGTTGAATTAACGTGGTCAACAGCCGCCGCCACCAGTGGGCACTACCGCCCCAGCCTCCGCCCCCGCCCGCCCCCGTGGACTTCCCCACCGACAGTCCTCAGTCGGTATAGACATTGCCGCCCCCGCGCGAACCGGTCTAGGACGAGAAAGCGGGCCACTACAAAAGTTATTACTTATCGACGTACAGGTTGTATTGCTCTGTCCTAAGTCAACATTAAAAAGCCGCGGTGGAATAGCCGAGCGGTCTAAGGCGCCTCGCTGCGGAGGTTCGAGTCCTTCCTGGGGCATGGGTGTGTGTGTTGTCTTTAAGTTAGTTTACCTTAGTTTAAGTATTTTTTAAGCTACGGACTGATGACTACGCAGTTTGGTCCGATACATTTATAAACAAACAACATTGAAAAAAATGAGCCAAATATTTTAAGTTGTATACCAAATTTAATTGCGACAATCTGTGTTTTTACAGTAACAAGTTCGTAAATAATGTTTAACATCAATCTAATATATAAAGCAGAGTGTCCGTATGTTTGTACGTGTTGCATACAAATCTACAGTTTTGTTCCAATCTTTATGAAATTTTGTACACGCAAGCTTCAATCCATGAGGACGGTCGCCGTAAGTGTAAGAATCACATACGATATGTAGTTCACGAGATATGACGTCATAAACAATGAGATGCGCGAAAAACTGCTGCATTTTCTCCTAAAGCATTGGACCGATTTCAACCAAATTTGGTACACACATTCCTTACAGTGAGGTAACAATTGCTGCACGGTTAAGAATCACATACGGCACATGGTTCAAAAGATATTACGTCATAACGAATAGAAATTGCAAAAAATGCCATATAATGCGGCGAGACTTTCGAAATACACTGTATGAGAATGACAGTACTTAGCGACTTGCAACAAACTTTAAACATAATTTCAAACCTTTATTAAACTTTTTCTCGCTGGCAACCATAGTAAAATGGTGAAAGGAAAAAAGTTTCTCGCTTACTACTTTTCCGCTGTTTATGGAGTACAACCACGGCATTCGGTATGACGTTACAATTTATAATTTGTACACTACAAATTGTAGCTGCACGAAATTTTACAGACAGTATACACACATATAGTTGAATGTACCTTATAAATTGTATCACAGTACGACACGTAGTTCATGAGATACGGGTACCTAAACAGTAACGTTCATGGAAAAGCACCCCATCACGCACCAAGTTTTAATCTATTACTTTTTTTACTGTTAATTGTATTCCCAGGAGATTTTACAGACAAACAGCCTTTATACAAATGAATATATACCTGAAAAATGGGAGGAATAGATAAATAAATACCCGGGAAACGCCGGGTTTTCAGCTAGTTGTTTATAAACAAATATCAATAAAGTCGAGGGAATTGTACGTGCATTAAATTCAAACGTGTTTGGTGGTAGATCGATTGGGGGTACAGAAACGTAATGAAGGGGTCAGGTATGTATATTGAATCAAGAGTCCTGCGTTCGAAACCTGGTAAGAGCCATCCATTACCTAATTGAAGGGGCAGGTAAAGATAACCTACGTAAATTTATCGCCAATTATTTAGAAAATAATTACCTGTAGCGTGAAATATTCATAGGGAACTATGTTTACATTAACAATTTCCGAAGAAAAAACCATATCGTTTTCAGAACTCGTTCTTTACCTAAGGTTTCTAGGCAAAATAATTGTATACTACATCTTGCTTCTTACCTAATTGCAGATAAACTGTGGCAACCTATGTAACGATTTCCGGAAGAATATTTCGTTTTCTTGGAATCGGTAGATACAGTTTAAGTAACGTAATACATCGAACCTTAATTACAACACGTATAGAACGCAATTTTGCAGGTAAATATAGAAATGTTCAAATGTTTGTATAGTCTATGGGACTTAACTACGGGGTTATCAGTCCCTAAACTTACAAACTACTTATGAACTACTTACGAACTAGGACGGCACAAATATCCATGCCGGAGGGGGGATTCAAACCCCCGACCGTAGTAGCCGTGCAGACTGTGACTGGAGCGCCTTAGTCTCCTCGGCCAACGCGGACGGCGTAAATATAGACACAGCATAAAGAAATTCTGTGTAATGCTACGGGTGGGTGTACTCTGTTGTACAACCTACGTACATTTATCGACAATTGTTTAAAAACAATTCTAATCAAACATTTAGGACTACCATAAGGAAAGTTCTGTCTTTTGGAAGTCGTTTGCCACCTCAAGTGCCTAGGCAAACTAAATGCACGGTACGAATAATGACCGCACCAAGGTGCTGACAATAAACGTCTAAATTCCGGGACTTTGTCATTAAGGAATCCGTTGAGATACGCGTCAGGCAGCCCCTGATAAATCGTGATAGCGGGTACATACTTAGCAAAGCATGTGATCCCACTATTAGCTTGGTGAAGAAGATGAATGAAATATCTGAGAAAGAACCGACTTGTGGGGCAGGTGGAGGAACAGCAGAGGACCGCGGGCTGAACACTCTGTGGTGGAGTAACCGAGTGCTCTAAGGCACCTCGCTGCGGAGCGCGCGGCTGCTCGCCGTCGAGGTTCGAGTCCTCCCTGGGGCATGGGTGTGTGTGTGTGTTGTCCTTAGGTTAGTTTACCTAGGATTAAGTAGTTTGCAAGCTACGGACTGATGACTACGCAGTTTGGTCCGCTAGATTTACAGACATTTGAACTCTGTGGGCGGTACCGAGGGCAGGGGAGGCGGTACAAGCAGGCCGAGAACCCCCATCAGGCAGTTCATCAGCGCACCCGATGATGGCAGCGTCGCCGTTTGCCGAAATATTGTGCCCTGTGGACACTGTAAATGTTTGTATAGTCTATAGGTCATCAGTCCCTAAACTTACAAACTACTTATGAAGTTCCTTACGAACTAGGACGGCACAAATATCCATGCCCGAGGGGGGATTCGAACCCCCGACGGTAGTGGCCGTGCAGACCGTGACTGGAGCGCCTTAGTCTCCTTGGCCACCGCGGCCGGCCGTGGACACTGGAGCCCGGAAGTTTACCCGCGAGTTATTTCCATATGAAGAACGCTGGGAGAATTTGAAGAATCACATTATTATTATTATTTCTCTATATTACATCTGTATTTGTGATGCAATTATTCTGTATTCTTACGCTCCTATTCCTTATATTTAGTCTATGAAACTGTAAATGTATAGTTGCTCTACTTCCAAATGAAACAAAAGCGATAAAACGTTACTATAAAATACGAAAACTCCTTTTAATTCCCCATGAGTCCTTGGTACAACAAAGTAATGCTCTACCGATCTTGTCAAGGAAGCCCTAGATGTAAGATTTTCACAAAAAAAAGTGTTCAAATGTTTGTAGATCTGTCGGACCAAACTGCGTGGTCATCAGTCCGTAGCTTACAAACTACTTAAACCTAGGTAAACTAACCTAAGGACAAACACACACACCCATGCCCCAGGGAGGACTCGAACCTCCACGACGAGCAACCGCGCGCTCCGCAGCGAGACGCTTTAGACCGCTCGGCTACTCCACCGCGGCAAGATTTTCACAATTATGTCTGTATGTTCTCTGTAGATAAAGTTTTACTTATTACTTATCATTAAGATACGTTCTCTTCGACGACAGCAGACAGCATACATTGTCTGACATGTGGAGGTGGGCGCGGTACCAGTCCTTCCTCCTGGCGGTAGCGGATATTGAAACGGATTCAACGGTAATCAACCTTGCTGATGATTCCGCTAGAGGGGCGGACCACATGACCGTACACTAGGTTCATATCTCAACAAGTTTCTAATAATGCTGTCTGAAATGGATAGTACCAAATCCCTCAAGGGAGAGCTTCATAGAAAACATTAACGTTGAACCAAAGTGATAGTGGATATCTTACAGCTATCAAATGGATTAGAAACCATTTCTTTCTCACTAACAATATGTTTTCATTCGGTACAGTCAGTGGAAGTTCATCATCTAATACCCTCTATCATTTCGTCATTATTCTGCCAACAGAGATTATTGTTCACTGTTGGTTTCTCAGAAACATAAATTCATTAAATGTCTTACCTGCATGACGGTTGGCCTATGTGTGGTCAATCCGATACACGTCCCTTGAACGTGCCTTCGCCTATTTCATTCATACAGAAAGGATGTGAGGGGACGACTAGGGTGGAAGCATATATAAACGGGAAAGCATAGCTCTCAACTGCCTCCAACTCCCACCTGTTCTACCCCTCCGCCAGGGTACTCGAAGGCTCCGTCCTCTGTCCTCTCCTTTAGCTCATCTACTCTGCCGATATGTCCCAACCCCAGCCTCCCGTCCATCTCCTACAATATGCTGACGACACCGCCTTCCTCGCCCTCGCCCCCTCCCTTGCCCGCTCCCAGTATTTGCTCCAGTCCCACCTTACTGAGTTCGCCGCACAGTGCAACTAGTGGCTCCTTTCCTTCAATCCCAACAAGTCCCAGGCAATCATTATACGTCGTACCACCCCCTCCCTGATTTCTACCTTACCCTACATAAGCAATCCCATCCGCCACACCCCCACCCTCAAATACCTCGGCCTAACCCTTGTTCGCTCCCTCTCCTGGATCCTATACCTCCGCACTATCCGCCAGATAGCCCTCTCCTGCCTCAATCTCCTCAAACTCATTATCGGCAGGCTGTGGGGTCTCAACTCCTCCACCATCCTGTACACCTACCGCTCCATCATGTATTCCATCCTTATTCCATCCTCTGCAGCTTCCGCTCCCTCTTACTATTACAAAACCCTCCAAAACCTAGAATGCCACACCCTCTTCCTCACCTATTGTATGCGGCTTCCCTCCCCCACACGAATTCTGTATGACCTTATCCCATTTCCCCATCTCCTCCAATACCTCGAACACATCTGGATGTATTCACCAACCGCAAGATGGACTCCCACAACGCCCCGGTACACCCCATCCTCACCAATGCCGGGCCTGGACCACGCCTTTACCGCCGCATCCCTCCCTTCCTCCCTTCACCTCCACACTCTGTACATCCTTTCCCAGGGTAACTTCCGCCGCCCCCCCCTCCCAGATGACGCCCTCCGTCCTGAAAGATACCTGTCCTACCAACCCTGATCTCCTCCCATGGTTGAAGCACCACCTCTCCCTTCTGCCTCCTCTTCCCCTACCCCACTTCCTGCCATGGACCACAGACAAATATATACAGACGGGAAACCTCCGTAAGGGCCCGGTCCCGTGCTCAGGGGTGCAGGGCTGAAGCAGTTCCGTAAGATGTCCCATGATGGCGCTGCGTCAGAAGCAGCCCTTTAAACTGGCCAGAGCAGACGGCAGGTAGCGGCTGTCCCCACCACCACCTCCTCTCAAACGCGAGCAAGCCGGACACAGCTGTGGCCTCGTGGCAGGTGGCACGAGCTCTCCCCTCAGCCTCCCCTCCACGCTACCCTCTGACGTGCGAGAGGCACCCTCAGAAGTGCCTCTAGTGTGGTCTACTGGTACTAAGCCAGGGAACCGCCTGACATCTGCTGGCGTCTTACAGAACTACGAGGGGAGCATAGGACAGTGGTTTAGGGGGGGCTGCTTCTCTGTATATGTTACTCTGTGCCTGGACTTCCTACGCTTCCTCTCCGCCCTCTCCCCTAGCCCCTCCCACGCACTTCCCCCTCCCCGCCCCCTCCCTACCCTGCAGGGTCCTGCACCATCAGTTTTAACAGTGCTTCGTCCAGTGTTGTGTATAAAGTGCATCAGTGTGTGTTTTTTATCTGCGTCTGCCGCTTCCAGACAAGTGTCGCAATCGTTACGTTTTTTTAACAATGTCTCCGAGTGCTCTTCGTCTTGTCTGTGTTTTGATGTCATAATGCATGTTTTTAACGTGGCTCATTACTTTAACTGACTACGTATGTTTTATCCACCTGTCGAAACTGTCATTTCTCCGAGTTTTGTCGTCTTGTCTATGTTTTAAATCCCTATTGTTTTAACTCCGTTTCATGTTTTAATTCCTCATGTTCATGTATTTCACGCTCTCTCGGCTGAAGAGCAGCGCTTAATGCTTGTATATGTTCAGTATAAAATGACAGTAAAGAAAAAAAGCACTCAACCGC
Organism: Locusta migratoria; assembly: GCA_026315105.1. Classification (NCBI taxonomy): domain Eukaryota; kingdom Metazoa; phylum Arthropoda; class Insecta; order Orthoptera; family Acrididae; genus Locusta; species Locusta migratoria. The sequence continues at coordinate 49,771,360 of CM048755.1, read as the reverse complement.
CACTGAGAAAACAGAGTTTGAAATTTTTAGGTGTGCTCATACAGTATGCGATGCAGCAACGCCCTCAGAGGGAAAGTTTGTGATCACCTCTTATGAAACTGTTGATTTTCGTTTATCAATGTTCGATCATCTTTAAGAACGTTTTATAGTTCCCTCAATTGTTGGCGGAAAACTTGATTTTGGTGTTTTGTTTCTCTGCTTCTGTGTCGGAATTCGTGCTTTTTCCCAGTAAATCATCACTTCATACTCAGTGCGGCTCTCGTATGACACACCCACAAATTGTAAAAGAAAAGCCGCGGTGGAGTAGCCGAGCGGTCTAAAGCACCTCGCTGCGGAGCGCGCAGTTGCTCGCCGTGGAGGTTCGAGTCCTCCCTGGGACATGGGTGTGTGTGTTTGTCCGTAGGTTAGTTTACCTAGGTTTAAGTAGTTTGTAAGCTACGAACTGATGACCACGCAGTTTGATCCGATAGATTTACAGACTTTTTTTGTAAAAGAAAACTGTTAGCGTTTACTTGTTTGTCAAGTTGCCGTTCTCTTCCACTTTTTTCATGGGAATAATTCGAGAATCCGAGTGAACAAATTGTGTTCCGAATAGAGCTGAAGACAAAGACATTGTCTTTGCTACAACCGGTGCTTTCCCTCGGCTTGGATCGTCATAGGCAACGCTCTGGCCTGTGTCTACCTTGCTTTTGACACTGACTCATCGCGTCACTCGCCATAAGTGGTATCTGACATGAGAACTTCTACAGTTAACGCGCCTGAGGTAAAAAAAAAATTGTTTTTAAGATTGAACACATAGTATAATAAATAAGTTTGTCATTGGGAAGCAATATTTTGCGAAGACTATTGTTTTACTTTTATGTACTTTCTGAGTTTTAATCCCGAGTGGCCGCGCGGGAGTAGCCGAGCGGTCTGGAGCGCCACGTTACGGATCGCGCGGCCTCCCGCGTCGGAGGTTCGAATCCTCGCTGGGGCATGGATGTGTGTGTTGTCCTTAGGTTAGTTTAACTTAGTTTAAGTAGTTTGTAAGACTAGGGACTGATGACCAACGTAGTTTGGTCCCATAGAATTACAAACATTTGAACATTTAATACCGAGTGTAACCCATTTCCTTTACCCTACTGAGCCTAAATTTCAAAAATGTTCAAACGTTTGTAAAGATTATGGGACTTAACTACGGGGTCATCAGTCCCTAAACTTACAAACTACTTATGAACTAGCTAATCCTAAGGACGGCACAAATATCCATGCCCGAGGGGGGATTCGAACCCCCGACCGTAGTGGCCGTGCAGACCGTGACTGAAGCGCCTCAGTCCCCTCGGCCATCGCGGCCGGCCTAAATTTCAAATAGCTCATTTTTACATGGAACTAAACCGAAGGGGTAACAAAAGCAAAAATTTTAAGTCTTTAAAAAAGTGACGTATAACTGTGTAGCTTGTAACCTAAGCGATTCGAGTGTCAAGATAAATCGAGCATGATCGTCCAGCTAACACAAAGCGTTTCAATTTCCGTAATATATTCTGTGCCATGCCCGCAATATTACGTTGTCTTCAATTTTGGAAAAAAAGAGTAAGATAGGGTTTAACGTCCCGTCAACAGCGTGGTCATTTCAGACGGAGCTCACGCTAAAATTTTTGGGTAGGTATGCAGAAGGAAATTGGCCGTGCCCTTGCAAAGGAAACATCCCGTAATTTGCTTGGAGTGATTTCAGGAAATCACGGAAAACCTAAATTTGGATGGCCAAAAGGTGGATTTGAACCACCGTCCTCCCGAATGCGGCTCCAGTGTGTTTCTAGAGTGCCATCCCGCTCGTCTTTAGTTTTGTAAAAAATAATGTCTCCGTAATAGCAGTCCTTGTGATAATTTTGTGACTGTAATATTACTGACATGCCATTCTTTGCAACACTGAAGATGTCGCAATATTACGGGATCTGCTAGTTGAGATTTCTCTAGCTGTCCTCATTTTCCGTATCTTTATCATTTATCACATCCCACCTCCCCAATTCATTCGTAGGACGTGTCCCAGAAGATGTAGATTCCGTATTTGTCAGTCTTGCACTGCCATCTCCACGTGCTCCATGGACAAATTCGCCTCTCGTGAAGCACTATTTACGTTTGACAGACGAAAGGGACGAAGGAGGGATAAGCCTTAACGTTCTACCAATAATAACTTCATTAAATGGTGTATTATAGCTCTGTTGGACTTAGCTGAACAAAAATAAAATAACATCTGCTAAGTTTTCCAGTAACCGTCCTTCTATTCACATTAAATTATTTTAAGTGTAGCTTGGGAAACTGTCCGAGTGGCCAGATAGGAATTTGTCACTCACTCCTCCCAAGCGGAAGTTTAGTGCTTAAATGAGCACATTGATATGTATTTTTCTCTTTGGTTGACTGACACTTTGGGAATGTGTGGTAATAGGGCTGTAGTACCCTAGATTGGCGAAGCGACTATTTTTTTCACTCGTACATACTACATTTCAAATCATGACTCACTTCCGTGGATGGACTAGGACGAACTCAGTCTTGTACCTCTATCGAGATCTACTGGTTTGGGAGACATTGTCAGTAGTAATAATAATTGTTGCATAGACGCCCCGTGCCTTTGGTAAGACTTTTGAAAGTAAATGTGGTGATAGTGTAATTGTGATTCAACAAAAACCGCTCAAATTCATATTTTGCAGCCTGTTGCACAGACAAGTACTGCAGGAACTGCAATGTACCTTCTAAAACTGATTATAGTATATCAAATACAAGAATAATAGTGCATATTTCAAAATATATGTTATAACGTTTAGATTACAGGAACTTAAAATGATGCACATAGTACAGAATACAATTCGCCTTTTCCATTGCGTGACAGATTTGCACTCAATACTTGTGGAATCGAGACAAACGCCCAGTTACAGTGCATTTATAAATCTGAAGCTACGTTCTTGTAAAGGCTGTAAAGTACGGAAGCCTTTATAGTCTGGAGCTAGACAGTCGATACTCTGTTGGAGTCTTGATTTTTAAAGATCATATTACTTCTACCTAGTTGATTATAAACCATTTGCAGATTCTAATAATTAAAACTCACACTATAAAAATTCCATTTTCTTATAAATTCGGTTATTATTTTAGAAACAAGAAACTGACTTTGGCAACAATGAAATAAGATAAGTTCTTACCTGCTCCAGCAATAGTTCTACTCTTGAAGAGGCAGCTGTAGATGTCGTAAGGTAACCATCTAGGCTTGCAGTAGTATTTCTATTTGGATAAATATCATCTTTGCGCCATCTTTCACCCAATTTCCTTTCTTGAGCTTCTTGTTATGTTCCTCCTTGCTGCTGGGAGTGGTGATGGACTTGAGCTCGTAACGGTGACGAGTACGTGGGAGTAGGGTAATAAGGAGCTCTGCAACCTAAAGTTAATTAATAGTCATATTAATAATTTATTTTGATAAACACTTAACTTGATATTGACATTGGTGGCGGCGGCTTGCACAACTTTAACACAACTGAACGTTCTACACTGTTCATATCACTGTCAATGGGTAAGGCTAGCAAAGTACAGCCGTAGCAGTCAGTCAGCGTTGTTGGTGGTGCAAGAACTGTCCTCGCAATCCGGTGCACTAGGCCAAGCATTGCGTAGCGGTATCCAGCCAGACGTGAACCGTCTCCTTCCTGTGGAAGGCGTCACTTTGACAAATAACATGCAGTAACTAACAACATTAACACTCATGCTCATAAATTAAGGATAATGGTGATACATTGTGACACAACACTCTGGTGGGCGGTTTGCAGGTTTAAATCACCTCGGGGTTTGACCATGCGGTCATCGCTCGGTGGCGCTGGCAGCAGAGGTGTGTTGGTGCATGTCAGAGTACGATGCAGCGAGTAAGTGTGCAGACGTTTTCACACGTGCTAATGGTGACTGTGGGTTGAAAATGGTTCAAAGAACACATATTGTTGACGTTACGAGGGTAGAATACTAGGACGACTGGAGGCTGGTCAAACACAGCAGATCGTAGCATGGGTCGTCCGTGTTCCACAAAGTGGGATCTCAAGATTATGGCAACGATTCCAGCAGACAGGAACCGTGTCCAGACGACTAAACAGACATGGTTTATTCGCCTGGAGACCTGCAAGATGCATTCCACTGACCCCTGGTAAAATGTTAGCTCGTAAAGCCTGGTGTCAAGAACACAGTACACGGTCATTGACACAGTGGTCCCAAGTTATGTTTACGGACGAGTCCAGGTATAGTCTGAACAGTGATTCTCGCCAGGTTTTCATCTGGCGTGAACCAGGAACCATATACCAACCCCTTTATGTTCTTGAAAGAGACCTGTATGGAGGTAGTGGTTTAATGGTGTGGGGTGGGATTATGATTGGTGCACATACATCCCTGCATGTCTTTGACTGAGGAACTGTAGCAGGTCAGATGTATTGGGACGTCATTTTCCACCAGTATGTCCGCCTTTTCAGGGGTGCAGTGGGCCCCACCTTCCTCCTGATGGATGATAATGCACTGCCCCCACCGAGCTGCCATCGTGGAGGAGTGCCTTCAAACAGAAGATATCAGGCGAATGGAGTGGCCTTCCTGTTCTCCAGGCCGAAACACCTTCGAGTACGTCTGGGATGCTCTCGGTCGACGTATCGCTGCACTTCTTCAAACCCCTAGGACACGTCAGGAGCTCCGACAGGCACTGGTGCAAGAATCGGAGGATATACCCCAGCAGCTGCTCTTCTACCTGATCCAAAGTATGCCAACCTGTTGTTCGGCCTGTGTGTGTGTGCATGGTGATCATATCCCATACTGATGTTGGGGTACATGTGCAGGAAACAGTGGCGTTTTGTAGCAAATATGTTTCGGGACAGTTTTCTCAACTTATCACCAATACCGTGGACTTAAAGATCTGTGTCGTGTGTGTTCCCTATGTGCCTATGCTATTAGCGCCTGTTTTGTGTAGTGCCACATTGTGCTCCTTAATCCATGAGCATGAGGTTAAATACAATTACCACCCATTTTCTGAACTAAACATGCTAAATTGAAACTGTAATGTTTTCGGTACATCTGTGAAATCGCAAACAAAGGTCCACGACACATATCTGAGTACACAGTGGATTATGGGGGTATTATTAATGTTAGGAATTAAAGTAAAGTATGTATTTGCATTAGAATCTTAGCGCGCATCTAACGATGCCGTCATATTAACATTTCAGTTATTATTTAAAAAGTTTTGTACACTACTGGGCGAGCCTCTGAACTGGAATGACGCCGGCGAGAATTCAGTTACGTGAATGATACTGGCTACAGAATTGCCAGTCTAGTAATATATGTCTTCGGGAAGATACAATAAATCATGACATGTAGACATGTAGAATGTCTTCAACGTCCCTGTCAGCTTGGCGCCCCAAGCGGCCGCTTGTGCCTTATACTTGCCTGTCACCACTCGCTACGGTCGGGGGTTCGAATCCCCCCTCGGGCATGGATATTTGTGCCGTCCTAGTTCGTAAGTAGTTCATAAGTAGTTTGTAAGTTTAGGGACTGATGACCCCGTAGTTAAGTCCCATAAGCTTAACAAACATTTGAACATTTTTGATCACCACTCGCCAAGCAATAAGTTGCCTTCGAAAAAAAAAAAAAAATAAAAAAAAAAAAAAAACAACAACAACAAAACAAAAAAACAAAAAACAGTGTCCCTAGTATAGAAGCAGTAACCACAGCACCAGGTAGGAACCGCAGCCAGGTAGATGAGAAGCAGACAAGAAAATGAGTGACTTAATCGCAACATCCAACTGTTGCCTCCGCGGCTGACGACCCAGACTCTACAGCTGTATTTTCAATCCGCTAGCCACCTTGCTATTTGCGGTGAAGGGTAAGGTAAAGCAGTCAACAATCCGAAGATTGGTTTGAACACCGCAGTGCTTTACTAGGCATGGTCCTGTTGGGAGGTGGTATGCCGTTGCCTTCCTCCGATCTTCGAACTGACTTCCCCAGTCAGTTATAGGTGAACCTACAATTTAACGTGGGTTCCGAACCACGGTGCTACTCGGTAATTTTCACATCAGCAACAATGTCAGAGGTGAAAGTGACAGATAAAAATCCTATGCCCTGGCAGGGATCGAACACGCGACCTTTGGATTAGGAGTCTAGCACTGTACCACTATGCAATCGAGCCGCAACCTCTCCATTCTCCTCATCCTCAAGTGTATTTTTCGCGGGCAGTACGAATGTTGGTAAGCCTCTGTGTAGGCTCGAGTATCCTAAATTTTACATTCACGGTCTTGTCACTATGTTTCCGTAGGGAAAAGCAATATGTTGGTTTTCGGGTCTGTACGAGCACGAGTATTATTGAACTCATGGCGTCCGTCGTCATACAAATAAACAGATGGAACTGTCTCTGCCACTCCATGGAAAATTATTAATTATGAACTGAGATGAACTACATCAAAATTGAAATCATCAAAAAATACTTCTACACCCAAAAAGTTGAATTCATATAGAGCTACTTGCTGATACCCCAGATTTGTTTAAAGTAATTGTCAAAAATTTCATGTCATTTAACAATAATATTGAGTTTAATGAAATATATACAATTAAAAATACCAGATTATCATAGAGACCATATCATTCAAGATAATTTGTAGCAACAGAACTGGTTGGACTTACATGCAGTTTGAACGTTGCAGGATCCTCCATACGCCATTAGAAACGTTGCGAATGGCGTTACATACTTCAGCGGTTACTTCTTCGACACATGGCACCTGTTGTCTGAGCAGTTAAATTTCACGTAAGTATTTCATCACTTTGCTCGTTCCTGACTGCTGACCTTAGAGTGATAGTGCTAACATTAATGTCTGAGTACTCACTGTATTGTATCACTTAAAAAATCATTCTTGTGCCCAGAGCTGTAAAAGACTTTTATTTGCTATGCTCTGCCGGTTTCGGCAATTGCTAATATCTACAGAAGATTAACAATATATTTAAGATCTACAACAACAAGATAACATTTTACTGAATATGGCAACATCACATTTACAGTAATTACCGTGACTCTATATATACAGGGTGTTTCACTAAGTGTGTTTGCCTCTGTAACTTATATAAAATAATAGGTGACGGGAAATTTTAATGCGGTAGGTCAACACAAGAAATGTTACACTTTCTGCGGAGCTATGAACATAGTTTATTGTATCATTTTCCAAAGAGTTACACCACAAAGATATAATTTTTTTAATGAAACAATAGTTTTTTCTATCGTGTATTCGATTCGTTTAAACCAGCTGCGTCCAAATCAATTTAAACTACATTCCTATCATTGTTAGTTTGGAAGCAACAACCCTTCAAAGTTCCGGGGGCGGAGGCTGCGATAGCGTTGCTGACTGGCCGAGTGGCTATCCCCTGGGGCACGGTTCACTGTCTCATGACCACCAGCCAGTCAGCTACGCTGTCGTAGCCTCCGCCCCCTACACTTTGAAGGGTTGTAGCTCCCAAACTAACAGTGATAGGAATGTAGTTTAAATTGATTTGGACGCAGCTGATTTCAACGAAACCAATGCACGATAGAAAAAACTATTGTTCCATTTAAAAAATTATATCTTTGTGCTGTAACTCTTTGGAAAATGATACAATAAACTATGTTCATAGCTCCGCAGAAAGTGTAACATTTCTTGTGTTGACCTACCGCATTAATATTTCCCGTCACCTATTATTTTATAAGTTACAGAGGCAAACACACTTAGTGAAACAACACGCGGCTACGCTCGCGTGTTGGTCGACTATGATAGATAAGCTATCATTTAGTAGTGTTATATGAGACTGGTTTTGAAGGATGAAATGAAATATAATACCATCTTTAGAAACAAACATTTTTAATCAACATTCAAATAGAAAAATAAAATTATTCGGATGCTTATCCTTAAAGAGAAAGAGCTGAAGACATTGTAGCACGCATAGACCAAAGATATGGTCTGTGGCATCACGTTTCGCTGTATATAACCTCCTTGCTATAGAGTCGCAAACGTCTTCGCTGGCACTCAGTCCGAATTTTTTTTATAATTTGACGACTTTCAACCACCATATCTTCCACCCCTTTATAGCTATCGGCATGGAGCTGCTATGGTGTATAACGGGAGACTTTGTACAACAATTACACACAGACCATTCGTTTGTCTTCTGTAGTTTTCGCTGCAGAGCGAAATATTAACACACGCACATGTAGAATTTTATATACACCGATAACTTTCCATCCCAATATACTCCACCCTTTTATCATTATCAACCCTCAAGCAGCAATGCAACCAATAAAACCATTTTCAAAGAGTAATTATTGTTCCGCATTTCGCGTTATATTCTTCAAATTACTGAATATCTATCAGATCGCTATAAAACCGTGCCTAAAACCTTCCTCAGGTATAAATTAGTAACTGCACAAATATTCAAGTCTCTGCGTCTTGTCGTTCAGAAGTGATAAGTGTACACCGAACAGACATTCACATTAATATATATAGATAAATAGCTATTATATGGCCATAAAAACGTGCTTAGCCTTCCCCGGATAGACATTAATAGACATTAGTAACCGTACAATTTTTTAGCTCTTAATGTCTTTTGGTTCATACGTGATAAAAGTACACCGAACAGACATTCATATTTATAGATATAGATTTCATCATTTTGCACACAACAAACGGCATTATCAGCATCACTATCAACAAAATCATCAGGTTCAATTCCATTTTAAATACGAGCCCAGTTATTTTCTGGTACATCGAAAACATTTTTGGCCGCTGCTTCAATTTCTTCTTTTGTGATGCCAGCTTTTCGAAATCACTTGCTTATTGTATTTCGCTTCAACTAATTCCAAGCAGTCCTTATCCACTGCATTGCATAGATATGTAAAAGAAAACTACGTAGCACTGTTATGTATTGTGATTAAACCACGGATTACACTTTCCCTCCTTATCTCTGAAACCGTCTAAAGCGCCTCGCTGCGGAGCGCGCGGTTGCTCGCCGTGGAGGTTCGAGTCCTCCTGGGGCATGGGTATGTGTATTGTCGTTAGGTTAATTTACCTAGGTTTAAGTAGTTTGTAAGCTACGGAATGATGAACACGCAGTTTGGTCCGATAGATTTACAGACATCTGAACATATCTATCTCTGAAACCGACTCCCACAAGGCCACGAACTATGCCACAAGGCCATGAACAACAGTGTCTCCACGTTTACTGTAGCTACAGCCCGCAATAATGACCGAGTTTAAGTGCAGCTTTCAAATCAATCATCACTGGACACTCTATATACGAAACATTTCGTGACTTCTTGATCTTTAAAACGTATAAGTGCGAGGAAAATTACTGTGGGGGAGTACAAAAAATGGCGTAAAAATACTGAGACGTATAAATGGAAAACGTGAAAGTGGAGTAGTACATGCAAAATCGGAAAAGTGCACAAATATAAAGTATAAATGCGGAAAACATGGCGGTGAGAAATATATCAATGTGGTTTCACTGTATTAAAAATTGTTGTAACAATGTTGTTGTTATGGTCTTCAGTCCAGAGACTGGTTTCATGCAGCTCTCCACCCTACTCTATCCTGAGCAAGCCTTTTCATCTCCGCATAAGAACGGCAACCCACATCCACTTGAATCTGCTTACTATACGCGTCTCTTGGTCTCCCTCTGCGATTCTTACCCCACACACTTCCCTCCAATGCTAAATTTACGATTCCCCGATGTCTAAGAATGTGTCCTACCAAGCGATCCCTTCTTTTAGTCAGGGTATGACAAAAATTCCTTTTCTCACCAATTCTGTTCAGTACCTCTTCATTAGTTTTTCGATCTACCCACCTAATCTTCAGCATTCTTCTGTAGCACCACATTTCAAAAGCCTCTTTTCTCTTCCTGTCTGCACTGCTTATCGTCCATGTTTCACTCCCGTACAAGGCAACACTCCACACAAATGCCTTCAGAAAAGACTTCCTTACCCTTAAGTTAATATTCGATGTTAGCAAATTTCTCTTTCTCAAAAATGCTTTTCTTCCCATTGCCATTCTGCATTTTATATCCTCTGTACTGCGACCATCGCATGTTATTTTACTACCCAAGTAACAAAACTCATCTACCACCTTCATTGTTTCGTTACCAAATCTAATTCCTTCAGCATCGCCTGCTTTTCTAAGACCGCATTCCATTATTTTTGTTTTGCTCTTGTTAATGTTCATTTTATACGCTCTCTTCAACACACTGTCCATTCCATTTAACTGCTCTTCCAGGTCCTTTGCTGCCTCTGATAGAATTACAATGTCATCAGCAAAACGCAATGTTTTTATTTCTTCCCCCTGAACTTTAATCCCTATTCCAAAATTTTCCTTGCTTTCCTTCACTGCCTGCTCGATGTACAAATTGAATAACATCGGAGAAAGGCTACAACCCTGTCTTACTCCCTTCCCAACTGATGCTTCCCTTTCATGCCCTTCGAGTCTAATAACTGCGGTCTGGCTTTTGTACAAGTTGTAAATAACTCTCCTTTCCCTGTATTTTACCCCTGCTAACTTCAGAATTTAAAAGAGTGCATTCCAGTCAACATTGTCAAACGCTTTCTCCAAATCTACAAAAGCTAAAAATGTAGGTTTGCCGTTCCTTAATCTATCTTCTAAGATAAGATGTAAAGTGAGTATTGCCTCCCGGGTCCCTACGTTCCTCCTGAATCCAAACTGATCTTCCCCAAGGTCAGCTTGTACCAGCTTTTACTTACATTAATATAGACTTTATTTACAGCTTGCATACAAAAGTGTTTCCCAATTTAGATTCTAGTAAATATAAATCAGTTTCCCAATTTAGATTCTTGTGAATAAAAATTAATGCGCTCCCTCCCACGTAATAGTGGCCACATCCCACCAGCCGCAAGTGTGGCCGTCTCCATCGCCCTTAGTGTAATGTAGCAGTCGTGTTTTATATGGAGAGTGCAATGTTCGCAGGTACGACGTGGTGGAGCAAACGTCGTGGGGCTCGCTGTCTGCGGCGGGCGAGTGGGGCGGCATGACGGGCGCGCTGGCCCGCGGACTGGCCGACGCCGCCGTCGCCAGCTTCACGCAGACCGCCCTGCGCGGCCAGCACGTCGACTTCACCACGCCGCTCATCCGCACCAGGTGGACAACCTTTCTGTCTTCTCACCCTCGACAGCACACTAGTCCTGTGAAGTTGGCACCCCTTTTTTCGAAAATGTACATTTTTTACAGAGTTCTAGACAGATATGCAATAGTTCTGGAGTTCTCTGTACAAAATTTAAATAGTTCTGCAAAATTTCGCCGAAAAAATACGAAAAATTACCACAAAATTTAGTTTTTTCGAAATAATTTTTTGCCTAATTGTACAAACGTAGTTCTGATCACAGTTCTAAATAGCTCTGAAAGAGATCTGCAGAAAATCCTGTTGACATTTTTCTGTGCAGATTATACTTCATGAGATAATTGCAATAATGGGGAATCCATTTACACGCTACTGTGAAGTTGGCACCCCTTTTCTCAAAAATGTGCATTTTTCAGAGTTATAAACAGATATGCAATAGTTCTGGAGTTCTCTGTACGAAATTTAAATAGTTCTGCAGAATTTCGCCGAAAAAATAGTAAAAATTACCACAAAATGAGTTTTTTTAATTTTTTCAAAATAATTAATTCCCTATTAGCGCAAACATAGTTCTGATCACAGTTCTAAATAGCTCTCAAAGGGTTCTACAGGAAATCCTAATGACATTTTTGTGTGCAGATTATACTTTATCAGATAAATGCAGTAATGTGGAATTCATTTTCACGTTACTGTAAATTGGCACCATTTTTTTTCGAGAAAAACACATTGTTTTTTTGGGGTTCTGTGTACATATACTATAGTTCTAGAGTTCATGTGAATATTTCTATGTAATTGCCCGAAAAAATATGTTCACAATTTTGAATATCTGATAAGCTGTCTTATTTGTGCCCCTTATTCGAGAAATATACATTTTTCTTAGGTCTTGACAGATATTCTATCCGCTGCACATTCAATTTGTTGTTTTTACGTCTGAGTGATTACTGCTTATCGTAAACAAAAACTATTGCACATGTCCCTAGAACTCTGGAAAAAAGTATATTTTTTTGAAAAAAAAAAAAAAAACCGGGTGCAAATTCCACAGTATCATGTAAATGGATACTCCATTATTGTAATTATCTGATAAAGTATAACCTGCACAGAAAAATGCTATTAGGATTTCCTGTAGAACTCTTTGACAGCTATTTAGAACTGTGATCCGAACTATATTTGCGCTAATAGGCAAATAATTATATTAAAAAAAACTAAAAAAACTCAAGTTTGTGGTAATTTTTACTATTTTTTCGGCGAAATTCTGCAGAACTATTTAAATTTCGTACAGAGAACTCCAGAACTATTGCATATCTGTCTAGAACTCTGAAAAAAAATTACATTTTAGAAAAAAAGGGGTGCCAACTTCACAGCTCTCCCACTATTCAGAATTGCGATATTTCACGAAATTCTGCAGAACTATTTAAATTTTGTACAGAGAACTCTAGAACTATTGCATATCTGTCGAGAACTCTGAAAAAAATTCACATTTTTGAAAAAAAGGGGTGCCAACTTCACAGGACTGCCCTGCGCCACCACTGCCAGTCTCACATATTCGACGAGCTCAACCAGAACGTCGAATCAAAAAAAAAAAAAAAAAAAAAAAAAAAAAAAAAAAAAAAAAAAAAATGTTCAAATGTTTGTTAAGCTTAAGGGTCTTAACTACGGGGTCATCAGTCCCTAAATTTACAAACTACTTATGAACTACCTACAACTAAGGACGGCACAAATATCCATGCCCGAGGGGGGATTCGAACCCCCGACCGTAGTGGCCGTGCAGACCGTGACTGAAGCGCCTCAGTCCCCTCGGCCACCACGGCCGGCAGAACGTCGATTTCAGCGCGCCACACACAGACACTAACTGCACATTCCAAAGCGTATTCTTAGGCTTCACACTCTCCCACTCGACGGTACGTTAAGACAGGGATGAAAATTTCCAAACCTCACCTTAGCCGGCCTTATATACTTGCCTTGCACCCACCAGCATGTAGATTCACTCTCTCTCCCACTCAACGGTACGTTAAGACAGGGAAGAAAATTTCCAAACTGCCGTGGCGCGCAACGGCAACAGACAAAAGTGCGCCAGTACACGCTCCTCGGCGCAACAGTGTCACCGAGCGCACCTCGCGTAAACCGAGACTGGAGGGCGTCATCTCTCTAGGGAAACTGGCCTCAGCATTCCAGGCCGAAATCATTGCCATCAGAGCGTCTGTGGAGGAGAATTTGTGTAGGTGCTACAAAGATCGTAGCATCTACATCTATTCAGACAGCCAGGCAGCCCTGAGGTCACTGGCAGCTCCTGCAACAAGGTCTAAAATTGCTGCAGAATGTCACAGAGTTCTGGTGGAGCTAGGGGAAAGCAATAGAGTAAATCTATTGTGGGTCCCTGGCCACTCGGGGATCAGTGGCAACTAACATGCCGACAGATTAGCCAGGATGGGGGCAGAGACTCCATTTATTGGACCGGAACCTGTCCTGACAATCACCAAGGCAATGATCAAATTGGAGCTCCGTAACTGGCTCAGAAGACAGCACGTAGAATATTGGACCAAAGTCCATCAACAGAAACATGGCAAGGTAATGATGCCAAAGCCATGTTTTAAAAGAAGCTCTGCAATCCTGGGTCTGAACAGGAGAGAGATTAGACTCATTGTTGGATTGCTGACAGGCCATGGGAATTTCAAAAAACACCTACATACAATGGGAATAACAGAAGAAGACCCTAAATGTAGGATCTGTGATGACGGTGATGAAACTGCATCACATCTAATCTTCTAATGCATTGCATTGGAGAGTAAAAGGCACAGAACATTTGGGACAACCAGACCCGAAGAAATTGTGTCTAATAAAGAACTGCTAAAGGGACTCCTTGCACTGTTCAAGGGCATTGGTTGGCTTTACTAGATATACAGGGAGCTATACCGCACAATAAACTTAGTTTCGGTGCGGGCAGTGGCGGGTTGGACCAACACTGTTTTGGCTTCCCTGAAAAAATCAAATCAAACCCCGCGCCTCGCCTCGACTCAGCTACGTCACGAGGCACGCAGGCCAGCCGTGGCCGAGAGATGTCGCTGGGCCGGCGCAGTATCAGCGACACCACGGACTACTTGACGTGGGGGAAGTAGACACGAAAGCGGCCTATCACAGCTCGCCGCGGAATGCCGAGCAGCTTCGGGTGTCTCCTTCCGCGCCGCATTAAATACCTGCCCTACAGTCACGACAAGGCGTCCTGGACCACGCCACCGTCGAGGAACGGAGTCGCCGCTGGAAGCTGCTGGAGTCTCTCGGCCGTCGTCCCTAACGCCGCGCTGCCCAACTCCCGGCCGCCTCTGCTCTCCACGGGAGGCTACGCCAGGAACGCAGCAACCAAAGGATCGCAATAATTTCTATCTTTCATTACTCTGCCTTAGGAGCAGCTGCATTGCTTCTGAATTTTGCTTGTCACGTATATTGCAATATTTTCAAGAGACTTATACTGAAGAAACTGTTTATGAGAAGAAAATGAAACAAGAACTTCTAAGGAGAATTGTTATTTTATAATTATAAGAAGAATTATCGTTTTGGTTGTTGTGTGGCTTAGCTCCACTAATTCAGTCAGTAAATTGTGTCTTGATAGAACAGTTACCACTTAGTTTGCAAGACACTTCACAAACCTCACCTTAGCCGGCCTTACATACTTTCCTTGCACCCACCAGCATGTAGATTTTACCACTTCACTCATCTATATCTGATAGGTGTGGATCCTAGCAATAAACTCTCTGACTCAGCAATACATTATGATAGCATAATGTGTGCATGGATGGCTGACAGCACCACAGACAGTCTCACATATTTGCCAGTTTAAGTAGTTTGTAAGTCTAGGGACCGATGACCTTAAAAGTTTGGTCCCTTAGGATTACAAACATTTCAACAATTGGAAACATCTATGTAAGCATGAAATTTCCCGGTAGATTAAAGCTGTGACCACAGGTCGTGAGTTCTGCTCCGGTATTGGAACTTTTAGAGCACTTTCCCGCTAAAGGCAGAGTTACTGGATTTGAGACCTGAGTTGGCACCTTTTTTTTTTTTTTCTTTTTTATGCTATAAGGCATCAAAGTTCTGGCGCCGTTGGTCAATAGACCTACAAACTACTTAAACTAACTTATGCCAAGGACAACACACACACCAATGCCTGACGGAGGACTGGAACCTGCAGCAGCCGCACAATCCGTGACATAGCGCCTCAGGCAGCGCAGCCGTCCCCACGCGGAGCACGTAGTTTTAATTTGCCACGGTGTTTCATACAAGTGCACACTACATTTATGACGCAAAATTCATTCTTGGTATAATTATAAAAACAATACGCGTTATCATAAATGATTATATTTTAGGTAAGAAATAACGGTAAGCATTTATCGTGCATTTAACTACAAATGTAAACACTATAACAGCAGGGGTATACAAACTATAGGATTCTGCAAGCAGAGGCTATAATAGTTCCAGAGACCCACGTACCTGAATAGGGGTAGAGTTTAAGTACAGGTAGATCTTTAAAATGCTCAACGACGGTGCAGGGTGTTATAAATTGGAGGAAACACTATGCAATTTTATTCACAAATGTGTCAATGTCTTACCCCTTTAAGACTCCAAAAGGACGGCTGGAAAAGCGTCAACACCCTCTACCGCTGTGGGTCGGATATCGTTCCAATTTCGTCGAATAGTACTGAAGAGCCACGCTGGTATGGCCGTGCGTTTTAAGGCTCCTTGCTGCAGAGCGCGCGGTTGCTCCACGTCGGAGAACCGAGTCCTCCCTCGGCAAAAAAAAATTTGTAGAGCTTATGGGACTTATCTACGGGGTCATCAGTCTCTAAACTTACAAACTACTTACGAACTAGCTAATACTAAGGACGGCACAAATATCCATGCCTGAGGGGGGATTCGAACCCCCGACCGTAGTGGCCATGCAGAACGTGACTGACGCGCCGCAGACCGCTTGACCACCGCGGCCGGCCCCTCGGCCAAGAGTGTGTATGTGTGTGTGTGTGTTGTCCTTAGGTAAGTTTAAGTAGTTTGTAAGCCTAGGGCCTAATAATCACAGTAGCTGGAAAGAACACGTAGAAAATATTGTAGGGAAGGCGATCCAAAGACTACGTCATTGACAGAACACTTAGAAGATGCAACAGTTCTACTAAAGAAACTGCCTACACTACACATGTGCGTCCTATTTTGAAGTATTGCTGCGTAATGTGGGATGCACACGAGGTGGGACTGACTAACGATTTAGAGAAAGTTCAGAAAAGAGCAGCTCGTTTTGTATTATAGCGATATAGGGTGGAAAGTGTCACGGAAATGATGCATGAGTTGGGGTGGAAATCTAATGGCGACATTTTTTGCGGCGAGATCTATTTGGGAAATTTCTTTCACCAACTTTCTCTTCCGAATGCGATCATATATTGTTAGCACCGACCTTCATAGGGAGACACGATCATCACAATAAAATAAGAGAAATCAGATCGAAAACAGAAACATTTAGGTGTTCCTTTTTCCCGCGAGCTATTAGAGAATGGAAATGTTAAGAAACATCATAAAAGTGGTTCGATGTACTTCATTGTGACTTGCCGAGTATCCATGTAGATGTAGTTAAGTCCCCTAGATTTACAGGATTTGAAGTACTGAACATAGACGTAGAATTCAGAATATTGTTTTAAACCGTAAGATATATCCAGAGGCAGACATAAACCCTGGAACATAACGTTTTGGCTATGAATTGTAGATTAAAACTGAAGAAACTGCAAAAATGTATAAAAGTAAGGAGACAGGAATATGGCTAAATTGAAGGGACCTACCTTTGCCGCGATATTGAAAAACTTCAAATTTTGCGAACTAAGGACCAAACTGCTAGGGTCATCGGTCCCTAGACTTACACACCACTTCAACTATGTTGTACGAAACACACACACACATCGAATATTAATGTAAGTTTAGATTAGATTGTTCAAAAAAAATGTTCAAATGTTTGTAAATCTATCGGACCAAACTGCGTGGTCATCAGTCTGTAGCTTACAAACTACTTAAACTAAGGTAAACTAACCTAAGGACAACACACACCCATGCCCTAGGGAGGACTCGAACCTCCGATGGCGAGCAACCGCGTGCTCCGCAGCGAGGCGCCTTAGATTAGATTAATACTTGTTCCATAGATCATATATACGACATTTCGTAATGATGTGGAACGTGTCTATTTAGTAAGTGGTGCCTATACATGAAATATTTTAGGACTTTTCATTTTTTTAATTTTTAATTTTTTTTAAATTTTTTAAGTTTTATCTAAAAATTCATCTAAAGTGTAGAAAGGGTTGCTATTGAGATATCCCTTTATTTTGTTTTTAAATACCAGTTGGCTGTCTGTAACATTTTTGATGCTACTTGCTAAGTGATCGAAGACTTTTGTGGCAGCATAGTTCGGACACAACTGCGTGGTTATTAATCCGTAGCTTACAAGATACTTAAACTAAGCCAAACTAACCTAAGGACAACACAAACACCCATGCTCGAGGGGGGACTCGAACCCGCGACGGCGAACGGCTGCGCAAAAGGCAGCACAGCGCTCCAGTGCGCACGGCTAATGCGCTTCACACAACGCGACCAACCAGAGTGAGCATGAGGCAACGACTGACAGCACAACAATAACTGCTAGCTCTGAGCTGTGAAACAGGTAGGTACAAACACAAAGGTTAGTTGAAATTCGCCGACCGCGGTGGCCGAGGTGGCTGAGGCGCTCCAGTCACGGTCAGCACGGCCACTACGGTCGGGGGTTCGAATCCCCCCTCGGGCATGGATATTTGTGCCGTCCTAGTTCGTAAGTAGTTCATAAGTAGTTTGTAAGTTTAGGGACTGATGACCCCGTAGTTAAGTCCCATAAGCTTAACAAACATTTGAACATTTGAGTAGAAATTCTTGGATAACACAGGGCATACTGAATTTATTTCGTGAAAAGAGGAAATATAAAAATTCATCAAATGAAGCACGCAAAATGGCATATAGTCGGCTAAAACATTAGGTTGCCAGTAAGTGCAAATTGGCTAAGCAGAAGTGGCTGGGGACAGATGCAAGTCCACAGGGAAAGTACAACTAGGGGAAAGATACCGCTTACAGAAAAGCAACTGTAGGAATGTCAAGCAGTCAGATGGAAAATGAGTGCAAAGAAAATACGGGAGAGCCGAAATGTGGAAGGTATGCATAGGGGGGCTCTCCAAGGGAAAGCCGGCCGCGGTGGCCGAGGGGACTGAGGCGCTTCAGTCACGGTCTGCACGGCCACTACGGTCGGGGGTTCGAATTACACCTCGGGCATGGATATTTGTGCCGTCCTTAGTCTTAGCTAGTTCATAAGTAGTTTGTAAGCTTAGGGACTGATGACCCCGTAGTTAAGTCCCATGAGTTCTACAAACATTTGAACATTTGAATCCAAGGGAAATGAGCTTCACGATAGTTTGCTAGAGAGGTAAGATGTTCAAATTTAAAGATAAAAATAACAGTCTAGTTCGCTGTATTTTCCAAATAACTTATGCTAAGGACAACACAAACACCCCTGCCCGAGGGAGAACTCGAACCTCCGACGGCGAGCCACCCCGCGCTCGAGGCGCCATAGAACGCTAGGCCACTCCTCCGCGGCTAGAAAGGTAAGAGGAAGCAGATGGAGATGAGACGGCACTACGACGAGAATGTGACAGAGCACTGAAAGAACAAGTCGAAATAAGCCCCTGTAGTAGATGATGTTCCATCTGAAGTGCTGCTATCCTTGGGAGAGCTAGCCATGACGAAACTATTCCGTTTGGTGTGCAAGATGTATGTCTTATCATAAAGGCTGTGCCTTGACAATTTAGCTACTTTCCTCTATTAGACGCAGCAATATTACTGTTTGGGAATCCTGTACGGGATAGTTAATGCAGCGGTTTCCCGTTGCCTTTTGCGTCCTTCTGCCGTTGATCATGTTAATAGTTACTCCTGCCTTATGGACAATTTCTCGTCCGTGGGACAAGTGGGTGTCTCTTTCTTACGCGTTCACCCGCCCCCTTACAGACCGTTGGCATTTCGTAAGGTTGGTCTCCTTATAGCGGGAGCCATTTAGTCAAAAGTCACAAGATGTGTGAGGCAGATGAAATATCTTCAGACTTCAGGATGAATTTCCAAAGAAGCACCGAGCGAGGTGGCGCGGTGGTAACACGCTGGACTCGCATTCGGAAGGATGGTGGTTCAAATCCACCTCCGGTCATCCAGATTTAGGTTTTCTGTGATTTTAAAAATGTTCAAATGTTTGTAGAGCTTATGGGACTTAACTACGGGGTCATCAGTCCCTAAGCTTACAAACTACTTATGAACTAGCTAATCCTAAGGACGGCACAAATATCCATGCCCGAGGGGGAATCCGAACCCCCGACCGTAGTGGCCGTGCAGACCGTTACTGGAGCGCCTCAGTCCCCTCGGCCACCGCGGCCGGCTCCAATCACTCCAGGCAAATTCCGGGATGGTTCCTTTGAAAGGGCACGACCGATTTCCTCCCCCATCCTTCCCCAAAAATCCGAGCGTAAGCTCTGTCTCTAATGACCACGCTGTCAACGGGACGTAAAACCCTAAGCCTCCCCCCCTCCAAAGAAGCAAGTGCAAATGAATGTGAAAATGAGAAAAGTATGTTTAATAAGTCAAGATTGCAAAATAGTAACAAGAATTATTTACAGAAGATGGAAAACCTGGTATATTCCGATCTTGGGGAAGGTCTGTTTAGAATTAACAGAAATATGGGAACTTGTGAGGCAATACTCGGATTACGACTTATCATAGAAGATGATAGTTTTTGTAGATTTGGTGGAAGTTCTTAACGTTGTTGATTAGACTATACTCTTCATAACTTTGAATGTAGCAGAGGTAAAATATAGAGAACGGAAAGAAACCATACATAAGTTTGGGGGTCGAAGAGCTGAAAGGGATGCAGTGTTTGTGAAGGGAGTAAGACAGCTGTAGCCTTTCACCGATATTATTCATGTTGCATATTGAACAAGCTGTGAAGGGATAAGGAGAAATTTGTAAGTGGAATTAAATTTGAGAATGAATAAATAAACATTTTGCGGTTTGACGATGATGTATTTCTGTTGGAGATGCAAAGGGCCTGAAAGAACAATTAGAATTGGAATGGGCAGGTGACCTGGAATGAGTGTGTAAGATAAACATTAATAAGAGCAAAATAAGGATAATGGAATGCAATCGAATTACATTAGGTTATTCCGAGAGAACTGAATTAGGAAAAAAGACAATAATGGTAGTAGATAAGTTTTTTACTTGAGCGGTAAAATAACTTCTTATGGCTGGCGTATTGAAGTAAAATGCAGAATGATAATGATAAGAAAAGCATTTCTGAAAAAGATAAATCTGTTAACATCGAATATTAATGTAAATTTAGATCAGATAGTTAAAAAAAAGTTCAAATGTTTGTAAATCTATCGGACCAAACTGCGTGGTCATCAGTCTGTAACTTACAAACTACTTAAACTAAGGTAAACTAACCTAAGGACAATACACACACACACACACACAAACACACACACACACACACACACACACACACACACACACACACACACACACGCACGCATGCCCTAGGGAGGACTCGAACCTCCGACGGCCAGCAACCGCGCGCTCCGCAGCGGGGCGCCTTAGATTAGATTAATACGTGTTCCATAGATCATATATACGACATTTCGTAATGATGTGGAACGTGTCAGTTTAGTAAATGGTGTCTATACATGACAATATTTTAAGGATTTTAGATATTTTATATTTTTTTTACTTTTAAAAATTTTTTCAAAAAATCAAATCAAATGTTTGTAAATCTATCGGACCAAACTGCGTGGTCATCAGTCCGTAGCTTACAAACTACTTAAACCTAGGTAAACTAACCTAAGGACAACACACACACACCCATGCCCCAGGGAGGACTCGAACCTCCACGGCGAGCAACCGCGCGCTCCGCAGCGAGACGCTTTAGACCGCTCGGCTACTCCACCGCGGCAAAAATTTTTTAAAAGTTTTATCTAAAAACTCATCTAAAGTGTAGAAGGAGTTGCCATTCAGATATTCCTTTAATTTCTTTTTAAATACCAGTTGGCTATCTGTCAGACTTTTGATGCTACTTGGTAAGTGACCGAAAACTTTTGTGGCTGCATAGTTCACCCCTTTCTGTGCCAAAGTTAGATTTAACCTTGAATAGTGAAAATCACCCTTTCTCCTACTGTTGTAGCTATGCACACTGCTGTTACTTTTGAATTGGGTCGGATTGTTAACAACAAATTTCATGAGTGAATATATATATGTGTGTGTGTGTGAAGCTACAATGAAGATCCCTAGATCCTTAAATAAATGTCTGCAGGATAATCTTGGTTGGGCTCCATCAATTACTCTGATTACACGCTTTTGTGCAATGAATACTGTTTTACTAAATGTTGAATTGTCCCAGAATATGATCCCATATAAAAGCAGTGAATGGAAACAGGCATAGTAAGATAATTTACTGACCCTGATAGCATAAGTACCTGAACGCAAACGTTTCAGCAGATCTTCAATGTGTTTCTTCCAATTCAATCCTTCATCAATGCAAAGTGTTGGGAAATCTTCCCTGAAGGCCTTTTTCTGCAGAGCAGCCTAGTACAGGAGTGAAACTTCAGATAAGAAGAGGATAGCTTTTGAAATTTGGTGCTCCAGAAACATTCTGAAGATGAGATGGGTAGATCCAGCGGCGTAGCTACTAAACCAAGGGCCCCGGGGCAAAATGGACGTTGGGGCCCTGTCTAAACTAAAACTATACCACAGGCGCCGCCTTTTGAAAATCTTGAGGTATGCTCAGTGGCGTTTCCAGTGGGTGGTTGCCGGCCTGCAGCCCCCCCCCCCCCCCGACAGGTATTTAAAAAACAAAAACAAAAAACTTTATTATATGTTTCCAATTCCACGTACAAAGGTAAAGTAATAATTTTGTTTTATTTTAGTAGAATTTCTTCTTTTTTGCTTCATCTGGTGTTAATTTAGGACCATTTTAATCTCTGAAAGGAGAAAAGTAATTTTTTAACATACAGTAAAGAAATTAACAGCAATTAATTTCAATTTTACGTTTCAGAACTACTGGGCGGCTTTTGCGACCATTTGAACCTGTTTTTCCCGTTGTAGTAAATACAGAAGTCATTTTCAGAATTTTCGTCTTCTGAGACATACACATCAGATAATGATGTGCCTATATTGTGAATACTGTGTTCATTATCGCAAAAACTAACATCGAATGGTCTTCTTTCTTCTGCAGATTTATTTTCTATACAGTATTACGAAAATGGTCCGTAACCACTTCTGCTGTCATACCATGTCTGTCGATACCAATAGGTTCACAACCCATTTTTACATCACACACCAATTCAGTAAACAGGATGAAAAATGTCACGACTTAAGACTAACACGATTCCTTGAATACGATTGACTTCTAATAGAATACATAAACGTTAAATTAGTAGTATACACATTTTCATCGTATCGTACCAAACCCACTTCATTTCTAGTTATTTAATACAACAATTAAAGGTTACCGCGTTCAGTTTACGATATTGAACTTACAAGCAGCATTCCATTAACATTCGGGCTATTAGAAAATGATCACTTCACTCACATGTCAACAAGAATTTCAATGCCTACGAATTCAATTACCTGTTTATCTTAGATAATCTTTTTACTGCGGTGTATTTCAAAAGCCAGCTGCCCATCAATGGAATGAGAGAGTCGAATTTAAAAGAAATATAACGTAAAGAAAAAAAAATACAAAAATTTTCAGTGGGGTATGCCGAGCATACCCACTCAAATTTTGGGGTATGCTTGAGCGACCGAGCATACCCGTATTCAGCGCTTATGAACTATACAGATGCAATACTACTTCATCAGGTCCTTACCGCTTACTGGAAGAGATAATAAGACAAACCTACTCTTAAGTAAATTACTGTGTGTCACGCAGCAGATAATATTTAATCGAACTCTCTAATATAATTATAACTGTGAAAGGTAATTATGATTCCAAGCAGAAACTACTGGGTGGATTTGGATGACATTTTGGAGAGGGATATAGTTGGACCTGGGTAGGACACAGATAAAACAACCGTGGAATAGTTTTCAAAGTTGCTCCATACTAGGTTGTATGTTGAATGAAGTCGCAGGCAGAAGCTAGTAAAATTGAACAATGAAGTTTTACTCAACCACGAAAATATGGCCCCCTGCCGCGAATCAAACCATGAACAGTATTGTCACACACGGTTAGTAATTCAGCAGGTGGCAGAGTGCACGTCTTAGCGAACAAGCAATACCTTTTTATGTCTATATTGTGAAATGGGAATAATTTTTGGATTTCACTTCGTGCGTTTGAAGTTTGTTGGCAGTGTTCAAAAAGTTAAAAGTCGAAAATCCTTCATTCAGCTAAAATATTATTTACAGTGTGCGACGGGGCGGAACATGCTTTTCCCTCTTTCTGGTGGAAAAACGTTTTGTGGTCGTTTAGGGGATGACACTAAATGATTCCCGCTTTGGTGCTGTTCCGTCCACGTGCGCCTTAATACATTTTTCAATTAATAAACAAAGGTACATAACAATTATACATATTTATGGGCGTACAGGGCGAGTTGCGAAAAAATAATGTTCACCACACAGATGTTGTTTTAAATAAGTTTAATTTTTCTATGACACTGCACGTGTTTAAAGTTATAAAAATGTTTTTTTGTGACTCGAGCCCCCACGCAACTTCGCACTTTAGCCCACACACCGGAATCCTTTAACTCCTAAGGCATACGAAAAAACGGCACTTCGGCCACGAAAAAACTATCCCACGTTTTTACAGAAAACGCCGCGACGAGCAACCACGCTCCGCCGTCCTCGGCCGTCCACACGACTCTCCCCTTCCCCCGCGCGACTCGGCTTCCGTTTTTCCAGCCCCGCGGAAAAGCCCCTACGTCACAAACTTCCTGACGCTTATATTTCTCGCGCACGTTCACGCGCGCGCGATTTAAATGTGCCGATGTGTGTGGCTCTATAAAATAGAAGTGCGCGGCATCAGCCTGGGGGCACTGTCATGTCATAAGTGGAACGTCGATTATCCGAAGTGTAATTGTGGGACATGGATGTTCGGAAACCCTATTATTCGTATAATCGAAGTGTATACTTGTATTTGCCAATAAGAAGTACTGTACAGTAAATGTATTTATACAGCAATTGGAGTCGTCGCAACACGGAAGACGCAGCTGTTGCCGTGAGCAGCTTTGATGCTGCAGCTACTTCTGCCTACTGGAGCATGCCGATTGTTGTACTCAGCGACTGTCGGCTTGGCCTGTCAGCAGGCCCCACTAGAAGCAATGTTCCGTCATCCTGTGGCCCAGTGCGGCTACTGTGGGAAGCTTAGTTTTAGGGGAGGGGGAATTGATGGCCGGTAGGGTGGGAAGATAAAAAAATAATAAAAAAAATAAATTAAACAACGCTCTACTTTTTCCGAACTTTGCTCACGGACGCCGATGGGCCCCTTGACCTCGGGGGCCCCGGGGCACTGCCCCGCTTAGCCCTATGATAGCTACGCCACTGGGTAGATCGCGAGGCAGACCCGGCGGTTCATTTCTTTCTAAGAGTGGGTGGTTATCCAAAATCCTCCCCCCCTCTAATTCTTCCACCCCCATCCCCCTGCCTCACTGTCAGTAACCTCTACACATAAATTTGTTCTGTTGGTTTGTATGTAGCCATTAATCTCCGAAAGTTCTGAAATTTTGACACAACGTTGCATTGTAATACAGGCAGGTTTATAGGAACATTTTAATGAATATATTGTATAAAAACTATATGTATACGAGGAGCGTCCAGAAAGTAAGTTCCCTTTCAATTTATCTCCGCTGCAGCGCTGCGATTGCAGTTTCGCACATGCGCTGTAGACGATGTGTATCAAGGAGAAGAACGTGCGCCATTAGGAGATCGCTGTCAGTTACGTACGCTTTGTTGTGCTTGTTTCAAATGTCGGCGTTGATTGAAAATCCCGCCGCCTGTGAAATCAGGTCGGTGATTCGGTTTCTGAATCCGAGGAAAGTGAAACCGAGTGAAATTTATCGGCAAATTTGCGATGTTTACGGACCAAATGCGATGAGTGATTCGATGGTGAGAAGGTGGGTCCGACAGTTCAACGGCGGGCGTAGTGATGTGCACGATGAAGGACGAAGTGGGCGTCCACCTTTGGTTACAGAAGAAGTGGTTCACGCGATTGATGACAAGATCCAGGAAAACCGTAGGTTTACAATTAGTGCTCTCGCTATGGACATCCCCCAAATTTCACGATCACTGATGCATGAAATTGTTACCAAACAACTGAAATTCCGTAAACTTTGCTCACGTTGGGTACCAAAGATTCTCACTGAGCAATACAAAACACAACGGATGTGTAGTGCACTTGAGTTTTTGACCCGTTATGCTGAAAGCGGCGAAGAATTTCTGAGACGGATAGTCACAGGAGATGAAACGTGGGTTTCTTAAGACACCCCTGAGAGTAAGCGGCAATCAATGGAATGGAGGCACACTTCATCCCCACCAAAGGTAAGGCCGAAGCAAATCATGACACCTCGGAAAATGATGTGCACAGTGTTCTGGGACTGGAAGGGCATCCTACTCATTGACTTCTTACCGCGTTGTCAAACAATCAAAGCAGATGCTTACTGCGAGACACTTCAGAAATTGCGCCGTGCAATTCAGAATAAGCACCGGGGACTGCTGTCAAAAGGTGTTGTTTTGTTTCACGACAACGCACGACCACACACTGTAAATGTGACGAAAAATCTCCTACAGGGATTTGGCTGGGACGTGTTTGACCATCCTCCGTACAGCCCTGACCTCGCTCCTAGCGACTTTCATCTGTTCTTACATCTCAAGTCTTTCCTTGGCGGTCATCACTTCACCAATGACGACGAGCTGAAAGAAACTGTTTCCAACTGGTTGAAGACACAGGCGGCAGATTTCTATGAAGAAGGTATACAAAACCTGGTGCCACGCTATGACAAATGCCAGCAAAATTTCGGCAGTTATGTGGAAAAGTAGTTTAAGAGTTATAGAATTTTGTGCAATAAAAATTTCTCCTGTATCTGTGTACAATTTCATTTTATTACCAAACGGAACTTACTCTCTGGACAGCCCTCGTATTACTTTTGCGATTTTTTGTATCAACGTCTGTCAATTATGTTGTGGTCTTCAGTCCGCAGACAGGTTTGATGCAGCTCTCCACGCTACCATGTCAAGTGCAAGTCTCTTCATCTGAGAATACGTTCGGCAACCTACATTATTTTGAATCTGCTTACTATATTCGTCCCTCAGTCACCCTCTACGATTATTACCCGACACGCTTCCTTCTAATGTTAAGTTGACAATTCCTTGATGTCTCAGAATGTGTCCAACCAATCTATCCCTTCTCTTAGTCAGTATATGCCAGAACATCCTTTTCTCCCCGATTCGGTTAAGCACCTCCTCATTAGTTACGCGATCTACCCATCTAATTTTCATCATTTGTCTATAGCACCACATTTCAAAAGCTTCTATCATCTTTTTGTCTGAACTCCTTATCGTCCTCGATTCACACCCATAGAATGCTACACTCCAGACAAATGCTTTCAGAAAAGACTTCCTAACATATAAATTAATATTGGATGTTAACAAGTTTCGCTTCTTTAGAAACGCTTTTCTTGCCATAGCCAATCTGCATTTTATATCTTCTTTACTTCGGCCATAAGACGTTATCTTGCTAGCCAAATAACAAAATTCATCTACTACTATTATTGTCTCATTACCTAATCTAATTCCTTTAGCATCGCCTGATTTTCTGACATTACATTCCATTACCTTCGTTTTACTCTTGTTGATGTTCATCTTATATCTTCCTTTCAAGACACTGTCCATTCCATTCAATTGCTCTTCCAGATATTTTGCGGTCTCTGACAGAATTACTATGTTATCGGCAAACCGCAATGTTTTTATTTCTTCTCTCTGCACTTTAATGCCGTCTCCAAATTTCTCCTTCCATTCCTTCACTGCCTGCTCAATGTACAGATTGAACAACATCGGGGAAAGGCTACAACCCTGTCTTACTCCCTTCCCAACCTCTGAGTCCCTTTCTTACCCTTCGACTCTAATGACCGCTGTCTGGTTTTTGTATAGGTTGAATATAACTCATCGCTCCCTATATTTTACCCCTGATACCTTCAGAATTTTGAAGAGTGTATTCCAGTCGACATTGTCAAAAGCTTTCTCTAAATCGACAAACGCTAAAAACGTAGGTTTCCCTTTCCTTAGCCTATCTTCTAAGATAAATCGTAATGTGAGTATTGCCTCTCGTGTTCCTACATTTCTCCTAAATCCAAACTGATCTTCCTCGAAGTTGGATTCCACAAGTTTTTCCATTCGTCTGTAAATGATTCTTGTTAGTATTTTGCACCCATGACTTATTAAACTGACAGTTCTGTAATTTTCACACTCGCCTGCACTTGCTTTCTTTGGAATTGGAATTACAATATTCTTCTTGAAGTCGGAGGGTATTTCCCCCGTCTCATATATCTTGCATACCAGGTGATACAATTTTTTCACAACTGGCTCTCCTAACGACATTAGCAGTTCAGACGGAATATCATCTACTCCAGGGGCCTTGTTTCGACTCAAGTTTCAAATGTTTCAAATGTTTGTATAGTCTATGGGACTTAACTACGGGGTCATCAGTCCCTAAACTTACAAACTACCTATGAACTACTTACGAACTAGGACGGCACAAATATCCATGCCCGAGGGGGATTCGAACCCCCGACCGTAGTGGCCGTGCAGACCGTGACTGGAGCGCCTTAGTCCCCTCGGCCACCGCGGCCGGCTCGACTCAAGTCCTTCAGCGCTCTGTCAAATTCTTCCCGCAGTATCATATCTCCTATCTCATCTTCCTCCACTTCGTCTTCCATTTCTATAATACTGCTTTCAAGTTTCTTTCCTTTGTATAGACCCTCTATATATTCCTTCCACCGTTCAGCCTTCCCCTCTTTGCTTAGAACGGGTTTTCCGTCTGAGTTCTTGATATTCATACATCTGCTTTTCTTGTCTCCAAATATCTCTCTTATTTTCCTGTAGGCGGTATCTATGTTTCCCCTAGTTATGCATTCTTCTACGGTTCTCCATTTGTCCTCTAGCCACCCCTGCTTAGCCAGTCAGCATTTCCTGTCAATCTCATTTTTCAGACGTTTGTACACCCTTTTTCCTGTTTCACTTGCTGAATTTTTATATTTTCTCCTCTCATCAATTAAGTTCAGTATATCCTGTGTTATCCAGGGTTTTCTATTAGGCCTAGTCCTTCTGCCCATATGGTCCTCTGCAGCCTTAACTACCCTATCTCTCAGAGCTACCCATTCTTCTTCTACTGTATTACTTTCCCCTGTTTCAGCCAATCCTTGCCTAATGCTCCCTCTGAAACTCTCAACCACCTCTGGTTCCTTCAATTTGTCCAGGTTCCATCTCCTAACCTTTCTGCAGTCTCTTAAGTTTTAATCTGCAGTTCATTACCAATAAGTTATGGTCAGAGTCTATATCTGCCCCTGGATATGTCTTACAGTTTAGAACCTGGTTTCTAAATCTATTCCTTACCATTATAAAGTCATCTTCCAGTGTCTCCTGGTCTCTTCCATGTATACAGCCTTCTTTCATGATGATTAAACCAAGTGTTGGTGATCATTAAATTATGCTTTGCGCATAATTCTACCAAAAATGTATGCACATTCACATATTCCAGTAGAACAGTGTGCTTACAATTTCAAAACATTAGGTCAAGAACTGTCGGAGACACAAGATTTTGAGCTTAACACTAAACATAGTTCTAGGCTAGATACAGTTCCAATGGGAGACAGAGGAGGCGGAGGAAATTGATGTAGAGAGGGGGCAAGGGGACGAACAGGTAGAGAAGTGCACCGAACAGTAAGCTACCCGCTATCGAACTTTATGAATAAATTACGTACACGTACTTGACAAACAGTATCGTATTAAATCGACTGCTACGAATTAAGAAAACGTTAATGTTTTATTAGAAAGCTAAAATGTTCTACTACCACGAGTAAAAAAAATAAAAAAGTAAAAAAATCAGATCTTTAAACCGTAGGCTGTCTTCAAAATAGAGCGACACTACAATCTACAAACTTATACAGAATAAAAATTACGCATTTTCGATTTTTTCAAAGCAATGGAAAACATGTAAGAAAAAATAAGCTGTTAAAACGATGCGAGGTGGTCCTATACACAGTGTGAAAATCGGAAGTGATTTCCCCCTTTTTCCCAGTCCGACCCTACCTGGAGTGGCCATCCCCGCACGGCTTAATGGAAGTAATTATTCCTTCAAATCAAGAATGGTTATTTTACCTACGCTCAATTTTTTGAGTGGGTACAGACTTAAGAGACTGCAGAAAGGTAGAAAAGTTAGGAGATGGAACCTGGACAAATTGAAGGAACCAGGGGTGGTTGAGGGTTTCAGAGGGAGCATAAGGCAAGGATTGGCTGAAACGGGTTGTAGCCTTTCCCTAATGTTGTTCAATCTATACACTGAGCAAACAGTGAAGGAATGCCAGGAAGAATATGGAGAGGGAATGAAAGTTCAGGGAGAAGAAATAAAAACTTAGCGGTTTGCCGATGACATGCTAATTTTGTCAGAGACTGCAAAGGATCTGGAAGAGCAATTGAATGGAATGGACAGTGTCTTGAAAGGACGATGAACATTAACAAGAGTAATGGAATGGAATGTCAGAAAATCAGGCGACACTGGAGGAATTAGAATAAGTAACGAGACAATAAAACTAGTAGAAGAGTTTTGTTATTTGGGTAGCAAAATAACTTCTGATGGTCGAAGTATGTTGTTGTTGTGGTCTTCAGTCCGGAGACTGGTTTGATGCAGCTCTCTACAATACCCTATCCTGAGCAAGCCTCTTCATCTCCACATAAGAACGACAACCTACATCTGTCTGAATCTGCTTACTGTATCCACCTCTTGGTCTTCCCCTGCGATTTTTCTCCATACACTTCCCTCCAACGCTAAATTCACAATTCCTTGATGTCTAAGAATGTGTCCTACCAATCTATCCCTTCTTTTAGTCAAAGTATGCCAGAAATTCCTTTTCTCCCCAATTCTGTTCAGTACCTCCTCATTAGTTACACGATCCACCCACCTAATCTTCAGCATTCTTCTGTAGCACCATATTTCAAAAGCCTCAGTCCTCTTCCTGTCCGCACTGTTTATCGTCCATGTCTCACTCCCATACAAGGCAACACTCCATACAAATGCCTTCAGAAAGGACTTCCTTAGGTTTAAATCAATATTCGAGGTTAACAAATTTCTCTTTTTGAAGAACGCTTTTCTACCCATTGCCATTCTGCATTTTATATCCTCTGTACTGCGACCATCATTTTTTATTTTACTGCCCAAGTAACAAAACTCATCTACCTCCTTTATTGCTTCGTTTCCCAATCTAATTCCTCCAGCATCACCTGATTTTCTTACACGGCACTCCATTACCCTAGTTTTGCTCTTGTTAAGGTTCATTTTACATGCACCTTTCAGCACACTGTCCATTCCGTTCAATTGCTCTTCCAGGTCCTTTGTTGTCTCTGACAGAATTACTATGTCGTCGGCAAAACGCACTGTTTTTAATTCTTCCCCCTGAACTTTAATTCCTTCACCAAATTACTCCTTGCTTTCCTTTATAGCTTGCTCAATGTACAAATTGAACAACAATGGAGAAAGACTACAACCCTGTCTTACTCCCTTTCCAACCACTGCATCCCTTTCATGCCCTTCAACTCTGACAACCGCTGTCTCGGTTTTGTACAAGTTGTAAATAACCTTACGTTCCCTATATTTTACTCCTGATTGCTTCAGAACTTGAAAGAGTTTATTCCAATCAACATTGTCAAAAGCCTACTCCAAATCTACAAAAAGCTAGAAATGTAGGTTTGTCTTTCCTTAATCTATCTTCTAGGATAAGCCGTAAAGTGAGTATTGCCTCCCGTGTTCCTACATTTCTCCTGAACCCAAACTGATCTTCCCCGAGGTCGGCTTCTACCAGCTTTTACAGCCTTCTGTATATAATTCGCGTTAATATTTTGCAACCATGACTTATTAAACTGATGGTTCTGTAGTTTTCACAACTGTCTGCACCTGCTTTCTTTGGAATGGGGATTATAACATTTTTCTTAAAGTCTGAGGGTACTTCGCCTGTCTCATACATCTTACACACCAGTGAAACAGGTTTTGTCATGGCTGGTTTTCGCAGAGACTTCAGTAGCTCTGAGGGAATATCATCTACTCCAGGGGCCTTGTTTCCACTTAGGTCTTTCAGGGCTCTGTCAAATACTTCTCTCAGTGCAGTATCTCCTATTTCATCTTCATCTACATCCTCTTCCCTTCCTACAATATTGTCTCGAAGTTCATTTCCTTTGTAGAGCCCCTCTATATACTCTATCCACCTTTCAGCTTTCCCTTCTTTGCTGAGAACTGGTTTTCCATCAGTGTCCTTGATATTCATAGAGCTGTTTTTCTTATCTCCAAATGTTTCTTTTATTTTCCTGTAGGCTGTATCTATTTTTCTCCTATTTATACATTCTTCTACATCCCTGCATTTGCCTTCTAGCCACTCCTGCGTAGCCATTTTGCACTTCCTGTCAATCTCATTTCTTAGTCGTCTGTACTCCATTTTGCCTGTTTCCTTTATTGCATTTTTATATTTTCTCCTTTCATCGATTAAATTTAGTATCTCCTGTGATATCCAAGGATTTTTTGTAGGTCTTTCCTTCCCACCTATTTTGTCCTCTGCTACCTTCATTATTTCATCTCTCAATTTTACTCATTTCTCCTCTACTGTTTTATTTTCCCCTGTTTCTGTCAATTGTTGCCTAAAGCTCCCTCTGAAATTCTTAAGAACCTCAGGTTCCTTCAATTTATCCAGGTCCCATCTCTTTATTTTCCTACCTTTTTGTAGTTTTTTGAGTTTCAGCCTACAGTTCATAACCAACAAGTTATGGTCAGAGTCTATATCTGCCCCTGGGTATGTCTTACACTGTAGAACCTAGTTCCGAAATCTATGTCTTACCATTATAAAATCTATCTGGTATCTTCCGGTGTCTCCTGGTCTCTTCCACATATACAACTTTCTTTTGTGATTCTTGAACCAGGTGTTTGTTATAACTAAATTATGTTCTGTGCAAAATTCTACCAGGCGGCTTCCTCTTTCATTCCTTTTGCCCAGACCATATTGACCTACTATCCTCCCTTCCCTTCCTTGTCCTACTACCGAATTCCAGTCTCCCATAACAATTAAGTTTTCTTCTCCCTTAACTGTCTGAATAATTTCCTTTAGCTCCTCATATATTTCTTCGAATTCCTCGTCATCGGCAGAGGTAGTTGGCATATAAACCTGTACTACTGTTGTCGGTGTTGGCTTCGTATCTATCTTGACAATGATAATGCGATCACTGTGCTGGTCATAGTAGTTTACCCGCATTCCTATTTTCTTATTCATTATCAATCCTACTCCTGTGATACCCCCAACTGATTTTGTATTTATAATCCTGTACTCACCTGACCAGAAATCCTGTTCATCCTGCCACCGAACTTCACTAATCCATACTATATCTAACTTCAACCTATCCATTTCCCTTTTTAAATTTTCTAATTTTCCTACTCGATTAAGGGATCTAACATTCCACGCTCCGACCCGTAGAATGCCAGTATTGTCTTTCCTGATGATCACATCCTCTTGAGTAGTCCCCGCCCGGAGATCCGAATGGGGGACTATTTTACCTCCGGAATATTTTACCCGAAAGGATGCCATCATCATATGTTCATACAGTAGAGCTGCATGTCCTCGGGAAAGGTAACGGCTGTAGTTTCCCCTTGCTTTCAGCCGTTCGCAGTAGCTGTGTGGCAAAGCCACATTAGCTGATGTTACAAGGCCAGCTCAGTCAATCATCCAGACTGTTGCCCCTGTAACTACTGAAAAGGATGCTGCCCCTATTGAGGAACCACACGTTTGTCTGGCCTCTCCACAGATACCCCTCCGTTGTGGTTGCACCTACGGTACGGCTATCTGTATCGTTGAGTCACGCAAGCCACCCCACCTCGGCAATGTCCAAGGTTAGAAGATATAAAATGCAGAATATCTATGGGAAGAAAAGCGTTTCTAAAGAAGCGAAACTTGTTAACATCCAATATTAATTTAAATGTTAGGAAGTCCTTCCTGAAAGCATTTGTCTGGAGAAAAGAAAGTTCTCTCATATACTAAGAGAAGGGATAGATTGGTAGGAGCCGTCCGCGGTGGCCGAGCTGTCTGCGGCGCGCCAGTCACAGTCTGCACGGCCACTATGGTCGGGGGTTCGAATCCCCCCTCGGGCATGGATATTTGTGTCGTCCTTAGTAATAGCTAGTTCGGAAGTAGTTTGTAAGTTTAGGGACTGATGACCCCGTAGTTAAGTCACATAATTTCTACAAACATAAAAAAAAGCCCATACCTTTTCATTGACTAAGTGTTGCAGGAAACAGTGGCGTTCTAGTAGTTCACTGACTCGTTATGTCATACCTGGGATTTGCTGCTACTGTTAGCGTTTCTACCGGAAACGAGAAAGTCGAGATAATAAATGCGGTTCTTTTTTTAAATACGATTGTGTTTTGATAAAAATAATTTTGCCCTATTACTTATACTACCGCCGATTAGAAATCATTTTAAAAATTTGTCGACATCCTTAAGCCTTTACATTGGATTGCTCAGACATCTCCTGGCATGATATAAGCAATGAACCGACATTAGACGCTAAAGTTCGTGAATTATGTCAGAGAATTATTTGAGTGCAATATGACAAACATGCCCCTAAACGCTCTGGAAAGGTAAAGAGAGCTCCCGCTTCGTGGCTCACCACTGATTACGGTAGTTAATGAATACGTGCGATGCTGCACATAGAGCCTTTAAGCGAAACTCAATTCCTGGGCTGTATGAGGCTTACAGGAAACTTCGAAACAGAGCCAAGCAAAGTGTGAGGAATGCCAAAATCTGACATGCGTCATATCGAATCCTGCTACAATGTGGAAAAAGCTGCGCTGTTTTGGCAGAGGGAAGCGAAAACCTGACGCTGTTCTTCAAACCTCTGCAGACGAATTAATCGATTTCTTCTCAACAGCTGAAAACTGTCAAGTAGCGAAGAGTTTCAGCCCCAGGATATCACTCTCTCAACAGACAAGTTCCTCCTAAAACACGTCTATACAGACACAGTACGCAAGGCAATTATGAGAATCTCTTCTGATGCAGTAGGAAATGGCGGAGTGAGCATTGGCACGATTAAAAACATTGTTGACACTACTGTTTCAGTTTTCACAGACATCTTCAATCTCTCTCTTGTCAGTAGTACATATGTCACTGAGTGGAAGCAGAGTTTAAATCAACCTATACCCAAGACTGATAACCCAAAGTCGCCAGGTGACTACAGGCCGATCAGCATATTACCTGCAATGTCTAAAGCCTTAGAATATATTGCTCATGAACCGCTGACGGATTACCTCAAAACTTATAATAATCATGACAAATATCAATCAGGCTTCCGAACGCACCACAGTACAGCAACTGCGTTAATCAAAGTAATCGACGACATAAAACATGCTATGGACAGACGTGAAGCTACCATCTTAACACTACTTGACTTTAGTAAGATTTTTGACACGGTTGACTTTGATATACTACTTATTAAAATAAAACAGCTGAATTTCTCAAACAGTGCAATACAATGGTTCGACAGCTACCTCAAAAACAGAAGTCAAAAGGTCATTTGTCGGTCGGAGAAGTCACCATGGAAAAACGTGTGGTCTGGAGTTCCCCAAGGCTTCGTCCTTGGTCCATTACTCTTTTCACTGTGTATCAATGATATTTCTTTAGTGATTCGCTCCTACAACTACCATCTATATGCCGACGATATCCAACTGTATATAAGAGCCAGCCCTAAGAACATCGATGATGCAGATATTTGCTCTGTTTCACGATGGGCACGAAACCTGGGTCTTAAGTTAAACCACAACAAATCCCAGGTCATCGTCATATAGCATCCAAAGGTAATCGGCCGGTATTTTCATCAAACAGTCCCTGAAATACACCTCAATGATTCCCAATTACCATATCAAAAAACAGTGAAAGAGCTTGGAATAATCTTGGATGAACACCTAAACTGGGAAGAAGAAACAGTTGTCGCTCACAGGAAATCGCTCTCATCCCTATATGCAATCCAAAAATTTAGAAAAATATTTTCAACCGAAATTCAACAAAAATTAGTCCAAACACTTGTCTTGCCAAAACTTTACTATTGTGATGTAGTTCAACACGGCACAAATAGTGAAAATTCGAGGCGCTTCGAGCTACTGATAAATACGCGTTAGATACGTGTGTAATATATGGTTGTACGATCATGTCAGTCCATATACGCCCACATTAGTGGTGCGATTTTCAAACGTTGCGCTGAATTCATCGTTTTCTTAGCCACCAATGCCCCCAATACTTATCTTCTCACATTAAACAGCTATCATCATTCCACAACCGCAATACCAGATCGGACACGTCTAGCATCTTGGCTGTACCTTCTCCGTGTCATACTCCGTCTCAGCCTTACGACTATGGAACACACTGCCTCGTGATCTACTTCTTATCCTAAACCACTCGATATTCAAGAGGAAACTCAAAATTTACATATTAACGACGACATAGCCTAAACTGTTTTCCTCCTCTCAGTTCTTTCTCTCTCCTCTCCATCATAGCTTTGAATCTTACCATTCTATTTTTCTTCCTCTAACCAATCTACCTCTTCTATATCTCTTTCACCTCATTCTATCGTTTTATGTCTCTGATGTGAATAACTCACAATCTGTAAGAACATAACGAGGCAATTCCTAAATGGTAAATAGGGTTGATATTCATAATATAAAACATGCTTACTGTCCTAAGCAAAGTCATTATTATTGTTATTGTCATTATTATTATTATCGAATCTTATAAATTATCTATGTATTATTGTTACAATTACATGTTAGTAATAGTCTCTATTTTTTTACTGTAATACTTGTATTATACATTGTCTGTCTTTAATGTTCACTTTGAGTAAGGCCCTAATTTTGCCAGGTAAAATAAATAGATCAATAAATAAATAAAATAATTATATCGACTGCAGGTGTCATTGCAGCACAAAGCAGAGAATATAAGTATGACCATACCTACGAATGGAGGTGAATGTCAATGAAAAAGGAAACTAATTTCACAACAAAAAAAGAGCAAAGGAAAATGATATTCATTTTTAAATAATTTTTAATTAAATCTGAAACTGGGTGATAACATTTATCAGAATTAAATGCTGTGTTATTGGTTGTCAATTAAAAATTGCTCTGAAGAGCTATTTTTTACGGTTATCTGCCGCGGTGGACCGGCCGAGCGCTCTAAGGCGCCTTGCTGCGGAGCACGCTGTTGCTAACCGTCAGCGGTTCGAGTACTCCCTCGGGCATGTGTGTGTGTGTGTTGTCCTTAGGTTATTTTAAGTAGTTTGTAAGCCTAGAGACTGACAACCATAGAGGGTGATTCCCATATATTTACAAACATTTGAATACGGTTAGCTATCATAAAATTTCCTTTTGGACAGCTTGCACCACAGCTTGAGCCTCGGGGGTCTAGTTCCTAATTACGACGAAATCCCTCGCGGCTATGTTGGAAACAGGCGGCGCAAACGGTGCTGTTGACAGCGTCTCCTGACCTTTGGCGTCAAACCTGCGGTTAAACTTCATTTCAATGCCAGTCTGCCTTATGCTATCCTTCACATCGATATTAATCCCCGTTATTAATGAATTCCTCGCCGTTGGATTGGAAGGAAATGGCCATCGTTAAATAAATATAAAAATATTAAAGCAGCGATTTGGAATTAATACAAGTTATATTAACTCGTTTCCGTTGTCGCACGAATACAAACTAAGCTTCAGAGACTTCGTGATACTGAAAAGTCTGTTCTCACCTTTTATGTCATGTTTGACTGATACGTTTTATCTAAGATGACCACAGTAATTCTTACACTTTTAGTTATACTGACTCCTGTTTATCTCAGTTGGGTGTATTTTATTTCATGCATTTTACCATTCTGTTTTAACACTTTTTATCCATGAAGATGGTCTATGACCGAAACTGGTAGATGTATAAGATTTTTAATAAATAGCTGATGGTTTTTAAAAAAATGCATTTTATGAAATATATTACGGCTGTTGACACTCGTCTCATCAAAGCGTTCGGAGATGTCACGTGACATTCCTCGCCCAGAAGTCTCTCTGGCCATCTTGCGTTGCGTATTTGATGATTTTCTTATTGTAACTAACACGTTGTCATTTCAGAGGAATGGCGCACAGAAGAATTAACCAAAACACTTTGTTCTTAGTTCGATAAATGATAATCTAGAGTCTAAAAATGCCGTATTAGCATCAGTTAACAACGGCCATCAATAGTACGAGATTTAAGATCGTAATTTTCTGATAGTTAGCTGTAGCATAGTGGGCAATGATGCTGAAGGTCAGTGGTTCGGAACCCGCCACTACCAAAATTTTGATTTCCTAAAAGAGTTTCAGACACTCTTATTAATTAAATAGAGCTATGTTCTTCAATGTTTAGAGTTGTGCATATGTAAGAATGCTCCATCTAAAATGCGTGTTTGTTCTGTTTCGTGAACATGCCGTTAAATACGTAACAACGAATTGAACAATGGTCTTCTGAAGCATATGCACATAAACTGGGAGGATACCGTAATAATGAACATTCTGCACACAGTGCTGATACACGTAGTTTCGTATATAAAGGAAGTCCCAGATTTCTGTGGCAAGTGTAGTTCCTTAATCAGACTGAATGGAAGTGTATACATTGCAACAAATTACCTTTTTGTTTTTTTTCTAAGCGTTTATTTACTATTTCTGGAATATATTGAAAGGAATTAATTAGAATCAATGCATCTACTAAAATGTTTGTCTTTGACATTGTTGCTATGGGCGCTTTTAACGTAGATGATATTACCTTTCCTGTAGTTCAGATATGACTCGTTCATGTTACACTGTTCTGCGCTAAAATAAAGAGCGAATATTCTATTTTAAAGAGTGATTACGCTTTCTTTTACGGGTAAAATCACAAGCGGAATAAGTGTGGTAATACTGAATTCCACATAACTCCAGTGCTCAATATATATACACAATGTTAGTACTATCAATACGTCATTTACAACAGTCACTGTTACAGTTTATGTACATGTGTTAAAGAAGTATATGTTTACAATTCGTTGCTATGTATTTCATGGCATGTTCTCGAAATAGAACAAATGCGCTTTTCAGAGAAAGTGCTGTTACCTTTGAACAACTCAGAATCTTGCAGAATACAGTTGCGTTCAGTTAACAAGAGTGTGCGAAAACCTTTTAGGAAGCAAGAGGAAAAATAAAGCGTGACAAAAAAAAAATTGACAGTGGTGTTTTTTTTCTACAATGAAATCGATGCTTTGCGGTCGTTTGTTCATATTTGTGCTGGGTTGTCCGTTGAGAATTTTACTCAGATTTTTATTGGCGTTGAACCAACACCGTCTGAAGAGTCGTGTGCACTGCCGTGCCACGTCACGCAGAGTAGGTCGCG
The DNA here is from genome assembly GCA_026315105.1 of Locusta migratoria. Lineage (NCBI taxonomy): Eukaryota > Metazoa > Arthropoda > Insecta > Orthoptera > Acrididae > Locusta > Locusta migratoria. Next base: position 49,732,511 of record CM048755.1, on the reverse strand, counting down.
ATCGCGTAGCTGACTGGCTGGCTGATGGGGGACAGCCCACCGCCTCACAGCGGCCAGCCAGTCAGCTACGCGATCGCGACCTACTCTGTGTGATGTGACCTGGCACGGCAGTGCACAGGCCTTCTCTTCAGATGGTGTCAGTTGAACCGTCTTTCGTTTTCTCTCTTTCGATTAGTTCGTCGGTTTGAACGGATACTTTGTGGACGTTAGTTTGTTTTTTCCTATTTTGATCGTTTCGGATATATCAGTTTTCTCGTTACAGACCGAGCGCGCTGAGTAACCGCGCCCTAGCAAGTTCCGAACTTTCGTGTAATATGTTCGTATATCACAAACTAATTCCTCGCCTATTACGCTATGGCGAACAGCTGCGAGAGTAATCCGTAATTCTCGAACTATCGATGGCAGGTGTTAACTAACTAACCAACATTATAATTACGTAGGCTTCCGCGGCCAGAGTTAGATGACATAAAAGTTTTGTACCAGGTCATGATGTAAGGCTATTACTTAAATAACCGAAGTTTCGGCTAACGTTACAGTGGCCTTCATCTGGGTATACTGCAGTGAGCTGGTTGTTACTACACTTTATATTACTTTCATTTAGACATTACGTCATAATTTTTAAAAATAAGCGATGTTATTGGTGAATTTTTGGCGGAAGAATGGAACTTTATTTTGACATAATGCTGAGGTGGAAGGGGTGGGGGTTAGCCGTTGCTTCTTGCATAGCGAGACATGATTGGTGTTCATCGGCGAATGGGGTGAGGGCTTCCGTTTCTCTCCTGCTGGCCGTGGGCCGCGCGGCGGCAGTTGCTTACTAGTGACGCTCGCGTGTTGTGATGTCAGTGCGGCCTATTTCGCTGTGATGGCTGGTAGCCAAGAGGGGGCATGTCTCGCTATGCAAGAAGCAACGGCTAACCCCCACCCCTTCCACCTCAGCATCCTATCAAAATAAAGTTCCATTCTTCCGCCAAAAATTCACCAATCACATCGCTTATTTTTAAAAATTATGACGTAATGTCTAAATGAAAGTAATATAAAGTGTAGTAACAACCAGCTCACTTCAGTATACCCAGATGAAGGCCACTGTAACGTTGGCCGAAACGTCGGTTATTTAAGTAATAGCCTTACATCATGACGCGGTACAATACCCAGAAAACTTTTATGTCATCTAACCAACATTAGATTATAATTCATTGTCTTAAGAACGACGTGTTTTTGATAATTTTCAGTGCGCCATTGCTTTGAAATGACGATTGAGTTATAATAACAAAATCATCAAGTAGAGAAAGAAATATGGCGTACGAAAAAGAGATTTTGGGGCGAGGGATGTCACGTGACTGATTTACGAACGCCAAATGTAGAATGTTTCATCCAGGCTATAGTCACTCGTCCGAACGCCAAATGTACGCTACGTTCGTTCCAGCCTATAGTCATTCGTAACCAGTACAGGCAAAGAAAATAAACCTTGAACTACCAAGGCAAGACAGGTGATAATATTTTAACGGAAAAATGTAATGAAAATGTGGGAGAGATATTAAAATGATTGTTCAAAGAGGTAAAGGTTCAAAAAAGAGTATGTTTGTCAAAGCTAAACTCAACCATTATATAATTTTGTCTGTTTGTTAAAATATGGTCAGAAAGAATATTACGTATGTGGTGCAAAGATATTACCACAATAGCAGAGTCGCAATCTCATCACCATAATTTTTTATTATTCAGATTATTATTTTGGTCCAAAATGTTTGCAAAAACTTATAAAACTACAAATCTAAAGCGGGCCGTAATCCACGTCAGTGCGATTTTTTTTTTTTTTTTTTTTTTTTTTTTTTACGCGCTTCACTTCAGCACTCATGAGGACGTACGCATGTTACGGCGTACTTTGTATGCAGCCACGTTATATTACATTCTGGAGATGGCCAGCACCCGAAACGCGTCACTGTAAAAGGTTTTGGACTAATGACCCGTTTATTTCAAGCAACTGTTTATTTGAAGCTACCCATTATGAGTGTTATTATAACTGTTCTCAGTTTTACATCTTAGACGTGTCCTCCTGCGCGACTTAAATTTCTTGCATTGACGCCTTTGCCGTCTCTTCCACTGCGAAGGATTCAGCAGAAGCTATACATTTAAGGTTGCCAACTTCCGTTCTACAAATGTTTATGAACTGTAATGTTAATATTTGTATGCGTGTTGTACGGTGTTTGCTTCTGACACGAGAAATAAGAAAATAAGTATTCAGTTTAGTTTTTCTGCTCTCTTTCTAATTCTGATACTAAATCTTAGGATCATACTCTGTATCACAAGGAAGTTCGATTTTTGTTACTATTTCGTGTTACTGTTCAATAAAAATGAATTAACAGAGGATACAGAATACATGAATACATGAAATGAGGTGCTGAAACTACCATCGAAGAGTAGATGGACGGAGATTAAAATGGAATGCACAAGGCCTGTTTACGGAAAAAAATGTAACAGTTGTTTACGACAAATTATTATCTGTATCAAAGTACTTAGATATGATGCACTATTGGCATTAGAATTTTGTCGTTAAGGATTTGGGACTACTTTCGTCATTTTACTTATAATAGAGTAAGGTATAGTGACAATATAAATTATTATTGTTATTATCTTAGATACTTACACTTTAGCGTCAGATTAATTTCCGCTTCTCAGTTTGGATTTCAGTAAAGTATTAAAAATTTATATGACAATATACATGGAAATTCCAGCTACATAAAACAATACATACAGTTCAGTAACTGTCATATTGAACAGCATTTATGAAGTTTAGCCCATCAATATACGAAACGTAAATATCTCAAAAACGGACGATGTAAGGATTTCAACAGCACAAGCCATCATAAAAAAAATGTTAGAATATTCGACTGTTAAATTACTTATAATCGTCGAAACAGACGAAGCATTTTGTAAGAATATTGGGGAATGCGGATGGAGAGGTATTAAGTGCACTAGCATTGTGGCGATTTCCTTTCCAGCTATGAAAATTTGGATTAATGTTTATATGACTGTCGGTGAAAACTTAAAGAACCCTTAAAATACAAAGCAGTATTCAACTGACAACTATTAATACAACTTTAATTCTACTCAGAAAATTTTTAAAATCTAAGGGAACGCCAAAATGTATTTGTTTCTTTCTGAATTCAGGCAAGTGGTTAAATGACAAATTGTACTGTCACAGCAATGTCCTAGAGTACAATGAGGAACTACTGTCTGAATTATTCCCTCCAGTTCTCACGCCGCGGCCGAGTGGCCGAGAGTATTGAGGCGCTATGCTACGATGTGCGAGGACGTTCCCTGTCGGGAGTTCGAATCCCGGATGTTTGTGCTGTCTTTAGTATAGATAATTCACAAGTAGTTTGTAAGTTTAGGGACTGATGAACTCGCAGTTAAGTCCCATAAGCTTTACAAACATTTGAACGTTTAGTTCTCACATGTTTAAATCGTTTAGCAACCTACTGTCTAAAAGAAAATATTGTCTCAAGCGTTGTAACAGTAACATGACTTGTAATTTCATAACAGCGGGTTACTGATCGATCCAAAGGAGAAGACGGAGGTAGCTGAAATATGCAACAGGGTTCGATTGATTCGTATCCACTTCGTCTTGACCGGAATTCGTAGCATTCCGTGTATTCACCGAACTGTGCCAGTTCTCCGATATTCTTATCGTTTCAAAAAAGCGACACCGCCATACCGGTTTGTATGAAAGGTACCGCGTTTACAATGCACAGAAACTTGCAGTATACTCAACAAGACACTGAATCCCAGTTTTACGATTATGCATGGAGGCAGTTAGAGTGCATCAGAACAGTTAACGAGTTGCAAAACAAGTTTGATTCACATTTGTATTCGCAAGGAACTATTTACAACTCAAATAAAGAGACTCATAAAAAAAGGACTGAACACTTTGAAAGACTAGAGATAGGAAGTTCATAGTAATATGACAAGTTCATTGGTGTTATGAAGAAGTGATTCGCATTTCAGTTGAATCGGTTCAGTCTGTGTCCTGCAGCCTGGTGGTCACAAGTCGCGTTAATTTGTTCCATGCGAGAAGGCATCGACTCATATAGGGCACGAATAGCGTCCTGTGGTATGGCTAACCATGCTGCTTCCAAACTTCGTATGTGGTGGTTGACATTGGGTCAACTCGCTGCACCCATCGTTGCAGCACATCCCACACATTTTCTATTGGCGACTAGCGTGGTGAATTTCCATTTGAAAGGGCAAGGTCAATTTTCTTCCCCATCCTTGAAACAATACCAACTTGTTCTTAGTCTCAAACTACATCGATGAGGGGCATTAAAAACTAACCTTCCTTTCTTTCTTCCTTCCTTCCAAGCGGGAAGGAGAGAGGGATGAGAAACGTCGGTTTCAGGAATCAACTGGAGGAAATCATACTTTTACCATATTTTTGAGGCTCTGGTACTTTCATCATATATATAATTTGGTTTGTGTTTACAAGGGACACATTTTAAGGTTTCTGACGCCCACTTTCTAACAGTATGTAGCCTCCACAAAAAGCGACTTCAGTAGTGAGGGAGCTAAATGTGTAGTGGCTATGTTTGTAGATGCTCAAATCTCCCCCTTACCGTCATGTTACACGCAATTTCTAGTACAATGTGTGTCGATCAAATTAGTCACTGCATATTTCTTTTATTAGCCCGCTACTCAACTAGTAGACCCAGAGGCTTTCACCAACGTGGTTGGACAGCTCTTCCGACCATTCCTCAGTCTCGAGGACAACTGGGAAGGCAGCATGTTCCCTAGTAGAGTTACGAGTGCCGCTTTACCGTTAGAAGCAAGTGGACGTTTTCTACCGAAAAATGCAAAGAATATCCCACATTGAGGTCCAAATTCCAAAGTAATATAATAAAGACTTAAGAGAGATTAAGCAATCATTCCTTAACACTACAAGCAGCTCCACTAACTGTAAAATTACATGACAGACCATTAAGAGGATTTCAGCGTGAAGTGGAATGATTATTTTTATAACGCTGCGTCCTTCATATCAGTACTCGCCAATAAGACTTGGGCAATACATAACTCAGGGTAGTAAAAGTTAATGGCTCGTTGTCTCTGTTCATAGGAGTGAGTTATGTATGTCAGCTTCTATGCCCTAAACAGCTACCCAATCTATTCAAACAAGATCAATAATTAATTTGCAGTTTAGCCAGCCTATCAATCTGCACAATCTGCATATGATGACGTGAAAATATATTTAACAAACATAAATTAAATCTCTGAATGACCAACAAAATGGATTCTAAGATAAAGAAGTGATTCACTCACGAAGTAATTCTTTATAAATGGAGTTTATTACACTTATTAGACATGAAACGCGGAGGTGGTCCTACTTTATACATCGGTAAATAATTAAATATTTCCCCAACTTTTGTTCATGAGAGGCACAATAAGTAGAGGAAAAGGTGGTATTATGGGCTACCACTTTATTTCTGAACCATAAATTCCAAAATTGTTAGTGAAATTTGCTGAAAACCTCAAAAAATAATCTTTATGATGTTATAAAAAAGCCAAACACATATCTTTTAGTTTAAATCATTATGCAACTTTAATATGGAAACATGTTTACAAAATTGACAAATGTAAATGTGGTGGTAATATGGGCTACTTTATAAACACACAAAAAAGTCAATATTATTTCCTGTAGATTTTTAGAGTAATTGGAAAATAGCAAACCCTTCATACTGGGACATGTTCATCATAAGTTGTTCATTTAGGGTTGGCAGTAATCACAAATATAACGTTCCGTTTCACAGCCAGCACACTCGTTGTGCGCCCACATCTCGCACATTAGGCACTGGATCCATAGCTCTCCTTCATTGTCTTGGGAATGTAACTCCTCACAAAAAAGGCAGGTAGCATCATCATCTCCAGGCTTTTCAACACCAACACTGGGCTCTAGAACTGACTGCCCAGAATCTATTGATCCCTCCTCTGAACTCTCGGATGATGATTGTAGGTCGATGGTCAATTTTCGCTTCACTGATGGAGTTTTGCTTTTTATTCCTCGTTTCTTTCTTTTGTCAACACCTGGCTCACATCTCACATTCTTCGTATTCCCTGTTATATCGTAACTTTCGATCTTCCTTTTTTGTCCACTTCTTTTTCCCCCTTTATTTTTATTTGCCTTTTTTATCAGCTTCCTTTTCTTCGTGCTTTGCTGTAATTACAGCTGCCTTTTCTGGTTTAGGTCCTTTGTTTGTTGTCTTTTTCTTATTTTTTGGAACAGGCAAAATGTCCTTTGGTGAAGTCTTAATGTTTCCTATTGGAACGTGGGACGCACTGCTTGGGCCAGCTTCTGCTAGGTCTTTGGCACATGGTGTGGACCAGTAGAGGACTGGGGCAAGCTCAAAATGTTGAAATGTTTGTTAAGCTTAAGGGACTTAACTACGGGGTCATCAGTCCCTAAACTTACAAACTACTTATGAACTACCTACAACTAAGGACGGCACAAATATCCATGCCCGAGGGGGGATTCGAACCCCCGACCGTAGTGGCCGTGCAGACCGTGACTGAAGCGCCTCAGTCTCCTCGGCCACCGCTGCCGGCTGGGGCAAGCCTTCTGTGTTATCAGGCTGAAACAGAAAACCACACAGTATTTGCAAGGGTTCTAATATGGGCTACTGTAGTGGCTAGCCCATATAACCACCACAGCTATCGTCCATATTACCACCCTAGCCCTCTTGGAAAGCAAAACGTCGCTATCCGTTATAAACAAACTTTAATAAACCAACTTCATGAGCATTAGAGAGCTAAATATTGATATATGTATTTAAGAAGTTAACAGCTAACTACGCGTTGGCAGTACGTCTAATATGACTGTAATTTCTTACCTTTCAAAGTTTTGAAATGAGAAAAATCACGAAACAGCTCACCACTAACATTCAACGTAACTGACTGCGGCAGCGTATTCTGTGGCGTTTGTACGAACTAGCTACTACTATTTACTGAGGTTGCCGCTAGAATGTGCGGGCTTATTAGTCAGATATTAAGCTAGCCCATATTGCAACCACTAGCCCATAATACCACCTTCGCCTCTATCACACGCATTCGAAAGTAAAAGTTCCAAATTATCACTCGTAAGTTAGAGTAGTCCATCGAACTTTGCAGTTCCAAGTTAATCCACGATAAAAGTATTTGTTATAAAACGCAGTTTGTTATCACACGAGTACACGATTGCTGAATTATCACAGTTCTACAGCCCTACTACCGTGCATAGTTTATCACTTTGCAAGCAGAGACTAAGTTCTGTAGTCACAGTCCCGTAAATTTTCTAAGTCCACACATGCCTATCTCTTCAAATCACAAGTTCGTAACGCGGCTTCAGATCGCCCAGCGTCACAACCTTTCACCACCACGTCCAAGTTACGAGTCCCTTCCCAAGCGTTCGAAAAGCGTGTTCTCCTTGCTCCCAAAATTGTATCCTTCCGTGCATCCTAATGCCTCATCTTTAAAATATAATTTCCCTTCCAAAATATTATACATTTGAATATCGCAGAATTAAAAGCTTTGACCACCTCCCTAAAAATGTTGTTTACATTTCAGAAACAAATATATATTTAACAATATTAAAAACGGTTGAGACTGAAGCTCTTTGCTCAGGTGGCGTCTCACTGTTCAAATATACTGCCACCGTAGAAAAATAGTTACACAATTAATATTTAACTTATCATGGCTTTTTATGTAAATATAATTGTTTACATATAAGTTATCTGCTGCATATTTATTATTTTTAGTCGGCCATGAAATATTTAAGTGGCAGTTTACAACATAAAACGAATGTTACTAAGAATAATATCAAATATAATGAAATACATATACATGGTGGTCCGAAAATGTATGAAATGCTTGTCAGGACGTTCTAGGGCAGGTTGTACTGAGACATAAATGCTGAGAAAAAAATTTGATACGTCGCGTCGTTTCCGAGTTATTTAGCTTAGAAGTTAGCCAATCACGTCGTTTGGCGCGCAGATTCGAACAGCTCACAAGAGGCAGCGTTGCCAAACGTATTCTCCATGTTGTAGTCATATGGGTATAATCTTGTATATGAAAAGCCATTGTAACGTGAGACACTGTGGTCTGGGGGTAGAGAGCTGGACATGTGAAACAGAAGGTTCTAAGTTCGATCCCCACCAGTGTAATCGTTTTGTTTTTATCCAAATGGGGAAACACATCTGTATTTTTTGTCTAATCATTTATGTATGGTTGAGTGGTTAGAAGCCAAATGCAAATCTGTAGAAGAATGTATAAGAAGGGGAAAAGTAGATACCGCCTACAGGAAAATAAAAGAGATATTTGGGGACAAGAAAAGAAACTCTACGAATATCAAGAACTCAGATGGGAAGCCGGTTCTCAGCAAAGAAGGGAAAGCTGAAAGGTGGAAAGAGTACATAGAGCAGCTCTACAAAGGAAATGAACTTACAGACAATGTGGTAGGAAGGGAAGAGGACGTAGATCAAGATGAAATAGGAGATGCTATACTGAGAGATGAATTTGACAGAGCCTTGAAAGACCTAGGTCGGAACAAGGCCCCAGGAGTAGATGACATACCCTCAGAGCTACTAAAGTCTCTGGGAGAGCCAGCCATGACAAGACTATTTGAACTGGTGTGTAGGATTTATGAGATAGGCGAAATACCCTCAGACTTTAAGAAAAATTTAATAATCCCCATTCCAAAGAAATCAGGCGCAGACAGGTGTGAAAATTACAGAACCATCAGTTTGATAAGTCATGGTTGCAAAATTTTAACACGAATTATCTACAGGAGAATGGAAAAGCTGGTAGAAGCTGACATCGGGGTAGATCAGTTTGGATTCAGGAGGAACATAGGAACCCGGGAGGCAATACTCACTTTACGTCTTATCTTAGAAGATAGATTAAGGAAAGGCAAACCTACATTTTTAGCTTTTGTAGATTTGGAGAAAGCATTTGACAATGTTGACTGGAATACACTCTTTCAAATTCGGAAGTCAACAGGGGTAAAATATAGGGAAAGGAGAGTTATTTATAACTTGTACAAAAGCCAGACCGCAGTTATTAGACTCGAAGGGCATGAAAGGGAAGCTTCAGTTGGGAAGAGAGTAAGACAGGGTTGTAGCCTTTCTCCGATGTTATTCAATTTGTACATCGAGCAGGCGGTGAAGGTAAGCAAGGAAAAATTTGGAATAGGGATTAAAGTACAGGGGGAAGAAATAAAAACATTGCGTTTTGCTGATGACATTGACGATAAGCAGTGCGGACAGGAAGAGAATAGAGGCTTTTGAAATGTGGTGTTACAGAAGAATGCTGAAGATTAGGTGGGTAGATCGCATAACCAATGAAGAAGTACTGAACAGAATTGGTGAGAAAAGGAATTTTTGGCATACCCTGGCTAAAAGAAGCAATCGCTTGGTAGGACACATTCTTAGACATCGGGGAATCGTATATTTAGCATTGGAGGGAAGTGTGTGGGGGAAAAATCGCAGAGGGAGACCAAGAGACGCGTATAGTAAGCAGATTCAAGTGGATGTGGGTTGCCGTTCTTATGAGGAGATGAAAAGGCTTGCTCAGGATAGAGTAGGGTGGAGAGCTGCATCAAATCAGTCTCCGGACTGAAGACCATAACATTCATGTAAGTAACGGAACTGTAGATCTTGTTTTTCATAAACACATTGGCGTTGGCCCCAAGTATGCACATTTATTCCGAAAGCTACAGTATCCATAACATTCAATAATTGCTCATAAATGCATCCGACAAAGGTCCTACAATATGTACCTGTTTGGATATAAATATGGAAAAACAATAAACCTCATACACAGTCAATGGTTATACATGTAACAAATGCAGGGAAAGTAATGTATAACATAAAACAATAAACTGTTATTTAGGCAGATGTTTAACGTAAGAACGTTATTTTCAGGAGCGAAACGGAACACTAAATCCACAGTAGCTGCTCAAAGTGTCCCCTTCCAGCCTGACGGCACGCATTGCAACGCTGCGTCATTGACTCCGCAAGCTTTCCGAAATCAAAGGCTAAAATTAACCTCGCAAGAAGCTCTTCAGTTGTGTGTACTGGGGTCGCGTAGACGATTTGCTTCACATGGCCCCACAAATAATAGTCTAACGGTGTCAAATCTGGTGAACGAACTGGCCAGAGGAATGGACCGCCTCGGACAATCCACCTTTGCGGGTACAACACATCTAAATGATTACGTACAGCAAAAGCAAAGTGAGGCGGTGCGCCATCGTGTTGGAACCACATTCCCTGACGGACCATCAGATCAAAAATGTTCAAATGTTTGTAGAACTTATGGGACTTAACTACGGGGTCATCAGTCCCTAAGCTTACAAACTGCTTATGAACTAAGACTAAGGACGGCACAAATATCCATGCCCGAGGGGGGATTCGAACCACCGACCGTAGTGGCCGTGCAGACCGTGACTGAAGCGCCTCAGTCTCCTCGGCCACCGCGGCCGGCGGACCATCAGAGGAACGTCTTCTAAGTATAGAGGAAGGACTTTTCATGGAATGTTAAATACGTCGTTCCATTTAAATGGGGAGGGAGTAGGACGGGACCTAACAAAAAGTCGCCGACGATACCTGCCCAAATGTTGACGCTAAACCTATGCTGATAGGATCTAACGTAAGTGCCATGCGGATTTGCGTCCATCCAAATATGGCTGTTTCGGGAATTAAATGGTCCTTCTCTGGTGAAACATGCATCGTCTGTCCACAACACCATCTTTGCGAAATATGGATTTTCGTTACATTTATTTAAATACCACACGGAATATTGGTAACGAGAGGGGTAGTCGTCTTCAACCAAATCGTGCACCTTCTGTAGGAGATACGGGAATAGGTTTTCGTCGCGTAAGACGTCCAATACTAAACCGTGCGAAACCTGTAACGACAAACAAAAGGATACATTTTGCAATGTGTAGTTTGCAGGCATTCTTTAAGAATGTAGTAATAACGTGACTAACTCCCAAAGCAGTACCAATGGCCCTCGAGCTGGTACTAGGTGTTGCAGCAACCATTTCGAGAACGTTTTCTTCGAACTGAACGTTCCGTATGTAACGTTCTCGTCCAGCGTCAACATTGGGTACAGCAAAACTTCCAGACTCCCTTAACCGTCTATCAACAGCTAAAAAGGTATTTACACAAGGAATAACGCGGCTGGGAAATCTTGCGTGGTAGATGTCGCGGGCAGCTGGTGCAGGTTGACCCGCAGCGCCGTAAGCTAAATGCATATCTGCACATTCCTCCAAGGAGTACCGATGACGCGCCATTTTACCACTACTTGTGTGTCACGACGACGTCCGTCACTGCTCTACCGCACTTCCTTCCTTGTAAAAAAAAGTTCAAATGTTTGTAAAGCCTATGGGACTCAACTACTGGGTCATCAGTCCCTAAACTTACAAACTACTTATGAACTACTTACGAACTAGGACGGCACAAATATCCATGCCCGAGGGGGGATTCGCCCGCCGCGGTGGCCGAGGGGACTAAGGCGCTCCAGTCACGGTCTGCACGGCCACTACGGTCGGGGGTTCGAATCCCCCCTTGGGCATGGATATTTGTGCCGTCCTAGTTCGTAAGTAGTTTGTAAGTTTAGGGACTGATGACCCCGTAATTAAGTCCCATAAACTATACAAACATTTGAACATTTTGAGGGGGGGATTCGAACCCCCGACCGTAGTGGCCTTGTAGACCGTGACTGAAGCGCCTCAGTCCCCTCGGCCACCGCGGCCGGCCCTTCATTGTACCTTCGCAGCTACACGAACTCTTCCGGCAAAGATCGATTGCATACTTACGATTCCAAATGATGATCCAGTGACAAGTAGAAAAAGGGTCACTACACGGCCGATACAATTACCGTCGGATGTTGGCATAGCGTACATCGTAGCGCAGGGATTGCTGATGCATTGGTCCGAATTTGATCCCCACTGCCGTAGAATATTTTCACGTGTTTCTTTTTGTATTGGTCTCTTGTTCGGTATGAAAAGGAGAGGACGCCTACGCGTAGCGGCAAGAACACAGTTCGGCAATTGAACACACGAGGAGCGTACGATCTAATCCGCGTGTGGGAGTGTTTACTTTTATTTTGTTCATGTCAGTTTATGTATTACGTATACCGCAAATAAGTCAGAATTATGATCAATATTTCGTATTTATTAATATTTCATAAAAGGGATAAAAAGGAAAGGCAAGCAAATATGTGCGACTGCAAATAGGTTTCCTGGCAACCGTAACTATTATCCACAACGACCAGTTGACCGATTTTACTGGAACCACGAACCTAATGCTCGCGTGCAGCTGTCGAGGTCACTGGAAATTAAATTAACGAAATACGAAGTCCTGTACGCTCCAATTACAATCCTTTTTCGGAAAATTATTTCCAGAGCCCTCGTCGATGCTGTTATACAGTCCTGTCTTGGACATGGATCTGCAATAACAAATATTCCATTGCCTTTCCTTTTCACGTCTTTTTTTATGAAATATTAATAAATACCATATATTGTGCATAATTTTCATTTATTTGCAGTGCAAGTAATGCATAAAAATTAAAAATAATTTCCCATACTAGGATTCGAACCCACATTCATCGCGTCATTGATTACCGATCTGACTTCTTCCCACAACACCAACCGCAGCTCGCTAACAGCGTTCTCTTAAGTGTCATACGGCGTTCCAGACCCGCGCAAGAAATGCTATTTTTTCCTAAACGCTTGGCCATCTGGAGCTCCCAGTACTATCACATTCATTTCTGGCCATGAACTGCAGAAATAATTCGAATTAGGCGATGACGAGTAGGCGTCTTCTCCTTGTGAGACAACCACATGGGGAATACGTTTGGCAAAGCTGCCTCTTGCGGTCTGTCCGAATCTGCGTGCCAAACGACGTGATTGGCCAACTTCTAAGCTAAATAACTCGGAAACGGCGCGACGTATCAAATTTTTTAATCATTTATGTCTCAGTACAACCTGCCCTACATCGTCCTGACAAGCATTTCAGACATTTTCGGACCACCCTGTATAAATGTAATGCGCTTTGCTGGGTTCATGTTTTGTGTTTCTGTGGTGGAATCAATGTTCTGACACAAGAATATTATTACTTCAACGAAAAGCAGAACAAGAAAGTAAAATAAAGTTTATTGAAAGAATACGGAAATAAGGTGGTACGTCTTTTTAGATAGGTAGCGTGGTGCAATGCTGCCCATTTGCCTCTTAAATTGTTACTGATAAACACTGTGTATCAATAATTGTAAATATAAGTCTTATAATATTATTATTATAGTACTGAAATTTGTCGTCATTTTATCTATAAGGGATATAGAAATTGTAATTACGGCGTTTGATTCTCCCAAGTCTCCAGAAACCATTCATATAATTATATTTGCTGTGTGATGATTCCCTGATTTTATATGGATATTTGGAATAATGTGTGTGGCTATATTTTATTTCAGTTGGAATCTGGGTTACCCGCCCTCGCTCATCAAAGACAGTCGCTTCCTTTTTCCGAGCACATCAGGGAAACCCTTACTACCCGTGTATCCCATTAACTAGGTCCAAACTGTTAGCGGGGCGTCTGGGGAACCCAACAGCCTGGCAAAACCCGCCTTCCACATGGAAACAATCAGCTTCCCCCTGTATCTGTAATATCAGAACGCTAAATGGAAGCCTCCGTATCAACTTAAGATACATAGCGTACGCAGTTGCCGAGGATTTCACCTGGTAACCGCCATATAGATGATCCATCTTTTCAGCAACCGTTCATGGTTCTGTCGTTTCCTTGAATAGCGTAAGTCCCATTCCAGCAAGGGCTCCTTGAAAAGTACATGGCCGATGACCTTCCTCGAGATGTTGCGAGAGTGAAGGTCGGGGTGAGAGTTTAAAATAGGGAAAGATTAATTTTTAAAACTCACAACCACCAGCTGCGAACCAATTTCCTAAACATGCAAAAACACTGGCACTGTGATTGCGATTGACTCGTTTTCTAGGGGATGTTATCACATGTTCGCAGCTTTCCTTCCCTGCATATGATTAACAAAAAAAATCATAATAAAGTAAGTTCATGTGAGAAAAGGGTGCACTAACTACTATTTTTGAAAACACGTGAAAGTTCACTTTATGTTGTTTATTACACCATATTAAAACCCTGTGGCTGATACGTCTGTACGTCGACACATTTATCAAATAAAGTTATAGCTCGTGAGCCCCCAGACAAAATGAATATCTGTCGCAAATTGTTTTCACACCATGTGGCTGTCTCAAACACCGTTTATGTTCGCCTATGCGACGACACGTGTTACATTAACAAATCACAGTTACTTTAATTCAATGCGATGCACACCTTATTCCACCGGCTAAATATTCACAACACACAGTAGCACTCGATACAACTTGGTGCAGTCTACGACGAGCAACCACTCTTGGCAATTGCCACACCAAAAATCTAAAGTCTCCACCTGGAGATACACATGCCGACTGATGCAGAGCGACGCCGCCCGACCAGCTACCCCACGTGCTCCCGTCTCCTCACTTTCTGCCCTTCCGCGCGCGCGCGCGCGCGCGCCAAAAACTCAACTGCCGGGTTTTTTCCCCTACGTCATAAACTTCCCCATGTGAGCTGTTCTAACCGATTTGCCAACGTACAGCACTCAGCCAATACATTTCTAAAACTTTACTTAAAATCAAAATAATTACACTACACATTAAATAAATGTCTTCTTAGGTTTTTATATTGGTATAAACATCCTTTGTACCATTTATCATAATCGTGCAATTTCTTATGTCACAGATAAGTGATTTAACTGAATACTTCAAGATAAAATACACAAGATTAATTGAAAATAAAATGAGAAATAGTTAATATATTATTTTTATAAATAAACGTTGCCATGCTAGTTGTGTAACTGTCTTGTATTCATTGGTAATTTATTACTTTTCATTGTCAATTAAACATATTACGTCAGATGTTACTATATCAGCTAATGTATTATTTGTCAAAAGGCTATTTTGTAATGAGGGCCTTAAAGGTTCCTAACTGCATCGTATTACTTCAAATGCAAGTAGTATTAGAATATTTTATTTCACGCTGTGCACTGCACTCCACCTGGCACTCGCCATTTTCCCTCTCTCCTCACCAGAAACGAAAACTGGAAAATCCTAAGCTGGAACAAGCCACCAACGTCAGCCTGCTCGCTGGCCTCCCGTCAGCTACAAGCACACAGCAAATCTCAACGTGGAGAATTTCTACCTATGGCCTAACTATAAATGTTGTCACCCAACTGCGTACATACATTGCTACCATAATTAATAAGATTAAAATTGTGTAACATTTAGTGCATTGGCATGGTCAATGTTTGCAGTGAACTTTATACTGTTTAAATATCAAATGCTATTAATTACCAGTGTTTCTATTGGGCGGTAATCTTACAATGTCCACAGGCTTTACTGATCTTATTGCCGACTGGACCTTCTGGATGAGTAGTTGTTCTGTCAAAACATTGCAGTAATTATTAAAGAACTGTAATATTTTCCAGGAGCGCAGTATTTATTCGCGAGCGCTACGAGACGGAGCCAAACCTCAGGTGGATATCCTCCACGTATACTGCTCCTCTGTGGTTGGCAACTGCGGCTATCTTCATGCTGGGCACCGCCTCATTCGTCGTCGTCAGATACCTTCACCAGAAGTTCACATGCCAAGATGGTGCTGTTTCTGCCACGAGACTTCTGTACGACTGTTTCTTCATCGTATTCGGCACTTTCTGTTCTCAAGGTAGGTAAGAAATTTATTAGAGACTACCAGTTAATATATTTATTTTCGAATCGAATATCATGTCAGGTCTCAGAGAAACAAAGAACGATTTTCGTCACTTGGGTGACCCTGAATGTTGGACTGCATTCACTTGGCGACATTCTGTGCTGATTCAAGTTTAGTTATTGCTTACAGTGTTTTGATTTTCATTTTTCAAGAAACAAAAATACCTAGTTACAACTGTAATTATCGGTCTTCATTAGCCGCGGTGGAGTAGCCGAGCGGTCTAAAGCGTCTCGCTGCGGAGCGCGCGGTTGCTCGCCGTGGAGGTTCGAGTCCTCCTTGGGGCATGGGCATGGGTGTGTGTGTGTTTGTCCTTAGGTTAGTTTACCTAGGTTTAAGTAGTTTGTAAGCTACGGACTCATGACCATGCTGTTTGGTCCGATAGATTTACAAACATTTGAACTTTTTTTTTCGGTCTTCATTATTATAATACTGCTGGGGGATGGGTGGTAGGTTCCCAGCTTTGTCAGGATGAGGCGAACATACCTAGTGGAACGCCAGAGGAGGCTGGTAAAAGAGTATTAGCGTTTACAAGTTTATTCAGTTGTTATAATATTTCGTGGTGTAGGCCCTAGCTCGGCAGGAGCTAGACCAGCAGGTGACGTCGCCTTTGGAGGTGTCAGCCGACACCACCTAGAGAAAAGGCGTCACAACAGCCCGTGCTACATCACACTGACCAGGCTGTGGCCGCCAGCTGAATGGCTGGCCGCTGGGGCACGCCCACTGCCTCGTAGCGGCCAGCAATTCAGCTAGCAGCCACGGCCAGTATGACGTAGCACCGGCTGTTGTGAGGCCTCGTCTCTACGTGGTGTTGCGTCAACTCGCCGTCTCGCTGTGTTTTCTATGTGCCGCCTGCCGCGAGCCACTCGGACGGGCGGCACCCACGCCGTTGCATGTAGAAGCCGAAGAAGAAACCATTAGAAAGGTGTCCTCGGTCCCACCTTCGGTCTATGCAGTTGCTTGTGGGTCCATACTAGGAACCATTGGAGTCGGATGCCACAGTGACGGATAAACTCTTGATATCGGCTAGCAGGGTTAGCACCAGAGAACTAGTGTGTCGACAGGATCATTGGCCCTTAGGAAACCAACCAATGAAGTCTGAGTGGGGCTCAGGAAGGAACCATACTCAGCGTTGTGAAGACGGTAGTACCTCAGTTAACCACTTCCCTCAATGCTGATCAGTTCGAAGTGTTCTCGCACTCCATCTCCCAGCTGCGGCTAGTGGCTACTAATCTGTATTCCTTTATCTGAGACATAAGGTGAATACAGTGATTAGATCATTGGATCGGTGACTACTCTCCTGAGAATCATCGATCCCAAAGACCAAGTGACCAAAACTTCCAAAAGCGTGAGTATATATACAGAAATCGGCTGAAGCTACGACATATGGGTCGGTTCGTAACGGCCAAATGTGCGCCACTTGTGACTGCGGCGGATTAGCCGTGCGCACTGGGGCGTCGCGCTGCGGTGCGCGCGGCATTTCGCCGTCGGGGGTTCGAGTCTCCCCTCAGGCATGGGTGTGTGTGTCGTCCTTAGGTTAGTCTACCTTAAGTTACGTTTGCATGATACGGACTAATGACCATGCAGTTGAGTCTGGTAGATTTACAAACATTTTAACATTATGACTGCGGCGTTCGTGCAACAAGCCTTTTAACTGCTGACTTATCACCTGGCTGTTCACTCTTGTGAAAGAGTTAGATGTGGTTATGAAATGTTTACAAGCAAGCAGATATATCCTCTCGCTTCTCTTGTCTTCTGTCGCTGTCAACAGACTGCTGACTGTAGGCTTTAACTCGCCGACACAACCGATGGCCTGCTGCCACCTAGCTTGGGTGGCGATTGCTTGCGCAATCTACGATTTTTAACAAGTCTGTTTGTTACTGTTTTGCTCTGTAACAGTATTGTAGTTCATGTAAGTATATATGTTGCATGTTTTTTCACTGAATCTAGGTTTGTTTCTCTGAAGTCACGTTGGGCACTAATAGGATCCCATCCTCACAGCCACATGGTTCCCAAAGGGTTTCATGCAGAATTGAAAGAAGGCGAATACTATGAATTTAGGTCTATTTCCGGGTATGAATCAGAAGATTCTGTCTTCGCTTCAAAATGAGGATGAAACTGACATAATAGAAAATCGCCGAAGAAACATAATAAATTAAATCCGAGCGTTCTAATTATAGTGCAGAAGACGGTGATAATGGTGTACTTTTTATTTTTTGACCTCTGCTAAAAAGTGTGTCGAGGGTGAAGATCATTTAAATGTGCTCCAGTGATCGGCCGACTGTGTGGGCAGTTACTACATTCTGTTGGAAGTAACGGTATGTCTTTTTGTCCTCCGTGAGTGCTGCTAGAAATGGTTTCAAAATAGTACCCACTCGTCTGGCCACTTTTATTTGTACCACCCTGTGTACAGGAATGGTGTCTGTTCTTTTGAATCTGTGCAACAGAGACCAACCTTGCCCTAACTGCCATTCATTCGTTTGGCTACATCTCCCCTCCCCCAACACCATTTCATTTCCACTGTGTTTATTCATTATCGATCACAAATACACTTTAATGTCTCTGCTAGTAATTCTCAAACTGCAATCCACCACTGTTCTGTGAGAAAATCTCGCTTTTGACTGGTTTTCCCATTAAAAGATTAAAAAGTGCATGTATCACTTCGGTAACGGAGCTGCCTTTCATCCTCGGTTAAAGACTCAGGGACAATATCATCTTTCCATGCCGTCAGATGAATGACCAGGTATACAAACGCCTACCCAAGTGACGTGGTAGTTGCAGGGATACTCACATTACCAGGACATTGGGCATCGTTCTTTACACTGTTTTGAAATCATCAGCTGCAGTGGCGATGTGAGCGTATCAGTGGGCGACGCTGTGGGAAGAGACATGTCACAATTCGACGTGGAGGCATTCAGCACTATCTCACGTCGCGACTATGCCGCGGACTTATCGGTCGTCGCTCTTTGCAGACCTCTGTTTCGGAGAGCGAGTTTCCGTATCACACGATGGAAATAAATCTCGTTATCAGGTACAAAGGCGTCCATGGACACCATCATCCCATTCATTCACATCGAGGCATGAAGAGAAAGAGGAAGGAGACCGTGTTTGATGTCAATCGCTCCTCCGTTTTTGCGAAAAGATCCAGCGGGTGGTAAGACTCATGGATCTGTTCGAGATCCGTTCGGAGCGTTGCTACGTACGTAAGAGACAATGTGCAAGGATGTTAGTATAGTGGAATGCTGCAGGTCCATAGATCGTAGCAGGGCAATCCGTGTCTGTAAACACTTGGAGCGAATATGGCATTCTTTTCTACAACCCGACTTAGTCCCCAGCTGCCCATCTCGTATGATCATTGCTCTGCATTCCGCAGCGTTAAGGTAGGGCGGAGTTTGTGAGTTCTGTGTGTACCTGACACTCCGATCAGTAGTGGTAAGTACTCCAGCCCTCCATAACGTAGCTGTTAACTGTCCCGTAATGCCTAATCGAAACCACCTCATCGTCTGCCAGCAATTCGAACGAGAGTTCGAAAATGAGAATTGTTTTGAGCGCGAGACGTGCTCGATCGACATTCACCAGGCCAATGTTGCAGTGTAATTGTCGAAATTTGAATCGCTCAATCGTTATCCATCGTTATCTTTAAAATCGCATCGCATGCAACATCAGCTACTAATTTAACTTAAACCCCGCTACTCGCATTGAAGGGGTAGATTCCAATAAGAACAGTAGAAGGGATCTTCACATCGCCTCGAAAATATAGATCTACATTCAGCGTTTTATACGAGTATATTCAGTGGAGAAGCTGAATTTCATCGTCAATTTCCGATAGGCATTGGCCGTCTACTTCGAAAAGTACTCTCTTGAGAAGCCGCTCGACGTGTAAACATACCGGAGCGATAAGTTAACAGTTCCGAGTGCGTCGCTTCGCTGTCCAAGGCTTCGGTTATCCGGATACGCTTCCTGTCCTACCCAAATTCTCAACTTTCGCGCATTGCCTTCGAGAGTCCCCCGTTCGCTCTTGTTCAAATGTGCAAACGTTTGTAAGCCCGCTGGACCAAACTGCTATGGTCATCAGCCCTTAAACTTACAAACTACTTAAACTAATTAACACTGAGGACAATATACAGCCGGCCGCGGTGGCCGAGGGGATTGAGGCGCTCCAGTCACGGTCCGCACGGCCACTACGGTCGGGGGTTCGAATCCCCCCTCGGGCATGGATATTTGTGCCGTCCTTAGTTGTAAGTAGTTCATAAGTAGTTTGTAAGTTTAGGGACTGATGACCCCGTAGTTAAGTCCCATAGACTTACAAACATGTGAACATTTGAACATTTGACAATATACAAACCCATGCCCGAGGGAAGACAATACTCCAGTGGGGACGGCCGCCCAGTGCATAGCATGACGCCTTAAACCACGCGGACAAAATGTTCAAATGTTTGTATAGTCTATGGGACTTAACTACGGGGTCATCAATCCGTAAACTTACAAACTACTCATGAACTACTTACGAACTAGGACGGCACAAATATCCATGCCCGAGGGGGGATTCGAACCCCCGAACGTAGTGGCCGTGCAGACCGTGACTGGAGCGCCTTAGTCCCCTCGGCCACCGCGGCCGGCCCACGCGGACAAACCGCGTGGCTTTCGCTCTTGATCGCAGCTGTATCTGTATTCCCTCAAGTGCTCAAGCTGTTATGGATCCACATTGAATTTGTCGTCTGCCTATCAAGTCAAATATAGAATTATATTGAACATGTCCGAAAGAACAGAAGCCATACATAAGGGTGCCTTTCCTGAGAGTCACAAGGTGCATTTTCTCCAGTGTTTTAACAGATGTTTTAAATTTCGTTTTTGCTATGTGTAGATTCAGTCAGTACAAATATATCCTGTCTATTGCCACTTTCTTTTTCATGGAAAACATCAGTTGGTTACCAGTTGCAAACGACATTATTTTTAGCATGACCTCATGCAGCACTCGTTCTTCGCAAATTTATTAATTCAGCGAGAGTACTGTAGAATTTCTAATAGATTTCCTGTATCCTGCGAATGAGCTTGGGAAGTAGGAATGCCGAATTCCATACCTGGAGTTGCGAGAGTTGAATGGGAACTTAAGAAGCCCATTCCGTACAGCGGTCGCCAAGTATAAAGTGCGCTTTTGATCTTACCAGTACAGAAAAAGACGAAGAAGAACCGGGCCTCCAGCCCTTTGACCCGCAGTGACTACTGCCGCCATGTAGCAGCGCTGCTCTGTACCTTCGAGGATACTGGGTACGCGTCGTCTTTCACTGTCGCTGTGACTACACTTCGATAAACTGAATATCCCCCTAGACTGATTTGAGGATAGTGTATCTAATGGTCACGTCAAATTCAAGTTTAAAAATAATTTTTCTTGTAGTCTGAAACAAACCGACTTTTTCCGTCGTGACAGACAGAGTTTGTGTGGGTTGACTCCAGCTACAAAGAGAAAAATCTAAATTGCAGATATCTGACGAAGCACCAGAAAAAAATGCGCCTCACGACTCATAATAATGTAGTCATTAGAGATGGAGCACAAGATAGGATTGTTCTTAATAAGAAGAGAGTAGGAAATCGTGTAGGGCAGCGGGATGATTTTATTAATCATTAATAATGATTTTCTTACATTCAGTCAGTCGTTGGATTCTGTAATTAATTGTGTGTTATTGTGCATGATATTATATACCGCTGCCTTTTGTAGAGCACGAAAATTAATATTATGAACAGCCAGAAAGCGATGGAGAACATACTGCTCTTAATCCTCAGTCAGCTTGTCCACACTTTACCTCATAGAAACTATAATAGAATGTTCGGAATCTCTCTGAAATCCAGATGACTCGGGAACTACGACGAAAATAAATTAAAAAAATTCTCTGTAAATTGTTATATTCTTTAAAAAATATCACACGTGCATCAGATATTAAACTGTCAAGTAAACTATTTATTGTTCCAATCTAAAAAGCACTAGAAACAGTTCCAATTATCAAACAGTCACAGTCAATTATGCTCGCCTCAAAAGTGGTGAAGATTCTCAACACTTGCCATTCGAATTTGCAAAGGTCTATGGGCGGCAACGCGAAATAAAGCATCGAAATGGAGACCCTGCTTCTCTCCAATTGACACGGATCACACACGGTCTCGAGTTGACCTGAACTGCCTCTGCCTACGTGCAGAGCATTCATATATTACGCTCGGCGCGGCGTCGCGTAGTGGTCCTACAGCAGCCCTATGTACTGATATCTCTGTACGTTGAAAATTAGAGAGTCGCTGATTTTTCTATTTATAGCATGCATTGTAATGAATATTAAACAAAATTTTCAAATAAATACTTTGGCAAAGTTAACTTGCAGAATTTTCTAAATGGCAACCACGACTGGAGTACGAGTGCTGAATTGTTCCTATTCTAAATTCCTGAATTTTTCCTATTTGTCCAATCTTCCTGACATTTATCACAGTTCCATCTTCTCGATTAGTAACTTACGTGCTGTAGTACTAACCTTGTATCTTAGTTCTAAGAGCAAATTAATCTACAACGATTTTATACTCTCAAAGAACAAATTTAATTTAGTTTGGATGATTTCTTAATTCAATGAAATACGAGGAGCGTCCAGAAAGTAAGTTCCGTTTGGTAATAAAATGAAATTGAACACAGATACAGAAGAAATTTTTATTGCACAAAATTCTACAACTCTTAAACTACTTTTCCACATAACTGCCGAAATTTTGCAGGCATTTGTCATAGAGTGGCACCAGATTTTGTATACCTTCTTCATAGAAATCTGCCGCCTGTGTCTTCAACCAGTTGGAAACAGTTTTTTTCAGCTCGTCGTCATTGGTGAAGTGATGACCGCCAAGGAAAGACTTGAGATGTCCTGGATCTTGTCATCAAATGCGTGAACCAGTTCTTCTGTAACCAAAGGTGGACGCCCACTTCGTTCTTCATCGTTCACATCACTACGCCCGCCATTGAACTGTCGGACCCATCTTCTCACTATCGAATCACTCATCACATTTGTCCGTAAACATCGCAAATTTGCCGATAAATTTCACTCGGTTTCACTTTCCACGCATTCAGAAACAGAATCACCGACCTGATTTCACAGGCGGCGGGATTTTCAATCAACGCCGACAGTTCAAACAAGCACAACAAAGCGTACGTAACTGACAGCGATCTCCAAATGGCGCACGTTCTCCTCGATACACATCGTCTACAGCGCATGTGCGGAACTTAAAGCTCTGTATAGGGAAAGTATGGCCATCCTTTTCCGCGCCGCTTGCCGCCGTCTGCAGCTCGTGATTGGGTAAAATCGAGTCAGATGGTTCTTTTCGCCATCTTGGTCCTATACATTGCTTGGCTGTCATCAGAAGCCTTGTGAATACTCGTATGTTTTGGTTTGAATAATGCCACAGTGTTGTAATTTTGGGTGTTTTTAAGAAGCGAAGAATGGAGGTAAACATTATAGTACTACCATTACGTATCAGAAATACAGGAAGATGAACAGTCCGACTGATGAAAGTCGTCAGAGGAAACTAGGAATCCAGAAGCGAACTTCGTTTCTTGTGCTGTGATGATTTTAACTCATAATGTAAATTAATAGATTAAAGATAAACTGACTAATGGATCACGCAGGAGATATGTATATATTTTTAAATTGAGTAAATTTGTGAAGAAAATTCCTGCACAATGTCGCGAAGTTAAATTATTCACGCGTCGTTGATCTGCAGGTAGTTGCCAAAAATACACAAATTTTTGACATATTAGTGAGTGAACTAGATTCCCGTTTAGATATGAAATTAATATACAGTTCCTGAAACAAGCTTTCCTCATTTGTTTTGATGTGTTAGAGTGTATCATTACAAGAACAAAAAAGAATAATTGAAACAAAACATGTATTAGACATTCAAATGTAATTGGCGTTGTAAAGGCACCTTTAATTTCTGTTTCTGGTAAAAGCCATGTAGTGGGTATTTACTTGCATTTTTTGTAGTTCATGTGACATATAAGTACATAATACGAAAGAAAATACTCATCAAAGACTCAATTGTTTTCTTCATTTACACTATGCTCCGATGACGACATGTTCGTGGTCTATTCGAATATTTGGCTACGGTACGGGTCAATCTGCATTTAAAGGTGAACCCTTTAAATCTGGAGCTACAAACCAAACAGTTTTCTTAAAATCGGACGATTCTATTCCGTAGAGCAGCCAGGTCCGCATGGACAGAACTACGCGAAGTTCCCGCATCTGTCCGTCGGATATAACACCCTGTATCTCGAGAATGAAAAGAGTTATCTTTTTGCTCTCAACCTTAAATAAAATTTCGATATCTTAACTACATTTCGTCCGCAGCATTGTATGTGCTAAAATCAACCATACGCAAAGTCTACGCAATGCGATTTTTCCTCTGTAAACTCTTCAAAATTTTGCGCAATAGTTTACTTAATTTCATGTAGCACGGAAATTACAAGTAGTAATGAATAGAAATTGAGATCATTATCGAACTAATATATCACACTATAACACGTGAAAAAAAATTTTTTTTTATCGAATAGTTTTCTCAAAATCGGCTGATAAGTATTGTTAAGCGCCGGGAACGTTGCAGCGGTCGGTGTGTAAACTGCAGCGGAATAGGCCCAGCATGGCTGCCGCTGGCAGGCTGGCCATACTTTCCCTATACACAGCTTTAGCGGAACTGCAGTCGCAGCGCTGCAGCGGAGACAAATTGAAACGGAACTTACTTTCTGGACGCGCCTCCTACAATCATAAAAACCCTTGTCCAAGCATTTTACATTAATTTAGACATAAATCAAAATTTGATATATAGATGTTTGACAGCGTACATGAAATTGCACTTGACACTGACGCACTTGCAGGAACCGCCTCCCTCGAACAAAAGAGCGTTGCAGGTAAACAAGTCCGCCTAGCTGTGTGCTGTACTTGCGTTCCCCACAGTCACTACTACCACCTCCGCAATCCGCCAGCCACCGCCTCCGCCTCCGCGATCAGTTTTGTTTTTCATAACCGTAATGCCCGCCGCCAGCCGCCGACGTCCGCTTACTTGACTGACATCCGCCCCCACAACTGCTCACTTATGCCAGTGCTGCCCCCAATTAATTTTCTTAAATTTGCATTGTTGTTGTTATGGTCTTCAGTCCGGAGACTGGTTTGATGCAGCTCTCCACCCTACTCTATCCTGAGCAAGCCTTTTCATCTCCTCATAAGAACGGCAACCCACATCCACTTGAATCTGCTTACTATACGCGTCTCTTGGTCTCCCTCTGCGATTTTTACCCCCCACACTTCCCTCCAATGCTAAATTTACGATTCCTCGATGTCTAAGAATGTGTCCTACCAAGCGATCCCTTCTTTTCGTCAGGGTATGCCAAAAATTCCTTTTCTCACCAATTCTGTTAAGTACCTCTTCATTAGTTATGCGATCTACCCACCTAATCTTCAGCATTCTTCTGTAGCACCACATTTCAAAAGCCTCTATTCTCTTCCTGTCCGCACTGCTTATCGTCCGTGTTTCACTCCCGTACAAGGCAACACTCCACACAAATGCCTTCAGAAAAGACTTCCTTACACTTAAATTTATATTCGATGTTAGCAAATTTCTCTTTTTCAAAAATGCTTTTCTTCCCATTGCCATTCTGCATTTTACATCCTCTGTCCTGCGACCATCGCATGTTATTTTACTACCCAAGTAACAAAACTCATCTATCACCTTTATTGTTTCGTTACCTAATCTAATTACTTCAGCATCGCCTGATTTTCTAAGACCGCATTCCATTATTTTTGTTTTGCTCTTGTTAATGTTCATTTTATACGCTCTCTTCAACACACTGTCCATTCCATTCAACTGCTCTTCCAGCTCCTCTGCTGTCTCTGACAGAATTACAATGTCATCAGCAAAACGCAATGTTTTTATTTCTTCCCCCTGAACTTTAATCCCTATTCCAAATTTTTCCTTGCTTTCCTTCACCGCCTGCTCGATGTACAAATTGAATAATATCGGAGAAAGGCTACAGCCCTGTCTTACTCCCTTCCCAACAGATGCTTCCCTTTCATGCCCTTCGAGTCTAATAACTGCCGTCTGGCTTTTGTACAAGGTGTAAATAACTCTCCTTTCCCTATATTTTACCCCTACTGACTTCAGAATTTGAATATCAATTTAATTTTGAAAAACTTATCCGCAACCGCCGTCAGACGTCGCCGACAGGTCTGCCTCCGATTAGTTTGCATATCAAATCTTACTTAGTGTTTACTTATTAAGTACTAGCTTAAACCCGCGGCTCCGCTCGCGTGTTGGTTGATTATGATAGATAAGCTATCTTTCAGTAGTGTGCTATGAGACTGGTTTTGAAGGATGAAATTAAATACAATACCTTCTTTAGAAACAAACATATTTAATCAACATTCAAATAAAAAATAAAATTATGTGAAGTGCTCAATGATTTACAATAAATAATACATACATTATTCCTTACAGCCTATGTTGCAATATCTCAACATGTATGGTGAGAGTAATGTCCAAATTCATTTTAGGGCATTCTAGTAAACTACGTTATTTGTAGTATTGTACTTGATGTAATGCGCGAAACGTCAGATCGATTTCTTTTAAAGAGATGTATTAAAAGAAATTTCTTTTTTACTCCTTTATTTATTCGTATGCTTATCCTTACAGAGAAAGAGCTGAAGACATTGTAGCACGCATAGACCAATGATATGGTCTGTGGCATCACGTTTCGCTGTATGTAACCTCCTTGCTATAGAGTCGCAAACGTCATCGCTGGCCTTCAGTCCGAATTTTTTTTAATAATTTGACGACTTTCAACCACCATATCTTCCACCCCCTTATAGCTATCGGCATGGATCTGCTGTGATGTACTACGGGAGACTTCGGACAACAATTACACACAGACCATTCGTTTGCGTTCTGTAGTTTTCGCTGCAGAGCAAAATATTAACAGACACACGTAGAGTTTTATATAAACCGATAATTTTCCATCCCAATATACTCCATCCTTTTATCATTATCAACCCTCAAGCAAAAATGCAACCAACAACACCATTTTCAAAGAGTAAATATAATTTTCAAAGTGTAATTATTGTTCCGCATTTCGCTTTATATTCTTCAAATTACTAAATATTTATCAGATCGCTATAAAACCGTGCCTGAAACCTTCCTCAGGTATAATTTAGTAACTGTATCTTGTAACTGCATCTTGTCGTTCGGACGTGATAAGCATACACCGAACAGACATTCATATTAATATATATAGATAAAGAGCTATCCAATCGCCATAAAACCGTGCCTAAAGCCTTCCCCGGGTAGACATTAGTAACTGTACAAATTCTTAGCTCTTTATGTCTTGTGGTTCAGACATGATAAACGTACACCGAAGAGACATTCACATTTATAGATATAGATCTATGTACAGTTTGTATTACTCACTCCTACACCAACATTGAAAAATGGATCAACTTTTTATTAATAATGCAACGCAGGTTTTTATTTTTTGACGAATGTTATTATGTACAGTATTGATTTCATCCAGAGACTTATTCCTCAATGAGAATTTAACCAAGATAAATAAATACACTTAACCGCACAATGACAACTTCAGTCGAAGGTGAACGTCGATGGGAGAAAGGTTTGCTTTAATACGAGACACACTTAATGATTGCATGGAAATTGGCGTACGTTGCAGCTCATAGAGACGAGTAGCAGTAATATGCACTAGATCGGGACGAGTACAGCAAATGGCTGTTCTTAGCGCCTGTGCTTCAGAAACGCTGCATATAAGCAATCAGCATCCGCAAATTATATCATCCACCTCATCGCCAGTCATACTGAATCTCAATGATTTTGAAAAGGTCTTTTGTATTTATATATAGCTAAATGTATGCCTCTACTTGACATATTCGCTAACATGTCATGGTGGGAGAAACAACAATATTTCGTAGTTGGTAACTGGTCTGGAGATGGGTTGGTAGAGGATTCCCAGAAGAAAAAGAAGCCGCGGTGGAGAAGTCGAGCGGTTTAAAGCGTCTCGCTGCGGAGCGCGCGGTTGCTCGCCGTGGAGGTTCGAGTCCTCCCTGGGGCAGGGGTGTGTGTGTTGTCCTTAGGTTAGTTTACCTAGGTTTAAGTAGTTTGAAAGCTACGGACTGATGACCACACAGTTTGGTCCGATAGATTTACAAATATTTGAACATTTGAAGAAAAAGAACGGACCGTTACTTCCTGGAAATATACGTGCAATAATTGTAGGACCATCTAACTGTTAGAAAACAAATATTCTTATGACCTTGCTCACCCATATAGGCGGAGTCCACTTTGAACATGTTTGTGTATTTTCAAAAACACTGTCGTAGCCTAAATACCTGCTATTATAAGAGATACTACGAATTGTAAAAAGTGTCACCTATACAACGTACAGTGAAAGCGGTGATATAACTCCCTCTGAATAAGTTAAAGCCACGTTTCCTACGATTACCGAAGACGTCAGGCGGAATTATTCCTTTCCTAATTCCAGCTCTTGCCGGACTCTGAGGAATTGGTTCTCTGGCATCAGCTACTGCCAGAACAGTGAATAATGATAAAAATGCCGGGCAGCAGCTAGAGGAGGCGAGAAGGCATAACCGAATGATGGAAGCAACTGCTATAGCAAAAGGCATGTACGTGAAACCATACAAGAAAGGACTAGGCCTCTTTATAAACAAAAACAGCCCGTTAGCCGTTCTACCTGATGGACCGCTTACTAGTACCGAGGGCACTGATGACCTAGTTGTTTAGTCCCCGAAAAACAACAACAACGACAACAACTAGTACCTATCTGCTCAATCTTGCTAAAGAGAAGTTTAACATTTCAAGATTCAGAGGTGTATTCATGCGTGATACATTACCGAAGAGTATGTGGACATCAAGTGAATGTGAAACAGTGAATTTGGATGTTGCTGCTGGACCTGGAACTCATTGGGTAGCCTATGTTAGCAAGAAGAATACAACTGGCGTATTATATTTCGAATCATTTGGTAACCTAAAGCCTCCAGAAGAACTACGGCGATACTTTACAAACAGCAGAAGTCATGTTTTCTACAATGTCCACTGATACCATGATTATGATACCTAGCTATGTGGGCATTTGTATCTCATGTCCCTTCTCACGAACACGAGGAAGGCTGTATAAGGATGAACATTCAACGCATTTCATCGGTTGTTTTAACTGCCATGTCGTACATTCAGACTTTAAAGGATCGTTCATCAGTATCAAGTGCAAATTATTTCCCTCCTATTGATTTAAGCAGAGGAGATTGGAGCATAGCCTTAACTGGTTTGGAAACCTACAACTCTATTCCGATTGTCACAGAAGCCAACAATAAACTGAATCTGTAAGTTAATGGTGTAAAAGAAACTGTAGTAATAGAACCTGGTGCGTATGACATAGATGAACTAAACGAAGTTTTAAGGCAGTTTGGAAAAGGATTCGAACTACGTGCAAACACCAGTACTCTTAAAACTGAAATAAGGACGTCGAATGCTTCGATCGACTTCAATCAAAAAGGCTCTATAGGACAGCTACTAGGTTTCACCATGGGACAAGTCTTGATAAAGGACTCCAATAAATTCTACAGTTCGGAGCAGACTGTGGACATACTAAGAGTCAGTACTATTCGGGTTGAATGTAACGTTACACCTAACTCCTATTTAAATGAGAAATTGGTTCATACAGTTTACGGGTTTTTTCCGTCAATAGGTTCCAGATATAAGATCATTGAGGCGCCAACCAACGCAATATACCTCCCTGTGACAGTACAGGCATTGAGCTATTTGGAGCTGCGTATCGTGGACCAGAATAACCGACTTGTCGATTTTCGAGGTGAGGAAATCACTGTGAGACTACCTCTAAGACAGAATGGGCGTAAGGTATGAAACCTCTGCACACACATCGCAGTGCGTCACTTCACAACAGAACCTCAAAGCGATAACACGTGTTAACTACGATTTTCTTAAATCAATTGGCTTGAAACTCCGCAAATATGTCATCACGTGGTATAACTGAATCAGCAGAGTATAATGACCGGATTATTCGTCAGGAATACTTCTCGTATAAACCTCATGCTTCAGCAACATTTAACAAAAATGACGAAATTAGGATCGTTATTCACCATCAGGATTCTTTAACAGTGCCCTGCAAGAGATTTGTATATCTGGATGGATCGTTTAAGAAGAATAATAGGAAGAATGAAGATGCTGTGGAAGAGTCAAAGCTTACACGTAATGCTCTGGCATTCTTGTTTCAAGAGATACGCTATGAACTTAATGGGGTTGAGACTAACCGCACACGCAACGTAGGCATAGTATCTACTCTTAAAACCTACATCTCTGCAGCTTCTACGGATATGAATGCTCTAGAAAATTCGGGGTGGTTCATCGATGAGCCTGCAGATCGAACAGCGGACAAGAACAAAAGGTTTACAGCGTGTTTACCTCTAAAAATGCTTATGGGATACTTTGAGGACATTCAGTGCATTATCATGAACGTTATACAGGAACTTATTCTGTTACGAAGTGCAACGGACAGCAACTCACACATTCAAGGAGGCACAGTTCAAGAGGAGAACGAGATCATCATTAACACGCTAACATGGAAAATGCCTCACATCAGTGTATCGGATGAGGAGCGTTTGAAACTTTTAAAAGTAATGAATGCAGGTGCTTTACTGTCTTTAAATTTCCGTTCATGGGAACTGTTTGAGTATCCTCTGCTACCGTCATCTAGTAGACACACCTCGGCTATTAAAACCTCTGTTCAACTGGAGACACCTCGATTCATCATACTTGCATTTCAGACCAACCGACGAGAGAATCTAATAAATGATTCTTCTGTATTTGACAACTGCAACCTAACTAATGCAAGAATCTACCTGAAATCAGAATTCTACCCATATGACAACCTACATTTGCAATAGGACAAAAATATTTACAGTCTGGCCTACGATATGTAAGTGAGATTCCGCGCTTCATACTATGATGACGTCATCAGACGAGTGACTACTTAATCCAAGGAAATTCAAGGAGCTAGCACCAATAATCGTAATTGACTGCTCCAAAGAGAACGAGGTAATTAAAATTTTCCACAGCAGACTGCTGCATATGCCTAGTTATGCATGACCGAGTAATTAACTATAGCCCACTATCTGGTATTGTGCAGCATTCTGTATAAATGATCATTTCATCATGAGCTCTCAAAGTGTGAACATCATCATTGCTGACGTCCAAGGTTTCTACGACTATGAGTGCAAACGGTTCATATTTAAAGACATGACATTCCTAGCAGTCGCAGAAGATACAGTGATAAAAACAGCAAGAATTGCATCACCAAGAGTATTCAAGGATGTGAAGGATGTGAAGTGTGTTAAAATTACGAGGAACGCAAAGTGGTTGACGCGAAACTACCATGGATTACACTGGAACGATCCTAGCATCCCCTATAAAGTTTTGCTAACATCTCTCCGAACATTTGACTTCAGTGCCACCAAAGTCTACGCCAAAGGCGAAGAGAAGATTACCTGGATGCTGCAGATCTTTAAGTATGCTGCTGTTCACGACCTGGGATCCATCGGCTGTCTTGCTCTCCAGAAACTCAACAACATGAAAAATAGCGTTGTGTGTGCAAAAGATAATGGAAAATATGCTTGTATGTTGGTTGAAAAAAAGAACAAAATAAATTAAATTTTACCTAATAAACCCTTTGTGTTCTTATTTACCACACTCATTTTTATTTTTTTAAGTTATCGAACTATACTTCGTATATGTAAGTGCATCTGGACTTATTAGAGGAGTGTGTGCAGTGCAGATGTGTCTGAATATTGTAAAACATAAATATTTTTAAAGTACTTTTGATACACATCCACCGCTGATGGTGATAAATTATATATAAGGGGCTGGGGGGGGAATCAAATAATAACGCCATTAACAATTTTACAGGTTTATTGAATAATAACAACAATCTTCTTATTTTTGAACAGCACATATTATTTGAACAGTCACGGATTTGTGAGCATCTCACATGTCAAGTATTTTTTTTTTATTTTTTTTTTATTTATTTATTTTTTTTTTTTTCAAGGTCTTAACACTACTCGCACTGGCGTTAGTGCATTACAAGCTCTTGACAATTACAATTTTGTGCAGATTTTCATAAAACTATGTCCACTTGTGCCAGAGCAGTACGAGCTCTTAACATATTACAGACTTCTTAAAAACTTTGTGCATTTACACTACTCAGGTTTGCGCACTTAGATTTCTAAAGGTATGTCACATAGCAATTCAGTGTTTTTGTCTTAAATTTACGTATTTCTAAAGCTAAGGTACTACATAAGATATACTACTGCAACTAATGTGAAATTACACCCAGACAGAACATGATGATCACACAAAAAAGCGGAAGCTCCTGCCCAGACGACAATAGTACAGTAAGCTGGAATACTCGTTCCAAGCGATGTGTTACAGCAATCTGGAATACTTGTTCCATGTAATTCAGTAAGCTGGAATACTCGTTCCAAGCGATGTGTTGCAGCAATCTGGAATACTTGTTCCATGTAATTCAGTAAGCTGGAATACTCGTTCCAAGCGATGTGTTGCAGCAATCTGGAATACTTGTTCCATGTAATTCAGTAAGCTGGAATACTCGTTCCAAGCGATGTGTTACAGCAATCTGGAATACTTGTTCCATGTAATTCAGTAAGCTGGAATACTCGTCCCAAGCGATGTGTTACAGCAATCTGGAATACTTGTTCCATGTAATTCAGTAAGCTGGAATACTCGTTCCAAGCGATGTGTTACAGCAATCTGGAATACTTGTTCCATGTAATTCAGTAAGCTGGAATACTTGTTCCAAGCGATGTGTTACAGCAATCTGGAATACTTGTTCCATGTAATTCAGTAAGCTGGAATACTCGTTCCAAGCGATGTGTTACAGCAATCTGGAATACTTGTTCCATGTAATTCAGTAAGCTGGAATACTCGTTCCAAGCGATGTGTTGCAGCAATCTGGAATACTTGTTCCATGTAATTCAGTAAGCTGGAATACTCGTTCCAAGCGATGTGTTACAGCAATCTGGAATACTTGTTCCATGTAATTCAGTAAGCTGGAATACTCGTCCCAAGCGATGTGTTACAGCAATCTGGAGTACTTGTTCCATGTAATTCAGTAAGCTGGAATACTCGTTCCAAGCGATGTGTTGCAGCAATCTGGAATACTTGTTCCATGTAATTCAGTAAGCTGGAATACTCGTTCCAAGCGATGTGTTGCAGCAATCTGGAATACTTGTTCCATGTAATTCAGTAAGCTGGAATACTCGTTCCAAGCGATGTGTTACAGCAATCTGGAATACTTGTTCCATGTAATTCAGTAAGCTGGAATACTCGTCCCAAGCGATGTGTTACAGCAATCTGGAATACTTGTTCCATGTAATTCAGTAAGCTGGAATACTCGTTCCAAGCGATGTGTTACAGCAATCTGGAATACTTGTTCCATGTAATTCAGTAAGCTGGAATACTTGTTCCAAGCGATGTGTTACAGCAATCTGGAATACTTGTTCCATGTAATTCAGTAAGCTGGAATACTCGTTCCAAGCGATGTGTTACAGCAATCTTGAATACTTGTTCCATGTAATTCAGTAAGCTGGAATACTCGTTCCAAGCGATGTGTTGCAGCAATCTGGAATACTTGTTCCATGTAATTCAGTAAGCTGGAATACTCGTTCCAAGCGATGTGTTACAGCAATCTGGAATACTTGTTCCATGTAATTCAGTAAGCTGGAATACTCGTTCCAAGCGATGTGTTACAGCAATCTGGAATACTTGTTCCATGTAATTCAGTAAGCTGGAATACTCGTTCCAAGCGATGTGTTACAGCAATCTGGAGTACTTGTTCCATGTAATTCAGTAAGCTGGAATACTCGTTCCAAGCGATGTGTTACAGCAATCTGGAATACTTGTTCCATGTAATTCAGTAAGCTGGAATACTCATTCCAAGAGATGTGTTACAGCAATCTGGAATACTTGTTCCATGTAATTCAGTAAGCTGGAATACTCGTTCCAAGCGATGTGTTACAGCAATCTGGAATACTTGTTCCATGTAATTCAGTAAGCTGGAATACTCGTTCCAAGCGATGTGTTACAGCAATCTGGAATACTTGTTCCATGTAATTCAGTAAGCTGGAATACTCGTTCCAAGCGATGTGTTACAGCAATCTGGAATACTTGTTCCATGTAATTCAGTAAGCTGGAATACTCTTTCCAAGCGATGTGTTACAGCAATCTGGCATACTTGTTCCATGTAATTCAGTAAGCTGGAATACTCGTTCCAAGCGATGTGTTACAGCAATCTGGAATACTTGTTCCATGTAATTCAGTAAGCTGGAATACTCGTTCCAAGCGATGTGTTACAGCAATCTGGAATACTTGTTCCATGTAATTCAGTAAGCTGGAATACTCGTTCCAAGCGATGTGTTACAGCAATCTGGAATACTTGTTCCATGTAATTCAGTAAGCTGGAATACTCGTTCCAAGCGATGTGTTACAGCAATCTGGAATACTTGTTCCATGTAATTCAGTAAGCTGGAATACTCGTTCCAAGCGATGTGTTACAGCAATCTGGAGTACTTGTTCCATGTAATTCAGTAAGCTGGAATACTCGTTCCAAGCGATGTGTTACAGCAATCTGGAATACTTGTTCCATGTAATTCAGTAAGCTGGAATACTCATTCCAAGCGATGTGTTACAGCAATCTGGAATACTTGTTCCATGTAATTCAGTAAGCTGGAATACTTGTTCCAAGCGATGTGTTACAGCAATCTGAAATACTTGTTCCATGTAATTCAGTAAGCTGGAATACTCATTCCAAGCGATGTGTTACAGCAATCTGGAATACTTGTTCCATGTAATTCAGTAAGCTGGAATACTCGTTCCAAGCGATGTGTTACAGCAATCTGGAATACTTGTTCCATGTAATTCAGTAAGCTGGAATACTCGTTGCAAGTGATGTGTTACAGCAATCTGGAATACTTGTTCCATGTAATTCAGTAAGCTGGAATACTCGTTCCAAGTGATGTGTTACAGCAATCTGGAATACTTGTTCCATGTAATCCAGTAAACTGGAATACGAACTTTTGTAGATGTACGAAGAACTCTTTTGCTCTGAACAATTGGATTTTTCTAAGCATCAACTTCATAATAATAAGTTATACAATGAACTGGTGCTGTCTTTATAATAACTAGAACAAAATTGGATGGAATGCACACACTTAGAAACTAAGCTGACTGGATGGCTAGCGGTAGGTGAAACGTATAAAAATAAACCAAACTAATGACCCCCATATGGATTGAAGCTATAGTACCTAGTGCTTATGTAAAGTGTTACGAAATTTTTTTCGTTACACAGCACATAATGTGCTTGAAGTAAAACGTAATCTATTTACAATGCCTTCTGTTATTTTTTACTAGGGGTTTATAATTTTTTAAAGAAATGTTTTGATTTTTTTGAGTTTGTTTTCAGTCTACTATGTAAACTTTAATTTTTCGCAGCATGCTTGGCATGCCATTTAAGAAAAAAACTATATATACACCTGATCACTCATACTTATTTTTACACAGACACATGCACAGAATCACACACATTTTTACACACACATACACGCATACATACAACCATCCCAAACAACATATTCACACTACCCAACTGTGTACAATATTACAAAAGGCCCATACTATTATACGCAAGCACGCACATAAACACACAAGGAATCTTTCTGTCTCTCTCTCTCTCTCAATCTCACTCACATTTTTTCAGTCAGTGTTCCCCCAAAATCCTCTTTCTCCCTAAACGAATAGTAGTGTGAGTACGGTAGGGTTTTTATACAATTATCACTGATGGCCCTTTTGTCGTCATGAGGAGATAAACCGACTTTAGACTGCAGCAGGTAGCACACCTTGTGTCGTACCAACAGAATACTAGCCTGCTGAACTCTACGTGTAGGGTGCGGCAGGGCGCCGCGAACACCTCCGTACAGACACCGCAAGTAAGCTTTGATCATCAGTACACAAGATGCCGATCGTCTAACATCCTTTGCACGCCTCTGAGTGTCCCCGTCTATTGTGCGAAATGCATACATCTTAGCCTGGAGGCCTACAAACTCCACAATCGGCAAACAATTCGATTCATTCTTCATAAGACCGATGACCTTCTTGTTCTAATTAACAATTCCGTAAGGATTACCAGCCTTATAAGTTCAAATGTTTGTATAGCTTATGGGACTTAACTACGGGGTCATCAGTCCCTAAACTTACAAACTAATTATGAACTAGCTAATCCTAAAGACGGCACAAACATCCATGCCCGAGGGGGGATTCGAACCCCCGACCGTAGTGGCCGTGGAGACCGTGACTGGAGCGCCTCAGTCCCCTCGGCCACCGCGGCCGGCAGCCTTATAAGTGGAAGAATCGAATTCTTCACCCATACGTTTCATTTGTGCATATGGATCGCAGTTTTTCACCCAGAAGATGAAACTATCTGTATCCATATACAGTAACTTTGGTTCCACAAAATGAGGCTTCGCAATCTTGTAGTGAAACCTGTACATGTGGAGTTTGGACAGATCAAGTATTCACATCCCCAGATAGAAAGGTTTTGTGAACTCTGCTGAAGTGTTCATCATCTCCACAGCAACAAAGTTCTCGTTAAATATGACGAGACTCTTAAAGTTTGGTGATGCAATTAATCTTCTAACGCCTCACTGCCCCCCACCCCCCAGCTCGTTCTAAGTTTAATTTCGCATTCATGTCTTACATTCTGCATGGTTTTCACGAAAATAGAATTATTCATTAATTTATAAATTTTTTTCTCAAAATCACTAATCGTGACCGCCCTCTCTGTCATATTTATGCAGATTGGTTGAAGGATATGGCTTGCATGATTCTAACAAGTTCCATTCCCATTTTGATACACTGGTGCAGATTACGGAAATGAATAATATACCTCTGCCTGTCTTCAACAGTTGTCATCAACTTGAGGATGGAACCCTTGGCTCCCAGTGGAACTAGTTGCTCTGGGCATAATGGCAAGTCACTTGTCTCGCTATGCAAACTAATTGGATATCCGCCTCTACTACATATCCAGCATCAGATTCTGTGGAGAGACCCATTAATTTTCCACCTAATCCCTCTACTTCGTCTTTGGACACTCACTGGAAACCTGCAACCAGCAGAGGTTGCATCATTGCGTGCCTGTACGAGTTTTTCATGTCCAAATATAGAATATAACTTGAATCAGAGGATGCATCATACCCCGCACCCATATGTGAATTATTTGCCTTAGCATACCAATGAATACACTGGCAAAGTCCCCCACACATCCTGCGCTCAAAGAAGAGAAGCATATCTGGAGCAGTTAAAAGTTTGATGCTACACTTTGTCTTCTTGAACATTGCATCCCAAGACAACCCAGGTGTTATGTAATAAAAGGCGGAGTGCAAGAGGTATGTGGTCAAGCACACACTCCTGAACTTCTCAAAAACATCCGCAAGTAAGCGCACATCTGTGACCATGTTTATCCTCACGTATTCACCCAAATTCGGGATGTTGAGTTTCCGTGAGACATTTACGGCATGCTCATATTCCGCATCAGTTATGGCATCGCCTGTGAGTGAATTGGTAAATGTCGGGAAGCTTGGTTATGTGGAGTTTCGCCACAGAGTCCAGGTACTCATGTGGGAAAACCCCTTTTCGCATTACTAGTTGAAACTTTTCCTCATCAGAATATGCAGATCGTGTGATATGCATATCCTTCTTAGGTAGAGTCTCAACAAGTTTGGAAAGCGACGACTGCATGAAGCATAACGAATCAAGGAAGATCAGCGTAATTTTTGGCGTCATTTGATTAGAGAATGGAATGTATTACTCTGTGCTATCAGGCAGGACACTTGCCGGATAGGTATCTAGTCCAAATTCGTCAAAGTGCTCAACTAGAAAGTGAGCGTCATAACTACTCAGGTTGTGGAAAAATACAGGTATATGGTTTGGAAGCAGGTACTTCAAGTTGCAGATGTTATGGGTTGCTCCACGGAACTTTCCAGGTTTGTGACAGTGGTCACTACGGGGAAGTTCCGCTTTTCTATCTAACGGCAATATGACAATCTACTGCATTTTTAATCCACTCCTCATCCTCGCGCAATGTAGTCATCAGAACATTTTGACTGTAAAGTTTGTCAACCTCCCAGGCAACACATACGAGCTCAGTGAGCAACCACATCATGGGACTTTTCCCCACAAATGACTCGAATTTATTCAAAGAGGGGTCGACTGTACATACAACTTGGAATGCTGCTGTGTACGGTACATGTTTTAGTGTGGTGGTGGTATGGGAGGGCAGGGGATTACCTTCACATCCAGCAATTGGAGCAAGTAAACACTCGATATCGCTATAAATGGCTTGGGTAAGGTGGTACAAATTCGATATAGGTACAATTCCGATCAACATAAGTTTTCGCGCCATTTTTCACTCGCAGCACTTGCCTTTGTGTGGCGTTGTAGTGTAACAGGTTTCTACAGCTGCTCCTGTCTTTTCCAAGAATACACCACTTTGTGCTACGGAGATATGAATTTCTTCCTGTTAAGATGGACGTGGAGCTAGTTCGTCGAACGCGCTCTAATAAATTTTCTAGTTTCCACGCCCTTGTAAATTCATTATTGTGCAACGTTTGGTACCGCGAAGTATGCGCTGGTGCCTGAAGGAAAAAGTGCTTTTTATGTGGAAAAAGTCTGTGATCAAAATTGTACGAGGAAGTGATCATAATTGTACCTAGTGTGGTATATTTCCTATCGATTTTTCTCAATTCTGTAACCTTTTTTTGTTTTCATACCAACAGTTGTAATTGTGTAATATTTGTGTTACATATTCATTAAACATTCAAGAACAAGTACCATAGTTAAAATTATTTCTTTTCTCAATATATTTGCAGTTACAATTGCATTTGTCCGAAATGATAGAAATTGTACCACCTCACCCTAAGGGAAATCTTTCCTGATGGTGGGCATTCTTGAATTTAATGAAATTAATTTCAGGGGTCGCCATAATAAAACGTACTGGTTCTTTGGATTCGCAGTCTACAAGATGTTTCTGTAAATACTTGTCTTCCATAAAGTTCAAATGTTTGTTAAGCTTATGGGACTTAAATACGGCGTCATCAGTCCCTAAACTTACAAACTACTTATCAACTACCTTATACTAAAGACGGCACAAATATCCATGCCCGAGGGGGGATTCGAACCCCCGACCGTAGTGGCCGTGCAGACCGTGACTGGATCGCCTCAGTCTCCTCGGCCACCGCGGCCGGCGATAAAGTTACTTAGAGACCTGTAGCATATATAGGTTTTACATTTATGAACATTGAATTGGGAGGAAATGAGACAGGACATGTCTTTGATCCATACATATCGCTGCTTTTCACCATTGGCAATAAGCAGCATGTTTATGTGAAGGTCGCACTCACCCGCAAATTTAGAAAAATGGTACGGTCCAACTACTCTAAGATTATCCGCTTTTTTGTCTTCTTTTGTCTTGCTGTTCTTCTCCATGCCATACATATGCACTGATATTCCTGGATATTGCGCCTCAGACTTAGGAAACTCCAGGAGTTTGTCTAGGAACTCTATACCTGTAAAATTATACCCTCCCGGGATTTCACCTTTGGGTACTTTATAAGTACTTGTGCTGTGTAAATGATCTGTATGGGTATAATTTCTCTCTCTCTCTCTCTCTCTCTCTCTCTGACAATGCGAAACAGTATTCTTTTCCGGCAATGGTCCGACCACTACGAAATTTCTTGGGCCCATTATTTACATTAATGCATGCCTGCTTTTTAATAATATCAACAGGAAGTTGAATAAAACTGGACCCTCCCCTTACAGGATCATAGACATGAAGATGGATGTCGAGGTGTACTACCTAGCTGAGTGCGTGTGCAGAACCACGTACCTCCATCTCGGAGAAATAGTTCATAATGACACTCGAGGTGGATTCGCAATACCACTTGGCGATTGAAGTGCTCTGCATAATCACGCTGTTAGCTCCCCAGAGGTAGTGAAGACTTGTTTCTTCCTCCACTATGCCCTGCAAACACCGTGCATGCTTTTACTCGCAACCCAGAAATGTTCTTCACTTAATGGCGGGATTACGTGGATCACTTATTGCTTTGAGAAGCTCAGTCTCCAACACTGGATAGCAGGCCTCCAGGAACATGACTGGGTCACGATATTCCACAAGAGGATTATCAATCTGTGTGAAAGAGATGCGCCCCTCAAAAGCTTTAGCGACATCCGAGTACTGAAGTGCGGTCATAACACTCGGAATCTGATGCCCTACTATATTATCAGCAGGTTGGGAGAGGGAACTACCGCTAGCGATATCAGCCTTATTATTAAAACTACAACTACTGCTAATGGACGACGAGGAAGGCGACGTTCACCCAGTGGTCGATGACGATAACAGAGCCGGTGAATGAATGGCTGTGTTCCAGGGAGGAAATACCTTGCACGGACGGTGAGGTTGGTCAACATCCTGAGAGGGCGTCACTGGAGGCTAGGCGTGCAGTGCAGCTACGCCAGCCTGGGGCACAGACAAATATATACAGACGGGAAACCTCCGTAAGGGCCCGGTCCCACGCTCAGGGGTGCGGGGTGGGGGGTGCTGAAGCAGTTCCGTAAGATATCCCATGATGGCGCCAGAGCAGGCGGCCAGAGCAGGCGGGAGGTAGCGGCTGTCCCCACCACCACCTCCCCTCAAACACCAGCAAGCTGGACACAGCCGTGGCCTCGTGACAGGTGGCACGAGCTCTCCCCTCAGCCTCCCCTCCACTCTACCCTCTGACGTGCGAGAGGCACCCTCACAAGTGCCTCTAGTGTGGTCTACTGGTACTAAGCCAGGGAACCGCCTGACACTTGCTAGCATCTTACGGAACTACGAGGGGAGCATAGGACAGTGGTTTAGGGGTGGCTGCTTCTCTGTATATGTTACTCTGTGCCTGGGGTTAGAGGGCGCTGACCTGCCCCGTCCACTGACGAGGCACCTGAGCTGCCTTGTTTGCGGAGCGGCAGATGACTGTGCAGCGGTATAACGGCGCTTTCAACAGAGGCGCCCTCCTGCACAGTGTTTGCGCTGTTGTGGGCGCCTCCGGCACGTGTTTCATGGCCATTTGAGTTGGTTCTGTAACAACAGTAAAAAAATGGAAAATATATGTACACGATTCATTAAATGGGATGTTGTACATTTTTTACCCCCCACCAGTATGAATACTCTTGTACACAAAAAAAGTATATTCGCCTTTTCACCCTATGCCCCTAGATTTCAGCAGCTCTCTTTGCCTTTTCTCCTCCTCCTGTGTGAGTTCATCTGCCATTAGATGGACACACTAAGGCATCTCGTCCTCGTTACGAGCCCGCGCATCGAGGCACATAGCCAATCTGGCTGCGAGATGCTGTCGTCTTCTTCTGTAACAAAAACAAAATTTTTTTCTCATTAGTTCTCAAATACTTCTACAAAAAAAGCAACAAACAAACAGTTATCTACATAACACATAATAGTAGCGTGTACTTACGGATATTCTTTCCATCAGCCCGCTACCTGGACTCCTCATCCAGAACAACGTTTACTACAACGTCTGTAAGAAGAAGGGCATACGTTAGTAACGGAACCATACACCACGTCTATATAAGAAACATCGATCAAAATATGTTTTTTCGCTAACCTGGTATTGGTTTGAACAAGACTCAGACACGCTTTGCCACATTACTATGATCATTTCGCCCAACGGATCCAGTCGACGGTTATCCATGCCTGCTGACATTGGTCGCTGGACGAACGCTGAAACGAGAAGAAGACGAATAATTAATTACTACTACACACGCTCTGAGTGCTTCTACCGATGACTAACGATGACTAAATGTATTATGGTAACTGCAGAAATACTTAGTAGGAAAGGTGACTTCCTTACAAAAAGAAAAAAATAGTTGAACACCATACTTTCTTACTTTTAAAACTATTACGAAAACCAGAGAAGATGTGCACCTAAGGTTAGCTTGACGCCATATCTACTTGCTTTCATGAGTTCAGCCTGGCAGCAGTTTTACAAGAGATTTGCTCTGTCACTGTGCATGTTCTGAACAATTATATAGCGAGTTTCAGAAGCATTAAAGCGGAAAACTAATAATAATAATAATAATAATTAGCGTTCTCTCGTCCATAGGAGTTAAAGGAAATTGTAGGCCACCCCAAACATTCACAGACGCATATAAGGTTATTTGAATGCTCTGTCTACAACTTAGAAACTAATTTACGAAACACATAGAAGGCAATTAATATACTCCTACCTATTCATAAGTTTCAAGATGCATCAGCAGTTAGATACCATCTCTGCAAAGCTATGAAATGCAACAGTGCGTGAGAATACAAACTGTGATCTGAACGAATATATAACGGTTTTCAGAGACATGAAAGACAAGTACGCTACTAAACAAACCGAACCCAAAGCTGATACGAAAAAAAAAAATCACTTACATGGCTGCTGCTACTGCTGCTACCGCTGGTGCTGGCGATGGCGGAGCTCTTCATGATGGTGCTGGCGATCTTCACAGAATGAGACACAGGAGACAAATGAAGCCCATGTCTTAGATGCTGGTCCTGTATGGCTTCCTCCCACCCTCATCATACTGGTAGTGGTTGATGCAAGCAAGTCTGAACATGCTTATCTTGGGGGAAGCAAGCATGTCTGAACATGTATTTAGCTTGGAGAGAGAGAGACAGAGATACTGAGGAAAAACCCATCTTCTGGAATTGGCCGATAATTGGGAGATTCATAAAAGCACTTTGGACTGGTACATTTCTGCTGTTTTCCAATAAAGCAGTCCATGTGTTTCGAAGATTAAAAAAAAAAGAAGAAAAAACCAGAGTGGTGCATTGTTTTTCTCTAGAAAAGATTTGGGGGGATAACACATATCTAAAAATAATGTTTCAAATGTTTGTAATTCTATCGGACCAAACTGTCCGGTCATCAGTCCGTAGCTTACAAACTACTTAAACTAAACTAACCTACGGACAACACACACACTCATGCCCCAGGGAGGACTCGAACCTCCACGGCGAGCAACCGCGCGCTCCGCAGCGAGACGCTTTAGACCGCTCGGCTACTCCACCGCGGCTAACACATATCTATTCTAGTGGGGGTTTCCTAAAAGCACTTTGAACTGGTAAACATTTCTGTAGTTTTCCAAGAAAGCTTCCGAACATATGAGAGCGCTCCATTGTATTCCACTATCGGCGCGGTCGCAGAAGAAGGCCTTCAGCAGGAGAGTGTGGCCCCAATTAACTGAGATGACTGTCAGCATCCCGCGCTGACGGCTTCACAATAGACAGGTGGTCCACGTAGGTCACCGGAGGGTCCACATGCACTCCGTCGCTAAACACATGGTGCACTGCGTCTTAGTAAGAAAAAAATATTCGCTAATGTGGATGTATGCGTTTCTGAAGCAGTGGGGCTAAGACACGTTCCATTTGCTGTATTCGTTGGCGGAAGTGCTCCAGATTTAACGCATATTGCTGCCTCTTGTCTCTACGAGCTGCTGTGTACACGAATCTCCATGCAATCATTGTCTCATTATCGCAAATATTAAAGCGAACCTTTCTCCCATCGATGCTCATCTTCGACTGATGTTGGCATTGTGTGGTGTATTTATTTATCTTGTCTCAATTCTCATTGGGGCATAAATTTCTGGATGGCGTCAAAACTGTACATAATAACATTAGTAAAAAAAATTAGACTGTGTAAGTATGGATCTCGCGGAGGCGGCTGGCTGCGGCGGCCGGCGGTAGTGCCAGTGAAGGCAGCTGGCGGCAGCATTACGATTAAGAAAAAAAATTGATCGAATCGGAGGGCTCGCAGAGGCGGTAGCAGCGGATTGCAGAAATGGTAGTAGCGGGGGTGGGGCGGGGGTGGCACACAGGTAGGTGGAGTTCTTTACATGCAACACTCTTTTGTTCGAGGGAGGTGGTTCCTGCAAGTGTGTCAGTGTTAAGTGCAATTTAATGTACACTGTCAATCATCTTTTGTTTGAGGGGGCAGTTCCTGTAAGTGCGAGGTGGTGTCCTATGATCATAGGCCAGGCAATTGGCCGAGGGAGGAGGGGTGGTGCCTGACCCTCATGACACTAAGGTAGATGAGCGGTTCTCAGTGGCTCTGAACCCCGGTCATTGTACTGGTCCAGTGTGTCACCACTGTGCGATCTCGCTCAGTTAGCGACCCATAGGAGAGATCACTGTATAATTTTACAGATGTTCTGAGAAACTTGCGGCACTAGCACTCCT
This sequence comes from Locusta migratoria, assembly GCA_026315105.1. NCBI lineage: Eukaryota > Metazoa > Arthropoda > Insecta > Orthoptera > Acrididae > Locusta > Locusta migratoria. The sequence continues at coordinate 49,688,234 of CM048755.1, read as the reverse complement.
AATAAATAAAAGGGTGACGTTCGGAAAGTGGAAGATGAGGTAACAGTTGAGTATAGCTGTGAGGACAGGTCGTGAGTTGTGCCTGAGTAGCTCATGATGTGGAACCCTTACCCGTGAAAGGCAAACGTCCCTGTCTGGCAGAGAGTTTTAATCTGCTACGAAGAATCATTTTAGTGCATACTACTTTCCACTTAAGAGTAAGGTGAAGTAGTCATCATGTCCGAAGATTGGTTTGCCACCACAGTGCTATACTCGGCATGGTCCTACTGGGGGTGATGTGTTGTTGCATTCTTCTGGCCTTACCCATCCAGTTACAGCTTAATAAGTTCATATTAACATGATATGTCCATTAGTATGTTCTGCAGAAATTATTAGCATTACATGGACTTTGGTTCAGCATATGTCCTGTTGCCTAATAGGCACAGGGTCTGCCATGGGCACTGACAACTTGCTCCATGTGGCGTCCTGTGCTATAACCAACCATTCTTCATTTGCCTCGTTTCAAAGTTCATCGTGGTGCTTGGCATAGGGTCACAACGCTGCATCGTCATTTCACTATGTTGTTGTGGTCTTTAGTCCAAAGAGTGGTTTGATGCAGCTCTACACACTACTCTGTCCTGTGCGAGCCTCTTCATCTCTTTATAACAACAGCAACCCACATCCTTTGGAACCTGCTTACTGTATTTGTCTTTCGGTGTCAAATCAAATGTTTGTTAAGCTTATGGGACTTAACTACGGGGTCATCAGTCCCTAAACTTACAAACTACTTATGAACTACTTACAAACTAGGACGGCACAAATATCCATGCCCGAGGGGGGATTCGAACCCCCGACCGTAGTGGCCGTGCTGACCGTGACTGGAGCGCCTCAGTCACCTCGGCCACCGCGGCCGGCCTTTCGGTGTCCTTATGCAATTTTTACCCTCACACACTTCCCCCCAATGCTAAACTGATAATTCCTAGATGCCTCAGAATGTATTCCACATATCTTCGATTGTCAGTAAGTCCGGTTATCTGGCGAGAGAGGGTGAAAGGCTAATATTCTGTGACACTAAGAATGCATATGTCTGAGCATTGCCTTGCTGAAAAATTATGTCTGGGATGTCGTGCAGATAGGGTATGTCTATGTCTCGCAGGATGTCATTCACCTAGGTCAAACTGGTCACAGTTCCTTGAAAATACACAAACTGTTCAGAATGTTCAAATGTGAGAAAATCTATGGAACTTAACAAATGAGGGTATCAGTCCTTAGGCTTATAAACTGCTTAAATTAACCTAAGGACTACACACACACCCTGTGCCAGAGGGAGGACTCGAACTCCGAAGGGGGGCAACCACGTGCTCCACAGTAAGGCGCCTTAGAGCATTCGGCCATTCCACCATGGCTCACCCACTGTGATTTGTGGTTGCACCCAAAAGCACTGCACATGATAAAGCCTCGAATTGAAACAGTATGTCTTGTTATAATGCAGTCCCTGTGACGGCACTTCAATTTGTCTGAGGTAAACCAAAATGAGGTCATCATGTTCAATCAAATGAAAGCCAAATTCGTTGGAGAACATTATCTGATGCCATTCCCGTCCCAAGTGACATCGTTCCATACACCATTGCTATTTAGCACGTTTCTGCTCATCAGTCAAATGTAGGTGCGGATATGGACGATACACCGTAATTCGAGCCGTAATAAACGGTTTCACACACTCATTCCTGATAGTGTACAATGTGTTACACTGTTCCACTGTTGCGCAAGAGATAAAGAGGACGCAGATCTGTCCTGCAAAGTTGTTGTTGTTGTTGTTGTTTGTGGGTTTGAAGGGCGCTCAACATCGAGGTTATCAGCGCCTATGTCCTGCAAAGCTATTCGGATGAGGTATCGATTGGGGGTGATCTGGGAGGTGCGACCTGAGCCTTCTCGTGTTCTACTGCATTCGTGAACCATTCTGCACGCACCCTTGTGCTGCTGAACCAGTTAGTCCCACAAGAGCAGCAGTTTGATAGATGGATATATTACATTCTCTCAGGTCAAGTATGCATCCCTTGTCAAACTCTCCGATTTAAAAGTACGGTGCCCGCATACATCTACGAGGCGACCTGCACGTCTGAACAACTTACACCAATCCTTTACCTTCAGTTAATAGTGAAAACGAGAGTCGCAGGCACATCTTAATGTAGGCAGTGACGCACTGCACGCCGACGCGAGCGCGTGCTGAGCACTTCGGTTCCGACGCAGACTCCCGAGGAGAAGAAACCTGCCGCGAGATCCGAGGTGCCGTGCCGCGGATCGAGCTGGCATTCCCGTCGGAGAGTCGAGTCCTCCCTCTGGCACGGACGTGTGTAGCATAAGTTAGTGAGGCTAGGGCGCGTGTGGCAGCGTGCGCGGCGCCTCCCGCGGCGAGCGCGCGCTGCGTGCTGCTGTGCTGGCTGTGCGCCGTGCTGACGCAGCAGGCCGCCTTCTCGGGGGCGCTGGTGGCGCGCCTCGCCGCCTCCGCGCCGGTGCTGCCCTTCTCCGGCCTCCAGGGCTTCCTCACCGACCGCTCCTACCAGCTCGCAGTCGTCGCCGACTCGGCGGAACTCACCAACTTTGAGGTAACGGGGAAATCCTTCTGTCTTCTATTGTTTTCTCTCCTCTTCTCAGCATCCCAGATATGTGCTTAAACTGCGATTTGTAACTCCCATATGTCATTTATACTTCTGCTTATATCGGGAATCTGTTTCTCCATACTCTTATCTTGACTGGAAATTGCTAAACGCACCACTCTGTGGAATGGACCTAACGGTATAACTGCAAATATCAGTGTAAAACAGTAGAGGACACTGTTCCTTCAATTCTGATAGGGGCAATGTTACACTGAGGTGAGTATCAAACAATTCGAAAACATTTACTGAAATTAGAAAATGAGGTCAACTGTAAAAGTTCAGCCTTGTTCAAATGTTTGTTAAGCTTATGGGACTTAACTGTGGGGTCATCGAATCAGTCCCTAATCTTACAAACTACTTATAAACTAACTTATACTAAAGACAAACAGCCATGCGAGAGGGAGGATTCGAACCCCCTACGGGGAACGTCCTCACGCATCGGAGCATAGCCCCTCGCTCCTCTTGGGCAATCCGCCGCGGCGTTTAGCCTCGGCTTCAATGAAAGGGGACATAGTATAAAACTTTCAAAACCAAATACATAGAACGCCAGCACTAATTACAAAATCGTTGAATTATTTACGAAATAAATTGAAGACAATATAGTAGACGTCAAATCAACATGGAAGTGAGAGGTCTGGATCTAGTGTTTATGTCAAAATGTTCAATTGTTTGTTAAGCTTAAGTGACTTAACTGCGGGGTCATCAGTCCCTAAACTTACAAACTACTTATGAACTATCTTACACTAAAGACTACACATACATCCGTGCCCGAGGGGAGATTAGAACCCCCGACCGTAGCGGCCGTGCAGACTGTGACTGGCGCGCCACAGACCGCTCGACCACTGCGGTCGGCTATGTCAATGTAGTTGCTTATGCATGCTATGAGCAACTACATTCGGTTTTCTAATAATGGAAAGTCCTGGTAGGAATTAACAGTAGTTGTAAGGACAGCTTACAACTCACTGCAAAGACGTGACAACGAGTTGTAAGAGGCACATAAAATAGAAATACACATACGAACTTCAGCTATCGGCTATCGGGTTCTTCAGAAAATAGAACATTGACGCAATCACACAGACACACAAAATAGTCACACAACGATAATCTCTGGCTGCCCACTCTGGATCACACTCTGCGGTGTGGAAATAGATGAGGGGGGGGGGAGAATGTTGCGTCACAGTGGTGGGGATGGATATAGCAAGGCCTTGCAGAGCATGTACGTATTAGATGGGAGGAACGAGACGCAGCTTAGGAATGAAGTGGGGAGGTGGCGGGGGGGGGGGAGAGGAATTACGAATAAAATAAAACAAATGCACGCGCGTCCCGCACACACACACACGCAAACACACACACACACACACACACACACACACACACACACACACACACCACTCAAAATAGGAGATATTTAGCATAGAGATATGGGAACTGTAGGGTGTGGGAAAAGTGAATTTATTGCCGGTTGAGGCCTGGATAATTTTGGGATCGGAGAATCTCGGGCACGGATACTTGTGCCGTCCTTAGTATTAGTTAGTTCATAAGTAGTTTGTAAGTTTAGGGACTGATGACCCCGTAGTTAAGTCCCATAAGCTATACAAACATTTGAACATTTCTGGATCGGAGAATATACCAAAGGGATAACTCCCATCATTGCAGTGGTGGTGGATGGGACGTTCCACCTAACTGCTGGCCATTTTCTGCGATGTTTCTTCTAGCTCTTTCTAAATGCCTGTAATGTCGATCATGACTCGTGAAATATTTCAGTGTGCTTCAGTGACTATATAATTTTATTTCTGATTGGTCAAATTGCTTATCATATATGTTTCGTTTCTCTCATCACACAGGGTATATTGCATGAATGCATGGGAATGCGTGCCTGCAGAAGTTTGGAGATGTTTGCAATTAAATTTATTTTATATTTATACATGTGGCATCTGTTCCGAAACATCAGACGTCACTTCTTGAATATAAATTTATTTTGCCTTAAATCACATGCAAAAGTGAACTGGCGTGGAGATTTTAAATCAGAACGGACTTAATTTCTGGAACTTTCAACTGGTTCCGTTTATTATTATTTTGGTATACCAGGCATCAGCTTTTGTGTATGACATAACTACACCGATGTTAGTATGTATTACGAACACAACACCGTGACTCCAATCATTAACAACAACTGTTTATTTCTATGAGAATAATACATCATAGAATACATAAATAATGGAACATCAATATATATAAAAATTTATAAATATATCAAAAGTTAACGCGCAATATCCTCACCACCCTGGTTAATTTCAAGAGGAATGACCAGCTGAATGGGCCGTGAGATTATGGCCCTATCTGAAGTTCGTAACGTGACAGTTCGTATCTTAACAATTTGTGTTGTCATTGGGCCCCATAGCAGCAGAGGAGTCGCTGTCGCGGCAGGTCCACGTTTACAACTAACTAGTTGTATCTTAACAATTTGTGTTGCTGCTATGGGGCCCAATGACAACACAAATTGTTAAGATACCTCCTCCACAGCTATAGATAGTTCTGTGGCCCCATCTCCGCCCAATCTGACGATGCGCTAACAGCGCGAAAAGCATTATTGGAGAATAAAATATTGCAAATATTCAACACTGTTGCTGCAGCCACCACCACCATCATGGAATGGAATGAAAAGTACATGCTTCTTGCAATTCTGTTACTGTTAATTTTCCTAACGTCTTATTTTGTTTCATTAACTGTCGTTTAAAACGAAGAATCCATCCTGTAACTCGTAACAGTTTGTAATAGTTACTATACCGTGTAGCTGTTAAAATGGGAGGGGTCTTGTTTTTACCATGAAGACTTGATTTGTTTCTTTCTTTCTTACTGGCAAGGAATAATCTAAGTTCTTCTGCCTAAGTCCTAGCCAATGCACTCTGTTCTCTGTTAACCAAGCAGGCCCGTGGAACCATATAACGGAAGTTGAAGTTTGTCTGCTGTGGTACCCCAGGAGAGTATATCAGCTGGGTTTTTATCACCGGGGCAATGTCTCCACTGTGATGGATTTGTTAATCTTTGTATTTCTACAACACGGTTTGAAACAAATGTCTTCCATCGATTAGGGTCATGTTGTATCCATCCTAAGGCTACAGTTGAGTCAGTCCACAGTGTTGCATTATTTGCATTATAGTGTGTGACTTTGCAGAAATAGTGAAGTAACCTCGACCCAAGGAGTTTTTCTAGAAGTTCCAGTCGTGGAAGAGTTATTTTCTTGATTGGGGCTTATCTGTTTTTACTGCAAAGTAAATTGAGTGATGTCATGTTTGAAGTGCTGCGTCGTAGATAAAGTACTGCTCCATAGGCCTTTCCTGATGCATCTGAAAAGACTGTATTTCTGTTTTTGTCTCTTCAGAAACACCAACACATCGAGGGACTTTCATGTACAAACATGATGGCAAAGTTGATACACGCATTTGCCAAAGTTTACCAAGATCAGGAGGTAAGAGCTCATCCCATTCAATCCCTCTTGACAAAATTTCCTGGAAAATTATTTTTGCGGCGAGAGAGACAGATGACAATAGACCCAGTGGGTCGTAGAATCTTGCAGTGCTTCTAAGAACTTCTCGCTTAGTGGCAGGACGTTCTCTAATATAGTTTATGACATTAATGTGAATAACACTGAACATATCAGTCCATGTATCCCAGTGAATTCCTGTATCTGTTATGCTTATGATACCTTCTGATTGCCAAATTTCAATCAGTTGTTTTGAGTTTGTGGCCCACTTTGCCATTGGTAGACTAATGATCCCCATAAGTGAGGTAAGATCATAATATAAGGTAGTCACAGCATTGTCATCTTCAGCACCTGCTACAAAGTCATCCATATACATGTTATTTTCAGCAAGAAAAGCGGCTCGAGGAAAATTCCTTTTGTGCATTTTAGCGAGTTCTTTTAGTGTGGCTGCAAGAAGAAAGGGGCTGCAAGTTAGTCCAAAAGGTAGTCGGGTGAAGCGGTATGTAATCCTTTCATTCGTTGTAATGTTGTTTTCTTGTTGATCCATGATAACTTTATACCAAAAAAAACCTTGTTAAGTCTCGATCTTTTCTATGAAGAACTGACTGTAGAAAAGCTTGTTTAATATCAGCAATTAAAGCAACTGGATATAAGCGGAATCTTAATAATACTGAAAGAATATCTGGAAGTAAATTAGGACCAATTTCCAAAGAGTCATTCAGTGAATGTACAGCTTTTTCGTGGGAGGAACCATCAAATACAATCCTCCATTTTATAATACCTAACCTTTCTTTCTTCAGTGTCTGATGTGGTAAATAAAATGTGGCATTTGATGTTTGTTCAGGAGGGGCAATCTCTACATGTCCCTTTCTTATGTGATCTATCATTTGCATTTCATAAATGTGTTTTAAGTTAGTGTCCTTTGGAATCTTTTTCTCCAGTGAAATAAATCTATTCTCTGCTTGTGAGAAATTATTAGGCACAATAATGTTGGGTATTCTAGGTAAAGAACCCACTCCCCTATTGTCTTCAATGAAGTAAAATTTTGAGAAATAAAGCTAGTTCCTTCGGATTCGGAGTCTTTGCTTGGTCCTCTGTGATTCCCATTGATTCTAAATCCAAGAAACGTCTTAAAATATCGTCTGTTGATGTTATTAAATCTAAACTAACATAGTTTGTTATCACAGGGTTTTCCATGGTGTTTGACTTAACCCACTAAGAATCCAATCCATAGTTGAAGGTATCAGTACAATGGATGGTCTTATGTGAATAGGAGGGGAATGTTTAATGATTTACCAACAGTGATCTGCTCCAATAAGGATCTCAATAGGAAGATCTTCTGTGTCGTCCTTTGGGTCTGCTAACTGAAGTTTTCGATCATACATTTGTTATTTCAGGTGGGACAGTTGGGTGAGCAGCAAATAAGTATGTGCTTTCAAATGCAGTCAGAGACATTGTGAAATTTTTAAATGTCCCTTTCAGATTGAATTCTACGACTCTACGAAACGTTGAAATTACATATGGTGTTTCAAAGGCATTGACAGATATGTCACGATGTTCTAAAGTTTTTTAATCTAGTTCATCAATGAGAAACTTTGAAATGAAACTCGGCTGACTGCCACTATCTAGAACACAGCGAGTGAGTCTGCTTAATCCTGTTGATCCACTGACCCAAACTCGAGCTGTCTGAAGATAGGTAAAATCTGCTGAATTTACGTCAATTTTCCCTACATTAGTAGCGGTAACTTGCTGAGAAGGTGAAATAGAAGTAGTAGTGTCAGTACAAATCGCTTTATGGTGACGTTTCTTGCACCTAGAACATGAAACCTTTCCCTTCTTACTGCAGGTATTAGCAAAAATGTTCAAATGTTTGTAGAACTTATGGGACTTAACTACGGGGTCATCAGTCCCTAAGCTTACAAACTACTTATGAACTAGCTAAGACTAAGGACGGCACAAATATCCATGCCCGAGGGGGGATTCGAACCCCCGACCGTAGTGGCCGTGCAGACCGTGACTGAAACGCCTCAGTCCCCTCGGCCACCGCGGCCGGCAGGTATTAGCATTATGACCTCGGTTTAGACATATAAAACAACGATCATCTTGCTTTAATTTAGCAATACGCTGTTGGGTGTCCATTACTATATTGCAGTCTTGAGCCCAATGAGTGCGAGCGTAGCAAAATATATAACATGGTTGTACGTCTCGTTTAATTTTCCGAGAGGTTTTAGCTTGTTTTCAATGTATGTGAAATGTCGCTGCAGTGGGCGTGTAGTTGGAAGCTGGTTACTGTTCTGCACGAATTTTTTGTGCAGTAAGAGCATCCTGAACTTCTTCCTCTTAAAAATTAAGACATTTCAGCACATCTCCTTCGATATTTCGGTTCTTCTAGCATGAATAACCCATTTCTGACACATTTTGGCAGGAAATGCTCGTAAAATTTTCGGTGTGAGAACTTTACCGTATGCTACATCTTCCCCTGGGGTATGCAGTGCTTGAATACGACAGTTACACTCGAGGAATGTACAGTTCAGTGTGTCAGGCGTCCCCGACTGTACTGGCTTTAGCGCATCCAAATAATCGAGGTGCGCCTGTACAATGCGGTTGTTATCTCCGTACCGATGCAATAAAATTTTCTTTGTTTCTCCTTATGTGCTAGCTGTAAAAGGTATTCCATCTACCAACAACTTCGGTTCGCCTGACAGATACCCTCGAAGGAAAACATGTTTATTAACTATAGCAGGCGATAGGTCTGTATCAATAGTTGATTCAAATTGCTCCCAGAAGCGGGACCACTTTTCGATATCTCCACAAAATGGTTCAAGCTTAATGGTAGGTTGCTTGAGTGAATGTATGCCTGCAGCGGGGTGTATGGGAACTTTAGGTGACGTGATATTCATTTGTGCTGTTACGGCTGAAAGCTTGCGATTTATTGGTTTTGTAGCCTTATGTATTGCGCGTTTAATTTTGTCTGTATATTCCTCACAGCTAGATACGTCTGCGTCATATTCATCATCACTTAGGAGGTCGTGAACAGCCTCATCTAAGGAAGTGAGCTTTTCTAAAGCATCTTGAAGACGTTCTATGTAGTGTTCAAAATCGTCCACCGGACTTTCTGTCGTAAGTTCCTCGACACCCGTACAAAACCGCGTAGCATTCGTCCTCACCCTAGTTCTCTTTCTTTCAAAGTTTATTAGATGTTTACCGGTATCTATCTCATCTGTCATTATTATGGAACTGCTTTTGTGTTAGCGTAAGCGTAAATGAATCTTGTGCTATAAATTAGTTATTCAACGCGAAAGTTTTCACACTTTTGATATAAGCAAAGTTCTTGAATTATGCCGTTACTGGTAACATTCTTTTGAGGCAAGGAGTTCATAAAATCGTATTATATTGGAATGGACTTACCTTGTGATGTGGTCCGACGTCGTATCCCGCTTCCATCAGCGTGGAGTAAGCCTTTCATCGTCAAAATTACGCAGAAAATCGTAATTTTTACACAAGTTTCGGCACTAGATATTAAGAACACACAACACCGTAACTCCAATCATTAACAACTGTTTATTTCTAAGAGAATAATACACCATAGAATACATAAATTTGGGAACATAAATATACAGGGTGTCCCAGTATTCCAATTACATCCCGAGATATTGCGACGAGAAGTTGACGCTTGTAAAACCCGAAATACGCTGCTAGCGCAGGTCCTGAGGCTCAGGTGTGAACCCCATGCTGCCCGAATCGCGATGTGATTGACATGCGTAATCGCACTTCCATACTTATCAAGGGGTCCGAAACGAATAATACGGTCTGCTGCCATCAACTCTCATAAGCACATAATGGTTTCCCTCTTGCACGTTTTATGTGTCTACGTACACAATATGAACCAGTACCGATCGGTATACACCAGTCAGGTCGTCTTATTTATCCTGCACACCCAAAATAAGGTTTATCGAATGCGTTAAATGACCCATTGTGCCTTTCGCACACTCGTTCAGCCAGGACCTAGCTCTACCTAGACACGTGTCCAACGTAGTTCCCACTACAGCCCCAGTTACCACTTCGCCTTGTTTGTGATTTGCGACCCAGGCAAACTCCTGTACTTCACCACCCTCCGAGCATCCCATTTGTTGTTGCTTTGGCGTTCAGTATACCGCTTACCAGTGTAGTCGTGCATCAGAGTAATCTAGTGACGGCACGGAGGTAGTAGACATTGTGAATAAACGTTGTGTTTTGGAACTTATACTGTATTATGTACACACATGAAGATATAATAGAAATGCTGCTGATCTATGGATAATGTACGTTGACGGGAAATACGTTATTAGATTGCTTGTTTATAGTACTGTTAGAGAACATTATGATTATTACGTTAATATGTCTGTTTTCTACCCTACTCTACATACCTGTACTGTACCCTGTTGTAGGCGGGCGAAATTATGTTCAGGCAGAACGACTGTACAGACGATGATTCCCTGACAAGCCATCGCCTTCGCGCCGAATGTCTGGTCGTCTCACATCTCGTCTACGTGAAACGGGAAGCTTAAACCCAAGACCTAGACACCGTCCTAGAACACGCACAGATGAACGAGCTGAAGTTGCTGTGCTCGCTACCGTAGCTGTGAATCCTCACATCAGCACACGTCAAATTGAACGTGAAGTTGTGCCGAAATCAAGTGCACAGCGTATTCTTCAACGTCATAAATTTCATCCTTACCATGTTCATTTACACCAGGATCTTCATGGAAATTACTTCAGCAACAGGGTAACATTTTGTCGGTGGGTTCAGCAAAAATTTCTGACTAATCCAAATTTTTTCGCAGATGTTCTCTTTACCGACGAGGCATCATTTTCCAACAAAGGAATTGTCAATATGAGGAATATGCATTATTGGTCCGCAGACAATCCAAAATGGCTCCGTCAGGTAGAGCATCAACGTCCGTGGAAAGTGAATGTTTGGTGTGGGATTATTGGAGATACCATTATCGGACCTTTCTTTGTAAATGGCGTCCGAAATGGCAGACAGTACTCCAGATTTATATGACACAATCTTCCTGTTCTCTTGGACACTGTATCTCTGAACAGGAGAATGGTCATGTGGTATCAGCATGACGGATGCCCTGCACATAACGACTTAAGAGCACACGACTTCTGAACCGTAAGTTTCCTGGTAGGTGGATTGGACGTGGTGGCCCAGTTAGGTGGCCTGCCCGAACTCCGGACCTTACACCGCTGGATTTTTTTCTTTGGGGAGCAGTGAAGGATGCTGTTTACCAACATGAACCAACAACACCAGAGGACATGAAGCAACGCATTATTGATGCTTGTACAGCCATCAAAGAGGAATCAGTACCACGAAGTAGGGCATCCTTCATCCGCAGAGTGACCCTATGTATGCAAGTCAATGGTTATCACTTTGAGCATGATATGTTAACGCTATCTTTAGTATGTAGTGCTGGTATCACAGTGCAAGTTAGGCCATTTTATCCAGTGATGTTCAGAAACATTTGTTTGAAACAACTTGTCATGTAACGCATTAGATAAACATAACATAGATAATTATGTGATAATAAAACTAATTGGTTAAACATGTTTACATTCATCTTCTATGTCTTACCTGATCTTCCCAAATCAAAACATTTCTACCTAAACAATGGTAAAACCTTTAGTCCACTTGCTCGTTTCACTAAAACCATCAACATGAATTTTACTATTATGAGTGAATGATTCACTGTCACTTGCGCTAGATCTACAGTAAAGTAAAGTTTTAACTTTGAATGGCATTACCTTTTTAGTAACGGATTAACGATAAGCGAAGTTAACTTTGTGACTAACGTTGCGGTACACAGTTATGTTACAGAACCGCATCACACCTAGCCTATGGGATAAATACCTGCTGGAATGTACGACTTTAATGCAGGATGGCAGCAAACCGTATTATTCGTTTCGGACCTCTTGGTAAGTATGGTAGTGCGATTACGCATGTCATTCACATCGCGATTACGGGCAGCATGGTGTTCACGCCTGAGCCTCAGGATGTGCGCTAGCAGCGCATTTCGGGTTTTTCAGGCGTCAACTTCGCGTCGCAATATCTCGGGATGTAATTGGAATATTGCGATGGAATCAACGCCATTGTTTATGTGATTTGTCATGCAATAGATTTCTGAAGAAAGAATATTAGGTGTCAATAATAAAAAAAAATAAGTTTGTGTTAAGAAACACATTTGCTTTCGTTTTAGAATGTTTCCAAATATGTACATTCATGGGCCCCAGCCGTACATTGATACCGGTGAAAGTCGTTTTCCAATAGCTGTTATTGTTCCAGAGATATTTTGGGTGTACAAGATAGCTGGGGTACCCAAGATTATTCTGTCGTGGCAGCTTCCAAGATCATAAGGTAACATTGCATTCTCTCAACTAGTACTTTTCTGTACAAGCTCTGATTTCAAGCAATAATCTAAACCTCTTGAAGTTCTTCTTCAATAGCAATTATTTCATTATCGTGGGCTGTATTCCCAGCTCCCTTGGGCGCTTGTAACAAGAGCAATCAGTCCACCAGTTCATTTGGATCATTCCAATGCATATAACTCACATGTTCAGTTTTAGTTTTAGAATCTTTAACTTTGAGACCATTTTCGTTTTCACCATATCCGTCCAGCCCCATTCCTTCTTTAGAAAACACATCTTCTTTTTCTAACAAGGGACGAATTATGTTGGTATACTTGTAACCCTCGTTGACATTTACTGGTCTGTGGGAATTATAATTTTGTCTATATGCATTCGTAGCAAATAGTATTTTAGCATAATTGCGAAGATCCATAGCTGTATAACTGTCTTTACTGTGTTAGTTTTTAAACAAGAGATTATACAATCCTTTCGTTCCAGAATATTTTGCTTTATGAATTATTAAATCATCTCTATCAACTCGTACTGGGGAATTTCCAGTTGCCCATGTCTTTAAGTCATCATGAAACCTAACGCCATATATAGGATCTGCTGTCTTTCTGTCTTGGAGTTTATGAAAAAGTAATTTCGCCAGTCTTCCTTCATTCTCATCAGCACTATTATCATAATCATCATTATCCCCTCCCCCTTCTTCCTTCAAATCTTCTTCTTCTTCTTGTACTTCTTTTGCAACTAGAGCCGTGTTATCTCGTTTTATGAATGCACGTTTCTCATCAATGTCTTCAAGTTCATTCTTTTTATCCACAACTCCAGACTTGAGCTTGTGGGTCTCCGGAATCAATCTCTGTAGCGATTGAGTTACTGGATTCATTACTTTGCTCAGTACACTCTCAGCTTCTGTCTCACGTCTTTGTAGTAAAGCAAATTTCTTGCGTATTGCGCGTCCAGCTTCCAGTAATCGCTTGTTAAGTTTCATCTTCACATTTAAGCGAGCGTGCAGTGGTGTGGTCTCACGTCTTTTTTCTGTGTCACGTCTTTGTAGTATCCAAATTCTTGCATTTAACACGTCGAGCTTTCGGTACGCGATTATTTTATAATTTATCTTTTCATCAATGCAATTGTCCTGCAACATGACAAGCTGGATTGTAAACGCGTATTTTTACTTTTTATATATATATATATATATATATATATATATATATATATATATATATATATATATATATATATATCATCTATGTTGGAGGACTCCATATCTCTTCACACAAATCAATGAATGCATTAAACGTCGTATCAAGATTAACGTGATCACTGAAAACGTGTCGTATATTACGTTCATCTTGTTTGAAGAGATCAATAATATTAGCATTATCTCTAATTAACTGTTTCGGAATTTTGCTGCAAGTTTGGCATAAGTAAACACAGCCTACGCCATAATGGCGACCAATTGGAAAGTATGCTCTCATATTACCCTGTTTATCACAAACAATGTCATCAAAAATGAAAATGGAGTAAGGAAGTACTTTCTCTGGCGGTATTACTTCATCATTACTCGTGAATGGGAAATATCCAATATCTTCAATGCCGTCAGTCACTTGAGCTAGAAATTTGTATTTATATTGCTGCAAAGATTTGGAGAATACATAAACGTTCTTAAATGACAGACCATTCTCATGCACAAGAAGATTAAATGTCACATTCTTTTTTCCACAGTTTGAAGGGCCAGATATAATACATCTAATTGTATCTGGAAATAGATCTCCATGTTTGCGACTCCGTGCAGCTGATGTCCCATCATTCTTTACGGTAATAGGAGCAATGGGAAGTTGGCGTGCATCTTGAAGTTAACTAGTGAGTCTTATATAAGAAGAGTAATGGTATTCATATGTTCGAAGTTGCACAAAGAAAGCGTGGTGGATCACTTGTTAATAGCGCAATCAATCGCCTAACCATCGAACTACATATACCTGGTTACTCTTACTGTGGACCAGACACAAAGTTAGCAAAACGATTGCAAAGAGGTGAATCAATAAACTAGACTCAGGTTGCAAAGAACACGATATTGCATATGCAAAAAACCCAAACAGTTTGTCTGACGGGCGCAGAGTGGACTTGATTCTATCAGTTAAAGCAGTGCAATGAATAAAGGCCTCAGTGAAAAAATAGTCGCTCTAGCGGTGGCTGGTGCAATGAAGGCCATAGTCAAACTCGCTATGGGTATTAATAAAAAGAGGAATATGAATAATAATAATAATAAGAAGAAGAAGAATATGAAGAGGAATAAAAAGATTGGAGGTAACGAGCTGAAAGGATTAATTAAAAAAATTCACTCTAGTCTTAAGTCAATGAAACCTGGCACTAATTTCTGGGGAGCAGTGAAAGCGGCTCATAAAATTTCTTCAGATGCAGCTCCAAAAGCAAAAAAATCTATTATTAAAGAACGTATATTACCACTTCCCAAGAGAGGTGGCTTTTTGCCCCTCATTCCAATTTTCGCAGCTTCATCAGCACATGGTGGACTGGCAGGAGGTGCAGCAAGCATTCCCAAGGCAGTTGCTGATGCAAAAAAAAAAAAAAAAATGCTCGCAAACAGCTGTCGGAGTTGCAACGACATAACCAAACAATGGAGGCCATAGCACTTTGTAAAGGCGAGGGGTTGTATTTAGGGCCTTATAGGAAGAATGGTTTCGGGCTATATGTGGGGAAGAAAGAAAAATTATCATGAAACAGCCTTCCCAAAAGAGCGCTTACAAACATTGACTTAAAACGCTATGCTAGAAAACTTGAAATAACCCACTTTTTAGGTGTCTTCATGAGAGACACTTTACGAAATAAACCTAAAAGATATGAGAGTGCAATAGGCAACCTCCAGACAGATAGCAAGCCTGCCTCCCACTGAGTTTCTTTTAAGAAGAGGGGAAATGATGCCTACTATTTTGATAGTTTCGGCAATTACCGCCTCCTCTAGAAATAGTCAGGTATTTCAAAAATTGTAATATTAAGTACAACGATAATACGTTTCAGTCGCCTAAGAGCCATAGGTGTGGTCATCTCTGTTTAAAGTTTATAAATTCCAGATAAATTACTGCGAATTCCAATACATAATGTATGTTGTTGAGGATGGCATGATGTTCAGCCTGTCGGGTAAAAACTCGATTATAACCTCCACATTTAATTCCATAATTAATTTGTCTCATCATCATTTCTACGAAATTGCATTACTCAACTTATTTTCATACAATTCTATACCGAACATTACGTCTAAAAACAATAATATTTACTTGTATAACTACATTGGTAAAAATGAAATTCTAGACAAAGTTACTATAAAACCTGGACGTACGAACTCAAAGATATATTTTCATCTTTACTAATGGAGATTGAGTTTTACAACGCCAACTTTGTCAATGATGATGCGCCCGAGGATGATAAACGGAAATTCAAAGTAGAACTGAGAATCTCATGCCATAAACCTTACAAACGATCTAAAATCTGGTGTAATGTTGCTGTTGATTTTACGCTGGATAATAATGCCGCGAAAGACTACGAACACCGACTGCCGGCGTGGCGCATGGGGTAGCGTCACGGACTGCGGTGCTGAACGTCACCGGATCAATCCCGCCCACCGGCAAAATTTTATTTCTTTGTAATTTACAATTCCAGCAGGTTCTACATCTTTCTTATGTTCACTTGTAAATTCTACTTGTTTCTTATGTTAACTGTTCTTCTAATTTCTGGTAAATTCTGTCTCTGTATAAATAGCAGAGCACTCTACCTGAGAGGCAGTCAGTGCTGCGTGTATGTTGAGTTCGTAATAAACGTGCTTTCAGTATAAGTGCTGTGTTTAGTTGCCTTCGAAGTCAAGCCTGCTTCCATTTCAACGCGACATTGTTTGGTGAAGGCGCCAGGTACACTGTGCAACAGCTGCATCACCGTGGCTCCGATTAGGCAACGTAAAAGCCGTCGCTTACACGGACTGGAACCGGAATAAAAGGAATACAGAGTACATCCTTCCAAAAGTCCGTATTATCAGAAGAACGATGGAGACGAAACCAGCATTAAGCCAGCTGCACATCAGACACCCATCGGTGTTCTCTGGAGATGCTGGACAGGACCCCAACAAATGGCTAAAAGGGTTCGACCGAGTCGCCAAGTACAACAGGTGGGATCATACGATGTGCTTGGCCAACGTTTATTTCTACCTGGACGGAACAGCCCAGCAATGGTTCGAAAACAACGAAGACAAGTTGAATGACTGGGAGACGTTCCAGGAGGAACATAAGAAGACGTTTGGAGACCGCCAGCGACAAATCCGCTCGGCGGAAGAACAACTGAAGAACCGGGCCCAACGACATGGTGAGCCGACACAATCGTACATACAGAATGTTTTGGCTCTGTGTAACATAGTCAATCCGAACATGACTGAGGCGGACAAAATCACGCACCTGATGAAGGGAATTGCAGAAGATATGTACCAAGCTCTTCTGATAAAAGACGTCGCTACGACAGAAGAGTTCATCAAGTGGTGCCAGCGTATTGAAGAGATGCAACAAAGGAGGGTTGGACGCAAGAAGTATGACAGACTCCCAAATGTAGTCCCTATGGCCGTTGTGGAAGACCAGCATGACTTCGCTTCTCTCATATGACAAATCGAGAGAGAAGAATTACAACAGTGCATGGCAGCCGGGACTATTAGACCGAGCGAGCATCAGATTATGGCCATGGATGTGAGCCCTGTAAGTCACGAGGGAGCCGACGCTGCTGAGGACGAGGTATTTCAAACATTAGCTCCTGTCTGCCCCGTCAATCGCACCCGACGTGAAGAATGGCGTTGCCCTGCTATGACTTACGCTGCAGCCGCCAAACGGCAGCCCATGAGCCGGCCGACGCGACCACACGCAGCTCCCCCGGTAACTATGACGCCCCGCAGAAGAACAAACGTCTGGAAGACAGAAGACAACACACCACTGTGTTTCCACTGTGGAAGCCCTGGACATGTCGTACGCTAATGCAGAGAGAGGAGGCGAGTATTCGATGATTATTTTGCCGCAAGACGTCAGCCATCGGAGCAGTTCTATCCCAGGCAGTCACCTGCTGATGAATTCAGTCGACCTATGGGAAGAAGCCCATCGCCGTACCCTAGACGAGGTCGCTCCCCGACGCGCCGCCGCCGTTCACCGTTGCCTTACAGAGGTACCAGCCGCTCCCCTAGCCGCCGCGCCCAGGAAAACTAAGTGAGGCGACCATCAACGGAGGTGAGGCCGCCGCAGATGAAAATCCTCCATGGACGACAGTCGCTAAGATATCGGGAAATCTCATCGACGTCATAATCGACGGCCAGCCTGTCCGGGCACTTGTTGATTCAGGAGCGTCTTTCTCTGTATTGTCGGATAATTACCGCCGCACACTAAAGAAGACAATGTTCTGTGATACGGGGGCAACTGTGCTGAAGGTCGCGAATGGAAAGTACGTCCATCCAGCAGGGACTTGTGTCGTAAGAATAACCATCAACAACAGGATCCAGCCGTTTGAATTTGTCGTGTTAACAGAATGTAGTCACAATGTCATCCTCGGGTGGGACTTCCTTCAGGCATCCCAAGCTATTATTGACTGTGGAAGATCTGAGCTGTAAATTGAAGAAGTTGTTTCGACGGATACACGTAATACAGAATTATCTGGGAAGTTATTCGTCGTTGACAATGTGACGATACCGCCGTTGACAATGAGAAGAGTTGCAGTCACAAACACAGATGACTGGTTAAACTGTGAAGTTCTTGTTGACAGTAAAAAGTTTATGAGGCTCACAAAAGAAATTTACATACCAGCGGCTATCATAAGCATTACCGCTGGTCAAGGAGAGATTTGGATCACAAATTGTCACGAGCAGTCACAACTTATCCCCAAGGGAATGTGTATCGGGACAGCTGAACAAATCCAGGACGGTGAGCTCAACGTCATCAATGAAGACCCATGCCCTGCTGTTAGTACAGACAACACGCTGGAGGAAACAAACGTGGAACTGCCAATAGGGCCTGGACTGACCAAGGAACAACGCGAGCGGGTGTTAGGTATACTAGGCCAATTTTCGGGTGCATTCACACCTCAGCAGGGGAAAAGTCAGACGAAACGGCCCACGATAAAGCACCGTATCAATACTGGGGATCATCCGCCAATTAGCCAGCGTTCGTATAGAGTGTCGCCAGCTGAAAGACGGATAATTCGGGAGGAAGTGGAGAAGATGTTGCGAGATGACATTATTCAACCTTCGGAGAGTCCTTGGTCGTCTCCGGTGGTCCTCGTAAAGAAGAAGGATGGCACGTGGTGATTCTGTGTCGACTATCGGCGACTGAACAGAATCACAAAGAAAGATGTCTACCCATTGCCGCGCATTGACGACACCTTAGACTGCTTGAAAGGAGCTACATACTTCTCAACTATGGACATGCAGGCAGGCTACTGTTGAGGTTGACGAAACTGACAGGGAGAAGACGGCTTTTATTACACCTGACGGCGTCTATGAGTTTAAAGTAATGCCATTTGGATTATGTAATGCTCCAGCCACATTCGAACGCATGATGGACAACTTGCTTCGACACCTTAAGTGGACGACGTGTCTCTGCTATTTAGATGACATTGTCGTTTTCTCGAAAATATTTGAAGAACATCTGAGTCGCCTGTCAACTGTGTTGAAGTGTGTTCAGACTGCAGGTCTCCGTCTCAATCCAAAGAAGTGCCTCTTCGTCGCCAAAGAGATAAAAATCCTGGGGCACCTAGTCAACGGAGATGGTGTCCGTCATGATCCAGATAAAGTAAGGGCAGTCACAAAATTTCCAACTCCTCAGCACATTCGGGATGTGAGAAGTTTTCTCGGGCTGTGCTCATACTACCGACGTTTCATAAAAGGACTTTGTAAGAAGACACGTCCATTACAAGAACTTCTGCAGGGAGACGCCAAATTTTACTGGGATGAGACAAAAGAAAGAGCTTTCCGGGCACTTAAGAAGGCTCTAACTTCCGCACCAGTGCTAGCCTTGTACGGCGAGAATGCAGAAACGGAACTACACACAGACGCCAGTGGTTATGGGATTGGTGCAGTGCTTGTACAAGTTCAGGAAGGTGCTGAAAAAGTGATAGCCTATGCGTCAAGAGTACTCTCGAAGTCCGAGATAAACTACTCTACAACTGAAAAAGAATGTCTCGCAGTTATCTGGGCTATAAACACGTTCCGACCGTATTTATTCGGCAAACCATTCACCGTCGTGACAGACCACCATTCTTTGTGTTGGCTCACTAGCTTGAAGGATCCATCAGGTCGACTAGCAAGATGGGCACTAAGACTTCGAGAGTACGATGTCACAGTGGTATTCAAGAACGGGCGCAAACACAAGGATGTCCACTGCCTTTCGAGGAATCCATTAGTGGAACACAACAGCGTTAATGAAATTTCAGCTCTCACTGAATTAGATGACGATACAGCTGAACAGAGGGAAGATCCAGCACTATTAAAAACGATAGATGCCTTGGAAAAAGGAGAACCGACCAATGGAGAGTTCCAACTTATAAACGGAACATTGCATAAGAGCAACTACGATCCACTGGACCCCAAATGACTACTTGTTGTTCCAGCTCATCTCCAGCCAGCTATTCTCAAACATTTCCACGATGCTCCAATATCTGGTCATCTGGGATTCGTGAAGACCCTAGACAGAATCAGACGCAAAGGCTGGAAAGGTCTCTACCGATCTGTCAAGCACTATGTGAGTCATTGTAAAGAGTGCCAGCAACGGAAGCATGTGCCACTATTACCTCCAGGGCATCTCGTACCGATTCCGCCGGCAGCAGCTCCGTTCCACCGAGTTGGGATCGGTCTTTTAGGGAGGTTCCCAATTTCGACCGTTGGATAATAGTCTGCACTGACTACCTCACACGCTACGCTGTCACCAAACCTGTGCCGACTGCAGAAGCTCCAAAGATCGCAAAATTCCTTGTAGAAGACATTATTTTGAAGCATGGAGCACCACGTGTCATGATATCTGATCGTAGAAAAGTATTCCAGTCAAAACTAGTATCAGAGGTAATGTCACGGTGCGACATTGTCCACAGAATGACAACTGCATACCATCCTCAGACAAATGGCCTTACAGAACGTTTTAACAAGACCTTAGCCGAAATGCTGTCGATGTACGTCGATGTTGAGCAGAAGGATTGGGATACAATTCTGCGAGTCGAGACATTTGCTTACAATATCGCAAGACAAGACACCACAGGCTTCACTCCGTTGTTCCTGCTCCATGGCCGTGAAGCTGAGACGACAATGGATACGCTGTTCCCGTTCCAACCGGATGACACTCAGGATGACTATGTTAAACAGCTAATCACCAGGGTCGAAGAAGCAAGACAGCTGGCTCGCATACAGACACTGGACGCTCAGGAGAAGGACCGTCAGCGGTATAACGACAAGCACCGACCTGTTGTGTACAGTCCAGGAGATCTGATATGGATTTTTACCCCTGTACGGAAGGTTGGACTGTCAGAAAAGTTATTGAAGCGGTACTTTGGTCCGTATCGTGTCATACGCCGCCTGTCAGACGCCACATACGAAGTTGAGGATTATGAGCCGTCGTCGAAACGTCAAAAACGAAGAGACATTGTTCACGTCCTGCGCATGAAGCCTTACTACGATCCTGAAGAGCAGATAGACGACAATGGCTTCTTGTTCAAGGACGCTAAGGACGGTAATGTTCCTGATGAAGCCACGACAGGAACGTCTGTCGTCGATAATCGCGGAAAAGGGAAGGATTCTTTTGAACTGTCATACAGAGGACCCATGACACGGTCAAGATCCAGGACATTGCAGCTGGCTGCACAGGGATTATAACAGCGGGTCGCTGTTTCTCCAGGAGAGGGAGCAATGCCGCGAGAGACCACGTACATCGACTGCCGGCGTGGCGCATGGGGTAGCGTCACGGATGGTACTGTAGGTCGCCGGTTCAATCCCACCCACCGGCAAAAATTTATTTCTTTGTAATTAACACCTTTCTTATGTTCACTTGTAAATTCAACTTGTTTCTTATGTTAACTGTTCTTCTAATTTCTGGTAAATTCTGTCTGTGTATAAATAGCAGAGCACTCTGCCTGAGAGGCAGTCAGTGCTGCGTGTACGTTGAGTTCGTAATAAACGTGCTTTCAGTATAAGTGCTGTGTTGAGTTGCCTTCGAAGCCAGCCTACTTCCATTTCAACGCGACAATAATATTGCCTCAGACCTAGGATTTGAGAATATATTTATTGACAAGGAAACTTCAACGCTAGCTGTGCACAGTGTAAATATTCAGAACTTTAATGTTGCTACGCATAGTTTGCAACATTTAGGCTGGATCCTTCCACAACGGCGCTCCTACACACACATTACATCATTCCGGCTCCCACTCCCACCTGTATATAAGATTGTGGAATCACGAAATTCACCCATTTACATGCCAGTTGTTGTACAACTCATTAAAGAGTTAAGTATATCTATTAGAGATCAGGACATGAATCTAGTTGATTTCGAAAGGGAGGAGTCACATTTAAGAAAAAAAGTGAGATGGTAAACTTCCACAGTGATCAACTTACGCATTTAGTAAAACTGAATGATATCGTTATTTTGTCATACGACGAGAAAGGGATGGGTACTATCGACAGTCAACAAAGCCATCTCCAGACTTTAATTAACCGATACACCGGCTATTGCCCAGTCCTTATATAGCCATTGTCCATTGTTCGCCTTACTCCATTATTGCAATGTTAAGCACTGCTGCCGTTTATTGCTTTTGTAGATTTTGCTGTTGAGATAGTTTCAAATGATGGATAAATTTATAACAAGAAAGCAGAAAAAAACCGATTTGCATTCTCCCACTATCGTTGTGGTAAGTTAAAAGTACGTACGCACTATAATAGGCTATTTATAATCTACAGCAGTTTCAAGTTAGCACTGGAGTCGTTATTTGGAGACTGGTATACTTTGGGGTGGCAATATTTCATGTGGCACCTCACACAGTTTGGGTAATACCTTTTTAAGTTATGTTTGAGAGTAATGTTTTATGAACAGTATGGGTACGTTACATTGACAGAAAGAATAGTACCAATAATCATGAAAATAAAATAAATGGGCATTAACTGATTATACACAGTACCGGCGAAACGGCCGAGCGAGCCGGGCGCCAAATTTTAGGGAAGTTTGGGGGGCGCCAAAATCCTTGATAAATTTATATTAGTGTAAACAGTGAACTATCATTAACTTTTCCATGAATTGTGTAGCGACATTGGTTACTACCACATGCCATAGGCCTCACTCTTTATAACAACCCCGGTTTCTTCTTGGACCACCTGTAAAGGAAATCCCTTCATCCCTTCACCTTAATTGTCTATAAAAATGTCTGATGAGTAAGCTAAAGGCTATTGTTGAGAGTTTTGAGCAACAATAACACGCTCTGACAATACAACCGCCGCGGTGCCCACAATTGCACTCCTTGCGACAAAGCTATGTCGGCTGCTCTAACAATACACACAAACAATATTGAGTTATCTGCAACACAAGAAGAAATTAGTCCTGTTTGTACTGTCAAATGTCTCGTGAAAGAAAATTATAAATCAGAAGTCATGTACGTGTGTAGTGCAGGCTTCATGGTGTGCATGTTCTTCTTTTGTCTCCTGAATTTCGACTCTTAGTAGATGAATCGTTGCATTAATGTGTTCTTTATCAACATGTCGGAAAAAAGAAGCCTTTTGGGAATACAGAAAAAGAAGAGCACAATTAGCGGCTGAAAATGAGAAACAGGCAGCAGCATTAAAGAAATTCTTTCGTACTCCTGAAACAGACAATAATGGAAATGGAAACGTAGAACCAGAGAATGAGGAAACCAGCAATAAATCAACACATATTCCAGAAGATAACAACACAGTACAGGTAAGTGGGCCTACATTACGTAACAGATTTTCGTTTTATTACGTTTAATAGAGAAGAGGTGTTTACACACTTAGCGTCTTAGCAGAATGGGGTGGGTAGTGTGGCGGCCTCTCAGATAGGCGACGAACTTCAGGCTCAAACAAAGTTCTTTCCCCATTGATATAAGTAGCAATAAGTACTGATGCTTGATATATGTACCAAAGCGATAAGACTTTTACTCGTTAGATGTGTATTAACCAACTTTAATTAAAGACTTTGCAGAGAAAAAGGCACGAAAAGTTAACTTTACTTAGCATTGTAAACAACTCAAAGGACAATTTGCATTAAAAATGTGAAAAAAGTCAACAATCCCAAGATTGGTTTGAACACCACAGTGCTTTACTAGGCATGGTCCTGTTTGGAGGTGGTATGCCGTTGCCTTCCTCCGACCTTCGAACTGACTTACCCAGCCAGTTATAGGGGGACCTACAGTTTAACGTGGGTTCCGAACCACGGTGCTACTCGGTATTTTTCACATGAGCCACACTGCCAGAGGTGAAAGTGGAAAGTGACAGTAAAAATCCTAGGACCTGCCGGGGATCGAACCCGCGACCGTTGGATTTATAAAGATTTTTAATTATATAAAACTATATTACTGATTGTATTACTTGTATTACTAAATCTTTGTACAATGCTGTTACAAAATATATTTGTATATTCTTTTGTTCATGTATGTGTTCTCTTTCGCAGTTAACAAGGTTGTTTATGTGTAAATAAATGCTGTATCGCATCATCAATCTTATATAAATCGTTGTTTCTTGAATCGTTCTGTAAATTTCTAATCAGTGACGTAGAATATTCTGCATGGTCTTGTGTAAATAATTGTTTCGTATATCGTTAACCAAAACTTACTAATTTAACTGACAAAAGTTAAGATCTTACTCAGTTTGATAAGTTATTCTTATAGTTGTAGTTATAGAGTTCAAGGAGTTATCCTTTAAAAGAAGCTATCCGTAAGGTAGCATAGCAAATTTAGTCAGTAATACCAATGGGTTGTAGGGGCGCCATATGGATTCTTTGCCCGGGTGATATGTTCCCCTTCCGCCGGCCCTGATTACACACTTATGCTCCCTAAATCAATATGCATGGTATTCATGCTGATGCGAAACTCCGAGTTACAGTCGTAGCTGAAAGACAGCGAGCTTGGTGCATGCTACCGTCTCGTTGCCAGTTTTCCTATGCAAATAAATACTTCTCATTATGACGATCTGACTTCGTTCGGAATGAAGAATGAATGTTGTACTGGCGTATGTTGAAACACTGACACTACAGGACACTGATAGTGCGTTGTCGTTACGTCACTAAGCTGTTTACCTTCAGATAAAGTTATAGGCCAGCAAATACTAAAGAAACCACCACAAATGCTGAAATGAAAGGCGATATATCACATTAGAGAATAAAGATAGCATTTCTCCTAAATGGGGGTTATTATTTAACAAAACCGGTACATTTCACGCGCTCATCGTGCACACCTTGTGAATGCGTTCCTTCATGATAACGACATCGGAACAATCACGCCAATTAAACAGACTATTCATTGTTCTTTTATTTATTAACAAAATATGTTTCGTGATTTTTGTTGTTTTCTCTTCGTGTACCTCTGTCACGTTAAATGAAAGCAAAACGGACATCTGTGATTGGGAGATATCAAGTGAATTATTCACATAAGCGCGGAAGGCTAAAGTAATATTAATTTCTCCTGTAGTTACTGCTGACAATTTTCAGAAAGTTGTTTCACGTAAATTAAAGGGCATTGCTACTTGTTTGGAAAACAAAATGAAAAGAACACAAAGAATAAAACAGGGCTGCCTTACAATCTATCATAGTCAGTTATGTTTTGTGGAGAGAATGAACTACCCCTCCGAGGAGTTGTTGATAGTGGACCCATCACTCCTGGAATTCCCAGTAAGAAAGATGGAAATTTTCGTGCCTTAATAAGATAAAGAGCTAAATATGATGAAGGATTAAAAAACACCTTTTAAATGGCTCGAAGAATGGCACTTACGTAAGTCCTGAAATCCAGAATGATATTGTAAATATATGTTGCATATTATTTCAAATGTGTTTTTCTGTTATTGGAGATTAAACAAATGTTCAAATGTTTGTATAGCTTATGGGACTTAATTACGGGGTCATCAGTCCCTAAACTTACAAACTACTTATGAACTAGCTAACACTAAGGACGGCACAAATATCCATGCCCGAGGGGGGATTCGAACCCCCGACCGTAGTGGCCGTGCAGATCGTGACTGACGCGCCGCAGTCTCCTCGGCCACCGCGGCCGGCGGAGATTAAACAATTGATGTGTCTGGTCAAGAGCAGTTTTCGTTATGTGTAAGATACGTAAAAGAAGAAGAATTTGACCTTCATATACTAAGGGGAGATTTTGTTACCTTTTTTTACCACTAACCGATCTGAGTTCTGTGAGTGTATCAGGAAAAATTATTGATACATGGTAGAGTCTGGGCATTTCTTTAGAGAAACTGGAAGGTCAGGGATACGATGGAGCTTCAACAATGAGTAGGTGTAACACAGGAGGCCAACTATGATTTCGGAGCTTCATCCAATGGCAATGTACGTTCATTGTTGAATTCATTGTCTGAATCTCGTTCTCAATCACTCTCTGAGTATTTCACTGATAAAATAAAGTCCTGTGTTATAAATGAAGTAATCCAATTTTTCAGGCACAATATAGAAGCTGGAAATCTTATGAAAGAAAATATAGTAAATATACTACCCAGTTCAAAACAGTAAAAGTTGTTGATGTAAAGGGACAGTTTCGTGGGGACACTAGAAATCTTCAATTCTGTGGTAAATCGAGCACATGCGCGGGAATCGTGGCGTGTTTTGACAGCTACTGAGTCGTCGTAGTTCAGGGTAAAAGTGGGCCACTGTATGAAATAAAAGCTTAATTCGGGTAGGAGGTACCCAGATAAGAAAAATGTTCAAATGTTTGTAGAGCTTATGGAACTTGACTACGGGGCCTTTAGTCCCTAAACTTACAAACTACTTATGAACTAGCTAAGACTACAGACGGCACAAATATCCATGCCCGAGGGGGGATTCGAACTCCCGACCGTAGTGGCCGTGCAGACCGTGACTGGAGCGCCTCAATCCCCTTGGCCACCGCGGCCGGCTGCAAAACCTTGTTCCCTGGCCCAAACTGAGAACTGACTTGGTCAAATTACTCGAATAACAGGAAGTTAACTATTCAGTGGCCAATATACGTAGAAGCTCACACGAAATTACACACACACACAGGCATTAATAAACAAGCCACCACAATTACAGTTATTTCATACAGGTGGCTAAAGAAAAACATTTATGGCGCAACGGAACTTAAACATAAAAATTGCATCTGAGCTTGTTCTTAGCACTGGCGAAAAACAGTATTTAATAAAAAAGGGCGAAGTTGGTCGAAAACTACAATTTATAGGCAAGTAAAAATTATACTAAACTTAACTTGTTTATTCAGCAAGCAAAATGGGGAACCAATTTTTTTAATACAATAAAAATGCATCCCATTTACATAAGCTAATACTGACGACGCTCAGCGTTGAATTTAACATGAATTACACAGAACTTAACGCTACTGGGGGAAGGATTTACAAACGACACTCACTCGGTCACACACGCAATGCAACAGCGAAACTCACCAAAATCAACGTGCTGAAGCGAGGCAGAAGCAGGCGCCGCTATGGTAGGCGAAATTCAACAAACACGGAGGTACCACACAACACAATATACAATAGGAAAATGTCCTCTTTCTTTGCGTTGTGCAATGCTTCAACTTGAAAGTGCGTAAATATAACTATCTGAACTGTCACTATCACTAACTCTAGAGAATTTAACCTTTCTTGAAACAACGTGTAATTTTTATTTATGTATTTATTTACTTATTTATTTTTTAAATAATTGGCTTGGCAATTGTCACGGAATACGAGCTTCGTAGTGGCCAATTACAAACATACGTCTGCAACAATGCGAGACAGTGCAAATAGTAGGCCTATAATATGAAACTCGGTGGTCGGAGTGTTGTGTAACACCCAAAAATAAGACTTTCAGTTTGTCATGCTGGGACACGGCAGTTCTGTGTGCTGTCTGTCAACAACACTTATGACTTTAAGATCAAAAGCTAGTGCAATGTTCATTATACATAAATTAAAACCTTGTCAGATGCCACAGTCGCCATTACCGTTTCACCATTCGCCTGTTTAGGACCAAAGAGATGTAACTACATAAACAGTGTTTTGAAAAAATCGATTTAAAGCTTTTGTCCATTAATTGTGAGCCTTTGTACAGTAAATAAACGTTTTATTTTATTCATTGCTTTTTTCACCTAGGCCTTACATATTCCATTCACTCACTAGAATGTAGATGCTAATCATGTATATAGTCACGTCGGTCTGATCCAAAATGGGAAATGGGAACATAGCTATATCAAGAAACGCTTCGATAATTTTTACAGTTACTTTATTTGTGAGGATTTTACAATCATCAGTACTATGTTTTCCGTAAATGATGCATCGTAAAATTTTTCAGGTGAAAACAGGGATGATCGGCAAAGTATAAGAATGGAAAAATGTTCAGCGCTTAAGACGATAATTACAAGTGGTGAAGTGATGAAATGTCAGGGTTTCACTACTATATGTGTCCTGTAATTCGTTCTACGGGTCTCAACATTTCAAGCTTCTTAATTTGTAAGAAGATGAACAAATTTCCTAAGATGCGTAACATGTATTACAAACAAGACTCTGATAATACAGTAGAGACATCACTAGTACTTGAGTTGTCAATACGAGAGAGAGAGAGAGAGAATGTAGAAATGTCCAAATGTCCTCTTTTCTGCAGACTGCCATCTGGTAACCCTACTTTCGGCGTTATTTATTTTTCTAGTAATGAAATACTTTTATTGAGGAAAACGTGTTATTTTAATATTTAGATACGTTAATCTGCATTTATTCTTTATTTAGCATTAAAAATTTTGCGATAATTACGAATACTGATTAGTAAAGTCGATTTTTAATTTAGGCATAGGCTACTGGTTTTCTTTATTTACTTATTTTTCCTTCTGTATAATCATTAATGTGTGTATAATCGTTATTCTTGTTGTTCCACTGTTCGTTAGTAAAATAACTTAATTTGTATTAGGCCTATATCTCATATTTCGTCACTGAGGTTGTTAAGCGGGAATGGAGGAGCTAAATAAGAACACGTGTTTCGTACCCATTACACGAACGGTGGCAACCCGTTATCTACTAATGATTCAGCGCCTGAGTACGCCTGAAAAGCATGCGTCGCCGCTAAGCCAATGCTTTGCTCTTCACGTGTTCTGCAGACAAGCTACCATTAGCCATTAAATACACAGCATTCGTACTCACGCAGATACAACCTAAGGGTACCAACATAAATAAAAATTAAGGCAGTATGGCACAGACGTGAGATTCAGAACAGAACAAATTTAGTGGTTGATTATCCGTTAGTACATTTTGTTGCTGTTTTGTTACATGACTTCGGACAATTTATCAACACCACCAGTCGGATACACATACAAAACGGTACATTAGTGTAAGATATGATGAACAATGAATCTTGATTAATTCATTAAAACTGGCTGTACTAGTTGAAATAACCTAAAATTTTATTTTTAAACTTATTTCTTATCTAATATGTAAAATGCAAACTTCGATACGAAGATTTAAACAAAAAAAGTATATGGAACTTGTAGTTTCAAGTGTCTACGTCTTTTGAAACGCCATCGGCGGAGGTGGTTCCGTGGTGTAGCGGTTATCACGTCTGCTTTACACGCAGAAGGTCCCCGGTTCGATCCCGGGCGGAACCATATTATTTTAATAAATGTTGCAACACTTGTTATAACTAACCCAACTATAATCTAACAATAATAAGGTATTATAACTTGTTGTGCTGATCATTTAGACAAGGAATTTCAGTAAACACTGCTGCATTTAGGTTTTCTTGGTTTTTGTTCCTTATGTTAAGAGGGGATACTTGTCACGGGAACTTAGCAATGAATTATTTATACAGAGAGGAAGAAAGTGTAGCTGGTTTGATTTTTGTGCACTTTGCTTATTGGACCCGAGAAGTATAACACAACACGCAAATGAAGTGATGTTAATAGAGGAATACACCTATCGAGCAGTCGCAGGTGGTAACATTTGTAATTTGTCAGAAACAGTTTTACGTGTAATGTGAAAATAATTAAAATAATTATGTATATATTGGAAATATCGCTTACAAAAGTGCTGGCTTCCCCACTACACAATCTGTGCATGAGCAAACCGGAGTTGTTGTTACATTTCTGTAGAAAAGCAGTCTAGCGTGGCGACATTCTAACGCTTGTCAGTGTCTCACGGTTTTCAAAGCGGTCTGAAACATTACACCATCGACCTCCCGGAACGGTTTTTCCCAATGCAGCTGTTTTTTGGTGTGGTCTGGCTTCCTGCTGCAGTGCCAGTCCCCTGCAGTTGCCGGCCGCGGTGGCCGAGGGGACTGCAGCGCTCCAGTCACGGTCTGCACGGCCACTACCGTCGGGGGTTCGAATCCCCCCTCGGGCATGGATATTTGTGCCGTCCTTAGTATTAGTTGGTTCATAAGTAGTTTGTAAGTTTAGGGACTGATGACCCCGTAGTTCAATCCCATAAGCTATACAAACATTGAAACATTTTTTCCCCTGCAGTCCAGCCACCAGTCAGGGGGCTTTACGATATGCAGTCTTTGTTAAATCCGAGGCCCATAAGGCTACTTTAGAAAATTCCCACGTATACCCAGTGGCGGCGCTAGGCGTCTGCGACGTCGGCAACCGCCGACGGCTTCGCGCCTGTAGGGGCCTCGCAAAACATCGTTAAAATTTTAGCTGTGTTTCTTTTTTCTTTTTTTAATTTGATGCTTAACGGCGCATTTCAACTACTACGTTATGTAGCGACGACCTACATGTAACTTACACTAGCGATCTCACGCTCCGTTGTATGACTCTTACAAGGAAACCTACCCAAGTGTCACTCTCCGATTTTTATGAAACTTGGATATGTTACAATACATAAAAAGAACTATCGGACACGTATTTTTTTAGAGGCGGAAAAACATATTTAAGGGGTGAAATTGTCCTTCCAAAATTGATGCTAAAATGGAAAAATCGCGATAAATTAGAGATTAGTGGTTCGATTTTAATGATTTTTGGTATGAAAGTATCTTTTGATAAGAGAAGAACATCAGCCTAGGTATATTGCAGGGGGAGTGACCAATTTTTTGTGCTCAAAAAATTGTTTTGATTTAATCGAAGTAGAATCTATGAAAACTTTTAAAGGAAGGCGAATTAAGGAATAAGTTTTTGTTTGTTTGTTTTATATATCAATATTTGGGGGGGGGGGGGGGGTAAACAACCATTATATTGCCGCGCTCGTTTGATGCTGCACGTGAAACGCCTTGTTAATCCATTTTTGAACTGTTTCATTCTTCAATATACTGGTATTTAAAGTCGCTAAATCCTAACCTGAAATTAGATTCTCAAAATTCAATATGGTTCATGCAGCAAGGGGAAAGAAAATCCGAAAAAATGTTTGTATAGACAGTAACTCGTTATGCGACTTACAAAATACTGTACAATCAACGTTTGAAATCATAGTGAATACAAGTGAATAAAACATGTTACAAATGTGTATTGGGTTTCAATTATTTGAAATCTCTATCCAAGGAGGACGTTCTCAAGCATGGTAATGATTTAGACATGATACTCCGAGAAGGCGAAACAGTGACATACAGCCTTTGGAACTTCACGAGGAACTGCAGCTTTTAAAAATCCAATCCACTAGACTCAATCAAAGATGCAAAACAACTTCTTCAGTACATTTCAGAAAACAATTTGGAAGAAGTACATTTATATAACAATCAGAATCATGCTCAAAGGTCCTGTCAGTACAGCTTCTGTAGAGAGAAGCTTCTCAAAGTTCAAATTGACTAAGACTGACTTGATAAGCAAAAATCAGTGAGGCGAAAAGCCGAAAAGTTTCTCTATTTTAATTTGTGTTTATTTATTGTAAATTTTGTTATTGAAATAATACTTGTATATTATGCTAATAAAACGATTATTGGAGCATAATTCAGCTCATTTTATTTAACATTTTCTACCTTAGAAAAAATGAAAGGGGCCTCGCAAAGACGAGTTCGCCGACGCTCAGATTCCGTCTAGCACCGCCACTGCGTATACCTAATGTGCACAGAACATTGTGTGGGGTACAGTGCTTGGTGCTCAGACTTTCTCACACATTTAGCAAAGTATAGCATACATGCTGCTTTACTTTTTCCGTTGAGGTCAACCTGGGGGCGGCGTGGCCTGTTGTCGGTCTGTGTTCAAAGCGCTAATCAGTGTTCAAATCAAATGTTTATAGAATTTATGGGACTTAACTACGGGGTCATTAGTCCCTAAACTCACAAACTACTTATGAACTAGCTGAGACTAAGGACGGCACAAATATCCATGCCTGAGGGGGGATTCGAACCCCCGACCGTAGTGGCCGTGCAGACTGTGACTGAAGCGCCTCATTCCCCTCGGCCACGCTGACCAGTGTGAAGCGGTACTGCAGTACGCTCCATTTAAGCCCTATTGGGCTAGCTTCATAGTAAATCAAACTATAATGACAGTTTCATGGAGAATAGCGGTTGTCAGAGTTGAAGGGCATGAAAGGGATGCAGTGGTTGGGAAGGGAGTGAGACAGGGTTGTAGCCTTTCTCCAATGTTATTCAATTTGTACATTGAACAAGCTATAAAGGAAAGCAAGGAGAAATTTGGTGAAGGAATAAAAGTTCAGGGGGAAGAATTAAAAACATTGCGTTTTGCCGATGACATAGTAATTCTGTCAGATACAGCAAAGGACCTGGAAGAGCAATTGAATGGAATGGACAGTGTGCTGAAAGGTGCATATAAGATGAACATTAACAAGAGCAAAACTAGGGTAATGGAGTGCAGTGTAAGAAAATCAGGTGATGCTGAAGGAATTAGATTGGGAAACGAAGCAATAAAGGAGGTAGATGAGTTTTGTTACTTGGGCAGTAAAATAACAAATGATGGGCGCAGTACAGAGGATATAAAATGCAGAATGGCAATGGGTAGAAAAGCGTTCTTGAAAAAGAGAAATTTGTTAACATCGAATATTGATTTAGGCCTAAGGAAGTCCTTTCTGAGGGCATTTGTATGGAGTGTTGCCTTGTATGGGAGTGAGACATGGACGATAAACAGTGCGGACAGGAAGAGGATTGAGGCTTTTGAAATATGGTGCTACAGAAGAATGCTGAAGATTAGGTGGGTGGATCGCGTAACTAATGAGGAGGTACTGAACAGAATTGGGGAGAAAAGGAATTTCTGGCATACCTTGAATAAAGAAGGGATAGATTGGTAGGACACATTCTTAGACATCAAGGAATTGTTAATTTAGCGTTGGAGGGAAGTGTGTGGGGAAAAAATCGCAGGGGAAGACCAAGAGATGGATACAGTAAGCAGATTCAGACAGATGTAGGTTGTCGTTCTTATGTGGAGATGAAGAGGCTTGCTCAGGATAGGGTATTGTGGAGAGCTGCATCAAACCAGTCTCCGGACTGAAGACCACAACAACAACAACAATTACGAACTGTAACGCTGACTAACTTCTCTGGCCAGTTAGATCTGGAAATACGTTATTTGTTTTGTTTATAACTAGCTGAAAACCTGGCGATGCCCGGGTATTTATATATGTATTCCTGCCATTTTCAGGTATATATTCATTTGTATAAGGGCTGTATGTCTGTAAAATCTCTTGGGAATGCAGTTAGTAGTAAAGAAGTAATAGATTATAACTTGGTGCGTGATGGGGCGGTTTTCCATGAACGTTATTGTTTATGTGCTCATATCTCATGAACTACGTGTCGTACTGTGACACAATTTAGAAGGTACACTCAACTATATAAGTGTGTACTGTCTGTAAAATTTACTGCGGTTACCATTTGTAGTGTAGAAATTATAAATTGTAACGTCATACCGAAAGCCGTAGTTTCAGTCCATGAACAGCGGAACGTTACTCTTTATGTGCTTATATCTCATGAACTACGTGTCAGAATGTGATACAATTTAGAAGGGACATTCATGTATAAGTGTGTAAACTGCATGTAAAATTTCCTGCAGCTAAAATTTGTGGTGTACAAATAATAAATTTTAACCTCATACCGAATGCAGTAGTTTTACTCCATGAACAGCGGAAAAGTAGTAAGCGAGAAACTTTTTTCATTTCATCATCTTGGTATGGTTGTCAGCGAGACAAAGTTTAATAAAGGTTTGAAGCTATATTTAAAGTTTGTTCCACGTCGCTAAGTACTCTCATTCTCATATAGAGTATTTTTAGTCTCGCCGGATTATATGGCAGTTTCTTCCGATTTCTATTGTTTATGACGTCATATCTTGTGAACCATATGTCGTATGTGATTCTTATCCCTGAAGCAATTATTACCTCACGATGAGGAATGTGTGTACCAAATTTGGTTTAAATCGGTCCAGTGGTTTAGCTGAAAATGAGCATCATTGTCGCTAAATGCAGCAGTTTTTCGCGCATCTCATTGTTTATGACGTCATATCTCGTGATCTATATATCGTATGTGATTCTTAGACTTACGGCGACTGTCCTCATGGATTGAAGCTTACGTGTACAAAATTTGATAAAGACTGGAACAAAACTGTAGATTTATATGCAACACATACAAATATACGGACACTCTGCTTTATATATTAGATTTGTCACACTTCCTTTTCCCTCTGGTCCCCCACCATGAAAATGAGCGTGTGTGAATGTTTTTTGAATAGGTTATTTTCTGTAATTATTAACCAAAGATATTTCCGAGGTGGTGGAGTAGTTGCGAAATCTTTGGCTTAGGTGAGGAAAAGAGGGAAGTTGGCATTGGCTTTCTCGGGTGTCGCTTGTCTTGAGGGGGAGGCAGGGACCGGCCAATGGCAGGTTTCTTCCTCGCGTTTAAAAGACGTAGCGGTTCCTTGGACTCAGGAGACGCCATGTTTGGCACTGTCAGCTTGGAGGCCCGAGAGGACGGACGTGCCGTGCTCGACTGCTGCAAATGTGGTGAGCAAGTTTGCAAAAGTGTGTCTCATTATACTGAATCTGACTCGCAACGCAATAGTTGAAGCAGACTTATGTTAATATGGCAGAAAGTTTAGCGATTTTGGTTACTTTTGGTCAATTTGCGTACCTAAAATAGTTTCATGCCAACGGTAACGGTCAGGACTTAGTATCCGCTTGCTCCCTCACCCTTTGAGATTTCGCTACGTTTAATTGTTTCATTTAGTAAAGCTTTTGAAAACCCTCATTTTAAAGTTTGTGCGGAGAAAATCGTCTGAGAATATACGGAGTTTTCTTTGTGTAATTTTCGCGCCATTACACATTAGGCCCATAGTCTGGCAATTTCAAAGTAAGAATGCACCTTCAGTGGTCGATAGCAGCCACGGGAACAAGCAACATCTCATTTTCTACCGCGGGTTGCCCGGTATTTCATTGATTTTGTAATATTTTTGTAATCAGACCAAAGGCAGAATGAGCCACGAAGGCCTTGTGGCGGGGCATGGTGGTAATCGAGCATAGTTGGGCAGAGTGGCGTCTTATCGTACAGAGTAATTCTAGGAACAGATGAAATTTCGAATAATATTTGTTTTTCTTTTCTGGGGGGTACTTAATTTTGTGGAAATCGCGGAGCCATGTGCTTCCGACCGTAAATCTTGTTACGTGGTTCAGTATGATAGGGAAGGAGCGCCAGTTATGCTTCTTGTCTAACTGAGCCCCACGTGTAGATTTCCTTTATAATATGTTTTTATAGAGTGTGTGTGTTTTTGAGTTTTTGGGATTCTGTAAGATATGAGCGGTAGATACCGTTGCGTGTCTCATGTCTTGCATTAAAATCAGCAATTTAATAACGGCCACCCTCTTTGCTGAACCAATTTTTATTTCCTTTGCTAGCTAAAAATGGAGTGGTTAGTGCATGCAGTGTAAAAGTGGTTGATGAGCGAGTGCGTCTGTGAAGAGGGTTATTCTTACTAGTCCAATAAAACCTTTCTATCTCTCGTTTTCCATGTAGTGTGGCGTGAAACATGTTGAAAATTTATTTGTTTAGGAAACCAGTAAGTCTATTAGTTAATTAATCTTAGAGCTTGTGGCTCAAAATGTTAGTCTGCTCTGCAACGAGTGTTCACAAACCTTTTTTTTTTTTTTTTTTTTTTGTAAATTTAATTTGTCGAAGGGTATGGTTTTATTTGCATACAATCAGAAAATAAAAAATCTTGTCCTGAATTAGTCGGACTTTATTATGAATAGATTTTCCTCCACCCGTTTAAATTTAACAGAGAAAGCTGGAATCGTAATAATAGAAATTACATAAAGTAACTAATATCTGATGGGTAATTAGGATGCAGGTAGAAGCTAAATTCTGGGCAGTTGTCATAGTTTACCCCAGCTCTGTATCGAAGGTTGTGACAATTGATTAAATACCTGGGGTCGTGTTATTCGTTGCGCAATCTAGTTTATAACAAATTTTTCGCTTTGAGGCCTTTCATTAATTTATATATAAATAAAGACACCCGGCAGTCAGCTGTCAAAGCATTCGGTCAGAGCATGAACCATTTACTTATAATAGCAATGCCCATAATAGCGTTATTAGCTGGCAAATCATATACCGTAGTAGTAAGTAACAAGACCAAGTTAAAATAATTTTTAAAACGAGGGTAACTATGCAAGTGTTTCTGCCATATTATCTGGGATGCAATTTAGTAGATTCTAAAGTAGCTATAGGTTGACAGTTCTGAATGCGGATCCTCATTATCATTCATTTTGGTATTTAATTGGGTCTGCTTTGGTACCCTCTCGATTAGCAGTGCGGTCTAAGGCACCGCTTTCCGAGACGGGGAGGCGTACCGGCCCCTGTTCGAATCCTCCCGACGGATTAATGAAGAGGGTCGGAGTGCCGGCCAGCCTGGATGTAGTTTTTGGCGGTTTTCCACATCCCCCTAGGTGAATACCAGGATGGTCCCCAAGTCCCGCCTCAGTTACACAATTCGCAAACATTTCATACACTTTACAATTTCACACATATAACACTATACACAGACATTTGGGGTACACATTTCCTCCTGGGGATCATGGGGTGGAAACAGGAAGGGCATCCGGCCAGCCTGTAAATATTAATAACGCCAGATCAGACATAACCAAAGCCGACAATGCATGTGCGGGAACATGGATCAAGAGAAAGAAAAAAAATGATGTTTGTTTTGTTTGTTTGTTTGTATATCTATCGGACCAAACTGCGTGGCCATCAGTCCGTA
Organism: Locusta migratoria; assembly: GCA_026315105.1. Lineage (NCBI taxonomy): Eukaryota > Metazoa > Arthropoda > Insecta > Orthoptera > Acrididae > Locusta > Locusta migratoria. The sequence continues at coordinate 49,651,364 of CM048755.1, read as the reverse complement.
GCTTACAAACTACTTAAACCTAGGTAAACTAACCTAAGGACAACACACACACCCATGCCCCATGGAGGACTCGAACCTCCGCGGCGAGCAATCGCGCGCTCCGCAGCGAGACGCTTTACACCGCTCGGCCACTCCACCGCGGAGAAAAATAATTGAGTCTGCTTTAAGCTTCATACCCTCTAACGTCTATGCTTACTACACGGGGTATGTGTTGTAGCCTTCAGTCTCAAGACTAGTTTGATGCTGCTCTCCACGTTACCCTATGCTGAGAAAGCTTCCTCATCTAAAAATAAAAACGGCAACCTACATCCCTTTGAACCTGCTTACTGTATTCGTCTCTCGGTCTCGCTCTGCGATTTTTATCGCTCCCCCTTCCCGATATTCCTTTCAGTGCTAAACTGATGACTCCTTTCATGACTCAGATTATGTGTTACTAAACGATCCCCATTTCTACTCAGTACCTTCCACACTATCTACCCATCTAATCTTCAACATTCTCCTGTAGCACAAAATTTCAAAAGCTTCTCAATTTATTTATTTACTCCCTCTCGTCCACATTTCACTCCCATACAAAGCTACACTCCAGACAAATGTCTTCAAAAAGACTTCCTAACGCTTTAATTAATATTCAATGTCAACAAATTTCTGTTCTTCATAAATGCTTTTCTTGCTATAGCCATTCTGTACTGATTACCTACTGTAATTCGGCCATCAGAAGTGCCTTATTCCTTACTCCATTGTCATTAGATTTTTACAACCAACCTCTATAATGATCAACAGTCCTGCCTATCAGTACACGAGATGTGTCTGGTCTTTGTTTAGATGAGGTTGCTCGCATTTCATCGTGGTGGAATGGCCGATGCCGCGGTGGAGTAGCCAAGTGGTCTAAAGCGCCTCGCTGCGGACCGCGCGGTTGCTCGCCGTGGAGGTTCGAGTCCTCCCTGGGTCATGGGTGTCTGTGTTGTCCTTAGGTTAGTTTACCTAGGTTTAAGTAGTTTGTAAGCTACGGACTGATGACCACGCAGTTTGGTCCGATAGATTTACAGATATTTGAACATTTGGAATGGCCGAGTGGTCCCAGGCATCTTGCTGCGGATGTTCAGATGTTCAGATGTCTGTAAATCTATCGGACCAAACTGCGTGGTCATCAGTTCGTAGCTTACAAACTACTTAAACCTAGGTAAACTAAACTACGGACAAACACACACACCCATGCCCCAGGGAGGACTCGAACCTCCACGGTGAGCAACCGCGCGCTCCACAGCGAGGTGCTTTAGACCGCTCGGTTACTCCACCGCGGCTCTTGCTGCGGAGCGCGCGGTTGCTCCCCGTCGGAGGTTCGAGTCCTCCACAATGTGTGTGTGTGTGTGTGTGTGTGTGTGTGTGTGTGTGTGTGTGTGTATGTATGTGTGTTCTCCTTAGGTTAGTTTAAGTAGTTTGTAAGCCTACGGACTGATAACCAGAATAGTTAAGCCCATACATTTACAAACATTTGAATATTTTTTTGCTTGCATTTCCACTTCATAACCACAAGACCAGCAGTCGACAATAGCAGGTTCAAAACGGTTTAAATGTATGTTATTGAGGTCCAATGATTAGTACACGTACGACTTACTGAAGTCTCCTGACCCACCTACTCTGCTTTCATCGCTTATATTGTGAAGAGACAACAGAGCGTCCTCCATTTGTATTGGTTGGTCTGCCTCTCATGACCTCTAGCGGTCCAGTCTCAATTACGCAGGGTATCAGCATACTTTTATTAGAAAATCTAATATCGACCCTCCTTTATATGTGAGGATTAATAAACATTATTTTATCAACGCCTTCCCCCTGCAAACGACATAGAGCTCTTTGGTGGAGACAATGATTAACTTCAAATGTTGTTGTACAAATTATGTGTTAGAGGAAAAGAATTTTATTACATGGCAATACATTCTCATATTACTAAGTGACATATTTTATATCACAGCTTAACATATTGGCCCTAATACTTTTTATATATTTTCATATCTCAATTTCTAACGCAATCGGTATATAGAACGTGCACATTACACACTGCTGTCATTATTCGACTTGGGTGACAAAGGCCATGAGACAGCAACATTTACACGCTACGTATAAAACGCCATTCCACTGACAGAGCTGCCACTTGTACTTCGGTAAGTGATACGAAAAAGTTTCCGACTTGATTATCGTCACACGACGTGAATTACAAACTTTGAACGCCGAATGGTAGTTGGAGCTAGACGTTTGCGTCATTACATTTCTATATTACGAGATTAACGAGGTCAATAGTGAGTAGATAATGCCGAATTTCAGGCATTATCTCTCATCACAGTGGCCGCCGGCTTCAATGTAACGTTCGATAGCGAAGGCGTTTGCATAGAGTAGTCAGTGCTAACAGCCAGGCAACAGGGCCACCTTGCAGTATGGCTGAATGATCTCGTCTGAAGATGAGTAATGGCATCACATGACGGGGAACCAGTTTGGTCAGAAATCAGACTACTGAATGAACAGGTAGAAAACAAATATTTTAAATAGCTGCGTTAAAATTTTGAAGTAAATAGAGAAAACGTCCGAAGAAATCCACGAGCCACTGACGCAATCGATAGAAATTTGATAAAATGCAAGGCAAGTACTGAAATACGAGGGTAAGTCAATTATTATCAGCAATTTAGTTATATTTTTGTTTATGTTGGTAGTACTGTCGTTTTACGTTGGTGACGCATGCTATGTTTATTTGTTGTTATATTTTTGCAATTTTCAAGCTGCTACGTTAGTTTCGTTGTCGCTGCCGTGCTGTTAATCATGACTGCTCCGCTGTCTATTTGCACCAAAGAAGAGCAACGTTCAGTGATACGTTTTTTGTGGGCGGAAGGTGTATCAGGGGCCGAAATTCATAAAAGACTTTCAGTATAGTACGGGAGCAGTGTTTTGCCACAACGAAGTTTGTACGAGTGGATTGAAAAATTCCGAAATGGTCGCACGAGTGTTAAGTACGATGAAGGAGCCGAATGACCGTTTACCGCCACAAATGAAGAAACCATTGAGCGATCACGTGAAATGATTCTCTTAGACAGACGATTAACTATTGATGAAGTGGCTCATCGGCTTCAAATTAGTCATGGTTCTACCTACGAAATTATTCATAACAGACTTGGGTTTCGTAAAGTTTGTGCAAGATGGATCCCAAAACAACTCACACAGTTGCATAAGCAAACGCGCCTCGACATCTGCAAAAAACATTTGGATCACTATGGTAACGAAGGGGACAACTTCTTAGATAGAATCATTACTAGTGAAGAAACATGGATCCATCATTACGAGCCGGAAGAGTAAACGGCAGAGTATGGAATGAAAACATCCAAATTCGCCGTGCAAGAAAAAGTTCAAGACACAACCGTCCGCAGGAAAACTGATGCTTACGGTTTTGTTTTTTTGTTTTTTTTTTTGGGATTCACGAGGTCCTGTACTGGAACATTATGGTGAAAGGAGCACAACAATAAACAGTGTATGTTACAGTGAGATGCTTACTGACAGGCTAAAGCCTGCAGTTCGAAGCAAACGCCGAGGATTGCTGTCATAAAATGTTGTGTTGTTGCACGACAATGCCCGTCCACATAGTGCTATCCACACTGCTGAAACGTTCCAGAAACTCAAATTCGAAGTACTGGATCATCCTCCACATAGTCGCGATCTTCCCCCTTCTGACTATCACTTGTTTGGTCCACTTAAACAGGCATTAAGGGGCCGTCGATTTGACTCGGACGAAGCAGTGAAGGAAGCGGTGCATTCCTGGTTCGCAGCTCAACAGAAAACTTTATATGATGAGGGCATAAGGAAGCTTGTAGAGCGATGGACGAAGTGCATTGAAAAGCAAGGAGACTATGTCGGAAAATGATGTTCTTGTAAGCTTCGTATTTTATTACAATAAAATTTTATAACTACCTTGCGGATAATAATTGACTTACCCTCGTAATAACGAAATCGTTCAAAATAGGTGAAAGACACATACATACCACTTTGCTGCCATGACTTACGCCACTGGTGGAGCGTCATATTACTACCTGTCACCAGCTGGACACCATCCACTCAACAAAGAAGATACCATGCTTATTGTGGGTGGGCCCGACAATGGTACTGACAGATCTTGGTTACAGTTTAGAGTGTGACCTGCAAAAAGTTGCACCATCATCAAGATATGCACTGTTGTTGTTATGGTCGTCAGTCCGGAGACTGGTTTGATGCAGCTCTCCACCCTACTCTATCCTGAGCAAGCCTTTTCGTCTCTCATAAGAACAGCAACCCACATCCACTTGAATCTGATTACAATACGCGTCTCTTGGTTTCCCTCTGCGATTTTTACCCCACACACTTCCCTCCAATGCTAAATTTACGATTCCCCGATGTCTAAGAATGTGTCCTACCAAGCGATCCCTTCTTTTATTCAGGGTATGCCAAAAATTCCTTTTCTCACCAATTCTGTTCAGTACCTCTTCATTAGTTATGCGATCTACCCACCTAATCTTCAGCATTCTTCTGTAGCACCACATTTCAAAAGCCTCTATTCTCTTTCTGTCCACACTGCTTATCGTCCATGTTTCACTCCCGTACAAGGCAACACTCCACACAAATGCCTTCAGAAAAGACTTCCTTCCACTTAAATTAATATTCGATGTTAGCAAACTTCTCTTTTTCAAAAATGCTTTTCTTCCCATTGCCATTCTGCATTTTATATCCTCTGTACTGCGACCATCGCAAGTTATTTTACTACCCAAGTAACAAAACTCATCTACCACCTTCATTGTTTCATTACCTAATCTTATTCCTTCAGCATCGCCTGATTTTCTAAGACCGCATACCATTATTTTTGTTTTGCTCTTGTTAATGTTCATTTTATACGCTCTCTTCAACACACTGTCCATTCCATTCAACTGCTCTTCCAGGTCCTTTGCTGTCTCTGACAGAATTACAATGTCATCAGCAAAACGCAATGTTTTTATTTCTTCCCCCTGTACTTTAATCCCTATTCCAAATTTTTCCTTGCTTTCCTTCACCGCCTGCTCGATGTACAAATTGAATAACATCGGAGAAAGGCTACAACACTGTCTTACTCCTTTCCCAACTGATGCTTCCCTTTCATGCCCTTCGAGTCTAATAACTGCGGTCTGGCTTTTGTACAAGTTATAAATAACTCTCCCTTCCCTATATTTTACCCTTGCTGACTTCAGAATTTGAAAGAGTGTATTCCAGTCAACACTGTCAAATGCTTTCTCCAAATCTACAAAAGCTAAAAATGTAGGTTTGCCTTTCCTTAATCTATCTTCTAAGATAAGACGTAAAGTGAGTATTGCTTCCCGGGTTCCTACGTTCCTCCTGAATCCAAACTGATCTTCCCGGAGGTCAACTTCTACCAGCTTTTCCATTCTCCTATAGATAATTCGTGTTAAAATTTTGCAACCATGACTTATCAAACTGATGGTTCTGTAATTTTCACACCTGTCTGCGCCTGATTTCTTTGGAATAGGGATTATTACATTTTTCTTAAAGTCTGAGGGCATTTCGTCTGTCTCATACATCCTACACACCAGTTCAAATAGTCTTGTCGTGGCTGGCTCTCCCAGAGACTTTAGTAGTTCTGAGGGTATGTCATCTACTCCTGGGGCCTTGTTCCGACCTAGGTCTTTCAAGGCTCTGTCAAATTCATCTCTCAGTATAGTATCTCCTATTTCATCTTGATCTACTTCCTCTTCCCTTGCTACAACATCGTCTCTAAGTTCATTTAATTTGTAGAGCTGTTCTATATACTCTTTCCACCTTTCAGCTTTCCCTTCTTTGCTGAGAACTGGTTTCCCATCTGAGTTCTTGATATTCGTGGAGTTGCTTTTCTTGTCTCCAAATGTCTCTTTTATTTTTCTGTATGTAGTATCTACTTTTCCCCTTCTTACACATTCTTCTACAGATTTGCATTTGGCTTCTAGGCACTCCTGCTTAGCCATTTTGCACTTCCTGTCTATCTCATTTTTAGTCGTCTGTACTGCATTTTGCCTGTTTCATTTACTGCATGTTTATATTTTCTCCTTTCATCAATTAAATTTAGTATTTCCTGTGATATCCAAGGATTTTTTGTAGGTCTTGCCTTTCTACCTATTTTGTCCTCTGCTGCCTTCACTATTTCATCTCTCAATCTACCCATTCCTCTTCTACTGTTTTATTTCCCCCTGTTTCTGTCAATTGTTACCTAAATCTCCCTCTGACATTCTCCAGAACTTCATGGTCCTTCAATTTATCTAGGTCCCATCTCCTTATTTTCCTACCTTTCTTCAGTTTTTTTCAGTTTCAGCCTACAGTTCATGACTAACAAGTTATGGTCAGAGTCTATATCTGCCCCTGAGTATGTCTTACAGTTTGTAACTTGGTTCCGGAATCTATGTTTTACCATTATAAAATCTATCTGATACCTTCCGGTGTCTCCTGGTCTCTTTCAAGTATACAACCTTCTTTTGTGATTCTTAAACCACGTGTTTGTTACGATTAAATCATGTTCCGTGCAAAATTCTACCAGGCGGCTTCCTCTTTCATTCCTTTTGCCCAGTCCATATTCAGCTACTATTTTTCCTTCTCTTCCTTTTCCTACTACCGAATTCCAGTCTCCCATCACAATTAAGTTTTCCTCTCCCTTAACTGTCTGAATAATTTCCTTTAGCTCCTCATATATTTCTTCGATCTCCTCATCATCGGCAGAGCTAGTTGGCATATAAACCTGTACTACTGTTGTCGGTGTTGGCTTCGTATCTATCTTGACAATGATAATGCGATCACTGTGCTGCTCATAGTAGTTTACCTGCATTCCTATTTTCTTATTCATTATCAGTCCTACTCCTGTGATACCCCCAACTGATTTTGTACTTATAATCCTGTACTCACCTGACCAGAAATCCTGTTCATCCTGCCACCGAACTTCACTAATCCCCACTATATCTAACTTCAACCTATCCATTTCCCTTTTTAAATTTTCTAATTTTCCTACTCGATTAAGGGATCTAACATTCCAAGCTCCGACCCGTAGAATGCCATTATTGTCTTTCCTGATGACAACATCCTCCTGAGTAGTCCCCGCCCGGAGATCCGAATGGGGGTCTATTTTACCTCCGGAATATTTTACCTGAGAGGATGCCATCATCATATGTTCATACAGTAGAGCTGCTTGTCTTCGGGAAAAGTAACGGCTGTAGTTTCCCCTTGCTTTCAGCCGTTCGCAGTAACTGTGTGGCAAAGCCACATTAGCTGATGTTAGAAGGCCAGCTCAGTCAATCATCCAGACTGTTGCCCCTGTAACTACTGAAAAGGCTGCTGCCCCTCTTCAGGAACCACACGTTTGTCTGGCCTCTCCACAGATACCCCTCCGCTGTGGTTGCACCTACGGTACGGCTATCTGTATCGTTGAGGCACGCAAGCCACCCCACCTCGGCAATGTCTGTGGTTCATGGGGGTGGGGTATGTGATCAAATGTATCCAGACACTTGGCTCATAATTACTTACAAGATCGTGGAACCCTCCATCGGTAATAATGGAATTCAATGTGGTGTTGGCCCACCCTTAGCCTCAATGACAGCTTCCACTCTCGCAGGCATACGTTCTATCAGGCACTGGAAGGTTTCGTGGGGAATGGCAGTCCATTCTTCACGGAGTATTGTACTGAGGAGAGGTATTGGTGTAGGTCGGTGAGGCCTGCCACGAAGTCGGCGTCCTAAAACATCCCATAGGTATTCTATAGGATTCAAATCAAGGCTCTGTGCAGGTCAGTCCATTACAGGGATGTTACTGTCGTGTAACAACTACGCCACAGGCCGCGCATTATGAACAGGCGCTCGATTCTGTTGAAAGATTCAATCGCCATCCCCAAATTGCTCTTCAACAGTGGGAAGAGATAAGGTGCTTGAAACTTCAAAGTAGGCATGTCCTGTGATAGTTCCGCGCAAAACAACGAGGGGTGGAAGCCCCTTCTATGAAAAATACGACCAAACCATAACACCACAGCCTCCTAATTTTACTGTTGGTGCTACACACGCTGGCAGATGTCGTTCACCGTGTATTCGCCATACCCTCGCCCGGCCATCGGATCGCCACATTGCGTACTGTGATTTGCCACTCCATACAACGTTTTCCACTGTTCAATCGTCCAATGTTTACGCTGCTTACACCAAGCGAGGTGTTTGCCATTGACCTGCGTGATGTGTGGCTTATAAGCTGCCACTCGACCATGAAATCCAAGTTTTCTAACCTCCCGCCTAACTGTCATAGTACTTGCAGTGGGTCCTGATGCAGTGTGGAATTCCTGTGTGGTGGTCTGTATAGACGCCTGCCTATTAGACTGTACGACCCTGTTCATCTGTCGGCGGTCTCTGTCGGTCAACAGACGATGTCGGTCTGCATGCTTTCGTGCCGTACGCCTCCCTTCACGTTTTCACGTCACTATCACATCATAAACGGTGGACCTAGGGATATTCAGGACTCTGGAAATCTCGCGTACAGACTTCTGACGCAAGTGAAACCGAATCAGCTGACGACGTTCGAAGTCCGTGAGTTCCGCGGAGCGCCCTATTCTGCTCTCTCACTATGCTAATGACTACTGAGGTCGCTGATATGGAGTACCTGGCAGTAGGTGGTGGCACAATGTACCTAATATGAAATACGTATGTTTTTGGGGGTGTCCGGATACTTTTGATTACATAGTGTACCAGTGTTGAGTTTATGTTTATTCTGAGGTACCTTAACCGACCTCATTTGAACTTTTATGTCAGGAAAGTTAATTAGGAGCTGGAAGGATTTATTGGTGCCGAACTCCTTGTACTGCATTGATGGATGTCGTCGCAGAATCGATTGACCCGTGTTTCTTACATTATTAGAATATTGTGTACAACAGTAGCGTCTCCTTATTTGGATCTTAAGTCGTTCCAAAAGAAAAAAAAATGTTTTTATACTTATACTACCATTTGTCAAAATCACAGGAAATTAATTTGTGAGGCTTAATAGCGTTAAATGTTGAGAGGTTCCTGGTCCCGCAGCGATAAGCATAAAACCTATTCCCAGTGTAGGTCGAAAATTGCAGCGCAAACTGGTCACGGACGGGTGGACACATTTATAACTAAATTAAATTAACGCAGCGGTCTTTCTATACTTGGAGAAATGTATAAAGATCAATGAGTTTAGCCAAGAAGACAACGTGTCATTTCCTTTTAGTGCATTTACGCAAATCGTCACTGAATAAACAATAAAATAAAACAAAGGAGTAATTGAAAGTTCCTAGCAGATTAAAATTGTGTGCCGGATCCGGCACACAATTTTAATCTGCCAGGAAATTTGATATCAGCGCACGCTTCGCTGCCGAGTGGCAGTTTCATTCTGTAAAGAAGAAATTGTTTGCATGACATTTGAACCAACAGGATGGGATCCGCGAAAACGTATTCGACCTACTAAACGACAAACATATAGTATGTATCGAGGATGTGTCTCAGTACATATAAATAAATAAAAACACCCAAACCTGCATAGACACCGAAAACTGGATAACAGGAATAGAGTTTTTAAGTTTAATCTTATATCTACAGTACGACTGCACTAGACTACAAAAATTAATTTATTGTATTTGTTGGGTGAGTGATATTAACTCTTCATCCCTTCCATCAAACATGTGGAAAAATCGATACTATCATTTCCCCCCCCCCTCTCTCTCTCTCTCTCTCTCTGTGTGTGTGTGTGTGTGTGTGTGTGTGTGTGTGTGTGTGGTTGCCTTAAACGAGAACGGAAAACAGGTCAACAAATTATTATTTAAAAAAATATGGTTTTACGTATGTCCATAAAATCCGTATTCTTCATTTCATTAAACATTTCATCTCTGCAAAAATCAACAACTGTATTTATTAAATCATTTGAAGTGTTTGCCGGTATGTCGTGGAAAACTGTAGATCCTACTTATTGTTCTTTAAAAGGAGGATCAAACTCAGAATTTTCAAGAAGAAATTCCTTGTAATTTCTCTTGATCACACATTCTGAATTTTCCTGGTGGCCTCAGAAATATATATCCTGTTTTGCTAAATAGCTGACTGCATTGTATAATCTGTTCAATACATCCCTATTCTTTCTTGCTTTCTCGTTGCGCAATTCTGTTTTTACTCTTTGTTGAGAACTAAAAAAAAAAAAAAAAAAAAAAAAAAAAAAAAAAAAAAAAAAAAAAAAAAAAAAAAACGCCAATAATACAGTATTTTTGTATGTGTTAAGAAAGAAGAAAGATGAATTTCAGGCTAACTCGGTTTCTTCACTATAGTATTAAGATAACTTAAATCACAATACCCTTTCTTTTCCAAATAGGTTTCTTTGTAGCAAATAAGAGGCAGAGCCAACAATAAAATCTGTACGTCACATCACGTCCACAAAACCAGTCTGATAACTCATACAACTCGTTACGAAAATGCCTCTCAACTTCCTATTCCGTAGACCACATTTTGCTTTACACACATTGATACTATTGCAGCGAGACACCCTGCAAACCACATGCCGGCGTGGCGCAGGGGATAGCGTCACAAACTGCGGTGCTGAAGGTCGCTGGTTCAATCCCGACCACTGGCAAAAACTTATTTCTTTGTATTTAACAATTCCAGAATGTTCTATATCTTTCTTACGTTCACTTATAATTTCTACCTGTCTGTGTATAAATAGCAGAGCACTCTGCCCGAGAGGCAGTGCTGCGTGTATGTTAAGTTCGTAATAAACGTGCTTTCAGTATAAGTACTGTGTTTAGTTGCCTTCGAAGTCAAGCTTGCTTCTATTTCAACGCGACATTGTTTGGTGGAGGCGCCGGGTATTACTGGAAAGGTCTCTACCGATCTGTCAAACACTATGTGAGTCGCTGTAAAGAGTGCCGCAATTACCTCCAGGGCATCTCGTACCGATTCCGCCGGCAGCAGCTTCGTTCCACCGAGTTGGTATCGATCTTTTAGGGAGGTTCCCGAAGTCGACTACCGGTAACCGATGGATAATAGTCTGCACTGACTACCTCACACGCTACGCTGTAACCAAACCTGTGCCGACTGCAGAAGCTCCAGAGATAGCAAAATTCCTTGTAGAAGACATTATTTTAAAGCATGGAGCACCACGTGTCATGCTATCTGATCGTGGAAAAGTATTCCAGTCAAAACTAGTATCAGAGGTAATGTCACGGTGCGACATTGTCCACAGAATGAAAACTGCATACCATCCTCAGACAAATGGTCTTATGGAACGTTTTAACAAGACGTTAGCCGATATGCTGTCGATGTACGTTGATGTTGAGCAGAAGGATTGGGATACAATTCTGCCAGTCGTGACTTTTGCTTACAATACCGCAAGACAAGACACCACAGGCTTCACGTCGTTTTTCCTGCTCCATGGCCGCGAAGCTGAGACGACAATAGATACGCTGTTCCCGTTCCAACCAGACTACACTCAGGATGATTATGTTAAACAGCTAATCACCAGGGTCGAAGAAGCAAGACAGCTGTCTCGCATACGGACACTGGACCCCCAGGAGAAGGACCGTCGGCGGTATAACGACAAGCACCGACCTGTTGTGTACAGCCCAGGAGATCTGGTATGGATTTTTACCCCTGTACGGAAGGTTGGACTGTCAGAAAAGTTATTGAAGCGATACTTTGGTCCGTATCGTGTCATACGCCACCTGTCAGACGTCACATACGAAGTTGAGGATTATGAGCCGTCGTCGAAACGACAAAAACGAAGAGACATTGTTCACGTCCTGCGCATGAAGCCTTACTACGATCCTGAAGAGCAGGTAGGCGACAATGGCTTCTTGTTCAAGGACTCTAAGGACGGTAATGTCACTGATGAAGCTACGACAGGAACGTCTGTCGTTGATAATGGTGGAGAAGGGAAGGATTATCTTGAACTGCCATACAGAGGACCCATGACAAGGTCAAAATCCAGGACATTGCAGCTGGCTCTACAGGGAACATAACAGCGGGTCGCTGTTTTTCCAGGAGAGGGAGCAATGCTGCGAGACACCATGTAAACCAACTGCCGGCGTGGCGCAGGAGATAGCGTCACAGACTGCGGTGCTGAAGGTCGCCGGTTCAATCCCAACCACCGTCATGTCAACAAAGACTAGAAATTTGAACTGATTTTCCAAAAATATATGGGGAGGGGGCGAAAACCTCACCCTCTCCCTACGGAAAGTGAAGCTTAAGCCACTAATCCATGCCCGCTAAATCACTATACATGATACACACATGTGTAGACTTTCCTATATTTACCACTTCCCTTATAATAACTGTGAGGATACTGACCTAATCAAATAACAAAATGATATACACAGAAGTGAGTATATTTTATTCAGAGGTTCTCTAGACTGAGTTGCATCTTCATTCTGTACAACGATTTTCAGACCTTTGGTTACTGAACCCAAATTACTCCTCAGATACATGGAATTTGTTCGTTCTTATTTGGAGTATTGCTGCCCAGTATGGGATTCTTATCAGGTGGATTTGACGGAAGCCATCGAAACAGTCCAAAGAAGGACCGCCCGTTTTGTATTGCCACAATACAGGGGAGACAGTGACACGGAAATGATACAGGATCTGGGAAGGGAATCTTTACAACAACAGCGTTTATCGCTGCGGCGTGGTCTACTTACGAAACTCCAATCGCCAACATTCTCCTTTGAATGCGAGAATATATAGTTGACTGCTACCTACATAGGCAGAAATGATCATCAGATTAAAATACGAGAAATCGGAGCTAAAACGGAGAGATTCAGATTTTTTTTTTCTTCCCGCGCACTATTCGAGAATGGAATGGTAGATGAATAGTATAAAAGTAGTTCGATGAACCCTCTGCCACGTACTTAAATGTGATTTGCAGAGTATCCCATGTAGATGTAGAATTGATTTATTATGAGATGGCGGGAGATGTTACGTGTGCCATCAACAGATGTTCTAAACGCACACTGCTTCCCTTACTGCGATGGCATAAAGTGTGTCAAGTGGTCTATAAACTTATAACAGAATTTCGAACACCACACAAATTCTCACTAAAAGTGGGAATTTGCGAGATAATTGCATTTTGGATTTGTTTTAAACCTTTATTACATAACATACGGAGACTTCTGGGGGTGAAAACATTTGTCAATACATATTTAGTAGCTGTTTTACACTGAATAATTTAAAAAGTGAAGCAAACATACATAGCAGCTATAGCTTCAAATAAATGAAATAACATGGAAGATCGATTAAATATACTCATCTGTCGCAGTGAGGAATATTGAAGCAAATAGCTCAATATGTTACTAAGTTTTCTTTTTTTCTTTTTTGCATGCTGACTCATAGAGAGAAACTTATACTGACTACATCCTGGCTCAAAACTGATTTAAGACTGACTGCCAAAGTGATACTAACTTTACAACTGATGGAGTTCACGCCATTTCGCGCGTATTAAAACATGGTATAAATTTCGGTAACATTCTAGAACAGGGAAGTTACAATGTTTAATCTTAATAATTTTTCCATGAAACATAAATAAATCTTGCTTTACGTAAAGATACACAAAATTATGACCAATTTAATAATAAGATTTTCACATCAAAACAAAACAATACAAAAGATGGTAAGTAAATAACAATTAGCGCAGTGTTAATATACGTTTACATTATTAAAATTGTTAAATCAAAGTAACTATTCAAATCTACAGTCAGCAAAGTATTAGATTACGGTCAGTACATTACAGAGGACCTCAGATATTGTTAGTTGTTAATTTCTTTAACAAACACATTATTGTCCAATATTAAGCTTTTGACTTTCAATAGTAAATTAATTTAGTTCATTTAATTCATTAAAAGACCCAAGTAATGAAAGTGATAAAATTAATGTGACTTGCCATAAGTGCCATAAAATGCTTATATAATATAAACATGGAATATTAGGGTACAATACCATGATCAAATGTGGTATTGAATGCTTCAATATTATAAACAAAGGAGACTTTCCAGTCTATATACATTACAACATGAAGATATCTGTAGCTACAGTCGGAACTGCTACTGTAATCTGATTTTTTTTAGAAGAACAATAATTGAAATTGTTTACAACATTATCAGAGAGAGTTATTCCAAATGATTGCCGGATTCGTCCGATTACTAGGCCATCTTCAGATCCACGTGGGTGCGGCTTTACTCCTCGCAGTTGATGTACGGTAGTCCCGTACTGTGCAGTTATCAAACGGACGTATCATACATCTGCTACATGGAGTAAAGACCCACCCTCGTGGATCTGAAGATGGGCCAGAATAGGACGAAACCCGTAGTCATGTGTATAAATGAACAACGCGATCATCAATTGATCTACCAATTAATAAAGAATAGTAATAACATACACTCCCCACTGAAACGACTATCACGTAGTATTTTACAGATTAAAAGGCTCAAAGTTAAAATTGTGCATTCAGAAATTTTTAAGTGTCACTTTGCTTTTTGCTTACTTATACTAATATCCCCCAGAACTTTTTCAACTCCAGGTATTTTCTCTAATACTTACTTTGCTAACATTATTTTGAAGCTATCCAGAAGACAAGTAATTTAAGAAGTATTTATTGATTATGTGCTTGTTTTTGGTCCAGTACGCTACGGATGACGTGAGAAGAGAGTTATACCGGCGGCTGATAGCGCCACACAGGGGCAGTCTACCACGCGGCAACATCGAGGGGCTGCAGAGGGTGTGCGCCAGTGACAAGTATGCCTTCATCGCCAAGCACGAGACAAGCCTGCTGTATGCAAACAGCCTCTCCTGCTCTCTTTCTGAACTTCCTGAAGCATCGACGCCTTATTATTTGGGAATAGGTCTTCAGAAGGGCAGCCCATACCGCAAAATTTTCAATGAAAAGTAATTTCTCATTTTTGAACAATTAGCTTTAATACCTTTTCTTTAAACATATTCAAATTAAAACTATGATATAACTTATTTCCAGTTATAGACTACTTCATAAAATGAATTCTATAAATTTTTCATATCAGACTGACACAAATCAATTTTTTGAATAGATCATTTACTGAGGCTAACTTTGTTTGAATGATGAGATAAGATATTAGTAATTGCCATCTGACGATTGAACTATCCTAGTTCATAAACGGTATTGCTAATTGCCAACAAAATTAAAAAATTGATATCATTCTTGTAGCTGATAGTTGTTTTACAGATACCTTATCTGATCAAGAAGTGATGTTAAAATCGCTATGTATATGTATATTACTTACTGATCACTTTTGTCTTTCACAGGCTGTACAAAATGCGAGAGACCGGCATTTTGTCACGAACTCTGTCCACCTACTGGCCACAGAAGGAAGTTAAGTCAGCACCCGAATTTATAAGTCTCGCCTTCTGTAGTATGGGACCTGTCTTAACTATTCTACTTGCGGGCTGTATCATAGCACTCCTTCTACTGTTTGCAGAGAACATGATAGTGAGACTTGTACAGTACCAACACTCGTATAGTACTGTCCAGCACCAGTATAATAGTGCCTGTGTTTAATTTTTTCAAATGGGCGGTTTTTTCTAAATTACTCATTTCTGATGTTTAAAATCTCTGTGTAGTACTTGTCTAATTACGTTATCAGATTTCTCCCACTCTAAAGACAAAACTGTCGACTGTACATTAAACTCTAATCTTCCTTCCTTAACGAATTCCTGTACTGCCTGAACATCATGGAAATTTATTCACCGAATTTATGTTCCTTGCACATCTATATTTTTTTATACATGCAATAATGTAAACTGATTATCATTTGTAAAATCGAAGAATAGCTACATAATATTTATAATGCAGGAAATAATGTCCAGAGGAACTCCACAAACATACATATTTTTAAGTACTTACTGTAAAATTCTCAGCTGCAAAATTTGTAAATCTACACAGTCATATCAAAGTGAATATTCAATAAATATTATCTTCTGCTGAAACAAGTAACCCCTTATGTGTCTATCTCACTCAACAATCTTCGATAGCAACATAAGATTTGAAAAGTACAGTGAGTCTGAAAAGTATTTACGTAACTGTGTATTTAAAAAAAATAGTGGGTTGTATGTGAAAAGAAGCGAATATCAAATTTGAAGAGAGTGAACAGTATCTCAGTAATTATTTTTTATTAAAAAACAAGGTGAAATATTAATTCACAGTGACAAAAACAATTCTTTCAATAGCTTCTTCATAAAATATTCGTTCACCATTTGAACATGACTAAACTCCACACTCAAGGATGAAATATGATACTAGCCTATGTCTTAGTATTTCATTTTTGTTCAAAAACAATATAAAAAATTAATTCATAGCGATAACATGGTTAAGAAAATTGAAAATTTCAAAGCTACTTCATAAAGCATTCGTCCACCTTCTCAATGTCTAAAATCTTCATCCAAGAATGTAAATAATTAATTCATAGTCAGAACAATGTTAGTAAAATGGAAAACTTGATGAAAATCCACTTCATTAAATATTCGTCTACCATCCAAATAGGCCTAAAATCTGCGCCAATGGATCAAACTTTGATATTGGTCCACATGTCAGTAATTCATTTTTGTTGAAAAATTATATAAAAAAGTGATTCATAACGATTACATGGTTACCAAAATAGGAAAATTTCATAAGAAAGCTATTTTATGAAGTATTTGTCCACCAAATGAATATTCCTAAAATCCACACAAAAGGATGAAACGGTAAGACTGTCCCACTGCACACTCATACATCAACCACAGTCTCCTACTGCTGTTTTGGGTGGCTTCGGAACAGTACACTTTGCATCATGACTTGTAACTGAAGTGAGACGCCCCTTAACTGAAATAAAAGTTATACTGTACTTGCATAATCATTCAACATTCTCTTAGAAGACTGCTTAAGTAATCGGCAGACCTAGATACTCCCATGAACCACAGACATTGCCGAGGTGGGGTGACTTGCGTGCACCATCGATACAGATAGCCGTAGCGTAGGTGCAACCACAGCGGAGGGGTATCTGTGGAGAGGCCAGACAAACGTGTGGTTCCCGAAGAGGGGCAGCAGCCTTTTCAGTAGTTACAGGGGCAACAGTCTGGATGATTGACTGAGCTGGCCTTGTAACATCAGCTAATGTGGCTTTGCCACACAGCTACTGCGAACGGCTGAAAAGAAGGGGAAACTACAGCCATTACCTTTCCCGAGGACATGCAGCTCTACTGTATGAACATATGATGATGACATCCTCTCAGGTAAAATATTCCGGAGGTGAAATTGTCCCCCATTCGGATCTCCAGGTGGGGACTACTCAGGAGGATGTGATCATCAGGAGAGACAGTACTGGCATCCTACGGATCAGAGTGTGGAATGTTAGAGTGGATAGAGTGAAGTTAGATATAGTGGGGATTAGTCAAGTTCGGTGGAAAGAGGAACAGGTCAGATGAGTACAGGATTATAAATACAAAATCAGTTGAGGATATGAATAAGAAAATAGGAATGCAGGTAAACTACTATGAGCAACACAGTAGTCGCATTATTTCAGTCAAGTTTGATATGAAGCCAACACCGACCACAGTAGTACAGGTTTATATGCCAACTAGCTCTGCCGATGATGAGGAGATCGAAGAAATATATGAGGAGCTAAAGGAAATTATTCAGGCAATTAAGGCAGAGGAAAACTTAATTGTTATGGGAGACTGGAATAGTAGTTGAATATGGTCTGCGCAAAGGAATGAAAGAGGAAGCTACCTGGTAGCATTTAGCATACCCAGGGGCAGATATAAACTCTGACCATAACTTATTGGTCATGAATTGTAGGCTGAAACTGAAACGACTGCAGAAACTTAACAAAATAAGGAGATGGGACCTGGATAAACTGAAGGAACCTGAAGTTCTTGAGAATTTCAGAGGGAGCTTTAGGCAACAATTGACAGAAACTGGGGAAAATAAAACAAAAGAGGAGGAATGGGTAGCATTGAGAGATGAAATAGTGAAGGCAGCAGAGGACAAAGTAGGTAGGAAGGCAAGATCTACAATAAATCCTTGAATATCACAGGACGTACTAAATTTGATCGATTAAAGGAGAAAATATAAAAATGCAGTAAATGAAACAGGCAAAACGGAGTACAGACGACTAAGAAATGAGATTGACAGGAAGTGCAAAATGGCTAAGCAGGAGTGGCTAGAAGGCAAATGCAAGGATGTAGAAGAATGTGTAAATAGAGGAAACATAGATACAGCCTACAGGAAAGTAAAACAGATATTGGAGATAAGAAAAACAGCTCTATGAATATCAAGAACACAGATGGAAAGCCAGTTCTCAGCAAAGAAGAGAAAGCTGAAAGGTGGAAAGAGTATATAGAGAGGCTCTACGAAGGAAATGAACTTAGAGGCAATATTGTAGGAAGGGGAGAAGAAGTAGATGAGGATGAAATAGGAGATAGTATACTGAGAGATGAATTTGACAGAGCACTGATAGACCTAAGTCGAAACAAGGCCCCTGGAGTAGATGATATTCCCTCAGAGTTACTGAAGTCTCTGGGAGAACCAGCCATGATAAAGCTGTTTCACCTGGTGTCTAAGATGTATGAGACAGGTGAAGTACCCTCAGAATTTAAGAAAAATGTTATAATCCCCATTCCAAAGAAAGCAAGAAAGCATTCCAAGTGAACCATCGGTTTAATAAGTAATGGTTACAAAATATTAACACGAATTATTTACAGAAGGATGGAAAAGGTGGTAGAAGCCGACCTCAGGGAATATCAGTTTGGGTTCAGGAGAAATGTAGGAACACGGGAGGCAATACTCACTTTACGGCTTATCCTAGAAGAGAGATTAAGAAAAGGCAAACCTACATATCTAGCGACGACATAGCCGACGACATAGTAATTCTGTCAGAGATAGCAAAGGACCTGGGAGAGCATTTGAACGGAATGGACAGTGTGCTGAAAGGTACATGTAAGATGAACCTTAACAAGAGCAAAACTAGGGTAATGGAGTGCAGTCTAAGAAAATCAGGTGATGCTGAAGGAATTAGATTAGGTAACGAAACAGTAAAGGTGGTAGATGAGTTTTGTTACTTGGGCAGTAAAATAACACGATGGTCGCAGTACAGAGGATATAAAATGCAGAATGGCAATGGGTAGAAAAGCATTCTTGAAGAAGAGAAATTTGTTAACATCGGATATTGATTTAAGCCTAAGGAAGTCCTTTCTGAAGGCATTTGTGTGGAGTGTTGCCTTGTATGGGAGTGAAACATGGACGATAAACAGTTCGGACTGGAAGAGGATAGAGGCTTTTGAAATGTGGTGCTACAGAAGAATGCTAAAGATTAGGTGGGTGGATCGCGTAACTAATTAGGAGGTACTGAACAGAATTGGGGAGAAAGGAATTTTTGGCATACCTTGACTAAAAGAAGGGATCGATTGTTAGGACACATTCTTAGACATCAAGGAATTGTGAATTTAGCGTTGGAGGGAAGTGTTTGGGGTAAAAACCACAGAGGAAGACCAAGAGATGGATACAGTAAGCAGATTTAAACAGATGTAGGTTGCCGTTCTTATGTGGAGTTGAAGAGGCTTGCTCAGAATAGGGTATTGTGGAGAGCTGCATAAAACCAGTCACCGGACTGAAGACCACAACAACAACAGATACTTATTGTGGAACCAAAATACTGACAAACCAGTCATGGGCTGAACGCCCTTGGTCATTGACCATTGCAGTCACGAGGTTTATCTTGAGGGAACTCAAGAAATATCCTGAATTCAGCTCAAGTAAGATGACTGGGAAGTTAAGACTCGAGATGCACACAGATATGTACCAACTCAGTCATAAATGCTTGCGAGAAGTACGATTACAATCGCAAGGTAATTTGCAAGAAATTATGCGTCAATGAACAGAATAAAGATTCAAGAGTAACGACTTTTGGAATAGATCTATAATTTCTGTTGAAAGTAAGTATAAAATTTGGGAAGGATTGCAGGACCTTGTACTGATGGTGAAACACTGCGAGGTTCCCTAAGGATCGATGGTGTACGAGTGCTGCTGTTGGAAAACTACATTTTCTTGGTGGTATGATAGATCACATTTCATCTTTTAAAAAATCTAAATGCTATGTCGGAAAATTAGGTCTCACAGGAAATTTCATATTTCAACAGGACAACAACCCAAATACGATGATCAGGCTTCTGTACAATACCTGAAAACAACTGAACACCCCTTCTCACAGCTCAGATACTAATCAGGAAAACTCAAATTTATAACAAAGTGGCATTACCTGACATCTCAGGAAGGAGGCGATCTGCAATGATTGATTAGCTACAAAAAGATAAAAAAAAAAAAAAAGCCAAGATCGCAGTTTGATTTATTTATTGATTGATGGCCAGTTTTGATATGCTATGCCATCATCTTCTAGTCACATATATTTCTTTTACGATGTGGTCATGTTTTAAAAAAGATAGATGATAAACAGAGAGTGCAACATTGCACTTAGTCAAGATATAAAATTGACATGTTATACTGCTTGTCATAATTGGCGCGTGTAGTGCGCCTGTTAAACTTCGTTCTCTTGTTACTGTGCTGGTTGGTGAACAGTTGGTTGGATAGGACTGCACACTCCCCCCTCCACCCTTCCTGTTGTCGTTGTAGTCGTGTGAGGAGCATCCTTACGAGAAGGGAGGCAGGAAGGTGGGCATCTTGAGGAGCAGGGAGTCGCTACTGTGATCGACGCCGAGCTCCTAGTGACATTCTGCAATACGTCCTGAACGCCAAGGGGACATCGGCCTGATAACCCAAGGCAGAACGCAAGTCAGTTTCCTGAGCCGGCCTCACGTACTAAGCTCCCCGCATGTCGACGAAGACTGTGCCAGTAGTGAGCCGGTACCGACACCGGGAATTTGAGTTGCAGAGGGAGGCGGCGGCGATGCGGCCAGCTGTATAGGTCAGACCAGCCGACCGCCGGGTGCCCGAGACACGGCAATTTCAGAACAAAAATCGGGTCGGGTCTCGTTTATATTTCCTGAAAGCTGAGTCTCTTACACTCATAAGATGTTTGAGGTTGTCTGTCAACAAAGGTACTGGTTTCCTTCTTACTAGAACTAATTTTAGAGGCTCGTGTTTAGCGTATAAATTATCCAGTTTGATAGTGAAATTGGTTGCTTCTTTATTTATGTCAACGTTATCTCCTGCCGTTTCCCGTCTAAATAAATTGTAGGCGTCTGCTGTAAGCTCGGACATATTTATGCGTTTAAAATCTCTGAATGTCGACATTTGCGGATTATTTTTTGAGCACTCCAGTGAGTAATTCATGAATACTGTGTCGTGAGCAGACAGTCCAGGTGCAGGGATCTGGTCAGTGCGTAAAACCCTATTCGGAGATATTGTTGCGTATATATCAATGGAAGAATTAGTGTCTGCTGTGTGGTGGGTAGGCCCGAGAGGTATTTGCGTTAGGTTTGATCAGAAAAGTAGGCCGGTGAATTTTAATACAATAGGACTGTTATTTGGAAAGTTTATATTAATGTCTCCGCCTAAAATTACATGTTCATAGATAGATTCAAGGCTTGAGAGTGCGGATTCGAAGTTTGCGAGCTGTCCACTTTTAGGTGGATTGTATATTACACAAATGAGACACTTTCTGTTGCGAAGTTTAATTTTGATGAACAAGGATTCAGGATGTTTGTCATCGTTTTGAGACGTGAACACAAGCTTGGGGGACAACTTTGTTCTAATAAATGCTGCGCATGCCGAAACCGACGACATCGCCCTGAACGAAACCTGTAGGATAATCACTGGGTGTATGAAACCCACCCCTCTCGACCTCTTATATAAGACATCTGCCTTTGCCTCACCAAAAGACCACAGAGCAGCTGCAGAGTACAAAGAGCGATTTAAGCAAACTTTCGACGAGCGCCACGTTCTCTACAACGCCGCAGTTCTTCCAGGAAGACTCAAATCAAGGAAAAGCTTTTTGACGAATGTACCAACTGAACCACCTAAACACTACCCACTGCAGCAAGCACGTCTTACCATAAGCGAACTGGACTGGAAGTCCTGGCGAACCCTGAATAGGATGAGGAGTTGCACCGGTGTTAACCATTTAAGCTAAATTTAAATAGTGTGTAAGCTGATATGTCGAAGTGGTGCTCAATGTCTAAGTTAAGCACTCAAAAGGACACTTCACTGTAAATCCTCAGAAATTTGTCCATACATAAGTCCAAATTAACAGGATAGTCTAACAGGTTCTCTACCCAGATCACTACTCTGTTGAGAAGACAAATTTATTTGAACCACAGTCAAAAACACAAAAGTCACTTGCACTTACAATTCTTTTACACTGTGTATACTCATACCATACATCTTACATAGTATCTTGGTCTCACTGATGCTGCTACTACCACTGGTATTATCAATACCGTATACATTTTCTTTCTGCCTTTGTCATCTGCCAACAGGGTTTTTATACCATTCAATAAGGCGGCTACGTCACGTTTCGTCATGTCATGTGACATCACGTGATGTTCAAAAAGTTTCTATTAAGATTATTCTGGATTTTTAAATAAAAAATATACTTCATATTACAATATAAATTATCTTTTAGTGTTTAGTAAAGATTTTTTATACAAATGAAATTGAAAGTAACAGTTACAACTCCTATGCACTTTTCTTTTAAAGGTACAAACAAATATTTAATTTTTAAATAACAGATATTTATGTATTATTATTTGATTCTTTTTGCCTACTAATGGCTTTTATACAAAATAACATTTTAGTAGCAAGTTACAATCATTACATACAAATGCTGATAAGATCGTCTTCTATGTTTAAGAGCTTTGTCACAGTTCTTATGACAAATCAAAACAAACGTCAATCTCATACATGCTTTGCCAGTGATTTCCGATTACAAAAATATACTTAACATTTATGTCCAGTTTAAGGTAAGTCTTACCCATACAGATAACTGTGGTAGTTACAGTTCACGTAAGACACGCGAATATTTGCGCGATTTTCTTATGTTACTAATATTGAAAGTGCCTATGAATCGTAACATACCCCTTAGGGGAGATTGTGGGATGGCACAGTACACCATCTCCTCTTAAGTTAAACGATTCATAGGCAAAAAATGAAAATATACAAAACAAAGACATAGGGGCTTTGAAAAATTAAAACATATTCTTCACAAAGTAAATAATGCTGGATTAAATATACAAAAATACCCTACAACAATTGACCTACTAGGTAATTACAACATTTTTCAATCATTATAAAAGAAATTATTCTGATTAAAAAAATTTTAGTACTATTTCTAAAGGCATGACTTATTAACAAACATACTATTTGTGTTGGCTAACTGTCCAATCAAAGTAAATCTTCACCTCTAAATGTGTTTGAAAGCAACACTGGTGAAAATTTTAATTCCACATATTAGGCATTGAGTCATATATGAAACAGTAATATTTAAACCTGACATATAGCAGATTGGGAACTTAAGTTCCAATATCAATTGAGTTCAATAAACATTGGCTCTCAATTCCACAAACAACTAGGAAAAATTCTTAGAAATATTCAACTTCTGCACTTCAGTATGAGCTGGATGGTAATTAACAACATTAAACTCCATTTACAAATTAAAAATATTAAAACAGTAATATCATTAAATTATTCCCAGTAGCTGTGTGGTTTTACAAGTTTTTTTTTCTTTTTTTCTTTTCAAACTATGTTTAAGTTAAAATTTCATATTAAAAGCATGAAAGCCTACACTAACACAAATAGTATCTAGACACTGTATGACACGTATGAGGTAACAACCTGACAATATGGCTTCAGAATTTATGTAATCTGCAATTATCATGTCTTACTCACAATATACTATCCAGGTAAAATTCTTGAATTATAAAAACTATATACAAAGACAATAACATAACCTAATCAACTGAGCACAATGGATGCAAAAACGTTTTATCTGAAATTAGCAACTTATGGCTTACCAATATAAGCAAGGAATGTATTCATATCTTACATTCTCTTATAACTGCCATGTGTTATTTTGAAAACTGAAAAAAAACTTAAGCAAATTATTTCCGAGAACAAAAGGTGAGCAACCACAAACCTTACAATTAATGTAACTACATCTTACTTTTACATTAAATCTTGCTGTACTATACAATGAGCAGTTCTATAAAACCAAAGTTACAATGCCACACATTATATAATGACTTGAGAGTTAATTATATGGTGATTATAAAATTTACACTGAGAATTACTCAAAAGCAAAAAAAAAAAAAAAAAAAAAAAACTTTTTTTTTTCAAATAAAAACATACTTACATTCTTTTACAACAATCTGGAATTTTTATTTTCAAAGAAATAAACATTAATTTTTATATTCATCTTTATATGGCTTCATCTGTACTATATCCCTTAATCCAAATAGTTTTTTTTTTTTTTTTTTTTTTTTTTTTTTTTTTTTTTTTTTTTTTGGGTAAATTAACCTGTAACAGTTTGGATGAGGAATTTCAAATACTTCAAATGTTCCAATGGAAATGTCAAAAAATTCCATAATTTACTTGTTAATAGCTTTGGACTTTTTATAGTCCTTTACAAGAACTAAATCTCCTATTTTATATTCATGAACTTTAACAATTTTATCATATTTCTGTTTCTTTTTTTCATACATAGTTTTCATATATTGTCTTATAATATCATTTGTTTCCTTTGTATTTAAGGGTTCACTATAGGAAAAATCTATAATTTCAGTAAGAAAATTATTAGGTTTTTTGTTAAAATGGACTGAAAACCCAGTTGTAGTATGCTGTAAGCTATTCAAAATATCCTCAAATGCTTCTAAATATTTAATCCAGTCTACATGATTTTTACTACAATATCTCCAAAGCATTCTACCAAGTTCCCTGTTATAACGTTCAGTTGGATTACTTTGAGGGTGATAGGCTGAAATTAATATTTGACGTATATTATTATTTAACAAAAAATTCTTCCACATTTTATTAGTGAATTGGGATCCATTGTTGGAGAGCATTGCCTTGGGTTTACCAACAGTTTGAAAATGCTCCTTTGAAAATTTAGAAATAATAATTTGGCTAGTTGCTTTTCTTAAAGGGTAAAATTTCACAAATAAATCAACAATTACTAATACATAACAAAATCCTCCTCTGCTTTTACGTAATGGTCCAAAATAAACATTTTCTTGTAATTTTTAATACACTTTATTGGACCAACACGACCATAACTTAAATGGATATATTTAATTAACTTCTCAACATATTGATCTGGCCAACAAACTTTCCAAATATCTTCATCAGGCCTATGTCTAAAAAATAGTATTCCTTTACACACTTGATAATATTGTCCTACTTTTTCATGACCTTTTGCACCTAGATAACCATTTATCAATTTTCAGTGTTCATCATTGTTTTGGTTCCTTCTTAAATTTTTACATATTCCTTCAATTTCCTTTTCTTCTTTAATATTTTTCATATACATGATTCTGAATACATTATCTTCGTCATTTTCATTTTTACCACCCACTGCAAATCTTGACAGAGCATCAGCTATTACATTTTCTTTCCCTTTGATATATTCTACAGAGTACTCAAATTGTTGGAGATATAGAGCCCATCTAGTTATTCTATTATGGTATAACTTACATTCTTGTAAATAAACTAAAGCTCAGTGATCTGAATAAATTATAGTTTTATGTCATAATAAATAGTTTCTGAATTTTTTTAAATGCCCATACAATTGCTAATAATTCCTTTTCGGTGATTGTGTAGTTCTGTTCATGTGCATTTAATGTTATACTAGCAAACACAATTCATTTGTGCTCTGTACTTCCATTTGTTTCTATTTTTTTAAATAAATGTGCCCCAAGACCAGTATTACTGCCAGCAGTCATTAAGCAAAAAGGTAACGATAGATCGGGCCTATATAATACGTTACTAGTTATAAGTTGCTGTTTAATTTTTTCAAAGGCTATGGTACACTCTTCATTCCAATCCCAGATGACATTCTTTTTTAATAAATTCAAGATTAGGGTGTATTGAGGACTTGTGAGTGGGAGGGAGAGTAGAGGTTGGGGCGGAATCTGGGAAGGGGGCTGAATGGGGAGGGGGGAGAGGAGATGGACTGGGTAACTTGGGCAGAAGTAGCTAAAGCAGAAAGGCATTACAGAGAGGGAATGGTCCTAGGAGGGAGTGTGGTTTGATGCAATCCACATGGTGACAGAGGGGGCTTGTGAGGGAAGTATTGAGTGAAGGGTGGTGGTGGTGGTGGTATGGGTTGACATGGTGTACAGGACAAAACTAGGCTACAAACAAGAACTGGAACAAAGGAGAATAAGTGGAATTAAAAGTTGAAGATGGTGAAGGTCTCGAAGATCTCAGTAAGAGTGATGATGAAGACTAAGATCGACTCGATGGCAAGGAAGACCTGTGGCGACGGTGTAGGGACGGCCCACAGTGACGGTGTAGATCTGTGGCAGACGGAGAGCTGTGGCAGGAATTGCAGAGCAACCTCCGAGCCCAAGGGAAGGGCGAGAGAAGGGGCAAGCCAGGCGACCCCAGTCAGCCAGGCAGACCAGGAAGACCAGCCTGACTCCAACGGCGGCGGCAGCCGGCAGGCAGATGAGCCGGATCACGATATGGAACTAATGACGCTTCAGTAGGTCGCTGAAGGGAGTTGACACAGTATTTTCAAACACAAGTCACCTAATTCCTGTAAATTCCGGAGAGGAAAATAAGGAGCTCAGACGCCACGTTCAGTCACATCCCAGATGTGGTCGATCGGGTTGAGATCTGGGAAGTTAATGCGACGCCACCATCCTCGTCTTCTGACATCGCGCATTATGGTGTTCAAAATGCCAGTTGGGAAACACGATTTTCATGAAAGGGTGTATGTGTCCTGCAACCTGTGTACAATACTTCTTGGTCGTCCCGGTGGCTAGCGCGAGCTCCAGTGGACCCACGGATGTCTACACGAATGTTCAACAGAGCGTAATATTGAGCCACCTCCGGATTGTTTCTCTCCCACAGTAGAACTGTCAAGGAGCTGCTGCCCTGGAAGACGATACATTCGCACCCTCCCATTGGCATGATGAATGTATCGTAATTCATCAAACCGTGCAACGCTCTCCCACTGCACCAACGACCAGAGATAAGGTTCAAGTGCTCATTTCAGCCTTAGTTGCCGACACATTCATAGGTCGTCCTTGCGGAGGCCTATCACAGGAGTGTTGGGTGCGCTGTGTGTTCAGACACACTTGTAGTCTGCCCAGCATTAAAGCCTTTGCTCGCCGAGTGTCCTGTTTACCAGTCTACGACGTCTGACATCTGTAGTGAGGTAGCCCCCCCCCCCCCCTAAAGTCCCGTCGACGTTTGGACGTGGTTTCTTCTTGGATCTGCCAGTTGTTAAAGACACTCACCAGAGCGCTCCTTGAACCGCCGAGAGGTAGTGCAGATTTTGAAATGGAGGTGTCGAGCCTCGGAGCAACAACAATCCGCCCCGATCGAACTCAGACAGTGAGCGCACCTCCCCCACTCTACACACGGACAGCACGCTCACTGATGCACTTTACGCACCATGCGTGTGTCTGACCTAGCAGTCATACTGAAGCTGCTATCGCTTGGACGGGTCATCTCGAAAGTAGGAAGGTGTTCAAAATTTTCTCGCTGACCAGTATATTACGGAACGGAAATCTGTCATGGAGTGCCAGATTGCAAAATTACTCAGCAACCGTACTAAATGCTGCAATGTTTGCATCACGATCAGCAAGAGAGCTTATACAGTTGGAGAAAGAGGAGAGGAAAAGAATAAAAGACACATGGGGCACCAAAAACATGTGGGTATCTGTAATAGAAACTAGGCCGACTGAACACGAGAGCAGCTGCAGTTTACAGAAGTCATGTCCACACACAAGTGCTACGTATAACCAACTAAGGTAGGAAACTAAACCATTTGGAAGCACTGGAAATAAACAAACATTTAGCCAAAAATCCCAATCTAGTTCTAAATGACCAATTACAGGTGAACACATCCCCATTTTTAAGCTTCACATGACGTAGTCGACCAGCCATCTGCCACAAACCGCTCTTAAGTTTCACATAAAATTATACAAGTTCTCTTTACTACCTTGTTTACCTTGCAGACTTTAGTATGGAGCAGTAAAGGTAAAGCAGTCAACAATCCGAAGATTGGTTTGAACACCTCAGTGCTTTTATAGGCATGGTCCTGTTTGGAGGTGGTATGCCATTGCCTTCCTCCGACCTTCGAACTGACTTACACAGCCAGTTATAGGGGGACCTACAGTTTAACGTGGGTTCCGAACCACGGTGCTACTCGGTATTTTTCACATGAGCAATACTGCTAGAGGTGAAAGAAGTGGAAAGTGACAGATAAAAATCCTAGGACCTGGCAGGGATCGAACCCGCGACCTTTAGATTTGTAGTCTGGCAACCGAGGCGCACCATCTATAAGAAATTGTAATATGAAATGTAATTTAAATAGTAAACCGTATCAAAAGTTGTCCAGTAAGTAATATAAACACAGTGTAAAAAACGTGTTTAATGCACACCAAAAGTGATGATCTCAACATAAGTCACAACTGCAATAATTGTATCGTAGCATATAATGGAGCAATATTAAGTATGTAAAGTGTTTCACCTTGTGCGATTCCAAATTAGACGATAAAAATATTGCACATGCTATTTATATGATAAGTTATACCATGTCAAATGTCGTTCAAGAAGCAATTGTAAACACGGTGTAAAAACGTATTTAAAGAACACCAAAAGGGACGATCTCAACGTACCTACATCTACATCTACATAGATACTCTGCAAATAACATTTAAGTGCCTGGCAGAGGGTTCATTAACCACTATCATAACTTTTCTCTACCGTTCCATTCTCTAATAGCGCGCGGGAAGAAAGAACACCTAAATCGTTCCGTTTTCGATCTGATTTCTCTTATTTTATTGGGATGGTCATGTCTCCCTAAGTAGGTGGGTGCTAGCAAAATATTTTCACATTCATAAGTAAAAGTCGGTGATTGAAACTTCGCAAACAGATCACGACGCAATGAATAACGTCTTTCTTTTAATGATTTCCACCCCAATTCGTGCAACATTTCCGTGACGCTTTCCCCCCCGTAACGCGATAAAACAAAACGAGCCGCCCTTCTCTGAACCTTCTCAATATCTTCCGTCAGCCCCACCTGGTGAGGGTCCCACAAGGGGCAACAGTACTCCAGGAGAGGACGCACAAGTGTGATGTAGGCAGTCTCTTTGGTGGAGCTGGTGCATCTTCGAAGCGTTCTGCCAATGAAACGTAACCTTTGATTCGCCTTCCCCACAATATTTTCTATGTGTTCTGTCCAGTCAAAGTTGTTCGTAATTGTAACTCCTAGGATTTGGTAGAATTTAGGACCTTAAGGTTTGACTGATTTATCGCGTAATTGAAGTTCAGTGGATTTCTTTTAGTGGTCATGTGTATTACTTCACACTTTTCTTTTTTTAGTGTCAATTGCCAATTTTCGCACCATGTAGAAATTTTGTCTAAATCGCTTTGCAGTTGCTTTTGATCCTCTGTTGACTTCACTAACCGATCAACGACAGCATCATCCGCGAACAGTCTAAGGGAGCTATTCAGATTGTCTCCTAATTCGTTTATAAATACGAGGAAGAGTAGGGGACCTATAATGCTTCCCTGTGGAACGCCAGATATCACTTCTGTTTTACCCGATGACTTACCGTCAATTACAACGAACTGTGTCCTTTCTGATAGGAAATCGTGAATCCAATCACACAATTGGGAAGATATTCCATAAGCACGCAATTTCATTAGAAGCCGCTTGTGGGGTACAGTATCAAAAGCCTTCCGGAAATCCAGAAATATGGAATCGATTTGAGATCCCTTGTCGATGGCACTTAACACTTCATGTGAATAAAGGGCAAGCTGTGTTTCGCAAGAGCGATACTTTCTGAATCCGTGTTGACTATTGGTTAATAGGTCGTTCTCTTCGAGGTAGTTCATAATATTCGAACAAAGTATATGTTCCAAAATCCTACTGCAAATCGACGTCAATGAGATAGGCCTGTAATTTTGGGGATCACTCCTATTGCCTTTCTTGAATATTGGAGTAACTTGGGCAACTTTCCAGTCTTTGGGTACAGATCTTTCGCTGAGTGATCGGTTGTAAATTATAGCTAAGTACGGAGCAAATGCATCAGCATACTCTGAGAGGAATCTAGTTGGTATACAGCCTGGCCCGGAAGATTTGTTTTTGTTTAGTGACTTAAGTTGTTTTACTACTCCAGGAACATCTACTTCTAAGTTTCGCATGCTGGCAGCTGTTCTTGGATTGAATACTGGAGTGTTCACTTCGTCTTCTTTGGTGAACGAATTTCGGAAAGCTGTGTTTAGTAATTCTGTCGTCGGTACTATTACCATTGCTATCACGTAGTGAAGGTATTGTTTGTGTTTTGCCGCTAGTGTACTTCACATATGACCAGAATTTCTTTGGATTTTCTGCAAGATTACGAGACAGGATTTCGTTGTGGTAACTACTATAGGCTTCTCGCATTGATGTCCGCGCTAGGTTGCGTGTTTGAGTAAAAGATTGCCAGTCTTGTGGATTCTGTGTCTTTTTAAATTTTGCATGCGTTTTTCTTTGTTTCTGCAACAGTGATCTGACCTGTTTTGTGTACCACGGGGGGTCGGCCCCCTCTTTTATTAATTTATTTGGTATAAATCTCTCGATTGCTACTGATATTAAGTCTTTGAAAGTAAGCCACAACTGATGTACACTCGCATTTTTAGTTTTGAAAGACTGGAGATTATCACTCAGGAAAGCGTGAAGCGAATTTTTATCTGCTTTAGTGAATAGATATATTTTTCGTTTATTTTTTGTGCATTTGGGAATTTCGACATTTAGTCTCGCTACTACAACTCGATGTTCGCTAATCCCTGTATTTGTTTTGATGCTCTTTACTATCTCCGGATTATTTGTTGCTAGGAGATCAAGGGTATTTTCGCAACCATTTACTATTCTAGTGGGTTCATGAACTAACTGTTGAAGTAGTTTTCAGAAAAAACATTCAGAACTAGTTCGGACGATGTTTTATATTTGCCACCGGTTTTGAATACGTAATTATGCCAACATATCGAGGGTAAATTAAAGTCGCCACCGATTATAACAGTATGCTATTTGAAATGTGATTCAAGCTTTCTTTGAACATTTCGGCAACCGCATCGTCTGAGTCAGGGGTCCGATAAAAAGATCAAATTATTAATTTATTCCGGTTGTCAGGTATAACCTCTACCCAGACCAACTCACAGGAAGTATCTGTCTCAATTTCGCTGCAGGATAAACCGTTTGTAACAGCAATAAACACACCACCCCCTTTTTTATTTATTCTATCCTTTCTGAAGACCATTTGTCACTTTGAAAAAATTTCGGCCGAACTTATGTCGCAACTTCATCCCTTTACCGTGATTCAGAATGAAATAATATTAAGTATGTAACGTGTTTCACTGTGAACAATTCTGAATTGGAAGGCATTTATCGCCTACATGGCGAGAGATGAATTTGACAACTTCAGTCCATGTCATAAGCAAAGAACAAGAGTTTTATGTGCTGTGTCTTTATTTTTCATGTTTGCAACATAAGCTCTAACGTTTCTTGTCGACGCCTGTCAAACCTGAAGATGGCCGAAAAGTAGTTCGCAAATAAACAAAAATTCGTAGAACAAGAACAGATTGTTTGTTTTCAACGTGGAATTCCTCTTATGTTAGCGCAGACGAGTGTTGACACTTCTTTCTGTAGTTCTAGTGTATAGTACTAAACCACAGCTGCAGGAAATTTTATACACACCCAGTGTATCCAAAGGGTCTCGTACACCTTTTGCAGACCTTAAATATTCTTTTACCTTCCTTATTGATCTGAAAATACTTTCAAATTGTAATCCTATGGGATTCAACGACTTAGATTATCAGCCCATAGACTTACAAACTATTTTAACTTAAACTAAAGACGACAAATACACCCACGCCCGAGGGGGGACTCGAACCTCCGACGGAGAGCGGCCGCGCGCACTGCAGCAAGGCGCCTTCGTGCGGTCTGCTATTCCGCCGCGGCGAAAGTAGTTTTCATCCCACACTTGCTCAGCACTTTTGCAATGCGGTCTGTAACTTTGTTAATAACGGAAGAAAAACTTTCGCTTGGGCGGTCGTTGTTCCTTATTGGCTTTGAATCTCTCCCTAAGACGAAGGGCTCGGTCTATTTCTTTTAATAAATCGGTTTTCAAATTTTGTGCGACCTGTCGACCAAAGTTTTAACCACACCTCTTTTCTGTCTGGGATGCTGGTTGTACTCCTGATGCAGGTAACGATCAGTATGGACAGCCTTCCTCTAAACCCTGTAGTCCAACGTCCCGTCCACTCGCTTGATTACCGACACATCGAGAAAATAGAGCTGTCCATTGTTCTCTGTTTCCATTGTAAACTGGATTCTGAGGTTGTTACTGTTAAGATGTATCAAGAAGGCATCTAAATCTTCTGCACCGTGTGTCCTTTCCACAAAAGTGTCAGGGGCATGGCGATACCACCTGGCTAGTTTTCTACTAGCAGTCTGCAACGCATGTCGTTCAAAACAGTCCAGCCGCGGTGGAGTGGCCGAGCGATCTAAGGCGCCTTGCTGCGGTTCGAGTCCTCCCTCGGGAATGTGTGACTGTGTGTGTGTGTTTGTTTTGTCCTTAAGTTAGTTAATTTATTTTAGGTAGTTTGTAAGCCTAGGGACTGATACCAAAGACATTTGAACATAAAAATACTCGATAAATAAATTGGCCACCTCTGGACTCAGTGGAGTTTCCATAGCCATTCCGTCAATCTGTTCGTAGAAGTCGTTATTATACTGAAAATAAGTGGTTGTGAGGCAGCGTTTAAACAATGACACTGTATCAGGTGGAAAACATCCGCTATACATGAGAGAGCTTCGTTCACAGGAATTATGGTAAATAAAGACACCACGTCAAAGCTAACAAAAATATCAGTAAAGCCAACAATTATGTCTCTTAGTGTGTCAATGAAATGAGCCGAATTTTTAATATGACAGTCCGTATCACCAACATAGTGTTGCAACAATGAAGCAACATGTGTAGCTAAGTCGTGAGTGGGAGATCCTATGGCACTCACAGTCGCCCTAAGGATACAGAGTACTTATAAATGGTTGAAAAATCGAAATTTTTTGTGACTTTATTAAATTTTGTAGTCTTTCCTAATTATATTGACAGATTTATTTTAGGATTTCAAATGAAAAATTAACTATATATACCAAATTTTAAAGTTACGGTCATGTGTACCGCCACGCCCCCTTTATTTCTGTTGCAGAAGTCAGTTTTATTTCGGAAAGAACTGTGAACTTTCTGTTTCCATACGTATGATATATTGTATATGTTGGTAACAGTGCAGGTTTCTAGTGTCTGTAAATGATTATCTTTGCCAGTATATACTTTTGTTTCGCTGAAGCAGTTTGTTCACGTGTTACTGAATGTTTGTTGCCCAAGTGCTACATGTATTTGTGTAAGTAGATATCCTTTGGTGTGCAATAAACATGAACCATGCCAGGCTCAAGAAATTCAATAAAAAGAAATTATGTGGTAACCAGTTCACAAACAAAGCAAGCCTTACTGTTGAAAGTAACCTATGTATCAGTTCTTCAGGGAAGGAACTCCAACATGGCACGCCTGTTATGCATGAAATAAAACCAAATTTCAGAGACCTGAGTGAGTTTTGCTTAGTAAATGTCTTCATGGGGGAACTCAGAATACAAATGAAAGTTTCAATCATTGCATATGGGAAAGAGTACCCAAGAATGATTTTATAGGACTAAATACATTGAAATTTGGTGTACTAGATGCAGTGATATGTTTCAATGAGGGAGTGATAGGAAGGATGGAAGTTCTGAGAAATTTGATCATAAAATGTGGCTCCAATAGGGAAGATTAATTGCTTGCGCGTGACAGACAATGGGTGCATGAAGCTGAAAGATTTGCTCTTCAAGTTACCAAAGAAGCAAGAAGTGCTAAAAGAAATGTGAAGAGGAATCTTGAAGACGATGAAATACTGCAGGATGAAGACTATGTTTCAGTAATGTTCTGAGGCACAGATTAATTGGACTCATGTCTTCATTCGCAATTTCCCCCAAGTTGTAATTTTCAGCATTCAGGTACAAATATTTCCTATCAAGCATTGTTCTAATTTTTTTCTATAACTTACAATAGTCCTTACTTATGTAGTATACCTAAGCTTTATTGCAGAATAAACTAAATTATAGAAAAAATAACATTTTTATTAGGAGAAAAATATAAAAATTAAAATGTAAGATTTGATATTTTTACCCTTGTAATATACATAATAGGTGGAATTAAATAGGAATAGTAGATGAGCCATCATGTCATTCATATCTGTGAAAAATTTGGTCTCTTTCAAATGTGTACCATAGAATTAAATGATACCTCAATTTGAGGAAGCATTTTGGGGGAAAAATGCTGCAATTGCTTTGCAATTTTTTAAATAATGCTAAGCAGGTCCAAAAACATTCAAAATACTTCTAATTTGTTTAAAAAGTGTGCTGCATTACCTGATATCAATAAAAAAATCTGTAAATCATATACATTATAAACAGTGGCTGAAAGAAATAAGTGTTGATTTGAACATAATATTGAGCCGGAAAAGTACCCTGTATCACTAAGCGGAGTCTGTTCTTTGAGCACAGTACAATGGCAGAAACTAGCACTAAGCTATTACATCTCCACTTATTTATTAGCAATAGTAGGCATTATTGCGATTGGAATAAGGTGGACGACCTATATACTATAGCTGAGCTATATTGGTAATTAAGAGAAACACCATGACCCATATACGTCACCTACCGATCAGTTTGATACCTGTCTACTCGTGAAACCATCGCGAGCCGAGAAGTTGTGTGGTGAAGCCTGACGATAGCAAGACAGGAGGGCGCGTGTCGGTAGCGATACGTATTGAGGGGGCAATAAAGTGTAGATTTTATCATTTGATTAACAGATTTCATATAATTGACAAACCCACAATACGTCGTGCAGACACAAGTAATGTATGCTCATAATAGTTGGGCAATGATATTTCCACAGGTATGTAGACACCGTTGTAGACTGTGTTTACACATCAAGATTTTTAGTATTTGCTGACATCAGTGTTTTTTTAGATCTGATAATGGCGGCAGGATCCGCCGAAAACGGTTAAAAAAATGTGAATTTTTAAATAAATGATCTTGGCAATAACATAATAGTTTTACGGAAACAACGGATTGATCACAGCAATATGTATAAATTCTTACAATATTTAGTCAAATAATGTTTACAGGATAACGTAAAGATGAAAGCTGTTTGTACTTATGTAGAGTTTTACGTCAGTAGTAGGGCTGTGGGGGTTTCACGCCACTGAGATTCGCGCGTCTTTCGTTTTTTGGCGGGAAATTTGAATTACGCCCCACCTCTCCTCCCTCGGCCAATTGCCGGACCGCAGATCAAAGGATGCTGCCACAGGATGATTGATAGGTCTTCCCAGAAGAACGAAAGATGATTGACAGTTTACATTTAGGTCCTTTTGATTCGCTACTTGTCTGACCACTAATCAAAGGACGCAGCCATAACGCACCTAAGGATTGACAGGTTGCAACACCTCCCTCGGCCACACACGACGCCCCCCCCTCCGCCCCTCGGCGCCGCCGCCAGATAGGCAGCACCTCCGACAGGTCCAGACCTGTCTACCCCTCGACATGTCTGTACTCGCACTCTCGGCCACACACCTTTTTAATTAGAGTAATTGCAATTACGTGTACTTAGAGTAATTGCATAATTGCAATTACGTGTACTTAGAGTAATTGCATAATTGCAATTACGTGTACTTAGAGTAATTACATGTAACGAGAGTACTTGCAATTACGTATACTTAGGGTAATTGTTTGTTTGTTTATTTATTTATTTATTTATTGTTATTGCACATGTTCACTCCTCCACATCTGGTGTAAAACTGAGCTCACCCCAAGGCACCACGTGACTATCTACGTCACCCCCATCCTACCACCCCCTCCCCCACCCTACCACGTGACCATCCCCAACCGATATTCTGCAGTCATTCAGACGCAGAGTGTCGGAGGGACGGCGGCAAGTTGGGAAGGATGCAATTACGGTAATTACATTTGACTCACGTAGTTGGGAGGTTCCTGGTACAACCACAAATTGACGGGAAGACCGATTTCTGGTTGCCCTGGAAGGGGGGGATGACGTCCCAGGAAGCCACGGGGAAGAAGGATAGGGGAGGGCGGTAAGAGGAGGATCCAGAGGGACGGAGGAGGGGAGAAGGGACAGGAAGGGAGGGATAGTCGGGGCCCTCAGGGAGGGAAGGGGGAGAGGGAGCAAGGAGAAGGATCAAAGCTGGTATGAAGGGTAGATGTCAGGTCGGAGGGCATCATCCGGGAGGGGGAGGGTATGGAAGTTGCCACAGGAAAGGATCCGGAGGGTGGACAAGTGGAGAGCAGGGGGAATACAGTGGTGGAGGCGCGGCAATGTACCAGGTGCAGAGAGGAGGGGATGGACTAGAGGATTAGGCGGATCTGATTTGTGGGATATGTAACGGAGGTGGAGATTTTCAATAAAGAGAACGAGTCTGGGGAAAGTAATGAGATCATAGAGGATCCGCGTGGGGGAAGGGGGATAAAGTGGGATACGGAAGGCGAGGCGGAGGGCATGGCGTTCCAGTATCTCCAGAGATTTGTAGAAGGATGGGGGAGCAGAGATCCAGGCGGGATGGGCGACACAGAGGACTGGGCGGATGAGGGATTTGTAGGTATAGAGGATGGTAGAAGGGTTGAGGCCCCATGTTCGGCCAACAAGGAGTTTGAGGAGGCAGAGGTGGGAGCGGGCTTTTTCTTGGATAGCGCGTAGATGGGGAGTCCAGGAGAGGGTGCGATCAATAGTGAGGCCCAGGTACTTTAGGGTAGGGGTGAGACGAATGGGACGGTTATGGAGGGTCAGATAAAAATCTCGGGGACGGAAGGAACGGGTTGTACGACCTACGATGATCGCCTGGGTTTTGGTATGATTTATAGACAGGAGCCACTGGTTGCACCAAGCGGCAAAGAGGTCAAGGTGTTCTTGGAGCAGGCGGTTGGAACTGGCAAGGGTGGGAGCTAAGGCAAGGAAAGCGGTGTCGTCAGCATATTGGAAAAGGTGTATGGGAGGGGCAGGCTTAGGCATATCCGAGGTATACAGGAGGTACAGGAGGGGAGAAAGGACAGAGCCTTGGGGCACACCAGCAGAGGGATAAAAAAGACGGGAGTCGGTGTTGTGGACAGTAACATAGGTGGGGCGGTTGGAGAGGAAGGAGGCAATGACCCGGACAAGGTTGATGGAAGAGCATAGGTTTGGAGTTTGAAGAGCAGGCCAGAGTGCCAGACCCGATCGTAGGCCCGTTCGAGGTCTAAGGACACAAAGATGGCACCACGACGGGAATTTATCTGGAGGGAAAGGAGTTGCGTAAGTCGAAGGAGTTGGTTGTCAGTGGAGAAGGAAGGACCAAAGCCACATTGGGTGTCTGGGAGAAGGCGGTGGAGGTGGAGGTGGTGATGGATGCGACGGGACAGAATGGATTCGAAGACCTTGCTGAACACTGTGGTGAGGCAAATCGGGCGGTAGGAGGAGGCATCAGAGGGGTGTTTGTTGGGTTTTAGGAACATGAGGACTCGGGAGATTTTCCACAGGCGGGGGTAGCAGCCAGTGTAGAGGATGGTGGTATAGAGGGAAGCAAGAGTGGTGAGGAAAGGGAGGGGACATTCTTTGAGATGGCGGTATGTGATGCGATCGTGGCCGGGAGCTGTGTTGCGTTTGGTGCGCAGTATCAATTGTATGTCGTGTGCAGTGATGGGGGTGTTAATGTCCGATGGGGGGATGTGGTCCAGGTAATGGAAGCCAGGAGCCAGGGGTGGGATGGAGACATCGGTTTTTTCATGGACATCTGGGAACAAGGAATAATCAAAGTTAGGATTGTCAGGGATGGAGAATACATCAGAGAGGAAAGAGGCAAAATGGTTAGCCTTACTGGCATTATCAGGAAGGGGCTGGTCAAGGTGGAGGAGAGGGTATGTGGGCATAGGTTTCGAACCAGTGAGGCAGTGGAAGGCGTTCCAATACCGAGACGAGTTGATTGGGAGGTGGGCATTAAGCCGTGTCACTGTCTGATGCCAGTCCCGGCGTTTTTTGGCAGTCAGGAGGCTGCGCACGTGTCGCTGGAGTTGCCGGTGGCGGAGGAGTGTATCCCGGTCACGGGTTCGCAGGAAGGAGCGGTATAGGCGGCGGGATTCCTGCAGAAGAAGGACAGCCTGTGGAGGGAGTGTGGGACGGTGCGGCTGGACAGCTTTGGTAGGGATGTGCGAATGGATAGCATCAGACAAGGTCTGCTGAAGGAAGGAGGCAGCTTGGTCGATATCATCGGGAGAGTGTAGGGGGAGATGGTGGCTTTCGACCTGATCGGTGATGGAGAGGCGAAAGGCATCCCAGTCTGCTCGGGAGTAGTCATGGACGAGTTTAGGAGGTGGAGGTGGGCGAGGATTCTGTGGGCGATGGACATTGTGTGTGAGGGTAAGGAGAACAGGGTCGTGATCACTGCCCATGGGGTCAAGAACGTCGGCGGTGATGCACCCAAGGAGATTGGGAGAGACAATGACGACATCAGGGGTGGTGTTGCTACAGGGTCGGGTGTGGCGTGGGAGTGGGACAATGTCGCCATTGATGGTAGGAATGAACTGATGCCACCGACGGAGTTCGGCAGGAGTGCGGGAGTGGATATTGAGGTCAGCGGCGACCACGTAGGTTGTGAAGGTGCTATCAATGTGAGCAAGGAAGTCATAAGGGATGGGAACATGGGAGCGGATATAAATAGTAGGACAGGTGACAGTGAGGGAAGGGAGGAAGAGGGTGTGGATGAGATGTTCATAAGGGATGTTAAGGAGGGGATGTGGCCGAACTGGGTGGTGTTGGAGATGGCCGAAAGCCACTCCACCTCGTGCAGGGGGATGGGGAGAGTCGTGACGGTGTAGGATGTAGGGTGTGGTTGAGGAGAAAGGCATCCACGCGGTGTTGGTTTAAGGTGTTCATCAGGAGGAGCTTATTGGTGGGAAGGGAGCGAATATTGGAGTACAGGATGTTAAATCGTTGCTGCGCCATAATGAGGTTGAAAGGTGGGGAGAGGGAGAGGAAAAGGGAGCGGGTGTGGGGACTAAACTAGGGTGTGAGGACGGTCGGTTCGGGAGAAGGTGAAGTGGATGTGATTTTGGGAGATTGTAGCCTTAAAATCAAGGTTGAAGAGGGAGCGAGCGGCCAGGGAGACTTGGTGGAGGGTGTGAGGGCGCTGGAAAGGGTGGATATTTTGGAGGACAATAGTCAGGAACCGGATGATGTCCTCTGCTGTGGGGGGAGGGCATAAGGAGTTATTAGCGGGGATTGGGGGATCAGTGGGACGGACAGGGACGGTGAGTTCTTCTTTGGTGGGAGGGGGGCGGGACTTACATTTGTAAGAGTAGGTGGGGTGTGCCCCACCGCAGGTGTTACAGGAGGGGGTGGCGGCGAGGTTAGGGCAGGAGGTTTGGAAGTGTTGGCCTTTGCAGTGGGGGCATACAGGAGAGAGACGGCAATTTTCGTTCAGGTAATCATTATATGTGAGGCATCGGGAGCAGCGGTAGGACTGGGAAGGTGCTCGGGAAGGTTCCACCTGGTGCAGGCGGTTGTAAATGAGGGCCCCATTGCGGAGGAGGTGGTTGATGGATGGCGCGTCTTCTGTGAAGACGCGCATGAGGTAGGTGGGGCCCGTCGCATTGTTAATGCGACGAGCTGAGCGGATGGATAGGCGGGGATCCCGCCGGAGTTCCTCCAGCACCTCTTCCTCTGTGATCCCCGGGTTCAATTTGGTGATCACAGCAGTGAGCGTGGGAGGACGACGGGGAGGAGGGGATTGGCGATTGGAGGCTGGAGGGGGGAGGGGGACAAGGGTGGCACGGGGTCCAAAGTGGACGCGAGGGATCTTGTGGAGGAGCTGTGTGTGGAGGTCGGGGTCAGGTGATTTGAGGAGGACAGAGTCCCTCCGTGGGACGATTTGGGAGATGGGGGCAGAAGGAGCATACTGCTGAAAGAGGAGAGTGAGGGCACGGCAGTCTAGGAGTTGGGGGTCAGAGTTATTCAGGACGAAAGTGTGGAGAGCAGGTGATTGAGAGGGGAGGAGGGGTGGCGGGGGAGGTGGTGCAGGCTGGGTAGGGGGGAGAGGGGCGGCTTCCATCGGGACCGGTGGGCCAGTGGCGAGAGGGTCGGCGGGCTTTTTCGTCACCGAGGAGGTGGCATCTGTGGATGCTCGTTTTGTCTTCTTTGGTTTTAGGAGGGCCTGGGAGCAGGAGTGGGGACAGGGGAGACTGGAAGGTGGCGCGGAGCCGGCCCTGCGGCTGTGTCGTCGGGTGGGAGAGGACAGGAGTCGACTGCGGTCTGCCGGGTGCGAACCACGGCCCGATCACCGCGGGAGTCGGGGAGGGGAGGGAAGGAATCGAGTGGGGGAACGGAGGAAGGGGCAGGAGAGTGTGGGACGAGGGCAGCAGCTTGTGTGGGGGCAGAGGAGAAGGCGACGGTGGAGGGAGTGGTGAGGGTGAGGAGGGAGGGAATTGTGGCAGGAAGAAGAGGGGAGGATGTACTCCAGGAAATGGTGGTGGGGGCATGGTAGGGCGAAGTAAAAATGATGGTCGAGGACACAGTAGTAGGGGGCAGGGTCGACATGGCAGAGTCGTACAGTCACCTTAACTGTAGAACTCTGCTCCGAGATCAGCGGCGGCGGCGGACGTCCCTCCCGGCGGCCCAGGTGGGGGCGGGAGCGGCGCGGCGCGGCGCCGGCGGTGGGACGCGCTCCGACGGGCTGGCGGCCGGGCAGAGCGCGCTGGGCGGCGGCGAACCCGGCGTGGGCCGGAGAAGCACCTTCCGGGGCGGCGGCGGCGGCGAAAACACCGGAGGCGTCGGACGCCGACGGTGCGGCGACACGACGAATACTGCAGTCCGGAGCGGCAGGGCGGTGGGGCCCTGATCGGCAGTCGGCGACAGCGGCACTTAACGGCGACAGCGGCACGTCGCGGCAGCAGACAACAGCCGAAGACGATAGCACACAAATGTAAGAAATAATAACTGCGAAACATGAAACAAATACCGCACTAGCAACGTAGTAAGAACGATGGTCCTGTGGCACCCTCAGACTGCACATGTTTCTACATATAATAACAAATCAGAGCATTCTGTTCGGTAACATGATAAAAAAGAGCCTTAATTAGAGCTCA
Organism: Locusta migratoria; assembly: GCA_026315105.1. Lineage (NCBI taxonomy): Eukaryota > Metazoa > Arthropoda > Insecta > Orthoptera > Acrididae > Locusta > Locusta migratoria. Next base: position 49,609,930 of record CM048755.1, on the reverse strand, counting down.
TATCGCATCCAAAATTAGATGTGCATATAGATGAATCATATATATGATCATATATAATGCCATATGTATGTACTCCCATTACTCTAGTAATTATATCGAATATTCAATCCATAGCCATTGAAATCGACTGAAAGCAGCAGTTGCAACCGCTGACAACAGATGGCTCTGATCCCACCTCTCCCCCCACCCAGCGCCTACACAATGAAGCCATGTGTGCAGACGCTGGCCACCTGCATCCTCCTCTGGAGCTGACCAGTTTGTATTGTGTGCCTCAGTCCGCCGGCCGTAGCCGCTGCGACCGCGGAGACGCGGCACACAGGCCGACTGCCCACTCACCCAGCCTCCTGACGATCATGTACTTGCGTACAAACGCGAAAAGACTACCGTAGTGCATTTACGGAGCCCCGCCGCGGCATGCGCGCAATTTTTCCGGTCGACCCCAGCGCGCCGACCGGGCCGCGCCCCGCACCTCGCGAAAGAATTGGCGCGGAGCCGAAAATTATTATTATTTAACAGCACCACCGCCCGTCCCCCGGCCGCCGGCCGTAGAACGCGGAAGAGCGTGCTGCCGCGACCTGCATGTGAAGTCTGCACCGAAAAAAATTATTATTATTTAACCGCGCCACCGCCCGTCCTCGGCGACGTGGACACAGCGATTCGACCGCCCCGATTATTATTTTTTTCCTACGAACGTTATAGCGCCTTGTACTGACTCTACACCAACGTCCGCGAAGTTCTAATTTGCAGTGGAACAGTCCACCCGCAAGAAAACAATTTGCTGTGTCTGTCCTGGCGAGAAAAGAAGAACTCATATGGACAATAGCGGCCGTCCGCTCCATTCAACCGCATGCCGATACCTGCTCCGCCTCAGCCTTTCAAAACAGCGCACGCGGCCGACAGGTGGCGGTGAATCACACACATGCTCTGGCATTCTGCAGGTCCAGTGAAAAGAGTAAATGTATCACAAAGGCTTAAGCCATCCCCTATTAAAGAAATTACATCGCTACGTGCAGGTAATGTCTTATGTGCTCGAAAAGAAAACGAAATGGCGGATAGCGAGATCAAGAGAAGGGAGCTAGAATATATGGCTAAAGCAACTGCCATAAGGGACGAGTACAAACTAATGATGGAGAAAGACGAAGCTATGGCATATGTGTAAGCCCGGTTTAAACAGAGGGTGTGGAGAAATCTGGTTACGACTGGGACTTATAAAATATTTGCTTTTTACAGTAAACAGTCAGGGAGATTGGTCACGCGTCGGTGTACTGACCGAAAAAGCGGAACATGTGAAAAACGTATTGAATTATCGTTTGGAGAAGGGACTACATTGCATCCAAATGTGGAGGATGGGGACAGTAATTTGCAGAGTTAAAAACGGATGGAATAACAAGCAATCGTTTGCAATAGTCGTAAACCTAGTGCTCCATACAGAAATTACCACAGGAGTTGGTAACGTACAGACATAGGGACGCATATTGCTATACACGAAATAATGGGAAAAGTTAAAATACCCGATTGTTCTCGTCTAGAAGCATTACCCGAAGGTGCCGAGCTATAAAGGAGTTGGAATGCAGGAGGAAACGAAGATACGTAATGGAGTTAGAGAACATACCTTCCCTCTGCCTTTCGAACTTCTGGCTAGAGCCGAAATAGAAGACCCCGATATGGATATAAAACTATGAGTTACATCGGAGAAAATTGAAGTTACATATGTTGTTGTTGTTATGGTCTTCAGTCCGGAGACTGGTTTGATGCAGCTCTCCAGAATACCCTATCCTGAGCAAGCCTCTTCATCTCCAGATAAGAACGGCAACCTACATCTGTCTGAATCTGCTTACTGTATCCATCTCTTGGTCTTCCTATGCGATTTTTTCCCCACACACTTCCCTCCAACGCTAAATTCACAATTCCTTGATGTCTAAGAATGTGTCCTACCAATCTATCCCTTATTTTAGTCAAGGTATGCCAGAAATTTCTTTTCTCCCCAATTCTGTTCAGTGCCTCCTCATTAGTTACGCGATCCACCCACCTAATCTTCAGCATTCTTCTGTAGCACCATATTTCAAAAGCCTCAATCCTCTTCCTGTCCGCACTGTTTATCGTCCATGTCTCACTCCCATACAAGGCAACACTCCATACAAATGCCTTCAGAAAGGACTTCCTTAGGCTTAAATAAATATTCGATGTTAACAAATTTCTCTTTTTCAAGAACACTTTTCTACCCATTGCCATTCTGCATTTTATATCCTCTGTACTGCGACCATCATTTGTTATTTTACTTCCCAAGTAACAAAACTCATCTACCTCCTTTATTGCTTCGTTTCCCAATCTAATTCCTTCAGCATCACCTGATTTTCTTACACTGCACTCCATTACCCTAGTTTTGCTCTTGTTAATGTTCATCTTATATGCACCTTTCAGCATGCTGTCCATTCCGTTCAGTTGCTCTTCCAGGTCCTTTGCTGTATCTGACAGAATTACTATGTCATCGGCAAAACGCAATGTTTTTAATTCTTCACCCTGAACTTTAATCCCTTCTCCAAATTTCTCCTTGCTTTCCTTTATAGCTTGCTCAATGTACAAATTGAATAACAATGGAGAATGACTACAACCCTGTCTTACTCCCTTTCCAACCACTGCTTCCCTTTCATGCCCTTCAACTCTGACAACCGCTGTCTCGTTTTTGTAAAAGTTGTAAATAACCTTACGCTCCCTATATTTTACTCCTGCTTGCTTCAGAACTTGAAAGAGTTTATTCCAATCAACATTGTCAAAAGCCTTCTCCAAATCTACAAAAGCTAGAAATGTAGGTTTGCCTTTTCTTAATCTATCTTCTAGGATAAGCCGTAAAGTGAGTATTGCCTCCCGAGTTCCTACATTTCTCCTGAACCCAAACTGATCTTCCCCGAGGTCGGCTTCTACCAGCTTTTCCATCCTTCTGTATATAATTCGTGTTAATATTTTGCAACCATGACTTATTAAACTGATGGTTCTGTAGTTTTCACACCTGTCTGCACCTGCTTTCTTTGGAATGGGGATTATAACATTTTTCTTAAAGTCTGAGGGTACTTTGCCTGTCTCATACATCTTACACACCAGGTGAAACAGGTTTGTCATGGCTGGTTCTCCCAGAATCTTCAGTACCTCTGAGGGAATATCATCTACTCCAGGGGCCTTGTTTCGACTTAGGTCTTTCAGTGCTCTGTCAAATTCTTCTCTCAGTATAGTATCTCCTATTTCACCTTCATCTACATCCTCTTCCCTTCCTACAATATTGTCTCGAAGTTCATTTCCTTTGTAGAGCCCCTCTATATACTCTTTCCACCTTTCAGCTTTCCCTTCTTTGCTGAGAACTGGTTTTCCATCACTGTCCTTGATATTCATAGAGCTGTTTTTCTTATCTCCAAATGTTTCTTTTATTTTCCTGTAGGCTGTATCTATTTCCCCTATTTATACATTCTTCTACATCCTTGCATTTGCCTTCTAGCCATTCCTGCTTAGCCATTTTGCACTTCCTGTCAATCTCATTTCTTAGTCGTCTGTACTCCATTTTGCCTGTTTCATTTACTGCATTTTTATATTTTCTCCTTTCATCGATTAAATTTAGTATCTCCTGTGATATCCAAGGATTTTTTGTAGGTCTTGCCTTCGTACCTATTTTGTCCTCTGCTACCTTAACTATTTCATCTCTCAATTTTACCCATTCCTCCTCTACTGTTTTATTTTCCGCCGTTTCTGTCAATTGTTGCTTAAAGCTCCCTCTGAAATTCTTAAGAACCTCAAGTTCCTTCAATTTATCCAGGTCCTATCTCCTTATTTTCCTACCTTTTTGTAGTTTCTTCAGTTTCAGCCTACAGTTCATAACCAACAAGTTATGGTCAGAGTCTATATCTGCCCCTGGGTATGTCTTACACTGTAATACCTGGTTCCGAAATCTATGTCTTACCATTATAAAATCTATCTGGTATCTCCCGGTGTCTCCTGGTCTCTTCCACGTATACAACCTTCTTTTGTAATTCTTGAACCAGGTGTTTGTTATAACTAAATTATGTTCTGTGCAAAATTCTACCAAGCGGCTTCCTCTTTCATTCCTTTTGCCCAGACCATATTCACCTACTATCCTCCCTTCCCTTCCTTGTCCTACTACCGAATTCCAGTCTCCCATAACAATTAAGTTTTCCTCTCCCTTAATTGTCTGAATAATTTCCTTTAGCTCCTCATATATTTCTTCGATTTCCTCATCATAGGCAGAGCTAGTTGGCATATAAACCTGTACTACTGTTGTCGGTGTTGGCTTCGTATCTATCTTGACAATGATAATGTGATCACTGTGCTGGTCATAGTAGTTTACCCGCATTCCTATTTTCTTATTCATTATCAAGCCTACTCCTGTGATACCCTCAATTGATTTTGTATTTATAATCCTGTATTCACCTGACCAGAAATCCTGTTCATCCTGCCACCGAACTTCACTAATCCCAACTATATCTAACTTCAACCTATCCATTTCCCTTTTTAAATTTTCTAATTTTCCTACTCGATTAAGGGATCTAACATTCCACGCTCCGACTCGCAGAATGCCAGTATTGTCTTTCCTGAAGATCACATCCTCCTGAGTAGTCCCCGCCCGGAGATCCGAATGGGGGACTATTTTACCTCCGGAATATTTTACCCGAGAGGATGCCATCATCATATGTTCATACAGTAGAGCTGCATGTCCTCGGGAAAAGTAACGGCTGTAGTTTCCCCTTGCTTTCAGCCGTTCGCAGTAACTGTGTGGCAAAGCCACATTAGCTGATGTTACAGGGCCACCTCAGTCAATCATCCAGACTGTTGCCCCTGTAACTACTGAAAAGTCTGCTGCCCCTCTTCAGGAACCACACGTTTGTCTGGCCTCTCCACAGATACCCCTCCGCTGTGGTTGCACCTACGGTACGGCTATCTGTATCGTTGAGGCACGCAAGCCACCCCACCTCGGCAATGTCTGTGGTTCATGGGAGTGGAATAACAAGAATAATAAAGAACGATTTGTATTATGTGTCTAGCTTCTTGAGTAGAAAGTTTCGGTCTTACAGGGTTTAGGAGAGGATACCAGAAGACATGTTGCTTGTTACCAGAGAGCAGTAACTCCCTCGGTAAAGTATCTATTAGGGAGGTGTAATTCTGTGTTGGTCTATTCTACAGCTAAACAAAGCGTTCGTTTAAATCTATGTTGCTCGGTACATTGCTGCATGGAGTGGGGTTTGACTTATTGAACATTGGTTCATCTTGTACAAATTTCTTTCTTCTTCTTATCGAATTTCAAAAAAACTATGTTTCGTTTCTGTAAGAGCTACATCGCAAATTTGCGCTCATCCTACTGTCTGTATATGTATCTGCGTATAAAAGTTATAACGACAGCTCGTATGGTAAAAACATCGCTTGTGTCAGCTGTGGGGAGATGTTGTGGTATTTGTCGGTAATACATATGTGTGCGGTTGTCTCTTTATGGGATGATTGTGTATTAAGAGCTATGGTATAGGTGCAGCATTTTGATCGTTTTTTATTCTTATGTCTGTTGTTACAATCAATGTAAATCTATCTTAGTGAAAATAGCTCTCTTGTATTCGGAATCTGGTGCGGCCAGGAAAAATTAAACCGAAAACTTCTCCAGGTCAGGTGTGAGCGTGGACAGGTATGTTTACATGTATAGGACGTACACACGGTCCAAACCAGCGTCTACGATGAGTCAACAGGTTCGCACTCGCCTACAGCCAGAAGTAGCATGGAAAGTGAGTATGCATGCTAGCTTGCGCGAAGTACCTATTTCGAACTGTTTTTTTTTTTTTTTTTACACTGTGTAATAATTTGTTAAAAGGAGTGGAATAAGATGGTGGTTTTTGCGCTAAAGCTCGTGGTATGTAGCCTATTGACTGATAGAAAGCGTTCGAGAAATATTGTCTGCCGGGCTATGCGCTGGAACCAAAGTTGTGGTTTGATGTTAGGGACGGGTCAAGCAACCAACGTAGTTATTGGGTGGAGAGAGAGAGATCAAAACTTTATTAAAACGCTGTGTATCTGGGAGATCTTGTCTGTTACTGATCGCGGTTATAACACCATCTGTGGTAACTTGTTTAGAGTTGGTGCTGGGCTAGTGACGGATGTAAGGGTAGCTCTGTCTGGGTTGTTACGAACGTATACATAGCTTGCAGCATTTTAGTTGGGACAAAAAACGAGTTGGAATGGCTAGATTCGTTTGTTGTAGGTTCGTGTTGACTGCAGGTGTACTTCTGTTACTGTGTTGGAAATGTTTGGCGCTTGCAGAGAGTGTTGTAGGCTAGATGGGACGGAATTTAAGTAAAAAGTGTTGACATACCCTAAATATACGTCACGGTAAAGCTCTAAAGAAAACTGACTTTGGTGGTGCAGTGATCTTTCGTCGAAGCATCGCCTGTTTAATCGTATGCTAGTGTTGTCTACTTTACGGCTGGTGTGCATTACGTTACGTAGCGGATGTGCCTGCTGCGGTAAATCATAATTCTTTCGTCGAAAATCAGCGTGTTTTATAAAACTCCTACAGTTTGGTAACTTAAAGTGCGCGAGTTGTAGCCAATGGAGTGCGTGTGTGTGTAGTAAATTCAGCAAGTTCGATACTGCAAACGCTGGAGATAAGACGAAGTTAATATTTCTGGAATACATGGGGGAAATATGTACGTCCTGTGGGGTATATATCTTATAAACTGCAACTAATCGATGTTTTTTTAATGGAGGCGCTCCCATCTATACTACAGCAGCAGCTTCGTGTAGATGGCTTCTATCTCCTGGATTTTTGGATAACACACAAGATTTCGAAGGGATATTTTAAACCGAGCGTGACTTTCGGATGGACGGAGTCATATCAATGTGGTTGCGGGCGAGGATAAGAGAAGTGCGCCGTTATAATGTGCGTCGCTCCCGGTTAATATACGCTTTTAGATTTGATTACTTGGTTAATAAGATTACCCGAAAATTGACCGCTCTCTCTGACATTATGTTTTTTAGTTTCAACTGTAAATTACTTGTAGAGTCGAGCAAGGAGCTATATTTTTTTAGCATTCCACGTTATTCCACAAGTCCTAAGAAGAAGGGTAAACGAAAACTGGGTTATATATCGCGAAGACACAGGCTTTTAAAAAGAGGCTATTGCATATGTGCAAGCCCGCTTTAAACAGATAGTCAAAAGCTTTCTCCAAATCGGCAAACACTACATTTCTCCTAAATCCAAACTGATCTTCCCCGAGGTCGGATTCCACAAGTTTTTCCATTCGTCTGTAAATAATTCGTGTTAGTATTTTGCAACAATGACTTATTAAACTGATAATTCTGTTTTTTTTCTTGCCCTATATAACAAAAATTATTTTATGATCTGTAACTTGAGAACATTGTTACACCAGTACAAAGCTAACAATGCTCTGGCTTGTCTTAAGAAGAATACAAGTGTACAGTGAAAGAGCGCCGCAGCGAACGGTTGCGATGTTTCTCAGTTGGCGAGCTACAGATAATGGAAAATTTATGGCGCGTGCCGACAGTCGGCTGTGACGGATTATCCGCCCAGTGGTGGATAATCGCGCTCTGCCAGCCAGCAGCTCAGAACACAGCCAACATTCACTCACACCTTTTCCTCGCTATACATCCTGTAACACGGCATTAACAACAGTCCACACCGCGACAAACACAGGACATCAACTAAAAACACATCTATAGACACCCATCCACCCAATCACAAGAAAACCCTCACAGATAACAATTAACTATAAACATAAGAACAAGTGATGCACATTTTATATACGCACAACTGCTCCGTAAGCACGGTGATATTTAGCTAAAGCGCATAATAAATATGCGTATCATCATACTTTCCAACCCATTTTAGTTGTATTTAATTACCTTCACACAATCACACTTTTAACTACTTGTATAACAAACAGTGCGCAAGGAAGAATTAAATTGTACCCTTCTACAATACGAATAGCAGTAGAAACACGCGTGAACATCAAACTGGTGCGTAATCTGTTGTAAATTAAAACAAGAAGACAATTATTATAATTACTTTTAATTTTCCTCCATATCAGAAAGCTTGCAATTACATTAGTCAAGGATGTCTTGCAATATGCAGTTAGCACCAATAAAAATGGCAAAGAAGTAGTGTAACAATTCCTTATATTGATGAAAGCAGTAAGTTGTTGAGGTGATGGTTATTGAATCAGTATTAGATGTGTTGCCATATGAAACGAGACAGAGACCACTGAAGTTACGGTTATACACCAGATTGTAGGCTTTAAACTACCCAAAACCGGTCGTGAGTAATCTAACACAAAAACTGTGTAACTGAAACAGATCCTATCTTCCTCTACTATGCCCAATTGCGGATGTGCTGCCAACCGAATCATATGCAGAAATAAATTTATTTACCACTCTTACGTTATTCATCTCCCATCTATTGTAGTTGTATTCTTATGCGAAATCCTTGATTGGACAATACAAAAATTTCCACGCGCCTCACAAATCTAAGCCAGTTAAAACAAGCTTTGCCCTCATGTAATGTACCTCCTTCCAAAATAAATACTTAAATATGTGTCACCTACTCCATTTTGGCCCACTTTAGGTTAAGGTAATAACACTAAAAGTGGGCCTTTGCGATCGTCTTTTGACAGCTCAAAATTTAATAAAAATAACTGCTTCACTATGCATCTGACACGAAAATGAAATAACCGAATTTGTAAAGAAGAAAATTCTCTACAACGTTGCTCTCTTATGTTTTTTTTTCATATCTCGCAACGTTTCAGAGATATTTGCAAAAATAACGGCGATTTTGGGATGTATGTCGGTCTGTGTCTGTCCGTCTGTCTGTCTGTCCGTAACGGGTTCCATGCTTTTGAGACGAACCGATCAACACCAAATTTTACACACATAATTTTAGGCCGCCAGAGATCAGAACCTCCCTTTTTCAAATTTTTTGGACAAAAAATACGGTAGTAATAACAAAAAAAGCCGTTTGTAATATAATTGTAATTGCAAACGAACCGTTCAAAATGTTCAAATGTTTGTATAGACTATGGGACTTAACTACGGAGTCATCAGTCCCTAAACCTACGAACTACTTATGAACTACTTACGGACTAGGACGGCACAAATATCCATGCCCGAGGGGGGATTCGAACCCCCGACCGTAGTGGCCGTGCAGACCGTGACTGGAGCGCCTCAGTCCCCTCGGCCACCGCGGCCGGCCGAACGGTTCATCTGACACGAAAATTGAATAACCTAATTGGTAGAGAACTTAATTGGTAGAGGGGAAAATTCTCTACAACTTTGCTGTCTTATGTTTTTTTCATATCTTGCATCGTTGCAGAGATATTTGCAAAAATAACGGCGATTTGACGATGTCTGTCTGGCTGTAACGTGTTCCCAATTTTTAGGTCGAACCGTTCAACCGATCGGATCCAAATTTTACAGACATAATTGTTGGCTACCAGAGACCAGAACTTCGCTTTTTGGAATATTTCGGACAAGAAATACGTTAGAAATACCAAAAAAGCAGTTTGTAATATAATGCAAATAAACCGTTCATCTGACGCGAAAATTGAATAAACGAATTTGTAAAGGAGAAAATTCTCTACACTTTGTTCCCTTATGTTTTTTTTATATCTCGTATCGTTTGAGAGATATTTGTAAAAATAACGGAGTTTTGACACCCTCCATTAAATTAACGTAAAGCAGCCGTACGCAGATGTCACGTGACATTCCTCGCCCAGAACTCTCTGTGGCATACGACATCTTGCGTTGCGTGTTTGATGATTTTCTTATTGTAACTTACACGTTGTCATTTCAAAGCAATGGCACACTGAAGAATTAACAAAAAGACGTCGTTCTTCGTACGATAAATGAAAATCTAGTGCCTACAAATGCCATATTAGCATCAGTTAACAACGGCCATTAATAGTATGAGATTGTGGAACACAATTCCTATCTGTTAGCTGTAGCGTAGTGGTCAATGTGTTGGGCTATGACGCTGAAGGTCAGTGGTTCGGAATTGCCGGGCGCCGTGGCTCAGGCGCTCAGCGCGTCCGGTCACAGAGCTGAACGTCCTCTGTAATAAAAAATCTGAGCCAACAGCACATCGAACAAGAACGAACAAATACGATCAGAGTCCTCAACGAAGAGAACTACCCACAGATTTAAATAAATAAATAAATAAAAAAAGAACCCGGCAGAACCTAATTTTTTCCCCCTACAAGGGTTTCAAACACTCTTATTAATTATTTTTTATTATTTACATTATTATTTTGGTCCAAACTGTTTGCAAAAACTTAAAAAACTGCAAATCTAAAGTGGGCCGTAAAACACGTCAGTGCGATTTTTTCATAAATATGTAATACACCTAGAATGTTATGTAATTTGCTGTTATTGTATAGCTCCTGTACTGATATATTATTTACCTCCATGGTAATGTGTAACTCATTTTACAAATACACAAATGTCGTTGTGGTCTTCCGTCCAGTCCGCGCGGGAGTAGCCGCGCACTGGGCGGCCGCTCCCGTCGGAGGTTCGAGTCCTCCCTCAGGCATGGGTGTGTGTGTGTGTGTGTGTGTGTGTGTGTATTGTCCTTAGTGTAAGTTAAAGTAAATTGTTAATATAGGGACTGATGACGACCATATCAGTTTGGTCCAAGAGGTTTACAAACATTTGAACATTTCTTCAGTGAAGATACTGGTTTGACGCAGCTCTTCGCATACTCTACCCTGAAAAAACCTCTTCATCTCTTCATAAGAACGCTAACCAACTTCCATTTGAACCTGCTTACCATATTCTTCTTTTGCTCTTCCTCTGCGATTTTTACCCACACACTTCCATCCAGTTTCTTGATGTCTAAGAATGTGTCCTACCAATCGATCCCTCCTTATAGTCAATGTATGCCACAAATTCCTTTTCTCCCCAATTCTTTTCAGCACTTCTTCATCAGTTACGCGATCTCCCCATCTAATCCTCAGCGTTCTTCTGTAGCATCACATTTCAAAAGCTTCTATCCTCTTCCTGTTCGAACTAGTTATCGTCCATGTTACACTACCGTACAAAGCAACACTCCACACAAATGCTTTCAGAAAGTCTTCCTAACATTTAAATTGATATTCGATGTTAACAAATTTCTTTTCCAGAATCGCTTTTCTTCCAATAGCCATTCTGGACTTTATATCATCTGTGCTGCGACCATCATACGTTATTTTACAGCCCATGTAACAAAATGCATCTACCACCTTAATTGCTTCGTTACCTAATACAATTCTATCAGCATTGCCTGATTTTCTTAGACTTATTTCTATTACCCTTGGTTTGCTCTTGTTAATGTTCATCTTATACGCTCCCAGTCCGATCAACTGCTCTTCCAGCTCCTTTGCTGTCTCTGACAAAATTACAATGTCATCAGCAAACCGTAAAGATTTTATTTCATCACCTCGAACTTTAATTCCTTTTCCAAATCTCTCCTTGCTTTCCTTCGCAGCTTGTTAATTGTACAGACTTAATAACATTGGGGAAAGGCTACAACCCTGTCTTATCCCTTTCCAACCAATGCTTCCCTTTCATGCCCTTCGACTCTTAGAGCTGCTATCTGTTTTCTGTACAAGTTGTAAATAACCTCCCATTCCCTAAATTTTACCCCTGCTAGCTTCAAATTTGAAAGAGTGTATTCCAGCCAACATTGTCAAAAGCGTTCTCCAGTTCTACAAAAGCCAGGATCTAGGTTTGCTTTTCCTTAATCTATCTTCTAAGATACTCAAATCTAACAATCTTGAATATCAGTAATATGCAGAAAATTAATTTGAATTTTGTTAATATATGATGAGCGGTACTTTTTCAACAAATATGTATTATAAGCAAATAGTACTTGAACAGCACATGATTGAAATGGGCGAGTGCTAGTCTTCAAGCAGCTCATACTACATCATGGTGACAGAATTACTGCTTTGCTTCTTCACACAATTCGCTTCTAAGACTTTCTTAAAGATCATCGCACACAAAATAATCATTTAAAGTTGGCTAAAGTTGTCCGAATGACCACCATTGTTTTATGTCACATAATCAACCAAGAAATTAAAATTATTTTTTCACCTCGACATTGATTTTTTTACTGGTGTTCAAAAATAAAATGTTTGTAAATCTACGGGACTTTACTTCTTTGGTTATTAGTCTCTAGGATTACAAACTACTTGAATTAACTAATCTAAGGACCACACACACACCCGTGCCCGAGGGAGGACGGGAACTTCCGACGGCGAGCAACCGCGCGCTCCTCAACAAGGCGCCTTAGAACGCTCGGCCACTCCACTGGCGTAATCGATGAACTCAGTCTTGGGCAAAAGGAAGGAAGGAAGCTTGAAGGTTAACGTCCCGTCGACAGAGTCTTAGGCACAATCTATGTATGAAGACTATCACATATATTTAACACTTTAACTGCCAATCCCGTCAATTGACGGGATACAAAAATTTCCGTAGACTGCCGATCCCGTCAATTGACGGAATTCGATTTTTCATGTTTGTAAATACGAAATCCCGTCCATTGACGGTCTCAGCATCTCTTCATTGTGCCGCAAGGGGTAAGTAGAATGTTAGAAAAGGAGAAGACAGGTCTTGTTCTAACTGTAATGAAAAACCGGAAGGGAATGCCTTAGGCTTTGAAATCACCCAACATACAAAGAAGGGAACAGATATTCCGGAGAAGTGGAAATCGTTTGGCTGTGTGCTGGAAAGACAAAAGATATGTATATATGCTAAGTACAAGACACAGGGCAGAAATGATATAATTATGAAGACAGAAGATGTAAACATAAAACAAAAACCTGCTTGTGTTGTGGAGTACAACAAAAAGAAGGTCGGGGTTGATCTGTCCGATCAAAGGATGTCATACAGGGCTTTCGAACATAGAACAGTGAAATGGTGGAAGAAACTTGCATTTCACTGTCTCCTTATGGTGCCTGGTATATGCATGTATTCTCCACAACAAAATAAAAGCTGAGGAGATGCCTCTATCCAAGTTCATAAAGGTGTTGTGTGCAGAATTGCCAAAGTGTGAAGACGGTACTCCCAAACCAACTTCCGATAGAGGCCAACTGAATAGGTTATCTGCAGGAAAGCATTTTATAGAAAAAATTCCACCTCCCACAGGTAAAAGTAGAATTCAAAGGATGTGCAAAGTATGCTCAACCAGATGAAAAAAAAAACTGGAAAGACTCATCATACCAGTGCAGTGAGTGCAAAATCGCAATGTGCAAAGAACCATGTTTTACATTCTATCATACGAAATAAATTAAAAAAAATTACACTGTGTGAAAATAATGTGTGTATATATGTAATAAGTATTTTTATCAGTGTTTTATTACTTAAAGTGGAATAAAAGCTTTTCTACTACGTCAAGCATGATGTAAAAACTTTATGATTTCCGTAAACTTTTTTCTTTTTCCCAAAAAATGACATTGTTTGAAAATATGTGGAAAAGGAAGTAAACATTCAAAGAAACTGAAAGTAGGTAATCAGGAATAAGAAGTCCAAGGCTTTCAGAAAAGGTTATTACCACATCTAAATCTTGTCTAGTTTTTCTAATACAAAATACTAAATATTGCTAAAAACACCTGGCATTCTTAGAAATGGAAAAGTTTACAGGACCGGCAGTCAAAGTGTTAAGTGACAATATTTTCTAGATTAAAATTCGTGACATAATCACATTTTCTAGACCCAAATTCGGGACACATTACAAATTTTGTAACTTGTATATATATTTTTATTATATGAGAAAGAATTTTATTAAGAGCAATAATTACAAAGTATCAGTTTAACTTGTTACAAAAAATACATTAATTTACACTTTATTAGAACGTCCAAGATAAAGGAATGTGATCAGAAAAACTGTATTTATCAGTACTGTGAATTTTCTTCAGAAGTCTGTGTTTTTCAACAACATGTGAAAAAATTCTACACAAGTTAGCGATAAGTAACTTGGCTCTAACGAAAGTCTTGTCAAACATTTTATATCATAATTAAAACTAATAATAAAACAGACCGATACAGGTGAGATAATTGACTAAACGGGTCAAACTGGGACGTAATTATAACTTTTTTATTGTTAAATGTTGTTAATTGTTAAATCCGGGACAAATAGTTGTCCAGAATTACCTTTCAAAAAATTCGGCCCAGACAAAAATCGTGACTGTGCCGAAAAAAGGGGATGGTTGGTCACCTTACGAATATTGCACTAGAAAAAGTACAAACAACTTGTGAAGAGTATTTCTGGACATAGGAATAGACATGAAAGTTGTTTGATACACATGTTTAAAGATCTGTGCTTATATTAGTTTTATTGACGTCACTTCTGTAACCGGATTACATGAAACAACCCAAACAATTGTGATACGGATGTGGGTAACTAGATATCACATGGTATACAGTTGACTATAAGACATTGCATGTATAGACTCCTAGCATTTTTGCTATGGGAATTTTTAAATGGTTGATACACGGAAAAAATAATGATCCCAAATACCTTAGTAGTCACATAAAATATATTAAAAATGCTAACACATATACGAGCTTGATGCTTTGTTGAATAGACCAGCAAGTACCTAATCAGTTAAATCCTTACGTAATTCTTACGTGATATGGGTTTAAGCCCTGTCCCGCTATGATAATCGACACAAAATTACATCGCTTTTCCTATGTCCTATTTATTGTGGACAACGATTTACACCGCTTAATACAGGATGGTCATAATTAACTTGACGGCTTTCCGGGAGCTGCAGTGATGGTTGTGTACATCGCAGGACCCCGAAACTTCCTGGGTATGTTCATTAATAGGTGCGGTCGCGGAGTATGATGACAAAATTATATTAAAAAAAAATGTTCAAATGTTTGTTAAGCTTATGGGACTTAACTACGGGGTCATCAGTCCCTAAACTTACAAACTACTTATGAACTACTTACGAACTAGGACAGCACAAACATCCATGCCCGAGGGGGATTCGAACCCCCGACCGTAGTGGCCGTGCTGACCGTGACTGGAGCGCCTCAGTCACCTCGGCCACCGCGGCCGGCGACAAAATTATAGTTCCACTTTGTGCCACCAGGCAAAAATATGGAGCTATAAGCAGTTAGAACGTGCAATGTTTTCTGGTTTGACATTAGTATGCTGTTGGATGGATGACGATGCTTTTTGACGTAGTTTGTGAAGTGACTATTGGAGTACAGTGTAAACCCTTTGCACCGAGCGAGGTGGCGCAGTGGTAACACACTGCATTCGGAAGGATGGTGGTTCAAATCCACCTTCGGCCATCCTGATTTAGGTTTTCCGTGATTTTCGTAAATCACTCCAGACGAATTCCGGGATGGTTCCTTTCAAAGGGCACGGCCGAATTCCTTCCATATCCTTACCCAAACATTCCGAACGTAAACTCCGTCTCTAATGACCACGCCGTCGACGGGACGTTAAACTCCAAGCTTCCTTCCTTTCCTTCCTTGTAAACCCTTTCATTCCCAGTGTTGTTTCTCAACAACAATGGGTTTAAAGCTGATTTATATTATGTTGAGTCGCATTGTTTTTAATGAACAACATGCTTCTAGTACGACATTCTGCCGCTTGGTATAGCGTGTAGGCATTTATCTGTTCATCTTGGAGGTTGTGTTACGTTGCCGTCTGAACGTTGCTGTGAGCGTGAGTGTGGTTCATGTTATTTTATGTTAGCAGCGAATTGTCTTGTCTTTGGTGCTGTGGCGACGATTATGCTACCATTATTGATCTGACAGTGTTAACCACCAACAATATAATGTCCCAAGTAATAAAATACCTCGATACTGACGTCTGTGTTGTGCATGAAATACATGACATAAAAACGCAATAGTTCCATCAAAAAATTAAAAACACATCTCTATACTTATAAGATGCATTTGTTGTCTGTCTGTCTGTTCTCTTATAACTCAAGATACAGACAACCAAATAACTTGAAATTTGGTACACGTACACAACATTACATGGGGTACGTTCTTAAACAGGTTTCGTTCAATTTTTTTGGAAAACCAACCGGAAAATTTGAGAAAACGTGAAAGTGCGTTTTCAATGTGACCGTGTAAATCTATATCTTCGCACTGATCTGGATGAAATTTTGCACAATTGACCTTCAAAACAAGAGGAAGGGCACTGTCTACATAAAAATTCGTTCAGTGCATGGTGGAGGGTACTTATGGATTTCGCCAAAATCCACAGTTTTGCTCCGATCTTGATGAAATTTTGTACACTTGACCTTGAAAACAAGATGAAGATTACCGTCTACATAAAATTTCGTTCTGTGCATGGGGGAGAGTACTTTACTTACAGACTTCGATTGCAATCTCTATACAATACGCTTCTACAGAAAACCTTATTTTAAACCCGGGCAAAGCTGGGCACTTGCAGCTAGTATTTTAGTGATTAGTGCGCTGTATTAATGCAGAAAACACTGAATTTTAATTTTTTCGAAGCTAAATCTATAATGTGGGAATGAAAGGGTTAAAAAGGTTGAACTTTCCCGTACGAAGTGCAACGGCTATCGGAAAAAAACGTGCACTGCTGGTAAAGTTGTTTTATCAGAAAGGCAGCAACAGCGGCGCTGCATTGCAAGGAATATCGCCGACAGCAACAGCTGCGAAGAGGCCCTTTGTCAATAAATGGGCTAAAGGATATGATCAATTTGAAGAAACGGGTGAATTAAGTGTATTAGGCGTTCTACTCCCACGGAGGTTGCTGATGAAGTAGTTGTAGCTGCAACTGACACGCCTCAGATTCTGCAGCCAGTGCCCCAGTTGCGCTGCGGGAATTCTCTCTCCCCTGGTCAACAGTTCAAAAGACTTTGCGGCGCATTTTGCACTGGTATCCCTGCAACATTCATAACGTGCACCAAATGCAGCCCAAGGATAGGCTACAACGTTATGACTTTGCCCTTCTTTTGCCAGGGAATATGCTTTCGGTGGCGGAGGCACATTTTACTCTACACAAAACTGTCGCATGTGGTGTTCTACCCCCCCACACGTTATGGAAGAACATCCACTAGACTGAAATAACGTGACAGTGTGCTCTTTTCTCACAAGCTCCTTCATTCTCGGTCAGTTTTTCTTGGAGGAGATGACACCTCGTGAGCCTATTAGGTGTACGTTTTAAAGCCTTCCTCTTGCAGCACGTGATTCTGGCTTGGCAATAACCAAACTGTGTACATAACACCATTTTCATGTCAGATGGGACGACGCCATATGTCGCTCACCAGGTGAAAGACATGCTTCGATAAACATTTGGTGATGACCGCATCACCTCTAGACTCTTTCAAGATTTATAGCTTTTCAAATCCCCTACATAAATCCATATAACTTGTAGTTATGAGAATATTTGAAGAAGCGTTTCTATCACGGATGCATCGGGACTCTTCCTGATCTGAAAAATGGCATACGACGACATTTCGCCCTCATTACACCGTATGTGCTGCGGGCAACTGTCCACCGTGTCATGTTATGGATGCGGCATGTTGTCGTGTCGGGAGATCGTACTAAACACGTCTTGTAAGTTGTGACCGTATCCTAACAAATGTGCCAGAACCGCCGTAATCCTCCCTCTTGCACCCACATCACATTCTAATTACAGCGCCATATTGTCGACTGCTGTCAGAAAGTGGAACTACAATGTTTTTCATCATACTCCTGGAGCGCGTCGATTACTGAACATAGCAACGCAGTTTTACCGCTCTTCGATGTTTACATCCTGCACTGCAACACCCGGAACACCGTCTACAATCTACATCTATATACATACTCCGAAATCCACCCAAAGGTGCGTGGCGGAGGGTACTCAGTACCACTATTAGTTACTTGCTTTCCTGATCCACTCCCATATAGAACGAGGGAAAAACAAATGCTTGTATGCATCCGTACGGGCACTAATCTCTCTTGTCTTTGTGGTCTTTACGCGAAATGTAGGTTGGCAGCAGTAGAAGCGTTCTGAGGTCCACCTCAAATTCCGGCCCTCTAATTTTATTCGACAGTGTTTCTCGAAAATAACGTCGCCTTCCCTCAAGCGACTCGCATTTGAGTTCCCGAAGCAGTTCAGTAACACTAGCGCATTGATCCAATCTACCAGTTACAAACCCTCTAAATTGCTTCTATGTCTACCTGTAAACCGATGTGGTGGGCACCCGAAACACTTGAGCAATACCCAAGACGCGATCGTACAAGCGTTTTATATGCGGTCTCCTTTACAGAAGAATCACACCTTCCCAAAATTCTGCCAATAAACCGAAGTCGACCCTTCGCCTGCCCCACGACTGTCCTTATATGTTCTTTACATTTCATATCGCTGTGCAGCATTACGCCTAGCTATTTAATTGGCGCGACTCTGTCGAGCAACACACTACTAATGCTGTATTCGCGATTGTTTCTCCTACTCATCTGCAACACCTTACATTTTTCTACAATTAGCGCTAATTGCCATTCCTTACACCATCTAGAAATTTGGTCCATCATTGTGCATCCTACTGCAGTCATTCAATGACCCTTTCCTGTACACCACAGCATCATCAGCAAACATCCGTAGATTACAGTTTAATTATAACCACTCGGCACTAAGTACGGCTCTGGGACGTAGGGAGAAGTCCTCACACAGTTATAGTCGACGAGATTTAGAAGATCTACGAGCTGCGTCTAAGGGGAAGGGAAAGGCCACAGGTGGGGAGGCGCTCACGGGAGGGAGGGTGCTCAAATGTTCAAATGTCTGTAGAAATTATGGGACTTAACTACGGGGTCATCAGTCCCTAAGCTTACAAACTACTTATGAACTAGGTAAGACTAAGGACGACACAAATATCCATGCCCGAAGGGGGATTCGAACCCCCGACCGTAGTGGCCGTGCAGACCGTGACTGGAGCGCCAAAGTCCCCGCGGCCACCGCGGCCGGCGGGGGGAGGGTGCGCGCCGCAGGTGCTGTCCGTCCTCAAGATATTGGCCCAGGGCACAGACAAATATATACAGACGGCAAACCTCCGTAAGGGCCCGGTCCTACGCTCAGGGGTGCGGGGAGGGAGGTTTTCCAGCAGTTCCGTAAGATGTCCCATGATGGCGCTGCGGTCAGAAGCAGCCCTTTAAACTGGCCAGAGCAGGCAGCAGGTAGCGGCTGTCCCCACCACCACCTCCCCTCAAACGTCAGCAAGCCGGACACAGCCGTGGCCTCGTGGCAGGCGGCACGAGCTCTCCCCTCAGCCTCCCCTCCACGCTACCCTCTGACGTGCGAGGGGCACCCTAAGCCAGCGATCCGCCTGACACCTGCTAGCATCTTACGGAACTACGAGGGGAGCGTAGGACAGTGGTTTAGGGGAGGCTGTTGTTATGGTCTTCAGTCCGAAGACTGGTTTGATGCAGCTCTCCACCCTACTCTATCCTGAGCAAGCCTTTTCATCTCTTCATAAGAACGGCAACCCACATCCATTTGAATCTGCTTACTATACGCGTCTCTTGGTCTCCCTCTGCAATTTTTACCCCACACACTTCCCTCCAATGCTAAATTTACGATTCCCCTATGTCTAAGAATGTGTCCTACCAAGCGATCCCTTCTTTTAGTCAGGGTATGCCAAAAATTCCTTTTCTCACCAATTCTGTTCAGTACCTCTTCATTAGTTATGTGATCTACCCACCTAATCTTCAGCATTCTTCTGTAGCACCACATTTCAAAAGCCTCTATTCTCTTCCAGTCCGCACTGCTTATTGTCCATGTTTCACTCCTGTACAAGGCAACATTCCAACAAATGCCTTCAGAAAAGACTTCCTTACACTTAAATTAATATTCGATGTTAACAAATTTCTCTTTTTCAAAAATGCTTTTCTTCCCATTGCCATTCTGCACTTTGTATCCTCTGTACGGCGACCATCACATGTTATTTTACTACCCAAGTAACAAAATTCATCTACCACCTTCATTGTTTCGTTACCTAATCTAATTCCTTCAGCATCGCCTGATTTTCTAAGACCGCATTCCATTATTTTTGTTTTGCTCTTGTAAATGTTCATTTTATATGCTCTTTTCAACACACTGTCCATTCCATTTAACTGCTCTTCCAGTTCCTTTGCTGTCTCTGATATAATTACAATGTCATCAGCAAAACGCAATGTTTTTATTTCTTCCCCCTGAACTTTAATCCCTATTCCAAATTTTTCCTTGCTTTCCTTCACCGCCTGCTCGATGTACAAATTGAATAACATCGGAGAAAGGCTACCCTGTCTTACTCCTTTCCCAACTGATGCTTCCCTTTCATGCCCTTCGAGTCTAATAACTGCAGTCTGACTTTTGTACAAGTAGTAAATAACTCTCCTTTCCCTATATTTTACTCCTGCTGACTTCAGAATTTAAAAGAGTGTATTCCAGTCAACATTGTCAAATGCTTTCTCAAAATCTACAAAAGCTAAAAATGTAGGTTTGCCTTTCCTTAATCTATCTTCTAAGATAAGACGTAAAGTGAGTATTGCCTCCCGGGTTCCTACATTCCTCCTGAATCCAAACTGATCTTCCGCGAGGTCAGTTTCTACCAGCTTTTCCATTCTCCAGTAGATAATTCGTGTTAAAATTTTGCAACCATGACTTATCAAACTAATGGTTCTGTAATTTTCACACCTGTCTGCACCTGATTTCTTTGGAATGGGGATTATAACATTTTTCTTAAAGTCTGAGGGTATTTCGCCTGTCTCATACATCCTACCCACCAGTTCAAATAGTCTTGTCATGGCTGGCTCTCCCAGAGACTTTAGTAGCTCTGAGGGTATGTCATCTACTCCTGGGGCCTTGTTCCGACCTAGGTCTTTCAGGGCTCTGTCAAATTCATCTCTCAGTATAGTATCTCCTATTTCATCTTTATCTACTTCCTCTTCCCTTCCCACAACATCGTCTCTAAGTTCATTTCCTTTGTAGAGCTGCTCTATGTACTCTTTCCACCTTTCAGCTTTCCCTTCTTTGCTGAGAACTGGTTTCCCATCTGAGTTCTTGATATTCATAGAGTTCTTTTCTTGTCCCCAAATATCTCTTTTATTTTCCTGTAGGCGGTATCTACTTTTCCCCTTCGTATACATTGTTCTACAGATTTGCATTTGGCTTCTAGCCACTCCTGCTTAGCCATTTTGCACTTCCTGTCAATCAAATTTTTTAGTTGTCTGTACTCCATTTTGCCTGTTTCATTTACTGCATTTTTATATTTTCTCCTTTCATCAATTAAATTCAGTATTTCCTGTGATATCCAAGGATTTTTTGTAGGTCTTGCCTTTCTACCTATTTTGTCCTCTGCTGCCATCACTGTTTCATCTCTCAATGCTACCCATTCCTCTTCTACTGTTTTATTTCCCCCTGTTTCTGTCAATTGTTGCCTAAAGCTCCCTCTGAAATTCTCCAGAACTTCACTTTCCTTCAATTTATCTAAGTCCCATCTCCTTATTTTCCTACCTTTCTGCAGTTTTTTTCAGTTTCAGCCTACAGTTCATGACTAACAAGTTATGGTCAGACTCTATATCTGCCCCTGGGTATGTCTTACAGTTTATAACTTGGTTCCGGAATCTATGTCTTACCATTATAAAATCTATCTGGTACCTTCCGGTGTCTCCTGGTCTCTTCCACGTATACAACCTTCTTTTGTGATTCTTAAACCACGTGTTTGTTACGATTAAATCATGTTCCGTGCAAAATTCTACCAGGCGGCTTCCTCTTTCATTCCTCCTGCCCAGTCCATATTCACCTACTATTTTTCCTTCTCTTCCTTCTCCTATTACCGAATTCCAGTCTCCCATCACAATTAAGTTTTCCTCTCCCTTAACTGTCTGAATAATTTCCTTTAGCTCCTCATATATTTCTTCGATCTCCTCATCATCGGCAGAGCTAGTTGGCATATAAACCTGTACTACTGTTGTCGGTGTTGGCTTCGTATCTGTCTTGACAATGATAATGTGATCACTGTGCTGGTCATAGTAGTTTACCCGCATTCCTATTTTCTTATTCATTATCAAGCCTACTCCTGTGATACCCTCAATTGATTTTGTATTTATAATCCTGTATTCACCTGACCAGAAATCCTGTTCATCCTGCCACCGAACTTCACTAATCCCAACTATATCTAACTTCAACCTATCCATTTCCCTTTTTAAATTTTCTAATTTTCCTACTCGATTAAGGGATCTAACATTCCACGCTCCGACTCGCAGAATGCCAGTATTGTCTTTCCTGAAGATCACATCCTCCTGAGTAGTCCCCGCCCGGAGATCCGAATGGGGGACTATTTTACCTCCGGTATATTTTACCCGAGAGGATGCCATCATCATATGTTCATACAGTAGAGCTGCATGTCCTCGGGAAAGGTAACGGCTGTAGTTTCCCCTTGCTTTCAGCCGTTCGCAGTAGCTGTGTGGCAAAGCCACATTAGCTAATGTTACAAGGCCAGCTCAGTCAATCATCCAGACTGTTGCCCCTGTAACTACTGAAAAGGCTGCTGCCCCTCTTCAGGAACCACACGTTTGTCTGGCCTCTCCACAGATACCCCTCCGCTGTGGTTGCACCTACGGTACGGCTATCTGCATCGTTGAGGCACGCAAGCCACCCCACCTCGGCAATGTCTGTGGTTCATTCTGTATAGGTTACTCTGTGCCCAGGGCTGGCACAAGGCACCTGCGATAAGTGCGGGGAGGCGACGCAGCGGCAGGTTGGGCATGGCGAGGGAGGGAAGCCGACAGTTATTTCGTCACAACTCATTTCTTTGTTTTGAGAGTATCCATTGTGGAGTTATATGGTTGCTGACTATCAAAGCTATCTTTTCAATTCTTGCCTTGACCCACTCTGTAAAACGGAAAATACACAATTCGTATTGGCAATTAGCCGATCGAGTCAAGACTGATCAGACACAATTTCATTGCTTATCCTAAACTTGGAATAATACGAGCGTTACAATTTGTTCTAACTCGCTATTATAGATATGATAGACTTTGTATGTACAGTACAGACTTGTCAGACTTGTCAGATTCGAAGAGCAAAATTTTGTGTCCCAGCCTCGTCGCCGCTTTTGTGTCTCGTCGCTGTCGTAGGTGTCGGTGGCCGAGTGGAATGAGACCGACACCGGAATAAAGATAGCACGCTGGTGCAGGTACGGAGAGGAGCAGCCAGAAACTAGAAACACTAGAGTAAATTAGAACGAGATATATATTGCACAGAATTTATACAATACTTAACTTTTACATAGTACTGCAGAATGTCGATACATAGTTGAGCTAGAGTCCTGCCTAGTGCCTAACTGATACCCAAGTCTTCACTGGTGCCTATCGGATTCCGAAGTCTTTACTGGTTCCTGGTTCAGTGGTGGCCACGAGCGGCGTTGTAGCAGAGGGCGCTCGTGGCTGTCGTCGTAAGAACGCCGCGCCGTGCGTGCATGGCGGCTCGCGGCGAAAGTAGGTGGCGCGCACTTTGTACTTGTGCGACACCACACCCCTCCCCCCCAAACCGCCGCGCCGTCGTGGCGTAGGGCTGAGGGCCACGGCGAAGGCACTGGGAGAAGGGCCTGGGCGGGGGCGTTACTGGTGGGACGGGCGTCGTAGCTGAGGCTGGGATCGAGACGCCGTCCGCGCCCCGGCATCCGCCTTGCGATCCTCCAGGAAACCCGGCGAAACCTGAGGAAGGGCGCACACCCCCGCCCAGAGGGAGCAGGTCATCTTCTGAGGTGCGTGGCCCAAGCTGGGGGGGCCCGCACGGTCCCGGAGTCCCTCTCGGTGACACTGTCATCTGCGGCGGCGACGGAGGCGGAGGGACCGACTGCGTAGGAGGCGCGTCGACATCCATCGGGAGCTCGTAGCCCGGGGAAGCTGGGCCCGGCGGCGAGCGATGTGGCTGTGCTCCCTGGCGGTGAACTGGGTCTGGAATCAAGAAACCGGAGACAGGATCGCGCGGCCTGTGCAAGCGCAATTGGTTTGCGTGGCGCCGCAGCTCCGACCCTGTGGAAGAACGTACAACATACATATTGCGACCGAGCACGCGCTGAATGCTGCCTGGCAACCATGTCTTCTTCATACCAGCAAACACCCTGTACAGAACCGGCGTAGAAACCTGAATACGCGTAGCGCCATACGAACCGACTCGGTGCGTGGGAGGCTGCAGCAGGTGAAGGAGAGTGCGGTGACGGCGGCCGTGTAGCAGCTCGGCAGGAGACGGGCCGTCACGTGGCATGCACCGATACGTAGACAGGAAAATTTGAAGAGCTTGCTGCCTGGAGTGCTGACCTTTCAACTTTTCCATGTGAGACTTGAATGTTCGAACGAAACGTTCTGCTTCACCATTGGACTGAGGGTGAAAAGGCGCGGTGGTGATATGCTGAATGCCATTCACACGACAAAACCGTTGAAATTCCGCACTAACAAACTGAGGTCCATTGTCACTGACAATAGTTTCAGGCAAACCTTCGATACAAAACACTGATGTTAAGGCACTGATTGTACTAGACGCCGTCGTTGAATTCATGGCAATCACAAAAGGAAACTTGCTGAAAGCGTCGACAACAATTAACCAGCGCGTATTCCAGAAAGGTCCGGCAAAGTCAATATGTAAACGTTGCCATGGTCCCGTGGGGCGTGGCCAGTCTGAGAAACGGTGCGGAGGAGCCGCCTGATGCTCCGCACACACTGTACACTGTGACGTCATACTCTCTATATGAGCGTCCATACCAACCCAGGTACAATGACGTCTGGCCAGTTGCTTCGTGGGTTAGAACAACGACGTGAGAGGCTTGTGGTCTGTCAACAAATAGAATTTTCTGCCATAGAGATAATGATGAAACTTTGTGACACCGTAAATGATTGCTAAGGCCTCCTTTTCTATCTGACTGTAATTCTGTTGCGTCGGCGTCAGTAGCTTGGATGCAAAGGCAATAGGACGATCGTGACATCCAATACGATGTGACAAAACTGCACCCACACCGTACGACGAGGCATCAACTGCTAGCACTACAGGCTTCTGTGGGTCAAAGGGAATCAAACATGCATCACTGAGTAGTGCAGACTTTAATTTGTCAAAGGCAACGTGGCAATCTTTAGACCATACAAAAGGAACATTCTTCCTACGTAAGTGATGCAGTGGAGCTGCAATCTGAGAGGCATTGGGAATAAACCTGAAATAATAGTTCAGCTTTCCCATTACTGCTTGCAATTCGTGTACATTCTTAGGAGGAGGCAAGTGTTTGATTGCTCGAAGATGTGACTGTAAGGGATGTATTCCTTGGGCATTAATCACATGGCCTAGGTACTCTATTTCAGTTTGAAAAAACGAACACTTTGCTTTATTGCAACGTAGACCTGCTGCAGTCAAAACTTTGAAAAGGCACTCCAGGTTTGCTAAATGTTCAACTGTACGTCCGGATACCACAATATCATCTAAATAGTTCGAACAACACGGTACAGAAACTGTCAGCTGTTCCAAAAAACGCTGAAAAATAGCGGGGGCGGAAGAACTGCCAAAGGGTAGGCATTGAAATTGAAAAAGGCCCATGTGAGTATTAATGACGAAAAACTTTTTTGACTCGTCATCAAGTGGAATCTGTAAGTATGCCTCTGCTAAATCAATCTTAGAAAAGAAACGAGACTGTCCTAATTTGTCCATTAGTTCGTCAGGTATGGGCTGGGGATAAGTGTCTACAATTGTTTGACTGTTCACTGTTGATTTGAAGTCCGCACAGAGACGAAGTTTTCCTGACGGCTTGGGTATAATTACTATAGGCGAGGCCCACTGACTCGCAGAAACAGGAGAAATCACCCCACTATCTTGCCAACGTTTAAGTTCTTTGGCAACTGTATCACGCAAGGCGATAGGCACTGGTCTAGCTTTACGAAATTTTGGAACTGCAGATTCTTTTAAAGTTACATGTGCCACGAAGTCTTTTGCACAACCTAGTTCCGGCGAAAACAAGTCACTATATTTGTCACACAATGCATTGATTTTATCCTGAGGCACTAATGACGAAATTTGAAGCACATCTCTTTGAACTGACAAACCAAACAAGTCAAAAGCATCTAGCCCAAAAATGTTCTGTGTAGATTTGGTCTGAAGAACTACAAAAGAAACTGTTTTTGTTACACCTTGGAAAGAGGCAGGTAGGCTACACGTTCCTAGCACGGGAATATTTTGTCCTGTATACGCTGTTAGCACTTGTTTAGACGGCGACAATTTTGGCGAACCCAGAAGTACATGAGTGTCTTAATTAATTAATGTAACAGCGGAACCAGTATCAAGCTGAAATTGCACCGTCTTATTTTCTATGAAGAGAGTCACAAACAGTTTTTGCTTGCGGCGCTCGACAGGTGCGCGAAAGTGGGCAACGTCTGCTACGGTTTGTTTACTGCGCTTGCGCGGGCCGCGTAGTGAAGTAAGCGGCGCAGACTCGGCACGCAACGGATTAACAGCACTGTCAGTAGATGGCACTACCGCCGGATCGGCGTCCGCGCAAGCATGCGAAGCTACTCCAGATGTACTAACTACTGCACTACACTTTTGAGTAGCTACTTGATGTCTACTGTCACTAGCTACACAGTACTGGGCACTATTACAAGGAGCAGTTGCAGAAGGCACTATTTTCACTACAGGAATGAACTGTTCATAGTCATTTTGCTTGTCCCGAACCCTTTTCCGTTGCACTGTTTTACGCGCTCGTCGGCGCTTGCTACGTGGTGCACTATATAGTTTTGCCATAGGCGGAGAACTACTTTCTTGCAATTGAGATCCAAGGAAAGCACTGTTCAATTCCACAGCCCGTATAACATTTACAGAATGAACTGTTCTCGCACTCTGCGAAGCACTGTTTCTAACGGTGCCGTTCTTTGAGTTTTTAATTTGCATACACACAGACTGTACATGTCCTGATTTGCCACATTGATAACAGGTTGCGTTGCGACTACGGCAATGAGCACGCTTGTGGCGAGACACACACTGGGGGCAAGATTTACGTACATTTTTCTGAAATGAGCGTTGGCGCCCGTTATTCAAATCACTGTTTCTAACACGACGGGGCGACTATTGTAAGAATCACTAGTGCTACACTGAGAACTACGGCTAGGAAAGCGTCCGTTACGGCGCACTGAATTAACACTGTGGCTTTGCATTTCTACATCTGCTAAGTCAAAAGTATCATTCGCTTCTATAAGCTGCAGTACACTGTCAAATGAAGGGTCAGATTGTTTTAGAATGGCTGCCCTAATTCTGGGGTCCTGAATGTTCTGCGTAATCGCATCCCTCAACATCACGTCACTATACGAAAGTCCACAAGAGCAAGTAAATTTACATTTGCGGGTTAAGCCCTTCAATTCCGTAATCCACTCTTGGTGTGACTGCTGCGGTAATTTTTTAAGTCTGAAAAATCGGTACCGTGCCGCAGCTACGAGAACTTTTCTCTCATAATGAACATTTAGTGCCTCTACTATTTGTTCAAAGTCTACATCACGAGGAGATACGTCGGGGAAAAGTTTTTTCAGTAACACGAAGGTGTTGGTGCCCACCACAGATAATAGCAGATGCTTCACTTTCTGACCTGTAATTTGATGAGCCGCGACGAGTTCTTGAAACTGTGCGAAGAAGTCGCTCCATTCTTCCTCACGTTCGTTGTACTGGCGAAACGTAGGAAGCGTTGCGGCGGCAGGTGTGGGCTGCTGAAGCGGCGGCTGTTGTTGTTGGTTAGCTGCTTGCGCTGTGAGCTGGGCCACAGCCTGCAGGAGTTGTGTTATTTGCGCCGTCTGTAACTGAATAATTTCCATTAAGTTTGGGTTCGGGGCAGTGGCCATGCTGACCGATTAGGCGCCGCGTATACAAGTAACTTATAACAAAACACAAATGCAATATGAAAGAGGACTCGCTCTGCAACAAAAAAGTCCACAAAACACGTAACAGAATATGTTCCCCCAAAAATCTTATAATAAGGGTGGGTGGGCGGGAGCAATTTTTGCGTGCTCCGACTGCTGCTGCTGTCTGGCTGCTGCAAGCGGACTGGTCTAAGGTTCTATCACTCCTCGTCGCCACTCTTGTATCCCATCCTCGTCGCCACTTTTGTGTCCCAACCTCGTCGCCGCTTTTGTGTCTCGTTCCGTCGTAGGTGTCGGTGGCCGAGTGGAATGAGACCGACACCGGAATAAAGATAGCACGCTGGTGCAGGTACGGAGAGGAGCAGCCAGAAACTAGAAACACTAGAGTAAATTAGAACGAGATATATATTGCACAGAATTTATACAATACTTAACTTTTACATAGTACTGCAGAATGTCGATACATAGTTGAGCTAGAGTCCTGCCTAGTGCCTAACTGATAGCCAAGTCTTCACTGGTGCCTATCGGATTCCGAAGTCTTTACTGGTTCCTAACTCAGTCCCAAGTGACGATGTCGTTCAGTGGTGGCCACGAGCGGCGTTGTAGCAGAGGGCGCTCGTGGCTGTCGTCGTAAGAACGCCGCGCCGTGCGTGCATGGCGACCCGCGGCGAAAGTAGGTGGCGCGCACTTTGTACTTGATCGACACCACATAAAATATCTGGAAAAATTGTAGATTTGCGGATTTTGTAAATTGTTGACAACTAGAAATAAATTGTATAAGTAAAATGTTAATTTTTACAGATCAGCTTCCCACTGGCAGATTTAATTTCTACATTCCCATTCTTACTTGTAATTGGCTTTCAAGAGCCCACCTATTCCGATCGTAAAATAGTATTAAGAAAAGATTTAAAAATTCAAACCGTTGGCAAATTTCAAAGTAATTATGAACTCGGGCTTTACTAAAACAACACACTACGGAATCTGCCACTACGCTTTGAATTAAATACATGTGGAAACATGAAAATTTGAGCTTTACCGCGTTTCTAACCTAAGTCTTAGGCTAACTAGACAGTCACAGTGACAACTACGCCATCTGCACACATCTGTCACATCTGCATCGCTACCCTAGCACATCTCCTGCCAGGCCCAAAGTTTCATTTTATCGACACGCTAGTAACTCAGTGCTAGTACTTATGCTGACGCTTGTTGATGGCCTAGCAGTGAAATCTGCAGCAATTTGCGGAAGGGTTGCACTCCTGTCACGTTGAACGACTCCTCAGTCGTCGTCGGTCCCCCTCTTGCAGGTTTTTTTTCCGGCCTCAGCGATGTTGGAGATTCGATGTTTCACAGGATTCCCGACAACGGATAACGATATGGGAAAAATTTAAAAAGTGAATTGAGAAGATCATCTTAAGAACATGGTAAAAAATTGTCGTTTTGCAATGAGTAGAAAGTTACTTAGTGGCAATCCCTACAATTCGTGCTTTGGTACCCAAAAATCAAGGTTTTTCGTGATTTTCACAGGAACCGCCCATGAATAAATACTGTGACGAATGAATCTAAGTCTCGTCGACATTACAATAGGCCTCCCACTATTTCTGTAATTCTGTATAGCCCATAAAAACTGTAATCGTTTTTCGCGAATGTCTTCCTTTTCAGTTAATAACTTCCGTTTATTTCCTGTTTTTCTCCATCTAAATCTCAAATTTTATTTTACGTAGCGCCCAGCTACTGCCAGAAAAAAATATACCTTTTTTCTTAAGACTGGAAGCAATGTTCTCACTGTTGGTCGTTCTCCATTCTTTACATGAAAATTATAAATCGTTCATTGAACTACTCATTTGACGAAATCATCCATTTCAGTTTTCACATTTTGCCTAGAACGTTTATTATTCGGCGTTGTAAATGTCCCTGCTTGGTGGTCAACCGTAAGACCTTCACTCAGAATGCGTTTCAAATCACTTACTGAGACACCTGTAGCTGCAGCAACACGCGACTGAACACTTTCTAATTAATTCCACGGATCTGACTATGGAGGATTTTTCTGCTGCTGTTATCACTAAGGCCGTGTTCACACTGCCGGCCGCGGTAGAGTAGCCGAGCGGTCTAAAGCACCTCGCTGCGGAGCGCGCAGTTGCTAGCCGTGGAGGTTCGAGTCCTCCCTGGGGCATGGGTGTGTGTGTTTCCCCGTAGTTTAGTTTACCTAGGTTTAAGTAGTTTGTAAGCTACGGACTGATGGCCACGCAGTTTGGTCCGATAGATTTACAGACATTTGAACATTTCACACTGCCGGCCAGGCCGAGCCGAGCCATTACACACATTGTTGTCAATTGCTGTGTTCACACTCCGATTCAGCCGAGCCGATTACATTCACAATGTTTAAGATTTCCGGCGCAAGCCGATTGGGGTATGGTACTGTTTCTGCAGCACAAGTATCTCATGTCTCCAGCTTGTTTTCAATACAAGTCTCTCTGCATGATAGCTTTCTTTTAAATATTTCGAAAATATATGCTGCTTATTATTACTTGTATTACTACTCATTCTGTAAAATGAATAAGAAAATTTAGAAATGTTTTTTTAACTGCTCTCGTAAGGAAAAACCCTCCTAAATGTCAGTCGAAATTCATGGGATGAGTCCATTTCCACCTGTTTCTTATGTGCTTAAAATACGATGGGTCACTACTGTGTGAGAACAGTAGAGAGAAAATAACAAAATCAATGAACTGTTAGCTGCCTCTAAGTAGACGGCAGTGAGCAAGTTTTGGTCACCAACGTGTTTCCTTCTATCTTCATCTGACAGTGGGTGAGGATACTTTGTTGCTGGGGTCAAGCCCACCAAGAAGCAAAAAACAAAACACAACAATAAACAAAGTGGCACACGTTTCTAATCCTTTACTGAGCTGATCTGTTGCGTTGAGGGCTAAACTAAATCAGCGCATTTTTCTTTCAGTTAAAATAAAAAATCGAAATACCATTGAGACAAAATTGTCAACAGATGATTCAGAAAAATGTTAGTAGAAACGCAGTTTCTCTAAGACAGCGTCTTAACCAAATAAATAAATAATAAAATTCTTCAAATGTTCATATGTTGTAAAATCTTATGGGACTTAATTTCGAGGTCATCAGTCCCTAAACTTACAAACTACTTATGAACTAAATTATACTAAAGACAGCACAAACATCCATGCCTGAGGGTGGATTCGAAGATTCAAACCCCGGACGGGGAACGGCCTCGCACATCGGAGCAAAGCGCCTCAATGCGCTCTGCCACCCCACCCTGGAAATAAAATTCTGAGACCTGTGTAGAGTTCTTTGAAAGTGGAGATGGGTTGAAATACAGTACAGTGTGTCCTATTAAAACCGGCAAACCTCACGTATGCCACCACTTGCAACATCCCTTATGATGGTAACTAAATGTTTTAAATGTTTTTTATCTATTCGTTTTTTACTTAGTTCGTTCATACTTTAATTTCGGGCGCGAGTGATATTCCTTTTATGCGAGACAAGCTGTATACAATGATTTTGGCGCGGCGGAGAGGCCGAGCGCATTGAGGGGCTATGCTACGATGCGCGAAGCCGTTCCCCGTCGGGGGTTCGAATCCCCCCTCGAGCATGGATGTTTTTGCTGTCTTTGGTATAAGTTAGTTCATAAGTAACTTTAGGGAATGATGACTCCGCAGTTAAGTCTCATAAGCTTAACAAACACTTCAACATTTGTTTGAACATACAATGATTTTTACCTTGTGGTACAACATTTTCTGAGAGCTACAAAAGCGAAAACAATAAATCGACGCCGTGGCGGAATAGCCGTCCTCAGTGAGGCGCCATGCTGTGGTAGGGATGGCGGATATTGCTGAAACAACCGGTTTTCGGTTATACCGGTTCTTTTCATCTCCAGTTTAACCGCACTGTAAAAACTGCTCGAGATAACCGGTTTTTTAAATAACCGGTTTTCGGTTTTTTATTGCTATTATTTCCATTAGAGTTCGACCGAAACATATGCGGCCGAAACAGAAACCGTAGTCGAATTTTCGGTTCTTCTAGTTTCGGCCGAAATTTAGTTAAAATTTAGGTAAATTTACGTTATACGACAAATCACTAGTCTTTCCATATTTTGCAAGATCGCCTCCCAATACTACGCCTTCTTGAGTGTGTGAGAGCCTAGTCAGGAGTCTGTAGAAGACGATATACGAAGCATACAGATTTACTGGCCTAGTATTTCCATATTTCCATCTGGCAGTCGTGAATATTGAGCCAACCACTCCGTACGTTGGACTTGTGAGCCAGCGCATACGAATATGTCGTTATATACACAATATATATATATATATATACAGACAGTAAATGAACTTCAATCAGCAGTGGCAATTTACGCAAATTTAACTAGGAAAGCTGTGTACCACATGATCAAAGAATGTTCAAATGGGTGTGAGTTCTTATGAGACCTAACTGCTTACGTTATCGGTCCCAAGACTTAATCTAACTTAAACTAACTTGCGCTAAGGACAACATACACACCCATGACCGAGGGAGGAGGGAGGACTCGAACCTCCGACTGGTGCAGCCGCACAGTCCGTAACATGGAGCCTCAGACCGCACAGCTACCTCGCGAGGTGCCACATGATCAATGTTACCTAAACCCATATTGGTTATTAAAAAAAAACCTCGCTTTCAAGGAATCACATTAATAAAACTTTTTCCATAACAATATGATAATACATTAAAAGTTATTATTCCAACCTTACATAATAGGTATATGAATCGAATTTACCTTCTCTTCCAAGAAATATTTCAGATGTTTTCTCCTTAAATGACACTGCATCTTTGTAGTACCTCCACCCATTTTCAGCTTTTTAAAGCAAATGGAGCATTGTACCTCACTGCTACTGTACTTCGTGAAGTACTTCCACACTTGGGATGGTGGCATTTAAGACACAACCGATGTCTGGCAACGACAGCAAGGAACTGCTGCATGACCAGACGGAAGCAAGTCTTGTATACTGCCGGTCGTCTAATAGGCCACGCCACACAGCAACAGGTGCATCCATGCCTCAATAGCTGCACCAGTTCTCAAGGTCTTATGCCACGCGTTTGTTGCGCGTTTCTGACTGCCGGGATTGTTCTTAAATTATCACTGATCGCTTTTCTTAGTTACTGCGATGACCTAATATTTTAGGGTCTACTAGTGTTAACTTTATAAAATTATTTATAAAAAACAAATTTTGAACCACTACTACAGGAAGTAGTCGTACCGGTTCTTTTTTCCGGTTCTTGGCAATAACTACAAAAAACCGGTTACAACCGACACCAAATAAATACCGAAAAAACCGGTTATTGAAAACTAAAATACCGGTATCGGTTTTAACCGGTCGGTTTTTCCCATCCCTATGCTGTGGTGCGTGCGGTCTTTCATCGTTGGGGGGTTCGAGTCACCCTTCGGGCGTTGGTGTATGTGTTGTCCTTAGGTTAGTTTAACTTAGATTGTGTCATTTGTAAGCTAGGCTCCATAGCGTTACTTTAATAAAATGACTGTATATGACTTAGGGAGCGACACACGTGGCCAGCCATTCATTTACTCGGTACCGCAGTGCTTCACGCTACGCCCAACATCCGCCGAGATCGAAGGCTTGTGATCGTGGCCTGACTCGGCCCAGATAACTTGCAATTACTTGTGAAAGGAGGCAGATATCAGTGCGACTAACATTTCAAAAACTTTTCTGTACTTTTACCCTCATTTCACTCGCTGTAATGTATGGTCTACAATGCACAGAACAGTAAGCTGCCCGCTATCCAACTTTTCCAATACACGATTTGTAAATCAAGCGCACACACCTGACAAATAGCGTCATTTGAAAACGACTGTTATGAATAATGAAAAGGTGAATGATTCATTAGAAAGCCGGGATGTTTTACTACCATGTGTCAAAAACTCAGATTTTTTAACCGCATACTTTCATCAAATTCAAGTGTGAAGCGTTACGAAACTAAAAACTCGGGCGGAAAGAAACATAGACTTTTTTTTATAGGGAAAGCAAAGCTTGTAAGGAAAAAATTAGTTGATAAAACGATGCGGGATGGTCTTATATACCGTCCAAATTTTTTACAACGTGAAAATCGGAAAAATATATTTTCCTCCTTTCTTTGGCTCGGCCCGGCGCACAGTTAGGCATGTTTTCTGACTGTAGTGAAACGCGCGCAGCGAACCGTGCGGCGGTCACTGCAGGTATGCGCTAGGGATGGCGGTTATTGCTGAAACATCCGGTTTCCGGTTATACTGGTTCTTTTCATCTCCAGTTTAACCGCACTGTGAAAACTGCTCGAGATAACCGGTTTTTCAGAACAACCGGTTTTCGGTTTTTTTTATTGCTATTATTTCCATTAGAGTTCGACCGAAACATATTTTGCGGCCGAAACAGAAACCGTAGTCGAATTTTCGGTTCTTCTAGTTTCGGCCGAAATTTAGTTAAAATTTAGGTAAATTTACGTTATACGACAAATCACTAGTCTTTCCATATTTTGCTAGATCCCCTCCCAATACTACGCCTTCTTGAGTGTGTGAGAGCCTAGTCAGGAGTCTGTAGAAGACGATATACAGATTTACTGGCCTAGTATTTCCATCTGGCAGTTGCGAATATTGAGCCAACCACTCCATACGTTGGAATTGTGAGCCAGCGCATACGAATATGTCGTTATATATATGAGTTACAGACAGTAAATGAACTTCAAACAGTGCTGCAGAAGTATATCGAAAATAAAGTCGCAGTTCCGACTAACAGTATGATTGTTGTCAGTGAAAATTTCCGCAAATTTAACAAGGAAAAGCCGGCCGCGGTGGCCGAGGAGACTAAGGCGCTCCAGTCGCGGTCTGAACGGCCACTACGGTCGGGGGTTCGAATCCCCCCTCGGGCATGGATATTTGTGCCGTCCTAGTTCGTAAGAAAAGCGATCAGTGATAATTTAAGAACAATCCCCGCAGTCAGAAACGCGCAACAAACGCGTGGCATAAGACCTTGAGAACTGGTGCAGCTATTGAGGCATGGATGCACCTGTTGCCGTGTGGCGTGGCCTATTAGACGACCGGCAGTATACAAGACTTGCTTCCGTCTGGTCATGCAGCAGTTCCTTGCTGTCGTTGCCAGACATCGGTTGTGTCTTAAATGCCACCATCCCGAGTGTGGAAGTACTTCACGAAGTACAGTAGCAGTGAGGTACAATGCTCCATTTGCTTTAAAAAGCTGAAAATGGGTGGAGGTACTACAAAGATGCAGTGTCATTTAAGGAGAAAACATCTGAAATGTTTCTTGGAAGAGAAGGTAAATTCGATTCATATACCTATTATGTAAGATTGGAATAATAACTTTTAATGTATTATCATATTGTTATGCTAACAAGTTTTATTAATGTGATTCCTTGAAAGCGAGGGGCTTTTTTAATAACCAATATGGGTTTAGGTAACATTGATCATGTGGCGCCTCGCGAGGTAGCCGTGCGGTCTGAGGCTCCATGTTACGGACTGTGCGGCTGCACCAGTCGGAGGTTCGAGTCCTCCCTCCTCCCTCGGTCATGGGTGTGTATGTTGTCCTTAGCGTAAGTTAGTTTAAGTTAGATTAAGTCTTGGGACTGATGACGTAGGCAGTTAGGTCTCATAAGAACTCACACCCATTTGAACATTCTTTGATCATGTGGTACACAGCTTTCCTAGTTCAAATGTTCAAATGTTTGTAGAGTCTATGGGACTTAACAACAGGGTCATCAGTCCCTAAACTTACAAACTACTTATGAACTACCTAAGACTGAAGACGGCACAAAGATCCATGCCCGAGGGGGGATTCGAACCCCCGACCGTAGTGGCCGTGCAGACCGTGACTGAAGCGCCTCGGTCCCCTCGGCCGGCTCTCTAGAGCAGCTGACATTACTGCACTCCTGAATAACCATGCCGTCGATAAATGAACTTTCTAGCGAGCAGTGGGTGGCAACAGAAGAGCGGCTCCTTTGTACTTGGGAGGCGGAAGAGCAGCTGCTAGCGGCGTCCTTTCATCGGCCGGACACTCACTCCACTTCCTGTCGCAGCGACGGCCACACAAAGCCTATTGGGCTCCTCCAGAAAGAGGCGGACTGAAACTGCTTACACAAAACAGCAATTCCAGTACGTCCTGATGTTTCCCCTTCATATGTAACGGGTTTATCTACTAAAAGAGTAAGTCAGTTTTGATCATTTTGAGAAACTGAACGTCTTGTGAAACGTTGTTCAGAAAAATCAGGAAAGCTAAATATTCGGATGAATGGATATGTTGGGACTAATAAGACACAGAATTATTTTGGAGTATGGATTAAGTATAGTAATACAGTTAAAGGCCAATTCACACTGTCCGTCACGTCACGGCACCATAACGTTGTATTCACACTGTCCGTCAGTGTCCGTCACGTCAATTCGCGATGTTGAAAGTGAGGTTATGAGTGGCGATCTGTTATGTAGAAAGTCATAGTTTACTACTAGAATTGAGGGAACAATAACGATAACTGTTATTGACGGCCAAAGAAAACTTTACAGTGTATGTTTTTGGCCAACTTAGTGGGAACTGAAACAACATTTCAAAACATCGACATCTATTGTCAAGCGAAAAAACAAACATATGAAAACATCAAACAAGACTTATAAGAGCATAAATAGCGCCTGTTTACGTTATCCATTACGATTTGCCCGCTGACATTGTTAAAACCGTCGTAAACAACTGAATTTTTGTATTTCATTAGAACTGACTTTTTAATTAAAAATGTTATTTAATGAAAAATGCGTCATCAAATTACAGTCTTATTCAAATAAACAGTTTACTTCAGTCTTTCCTATTACAATGTTACGCAACATAAACCATTTTTTGTTTCAGATATCCTACCTCGATTTTAGAGGGCCACTCAATTGACAAAAATATTTAATTCGTCATTAAACATGTGAGATTTACCCCTAAAACGAAGTATAACAACAAAATAAAGATGAATAAGACACATTTGCATATAAACAGTGCAATCGTCGACTGCAACATGTAATTCGCGTGACGAAAATAGGTTAACTTCCGATGTTAGCAGACGGCCGTTCCGTCAAACCATTCTTCTCGAGAAAGCTTGACGTGACGTTGACGTGACGTGACGGTCCGGTGACGGACAGTGTGAATGCCGCCATTAGAAATACATTGCGGAATGTTCTGACGGACGGTGATGTGCCGTGATGTGACGGACAGTGTGAATTGGCCTTAAACCTCGATATACCGAATCCCTAGGAAAGATAAAATTATTTCGATATAACGAGGGTTCGATACAACGAGGTGTTCCAGGAAAAAGTAACGATTTTTTAGTACTGTACTTAATGTGAGATATTTTTTTTTTTTTCAAGTTAGTGTGTGATTTAGTACAGTGTTTACTTTTAGTAATATAACACACAGGTCAAGATACATTGTTATGCATAGTTTTCGAAATAAGTCCACCAATGTTCACATTATTATTCCTGTGTTGCCGCAACTACTGCACTAAACACTCTTCTGAATCTGGAAACCCAGTTTTTCTTTGTCTTTTCCACTCTGACTCCATCTACGGTTATCACGCGGTCTGCATTCGTCATCATTGTTGACAGTGTTCTCGTCGGATCCTAAAATCAGCTGCTATGTTTTTCTTTTTCTTTACTCCTGCTTTCCCTTCGTCAATTAACTTTCGGTTTTCAGCAGTTGACAGACATTTCCGTTTAGACGCCACGACTGGCACTCGCAGCTCACACTGAATCAAAACCAACACTGCCTAAAATCGCACCTGCACGGAAGTCGTGAGAACTGAAGAGCGACCAGATCTCAGAGGAAGGGAGGGAAGGTACTGGGACTCCCCTATTTGCGCGCACTTCGATATACAGAGGTAGCACAAACAAGACTTCCATACATAGAGGTGACTTCGATATAAAGAATTTTTCCCCACTGAACTTCGATATACAGAGGTAAAAAATCTGCCCTTCTCAAGCCCTCCTAAAACTCCGATGTAATGGTTTTATTCGAAATACCAAGGTTTTGGGCTTCCAAGGAAAGGGTATGAGGAAAACATTAAATATAGACAGGTCTTCGATGTATCGAGGTTCGATATATGGTTTGATTGTATTATCACCAAAATTTTTACAAATTCCATAAATTTAAGTTTGAATAAATTTCATTTTGAAATAACGTTGCTTGCGCAGAATTAATATTATAACCATCTACATCTACATGACTGCTCTGCAATTTATACTTAAGTGCCGCCGGCCGCGGTGGCCGAGGAGACTGAGGCGTTCCAGTCACGGTCTGCACGGCCACTAGGGTCGAGGGTTCGAATCCCCCTCGGGCATGGATATTTGTGCCGTCCTTAGTCTTAGCTAGTTCATAAGTAGTTTGTAAGCTTAGGGACTGATGACCCCGTAGTTAAGTCCCATAAGTTCTACAAACATTTGAACATTTTTTGCTTAAGTGTCTGTCAGAATTTCTCTATAATTCCAATATCGAACAGGGCATGGGGAAACGAACTCTTACGTTATATCTTTGTGTTAGAGCCCTGATTTCTCTTATCTTATTATCATGATCATTTCTACCTGTCGAAGTGGGAGCCAACAAACTATTTTTGACTCAAAGGAGAAAGCTGGTGATTGAAATTTCGTAAATAGATCTCTGCGCTACGAAATACGCCTCTGTGTAAATGACTGCAACTCCAGCTCATGTTTCATATCCGTGAAACTTTCCCGCCTATTGCGTGATCATTCAAAACGAGCTGCCCTTCATTGAACTTTCCTCCGTCAATCCTATGTGGTAAAGATCCCTCCCACACAGAAATACTCTAGCAGAGGGCGCACAAAGGCAGTGTAAACGATCTTTACTAGATTTCTTGTGTCTTCTAAGTGTTATGTCAGCAAAGCGCAGTTTATGGTGTGCCTTGTTCACAATACCATCTATGTGGTATTTCCAGTCGCAACTGTGTATAAATCACATGAATTTTATTTTGAATTTAAACGAAAATACATTTCGTCCTGCACATATTTCCGGCAGTAAATGGACGCCAAAGACTGAGGCTTGTCTGTGTTCCATACGCCAGTGTGTTTCAGGATTACACAATTACACAATCAAACTTTTAGGGGATTTGGAAGGCGTCTCGAGGAACGAAACGAGCATCGAAACCCACGACCGGAAACGCCATTCAACGATGCTGTAGGTCCAGCAACTTGGACGCTCTGTAGCGTCGATGCGCAAGGCGAAATTTTGTGACAGATATTTTTGTATTGCTGGCATGTAAGGAATCGCGCTGCGAAGCCCGAGTGCGCGAATTTCACTTCACATACCTGTCTGTATGTGTGTTGTGTGTGTGTCTGGGGTGGGACATCTCTGAAAGAACAAACACCACAACATATAATATGTCATTACACAGTTCCACGGCTGTTTCTTTTTCTCTCCTCATAGTCAATGTTCTGATTTTGCATACAGACTTCTCACAACACCGACACGGCACTTTAACAGGTATAGTGGCAGAATGCCTTCCATATTTTGCAGTACTTTCCCAGGTAATTACATGCTGTTGACTCTTCCACTTTAGTGTTAGTTTGGAAAGCTGATTTTTGATTGGTCTAGAGGTAAATGAACTCAATGTCACCACTCTGTTGTATCGCAAATCACCCAGTCTCCTCAGTCAGAGCT
This sequence comes from Locusta migratoria, assembly GCA_026315105.1. Lineage (NCBI taxonomy): Eukaryota > Metazoa > Arthropoda > Insecta > Orthoptera > Acrididae > Locusta > Locusta migratoria. Next base: position 49,570,373 of record CM048755.1, on the reverse strand, counting down.
TTGTATAACAAATTCAATGCCCACCTAGATTCCACATTACCCCTCTGACGTGATTGATTACAATTAATAGACAAGCATCGAAAAAACTGCAAAAAAGACGCTTGACGCTACTGGCTGTCTTAGGCTGAGAGGCCGATACTGCAGTGTGTGAGACTCTTTGTAGATGAAGCAATTGTACTTAAAGGTGGCCGCGATGGAGTGACCGAGCGCTCCTAGGCGCCTGGCTCTGGAGCGCGCCGCTGCTCGCTGTCCGAGGTTCGAGTCCTCCCTCGGGCAAAGGTGTATTTTTTGTGCCTAGTATAAGCTAGTATAAGTAGTTTGAAAGCCTTGGGTCTGATGACCAGCGTAATTAAGTCCCACAGATTTACAAACATTTGAACATTGAACTTAAAGGTGTGTCAGGCACTGGAAACAGATTTCTATGTCCGATCTTTTATAGGCAGCTGTTTAAGCATGATGTGGGCTATCAATTCGAGAACTATGGTGCCAAACGAACGTGGTCGACGCTAGAAATACTTTATTGCACACTGAATACCCAAAGAAACTGTCAGATATCATATAGGGGAGTACCCGCAATAACTCTGCCACCTGTGAGTACAGCTATGACTGGCGCTCTCTTTGAGCTCCCCATACATTTGAAACCGCAGAAATGGTGAAACGGCCATTCTGTTGAACCACACCACCCACTTTTGCAAAAAGTTAATTACTCACTTCAGACGGCCGGCCATGTCGTTCTTGATCATGGACGTCACGAAATGCACGACACCAACATCGAACACGTGAGGTCTAAGGCGACTTGCCATCGATTGCACATTCCTGTCAGAGTTTCGAGTCCTCCCTCGGAGATAGATGTGTGTGTTAGCGTAAGTTAAAGCAGTTTATAAGTCTAGGGACCGATGACCACTGCAGTTTGGTCCCACAGCTTTACAAACATTTGAATATTTTTTTAAGATCGAACTACACCGTCACTCATTATGTTCCGGTACACTACAGTAATCTCACGGTATTGTTGCAGCCGGCCGCGGTGGCCGAGGGGACTGAGGCGCTCCAGTCACGGTCCTAACGGCCACTACGGTCGGGGGTTCGAATCCCCCCTCGGGCATGGATATTTGTGCCGTCCTAGTTCGTAAGTAGTTCATAAGTAGTTTGTAAGTTTAGGGGCTGATGACCCCGTAGTTAAGTCCCATAGACTATACAAGCATTTGAACATTAAAAAAAAGTATTGTTGCAGGTATCTTTTGTTTTACCGAATACAAGCTTATAGTTAACCGCGAGCGAACTGAACCAAGATATATTACGGAACGAAGTTGGCAATCCCTGGGCCACAATTCTGGTGACATAAAGGGCAGGAACTAACTTTACGAATCATCCTGGTATATGCAGATGCGTTCAACGACCTGATCAGCGTGTGTTGTAGTAAACGCAGGGGAGTAATAAAAAGGGCTTTCTGTTGTGTAGTCCGCCTCCGTAGCTCAGAGTAGCGTCGCCTACTACCACGCAGGAGGCCCGGGTTCGATTCCCGGCAGGGGACTAGGTGTTGTGTGTTGCCCTAATCATCATCATCATCTCATCATTATTGAACGTAAGTCGCCCACGCGGCGTCAAATAAAGCTGTGACGGTATATAAGACCACTTCCATAAAATCTTTACCTTGCCTGTGAAAGAATAAAAAGTCTACTTTTCATTCCGCGTGAGTTTTTAGTTTTGTAACGTTACTCACTCGATTTTGATGAAAGTATGCGGTTAAAAAATCTTATTTTTGGACACATGGTAGTACAACATCTTAGCTTTCGAATAAAACATTCACCTTTTTGAAATTCGTAACAGTCGTTTTCAAATGATGCTTTTTGTCAAGTATGCGCACTTCAATTACAAATCGTTTATTGAAAAAGTTCGATAGCGGGCAGCTTACTGTTCTATGCATTTAGACCATACATTACAGCGAGTGAAATTGAGCTAAAAGTACAGAAAAGTTTTTGAAATGGTAGCCGCACTGATATCTCTCACCTTTCACAAGTAATTGCGAGTTATCTGAGCGGCGTTATTCCGCGATCGCAAGCCTTCGATCTCGGTGGTTGTTGGACGTAGCATGAAGCAATTCAGCGCCGAAAAAATGAATTGCTGGCCACGATTGTCGCTTCCTCGTGATGTGTTAATGATCCGTAACCAGAAAACAAGTATAAATTATTTTTTCTTAGGTGGCAACCGATTATAATTGACAATGTCTTTCTATGATTTTACATGAGGTCATATTTTATGAAAGACCTATGACTTATTTCTTGTCAACATTACACAATAAATGGAATATATATTTCGTGAACGGAATTAGAAGTGAAGAATAAATTAATGTTAACCGTTACTTTGGTAGATGGGCTGAAATAATTTTTTTTTTTTTTTTTTTTTTTTTTTTTTTTTTTTTTTTTTGACATTATACTTATTGGGTTTCTAGTTGGAAATGTAAAAGGAAGAAGCCCAAAATTTTACTGAAATTTATAGGTATTTCTACACCTAAGTCATGTATAATCATTTTTTTTTTTTTTTTTATTTTCGCTTTTGTAGCTCTTAGAAAAATTATCACAAGGCAGAAATAATTCTATACAGCTTGTCTCATATAAAAGCAATATCAATCACGCCCGAGATTAAATTAAGAACGAACTAAGTAAAAAATAATAGATAATATTAACATTAAAAAAATGTAACTACCTCCTCATAAGGGATGTTGCAAGTGGTGGGTTAGTGAGGTTTACTTGTTTTATGTGGTACATACTGTACTGTATTTCAACCCATCTCCACTTTCGAAGAACACAACACGTCACAGAATTTCATTATTTATATATTTTGTTAAGAACATGTCTGAGGGAAAGTATGCGAACTTGATTTTCAAATCGTGTATTGAAAAAGTTCGATAGGGGGCAACCTCCTTTTCTATGCATTTTAGACCATACAATACAGCGTATGAAATGGAGCTAAAAGTATGGAAAAGTTTTTGAAATGGTAGCCGCACTGATATCTACCACGTAACACAAGTAATTGCGAGTTATCTGAGCGGCGTTATTCCGCGGTCGCAAGCCTTCGACCTCGGCGGATGTTGGACGTACCATGAAGCACTGCAGCGCCGAAAAAATGAATTGCTGGACACGATTGTCGCTTCCTCGTGATGTGTTAATGATCCGTAACCAGAAAACAAGTATAAATTATTTTTTCTTGCGTGGCAACCGATTATAATTGACAATGTCCTTCTATGGTTTTACATGAGGTCATACTTTATGAAAGACCTGTGACTTATTGCTTGTCAGCATTACACAATAAATGGAATATATATTTTGTGAATGTAATTAGAAGTGAAGAATAAATTAATGTTAACTGTTACTTTGGGAGATTGACTGAAATAATTTTTTTTTTTTTGACATTATACTTATTAGGTTTCTAGTTGGAAATGATAAAAGGAAGAAGCCCAAAATTATACTGAAATTTATAGGTATTTCTACTCCTAACTAATGTACAATCTTTTTTTATTATCGCTTTTGTAGCTCTCAGAAAATTTATCACAACGTAAAAATAATTCTATACAGCTTGTCCCACATAAAAGCAATATCACTCATGCCCGAGATTAAATTAATAACGAACTAAGTAAAAAATAATAGATAATATTAACTTTAAAAGTATTTAGTAACCTCCTCAGAAAGGATGTTGCCAGTGGTGGCATATGTGAGGTTTACGTGTTTTATTTATTTTGTTAAGAAGGTGTCTGAGGGAAACTGCGTTTCTACGAACATTTTGCTGAATCATCTGCTGACAATATTCTTTGTCTCGGATTTTTTAACCGCATACTTTCATCAAAATCGAGTGAGGAGCGTTACAAAACTAAAAACTCACGCGAAATGAAAAGTAGACTTTTTATTTTTTCACAGGCAAGGCAAAGCTTTTAAGTGTGAACACGGCCTTCCTTAAGGGTGCGTTCACACTGCCGGCCGGGCCGAGCCGAGACGGAAAAGAGGGGGAAAATCAACTTTTCCGATTTTCACGCTGAAAAAATTTTGACGGTATATAAGACCACGCCACATCGTTTTATGAACTTATTTTTTCGTTACAAGCTTTGGTTTGCCTGTGAAAAAATAAAAAGTCTACTTTTCATTCCGCGCGAGTTTTTAGTTTCGTTGCGCTTCTCACTCGATTTTGATTAAATTATGCAGTGAAAAAATCTGATTTTTGGACACATGGTAGTAAAATATCTCAGCTTTCTAATAAGGCATTCACCTTTTCATAATTCGTAACAGTTGTTTTCAAATGACGCTATTTGTCAAGTGCGTGCGCTTGATTTACAAATCGTGTATTGAAAAAGTTGGATAGCGGGCAGCTTACTGTTCTATGCATTTTAGACCATACATCACAGCGAGTGAAATGGAGCTAAAAGTACAGAAAATTTTTTGAAATGGTCGTCGCATGATATCTACCTCCTTTCTCAAGTAATTACGATTTATCCGAGCGGTGTTATGCCGCGACCGCAAGCCTTCGATCTCAGCGGGTGTTGGGCGTAGCGTGAAGAACTGCAACACGGAAAAAATGAATTGCTGGCCACGTGTTTGCTTCCTCGTGATGTGTTAATGATCCATAACCAGAAAACAAGTATAAACTATTTTTTCTTTGGTGGCGACCGATTACAATTGACAATGATCTGCTATGCCTTTACATGAGGTCATACTTTATAAGAGGCATAACAACTGATCTCTTTTCCACATTATGCAATTAATGGAATAAATACTTCGTGTTTGGAACGACGGGAAAAGAATAAATTAGTGTTAACTGCGCCTTTCGTTTTGATGGACTAAAACAGAATTTTCTGACATAATACTTATTGCCTTTGTAGTTGGAAATGATAAAAGGAAGAAGCCGAAAATTACACTGAAGTTTTAGGGACATCGAGGCCTCAGCCATATTTATTCATTTTTTCTCGTTTGTAGCTCTCGAAAAATGTCGTGCCACAAGGTAAAAATATTTGTATACAGCTTGTCCTACGTAAAAGTAATATACTCACACCCGAGAGTAAAGTAAGAATGAACTAAGTAAAATAGAATAGATAAAAGTAACATTAAAAACATGTAGTTACCTCCTTTAAGGGGTGTTGCAAGTGTGGGCATGCGTGAGAATTACCAGTTTTATGTGGGACACGTTGTACCGTATTTCAACCCATCTTCACTTTAACTCTAAACAGGTCTCAGAACTTTATTATATATTTATTTTGTTAAGAAGCTGTTTGAGGGGCACTGCATTTCTACGAACATTTTGCTGTATTATCTGTTGACAATTTTCTGTGACTCAGTGGTACTTCGACTTGTCTCATACACTGTTGTTGTTGTTGTTGTTGTTGGGTATTGAGGGGACTAAACATCTAGGTCATCAGTCCCCTCTCATACACTACAGGTCAGGTCAGTAAAGGATGAGCAGCGTGTGACACTTTGTTTCTTGTTGTGTTTTATTTTTTGCTTCTTGGTGGGCTTGTCCCCAGCAACAAGATATCTTCACCCAATGTCAGCTGAAGATCGAAGGTAAAACGGTGTTGACCAAAACTCGTTCATTGCCGTCTACTTAGAGCCAGCTAACAGTTCATTGATTTTGTTATTTTATTTCTATTGTTATCACACTGTAGTGATTAATCGGATTTTAATCACACATGAAACAGGTGATAATGGACTCATCCGATAAATTTTGACTCACATTTAGGAGGGTTTTTCTTTATGAGTACAGATAAAAAACATTTCTGAATTTTGCATTCATTTTAGAGAATTAATAGTAATAAAAGAAAAAATAAAAATAACATATTTTCACAAGATTTATTTTAAGAAAAAGCTATCATGCAGAGAGACGTGTATTGGAAACAGGCAGCAGGCGTGTGGTACTTGTGCTGCAGAAGCAATGCCTTACCACGCGTCCACACATTGGTACCAACGCTGGCGCCAACATTGGCCGATATTTTTGAGACAGCGTCCACACATTGGAGCCAATATTCAGTTGAATTCGTCGAGAGCCAACGAAAACATATCTGATGCACAAATCGCGGCCATTGCATTAACGCTTTTGAGTGTGAATAATAACATTTTGTCATTGTAAATCAAAGTGGGAAACATACATAAAAGATGATGGGGTGTTGTATCACTTCCTACCGAACATTAATTACGGTACGAAATCTTTAATTTTTTAAAATATGCTACAAGTAAACGATACACATTATAAAAACTTAGACCTGCTACTTTAAATGACTGAAAATAAAGTAAAATAAAAAAGAAAGAGATGTTTTGGAGGGATGCTATTCTTTTGGTATTACGCTTCGATTTCTTGCTAAAGGAGACAATATTAGAAGCCTACACTTCCCTTTTTAAATAACCATGTAATTGATATCACTAGTAGTGCTTGAAGTTTGCAAAACGATATTTAAAACTTGACAGGAAATATCAAGTACTGTACTGTTAATTTTAAAAATGAAATTCAGTAATGGAGTGTGTCGAAAGTCTAGAAAGTTTTTAATTTCACAGTTCGCGCCCAAGTTTTGCTGTAGCATTTCGTTTTTTTAGGTTTCTTTCACAAATTAATCACTTTCTGATACAATTCTAATATTTATAAAGAGATTTCGACACTTTAAAACGGCGTCGAAGAACGGGTGATGAAAGAAACAGTTTCGAGATGAGCAGACGACAAAGACACAATGAAACGTTGGCGCCAATGTGTGGACGACGTACCTATATTGGCCCAACGTCCTTTGATGTTTGGTCAAAATACCGACAAGCAACGGAGCCGTACCAACATTGGCGCCAACGTTGGTTCCAACGCTATTTCACCGACCCACACATTGGACGAACACTGTCGGCGCCAACGTTGGGTCCAATGTGTGGATCCGGCCTTAGCCCAATCGGCTCGCACCGGAAATATTAAACATTACGAATGTCGTCGGCTTGGCATGAGCCGGCTGAAGCGGAGTCCTCTCGGCAGTGTGAACAGCGCGATTAAAAAGAATGTGTTTAATCTCCCGGCTCGGCTCGGCCCACGCCCACGCGACGTCAAATAAAGCTGTTACGGTATATAAGACCACGCCACATCATCTTATGAGGTTATTTTTTCCTTGCAAGCTTTACTTTGCCTGTGAAAAAATAAAAAGTCTACTTTTCATTCCGTGTGAGTTTTTAGTTTTGTAATGCTCCCCACTCGATTTTGATGACAGTATGCGGTTAAAAAATCTTATTTTTGGTCACATGGTAGGACGACATATTAGCTTTCGTCTAAAACATTCACCTTTTTGAAATTCGTAACAGTCGTTTTCAAATGATGCTCTTTGTCAAGTATGCGCACTTCAATTACAAATCGTTTATTGAAAAAGTTCGATAGCGGGCAGCTTACTGTTCTATGCATTATAGACCATACATTACAGCGAGTGAAATTGAGCTAAAAGTACAGAAAAGTTTTTGAAATGGTAGCCGCACTGATACTTCTCACCTATCACAAGTAGTTGCGAGTTATCTGAGCGGTGTTATTCCGCGATCGCAAGCCTTCTATCTCGGCGGGTGTTGGACGTAGCGTGAAACACTGCAGCGCCGAAGAAGTGAATTGTTGGCTACGTTTGTCGCTTTCTCGTGATGTGTTAATGATCCGTAACCAGAAAAAAGTGTAAATTATTTTTTCTTGGGTGGCAACCGATTATAATTGACAATGTCCTGCTATGGTTTTACATGAGGTCATACTTTCTGAAAGACCTAAGACTGATTTATTGCCCACATTGCACGATAAATGGAATATATATTTCGTGAATGGAATTAGAACTGAAGAATAAATTGATGTTAACCGTTACTTTGGTAGATGGGCTGAAATAATGTTTTTTGACATTATACTTATTGGGTTTCTAGTTGGAAATGTAAAAGGAAGAAGCCCAAAATTTTACTGAAATTTATAGGTATTTCTACACCTAAGTCATGTATAATCATATTTTTTATTTTCGCTTTTGTAGCTCTCAGAAAAATTATCACAAGGCAAAAATAATTCTATACAGCTTGTCCCACATAAAAGCAATAGCACTCACGCCCGAGATTAAATTAAGAATGAACTAAGTAAAAAATAATAGATAATTTTAACATTAAAAATATGTAGTTATCTCCTCATGAGGGATGTTGCAAGTGGTGGTATACGTGAGGTTTACTTGTTTTATGTGGCACACGCTCTACTGTATTTCAACCCATCTCCACTTTCAAAGAACTCGTGGCTCAGAATTTTATTATTTATTTATTTTGTTAAGAAGGTGTCAGAGGGAAATTGCGTTTCTACGAACATTTTGCTGAATTATCTGCTGACAATATTGTTTATCTCTATAGTACTTCGATTTTTTTTAAATGTTAACTGAATGAAAAATGCGCTGATTGCTTCCTGGTGGGCTTGTCCCCAGCAACAAGCTACCCTCACCCACTGTCAGCTGAAGATCGAAGGAAACACGGTGGTGACCAAAACTTCTTCACTGCCGACTGAGCCAGCTAACAGTTCACTGATTTTGTTATTATATTTCTTTTGTTGTCACACTGTAGTGACCTACCGGATTTTAAGCACATAAGAAACAGTTGGTAATGGATTCATCCCATGAATTTCGACTGACTTTTAGAAAATTTTTTCCTTATGAGAACAGCTAAAAAAATTCTGAATGTTGTATTCATTTTACAGAATTAATAGTAATAAAAGAAAAAAAAATAAACAGCATATTTTCACGAGTGTTATTTAAATGAAAAAAAAAAAGCTATCATGCAAAGAGACTTGAAAACACGCTGGAGACGTGAGATACTTGTGCTGCAGAAGCAACACCGTAGCCCAATCGGCTCGCGCCGGAAATATTAAACATTTCGATTGTCGTCGGCTCGGCGTGAGCCGGCTGAAGCGGAGTCCTCTCGGCCCGGCCGGCAGTGTGAACAGCGCAATTAGAAACAATAGGTTCGTTCCAGCAGCTGCCAGACGGTTACTTTCAAGCACTAGGAAACAGGTGTTACTGCGCATGCGCAGCTACTATGACCTAAAAATCCTTCTTTGATACTTGCACTGCTGGAACGCTTTTTGCACTGTTTCTGGCTGCATGCGGATGTGAGTTTAAAGGAATAATTAAAATACTTTCCTTCCTAATAACAAATAAGTGTAAACGAGAAATGTCTGATCTCAAGTGGGATTGCAGCGACTTCGAAATAATCGAAAAACACTCCACAAACACACACGTATGACGTGATGGCTACCCCCCCCCCCCCCCCCCCACTCTAACTCAGTCCTCTCCGCGCATGCGCAAATTGGCAGCTTGACCGCGCCAGAAATATTTTTCTGGGTATCGTCTGGCTGCTTGCGGCAACTGCTTGAACACCAAACAGCCACACTCCAAGTAGCCAGAAGCGGGAGAAGGCGCTGCTGGAACACAATTTCAGCGTTGCGCATGCGCGTCAAGCAGTCTGGCAGCTGATGGAACGAACCTAATGTGTTTAATATTCCGGCTCGGCTCGGCTCGGCCTGGCCGGCTGTGTGAACACGGTCTAAGGCGGCCGAACAATCCCGCAAGGGATCTCCCGGCAAAGAAAGCCATACGCTCATTTCCATTTTTCTGTTGTGTAACTTCTTCTAACAGTTTGAAGAATCGTTTCATAGGTGATTCTGAAATCTATGGTTAACATAAACACATATTGAGCTGGGTAACTTAAATCTATCTGCACGAATTTCGCCACTTACGCTTAAATCGGTTGTGAAAGGAACACAGGTAGAAATCCAAAGTAAACTTTCACACACATTTATATACAAAGTGACACATCATAAAAATTATAATGAAAATTAACAAAGTAATAGGCGACAATCGTTAAAATTAGCTTCTGCAGTTAATCAGCACTCAGGCCGTTAACTTAGACAGTCTTCTGAAACATTACTAATACTCCTGCACTAAAGCTGAATAGGTCGTTAATGAGGTCACCACATGAAAGCAAAGAGATGTTATTATCCAATATAAGCATGCGTTTAGCTTTTTGCCATCACCAAATATCTCTGCAATAACATAAAAAACACATAATTCTCACGTCAAAAAAGTTTTACTAAATCAAATTCGAAGTACTTCACATCAGTAGAACTTACCGTTGGAAAGTAGTCGCTCAAGGATGCAATAGTTACACGGAGTAACAAACATGTACAGAGTAATAAAAATTCGATGGTTATAACTTAGCAGAAAGTTCTGAGGCCTGATGGCGATTAATTAACGAAAATGGCGCTACAGTTTGTAGTATACGTAATAGGTAATACACGAAATTTTACAAAACTCAACAAATTACATAGCACAATTGCAACTATAACACTGTGTATAAAAGGCCGATAGTATTAACAAAATAATCATAACACAATAAATGAAATGAATTTACACCAGAAAAAAGATACTTGAGTATTTGGCTGACAACCAATGGTAGCTGGTAGCAACTAACAAATAATGCTGAATATCGTAACGTTAATACTGCAGATATCAAAATTGAGACACTGGCCCTAGGAAAATGCAAATGAGTAAACGAGTTACATTTGTTCAAATGTTTGTAAAGCTTATGGGACTTAAATGCGGGGTCATCAGTCTCTAAACTTACAAAACTACTTATGAACTAATTTATACTAAAGACAACACAAACATCCAAGGCAGAGGGACGATACGAACCTCCGACCGCTCGGCTAGTCCCGCGCGGCAAGCTACATTTGTACACAAGATTCTTAGTAAAATTTACATTTTTTTTTTCAAAAAACATTAAAAGCGACAGAGAAAATGACTACGAATGGATGTTCACATAAAGATAAAAAGGAAATTTAAACATATACAGAGCATTCATAACAGTACTGTACAAAAACTAGCAACCATACGATGTAGACTATGTGAGAGTCCCCAAGGCTGCCTTGCATAACCAGTGCTACGCTACGCTAGTACATATAATAAAGACGCAAAAAGTGCAAATCTGTGTTCAAACGAACATTGATAAAATTTGGAAAAATGGAATAAAAGTAATATATGTAATCAACGTGGCAAAAATTATGAAAGTAGTCTAGTAGGGAATGGGGGAGATCGGTGGCCTGAGGAGAAAGGAAAAAAAGTTGGCGAACAGGTAAAAGGCCAACTGAAGAATACACAGTGTCTCCGTAATAGTATTTTATATAACGAACAATCATATGGTGTAGGGCACTGTTTTCCACCTTGTGGGTCGCAGCTCACAGGGGTCATAGAGGGTCGCGGTTACAGGAGGAAGCAGCTGCCATATCACCGATCACGTATGAATTGAATTCGTAAACAGGCATTTCAATGTCATGAATTAACATGAATCTTGGAAGGTAGGAGAGCTTGTAAAATCACCGAGCGAAGCGGAGCGGGTGTTAGCTCACTGGACTCACATTCAGGAAGCCGGTGATTCATATCCGCCTGCAAGCATCCAAGTTCAGGTTTTCCGTCATTTCCCTAAAATCGCTGCAGGCAAATGCCAGGATAGTTCCTTTGGAACAGCACGGCCCATTTTCTTCGCCATCCTTATCAAAACAATCCGAGCTCGTACCCCGTCTCTAATGACCACGCTGTTGGCGGGTCATTGGACCCTAATCTTTCTTCCTTCCCCTCTTTTTTCTTTGACATCGTTAATGAGATTTAGCAAAATCATAGAGGAGGCAGCATCACAGGTACCAGAGACAACTGCAGTGCGAGGCGTCACTACCAGAACACTGAATACTGAACTGTTTGCGCTAAGTCATTTGTCACGCTTTCAAATCAAATGTTTGTAAATCTTATGGGACCTAACTACGGGGTCATTAGTCCCTAAACTTACAAACTACTTATGAACTACTTACGAACTAGGACGGCACAAATATCCATGCCCGAGGGGGGATTCGAACCCCCGACCGTAGTGGCCGTGCAGACCGTGACTGGAGCGCCTCAAGTCCCCTCGGCCACCGCGGCCGGCTGTCACGCTTTCAACTATACAACGAGTCACTTATTGACTAACTACAGTAGCTAAAGAGCTCTATTTAGGTCAGAAGGTGTTACATTTATTTATTTACTTTTATAGTTACTGAAGATTAAAGAAAAGGTACTTAACAGAATCCTTATGCGAACCATTGCCCGTTACGCAATTCAACATTTACGAAATTCTACTGTATGTTGCTCGTAGTGCTAATGACTCTTTATAAAATACGTTCGTTAAGTGAGGACAGGCTCAGTTTTATTCGTGTTAATGACAATTATGTTGCAAATATTAAGCTATTTATTTATCCGCATTTTATGTTATCTCATTTTTTCCCGCGAAACAAAGCCCACAACATGAAGAGTAAAGTCACATAGAACAATGCAACGATTCTACGATTAGACGAAAAAGCACAGTGGTTTATCGGCACAACTACAGTTTGATGATGAATGACTAATGTTTCTCATCTGTATTATTTAAAATCATACATGACATTTTATTCTTTTCATTCGTATGGTGACGCCAGAGAGATCTGCCACAGGTTTTACTTAGCCAGATGAATGTAAGCAATGAATGCAAGCCCTACATTTTAATAAAAATACAGGAATTTCAATGAAAAGTCTATGCCTGTTTATTTATTAATAATTTGTCAAATCGATGTTCCATTTTAAGAACAAATAACCAAATCATTTTCTATATGAAACTTACATCTCTCCTCAGTTTTCACATTCACTACCGAGGAGAACGCTAATTCAATAGGTAGGAAGTGGTGAATGGCACTATAATTTCAAAGCTTCCTTTGTCAGCTGTGGATATTTTTCTTTTCTCTCTGGGAGACGTCAATTTTTTGCGAATTAAATTTCATTTTAAGCACGTCGTTAGCTAGAAAATCTGTAAGAGATACTTTCAACCTCTTCCTCAGATCAGTCTGTTCTACTGCCATCTCCAAATAAGGATTTAGAACCCATTTATAGCCAAAAACAGCTTCAGAGCTCAGCTCTGCAAAGCAACTTAAGAGTTGCTCTTCCAAATATTGCAAACTCTGCATCATGGAAGGAATCTGAGAACGCCGGCGGCGGTGGCCGAGGGGACTGAGGCGCGTCAGTCGCGGTCTGCACGGCCACTACGGTCGGGGGTTCGAATCCCCCCTCGGGCATGGATATTTGTGCCGTCCTTAGTGTTAGCTAGTTCATAAGTAGTTTGTAAGTTTAGGGACTGATGACCCCGTAGTTAAGTCCCATAAGCTCTACAAACATTTGAACATTTTTGAATCTGAGAATTTACTATCAGTGGTTGGTCCGTTTCAATTTCTTCTGGGGCAAGTAAAAGACTCGGACATCATATTTTGTGAAGATTTTGTCTATAAACAGAGATTTGCAAGGAATCCTTTGGTTTTATTCTTGGGTGTATAATGTTTCTTCTCCCGCTGGAGATTCTTCGTCTGTAACACTTAGGGGATTAAAAGGTTCATGGAGAAATGCTAATTCCACAAAAATAATTGCGTATCCAGATTTAGAATCTTGTTCGAACATTAGTAATTCAAATAAGTTACAGAAACTAATGCAACCAGTCGCCTGTTTTCTTCTCAATGAAGTTATTTATTTGCCCATGACCAGTTTCGAGCTGCCTAGCAGCTCATCTGCAGATGGTAAATATAGGCCCTACATTTCAGTGCAATTGGCTGTGTATCTGTGGCAGAGCAGAAAACGAGAAAAAGTAAACACTACATGTGGTATGTTACACTGATTAACTACAATTTGACTTCGTCTTCAAGATATTACTAGAAGTTCATACATCACGAGGCAAAGATTCAAACTTAAGCAAAGGGGAGTTCTGGGCCAGACGTATACTCAGAAAGCAAGGCAGACTTGGAGAATTTCATCATTTACATAAAGAACTGAAATGAAATAAGCAAAAATGTGTCCACTACTATAGGATGAACAAGGAAACATGTCAGTACATCCTTACAGCTATTCAACACACAATTACGAAATAGTAAGCAACAACAGTGAAGTCAGTGTAGCGTTCTCCAACCGACATAAATTTATGACTTTGATTTGGTCAGAGGAAGTTCACACTCTGCAGAATACTAGTTACATACGGTGAACGTTTACCTGAATGTATCCTTCGTTTTATTAAACTGAGTTGTATGGATATTTTATGTCACATAACCCTGTACTAGTTTGTAGAGAATTTATATCGCGTGTCCAATAACGTGTTCTTAACTTTTGATTAGCTTTTCCACTTACACTCCACATTCATGTCCTTTGTATTCAAATGTTTGTAAATCTATGGGAGCAAACTACTGTGGCCGTCGGTCCCTAGGCTTAAACAACTATATAACCTAACTTAATATCGACCGATATTTACCGGCAGTCCAAAATCGGTGTGTGTGTGCAACCAGTCTAACCCAGCCAGTTATATGGGGACCTACAGCTTAACATTGGTTCCGAACCACAGTACTACTCGACATTTTTCACATCAACAACATTGACAGAGGTGAAAGAAGTGGAAAGTGACGGACAAAAATGGTAATACCTGGTGGGGCTCGAATTTGCGAATTGCGTATTCATAGTCTGGCAGTTTACCACTGTGCTACCGAGCAGCAAACTCAACTCTTAGTGTCTCAAATCCCAATTATTTATTCAGATACTCTTTACAAGTGGCATTCCACATGACTTCTTTCTATCAGTAACCCTTTCTTAATTTCAGCATGCTTTATTCGTAGTCAGTACATATTATTCTACATAAATTGCCTTACAGCATAACCTTAATACTCTACAGTCTACACAACAAAATACAAGTGTGCCTCAGCTTCATGTCTCCTGCTGAAGAGTGCAAGAGATTCCAACCGAACCTGGGAAGCTGCGGTGGAGTGGCTGATCTTTTTAAGGCTGTGATAATAGCCCACAGTTGCTTCGCGGTGGAGAGATCAAGGCGGGTTGGCAGTTCACTGTTTTGTCACAAAGCAGCGTGGGCCCTGTTTACAGGTTCGGCTGCAGCGGCGGCCCCTCCTCTCTCCCGCTGCAGCATCAAAATACCAGTGGCTGGACTTCCAAACCGCTTACACGATGGCTTATGGTGCTCTTTGGTGCACCATATGTCTGGCCGTCAGGTGGGAACAGGGTGCTCAAGGTCACTGCAGCTAAAACACCTGCTGTGTGAGTGACGAGGAGAGCCTCTGCAAAATCACAGCAGTTGTTCCACCACGGAGGAACCACGGACTATAAATACAGCCTAAGGCTACGTTTATAGACAGCGGTGCCTCCGCAGCGGAGCAACCGCTGGATAACACAGAATATTCTGAACTTAATTGATGAGAGGAGAAAATATAAAAATTCTGCAAGTGAAACAGGAAATAGGGAGTACAAACGTCTGAAAAAAAAAGATTGACAGAAAGTGCAGACTGGCACAGCAGGAGTTGCTACAGGACAAATGCAGAACCATAGAAGAATGCATAACTAGAGGAAAAATAGATACCGCCTACAGGAAAATGAAAGAGATATTTGGAGACAAGGAAAGCAGCTGTATGAGTATCAAGAACTCACACGGAAAATCAGTACTAAGCAAAGAGGGGAAAGCTGAACTGTGGAAGGCATATATACAGTGCCTATAGAAAGGAAATAAACTTGAAGACAGTATTCTAGAAATGGAAGACAAACTGGAGGAAGATGACATAGGAGATATCATACTGCGAGAAGTGTTTGACAGAGAGCTGAAGGACTTGAGTCGAAACAAGGCCCCTGGAGTAGATGATATTCCGTCTGAACTGCTGATGTCGTTGGGAGAGCCAGTCATGAAAAAATTGTATCACCTGATATGCGAGATGTATAAGACAGGGAAAATACCCTACGACTTCAAGAAGAATATTGTAATTCCAGTTACAAAGAAAGCAAATGCAGACAAGTGTGAAAATTACACCGATTAACTACAATATGAGTTCGTCTTCAGGATGTTACTAGAAATGCATACCTCACGAGGCAAAGATTCAAACTTAAGCGAAGGGGAGTTCTTGGCCAGACGTATACCCAGAAAGCTAGGCAGACTTGGAGAATTTCATCATTTACATAAAGAACTGAAATGAAATAAGAAAAAATGTGTCCACTACTATGCGATGAACATGGGAACATGTCAGTACATCCTTACAGCTATTCAACACACAATTACGAAATAGTAAGCAACAACAGTGAAGTCAGTGTAGCGTTCTCCAACCGACATAAATTTATGACTTTGATTTGGTCAGAGGAAGTTCACACTCTGCAGAATACTAGTTACATACGGTGAACGTTTAACTGAATGTATCCTTCGTTTTATTAAACTGAGTTGTATGGATATTTTATGTCACATAACCCTGTACTAGTTTGTAGAGAATTTATATCGCGTGTCCAATAACGTGTTCTTAACTTTTGATTAGCTTTTCCACTTACACTCCACATTCATGTCCTTTGTATTCAAATGTTTGTAAATATATGGGAGCAAACTACTGTGGCCGTCGGTCCCTAGGCTTAAACAACTATATAACCTAACTTAAGCTCTCCTAAGAACAACACACACACACACACACACACACACATGCCCAGGAGAGGACTCAAACCTCCGGCGGGAGCAGCCTTACAGTCCCTGACAAGGTGTCCAGAACCCCACGGCTATTCCCACGTAGAATGTCCTCTGTAACATTCAACCTTAGTTTTCATTGTAAATTGCTGCTGTGATAGTTCTTTTCGTTCATATCCCACGGACGTAAGATTAATAAGCCTCTCTGTACTCATTGTTGCTAATTAGTGCGAAAACGCCCAGAAACAAGCAGTAACTGGGACACGCTTGTACAGGCTATGTGCGACTACGCCCGAACTATCCCACTGCACTGGAATCAGCTCTTCAGCCATACGTGCAGGCGGTATGTGGCCGACCTTTTCGGGCACAGTGGACGCGGGCCGATGGCGTTGCATGGCTCGGGATTAGTCAGCCGTATGCGTTCGTATATGGCCGTCCTGCTAGACGGACGACTACTGTTCCAGTGGACACTCAGTAGAGTATCTGACTGCGACCTCGCGCAACTACCCTCACGTGTGTAAAGCCGGGTTCACACAAGCAACTGGGTCAACAACAGTTGCACTTGAGCTATCGTTCACACAGAACTTCACCAATATTACTTAGTTGTGCAGTTTTCAACATGGCGTCCGCAGTATCAGCTGATCGCAATTTGCACAGCTCATTTCATTCGCGTCCAACAACGAGCTATAGTAACTACATAGAGAGGCTATCTCTGGGTTAACAGCGCTCCTTGTGTCAGCAACTAGGAACTGTGGCAGGCATTTTTTTTTCAACGTCTAGTGCGCCGAATACGAAAGTTAGACCGACGCTATTTACGTGTTTTGGTTTCACATTTTATGTATCGGCGTAAGCTTGCAAGGTTACTTATTAAGCTGAAATCATGCCGAGTGTATACGCAGCATATAACTGTACTAATCACAGTAATAAAACTGTTGGAATATCGTAGTTTCAGTAAGTATTTGTATGTTTTCTTTTCTAACATTTCGTATACTCGTCTTTTGTACTTACCACATTTCTGCATACAATAGTCCTGTGGGCTGTGCATGTGTTTAACTGTAACTAAAGTAAGCTGTAATTATATTTTTGAGTTTTCCTAGAAAAATGAAGAACTTGAAAAACTATGGTTAGCCAATATGAGGCGAGATAAGTGGAAATCTACTGCATACAGTTACATTTGTTCATCGCATTTTGAGGAGAAATCATGTATGCAACAACAGTCCCTCTAAAGATCTTGTAAAACTTTTCGAAGTGGCAGAAAGAGCTCTGAGGAATCATGAAACGTCATTAGGAAAGAAAAATTTTCCTTTGCGAATGTATGTTGATGTGTTTAGAATGTTGGGAAACAGACCTACTTTATTTACCAATTATGAGCACTTAATGGAGTCCTCGGAATTTTGGAAGGAATCTCATTACTCCAGCCTAATAAAGCTGTTATTAAAACATTACTTCAGTTGTAGAATACATAATTTGTGTAAAGCCAAATCTGCGGAGGAAAGAGGTAAGCAGATTATGAAATCAGATAGGCACCAGTTAAGACTTGGCTATCGGATAGGCACTATGAATCATCAGTAGGCAGGCCTCTATGTAAACTATGTATCAACATTCTGCAGTCTTGAACTTTGTAAAAGATAAGTATTATCTTATTTCTACGAAATATACAACTTGTTCTAATTTAACGTAGTGTTTCTAGTTTCTGCTGTCCCACTGGCTGGTCACCTCCGTACCTGCACACGCGTGCATCCTATTCTCCTGTGTCGGTCTCTCTCCAGTCGGCTATCGACACCTGAGACAACTGGCGGAATCGAGACACAAAAGTGGCAACGAGGATGGGATACAAAAAGGTTATTCAATTTCGTGTCAGATGAACTGTTCGTTTGCAATTACAATTATATTACAAAAGGCTTATTTTTGTTTTACTACGGTATTTTTTGTCCGGAAAATTTGAAAAAGGGAGGTTGTGGTCTCTGGTGGCCTACAATTATGTGTGCAAAATTTGGTGCTGATCGGTTGAACGGTTCGTTTTAAAAATAGGGAACACGTTACGGACAGACAGACAGACGTACATCCCAAAATCGCCGTTATTTTTGCAAATATCTCTGAAACGATACGAGATACAAAAAAAAAAAAAACATAAGAGAGCAACGTTGTAGAGAATTTTCTCCTCTACAAATTCGGTTATTCCATTTTCGTGTCAGATGCATAGTTAAGCCGTTATACTCATTTAAATTTTGAGCTATCAAAAGACGATCGCAAAGGCCCACTTTTAGTGTTACTACCGTAATCGAAAGTGGGCCAAAATGCATTTCGTAATTAGTATACTAATGTGTGATGATATTGTACTTTATTACTTATTTGTATCAGCAATATTTTTAATAATACCATGCAAAATTGTTTGGGATTCATTAATTTATGTTTGGAATCAACTTCACTCAACCACAACATCCAAAAGACTGCTCTATCGACCGGTAAAATGATGGCGTGTGAGCAAGCAGCGCTCCACCGGTAAAATATCGACAGATATTTACCGGCAGTCCAAAATCGGTGTGTGTGTGCAACCAGTCTAACCCAGCCAGTTATATGGGGACCTACAGCTTAACATTGGTTCCGAACCACAGTACTACTCGACATTTTTCACATCAACAACATTGACAGAGGTGAAAGAAGTGGAAAGTGACGGACAAAAATGGTAATACCTGGCGGGGCTCGAATTTGCGAATTGCGTATTTATAGTCTGTCAGTTTACCACTGTGCTACCGAGCAGCAAACTCAACTCTTAGTGTCTCAAATCCCAATTATTTATTCAGATACTCTTTACAATTGGCATTCCACATGACTTCTTTCTATCAGTAACCCTTTCTTAATTTCAGCATGCTTTATTCGTAGTCAGTACATATTATTCTACATAAATTGCCTTACAGCATAACCTTAATACTCTACAGTCTACACAACAAAACACAAGTGTGCCTCAGCTTCATGTCTCCTGCTGAAGAGTGCAAGAGATTCCAACCGAACCTGGGAAGCTGTGGTGGAGTGGCTGATCGTTTTAAGGCTGTGATAATAGCCCACAGTTGCTCCGCGGTGGAGAGATCAAGGCGGGTTGGCAGTTCACTGTTTTGTCACAAAGCAGCGTGGGCCCTGTTTACAGGTTCGGCTGCAGCGGCGGCCCCTCCTCTCTCCCGCTGCAGCATCAAAATACCAGTGGCTGGACTTCCAAACCGCTTACACGATGGCTTATGGTGCTCTTTGGTGCACCATATGTCTGGCCGTCAGGTGGGAACAGGGTGCTCAAGGTCACTGCAGCTAAAACACCTGAAGAATGCATAACTAGAGGAAAAATAGATACCGCCTACAGGAAAATGAAAGAGATATTTGGAGACAAGGAAAGCAGCTGTATGAGTATCAAGAACTCACACGGAAAATCAGTACTAAGCAAAGAGGGGAAAGCTGAACTGTGGAAGGCATATATACAGTGCCTATAGAAAGGAAATAAACTTGAAGACAGTATTCTAGAAATGGAAGACAAACTGGAGGAAGATGACATAGGAGATATCATACTGCGAGAAGTGTTTGACAGAGAGCTGAAGGACTTGAGTCGAAACAAGGCCCCTGGAGTAGATGATATTCCGTCTGAACTGCTGATGTCGTTGGGAGAGCCAGTCATGAAAAAATTGTATCACCTGATATGCGAGATGTATAAGACAGGGAAAATACCCTCCGACTTCAAGAAGAATATTGTAATTCCAGTTCCAAAGAAAGCAAATGCAGACAAGTGTGAAAATTACAGAACTACCAGTTTAATAAGTCATGGGTGCAAACTACTAACAAGAATCATTTACAGACGAATGGAAAAACTTGCGGAATCTGACCTCAGGGAAGATCAGTTTCGATTTAGGAGAAATGTAGGAACACAGGAGGCAATACTCACATTACGACTTATCTTAGAAGATAGGCTAAGGAAAGGCAAACCTACGTTTTTAGTGTTTGTCGATTTGGAGAAAGCTTTTGACATTGTCGAATGGAATACTCTTCCAAATTCTGAAGGTATCAGGGGTAAAATTTATGGAGCGAAGTGTTATATTCAACCTTTACAAGAACCAGACAGCGGTTATTAGAGTCGAAGGACAAGAAAGGGACGCAGAGGTTGGGAAGGGAGTAAGACAGGGTTGTAGCCTTTCCCCAATGTTGTTCAATCTGTACATTGAGCAGGCAGTGAAGGAATGGAAGGAGAAATTTGGAGAGGGCATTAAAGTGCAGGGAGAAGAAATAGAAACATTGCGGTTTGTTGATGACATAGTAATTCTGTCAGAGACCGCAAAAGATCTGGAAGAGCAATTGAATGGGATGGACAGTGTCTTGAAAGGAAGATTTAAGACGAAAATTAACAAGAGTAAAACGAAGGTAATGGAATGCAATGTCAGAAAATCAGGCGATGCTGAAGGAATTAGATTAGGTAATGAGACAATAAAAGTAGTAGATGAATTTTGTTATTTGGGTAGCAAGATAACTTCTGTTGGCCGTAGTAAAGAAGATATAAAGTGCAGAATGGCTATGGGAAGAAAAGCATTTCTAAAGAAGCGAAACTTGTTAACATCCAATATTAATTTAAATGTTAGGAAGTACTTTCTGAAAGCATTTGTCTGGAGTGTAGCATTTTATGGGAGTGAAACGTGGACGATAAGAAGTTCAGATAAAAAGGTGATAGAAGCTTTTGAAATGTGGTGCTACAGACGAATGATGAAAGTTAGACGAGTAGATCACGTAACTAATGAGGAGGTGCTTAGCCGAATCGGGGGAAAAAGGAGTTTCTGGCATATCCTGACTAAGAGACGGATAGATTGGTTTGACATATTCTGAGACATCAAGGAATTGTCAACTTAGCATTAGAAGGAAGCGTGTGGTGTAAAAATCGTAGAGGGAGACCGAGGGACGAATACAGTAAGCAGATTCAAAAGGATGTAGGTTGCCGAACGTATTCTCAGATGAAGAGACTTGCACAGGACAGGGTAGCGTGGAGAGCTACATCAAACCAGTCTGCGGACTGAAGACCACAACAACAACAACAACCTTTTTTTGACCCGTCGTATAGTTTTCGTGATATTTGAATGTCTTCGGTTAAATTTTTGAGCTGACGCTTATTTGTGTTAGATGATTACGAAACGGGCTTAGTTTTTAGCATCGTCGACGATTACATAGTTGATGGAATGCAAAGCAGGCGAGAGAACAGCTTCGGAGTTCAACCCAGAGGGAGTATAACTCGTAGTTAACACAAAAGGACACTGAACTGTGTGGAGTATGAATGATTATACCTCTCCCCTCCCTCTTTATTTGTTTTCTATGTTCTGCATAAAGGGCTGATTGTGCTTCAGTCTGGGGAATACAGTCAGAAAAGAGAGGGTTCCTGTAAACATGGGTCCGTACTGCATTCCAGTGAATGAACCAGGTAGCGATTCTTATTATGTGGTGTCACTTACAGGAGATGTTTGAGTGCTAAGACTTCGTAATGTAGCTCCTTGTCTGTGAGAATGGAATGGTCACATTGATAAGGAGAGTTCATTTGAAAACGTCCAAACCATAGTTTTCAAAATGGTTTATTCCAGTCAAACAAAAATCGGTTCTTGTGTGATCTTAAAATATTTCACTGCATTTTCTTTTTGATTGTTTATTGTGAATCTCTAAAGACTTGTCGTCGCGCCATTTGGACTTCTGGAATAAAGGCTTCATTTTATTGGGAAGGAACCAGGTTATCCGCTTTGTGTAGTGCGCGATCATCACTATCTTAATGTTCGACATGCACCAGTTAAAAGTTGTAAAGAATGTTTCGAGCAAGACGTTTCGATCTTTCAGAATACTTTGGACGCCGTGGCAGAATATCTGTGCTCACTAAAGCCCATTTTAAACGATCAACGAACTTGTAATAGATTGATAACAAGTTGCGTTAATGGCGGCCGTCAGTCGTTTGAACGGCTGCACTAGTGTGATCGCGCTAGTATCGAAGCGCGATAATTATAGCAATAAAGAAATAGGACGAGTTCTAAATTCGGTACTAGTGGGTTCATTGCGCATGCGCGAGCTAGTAGCTGTCAGCTGCATTCACCGCTCCAGTTAGTCCGCCATTTTCCTTCGTATTTACGTATGTTTTGCATTATGTTGAAGTTTATGATCAGAATGTATTACAAAATGTATTTCTAATGACGGCGTTCACACTGTCCGCCACCAGACCGTCACCTAACGTCAACGTCATGTTAAGCATTCTCGAGAGATTGTTTTGATTGAACGGTCGTCTGCTGACATCGGAAGTTAACCTATTTTCGTCAG
This sequence comes from Locusta migratoria, assembly GCA_026315105.1. Lineage (NCBI taxonomy): Eukaryota > Metazoa > Arthropoda > Insecta > Orthoptera > Acrididae > Locusta > Locusta migratoria. The sequence goes on along the minus strand of CM048755.1, from coordinate 49,547,535 downwards.
GCGATTTTCATATTGTAGTCGACAATTACACGGTTTGCACGCAAATTTGTCTTATTAATCATTAGTTTATTATTATACTTTGGTTTAGCGGTAAATTGGAAATGTTTCATGAAGATTTAAATGTTTATGTCAATTATTGTCCACCGAAAAGCGAGGTCGTAGGCCTACATCTGAAACCGAAAAATGGTTTATGTTTTGCAATATTGTAACAGAAAAGACTGAAGCCAATTGTTTATTTGAATAAGATTGTACTTTGATGATGCAATTTTCATTAAATAGCATTTTAAATGAAAAAGTCAGTGTCCGAATGAAAGACAAAAATTCAGTTGTGCATGACGTTATTAACAATGTCAGTGGGCAAATCGTAATACAGTAGATAAAGCAAAGAAGGTCTATTTACGCTCTTATAAATATGGCTTGATGTGTTCATAAGTTTATTTTTTTCGTTTGCAAATAGATGTGAATGTTTTGAAATGTTGTTTCACTTCCCAGAACTTTACCACACTAAGTTGACCAAAAACATAGACTGCAAGGTTTTCTTTGGCCGTCAATAACATTTAGCGTTGTTTGCTCAATTCCAGTATTAAACTATGACTTCCTACATAACAAATCTCGTTATAACCTCACTTTCAACATCGGGTATTACTGTTCGATTACGTTTATCGTCTAAACACGCTGCCACAAGACCTGGCTTGAGTTTGTAGTTCAGGGCTAGTACGCTAGGAGCGCTTCAGTAGACTATTATCTATCTTGTTCACCTTCGTTCATCGTTTAAAAAGGGCTTAAGGCGCCGTGCTGCGCGGCCGTTCGCTGTCGGGGGCTCGAGTCCTTCCTCAGGCATGTGTGTTTGTGTAGTCCTTAGCATAATTTACTTTAAGTTAGTGTAAGTAGTTTGTAAGTCTAGGGACTAACGACCAACGTAGTTAAGAACCTTACATTTACAATCATTTGAATACATTGAACACATGTTGCTCGACTTTAATTGGATGTTTGACTCTTATAGTATAGGTGAGGGACTCGTTAGAGTGCAAGAAGGCGTATTACCATGCTTGGTCACGAATGGATGTGTTTGCAGTGTCTAATACTGAGTCTGGGTCTGGTGCGCAGTTGAGCTCGTCAATTTGGTTGTGTGTGTGTTTTACTGAATATGTTTAGTACGCGAACTTAATTTATCTATGTTTGAATGACTGCGAGTGTAAACTATTGTGACTAAACAGCAGTGCCGCGGTGGGATGGTCGAGCGCTCCACGGCGCCCAGCTGCGGAGCGCTACGCTGCTCGCCGTCGGAGGTTCGAGTCCTCCCTCGGGCATGGGTGTATTTTTTTGTCCTTAGCATAAGTTAGTTTAAGTAGTTTGTAAGCCTAAGGATTGATGAGCAAAGTAGTTACGTGTCATAGATTTACAAACATTTAAACTAAACAGCAGTGTTCAAAACCCACAGCTTCTACATTTTAGATTAGGGTTTATTCTCCGTAAGTATGCATTTCTCTCTCGGTCACGAGCATGGAACATGTATCGTAGGATTGGTTTAAATACGTTTTGCAGCCGTTGGGATCACTCTCGATTGTCTGTGAGTGTGTTTGATGAGTGGTTGTCTGCATGGCTCACAAACTGCCAATATGAACTCGACATTGTGGTCGATTTCACCCACTGATTATACATATTTCCACTAGTAAATTCGAAGTTTTTTTATAAACAAGACGTTTTCTAATCTTGATGTAGTTGTTGTGAGGAGCACTTACACATCACGACATCAAAAGAGTGATTATTAAGAATGGAGAGATTAGATTAGTTTTTCTTTCTGTAGATCCATGTTAAGGAGATCCTCGTGGATGTGGCACATGTCAAGAAACAAAATGTACAATCTGAATAATAGCTAATACTAATAATATAAATACACTTTTTAGCTGATAATATAATAATACTAATATAGTATGAAAACCGATACATGCATCATTTGGTACAATTTAGAAATTTACTAATGGAGTAGAAGGAGTTGGCCACTAGAAAGTCTTTCAGGCTCCTCTTAAACTGATCTTTATTTTATACTTGATGGTAAATTATACTTGATGGTAAATTATTGAAAATGAGTGTTCCTGTGTAGTGGATCCCTTTTTGAACTAAAGTAAGCGCTTTTAAGTCCTTGTGTAGATCAATTTTGTTCCTAGTATTGTATGTATGAACTGATCCGTTTGTTGGGAAAAGGGATATATTGTTTCTGACAAATTTCATTGTGGAATAAATATACTGAGAGGCAGTAGTTAATATACCCAGTTGTTTGAAGAGGCTGCTACAGGACGTCCGTGAATTTACTCCACAAATAATATGCATTACACGCTTTTCGACTCTGAAGACTTTTGACTGACTTGAATAGTTACCCCAAAATATTATACCATATAACATTATGGAATGAAAGTAAGCAAAGTATGCAAGCTTTTTTATTTTTATGTCTCCTATGTCTGATAACACTCGTATTGAAAATACAGATTTGTTTAGTCGTTTCTGCAGTTCTGTGGTGTGCTCCTGGCAACTGAATTTATTATCAAGCTCTAATCCCAGGAATTTAATAATGTCAACCTCTTCTATCTGCTCTTCATCATACTTAATGCATATGCTACTGGGAAATCTCTTACATGTTCTGAACTGCATGTAGCAAGTCTTTTCAAAGTTTGATGACAATGAGTTGGCTTTAAACCATTTATTAATGTTCATGAAAATATCATCAGCACACCTTTCTACAACTATGCTTGATGTACTTCTTATTGCAATACTTGTATTATCTACAAACTAAACGAACTCTGCTTCTGGCATTGTAACTGATGAGAGGTCATTAATGTACACAAGAAAAGGCAATGGCCCTAAGATGGATCCTTGTGGGACACCACATGTAATTTCTTTCTGATGACTGTTCGCTCAATTCAATAGTCACTTGCACTGCCACCCTTTGTTTCCTGTTAGTGAGGTACGGCTTGAACCATTTTTCAGAATTTCCCATGACACCATAGAATTCTAATTTACTTAAAAGGATGTTATGGTTCACAAATCAAATACCTTTGACAAATCACAGAAAATAGCTGCTGCTTGCAATTTATTGCCTAATACCTTAAACAGTAGAGGAGGAATGGGTAGTATTGAGAGATGAAATACTGAAGGCAGCAGATGACAAAATAGGTAGGAAGGCAAGACCTACAAAAAATCCTTGGATATCACAGGACATACTAAATTTAATCGATGAAAGGAGAAGATATAAAAATGCAGTAAATGAATCAGGCAAAATGGAGTACAGACGACTAACAAATGAAACTGACAGGAAGTGCAAAATGGCTAAGCAGAAGTGGCTAGAAGGCAAATACAAGTATATAGAAGAATGTAGAAATAGAGGAAAAATAGATACAGTCTACAGGAAAATAAAAGAGATATTTGAAGATAAGAAAACAGCTCTATGAATATCAAGAACACAGATGGAAAACCAGTTTTTAGCAAAGAAGGGAAAGCTGAAAGGTGAAAAGAGTATATAGAGAGGCTCTACGAAGGAAATGAACTTAGAGCAATATTGTAGGAAGGGAAGAAGAAGTAGATGAGGATGAAATAGGGGATACTATACTGAGAGATAAATTTGACGGAGCACTGAAAGACCTAAGTCAAAACAAGGCCCCTCGACTAGAGGACATTCCCTCAGAGCTACTTAAGTCTCTGGGAGAACCAGCCATGACAAAACTGTTTCACCTGGTGTGTAAGATATATGAGACGGCGAAGTACCCTCAGAATTTAAGACAAATGTTATAATCCCTATTCCAAAGAAAGCAGGCGCAGACAGGTGTGGAAACAACAGAACCATCAGTTTAATAAGTCATGTTTGCAATATATCAACACGAATTACTTACAGACGGATGGAAAAGTTGGTAGAAGCCGACCTCAGGGAAGATCAGTTTGGGTTCAGGAGAAATGTAGGAACACAGGAGGCAATACTCACTTTACGGCTTAGCCTAGAAGATAGATTAAGAAAAGGCAAACCTAAATATCTAGCTTTTGTAGATTTGGGTAAAGCTTTTGACAATGTTGATTGGAATAAACTCTTTCAAGTTCTGAAGCAAGCAGGAGTAAAATATAGGGAGCATGAGGTTATTTACAACTTGTACAAACACCAGACTGCGGTTGTCAGAGTTGAAGGGCATGAAAGGGATGCAGTGGTTGGGAAGGGAGTAAGACAGGTTTGTAGCCTTTCTCCAATGTTATTCAATTTGTACATTGAGCAAGCTATAAAGAAAAGCAAGGAGGAATTTGGTGACGGAATTAAACTTCAGGGTGAAGAATTAAAAACATTGTGTTTTGCTGACGACATAGTAATTCTGTCAGAGACAGCAAAGGACCTGGAAGAGCAGTTGAACGGAATGGAGAGTGTGCTGAAACGTGCATATAAGATGAACATTAACAAGAGCAAAACTACGGCATTGGAGTGCAGTCTAAGAAAATGAAGTGATGCTGAAGGAATTAGATAAGGTAACGAAACAATAAAGGAGGTAGATGAGTTTTGTTACTTGGGCAGTAAAATAACAAATGATGGTCGTAGTACAGAGGATATAAAATGCAGAATGGCAATGGGTAGAAAAACATTCTTGAGAAAGAGAAATTGGTTAACATCGAATATTGATTTAAGCCTTATGAAGTCCTTTCTGAAGGCATTTGTGTGCAGTGTTGCCTTGTATGGGAGTGAAACGTGGACGATAAACATTGTGGGCAGGAAGAGGATAGAGCCTTTTAAAATGTGGTACTACAGAAGAATGCTGAAGATTAGGTGAGTGGATCGTGTAACTAATGAGGAGGTACTGAACAGAATTAGGGAGAAAAGGAATTTCTGGCACACCTTGACTAAAAGAAGGGATCTTTTGGTAGGACACATTCTTAGACATCAAGAAATTGTCAACTTAGCATTAGAGGGACGTATGTTGGGTAAAAATCGTTGAGGGAGACCGAGGCACGAATACAGTAATTAGATTCAAAAGAGTGTAGGTTGCCATTGTTATGTGGAGTTGAAGAGGCTTGCTCAGGATAGGGTATTGTGGAGAGCTCTCCGGACTGAAGACCACAACAACAACAAACAATAAAATAAAATATCCTGTCTAAAACAATGGATTCCTACATGTTACAACAACAACAACAAAAAAGGATAACATTCTTTTTCAGTCGCACTCCTCATACACAATGTCTTATGTTACTAAATGGATGTTTTAAGCATCTTCTTGCTCCCGCTTTTGAATAGTATATCGGGTATGGCGATTGCATCTTTCAACACGATCGAGCACCTGTTCATAATGCATGTCCTGTGGCAGAGTGGTTACACAATAACATTCCTGTAATGCACTGGTTGGTCTGTTCAGTGTCCTGACTGGAGTCCTACAGAACAGCTTTGTGTTGTTTTGGAACGCCGACTTCTTGGCAGGCCTCAACAGCCTACTTCGATACTTCTCCTCAGTCCAGCACTCTGTTAAGAATGGACTTCCATTCTCCAGCAAAGCTTCTAGCATCTGATTGAACGTGTATCTTCCAGATTGGAAGCTGTCAGCAACGTTAAAAGTGGGTCAACACCATATCAAATTACAGCATTGCCGATGGCAGGTGTCACGTACTTGCAAGTCATTTTAACCCAGGTGTTCGAATACTTTTGATCAAATATTGTAGTTTTTCCAGAGAGTAGGTCACAAACGCATTCCGAAAACGAAAGAGTTATGGAAATAGTTAATACATACATAACTTCTGAAATGAGACGTGAAAGATAACTTTTTAAACAGATGTGCTTGGGTATTTATAAACAATACGTACAGTATGGGGCTGCTGCTGATGACCATGACAGAATATCCGTGCGCGCTAAGGCGCCTTGCTGCGGTGCGCGTGGCCTTTCGTCGTTGGATGTTCGAGTCTTCCCTTGACCATGGGTATGTATGTTGTTCTTAGGATAAGTTAGTTTAAGTAGTTTGTAAGTTTAGGGACTGATGACCTCAGCAGTTAGCTTCCGTAACTTTATAACCTTTTGAACATTTGATTATGCTGCTGATGACGTCGTCACTCAACTGTGTCTTGGCATAGTGACGGAATTTTCCACCAAATTTACAGTGGGTTGGGTTGGGGAGGGTGGGGTGGAGAGGACGGGGGTGTGGCGTCATCTAGTGTTGAAGTTTCACACCAAAAGATTGAGGTAATAGTCAATAGCAAGAGAGAAAATTCAAAATTTGAAATTCCTGGAAGACTCCATGAAATGTTCAAAATGTCTGTTAAGCTTAAGGGACTTAAGTGCATGGTCATCAGTCCCTAAACTTACAAACTACCTTATACTAGAGACGACACAAATATCCATGCTTGAGGGGGGATTCGAACCCCTGGCTGTAGCGGCCGTGCAGACTGTGACTGGCGCGCCACAGACCACTCGGCCACTGCGGCCGGCTAGACTCCATCATTAATTCACATAGTAAAATTCAATATTCCCAGTGGACGCCATCTTGTACCGGAACAGGATCCGCCACCTTGGATTTCGTCATTGTGACGTTGCCACATTGGTGCCATGGTGACCAAAGAGGGGGGACATCTGACAATACTGCAGTGATGCTTTAGCCCATTCTCCTCAATACCAACGTAGTTTTTCTTTAAAATTTACGGGATGACATTATTTGCTAAATTATAGACTAGCAGCATATTGTACAGGATTTCATCGTTGTAAATATTTTGCTTGGTGGATACATAATATGTATTATGTGAACAATTTTTATTACCCTTATACTCCATGCTTTCGTTTCAAAATGCTAATAAAAGACTATCACACATTTTAAGAATTCCTTTGTTACTGATGCTACTCTGCATAACTGACTGGAACTGTGCAGACCGGTAATTCACTATCGAAAAACTTACGGGTATGCAGCCAGGTATGAAGTTCGACGTCGGCCGATATTTCGGCAGGAAACCAACCTGCCATTTTCAAGGCGAAACTGCAGTAAGGAAGCAATGTGCAATGATCTTTAAAACCTCGGTTTTCAATGAGTAAGCAGGAAATACAACACACACAGATCAAGCAATCACACAGCGCCGACACAACCAAAGATCAAACCGGTCAAAATATCGATAATAAACTTCAGTTCTCGTTTATTATCGATATTTTGACCGGTTTCATCTTTGATCGTGTCGGCGCTGTGTGCTTACTCGGTGTGTATTGTATTTCCTGTTTACTCATTGAAAACCGAGGTTTTAAAGATCGTTGCATATTGCTTCCTTACTGCTGTTTCGCCTTGAAAATGGCAGGGTGGTCTCCTGCAGATATATCGCCGACGTCGAATTTCATACCTGGCTGAATACCCATAAGTTTTTCGAAGTTTTTATTCGCCAGGAGAAGTTAAGGAATCACGGTATTCCACCAATTTCGCAAAAAAAAAGACAAAGCACATTTTCACTAAATGCAAGGAACCTCTATGTCCAAATTACTTCGAAAGTTTCTACACAAAACGGAAAATCTAACAGGAGGGGCTCTGAATGTCCAAAGCTCACTGTGTCCAATCAGTATCATGACTATACTTTTCTCTGTAATGGTAAATGTCAATAAACCCCTCCTCAGTTTTTCTCCCCATTTTTAATAATTGGTGCAGAGTTAACAGCACAAATTCAACATATATATGTGTTGCATACCTCTTTTCCAAGTATTCAACTATTTCACATTTTAGCTGTGTCTAGCAGCGGTGGAGCGGCCGAGTGCATTGATGCGCTATGTTTCGATGCGCCAGGCCCTTTCCCATTGGGGATTCAAATCCGTCCTCGGGCATGGATGTTTGTGCCATCTTTAGTATAAGCTAGTTCATAAATAGTTTGTAAGTTTAGGGACTGATGACCCTGCAGTTGAGTCCCATAAGCTAAACAAACATTTGAACATTTTATAGCTGTGTCTGCATATTAAGATCATCTAAATCTGCAAGTATTCTGAAAATTTATTGGTTTATGATCCGGTTTTTGGCTGTTACGCCATTATCAGGTAAATATTACAAATTCAAGTTTCAAAGATCTTAAGTTGGTAGATTATAACATTCAAGGGATGTGACAGTCCAGATACAGGAGGAAGCTGATTTGTTTCCAAGTGAAAGCCGGGTTTTGCCAGGCTGTTGGGTTCCCCAGCCAGTCGGCTTGTAACGTTTCTGCTATGTTGCACGCTTCTTACAAAATCATTTTCCAACAAACACGAAATATCCAACACCTAAAATAACTGTTTCCCCAAGAAATTAGTCAAATTTAATTGTAAGGAACCAAGCAAAAAAACCATGGCTCACCAAAGGTATAAAAATATCTTGTAACCGGAAAAGGGAACTGTATCTGACAGCAAGAAAGAGTAGTGACCCAGAAATATTCAACTATTACAAAAACTACTGTTCTGTATTAAGGAAAGTTATTAAAAAATCCAAAAGCATGTGCATAATGTCTGAGATTAGTACATCCAAGAATAAAATTAAAACAATCTGGAATATTATAACAAGGGAGACAGGGCAACCAAGAACACAGGAAGACAGCATTACCATCAAAGTGAATGAAAAAATTACAAACAAAAAGTCAGAAGTTGAAAACACTTTTAATAATTATTTTTTAAATGTTTTGGAGAATATAGGATCCAAATGTTCATTAGAAGAAGCTAGGCAATTAATGGAACAGGGCGTACCTAGACAGTTTGATACAATGGAAATCCCACCCACCTCTCAATCTGAAATTAGGAAATTAATAAACTCTCTCAAGAGTAAAAGCTCTCATGGCATTGATGGCATATCCAGCAGGGTATTAAAAGCTTGTTCCCACGAAATATGTAGTGTTCTTAGCCACATTTGTAATAGCTCACTGGAGCAGGGTATTTTCCCTGATAGACTGAAATATGCTATTGTCAAACCACTTCATAAAAAAGGTGATACATTGGATGTCAATAACTACCACCCAATCTCACTTCTGACCGCTCTATCAAAAATTTTTGAAAAAGTAATGTATTGCAGAGTGGCTTCATATATTAATAAAAATAAAGTTCTAACAAAATGTCAGTTTGGTTTCCAGAAAGGCTTTTCAACAGAAAATGCAATACATATTTTCACTAATGAAATATTAAATGCTCTGGATAACCGTAAATCACCCATTGGGATATTTTGTGATCTATCAAAGGTTTTTGATTGTGTTAAACATGGAATTCTTCTAAATAAACTTAAGTATTGTGGTATGAGTGGGAAAGTGCACAAATGGTTTAAATCATACCTAACTGGAAGAGTTCAGAAAGTTGATATAAGTAATTCACATAATATACAAAAAACAGCTGAGTCTTCTAACTGGGGAACTATCAAGCATGGGGTGCCACAGGGTTCGGTACTGGGACCTTTGCTATTCTTAATATATATTAATGATTTGCCTTTCTATATTCATAAAGATGCCAAGCTAGTTCTCTTTTCTGATGATACGAGTATCGCTATCACACCCGAATCACAGGAATTAACTGATCAAATTGTGAATGAAGTATTTCAGAGAATTATTAGGTGGTTCTCTGTAAATTGACTCTCTTTAAATTTTGAAAAAAAAAATTCAGTTACACACAATAAATGGCGGCACACCATTAATTAATATTGACTTCAACCAGAAATCTATAGCTAAAGTAGAATATTCAAAATTTTTAGGTTTAACCATTGATGAGGGGTTGAATTGGAAGAAACACATTGAAGACTTGTCGAAACGTTTGAGCTCAGCTACTTATGCTATTAGGGTGATTGCAAACTTTGGTGATGTACAACTCAGTAAACTAGCATACTATGCCTATTTTCATTCTCTGCTTTCGTATGGCATCATATTCTGGGGTAATTCATCATTTAGTAAGAAATTATTCATTGCCCAAAAGCGGGTCATCAGAATAATTGCTGGAGCCCACCCAAGACCATCCTGCAGACATTTATTTAAGGATCTAGGAATCTTCACAGTTGCTTCACAATATATATATTCACTTATGAAATTTGTTATTAACAATCCAACTGAATTCAAATGTAACAGCAGTGTGCATAGCTACAACACTAGGAGAAAGGGTGACATACACTATTCAAGGTTAAATTTAGCTCTGTCACAGAAAGGGGGATTAATTATTCTGCCACAAAAGTCTTTGGTCACTTACCAAGTAGTATCAAAATTCTGACAGATAGCCAACTAGCATTTAAAAATAAATTAATAGAAATTCTGAATGGCAATTCCTTCTACACATTAGATGAATTTCTAGATAAAAGTTAGTACTTTAGGAAAAAATAAATAAAAAGAATTTAAAAAAATAAAAAAATAAAAAATATTAAATAAAATATTCAAAAATTGAGTGTCATGTAATATTATGTATTGGCACATATCATTTAACTGACACATTCCACATCATTACGAAGTGTCGTATTCATGATCTAATCTAATATAAAACTTCGCTACTGGACATGTAAAATATCAGTTTTTCGCGTTCAATTTGAAATATGATTAACAATATTAGAAGAACATCTTTATGAAATAGTACGTTGATTTAAGCATAACTTTGGTTGTCCTTTTACGTAATTTTCAATTTTTGATACTTTCGTAAATGATAGCTGCAAACACTAAAAATGCATTACACTTAGTTTTGGAAATAGCTGAACCTATAAAGATACTTATTTGTATAAAAACAACACTGCTTCATGTTATAGCTATTGCACAACATGGTTACATATGTACCCTTTGTTTAAATAAATTTGGGTAGACAATGTTTTATATATCATTCGATTCTAAATTAAATACTGATCATTTTTCTCATACTAAAATTAATAATCCTTTTGGTACTAAGAAACTATCTTCGAAATAGACGAAACTACTACAACTTTACACAAATCCGTATTTATAAAAAAATTAGACCGAAAACTGAAATACATTAAAATTCCATGTCTAAATAATAGTATGCCTACACAATATTGGCAAAACAGATAAGTGTGCATTTCGAAAACATAAATAATGTAAATAAATTGAGTTATTTTAAACCCTAGTCAAAACACTACTTTTAATTTTTTGTACCACATTAAATACAAATTTCATAAAACATGTACATACATTAAGATAAATAGCTAAAGCCTAAATGTAATATTTTAATTTGTGTATTTTGCCATATTTCAGTTATTGTTATATTGTTTATTTGGTAACTGAAGAACTTTGTCATCAATCTTATTACTCGGTTATGATGAAAGATGTTTGAGAGAAACCATGTTTTGTCACTCTTCTAGTAGTCACAAACCTGTAAGCAACTCTCTTGTCTTGCTGCTGCAATTATTTTTATTTTCAACATTGTGCATTCATGTGATTGATTTAAACTTCATTTAAATGGAAATAAAATCGTTTCCATATCAGCTGACATGTTTATAATTTACGAAAATATCCTGAAACATCAAATCTTTTAGTGAATGCCGTAGACAGCTCACAACGCAGTGGACTTCATCCAGCATATAAGTTCTTTTTATATCAACTTCACCTACAGTGGAATAACTTTGTTATAGAGACTGTGAACTAATAAAACTTTCTGTGATTTAGGAAAATATTAGGGCTCAGTTTGAGTCATTCCCAAAAGGGGTGACTGTTGTTAGAAGTGGTGTCATGACCAGGATTTTAAGAGTAATCACTAATGTAAAATGTGTTTCAGGATAAGAGGAAAATAATTTATATGATGAAGGTGCAGTGAAACCACGGAAAAATGTGCAGAATACTACTACAATACTACCCACACCTACGATGTCAAAATTTAATGGAGGAAGATGTCAGTAATTTGAACTACGCGATTCATGTATAGCTGCATCATTGTTGCCATCTAAGTACTCTTCCAATCACTTTAATAACATTTGCAGTGACTGTTAGTGTGATATGCGTTATAGGCGTATTAAAAGTGACAGTGAAAATTTTAACTATGGCAGCAAACAAGGAAATAGAATATAAATCGATCTTAGAAATTTACTACAAATGAAAACCGAACTATCTGACATGTTTTCCCAAACGAGTTCTAGCATAGAAGGGACAATTAAATTTGAAATTTCTGAAGCAAATGTAGCAATATCAAATGTAGAACACAAAATGACCCAAGCAGGGACCGAATTAAAACAATGTATTTAGACACAAAACTTAGTGCAAAATTCGATAGTGTAGAAAAAAGTTTTATGGTGGCTGCTACTTCACATGTTTTACAGACGAGTGACAGTGTTGAAAAAAATAGATGACAATTCATGTAATGTAAATTCTCAGAGCCAGGATACTAAAACAGAGTTAACTGGAAAGATTCGCAATGTTGAATGTAATAGCAAACTTTGTACAGTCACAGAATTACCACAGTGTGTAGACGAATCTCAAGACATGTTACATACAGAAACTTTGCTTAATCCAAGAAGTACTAGTTTAAGTTGTTTACCAGTAGTGAAGTTACCTGCTAGGCCTAAAAAGAAATTTCGTCCTGTTTATTTTATGCCACAGGACAATGATTGTTTTTCGTCAGATTTGAATGATGCTTCAGAAATTACGTTGCTTAAGCAAAGTCTCAAGTGTAGAGTATGTTCTTGGGCAAACCAGACCTAGCTGTTTGCATTTAATTATGGACCTAATTGTAATGTACCATTACCTATTCCACCTGATGATAGACAAAATAAGATGCATCAAACTATGTACTGATGTAATACCTCAGGGGCGCAATTGCTCTTTAATTTCGAAGCTGTTCACACCAGCTCTGGTCACTAGTTGTGTGCTGTGTGCTTCCATAATCATTTTCACAGTACAGAAAAAATTCTAGCCTTTACGTTTTCCTCCAATGTAAATACCTTACGGGTATAATTACTCTTGTTATGAAACTGCTGACACCAGTTCAGGTCCCCAGTTGTGTGCTGTGTTCTTCATTAATCATATCCACAGTACAGAAAAAATTCTAGTTTATAAGTTTACTTTCAGTGTAAACATTTATGATTATTTGAAAAAAACTTTTTGAGTGCTACTGATAAATGAAATCATCTGAGATGGACATTTTGATATATACATTTTTGCTCTATGCTTATTGAAATTTTAAATATCTGAAGCTTAAACTTTATTACCAGTTTGAATTTGAAAAAAATATGAATAAATAATGTGTAGGTGGATGTTTACCATCAATTCAGAAGAACTTTGTACCTAATAATAATACTGTACCTAATCTGAGATACTAGTTTCATCTTAGTTGGGGGTTTTCAATATGAGATATTTTACTTATGACAATGTATAGGCCAATGGACTAATGAGTTAAAAAGTAAATACACTGATGTACAGTTTCAACTGAATAATACGTTCATGTTTACAGCTAATAGAGTTGCAAATAATAACAAGCATTATGGAGCATTTTTGAATTAAAATACTTTGTGAATTTAATCACAGGGAAATGAAAACAGGTAGATGCTGGGAGTTATTAAATGTGTTTTGACAGGATTTTTGGAGTCTATGTTATGATGTTTATGAACCACTAGCTAATGTGGAAGTCTTTGTGGAATCAAAAGATAGAATTGGTTAGAAAAATGGTAAGTGCTGTTCATGAGAAAATGTGCGTTAGGTTAAGAACTGTCAGTGAAAGTACTGAACAGATAGTTATTAAGTTATTGAAATGGAAGTGAAAAATGCTTCATATGTTGAAAATAAAGAATTGATATTTCATGATGAAAATTGCTACACATCAGGTGCGGCGCCCATATATATACGGGCAACCTTTCATTTTCCTATGCGGCTCCACCTTTTATACTGCTGTCTGTATTTCTTTGCCTTTATATGTACCGCTCTCTGTTAGGACTGGTTATAACTCTAATCTCAACACTGGGGTTGTACTCCGTCGTTCTTTGTTGTTCACTTGCTACAGTGTACAGAATGGCATCTTCGTCTTATGTTGGTCTAAGTGAAAGAGAAGTATCAGCTTTGAACGAGTTATTCAGCACCTTGGAAAGTGAAGATGAAGATCCTAGTTTCAATTACGTAGACCGTGATATAAGTGATGATGAAACTCCAGCCCATTTTCGTTGTGATAATGCGCATTTACATGACAATTCAGACGCTGCCAATGCCGCCTGCCGCAGTGCGCCATCGCCGCCCACGGAACAAACAGAAGAAATGTTTTACTGGGTGAACAGTGAGTTTCATCCAAAAGCCCATAAATTTAGTGAAACGAGTTCTAGTTTTGCTGTGTAAATGACGCATCTGAAATAATAGACTATTTCGAATGTTTTGTTACTCCAGAACTTAAGGGTAAAATAGCTTTCGAGACGAACAAATATTTTCAGTACTTGATTTCTAATACAGATCCAGCAGTGGCATCTAGACTACGTAAATGGAAAGACACAAACTTCAAGGAATTTTTTTGTTTTTAGCAGTAACGATGCTAATTTGTAGGAATAAAAAGCTGAGCTTGAACGACTGTTGGTCTACTGATAAATTACTGCAGACTCCAATTTTTGGCGAGACAATGCCGAGAGACCGCTATTTGTTGCTACTTAGGCTCCTGCATTTTTGTGATAATGAGCAACAAGAACCAAATAATAGACTGTATAAGATAGACATGGTGTTGAATGACATTAGGAAAGTGTGTAGCAAAAATTTTTATCCTTTTGAGAATCTTTGCATAGACGAGTCTTTAGTACTTTTCAAAGGACGTTTGTCCTTTAACAGTATATAAAGGCGAAAAGACAGAGATTTGGTGTAAATTTTTTTGTGATAGCGGATGTCAAAACGGACTATATCTTAGACTCTATAATTTATACAGGTTCATCAACATGGCAGAGTGTATTTGAAAAAAACACTGGGAATTTCTGGCTCTGTTGTCTTGCAACTCATGCAGCCATTCCTTGGCAAAGGTCACAGTCTATACACAGACAACTGGTATACGAGCCCACTTCTTGCTGGTTTTTTGCACAGAAATCAAACGAATCTGTGTGGAACAGTTGGAATTGATAGGAAAAAAGGCCTGCCATTGAGAAACCACAAGTAATAGGAGAGTCACGGAGTAAAAATTGTGGACTTATTATGATTGTGAAATGGCTTGACCGAAAAGTTGTCAACATGTTGACTACTATTCATGCTAACACAATGGTACCAACTGCTGAAACAAACCGAAAAACTGGAGAACCGGTTATGAAACCCTTGTGCGTTCAAGAATATAACAAAAATATGAGAACCATAGACAAAATCGATATGCTGCTAAGTTCAGTTGAATGTTTACATAAAACAATGAAGTGGTACAAAAAAGTATTTTTCCATCTTATCGATTTCGCTGTGGTGAATTCTCATGCTGTGTATAAATCAAAAACAGGATCAAAGCTGCCATTATCCAAATTTCAATTAGAACTGATAAGACAGCTCATCAAGAAGTACGGCAATGAATCGAGAAAAAAAACCATTAGGGTCACTTCTGATGACTTGCCTACGAGACTGGCAGCCCACCACTTTCCACAGTTAGTTCCACCTATACCTGGAGGAAAACAAAATCCTTAAAGATATTGTTCCATGTCTTACAATACTCAACTGGCTCCAAAAAGAACAAGGGACACGAGATATCAATGTACAAAATGCAATGATGGTTTGTGTATTATCAATTGTTTTCAAAAGTATCACACATTGCAGAAAGTCTAAGTAAATGTGTTTGTAAAACTGTAAAAAATAATTATTACTTTGTGTATTCTAATACGCAGCTTGGCTAAAAAAGAAAAGAGGTGCAAAATCAAAGTATAGAGTGCACTGTCAGTTTGTGTATTATTAATTCTTTTCAAATGCATCACTCGTTGTAGAAATTCTTAGTAAATGTTTTTGTAAAAAAATACATAATACATTGTCATATCTAGCCGCTCGTAAGTGTAATATATTTCTTTTGACATGAAAAAATAAAATAAAAATAATCGACCGCATGTAACACTGCTTTCCTGACGCCAAGCGGAAAAAAATTTCGAGTGCGACAAACTCTGTTCCTGGCACTGCATATGGGTATTGCACATGTTTTCCCGACGCTGCAGTGAAAGGGTTAAAAGTCATCAAAACTATTGATATTCATTTTACTAGTTTCACAATTTAAGTTGATAAGAGGCAGAAGGTATTCTTTCATATTTACTTTCACTTATTTTTTAATTCATACTTCAGTAGATGACTTAACATTTATATCACGGTTTGGAGCTAACATTTCTCAGTACACTTAACACTATCATTTTAAGATTTGTCAGCTGTCTCAAGAAATTTTAACATCTTAGACTTCCAGTAAAGCATCTGTTCAGAGAATTCACCATACTTAAATACAACGTCAACATCATCACCACCCGTATATATATGGGCATACCAGTGAAAGGGTTAAAAGATCTAGTAACTGAACCTGAAAACCAAATAATGTTTTACTATGTGTGTAGTCCATTTGATAATATCTGAGTTGGTTTATCTACATATATACATTGAGCCACTTGGAGTCCTTGAAACCCTTAGCTGTATGCTTTAGTTTTGTTTATCCACGGTCCATAAAGTTGATCGGTCTCAGATAGAATGTTAATGCATTTGAAACCTACATATAAAAAGTTAATTGAAGTCTTGTAATTTTTTTATCTTACTCTGAAACCAATAAGGAAGACATTTGTTGATAGTATTGATACCATTTGTGAATATGGCATACAAATAGTGCATATACCATATCTGTATGAACAGATTGGTACACAATAACTAATTTAGTAATCTCATATGCATAGTCAAAGGTATGTTGAAGTGTTTATTATTTGTTGATGGCTTGAAAGGTCATTGTGTATAAGAAAATGATTACCTCAGTTATGTACTGTAATCTTTCTATTAATCACTTCCACAGAGCATTACAATTCGAATTCTTTAGCTTTTTCCAAACTCTTTAACTGTTAATCATTCATTAGTATATTTGTGTTGTTGGTTGAATTTTGTGTTGTACTTTGATGTGTTAAGAGGCACTTGCTAGTAAGTAGTACAAAAGTGACTAAAGCATGGGAGGACACATACGACACACAACTGTTGACCAATGTAAAATCCAATTTCTATCCTTAAGCTTACAGCTTAAAAGGAAAATATCTAATACTGATTTAAGATGACCATATTACAATATATTGTACATATGACACAGCTTTGGCTGATGCAAATTTTAATTTTCATTTTTATTCTTAAAGTTTACAATCATACAAAGATTATCAAAATTATTACATGATGAAGCTACTACAGATCACATATTACTCTTTATTATTATAATCAAACTTGTATAATTTTGTATTTTCATGTGGAACACCACTGTTTAGTTCATGACACACTTGTTGACTTGCTCATGCATGCAAGCTTGGTGTATCAACCTTCAGTTGATTACAGGATGTTTCATTCTGATATGGTACTGTATCTGAACATGATCAGGCAGACCATATGTCAATTTTTACTTTTGTGTAGTATATAATTATGAGGTTTTACACTGTTAACGTATACATGTACAGACTTTCAACCACTACTGGATATTATTGCTTTTAATTTGAATAATTTGGGGGTAGTAACTGTTCACCATTCAACAAACACAGGGCACTCTGGGCTGTGTTGTGTTGATTGGACCAGTCAGTTCAAAGAAGAACAAAAACTATGTGTTGATGTTTTTACTTCTGCGGAATTAAGAAGTCAAGTTGCCAGTTACATCTTGTAATCGTGTACTCGTATGATGACAAACTGCGTTTTATAACAAATATTTTTATTGCGGATTAACTTGGAACTGAAGTGTTCGATGGACTACACTAATTTATGAGTGATAATTAGGAAATTTTACTCTCGAGTGTGTGTGATACTTATTGTGCCTCTCATGAATAGTAGCAGGAGAAATATTTAGTTATTTACCAATGTATAAAGTAGGAACACCTCCACGTTTCATGTCTAATTAGAGTAAAAAACTCTATTTATAAAGAATCACTTCGTGAGGGAATCTCTTCTTTATCTTAGAATCCATTTTGTTGGTTACTCAGAAATTTAATTTATGTTTCTTTAAATATATTTTCACGTTATCATATGCAGAGTAATAGACTGGCTAAACTATATATTAATTATTGATCTTGTTTAAACAGATTGGGTAGCTGTTTAGGTCATAGAAACTGACATACATTACTCACCCCTATGTACAGAGACAATGAGCCATAAACTTTTACTACCCGAGGTATGTATTGCCCAATTCTTATTGGTGAATACCAATAGGAAGGTAGCAAGGAGACTAGCGCTTTGGTTTACAACTAACCAGTGGGATATTATTAGAATTCAACTTGTGGTATAAATTCCTGATATTGATAAAATGTGTGACAATATAATAAATTATGACGTTATTCTAAGAATTATAAAGTGAAGCAATAGAAATTGGCTCAAAAATATCTATCAAAAAATTATCTTAAAGAGATCTAATATCTTGAAACATGGAAGCACTTCCATGCTTTTATGAAAATTTAAGAGAAAGGAAGATTTTTTACTTTACCTTGAGATGTTTTAGTATATTTTTAAGTAATTACTGTTCCATTCTACCGATACTCAGCTTTTCATATTATGATGTATGGGGGTTCTGCTCGCTGCAACATTATTCTCCTGGGACGTCGTGGTAGAAATAAATACTCGATATGTATAATTTTTTACTTCTTCTTTAATTTGAACTAAACTTCTCCTCCACCAAAACATAACAATAACATACACAAATTACCAAAACAATCTGTCCTACTGACAGATTCCAAAGTACTCGACAAAAGACGAAACTCGAACTCCTCCACGCAAGGCGGTGAGGCAAATATATAACATTGCCAATAATGACGTACATTATCCATTCTTCATAACAATTGAATCTAGTAATTTACAATTAACGAACGCAACAGTAAAACATTTCAAGTATACAAAAATAATAACAATATAAAATGAAAACTATGCATACAATAATTTTAGATGGCAAATGTATTTTTAAGACGAAATTTCCGATCTTTCTGTTGACAACAAAGTGCAATGTTAAATATTAATTAATTAGTTAATGAGTCCATCATACATGTTCCTAACATATATTGAACTACCAATTATACTGTCAATTCTGAAACTAGGTTTAAAATCTCCCATCAGTCCATATATACAATGAATCATAATATTTATAATTAATGTAATAGTCGAAATAACACAATTAGCTGGTCAGCACAACTTTTTATGAGCCTAACATATATACAATGCTATTTATTTTAACGTCTTTATTTTTTTTACAAAAGTTTTTACAATTCGTCTGTTTAAGTCTTGAAATAACATACAATGATGTAACTATTGTTTATAGAACTGTCTGGAAAGAAGATATGTGAATCTCTTAATTAATGAAAACTATCACTTGTTTTAATCGCAGTATCACTGAGACACTGTCCTACACTGATTCCTAGGCTGGCTATTACGTTTTTAACTTCACACGCAGCATATATCACAACTGAACCATACGATTCCAGATCCGATGCAGACGGTATCGTAAGATGACATTGAGATGAGAGGACCAGGCAGACGGTATCGTACGATGACATTGAGATGAGGGGGTCAGCAGTATCGTTACAACCTAAAAATAAAATGTTGCCAATACTTGCCACTTCCTAAATTCTACCGGCCAGGGCAAGTGGCCATGTGCACTCTGCTCTCCCCCTTTCCGCAGATGGTGAAGTACACAGGTGAATACGCAGCCCTGGTGAGTACATAGGTCGCTCTGACAAACCACATAAAGTCAAGTCAGAAAAGGATAAGATGTAAAACTGACGAGGCCCGGAGGTTGAAGTGGGTACTGTGATAGCTGAGAGTGAGTAAAATAACCACTCTTGATTTGAAGGAATAATTATTTACATTGAGCAGCGCGGGGACGGCCATTCCCGGTCGGGCCGAACTGGGAAAATGTGGGAAATCACTTTTCCGATTTTCACGCTGTAAAAACTGTTGAAGGTATATGGGGCCACCCAACATCGTTATATCAACTTATTTTTTCCTTACAAGTTTTCCATTGCTTGTGAAAATCGAAAATGCCTTATTTTCATTCTGCGTGAGTTTTTAGTTTCATAACGATTCTCACTCTATTTTGAAGAAAGCATATCTTTTAATGATCTGATTTTTTGACACATGGTAGTATAGCATCTTAGCTTTCTAATAAAACATTAACCTTTTCTTAATTTGTAACAGTCGTTTCAAAATCACACTCTTGGTCAAGTATGTGTACATAATTTTTTTCAATAAGTTCGACAGCGGGTAGCTTACTGTTGGATGCATTTTAGACCATACATTACAGCGAGTGAAATAGAACTAAAAGTACAGAATAGTTTTTGAAATGGTGTTCGCAATGAACCATTCTGGTTTAACTAGTAATTGCGTGGTAATATCTATCTCATCTTCACTCTCTAAATGTTCCTCGCCTTCCCCCTCTCTACATCAATTTCCTGCGCCTCCTCTGTCTCCTCTTGGAACTGTATCTAACCTAGAGCCATGTCTAGCGTGATGTTCAAAATCTTATATCGACGGAAGTTTTTGACCAAATGTTTTGAAATTTTAACACAACGTTCTACTGGAGTATGCGAATGTTTTATATACATAATTTACATTATATGTCGTTTATGAATTTATATAAATTTTGTAATGGGTAAACGTTGATACGAAAAATTGCAAAAGTAATATACATGTATGTTTTATACAAGATATTCAAAAATATCTATCTAAAAACCCTGTATTATAATGCAACGTTGTGTCAAAAAATTTCAAAGTAATCGGTCAAGAACTTTCGCAGATTCACAGCTATTCACAAACCAACATAACATTTTTGGGACCCTGTTAAAAAATATGAACCGCCGGGCCTCAAAGAACTGATAGCATTCCTTTCCTTAAAACCCGCATATAGTCACAAAAAATGATCAAATGTTTATAAATCTATCGGACCAAACTATGTGGTCATCAGTCTGTAGCTTACAAACTACTTAAACTAAGGGAAACTAACCTAAGGACAACACACACACCCATGCCCCAGGGAGGACTCGAACCTCCGACGGCGAGCAACCGCGCACTCCGCAGGGAGGCGACTTAGACCGCTCGGCTACTCCACCGCGGCGCGTATAGTCGCAGTTAGCATACCAAACTACAATTGTTGTGCTAAGTTGTATACTAAGGGCACACTTCGATTTCCCACTGTGCAGATTAATAAAGTTCAGATCTGGTAACAGTACTTTCAAATGTTCAAATGTTTGTTAAGCTTGTGGGACTTAACTGCAGGGTCATCAGTCCCAGAACTTACAAACTCCTTATGAACTAACTTATACTAAAGACAGCACAAACATCCATGCCCGAGGGTGGATTCGAACACCCAATGGGGAACGGCCTCGCGCATCAGAGCATAGGGCCTCAATCCAATCGGCCACTCCGCTGCGGCAGCGGAACTTTTGAGTCACAGGTAAGTGTTTTTAGATCCCTCCCCAAAATGTTACGTTTAAAACGCTGTTTATATAAGTAGTAGGGGAATGGGGGCTTCATCGCAGTGAACGCTGACGTTTTGAGCGTCGAAGATAGTGTAATCAACGCCAGATACCGTTACTTCCCCCCATCCCTCTAACCTCGGCCAATTGTCCGACCACTGATCAACAGATGCCGCCACACTCGAACATTAGTGCACTTAAGGATGATTGACAGGTTACATGTAATTGCACTTAACACTGACACACTTGCAGGACACGTAAACACCTACCTGTATGCCGCCCCCTCCTCCTCGGCCACTTGTCCGACTGCCGAAGTACCATAAATCCCCCCACCCCTCCAACCCCAGTAGACGCCCAATTGCCCGACCTCCACCCCCAATTAATTACATTAAATTTGCATATCAATTTAATTGTAACAACCTATGCTTCTATCAATAACATGGACAACTGCCACCATAAGTGAGCACTTGCATGAGCACAGCCCCTGCGTCGCTACTGCCCCACCTCCACCACACCGACAGTCCTAAGGATTGCCACCCTGCGAAATCTGGCTTGGAACTCGAACCCCCCCCCCCCCCAAAAAAAAAAATACAAATGTTATTACTTATAGATGTACACCAACATTGGAAAATAGGAGCCGGCTATTGCGTACTTTGTACAGTACATTTACCTGGAATAACATCGAATATGTCCAGCTACACAAGTGGACACTTGTGCGAGTGCCGCCCCCCAGGCCATCCACCACAGCGATTATTTTTTGCATATCAATTTAATTTATGCATTAACAATTAGAACATTACATATTAAATTTACATATCAATTTAACAGTAACTTAAGGGCAGCCAACACCACTCGCCCTCACCCTCACCACCGACACTGTCAGGGACTCGATCCCGCGCCCCTAAAATAAAAATTCCAAACACATTACAAGGTTGTACAAATCCTACAACTAACCAAGTCTTTATGTTTAAGAGGAAATCGCATCTATAGATCAGACAGTTAGACCCCACATAGATACATACAACATGCTATAGCTTTGATGTATCTTACCAAAGAATCCTATGAATCTTAGATCAGGGTATAGAGGAAGAAACAGAGCTGATAAAATGGATTATAAACGCCTCTATTTAGGGTCAGGACTATACTATCCACAGAATCGAAGCAATCATCGACTGTGTTTTCCTGATAGAAGGTGATGCAGACGTTAACGACCACACAAAATATGTCTGAGATACCGGTAAAAACATAAAATGGAGATATAGATCACTGTCTTCGTTATTTAACTCTTATTACATGTATCGTATACACCATACCTACCTTACAGAATATTTCTAAAGTAACAACAGTCTACAGTATTATAACCACCTATCCTTGGAGAATACATATTGTATCGTATTTTAGGTAATCATATTGTCATATCAGTGCACATCAATAACACTGCAGAAGCAGTATAAGGCATCTTACAGAACTGGAAATCAGTGTTGCATTGGGCAGGTAAAGTACTACCTTGGTTCAGTGGTTGCTGTATTGGCGAGTGTCATTTCGAATAAGGGTGTTGTTGTTAGGTCAGTGCTTTCGAAAAAAAAAAAAAATATTTGTGTAGACGGTCGGAAATCGGTAAACTGCTGATCTTAAATTATTTCGTGTAACTCTCCAAGGAAATACCGTTGTATAATAGGGTTTAAACGTCTTATGGGGTGCTTGATCATCGGAATTTCACCTGTGTCAGATAAATGTCGTAAAGAATCGTTTGCATTGTTTAATATTGTACTAGGATATGGTCGAAGAGAGAGAGATTGCCTTTGCTATGTTTTCATGGGCATACGCAAGAAGACGTGTACTGTTTTAGAAAGGAAGTAAGAGGTAAAATTAAACTACCCGAATTCTCGGAAGGCACAGAACTGGATATTAAGTGGATTACAGAAAGACCGAAAACTTACTTGACAACTATACATCAAGCTAAGGAAACTTTGTACATTTCTAAAATAATTGTGTGCATTGTAACAGGGGATGCTTGCTAAAGAGAGAGAGTGTACTACATTTCAGAACAATATGTCCTCTGCTGCTGCTGTTGTTGTTGTAGTTGTTGTTGCCACAGTGGAGTAGCCAAGCGGTGTAAGGCGCCTTGCCGCAGAGCACGCTGTAGGAGGTTCGAGTCCTCCCTGGGGCAAGCATGTGTGTGTGTATTGTACGTAGGTTAGTTTACCTTAGTTTAAGTAGTCTGTAAGCTACGGACTGATTACCACGCAGTTTGGTCTGATAGATTTACAAATATTTGAACTTTTTTTTGTAGTTGTTGTTGTGCTATCAAAGGAATGTTTGACATACAAGTTTGTGGTGATCGTTACCATTACATTCTAACGCTCGCTCACAACTCGCAAGCAGTGGTCCTGCTATGGGGGACGAATAAGTATCTACCATTCTAAAAAAATGTAGTACTTAGTCTTTTTAGTAAACAGATACTACTATTGTATATGATAAATACGCGATATTATGTGAGAATTAATACCTCATTACGCTAATTTCAATTTGAGAGACAGACGTCTTTTAATCCCACAGCGTGGGGCGGGTGGGCGGTAATGGCTGACTTGGCGGCCGGCGGTGCTCGATGTGAGCACACAGTGCAGACCACTCGCCTCCTCTATTTGTGTTGCATGTAAACCGCTATACAGTGATGGTCTCGCTCTCTCCTCTGCAGGTATCTACGAGAAGTCTGTGTGTTTGTGATCGCACTGGAAATGTTAGGCGTTTTTATTTTCCATGGTATCTATAGAAAGAAATTGTTAAGTTAGGTGTGTTACACGTCTAGAGTGTTTGACATAAAAGTTTGCAGCATTCAGTACCATTAAATTCCATTTATTATCTAACGCACGCTATTTTTAACACATTCATATCTGTTGCAAGCATTGTCTATGCATTTATTTTGACAAGGCACCTTAGGGAGTGAATGCTTTACGAAAGATGGAACATTAGTTCTAAATGTTTGTTCAACACCCATCTGTAGCATTACACCAAAATTCTTTATTTACCTGCAAAATTGCGGTTTCTACTTAAGGTTCTATGTATTAAAAGGACTGCTCTAATTAAAACATTGAATGTCACAATTCATAATTGTGGTCTTAACTTTTAGAATTTTTATTTTACGACTGCGGGTTCAAGTCCCGGACTGGGTCATGCGGGGGCGACAATCTTTAGGATTGTCAGTGGGGGCAGCAACAGGGTTGATGGCAGGGGTGAGTTGTGGTGGCTGGCCTTAAGTTACTTCTAAATTGATATGTAAATTTAATATCTAATGTTCTAATTTTTAATGCATAAATTAAATTGATATGCAAAAAGTAATAGGGAGCAGTGGTGGATAGCCTGCGGGTGGAGGTGGGGGCAGCACATGCACAAGTGTCCACTTGCGTAAGCGGACATGTTCGATGTTATTCCAGGTAATTGTACTGTCCAGAGTATGCAATAAATGGCTCCTATTTTCCAATATTGGTGTACGTCTATAAGTAATAACATTTGTAAAAAAAAACTTTTTTTTGGGAGGGGGCGGTTCGAGTCCCAGACCAGATTGTGCAGGGGAAGCAATCCTTAGGGCTGTCGGGGGGGGGGGGGGGTTGGAGGTGGGGGGCGGTAGCAGTGGCAGGGCTGCGGCTGTGCTTACGCAAGTGCTTACTTGTGGTGGCAGTTGCCCTTGTTACTGATAAAAACATAGGCTGTCACAATTAAATTGATATGCAAATTTAATTAAATCAATTGGGGGTGGAGGTCGGGCAATAGGGCATCTGCTGGAGTTGGAGGGCTGAGGGGAGTAACGGTACTTCGGCGTTCAGGCAAGTGGCCGAGGAGGAGGGGGCAGCATACAGCTAGGTGTTTACATGTCCTGCAAATGCATCAGTGTTCAGTGCAATTACACGTAACCTGTCTACCATTCTTAAGTGCGCTATTGTTCGAGTGTGGTGGCATCCTTTGATCAGAGGTCGGGCAGTTGGCCGAGGGTGAAGGGGTGAGGGGAAGTAACGTTACCTGCCATTGATGACACTGTCGTCGACGCTCAAAAGGTCAGAGGTCACTGCACTGAAAGCCCCATTGCCCTACTACTACTACACTAAAATTTAATGCAAAATATCAAAAAACATCATTTAAGAAAAAAATTTATTTTATTTTCACAGATCCTATTTTAAATACTTTGATTAACTGTGTAAATATTTTAACTGCAAAATTTGTTCTTTGAAAACCTGCTTATTGACATCTGTACTGTAGAAGGATGCCATAATTTTACACGCTCTGATAGGGTAGATTCGTTTAACAATATGTACTTCCATCATGTTGTCTATTGAAGCGCAACTTATAAACTGAAGAGCCAAAGAAACTGTCACACCTGCCTAACATCATGGATGGCCCTGTGAGCATGTACAAGTGCAGCATAGCGACCTGGCATAGACTCGACAAATGTCTGAAGTAGTGCTGGAGGGAAGAAATACCATGCATCATGCAGGACTGTCCATAAATCCGTAAGAGTATGAGGGGTGGAGATCTCTTCTGAACAGCATGTTGCAAGGCAACACAGATAATGTTCATGTATGGGGAGAATGGTGGCGAGCGGAGGTGTTTAAACTCAGAAGAGTGTTCCTGGATCCACTCTGTAGCAATTCTTAACGTATGGGGTGTCGTCTTGTCCTGCTGGAAATTGCCTAAGTTCGTCGAAATGCACACCGGACATGAATGGATGCAGGTGATCAGTGCCGGCCGCGGTGGCTGAGGGGACTGCGGCGCGCCAGTCACGGTCTGCACGGCCACTACGGTCGGGGTTACGAATCCCCCCTCAGGCATGGATATTTGTGCCGTCCTTAGTAGTAGCTAGTTCATAAGTAGTTTGTACGTTTAGGGACTGATGACCCCGTAATTAAGCCCCGTACACTATACAAACATTTTTTGACACTTAACGTCCTGCAGATTATTCCTGAACATGTGCAAACCTTCCTCGCAACATTTCACACAATTCCATTTTTGGTCAAGCATGAGCAATCGCGGCACCCATCTTGCGGATAGGTTTCTCATGTCCAAATATTTATGCAATATATTCCCGCGAGAGACCACAAACACCAACTGCCGGTGTGGCGCAGGGGATAGCGTCACGGATTGCGGAGCAGAAGGTCACCGGTTCAATCCCGCCCACTGGCAAAAATTTATTTCTTTGTAATTTACAATTCCAGAAGGTTCTATATCTTTCTTATGTTCACTTGTAAATTCTACTTGTTTCTTATGTTAACTGTTCTTTTAATTTCTGCTAAATTCTGTCTGTGTATAAATAGCAGAGCACTCTGCCTGAGAGGCAGTCAGTGCTGCGTGTATGTTGAGTTCGTAATAAACGTTCTTTCAGTATAAGTGCTGTGTTTAGTTGCCTTCAAAGTCAAGCCTACTTCCATTGCAACGTGACAATATCATGTACCCGATCATTCGAGATGTCCACAGTACTAGCAAACTCACACACCTTAACTCTTCTGCCATCCATCACCACATCATGGATTTTACAATGATTTCTGGAGTCGTAATCTCCACAGGGCGTCCAGAACATTCAGCGTCATTTATGCCCATACAGCCACTTCAAAAATTTTGAAAACGCTTACAAACTGTTCTAATCGAAGGTTCAGAGGTACCATAATGTTTATCAATCTTCCTTTTGTTTCCTAAGGCGTTTTGCCTTTCATAATGTTTAATCACCACACGAAATTGTTTTCGTCCATTCTTTGACAAACACTCCACTTCCTTGATGAACACAGAAATAGACCAATATGGCTGACACTTGGTGTGCGTTCTTTCCAAAGATGCTAGTAACTAAACATGATCTCGATACGTGGCTGGTGGTGCCATCTCTCAGACTTAGCACGGACTTTTCAAACGCCCCTCGTATATCATTATTTAAATACAATAAAGGACTGTTAATTAGTACTACATAAAGTCTTAAATAAATGAATAGACAAACCAGATTTGATGAGCTTGACCGCTTATGCCAAACAATACTTACACACAATACTGGCAAATTTTACTATAAATCGACACACAAAATTATACAAGAGGTAAATCATGTTGCTTCCATTTTCAGTCTTACTGTGGAGAATATGATGATCTGTTTATATTTCCATTATACATTTATATCAGTTGAAAGCAGTCATTAAATAAATATATAGAAGTGTAACGCTTTGAAGATGGTAGCTAGAGACAATAAGCTATCATCTAAAACAGTGTTTGTTGAAACGTCTTTCTTTCGTATCAAACATTAGCAAAGTTTTGGAAAAAGTGAAAATTTTTTGCACGAAAGGATCGTTCTTAAGTTCCTACATGACAACAATCTTAAACTGTTGTAAGCGGAACTGTGTAGCCGGCCGCGGTGGCCGAGGGGACTGAGGCGCTCTAGTTACGGTCTGCACGGCCACTACGGTCGGGGGTTCGAATCCCCTCTGGGGCATGGATATTTGTGCTATCCTTAGTGTTAGCTAGTTCATAAGTAGTTTGTAAGTTTAGGGACTGAGGACCCCAAAGTTAAGTCCCCTAACCTATACAAACATTTTGAAATTTTTTGGAACTGTGTAACTAAAAGACGTGCGTTTTCTCTGAGAATCCTGTTCCTACTCATGTCCTTGCTTAATGTAAGAAACCTCAACGTCACCTCCATGTCCTTGGGACTGCCCCGGCACTGCTATTTAGCGAATAACACAAATGATAACAATGTCTCATCTCTAATCGCAGCATTGTCTTTTAGCAGCATTATTTTTGATAACCTGATGAAACACTGTAACACTTTCTTCCACTCAGGTCATTCGTTTCCGTTACAACAAAACTTCATACAACGATGCAAAAACGTAAGTTGCTACACAACACAAAGTGAAGGAGAGCGTGCAGCAGGCTGTTTAGCTCGGCTGACTTCTGGGGATACAATGGCAGCCACAATACAGCAGCAGAACCTTTGTCGTGGCCTCACAGCAGCTCAGCCCTCTCAAGCAGACAAAAGTGAAAGCGTAAACCGTTTCAAAACGACCGTAACGTAAACATATAGTCTGCAATCTCGTCCTAAATCTGGCAAAACGAGCGCCACAGCTTAGTATGCTAAACCACAACCTGACGACGTATAAAATTCGTACAAGCATATTCCTACACATTACACAACATGTACGTTTTATATGGCTATAACAATTAAAAAATGTCCCTACTTCGAAATTTTTTCTTATAATGCCTTTAAAATCTGGTATCAGTCATGATAATTTCACTCTGCAGAGGAGTGTTCAAATGTTCAAACGTTTGTAAATCTATGGGACTTAACTGCTTGCTTATTAGTCCCTAGCTTACAAAATACTACGTTAAAATAACCTAAGGACAACACATACACCCATGCCCTAGGGAGGCCTCGAACCTCCGACGGCGAACGGCCGCGCGCATTGAAGCTCGGCGTCTCAGTAATGATGGCTATTTCGAGGCGGCAGCAGCGGAGTGTGCGCTGATATGAAACTATTCTGACGAATTAAAACTGTGTGCCGGAACCGGTATTCGAACCTCGGAAGTAGGAGGCGAGGTAATGGCGGAAGCAAGGCTGTGAGGAGGGGTCGCGAAGCGTGCCGGGATAGCTCGGTCGGTAGAGCGCTTGCAAACTAAAGGCAAAAGCCCGAGGTTCGAATCCCGGTTCCGGCACAAAGTTTTAATCCGCCAGGATAGTTTCTGGTACCCGTTGACTGAAAGTAAAACACGTTCACAAATATTACAAGAATTACACGTATGTGGTAATATTTTTGGTTCTGCGGTGTCCACCGAGCGAGGCGGCGCGCTGGTAGTACCCTGGACTCGCACACGGCAGGACGGCGGGTCAAACCCGCCTACCATCATCCTGATACTTTTTCCGTGATTTCCTTAAATCATTCCAGGCAAATTCGGAATGATTTCCTTCAAAGAGCAGGGCCGATAACCTTCCCATTCATGACAAAAACTATTGGAGCGTGTGCTCGTCTGTAATGAGCACAGTGTCGCCGGAACAGGTTCAGTGAGGTCCTCTCCCCTCGGGACTTCTATTCAGAACCACACTACACTACAGATATTGAAACTTAAGTTTCACATAGATTTATTTGGCACCAGGCCCATGGGGCCCTATCCCCACTTAACGTCGGCCCTGATGACGTTATCTAAGTCCCTATTATAGCTCTTACATGATGTAGTTCTCAAAGTTTTGGGCGCATGCTTTTCAAAAACAATATTTTTCTGATATAATTGCGTAGGTTTCCGCGGCCAGAGTCAGATGGCATAAAAGTTTTCTGAATGCTGTACTGCGTCATGATGTAAAAAGGCTATTTCTTCAATAACCGACTCTTCGGCCAACGTTATAGTGGCCTTCATCTGGATATACGTCGGTTATTAAAGTAATAGCCTTCTTACATCATGACGCCATACAACACCCAGAAAACTTTTATGTCAATATTTTTTTGAATTGCAATTTATTGATTATTATGCTCAAGCACCGTACTGTTCACTGACGTTAAAAATTATTATTTATTATTATTAAAATATTTCGTATATTTTGTAGTAGTCAATGAATTAAAAATATTTATATTATAAATTTTACAGGGTGATGGTTTCCACCGAGTACAAACTCAAGGGATTGTTCAAGGAATGGATACAGAACAAAATGGTCTAATGAACTTATACGAGGCGCGTCCAGAAAGTAAGTTCCGTTTCAATTTATCTCCGCTGCAGCGCTGCGATTGCAGTTCCGCACGTGCGCTGTAGACGATGTGTATCAAGGAGAAAAACGTGTGCCCTTTGGAGATCGCTGTCAGTTACGTACGCTTTGTTGTGCTTGTTTGAAATGTCGGCATTGATTGAAAATCCCGCCGCCTGTGAAATCAGGGAAATGCGAGGAAAGTGAAACCAAGTGAAATTTATCGGCAAAATTGCGATGTTTATTGACCAAAATGCGATGAGTGATTCGATGGTGAGAAGATGGGTCAGACAGTTCAATGGCGGGCGTAGTGATGTGCACGATGAGGAACGAAGTGGGCGTCCACCTTTGGTTACAGAAGAACTGGTTCACAGGATTGATGACAAGATCCAGGAAAACCGTAGGTTTACAATTAGTGCTCTCGCTATGGACTTCCCCCAAATTTCACTGTTTCCAACTGGTTGAAAACACAGGCGGCAGATTTCTATGAAGAAGGTATACAAAACCTGGTGCCACGCTATGACAAATGCCTGCAAAATTTCGGCAGTTATGTGGAAAGGTAGTTTAAGAGTTTTAGAATTTTGTGCAATAAAAATTTCTTCTGTATCTGTGTACAATTTCATTTTATTACCAAACGGAACTGACTTTCTAGACGCGCCTCGTATAAAGAAATGCATGGTTTTCATGCTAAAGACTATTTATTCAGTCATTTTCGTCACAGAATGCCGCTAACCACACGGCTATTCTTGCTAGGAGTAGAGCAGTGACTTCATTATTATTCATGAGCAGACCTTCTGAAGGCTTTTACATTTGATGCGTCTTTAATTTATAGTCATACAGGGTGTCCAGAAAAGGACTCCCTGATTTCAAAATTAAATATCTCGAAAACAAAGATCGATAGAGGAACGCAGTAAACGGTATGTTTATTGTGAAAGCTGTAGGAAGTTTATACAGCAGTTTGAAATAATAGTAACAAAAGCTGCTAACAGATGGCACTGCAATCGCCATACGTAATGCCTAATATAAATACTGATCCGAAGCCCAGAGCGATCAGTTCCACTATTGAAACGTGAAAGGAGGTTAGCGTACCGAAGGAAGAGATTAAAACCATGTACTCCATTGAACAACGCGTTTTTCTGGTGCTAGAGTACCACAGGTTAGAAGAGAGTCCTACGGCAACTAGGCGAAGTTTCAAGCACGATTTAATGTTCCAAAATGACCCGATTCGTACGCTCTTCGCAAAATTTCAACGAACAGGCAGCGTAACTGATGATCTAGTGGGGCATATTGGCCGCAAGCAAACCGCAGTTACGCCTGAAAATATCGGCACAGTTTCTGGAATTATTCACCGAAATCCAATGTCATCCGTCTGTAGAATTGCATCTGAGACTGGTTTCAAGCGTTCCAGCACGCAGAAAATACTGAGAAAGAGCCTACACATGTTTCCATTCAAAATTCAAACGCACCAGACCATACCCGTACGAGCTGTGCAACATAGGGTTGCCTTTGCTAATCAGATGCTCACAATGATTAATAGTGAAGGATTTGATGTTGGCTGCATCTGGTTTACAGATAAAGTACACTTCCATTTGAATGGATACGTGAATAAGCAGAACTGGAGATTTTGGGGTTCCGAAAAGCCATATTGGTGTGAAGCGAAACCCCTGTATTCTCCTAAAGTTACTGTGTGGGCTGCAGTATGCAACAGAGGCATTATTGGCCCTTTTTAATTCGAGAAACGGTCACTGGTGCACGTTACGTTGCAATTTTGGAACAATTTGTCGCCACACAGCAAGCGTTAGAGGATCGACCAGGTACTGAATGGTTTATGCAAGATGAAGCCCG
Source organism: Locusta migratoria (assembly GCA_026315105.1). NCBI lineage: Eukaryota > Metazoa > Arthropoda > Insecta > Orthoptera > Acrididae > Locusta > Locusta migratoria. The sequence continues at coordinate 49,515,507 of CM048755.1, read as the reverse complement.
ACCACATCTGACCGAACAAGTGTTTCGCTTTCTTGAGGAATACTTCGGGAATCGAGTCATTGCTTTGGAATATCCCAAATTTACTGGTGCAGGCATGGATTGGCCTCCATATTCTCCGGATTTGACTCCCTGTACTTTTTTTTGTGGGGCACAGTGAAAGACATGGTCTACCCGAAGCATCCCGCCACGCTGGACGAGCTTGAATCGGCGATCTCTGTGGCATGTGAATCCATTTCGGTTGAGACACTACGAAATGTGATGGTGAATGTCATTCTTCGTTTGCGTCACCTCTGTAGTGCCAATGGTGAACATTTTGAAAACATTGTGGTGTGATTGTTTCAAAGAGTGTTTTCGTACGATAATTTCACTTATGTATGCTGATATGAGCTGTACAGCGTACAGCGCCATCTGTTAGCAGCTTTTGTAACTATTATTTCAAACTGCTGTATAAACTTCTTACAGCTTTCGCAATAAACATACCGTTTACTGCATTCCTCTATCGATCTTTGTTTTCGAGATATTTAATTTTGAAATCAGGGAGCCCTTTTCTGGACACCATGCAAGATATTTTACCAAATACTAAGTGTATTGATGAATCTTCACTACGCCGAAAACAAATATGAAATGTGGATGTTGCCTTCATGGAGGATTTGCTTATGCGTAAGGCGAGGTGCACAGTACTTCCAGTGTCTTGCTTCGGGACCATTCGTGCGTAATCGCCAGAGCTCGAGTAGCCAGGAGCTGGCGTCTCTACCAGCTCCAATGCCAATGTTAAAAGCAGCGTTTCCCCTCGCTCCTATCTACCACGGGAGCGCCCGTACGCTGCCTCGAGGGGGCTCAGAAGAGAATTTGAACCTCAGCTGCGCATGCGCATTGCGACGCTGCGGCCACTGCCACCTGTATTAAGCGGCCGCGCAACGTCTCGTATATGTGCGCGACGTAAAACGTTTCTCATGCGATAAAAATATTTTGAATGTACATATAAAATGATGTTACAGAAGAACGTAACGAAGGATGATAGTTTAAAACACTTTTTATTTCATTTATTTATTTACTTTTTTTTTCACGACAAGCTTTTTTTCCGGGGGTTCACTGGACCAATCGTTGTTGCCCGCTAGATAAATCAGTGACAAAAGTACGCCCGGAGTGGAAAGTCTGTCAGTAGTAAGCCCTACAAATGCTGCCAGTGATAAAGGTAGCAACACTTGCCATGGGAATTGCTCCACACGTACTTACCCTGTGCTGACGTGCAAATTGCCTGGTACTGAAACGGCGGTCGCCTTCCACGGTGTTACATGTCCTATTAAAAACATTGAATACTGTGGTCATTGTCGGCAGGGATAGACTTCCAGATGTAACCTCGATGCCCGCCGTCCGTTGCCATTTACCTTTCCGTAAGCAAGCACAATGTCGGCAAGCTCTCGATTCCAATACTGAACCATTGTGTACAACAGTACGTCACATTCACCACAAGGAGAGTCAGCAAGAGAAGTGAATCGGTCACAACATTGTCAATTACTATGGCAGGAGACGCCACTAGGGTAGTCCTAACTATAGGACACGACGTATGAGGAACAGTGCCACCCTCTAGGAGGAAACCATTCATATGTAACTGTTGCTGCATCGTAAAGCGCGTCGCAATAACGATGTATGATAGAATAAATGGTCTCTAGCATTTACTGACATAAGTCCATTACAGGTTTCCGTTCCGTATCCTCTCTACAGTATGTACACAGTGGAAAAATCACCCTGTGTATTTATTGTTATTAAACTCGGGCACCTCTGTGACGGGAGGCATATTTGTGAGGAGTGGGAAGGTGAAGGACGATGACAACATTGACCTCTTCTAGAGCCGAAGCTTGGATCCGCTCGTGAATGCAAAGGTTTACCTTGAATGGTTCTGTGAGAGGGGACAAGGTGCCCGTCATCCACGCGCCTGCTCCACCTATTTCTGTGTGCTCCACCATCGCTGGTTGCTTCAGTCCATTTTGTGGGTCGCGTTGGTCGTGGTATTGCATACCGTGCCATTCACATTACTGACTGTAACGGTTTGTAGGAATATTTTGTTTTGGGTACATGCTGTTTGCTGCACTGTTGATTTGTGCACTCACAGTGACTAAAATGTCGCTCCACGAGCTCGTATCGACGTTCTTGCTTTTCCTATGTATTTAATTACGATTATAAAAATAAAAATACATATAACCAACGCGATGATCTTACAACAAAAACAACAACAACAACAATGTCAACGACAAAAGCGCCCGATATTTCTCTCTACGGTGTAGCTAAGACGCACATTTGCCAATGGCAAAAAATCGCAAGGGCTTGCCGTGCAGCTTTGTAATAGCAATGAGTAAATAATTATGTCAGATACAAAATACGTTGTTCTTCGACCTCGTGCTGTGGGCCGACTAAGGTAAATAAATAAATAAAATAAAATAAACATTTTAGAACAAAAATGGTGACAGACTTATAAATATGTGTAAAATGTTCCACTTAAAACTAATGTCCACACATTTCTGCAAACTACCAAGAAAAGCCAAAACTTTGATATCTCCAAATCCAAATCTAGGAGAATTTCAACTGGGCCACATAGCTATATCCAAAAGGAGTGTCGACGAAATTATGAATGTTAAAGTAATCAGAAATGGGGAATTTGATCCAGATAATTATCCCTCTATAAACAAAATACGATTCTTCCCATATAAAACAAAAAAGGGGAAACTCCTAAAATAACCAGATACTACTGCAGTAGAGCAATGTTACAATGGAAAATATAGAGAAATTTAGACATGAGATTGCGACAACTAAAAGAGGCGATTGGCATGAACTCCAAGTACAAATCACTAAAGCTGCAGAGGAAACGTTAGGATTGGCCAAGAATAAAAAGACATGGTGGAACGAGGAGTGTGAAGCAACACTAAAATAAAGAGCTAAAGATGGAGAATATGGAGATGCACAAAAAAGAACACCACGTTGAACAATGCAGACAACAAAGGAAAGAAGCATCTAAAATAATCCAGAAAGTCAAAAGGAACTTCGAGAAATCTCGGCTTAAGAAATACAAGAAAATTTCACCAAAAATAATGCTAGTAATTGTTATCAGACTTTTAAACATGTACTTACTGTCCAATTCCAATAATTAAATCAGACTTCCCAACACTAGCAGAGAACCTTTAGGATAATTTACCACCAACAGAACAAGAAATTCATGAAGTCATAAAAACACTAAAAAAAACAACTAAGTGGTGAAGATACTATTACAGCGGAATTATTCAAATGGTCAAAACCAAAGACTCTTAGTGACCTACATTTACTTTTTGAAAACATTTGGAAAACAGAAAAGATTCCAGGAGAATGGAAAATAGCATTAATACACCCGTTACATAAAAAAGGAGACAAACAAAAAGTCAACAATTACACAGGCGTGTCACTTCTTCCAGTGGCATACAAAATACTATCAAAAATTCTGCTGAACAGAGTTGAAGAAACTGTAGATACACAACTGGGAAAATATTTGGGTAGTTTTCGAAAGATCCCGCACAAAACAGATTTTTAGCTTAAAATCAATCATTCGCCACAAAATGATAACCAGCAAACCAATAATAGTATCAGTATTGATTTAAAAAAAGCGTTTGATTCAGTGGACAGAGACACAACAGATAAAATCGTTAGATAATTTGGTGTTAAAGCTAAATTAGCAAACATAATTCGTGAAACACTAACAAATCTATATCTAAAGTTAAATTTATGGTAGAAATATCTCAGCCACTTGAAACAAAAACTGGTTTTCGGCAGGATGGATTACCACATTTCCTGTTTAACTGTTTTAGAAAGAATTGCAAGGACATGGAAATTGGATCTACAAAATCGCAAGATTCAACCATTAATTCTGGGAAGGAGAAAATGGAAACAAGATAAACTGCCTGGCCTTTGCGGACGATTTTGCAATTCTTTCAGAAAATCTGACTGAAGCAAGAACTCAAATAAATCTTCCAAAAAACACAGCAAAAAGAACTGGCTGCAGAATTTCAGCTGAAAAAATAAAAATAAACTAAATTCATGACCAATATAAAAGACGCACCAAAATACATAGAAACACATCTAGGTAAAATAGAGCGATTTAGTCAGTTTAAATATATTGGAGAAGTTATGCAGCAAAATGGACTAGAAAAGTTTGCAATAGATTTACGAGTCAGTAAGATGGAAAGAGCATGTGGCTTGACAAAAAATATCTATTTATATGCAAGTGAATGCTTAATTATGAACTATAAGCTGGACAGAATGGAGGTTCTTGAAACACGGATTACGAGAAAAATAATGGGTGCAATACAAACTGCAGATGGTTGAAAAATGAGAAGCAACAAGGAGATTTATGAAAATCTAGAGAAAATATCAAAAGGAATGCCAAACCGAAGATTAATCTTCTTTGGGCATCTCTTCCGAATGAATGGGTACTGGCTGACTAAACAAATTTTACTTTATTTGAGGAAAAAGAAATCAACAATAGCATTAATCACAGAAGTAAGAAAAGATGTACAAAGAAACAACATCAAAGAACCAGAAATAGTAAACATGAGCACTTTTAAGAATAAAATACTAAATTTAGAAGGCTTTCAAGGCAAAAAAAAACAAGACAACAGAAACAACTTGGACAGCAGAAAGAAAAAGACAACATGGGGAGAAGATGAAAGACGAGAAACTGAAACTGTTTCGTAATTCTAGTTGGCCAAAAGAAAAGAAAAGAAAAGAAAACTTGATAGGGACATGAAATGGAACTATCACATTGGTTCAGTTGTGAGTTAAGCAATGCAGAAGGGAGAAATGAACATAGGGGTTTACCGCCCCGTCGACAGCATGGTCATTAGAGACGGGTCACAAAATGTTCAAATGTTTGTCAACCAATTGGACCAAACTGCTTTGGTCGTCAGTCCCCAGACTTACATACTACTTAAACTAACTTACACTAAGGACAACACACATACCCATGCCAGAGGACTGACTAGAATCTACGGCCGCCCAGTCAGTAGTATGACGCCTTAGACCAGAGGTGGACACAAATCGGCTCAATGAGCAGCGCTCCGGCGCAGGCCGGAAAAAGAGCAGCGTTCGCGCTCGGCCGGTAGTTATCCTAGTTGCCGCTAGAGGTCTGCATGCTTGCTGGCGCCTCTAATAAATATGGCCAGCTGGGCTGTGTACGATAAGTCGGTACTCTCGTCTAGTGCAATAGAAAACACCAAGAAATTCGAAATGACATCCATTAATTCTTCCACAATATCACCTGACAAACGTTCCATACGGCGAGTTATAGTATGCCGCAACAGACTCAAACTTGCGAAAGAACGTGATAACTGTGGACATAGTTCGTCTGCTACAACTTCCAAACTCTGCTTCACAAATTCACTGTCACAAAATGGTTGGGAAGTACAGGCTATCACCAAAGCTATTCTGTAACTAGCACGAACAGCTGCATCGGAGGATGAGTCATCACATTCCTGTGTGAGAAATTAACAGAGTTGTCATTTCAAAGGAAAATTAGCTTTATTAAACAAAACACTGTGATTAAGTTATCTCGTAAGTAGGTACAGCATTATAATACATACCTCTCCTTTACTTCCTTCCTCGCGTAGTTTATTAAGAAGATTAAGTAGCATTTCACCTTCTACACTTCCATACTGGTTGAAGCGATGTGTTCTATAGTGGCGTTCTACATTATTGTACTTTTTTATACCTAGTATTTTACTACATACCAAACATTTTGCTCCTCCTTCGCTTTCAGTGAACAGGTAATCACACTCCCAACTAGAGTTGAACTGGAAAACAGAACGCCGCTTTACCGCGCCAATTTGACTAGCCATTTCAACTCCACAGCGTACTGTACCATAACGTAATATCATAGGTTATAACGAAACCCTGAAGTACAAAATTCGAACTAAAAGATGGCACTGTTAGCGGTATCTTCTGAAACAAAACAAAAAATCGCTCCTATCTTTATAAGATATTTGCCGGCTCGACTGCACGCGCTGGTCGTTTCAGAGAAGAGTTTCCAGTATTAAGTTTATAAGTTACTTACTTATAAACATAATAGCATTTTTCAGGAGATACCCCTAGCAGTGGAATCTGTTCATTCGAGTTGGATACTAATGAGTTTTCACTATTATCTTTATAAGTAATTTTATAACGTACTCAGCCAGGGGCATTTCTGCGGCTACGTTAGCGCGTTGGCTGCGCATAACGCCATCTAGCCTTTTAAGCAGGAACTACGTGATGGACGCCAGTTGCTCGCGGCTCTGCTCCGGCTCAGGAAGGCGGCTCCGAGAGCGCGGCTCGCTCATTGTCCACCTATGCCTTAGACCAAGCAACCATTCCACGCGGTCACGGGCCACGGACTCGGATTGTATTTGCTAAGGATGGGGAAGGAAATCGGCCGTATCCTTTCAATAGAAAAATTCCGGCATCTACCTGGAGTGATTTAAGGAAATCACGGAAAACCTAAAATTTTTGTGGATGGAGTCTGAACCGCCGTCCTCCTGAATGCGAGCCCACCTCGCTCACTTTAAGCAGTACAAATGTTTGTATAGTCTATAGGACTTAACTACGGGGTCATCAGTCCCTAAACTTACAAACTACTTATGAACTACTTACGAACTAGGACGTCACAAATATCTATGCCCGAGGGGGGATTCGAACCCCCGACCGTAGTGGCCGTGCAGACCATGACTGGAGCGCCTCAGTCTCCTCGGCCACCGCGGCCGGCTAAGCAGTACACACCGTCTGCAAATGAGTTTACTTGCAAATCATCCCAGAATATTGTTTACGTCTGTAGGACCCATACTGAATAGGGTCAGCGACGGACGCTATACTGTAAACTTTTTTAAATTTATTTATTTATTTATTTGTTCGTTTATTGATATTTTATTCCCCTGATGGGGCGGACTGGCAGCGCTTAAGGCGCTCTTCAGCCTACAGCATTGGATAAGAAAGAAGAAATACAAAAAACCAAGTAGTACATATATGGAGCAGAAACAAAACACATAACACAGTGAAAAATGGAGATGATACTGTATTGAATGGAGTGAATTGAAGAGTGTATAAACGTACATGGCAACGATGACGGAGTAACACAAACACTGTACCACTGATGCAAACGGGCAGTTAAAATACACTGGCGTCGACTGTGGGGTGGCCCTTCGCTGTTTTATTAAAAATAAACTGATGATATTGCCGCAAGATCCCAACTTATCCGACTGCTGGCGTGGTGCAATGAATAGCGTCACCTATTGCAGTGCTGAAAGTAGCAGGTTCAATCCCGTCCACCGGCAAAAATATATTTATTTGTATTTATCATTTCCAAAATGTTCTACATGGTTCTTATGTTCACTTGTAATTTCTACATGTTTCTTATGTTAACAATTCTTCTAATTTCTAGAACATTCTGTCTGTGTATAAATAGCAGAAAACTCTGCCACAGTTAGTGCGGCTTGTATGTCTCAGTTCGCAATAAACCTGCTTTCAGTATAAGTGCTGTGTTAAGTGGACAACCCTGCCTTCGAAGTCAAGCCTGCTTCCATTTCAACGCAACAATATTCACTCTGACAGAACACAGACAATTCACACGTGTTTGATTAATGAATAGAGTGAATGAGGATAGGGATGAAGCAAGGGTAGGAGCAAAGGAGGGATGGAGGGGGGCCAGGGAGAGGAGTATCTGGAGGGGAGAGGGGCAGGAGAGAGGAGGCACCTTAGGGTCATAAGGAAAAGGAGGGGGTGGGATGTTCCAGGAAGCTGTAAGGAGCAGGAGGGGTGATCCCGGAGGAACTGGGAGGAGTAGGGAGGGGAGGAAGAGAGCTGGATGAGCGAGAGGGAAGGAGGGGGGAGGAGACGGAGGAGGGTCAGAGTAGACGTGGGAGCGGAGGGTATCGTCAGGGAGGGGGAGTGTGCAGAAATTGCCACGGGAAAGGGTAAGGAGGGTGGACAGCAGGGGGAATGCAGTGGTGATGCCACGGCAACAGATCGGTATTGGTGAGGGAGGATGGACAATAGGGTGAGGGGATCCATTTTACGGTAGAGGTAATGGAGACGGAGGTGCTCAATAAAACGGACAAGGCAGGGAAAAGGAATGAGGTCATAGAGGAGCTGTGTCGAGGATGGGGGGTAGGAAGGGACGAGGCGAAGGGCGTGGCATTCCAGGATATCGAGGGACTTGTAGAAGGATTGGGGATTGGGGGGGGGCAGAGAGCCAGGCAGGGTGGGAGGCCCAGAGGATGGGCGGATGAGGGATTTGTAGGTAAAGAGGACGCTGGAAGGATTCAGGCCCCAGGTTCGCATAACAAGGAGTTTGAGGAGGCAGAAGCGGGAGTGAGCCATTTCTTGGATGGTGTGTATGTGGGGGGTCCAGGAGAGGGTGCGATCTATGGTGAGGCTCAGGTACTTTAGTGTGGGAGTGAGGCAGATGGGACGGTAATGGAGGGTGAGGTAGAAATCACAGAGGGGGGAGGGGGGAAGAAGGGATGGTGCGACCTACAGTGATCGCCTGGGTTTTGCCAGGATTTATAGATAGGTATCTTAATCTTCCTTCATTACAGTTATTTCTTTTAGTCATTTACTAATTTTAAAAGTTCAATCAGTTTGACAGTTCAGCTTGAGGCATTTGTGTTACTGGTCCGAATGAAATTCTTTACGGGGTGATTATAATTAAACTTCCAAAACGCTGTAAAAATAACAACACTAGTCATAACGACGTCAAATTGCAATGGAATATTGTGACATTACAGATAAAGAAGAAAGCTGATTGTTTCCATATGAAAAGCAAGTTTTGGCAAGCTGTTGGGTTCCCCAGCCTGCTGGCTAACAGTTTGGAGCTAGTGAATGGAATACAGTCGTTAGGAAAACCCTAATCTGTTCGGAAACTGCAAACGGCGGTCTTGGACTACCGAGGGTGGCTATCCCAGATTGCAAATCAAATACAATATAGCCACACACTCTAAAATTCCAAATAAAATCAGGGAATGATCATATGGCAAATATAATTATATCAATGGATTCAGGAGACTTGGGAGAATCAAACGCCATAATTACAATTTCAATATCCCTTACAGATAAAAAGCCGATAAATTTCAGTAGTGTAATAATACTATTATAAGACATATTTGCAATTATTGATATGTAGTGTTTATCAGTAACAGTTTAATAAGCAAATGGACAGCATTGCACCACGCCACCTATCTTAAAAGACGCACCATGCTATTTCCGTGTGCTTTCAATAAACTTTATTTTATTCTCTTGTACTGCTTTTTGTTGAGGTAGTAATATTGTTGTGTCAGACATAGATTCCACCACAGAAACACAAAACATGAACCCAGCAAAGCGCATTACATTTATATGTGTATTTTCTTATATTTAATATTATTCTTAATAACGTTCGTTTTATGTTGTAGACTGCCTCTTAAATATTTCATGGCCGACTAAAAACAGTAGATATGCAGCAGATAATTTATACATAAACAATTATATGTATTTGTAGACAAGAACTGAATATATTTGCATAAAAAAGCCATGATAAATTAAATATTAATGGTGTAGCTATATTTCGACGGCAAGTACAAATGTTCAAATGTTTGTAAAGCTTATGGGACTTAACTGCGGGGTCATCAGTCCCTAAACTTACAAACTGCTTATGAACTAACTTGTACTAAGGACAGCACAAACATCCACGCCCGACGAGGGATTCAAACCCCCGACGGGGAACGGCCTCGAGTATCGTTCGTTGTAATTGACGGTAAGTCATCAAGTAAAACAGAAGTGATATATGGCGTTCCACAGGGAAGCGTCATAGGTCCATTACTCTTCCTCGTGTTTATAAACGATTTAGGAGACAATCTGAATAGCTCCCTTAGACTGTTCGCGGATGACGCTGTCGTTTATCGGTTAGTGAAGTCGATTGAGGATCAAAAGCAACTGCAAAGCGCTTTAGACAAAATTTCTGCATGGTACGAAAATTGGCAATTGACACTAAATAAAGAAAAGTGTGAAGTAATACACATGACCACTAAAAGAAATCCGCTGAACTTTAATTACGCGATAAATCAGTCAAACCTTAAGGTCGTAGATTCTGCCAAATACCTAGGAGTTACAATTACGAACAACTTTGACTGGAGAGAACACATAGGAAATATTGTGGGGAAGGCGAACCAAAGGTTACGTTTCATCGGCAGAACGCTTTGAAGATGCACCAGCTCCACCAAAGAGACTGCCTATATCACACTTGTGCGTCCTCTCCTGGAGTACTGTTGCCCCTTGTGGGACCTCACCAGGTGGGATTGACGGAAAACATTGAGAAGGTTCAGAGAAGGGCAGCTCGTTTTGTTTTATCACGTTACGGGGAGGGGGGGGAAGCATCACAGAAATGTTGCAGGAATTGGGCTGGAAATCATTAAAAGAAAGACGTTATTCATTGCGGCGTGATCTGTTTGCGAAGTTTCAATCACCGCCTTTTAGTTCTGAATGTGAAAATATTTTGCTAGCACCCACCTACTTAGGGAGACACGACCATCCCAATAAAATAGGAGAAATCAGATCGAAAACGGAACGATTTAGGTGTTCTTTCTTCCCGCGCGCTATTAGAGAATGGAACGGTAGAGAAAAGTTATGACAGTGGTTAATGAACCCTCTGCCAGGCACTTTAATGTCATTTGCAGAGTATCTATGTAGATGTAGATCGGAGCATAGCACCTTAATGCGCTCGGCCACTCCGCCGCGGCAGCTGTTTCGCCAAACTCCTAGTCGTAGCTGCAACGACGTAGTGACAATCTTACCTCCGGGGGAACAGGAAATTAAATGATCGTATGACTTCTATTGGCCGTAATATGCCGGCTGATGTTAGGCCGCCTACTGCAAGTCTTTTGACTGACGACACACAGTACCACAGACAAATATATACAGACGGGAAACCTCCGTAAGGGCCCGATCCTACGCTCCGTGGTGCGGGGAGGGAGGATTTCCAGCAGTTCCGTAAGATGTCCCATGATGGCGCTGCGGTCAGAAGCGGCCCTTTAAACTGGCCAGAGCAGGCGGCAGGTAGCGGCTGCCCCCACCACCACCTCCCCTCAAACGCCGGCAAGCCGGACACAGCCGTGGCCTCGTGGCAGGCGGCACGAGCTCTCCCCTCAGCCTCCCCTCCACGCTACCCTCTGACGTGAGAGAGGCATCCTAAGCCAGCGAACCGCCTGACACCTGCTAGCATCTTACGGAACTATGAAGGGAGCGTAGGACAGTGGTTTAGGGTAGGCTGCTTCTCTGTATACGTTACTCTGTGACAGTACCCAATCCCAGTGGCAGACTAACGGGGGGGGGGGGGGGGGGGACTGCTCCAGGCCTCTTGGGGAGCCTCCAAATACCTCGAAAGCACGTTCCTTTTTATTATTATTATTTTCTTTATTCTTTTTTTTAGCGCCCTTGGCCTCTCGTTCTGAGGCCTCCAAATCCCGGAAGCTATCTTTTGTGCCTTTCGTCCTGGGGAGGGGGGGGGGGGGGAGCTCCAAATGTCAAAAGTTACTTTTTTTATAGTGAGACATGTATTTCCAAACAAACTAAACAACCAGTAGCAGAACACTTCAACAATCACCAACGCACTTATTATAAAACGGCATACAGCAATATGAAATGGGTAGGTGAAATCTACGTTCACGATTCTCGACGTCTGGAGAACTAATCTGAATGCCGCGCGCAGTTATGCCAATGTACGACCTTATCTAGTGTTGTGTTATTTTGTAATTCTGACAGATTATTACGTGGGAATGAGTGTAAGACATTGTTTACAAACGGCATAAAATAAAAGAAATACGTGGAGATTATTTATGGGTGTCGTATATTGAATGAAATACCGAAGAAGTTTTATACTCATAACTTGTTTCTTATTGAAGAAAAGCAACAGTATACGTGCATATTTATTGAGAATAAATAACAAAATATTATATACATATACATCATAGAGTGTAAGTGAAAGTAATGTGATGTCTTACTCCATGTGAAGTATAAGTTAAATACAGTGTAACGTAAAAGAAAGACAATAAATATTTCCGAAAAAATTGACCCTTCACACAACTTTATACATTAGTGCGCTACCATTCTGGCTGACTTGTACGAAAAGCTGACAATATTAATGATAATTAATATTTCTTCTTAATACAGGATGATGCGATTTTACTTATCAGACCTGCATCAGAAATGCGTTGAAATAGAGTTACTCTCGAAACTTCTTCTTCTTTTTTTTTTTTTAATTTTTTATTTACATTCTTTCCTTTGAAATCGAATGTAAAAGTCCCACGTTCAACAGTAAATGGTTTAACGGATTATAGTAATTTTTATGAATACTTAACTTTCTACTGCATTGTTTTTATAACGTTGTGGTTCGATGCCTTTAAGTTGCCGTGGTGTATTCTGTCTTTCTGTTTTCGTAATGCGTGTGCCGCGGTGGAGTGAACGAACGCTCCAAGGCGCCTCGCTGCAGAGCGCGCGGTTGCTCGCCGTCCAAGCTTGGGTATTGGTGTGTGTGTCATCCTTAGTATAAGCTCAAGTTAGTTTGTAAGTCTAGGCACTATTCACCGCAGAAGGTAAGTCCCTTAGATTTACGAACATTTTATTTGAATTTCGTAATGCGTATACAGTGAAAGACGTATGATGATTTTGTGGCGCCACACTTCCGACGTCCTACGCTCACAAAATATAACATAAAACACCTTGTTTTTATTTTACAGATATAATGAAGTAGACAAAATGTTATACTAATATTTTGTTGGCGTAAAAAGTGTGAACAGTTATAATATTGTATATAGATGCTGGGTAACTGAGGGCGTACATGAAAAGGCAATCAGAGTTGAAGCTATCGGAGTGGATCAATTAATCATTATTACAAATAACGCTTTTAAGCATGGACTTCCCTATAACTCTTGCACGAAATGTTAGTTCTGTGTACTATTTCTACCATAGCTGCTGACAGATGAGTGGAGCCTAAGCTGGTAGCCCACACACTAAAATAATGAGTGAGATAAATATAGGAAAGGTTGGGGAAATGCCAGCCGACTATATTATAACCCCATACAGCTTCAACAAGCCTTTCAATATAACAGTTGGAAGTAGGGAGCAGTGGGAGAAAGTAGTTCGACACCGTACGGGGGATATTGTCTGGTTCACTGACGGGTCAAAATCAGACCTAGGCGTTGGGGCCGAGGTATACGGGGTGCAGCCAAGACTGGAGGGCGTCATCTCTCTAGGGAAACTGGCCTCAGTATTCCAGGCCGAAATCACTGCCATCAGGGCATGTGTGGAGGAGAATTTGTGTAGGTGCTACAAAGATCGTAGCATCTAAATCTATTCAGACAGCCAGGCAGCCCTGAGATCACTGGCAGCTCCTGCAACAAGGTCTAAAATTGTAGCAGAATGTCACAGGGTTCTGGTGGATCTAGGGGAAAGCAATAGAGTAAACCTATTGTGGGTCCTTGGCCACTCGGGGATCAGTGGCAACGAACATGCCGACAGATTAGCCAGGATGGGAGCAGAGACTCCATTTATTGGACCAGAACCTGTCCTGACAATCACCAAGGCAATGATAAAATTGGAGCTACGTAACTGTCTCAGAAGACAGCACGTAGAATATTGGACTAAAGTCTACCAACAAAAGCATGGCAAGGTAATGATGCCAAAGCCATGTTTTAAAAGATGCTCTGCAATCCTGGGCCTGAACAGGAGAGAGATTAGACTCATGGTTGGATTGCTGACAGGCCATGGGAAAAAAAACCTACATATAATGGGAATAACTGAAGAGGACCCTAAATGTAGGATCTGTGATGACGGTGATGAAACTGCATCACATCTAATCTTCGAAAGCATTGCATTGGACAGTAAAAGGCACAGAACATTTGGGACAACCAGACCCGAAGAAATTGTGTCTAATAAAGAACTGGTAAAGGGACTCCTTGCACTGTTCAAGGGCATTGGTTGGCTTTACTAGATATACAGGGAGCGATACCGCACAATAAACTTAGTTTCGGTGCGGGCAGTGGCAGGTTGGACCAAGACTGTTTTGGCTTCCCTGGAAAAATCAAATCAAATCAAATCAAGCTGGTAGCAATGCAGCATTAAGACGAAGACATGCTCTTCGCCCCTCACCAATTTTAAAATTCAGCAACAATGTTATTTCCTCTTCACCCCATCCTCACTTGACATTTACCTCGATGGACGACAGGTACTTATGTGAAAAAGTAAAAATCTTTTGATTGTTTCCAGGTTACAAAAATAATATCTTTTCTTTAACATGTCAGGTCCAAGCTGCAAGAGAGATAGAGATATCGGGAGAAAATGGTAATCTGTTTCTGCTAAAATAAAAGGAAAAGTTGAAAGAGATTTATCGAATCATGATTTAGGTGGACGTATGATGAAGTTTCTAACAAATCTGCATCTAATTTCAGGGGATCATCTGAATCGATTGCTTCGACTTCGAAAACAGTACCAGTCACATCTGATACTCAACTCAAATAACATTAAATTAACTCCAAAAGAGGAAATATTTAAAAGCAGTCAACATTTACACACAGTGGGTGAGAGCTGTGACTTCTAACCTTACCAACTGTATTAAGAATGGCAAATAATGAGCCCAAATTTATCCGACTACGCTAAAGATGTGAAACAGCTACTGAAATACACAACTGAAAATAAATGAAATTTTCTCAAATATTTATACTGTCATTCGCATTTTATTGACAACACCAGTAAGTGCAGCCTCTGCAGAAAGGAACTTTTCCAAATTAAAACTAATTAAAAATATCTAAGAAGTATTATTAGTCATCAAAACTTTTAGCTTTGGCAAATTTATTTATAAAAACAGATATAGCATCCAATCTGAATTACGATACAGTTGTTACCGAGTTCAATAAGGATAAAAGCAGAAAATTATTTGTTTCAGTAACGTTTAATTGAAATTACTGAATAATTTTACATGAAATTAAAACGTTTTCATTTTGTAAATAGAAGTTTGTCAGTATAAAAACAACGAAAAAGATTACTTTTTATAAAATACTAGTTGGTGCACGGCATGTTTGCTGCTTCAGAAGGAATACACGTGCAAATAACGTTTTAAATCTGAAATTATTAGCTCGTTTAATTACGAAGTTTTATCGCAATCAGATGAACGTTATGGGAGCGCATAAAACACGAACAAATATACATGAGGTTTTCAATCTTCCATGAGTCCATCTCCTCCTTTCCTTCTCTCTGTTCGCCTGCTCGTCCCCCCGTCTCCTCCTGTCCTTTCTCTGTCCATTTCCTCCTCCCCTCCCTCTGCTCATCTCCTTTCGCCTGAGTGTCACCATCTATCCTGTCTCATTCTCCTCCTCTCCCCTCTCTCTCTCCGTCTCCTCCTCCACCTACAACTCTCTCTCTCTCTCTCTCTATATATATATATATATATATGCACCAAGTTTCATAGTCACTGGTCAAACGGTGTCAATGTCGCCAGGTACCATTCGCCATTCTAAATTCAGTGGCTTGCAGATTATAAAAATCTCCTTCATGAAAACAAACATTTATGTGCTGACTTCCGTGGACACCAGTCAAACAATTTGAATGTTTGTTGTAACGTACCCTCCGCCATGCACCAACGGAGCCTTACGAAAGGTAGCTCATGTATTAATTCGGGGTATAAGCTATCTTAATTCCACACTTCAGTCAATTCCGTCCAGTCGTTTCAGCGTGAAGACTAACAAAAACTTGTTAAAGCACTGTAAGATACCCTCCGCCATGCACCGTACGGTGGCTTCCTAAAGGTAGCCCATGCGTTAATTCGGGGTATAAGCTATCTTCAATAGGGATGATCGACAGAATTATAGGCCTACATCATTGACGTCGGTTTGCACCAGGATTCTATAACGTATAATTTCCTCAAATATTATGAACTATCTCGAAGAGAACGACCTATTGTCCCATAGTCAACACGACTTCAGAAAGTCTTTACTCACATGATGTGATGAGTGCTATCGACAGGGATGTCAAATAGATTCCGTATTTCTAGATTTTCGGAAGTCGTTTGACTGTACTTCACAAGCGTCTTCTAATCAAATTGCGTGCTTATGGAATATCGCCACAGTTGTGCGATTGGATGCGTGATTTCCTGTCAGAAAGGACACAGTACGTTGTAACTGACGGTATGATACATCGAGTAAAACAGAAGTAATATCTGACGTTCCCCAGAAAAGTGTGATAGGGTCCCTACTGTTCCTTATTTTTATAAACGATTTAGGAGACAATCTGAGTAGCTCTCTTAGACTGTTCGCGGATGATGCTGTCATTTATCGGTTAGTAAAGTCACCAGAAGATCAAAAGCAAGTGCAAAAGATTTAGATAAATCTAAATGGTGAAAAAATTGGCAGTTGACCCTTACTAAAGATAAGTGTACGGCTATTCATATAAGCGCTAAAATATATCAGTTTAAAATTCTGTAACGCGATAAATCATTCAAGTCTACAGGCTGTAAATTCAATTAAATACCTAGGACTAACAATTACGAAGAACTTAAATCGGAAAGAACACATAGAAAATATTCTAGTGAAGGCGCACCAAAGACTTCGTTTCATTTGCAGAACACTTATATGATGCAACAGTTCTACTGAAGAAACTGTGGCCGCGGCGGAGCGCATTGAGGCGCTATGCTCCGATGCGCGAGGCCGTTCCACGTCGGGGGTTCGAATCGCTCTCGGGCATGGATGTTTGTGTCGTTTTTAGTATAAGCTAGTTCATAAGTAGTTTGTACGTTTAGGGACCGATGACCCGCAGTTAAGTCCCTTAAGCTTAACAAACATTTGAACATTTGGAAGAAACTGCTTACTCTACACTTGCGCGACCTATTTTGGAGTACTGTTGCGCATTATGAAATCCACACTGGGTTTCACTGGCGGGCGATTTAGAGAAAGTTCAGAGAATGGCAGCTCGTTTTGTATTATCGCGATATATGGAAGAGGGTGTCACGGAAATGATGTACGAGTTGGGGAAATCATTGAAAGAAAGTCGTTATTTGTTGCGAAATGTTCAAATGTTTGTATAGTCTATGGGACTTAACTACGGGGTCATCAGTCCCTAAACTTACAAACTACTTATGAACTACTTACGAACTAGGACGGCACAAATATCCATGCCCGAGGGGGGATTCGAACCCCCTACCGTAGTGGCCGTGCAGACCGTGACTGGAGCGCCTCAGTCTCCTCGGCCACCGCGGCCGGCTATTTGTTGCGGAGAGATTTGTTTGTGAAATTATTTCACCAACTTTCTGTTTCGAATGCGAAAATATGTTGTTAGTACCCACCTACATAGGGGCGGAGACATGATTATCATAATAAAATAAGAGAAATCAGATCGGAAACAGAAAGACGTAGATGTTCCTTTTTACCGCGAGCTATTAGAGAATGGAACAATAGGGAAATATCATAAAAGTGGTTAGATGAACACTCTGCCATGCTCTTCAGTGTGACTTGCAGAGTATCTATGTAGATCTAAAAGTAGATGCATTCCAAATTTCTTTCAAACCCGTCCAGCCGTTTCAGCGTGGAGATAAACAAGCGTGTTAACCCATTGTAAAGTACCCTTCGCAACGCACACTACGGTGGCTTACGAAAGGTACCCCATATATTAATGCAGGGTAAAGGAACCTCTGTTCCAAATTTCATTCATATCCGTTTAGCAATTTGAGCGTGAACGCGTAGGAAATGAATTAATTAATTGTAAAGCACCCTCCGAAGTTAATTTTAGTATGCCTGTAACCTTCGTGCGAGTGCAAGCAATGAGCTGACGTAGTTTTATGGCAATAAGATGTTCGATAGGTCCATCCATAAAATACGAACAAAAAGACACACAAACAAACACTTATTTTTATGTATTAGATAACCTCTTTCTTCACTACTGGGCCTCCCAAACGTGATGCTGCCCACACTATTGGTCTTGCCCCGCCTCTGAGTGAAGTGAACTGGAAGATTCTTGAAAACGTGAACTATCCAGGGAAAGGCTACTTACGAACTTTAAAGAAGCGACTCTAAATGATGACTCCAGGAATAAACTCCAGTCCCCTGCTTATGACTTCCGTTGGGATCGCGAGAACAAGATTAACTAGAGCACGCACGAGGGCATTTTACGGGCCATTCTTCCCACTTTCCATACGTGTATAGAATGAATTTACCAAAAAAAAAAAAAAAAAAAAAAAAAAAAAAAAAAAAAAAAAAAATTAATTAAAAAATAATAAATAATAAAAAAATAAAAATAAAGAAAAAGAAAAAATAATAATAAGAAGAAGCACCCTCTACTATGCACCCAACAGAGAATTCCTGGACATAGATCCGTTAAAGTGGGACACTTTACGAAAACATCGAATGATGATGTGTTCTTTTAATGCGCTGAGTGACACATGATCCACCAGAAGTGCTTACTGTGCAATATCGCTCCCTTCCCCTACTTCTCAGTACAATTTATACAGATGATTATCTTTCAAAAATGATTTAAAATTCATTATTTTAGAAACGGGACTAAGTTTTGAGCCGTGTCGCAACTTCTCATGGCTGCTTAAAGTCGGCATTCATCCTCAAAATATTATAAATACTCCATACTCCCAGGTCTTGTTGCCCCATCCTTCCAGAAATGGCGCTCTTGAGGCCTACTACTCTCAGTTATCCTTTGTGGCGTATGTCATTATGTATACAGGGTATTACAAAAAAGGTTCGGCCAAACTTTCAGGAAACATTCCTTACACACAAAGAAAGAAAATATGTTATGTGGACATATGTTAATTTCCATGTTAGAGCTCATTTTAGTATATCTCTTTAAATGTAAATTGAAATAATTCGTGCAGACAATTGTCAAAATACCCAACTGTTTCGTTAGTATGTACTGTACTTCCTAGATTCACGTCATCAACACAGATTTTCTGTGAACGTTTGGGCAGGAACTGTTGGTGATGTCTTGATAGGACCTCATGTTCTTCCACCTACTCTCACTGGAGCACGTTATCATGATTTCATACGGGATACTCTACCTGTGCTGCTAGAACATGTGCCTTTACAACACAACATATGGTTCATGCACTATGGAGCTCCTGCACATTTTAGTCGACGTGTTCGTACGCTTCTCAACAACAGATTCGGTGACCGATGGATTGGTAAAGGCGGGACAATTTCATGGCCTCCACGCTCTCCTGACCTCAACCCTCTTGACTTTCATTTATGGGGGCATTTGAAAGCTCTTGTCTACGCAACTCCGGTACCAAATGTAGAGACTCTTCGTGCACGTATTGTATATGGCTGTTATACAATACGCCATTCTCCTGTGCTGCATCAGCGCATCAGGGATTCCATGCGACGGAGGGTGGATGCGTGTATCCTCGCTAACGGAGGACATTTTGAACATTTCCTGTTAACAAAGTGTTTGAAGTCACCCTGGTACGTTCTCTTTCTGTGTGTTTCCATTCCATAGTTAATGTGATTTGAAGAGAAGTAATAAAATGAGCTCTAATATGGAAATTAAGTGTTTCTGGGCACATGTCCGCATAACATATTTTCTTTATTTGTGCGTGAGGAATGTTTCCTGAAAGTTTGGCCGTACCTTTTTGTAACACCCTGTATGAAAATAGTGACATAAATAAGTTGTCAAAGTTGAAATAGCACTACTACTGACAAATTATTACCACATATTCTTCCATGTGGTCAATGCTCGACATTAACAAGAGAACATCATCAACTCGACCACATATTTTCTTGAGAAAAAATACATCAGCTAGGTGTCAACCCCAAAAGTCCATATCACGTTAAAATTTGGGCCATTATTCTGTATTCAGATACTGCGCAGTTACGGCCTCAAAGTACAGTTTCTAAACATTCGCGCGCTCGGGTTGTTCCTCACTCGGCCCGCTTCACTGCGGCCGCTTAATGCCCGAACTTTTAGTACTGTAAGTAGAGGGAAGTAGGAGGCTTGTGTTTGCGATGTCAATTAATGCACAGGCTGTCGTCCGACACCTCCAGGAGCAGTATGGAATGATGACTAATCTGCAACGATTAACTGTCAAAGAATTAGAGATCTTTAATATCGTCACCGGTTTGCATAATCACATTTGCAGTTATTAGACGTACTATACACGGTAAAAGAAAATACATGGCGCTTTCTTTATGCTTTTCCTTATATCTTCCAACTGTATTGCAGGTATCATAGACAATTGCACTGGAGAAGACGAGCTGGACATAGAAGAAAATAGCGGGTTGACGTTCGGTGCAGATTTACAAGAGGATGGCGTCGACGATAACGACACTGCCATTTCACCACCATCAGATTCGTCGAACACTTTCATTACTTCAACGGGGCATGGGAGTGGAATTGAGGTCGTCAGTGATGGAGAAATGGATCTGTACGTTTGGATTAAATACGCCGAAAACTGTGGTACGCAATCGTGAAAAGCTTGCAAAAGTAAATTTAATCCGTTTCGATAAATTTAGTAACGCATACAGCGGTAAGTTGCCGATCCACGGAGTTAACGCAGCAGTGGGGCGTTCAAGCCACAGTGGAGGCGAGCGGAAAAAATTTCAAGGCGTCTGCTGGGTGGGTTTACGGTTTCAAGAAGAAATATACTGTCTCATGAAAGATAACTCATTTTACAACAACAAAAAAGTTACGTAACGAAACAGCAATAATTAATGCCTGTGAAAAATTCGTCGCCGACACCAGAGGTGTTATTGAAGTGGCCGGTATACGTAATGTTTACAATATGGATCAAAGTGGATTGAATTTAGAAATGACGTCAGGTCGATCTCTTGCAAAAAAGGGGACAAAAGATGTCACAGTCAGGCAGTCCGTCAGTAATACGACTAATAACACCACAACAATGCCAACGATATCTGCAGACAGGCATTTGCATTCACCACTGTTCATTGTTTTAAAAGGGCTGACCGGATTGTTGGGGCCGCGAGTCAGGAAAAAAAAATGTTTCATGCGGACAATATTATCGTAGTTGCCTCATCTTCTAGAAAAGTGAACAAGGAACACTTACAGCAGTGGCGAGCAGAGGTGTTTAATAAAATCATCCGAGATGATAAAGGATCAGTTTTAATAGTGAACTCGGTTTCTGGTCATAAAGGTTTGTCAGTGGACGAAGGACAGAGAGTTGAAGACACCGCAGTTTCCACATTGACAATACCACCCGGTGGCACAAGATACTGTCAGCCACTGGGGGTCTGCGGCGTGTCAGTCACGGTCTGCACGGCCGCTGCAGTCGGGGGTTCGAATCCCCCCTCGGGGCCGGCCGCGGTGGCCGAGGGGACTGAGGCGCTCCAGTCACGGTCTGCGCGGCCACTACGGTCGGGGGTTCGAATCCCCCCTCGGGCATAGATATTTGTGCCGTCCTTAGTGTTAGTTAGTTCATAAGTAGTTTGTAAGTTTAGGGACTGATGACCGTAATTAAGTCCCATAAGGTGTACAAACATTTGATTTGAACCCCCCTCGGGTATGGATGTTTGTGCCGTCTTTAGTATAAGCTAGTTCATTAGTAGTTTGTAATTTTAGGGACTGATGACCCCGTAGTTAAGTCCTATAAGCTCCACAAACATTTGAACATTTGAAGCCACTAGATATATTTGGCTTTCGTGTGTTCAAGTGTTTTGTCCCGAGGTTTACCAACTCCGTACGACTTCCGGGTGTCAGTATGAACTTTGATCAGCGTAACACAATCCTGCAAATGCAGTCGCTTATTCACAGGCAGTTATGTGCACCAGCATAGGCTCACCAGCACTAAATTATTGAGGGGGACGACTCAACCGGGACATTTCCGTACAATCTCATGCCTTAGACGCCGATGGGTAAGGGTGGAGGGCAGGGCTCGTTGGCAATATCAAGTACTTGCAAACTGAATAGGTTTTAAAACAATATTCTGCTTGATTTTGATTGGAATTTTAACAATAAAAAATTACTAACACATTTTATTTTTCATTTATTAAAACTACCTTATAAAATGAACAAATATATACACAGGAATAAACAAGTAAGTATCAAAACAGTCAGAAACGACAGTTAGCTACAGTGTCAAAAGCATTAGGTGATACGTTCCTCCTACACTGACCCAAACACGATTCTTCTGTTGCCACAATCCTGCAACATTTCTGCAACAGTTCTGAAGGAGACCGCGTATAAAACGCTTGTACGACCACGTTTTGAGTATTGCTCAAGTGTTTGGGACCCGCAGAAGATCAGTTTAAAGGAAGACATAGAGGCGGTTCAGAGGCGAGCAGCTAGATTTGTTACCGGTAGGTTCGACCAATGCACGAGTGTCACGGAAATGCTCCGGCAACTCAATTGGGGATCGCTGGAAGAAAGACGACGTTCTTTTCGTGAATTTCTGTTAAGTAAATTTAGAGGCCGGAATTTGAAGCTGAGTGTAGTACGATCTTGCTGCCGCCTACTTACATTTCGCGTAAAGATCACAAAGACAAGATAAGAGAAATTAGGGCTCGTACGGAGGCATATAGGCATTCTTTTTTTCCTCGTTCAATTTGGGAGTGGAATAGGAAAGGAAATGCCTAGTAGTGGTACAGTGTACCCTCCGCCACGCACCTTACGGTGAATTGCGGAGAATGTATGTAGATGTAGAAGTCTATTTCATCCAGCAGCAACTTGTGCACATTGCAGACTACTACGTGATTGAGCCTGCGCTGCGTCACTGTCGAGCGCAGATGGTTCTTCAGTCATCGTACAGCTAAAAAACAGCGTCCTGCTTGACAGGTTAACGCTGGACACACAAGCAAAAGTCTGACCAACGCTTCAATATTAGAAAATAATTCACAAATTTCTTTTTTCATGGAAACCAAAACATCTTTAGCATCTTTCAGGCATTTTACATTGTATATCAGATGAGAGTTCAAGTTCTGTTTTCAAAGACTAATCATCTATTTCCGGGTAGGAAGATACCACATCGTATCCTGTTTTCTCCAACAACACTTTTTCCAAGGAAACCTGTTCCTTCGTACCAGGTTGGTCAAGTATCCTGTGTCTAAGACAATGGTTCTCAGGTATTCGCAAAGAGGACTGGGATCTGGCCAAGGAGTGTGTCGATTTCAGTAAGGTCCGATGGGCGGCGGGAACATTTCAACCGTTCAAGTCACCTGGCCCCGATGGAATCTATCCAGCTCTCCTACAACAAGTGGGAGAAAATCTTATTAGATTCCTATGCAGGTTATTCAGGGTTAGCCTAGCATCAGTAAACATTCCCAATGCCTGGAGGGCAGTGAAGGTTGTCTTTATTCCAAAGCCAGGGAGAATTGATCATACCAAGGCTAAGGATATGAGACCAATCAGCCTGTCCTCCTTCATTCTTAAGAGATTGGAAAAGCTGGTTAATGTGCATGTTGGAGAAAGGAGGTTAAGTAGGGCTCCTCTACATTCAAACCAACATGCATATCAACCAGGTAAATCATGTGAGACAGCTCTCCACCAACTTGTTGGGAAGGTGGAGAAAGCACTACACTTTCAGGAGATAGCCCTCTGTATCTTCCTGGATAATGAGGGGGCTTTTAGCAACACGACCTTCGATTTCATGGTCAGGGCAGCAGAGGTGCATGACCTAGGGACTACTATATGTAGGGCCATGCTCATGATAAATGAAAAAATTGTAATCAACACCACTAGGGGTTGCCCGCAAGGAGGAGTTCATTCCCCTTTATTGTGGAATCTAGTGGTGAATAATCTCATTGGATAATTAAACTCTAGGCAGTACTTTTGCCAAGGATACGCAGATGATCTTGTCATAGTAATACTTGGCAAATTTGCTGACACAGTGAAGAATATGGCACAAGGTGCATTGGACATTGTGCAAGACTAGTGCAGAAAACAGGATCTGGGGGTTAGTCCT
The DNA here is from genome assembly GCA_026315105.1 of Locusta migratoria. Lineage (NCBI taxonomy): Eukaryota > Metazoa > Arthropoda > Insecta > Orthoptera > Acrididae > Locusta > Locusta migratoria. The sequence continues at coordinate 49,491,590 of CM048755.1, read as the reverse complement.
AAGAAGACTGTTGTACCATTCACAAGGAAACATATCCAACACTCAAGTTGGAATCTAAAGCTTTTCAATGAAGCACTACCTGTGAAGGGGACAGTGAAATATCTAGGGGTTACCCTAGATGAGAAACTGACATGGACCCCTCACATTAGGAATATTTGCTCCAAGGTAAAAGGTACTTTAGTAAGTACCAGGAGAGCTTGTGGCAAAAATTTGGGCCTGAGCCCCAAGGGTATGCACTGGATATACACCACAGTGATTAGACCCAGGATCACCTATGGGGTGGTCGTGTGGTGGCAGAAGGTAGAACAGCAGGTTGCTGCTAAGGAGCTTGGTAAGGTGCAGAGATTAGCCTGCTTAGCCATAACAGGCGGAATTAGCAGCACACCAACTGCTGGGATGGAAACCATGCTGGATATGCCCCCATTACACCTTTGGGTCAAGATGGAGGCAGCAGCTGGTGCATACAGGCTCAAAACTGGTAACAACTGGAACTCTTTGGGATATCCAGAATCACACACTAAAATAGTGAGTGAGGTAAATATAGGAAAGGTTCGGAAATGCCAGCCGACTATATTATAACCCTATACTGCTTCAACAAGCCTTTCAGTATAACAACTGGAAGTAGGGAGCAGTGGGAGACAATAGTTCGATGCCATACGGGGATATTGTGTGGTTCACTGACGGGTCGAAATCAGACCAAGGCGTTGGGGCCGGGGTATACGGGGTGCAGCCAAGACTGGAGGACGTCATCTCTCTAGGGAAACTGGCCTCAGTATTCCAGGACGAAATCACTGCCATCAGGGCATGTGTGGAGGAGAATTTGCGTAGGTGCTACAACGATCGTAGCATCTACATCTATTCAGACAGCCAGGCAGCCCTGAGATCACTGGCAGCTCCTGCAACAAGGTCTAAAATTGTCGCAGAATGTCACAGGGTTCTGGTGGAGCTAGGGGAAAGCAATAGAGTAAACCTATTGTGGGTCCTTGGCCACTCGGGGATCAGTGGCAACGAACATGCCGACAGATTAGCCAGGATGGGGGCAGAGTCTCCATTTATTGGACCGGAACCTGTCCTGACAATCACCAAGTCAATGATCAAATTGGAGCTACGTAACTGGCTCAGAAGACAGCACGTAGAATATTGGACCAAAGTCCATCAACAAAAACATGGCAAGGTAATGATGCCAAAGCCATGTTTTAAAAGAAGCTCTGCAATCCTGGGCCTGAACAGGAGAGAGATTAGACTCATGGTTGGATTGCTGACAGGCCATGGGAATTTCAAAAAACACCTACATACAATGGGAATAACAGAAGAGGACCCTAAATGTAGGATCTGTGATGATGGTGATGAAACTGCATTACATCTAATCTTCGAATGCATTGCATTGGAGAGTAAAAGGCACAGAACATTTGGGACAACCAGACCCGAAGAAATTGTGTCTAATAAAGTACTGGTAAAGGGACTCCTTGCACTGTTGAAGGGCAGTGGTTGGCTTTACTAGATATACAGGGAGCGATACCGCACAATAAACTTAGTTTCGGTGCGGGCAGTGGCGGGTTCGACCAAGACTGTTTTGGCTTCCCTGAAAAAATCAAATCAAATCAAGCCCTTGGACAGCCGAAGCAATTATTTGAAAGTATACCTGCTTGTAAAGTTCTCCAAGCGACAGAAACTGATGTGGATCTATGCCCTCAGACAATCGCTTTGGAATTACTTTTTCTTTGGATGTTGCAGCTGTTCTAAGCCGAGCTCGAATGTCTTAATATTACATTATTTGTACATAGAAGAAAACTTTTCATTCGTCATGAGATTTTTAAGGCCATCGGTTATAATTTCAACTGCAGAATGAAGTCCCGCGACCATTCCATTTTCTCCTTGGAAGCTCCTGTTCAAGATTTCTAAAAGTTCATCTAGGAAACCAAGCTACGTTTTGCCAGACTCAAAAACATTCAGTCGTGTCCCTGTTCTGTTAGTTAATTCAATGTCTTGATAACGAAAGAATTTTTTTCCCCCTCGAAATCGCGCGGCCTCCCGCGGCTGAGGTTCAAAAAATGTTCAAATGTCTGTAAATCTATCGAACCAAACTGCGTCGTCATCAGTCCGTAGCTTACAAACTACTTAAACCTAGGTAAACTAACCCAAGGACAAACACACACACCCTTGCCCCATGGAGGACTCGAACTTCCACGGCGAGCAACCGCGCGCTCCACAGCTAGACGCTTTAGACCGCTGGGCTACTCCACCGCGGCGTCGGAGGTTCGAATCCTCCTTCGGGCATGTATGTATGTTTTGTCTCAAAAAAAAAAAAAAAAAAAAAATGGTTTGTAAATCTGTCGGACTCATCTGCATTGTTATTAGTCCGTAGCTTACAAACTACTTACACTAAGGTAAACTAACTTAAGGACAACACAAACATCCATACCCGAGGGGGGATTCGACCCCCCGACGGCGAACGGCCGCGCGCACCGTAACACGGTGCTCCAGTACACGCGGCTAATCTGCCACGGCTGTATTGTATTTAGTATAAGATAGTCATTAGTAGTTTGGAAGTTTAGGTCCTGATGACCCTGCAGTTAGTAAGTCCTTTAAGCTTAACAAACATTTGAACATTTTTTTGTTTTTATTTAATTGATTTGTGATTGTCCGTACAGCCATCTAGTAGGACGTAAAGGCTTGATCTTTGCAACATTACTGACTGGGCCTACAGCTGCATCTTCATTAATATGCAAAACTTTTTTTGAAAACAGTATTCCCAATCGATGAGCTGATTCCATGGAGTTTTTAACAGTTCTTGAAATTTTGCAGCTTGCTTTCATAATTAAATTACAGCTGTGAGCTACACAGTGAATAAAATGGCCTAAAGGCTGTTTGTCAGTTGTTATTGACTGAGTCCCTTTATGTATTTCACTCATGTTTCCTGTTCCGTCATATGACTGCCCATGAAGGTTCGTTAACGAGAGCTGCAATCTGAGAAGAACATTAAAAACGAGCACAGCTATATCTGCTCCACAGGCAAGTAGTTTTATAGAACCGCAAAAAGCTTTCTAAAAGGATCTAAATTGTCGTCACATCATCTTACACAAAAACTAGTTTGTTCATCGCCGGAAATGTCCGTTGTTCCATCACTGATCACTGAATAAATTAAAGGATTTACAGATCTAATTTTTGAACTATGCTGTTAAAGATTTCTTGACCAAGGATTTCATTTTGTATCTTTGGATGGGTGTAACTTTGTTCTGTTTGGAGCCACAATTTTAGAGTTGGTTTGTCTTCTCTACGGGGTTTCAACAGTTCAATTAAATTTCCGTCATAGTTTGTGTGTCCTCTAATAGCCAATCCATGTCTGATGAGATATTTAACACTGCTAATAATGATTGTCAATGTTTCCAAAGCCACTTTTGTTGCTCAAATTTCATTTGAAAAAGTTTCGCTTCAATAGCGGCTTTTAAATGTGTATGGCTCAGTACAGCCTAACAATGAACAACACACTTCTCGTGTGCTTTAAATTTTTCAATAGCCTTTTTCCAGTTCTTAAATCCTTTTCCTCTAAATTGTTCCTCAGTTTTAGTTCAAAGAGTTTTGTTTGGGCACAACTTGCCATACTTTGTGCAATAAAAACAGTTTACTCCTTCGGATCCAACTATTTGAAGCCAAGGAAACGTCTTATACCAACTTTTCTGGGAGCTAAGTACTCGGCCTGGAAGATGCTGCACAGTGAAACCATTTGGTAGAATTTCAGGATGAAGTAGGGAGCGGGAGCAATCAAAACTAGCGTAAGGCGATATCATTTTACAGTGGCAGGGACGCATTTTGGTCTTTCAGTTGACGAACATAGTAATGACAAAACTTCCTCTTCCGATTTTACTTCGGGTAAGAGATCACCAGCGTTATGAACTAAGTTATCTGAAAATGAACACACGTTTGAAGGGAAAATGACAGAATTCTAAACTAAATCAGAATTTTGTTGTGGTCACCAAATGCGGTTTTAAAAGTAAAAGGAAATATTCTGTATTATTATGATAAATTGTAGTCGGTGACAGCGTTTATAGTCTCTGATCTGCCGGCCGCGGTGGCCGAGGGGACTAAGGCGCTCCAGTTACGGTCTGCACGGCCACTATGGTCGGGGGTTTGAATCCCCCCTCGGGCATGGATATTTGTGCCGTCCTAGTTCGTAAGTAGTTCATAAGTAGTTTGTAAGTTTAGGGACTGATGACCCCGTAGTTAAGTCCCATAGACTTAACAAACATTTGAACATTTTTTAGTCTCTGATCTGACCGTAATTACACGGGCTGAACCTCCGCCGATGCAGCTGCCCTTAGCTTAGCGACTGTCGGTGCGTCTGACAACACGGTGGTCCTTGCGACCTGCGCGGTGAGAGGCCACGAACGCTGTCGCCGGCAGCCCTCCATATGGGTGACTGAGTACACGACCTGAAAGTGTGTATTTCAGAACCTCCTAAGCTATAGCTGTGTAAACTGCATTGAATAGGAAGACCGAAATGGTACCGTTCCGTTAGTTCAGTTATTTCAGTTGATAGACTAGTTCCGAACTGGGCGAACGACTTCGAAAAAAAAAAAAAAAAAAAAAAAAAAAAAAAAAAAAAAAAAAAAGCTCCACATATAACTTCATTGTTTTTACATCTTATTTACCCTGTATCTAAATATTTCATTCCCATCGTAAAAGTTAATTTTCGTGAACTGTTAAATCACAAAGAGTTTTCCTTTCTCCAGACCTCACTCATGACAGATAAGCAAAAGAACTACGAAGGAGAGAAACATAAAAATTACGTAATAATGTTTCGGTGGTTAGTTTATTAGCGTTTGGTTTTTTAAGCGCTTTCGTTTGGTGGTACTTTTCACATGAAGTATGTAGTTCGTGTGGCTAGCTCATTGAACTACTTAAAGATAACTATGTAGCTCAGTTGAATTACTATAGTTCACTGAAGTAATTCAGAAAGACTAACTAATTACTAGCAAATTAACTGACTTCTTCCGTGTATGTGTACGCATTTTTCTCAATCGAAACTATTGATCAGCTCCTTACATATTGTAAATGACAATGAAAATCATTGAATCAGCTGTTATCATGAAATGCTAAAATATTTCGAAATGGCAAGAGTCTAAAGATTTTTAAATATATCAAAGCTTCGCTCATGCATAATAACAACTCAGTCGGTTGAGTGCAACAGTACCAAACAAAGAAAGCTACATTATTAAATACTACGTGTGTTTGATTAATAAGAGCAGTTCACAAAAGAGATAATAATCGGTCAGAAAGAAGCACATTTCAAAACATGACAAAGCTGGAAACTCATTAGTTTACAAGAATACGCTACAAAAGTGTTATACTTTTCCAAAAAGGTGTGTACAACCCACTTGGCGGCACCAAAACTGTATCGTAACCAAAACTTCCTAGGAAAACAGATTCAAAACAAGTTTAATAAATTACAATTTCCCTTTCTGATACTCGTCAGGATGCTGTTAATAAAAGAGCCTTTTCCATCCCAGAATTTGACTACACTTGTGCGTTAGTAATTCTCATAGAAATTGCTCGACAAATTCGCTCATGTGTGGCGAGGAGGAGATTGAGCGATGGGTTGCAGCAATATCGCTTGCGACGGATTGCTGCGATTCGTCACTCGTGTGTGGGGCCCTCACACAGTCTGTCACACTGTCTTGTCACAATGCTCTTATTTGTGACTCCTAATATTCACTGTTGCTTTACTAGCACGTTAGTAAATCATGTAAATAATTAAGTCACAGTGCATAAGAACTTCCAGCACGCATTAATAGTTAAGTTTGGAGATATTCGTTCAACAATGTCATTATCTGTCAACTAAGAAAAAAAAACTAAAACTGTTTTTCAAAAAATATTGGGAGGGGGGGGGGGAGGGGACACGTCCCCCCTGTCCCCCCATCGGTGACGCCCATGTGCACCAGTGATTAGGGCAGTGTCCCGGTATACTTGATATCGAAGCGGCTACACCAGTGATCGGCCAGAACACTGTGAGCATCCTGTGAAATACTGTTTTGACACTAGTGGAGTGTTATGTTCATTATGTCAAAGTGCTAAGGTCTCTTTCCTTTGAACATTTTTATACCGTGCTTCACAACTGCATTGGAAACGAATGAGACGGTTTTTCAACAAGCAGTGTAAAGTAATTTAATTTGTAATATCTTTCATGCACACCATTTTGTTATATGTAAAGCTGATACTATTGGAGTAAACTTGAAAGAGTTATTCTGTTATATTATCTCCTCCTCCCTTCCCTAGCTTTTCAAATGTCACATTTCGGGGGACTCGCTTTTGTCCCTTCATTGCACAGCACTTCGCGTTCAGCTATTAAGCGCCCACAGTGAAGCGGGCCGAGTGAGGAACAAGCCAAGCGTGCGAATGTTTAAAAGCTGTACTTTGATGAGGTCGTAACTGCGTAGTATCTGAATAATGGCCCAAATTTTCATGTGATGCCAATTCCTGGGTTTGATATCTAGTTCATGTATTTTTTCTCAAAAAAATATTAGGTCGAGTTGATGATGTTCCCAAGTAAGAGACTTGAGTGGACGGTCGAACTTGTTGAATCGCCAGACGGATTGGCGACAATGGTCGGTGTCCGGCCAGTCTGCGTGTGTCTTTTAGGCGGTTTTCGACATTTCACTAGGTAATACCGGACTGGTGCCGTCACAAATTTGCAAAGATTTAGAAAACGCTCATACACTCTCGTATGTATAGCATTATACGCAGACAGTTGGGTACACATATCTGCTCGGCGAAACGGGGAGTGGGATCAGGTGGCAGTAACGACTTCCGGACACTCCTTAAAAATTAATCATGATAACGTTCCGACCCCACGTCAAAGCGGAATTAAAGCAAAATACAATAATTCTTCAAAAATAATTATATCCGAAAAGAACAATGGTTCCAATTTACAAATGATAGCTTTTTTTATTGTTATTTCATCCTCTCCTGCCTCTTATGCTATGGACTGGCAGAGGGATACTCGAGCCACAGCAGAGACGGATGCAAAAATGTAAAATTAGAACTAAGGGGCCAACCATAAATTACGTCACACGTTAAGTGGGTTGGGGGGGGGGGTTGTGGAGGGGATCAACAAAATATTACATTGTGTGAAAAAGGTTTTCATTTCTTTCTGTACTAGGCTCACATAAATCTGTGAGTTATTGTAAATTTTTCGAATATCAGAGGGAGGGAGGTATATATTCCTCCCTTGCGTCCGCCACTGCTCTTCAGCCAACAAACATTAAAGAAGTCGAATGGAGATAAACACATAAAAACAGGTGGCAAAATTACAACTGAATTTAAAAGTATTTAAAAGCTGACGTTAATTGGAGAACAAAAGAAAATCACCCTGACTTCATGCATAAATTTAAAAATAAGGCAGTGACTTTTTTCTTTATATTGCATGGGTTTTACGAAGCCTAGGTATTTTTTATTTTCTTGAGTACGGTACTGTTAGTTATATCGCATATGTTACCGGTGTGAATCATAAACAATGTTCCTTTTGTCATCGTCATTTGATATTGTTTTTTTTTCTTTTATTAGCTTTTGAATGTAACCAGCACACTTTATTGTTTCCTAATTTGCGTAAAGTTTACGAGACGTGTTTCTTGACAAACTCATCTTGTTGTTGTGAAAAAGTCATAGTTTTGTTTTAGTAAAAAAAAAAGTATTAATACCAATAAGAGTAGTTGTAGTCCTCTGGCAATGTTGTCAGTTACTGGATCCCTGCTAACTCTCTTAAATTTCCCCTTAGAATATCTTTTTGTATATTTTGTATTTCTTTATTACTACTTATTAAATATGTACACGCGTTTTTCGTCGGCGGGTATTGACCATCTAGTAGTCCATAACCTTGTACTGTAAATCGATGTGAAGCTGTTAAAAAAGCAAATTTATATTTTCCCTCTCTTATTCTTGGTGCTCTTTGCTTGAAATACCGGTCTGTGAACTCAATTAAACAAATGCACTTTTTAAGGAACAAATTAAAGATAGATGAAACTGAACTTTCCGTTGTTTCCTGAGTTACAACAAACTTGTTTGTGTATGAATGAAGTTCGCAGCCGTGGCGTTGTAGCGTAAGGTCTGTGATGTTGACAAAGCTGCCGTATTGGTAGTCGAAGTGACGGATGAAATTTGTATACCGCAGAAAATGCGTTATGAAAGATTGGAACCCGAAAAATCACTGCTTTGAGATATCAGGAAAGGTAAAGTCAGTTCATAAGTGATGTGAGAGAAAAAGTGTGTGGAATATGATTTTGTTGAGTGAAGGCGCAATTCTAATAGGTTAAGTATTGCCCAAAAATTCAACGGAATGGGATAAATGTTATGGTTTTCGTACAGTTCATTTTAGTGTGTAAACAAAGGTGTGAATATATTGTTGTTGTTGTTGTTATTTTTTAAATTAAAGTTCTTCGATGCCTAATTGAAGTTGCCGCTGTTTTATTGTTTTGTTACATTCTGCGCGGACTAGCAAATTCATTACAGCACAGAGAATATGTATGCATCAGTACTTACGAAATGAAAAAATAAATACATGAGTGTCAACATACAAATTTTTTACCAATTTGATCTCTTACGTTCAGAAGACAACCTGTGCGTTTTGCCAGCCAAATTCCTGGCTTGTGTCGTGAAATGGTGTTGTGATTATAATCGGACAAATAATATGAACAGTGCAGCTACTTTTGTTTGTTTGTTTTTTTCCCTTCTCATACATGAAGCTTGCCAATAGGTCCTATACGTGATACAAGATTTGTCAGATGGTGTAGGTTCCAAGTTCATTTTGCTTGTTACCACCAAAAATTTTTAGTGTTTCAGTACTTCTTGACATTTGTGTTAGAAACTTTCTTTCACATGTAAACTGCATTGGCGAAGTGTGACTGACGTGATCAAATGCAATAAATGACCTGCAATTACAGACGAATGTGTATTTGCTTGCGAAAACAATGTTATTTATTTGAAGTGTAAAAGCCCATTAGAAAACGAGAACGTAATAGTGTAATATCTTTAAATATTGAAATAATTGATAAGGTGAGGTTCTACAGCTGCTAGATAATTGGGAAAGGTCAGTGTGGTTGACCAAAAGCTGTTTATTAATTACATACTAAATTTGCAGTCATTTTGCGTGCATTGTTTCAATTTGTAAAAAAATGCAAGCTGTAAAGTTAAAAAAAAAAAAAAAATCAGCATTGTGAAATGTTATAACCATCTGCTTATGCTCTGCTGGCACTTGAGAATGCTCTAACACCAAAACTGGTAGCAGTGGGCTAAATTAATAAAAAGCTTTTGACCAACCACAATGACTTTTCACAATGGTTGAATAGCTATGAAAGTAATATATGGATAGCAGTTGGATTAAACCATATAAATGCTGACATAAACTTAGTGAAGTATATAGTGATAGTGTGGGTCCGTAAAGGTAATTGAAGTGAATAAATATTTCACTCCGGTTCTCCTACAGGCATATTCGGATTTTAAGATCAAAATGTAGGCTACAGTATTGATGAAGCGAGAGTATAGGCCTTAGGTAATATTTAGAATATTTAGTTGGCTGGTGATGAGGCATGTGCTTCCTGTTGTTCTTTGGCTGCCTTGCAAAGCACTGTGGTACCACTGAGGGAATGCTGTCATCTGTAGAGGAATCTAGTGTTGAATCTCTCTGCAAATCATATAGATTTGTTTTCCAACTGATATAACATTTTTATGTGCCTCTGGGTCGTATTGTTTGCTATGTCAAAGACTGTCGGTTTAATTTCTCTATCTGAATATCAGGAAGACTGTCGATTTGTGTAATCTAAGTGGCGGGAACATCTAATTAACACTTTCGCTGCGGCTGACTCTTGTCAGTGTCCGCGCTCAATGTAGGATAGCATCAGCCGCAACGAAAGTGTTAAGTACTAGAGATCGCCCTGTCTTATTTTACACGTAGACCTATATAATTCAGTCTTTGTCATAGGAATAAGAGTTCTGTGAAAGAATTGCTAGTAATTCATGCAATATAATATTCATTCTATTTTTATTTGGAAAAATGGCTACTTCTTGTAATCGTTCACTTTTTTTTAATGTTTGAATATGGGTGGTATCCCATGCTTTAGTTGACCCAATGTTTCATTTTTTTAATATTTGAAATACTTATAGACATAATTGAAGACAGTGATACAACCCATCAGAATTGATCAATGACCTCATATCTGAGTCACACAAGATACACTACATAGATATACCATCTAGCAAAACAAACACTATTAATGAATGTAAACATATGGGATACTATCATAATACTTATGTATTGTAGATAAAAAATAATCTGTGATTATCCTCATAAATTGCAGATTACCATAACATGTACCATCGATCACAGGTTTGTGACCTAACTATCAGGGGGAAGTTACAGATCACCTTTTAAAAACAAAATCATAATTGATACTCTATGTTCTCCTTAGAAACAAACTATCGTCTATAATTCAGATACGACATCATTGTTAAAAGCTGACAGGTTATATCGCGGACTTCAATTGACCCTATTTATAAGCTTCTAAAATGGTTTATATCTGTCTGCAATGACTTTGATACAGTACAATAGTGCCACCACCCCTCCTCCAAATCTTTGTTTTGATAATAAACTGAGTAATATAAGTTTAGGTTTTTATTTTATCATGTTGTTTATAAAATGGCTGCAACAGTTTGGGCTTTCTTCTGTTTATTGTTATACTTATGACAGGCAACAGAAAGAATTGTATTGGTAAAACATTTTCTTTCCATTGTAAAAAAAAATTGATGTTTCTATTTCTTTTTCAACTATGAGGAATATTGTAGCTTGAAGCAAATAACTTTATAATTGACAACAGTAAAACTTCACATACCCTGGCGGCATGGCCTAATGTACTTATGTGACGTAGTGCGCTAGTTTTGGCAACAGTCGCTGTGGATACTGGGATGAATGGCGGCACACAATGTTTACAAGATGTGAAAATGAATGTGTTAATATCACGTTTCTGTGATTTTATTTTCGAATCACAGCATTGGAATGTAGAACATTGCACACTATAATACTACGCTTCTCCACATGCAATGTCTTTCTGTTCAAATGCAACACTTAGGCATACGCATTTCGATTTATGTGAGAACTATCTCTAAAATGATACGAGTTACTATGATTTTTTAAATGTCATAATTTGGTAGAACGAAAGCAACAATTTAATCTATACTCTTCGATTCCTGCCTAACCACATCCGTTACAATCACGAAATGTTCATAAAAATCATAACATTCGCTCACATCAATTGAAGCTGTACTCTTAGGTTCCTGCCTAACCACAACCTTGAAAATCATGACATATTCGTAAAAATAATAATATTTTTCGATGTACTCCTGTCCAGTCAGTAAAAGTAATTGGCCTCGTAAAAGGAAGGTTAAAACTCACTTCAGTATTGTTTCGTACAGATCATACACTGCCAATCTAACGCTGCTACAGACGCACCGAGACGCTTCTCATGCCGCTGAGCGAGACATTAGCCACATCAGTAATACGGTAGAAAATCTTTACATAATTTTACTATGCGATTCTCCCTATGTGCTTTGACCCATGACGTCATCAGTATGTCGGAAAACCCATCTTTCAGTTGTAGCCAACTGCAAATAATCAATCTTTCAATTGATTAGTTTCTTTAATTAAATCACGGGGCACATTAAAATTTTACTGGTAATTTGGAAGAAGTGTTGCATATCACAGTTGCAGCTTGCTATAGATAGCCTACATTTCGAACACAATGCCATGGTTTCTTGTTCACTCACAACTATTTATGCTGTACTCTTAGGTGCCTGTCTAACCACATCCTTTAAAATTATGCCATATTCATAAATAATATTGAAGTATTTTGTCAGTCAGAATAGACATCTACGGTGTAGCTTGTTAAAAGTTCTTTGCCTACTAAACAACACGCCAATACCACAGGTCAAAGCCAGTGGGTGTAATCGTGTCCTATAAATGACCCAAATCTTTGCCAAAATGTTAATATTCTTAGAAATCCACATAGAATGATTTGATTAGTATTATGTACAGACCATGAAATAAATAATGTTCTTCCTCCTGCTTGACAGGTTCTTGTATCTGCCCCTGTCCACTCAGTAGAAGTAGTTGTCCTCATAAAATGAAGATTTCATGACAAAACATTTGCGTTTGCATGTGATTAGCTAAAATGCCACATGATTGCCAACATTCACATGAGGCCACCAGGACAGTGAGTAAAAGTTAACCTTGACAGCTATCATTGTCATATGACAGTAATGTCAGCATTTACACGAAATGCCTTGTGCTCATCCAGGTAACGTCAATCACTCGGTTTTTTACTTCGCCTCCTCTGTTCCATGTAACATACCGTACGTGGCAGGCATATATGTCAAGAGTGTGATTTTAGAATTACCTTTCCTTCCCCTCAAACCCAATAAATGTGAAAATCAAATAGTGATTGGGTTATATTTTATGAAAAAGTAATGGCTCCATAATGTGCTAATGTTGGCAATTAAATGATCAAATTATAGGGATAATTAATTTACTAATTGACAAGGGTGCATACAAAATCATATCAACAACAGGGAAGGAATTATTCTCATGATTGACGTAAAAGATTGTTCCCCTGTTTCTATAGAGATTGTGGTTTCAAAGAACATTCAACATTTTACCAGAGATTGTGGTTTCAAATTGATCTGTGGTATAGCCTAAGTTATGTTTGCACCACGTTCAACACAAATTGAAACTGGAAGATAAATTCTATAAATGAGCATTAGATAATAGACAGGTCTCAAATGAGTAGGTTATTTTGTTCAATATTGTGCAAATAAATCAATATGTAAAGTATGAAAAGTCAAGATGGGAGGGTCACTCCATAATTCGTTATCGGGATGTGCCCGTATTGGCATTAGAAGTAATAAAGAAGGCCTATGGGATGTGAGAAAGAGCTATGGTTGGAGAATGCCTGACATCTATTGCTCCACTCACGGAAATGCCGCCGCGGCCGAGAGCATTGAGGAGCTATGCTCAGGTGCGTGGCGCCATTCCCCATTGGGGGTTCGAATCCCCCCTCGAGCATGGATGTTTGTGCTTTCTTTAGTATAAGGTAGTTCATAAGTAGTTTGTAAGTTTAGGGACTGATGACCCCGCAGTTAAGTCTCATAAGCTTAACAAACATTTGAACATATTTTTGAACTGAAATGCCAATCACAAAGTGTAACTTAACACAATGATAATTCATAACTGTTAGTCAGTAATTTGCAATTGTTGTGGAATAAGTGCATTCACAATCATACATCATAGTGGTGCACTGCCATGGAGCTTGTCTTTCTATGCTTTTGCTTCAACAATTGGGTTTTCTACCAGCTCACATTATCTTTCTAACCTATTTTCATTATACAAATTAACATCACTAAATGCAACTGTGATTGAAGACATAATCAACAAAAAATATTTCACTTCAGCAATAAAATGAATCTACTGTGTCAACCACAGGAAGGAGAAGGCTTAGAATGGAGACATACCAAATACACAACATTAAGAATAATATCATCATTCTAATAAAACCACAATTGTACTTCAATATTTCATTTGACCTATACTCAGCTCAGGAAAAATACCAGAACCCTCCCTCACCAACAAAATTTAAAAGTGAGTGATAAAAACCCATGATACACAGACCCATACAAAACTCAAAATCTTGGTATAACAAATTTCACTTGACTTTCATAACTGAAACAAAGCCATTGATACCAGGATCCCACACAGAGCTTGAAAATCTAAAAACGTGAGTTTCTCTTGTCTGGTTAAAAGACACAGGCCTACATACAACTATAAAACCTAGAGAATCAAATTATCCACAATATATTAAAAACTAAATATACCAAGATAAAGGAAATAATAATAGGTTGACTAACCCCCCCCCCCCCCCCACACACACACAAGGACATGGTAAATTTCAGCCCATAAGAAATGCACAGTATTAATAATAGCTGACTCAAACACGAAAGCATACCCACAAATACACAAAATCAAAGTAACTACCTAGAAAAGCAGCACACACACTATTGCAATAAAGAAATATCATCAAATCACTCACATGTAACACAAAACCGATAAATCATAAACATCCAACCCAGGAGGACAGCACCAAATACTACATGTTATTCACAAATACGACCCACTCCAGCGTGAAGTAACACTAGACTTGCCACAGATCAACACAGGTGGAATCTAATTATTCTGTTGACTTGATATGTGGACTATCATTGTCCTGGTGAGAGTCCATTGATTTAACCAATGCATATCACATCTTACAGTGTGAAGGTTCCTGTCGTTTTTGGTTTACCTTTTTTGTGTTTAGTCTGCAACCCCCGTCTCTTCCACAGTTAGTCTTCTTTCTCTTCAACTTCTACTATAGTAGAAACATATTAGGCCTACTCAGATGATTTCAATTAAGTTTTAATTTATTTCCTTCGTTAATGAAAAACAGTGTTTTACTAGAATACAGTACAAATTTTCCCTTTACTGTCACAAACTTAACAACTTCTATTCTCCTAGCAACCCCAGAAGATATACCGGGTGATCAAAAAGTCAGTGTAAATTTGAAAACTTAATAAATCACGGAATAATGTAGATAGAGAGGTAAAAATTAACACACATGCTTGGAATGACATGGGGTTTTATTAGAACCAAAAGAAAAAAGTTCAAAAAATGTCCGACAGATGGCATGTGATTCTGGTTTTGTAACTCCTACTGTGACGGGTGAGAGGTACGCCGATATGTTACAGAATCACATCATCCCCAGCTTGGCTGATAAACACCTGCTGGAACGTATGGTTTTTATGCAGGATGGCACTCCACCCCATATTGCTGGACACGTGTAAGATCTCTTTTACGCTTCGTTTGGTGGTGATCGTGTGCTCAGCCGCCACTGTCGTCATGATTGGCCTCCCAGGTCCCCAGACCTCAGTCTGTGCGATTATTGGCTTTGGGGTGACCTGATGTCACAAGTATATCAGTGTATCATGATCAACCGACATCTCTAGGGATGCTGAAAGACAACATCTGACACAAATGCCTCACCATAACTCCGGACATGTATTACAGTGCTGTTCACAACATTATTCCTTGACTACAGCCATTGTTGAAAAATGAAGGTGAAAATATTGAACATTTCCTGTAAAGAGAATCATCTTTGCTTTGTCTTAATTTGTTATGCTAATTATTGCTTTTCTGATCAGATGAAGCGCCATCCGTTGGACATTTTTTGAACTTTTTTTTTTCCTAATAAAACCCCTTGTCATTCCAAGCATGTGTGTTAATTTTTACCTCTCTATCTACATTATTCCGTGATTCATTAAGTTTTCAAATTTATACTGATACTTTGATCACCCGGTAAATATATGTATGTATGACTTCTTGGTTAGGTTTTTCTTGATCCAAGGTTGACTATACTCTTCTAGTAACTTTGCCAATGAAAAATCATGTGGAATATCTCAACCAAGATAAAAAAATTAACAAATCAATAAAAATTAAAATATGTTTTCATTTATCCAATATTCAATAATAAATTATCAACTCTCCTAATAAAGAAAGAAAACCAGTCTTGTTCAGTCATAATCATGTACCCTTCAACGGTTATGGTCACTGCTCGGGAGTTTTAACTAGTGTTCTTTTTTTCTCCCAAAATGCTGACTGCAAAATTTCTTCATACAATCCTTGACATTTATATGAGATGATGAAATTATGTATCAAGCCGTTTACATTTGGATGGGCATAATTGGGTTAGGGTATGAAAATGTTCACAGAGAAGGTGGAAGAAACCACCAACAAAATTGTTTACAGAATTTGGAAAAATTACTATAATGATAGCAATGTTTCATCTATGTCTACATTGATACTCTGCAAATCACATTAAGTGCCTGACAGAGGGTTCATTAACCACTTTCATAACTTTTCTCTACCGTTCCATTCTCTAACAGCGCGCAGGAAGAAAGAACACCTAAATCGTTATGTTTTCAATCTAATTTCTCTTATTTTATTGGGATGGTCATGTCTCCCTAAGTAGGTGGGTGCTAGCAAAATATTTTCACATTCAGAACTAAAAGTCGGTGATTCAAACTTTGCAAACAGATCACGCCGCAATGAATAACGTCTTTCTTTTAATTATTTCCTCCCCAATTCTTGCAACATTTCTGTGTTGCCTTCCCCCCCGTAACGTGATAAAACAAAATGAGCTGCCCTTCTCTGAACCTTTTCAATGTCTTGCGTCAGTCCCACCTGGTGAGGGTCCCACAAGGGGCAACAGTACTCCAGGAGAGGACGCTCAAGTGTGATGTAGGCAGTCTCTTTGATGGAGCTGGTGCATCTTCGGAGCGTTCTGCCAATGAAACATAACCTTTGGTTCACCTTCCCCACAATATTTTCTGTGTGTTCTCTCCAGTCAAAGTTGTTCGTAGTTGTAACTCCTAGGTATTTGGTAGAATTTACGACCTTAAGGTTTGACTGATTTATCGCATAATTGAAGTTCAGTGGATTTCTTTTAGTGGCCATGTGTATTACTTCACACTTTTCTTTTTTTAGTGTCAATTGGCAATTTTCGCACCATGTAGAAATTTTGTTTAAATCGCTTTGCAGTTGCTTTTGATCCTGTGTTGACTTCACTAACCGATAAACGACAGCATCATCCACAAACAGTCTAAGGGAGCTATTCAGATTGTCTCCTAAATCGTTTATAAACACAAGGAAGAGTAGGGGACCTATAATGCTTCCCTGTGGAACGCCAGATATCACTTTTGTTTTACTCGATGACTTACCATCAATTACAATGAACTGTGTCCTTTCTGATAGGAAATCGGGAATCCAATCGCACAATTGGGGAGATATTCCATAAGCACGCAATTTCATTAGAGCCGCTTGTGAGGTACAGTGTCAAAAGCCTTCCGGAAATCCAGAAATATGGAATCGATTTGAGATCCCTTGTCGATGGCACTTATCACTTCATGTGAATAAAGGGCAAGCTGTGTTTCGCAAGAGCGATACTTTCTGAATCTGTGTTGACTATTGGTTAATAGGTCGTTCTCTTTGAGGTAGTTCATAATATTCGAACAAAGTATATGTTCCAAAATCCTACTGCAAATCGACGTCAATGAGATTGGCCTGTAATTTTGGGGATCACTCCTATTGCCTTTCTTGAATATTGGAGTAACTTGGGCAACTTTCCAGTCTCTGGGTACGGATCTTTCGCTGAGTGATCGGTTGTAAATTATAGCTAAGTACGGAGCTATTGCATCAGCATACTCTGAGAGGAATCTAGTTGGTATACAATCTGGCCCGGAAGATTTATTTTTGTTTAGTGACTTCAGTTGTTTTACTACTCCAGGAACATCTACTTCTAAGTTTCGCATGCTGACAGCTGTTCACTTCATCGTCTTTGGTGAACGAATTTCGGAAAGCTGTGTTTAGTAATTCTGCCTTAGCAGTACTGTCATCGGTAGTATTACCATTGCTATCGCGTAGTGAAGGTATTGTTTGTGTTTTGCGCTAGTGTACTTCACATATGACCAGAATTTCTTTGGATTTTCTGCAAGATTATGAGACAGGATTTCGTTGTGGTGACTACTATAAGATTCTTTCATTGAAGTCCTCACTAGGTTGCGAGTTTCAGTAAAAGATTACCAGTCTTGTGGATTCTGCATCTTTTTAAATTTTGCTTGCGTTTTTCTTTGTTTCTGCAACGGTGATCTGACCTGTTTTGTGTACCACGGGGTCATCCCCCTCTTTTATTAATTTATTTGGTATAAATCTCTCTATTGCTACTGATATTATGTCACAACTGATCTACACTCGCGTTTTTAGTTTTTAAAGACTTGAGACTATCACCCAGGAAAGCGTGAAGCGAATTTTTATTTGCTTTATTGAATAGTTATATTTTTTGTTTGTTTTTGGTGCATTTGGGAATTTCAACATTCAGTCTCGCTACTACAACTCGATGTTCGCTAATCCCTGTATCTGTTTCGATGCTCTTTACTAGCTCAGGATTATTTGTTGCTAGGAGATCAAGGGTATTTTCGCAACCAATTACTATTCTAATGGGTTCATGAACTAACTGTTCGAAGTAGTTTTCAGGAAAAGCATTCAGAACTAGTTTGGACGATGTTTTATATTTGCCGCCGGTTTTGAATACGTAATTATGCCAACATATCAAGGGTAAATTAAAGTCACCACCGATTATAACAGTATGCTTCGGATACCTATTTGAAATATGATTCAAGCTTTCTTTGAACATTTCGGCAACTGCATCGTCTTAGTCAGGGGACAGATAAAAAGATCCAATTATTAATTTATTCTGGTTGTCAGGTATAACCTCTACCCAGACCAACTCACAGGGAGTATCTGCCTCAATTTCGCTGCAGGATAAACCGTTTGTAACAGCAATAAACGTGCCACCCCCTTTTTTATTTATTCTATCCTTTCTAAAGGCCATTTGGCCCTTTGAAAAAATTTCGGACGAACTTATCTCAGGCGTCAGCCAGATTTCAGAACCTATAACAATTTGTGCCTCAGTACTTTGTCAGCGGTTGGAACTCTGGAATTTTCCCAATACAGCTATGACAATTTACAACTGTTATACCAATGGTTTTTAGGTCTGCTTTCTTCCCGTGTCTGACCTGCCCCCTTTGAGACTGAAACCCATTTTGTGTATTCCCGAGGCCCTCTAACCTAAAAAACCACCTAGTTCACACCACACAGACCCCGCTACCCGTGTAGCCGCTTCCTGAGTATAGTGGACTCCTGACCTATTTAGCGGAACCTGAAAACCCACCACCCTTTGGCGCAAGTCGAGGAATCTGCAGCCTACATGGTCACAGAACTGTCTGAGCCTCTGATTCAGACCCTCCACTCGGCTCTGAACCAAAGGTCCGCAGTCAGTCGACAATGCTGCTGATGGTGAGCTCCGCTTTCATCTTGCAAGCAAGACTGGCAGTCTTCACCACTTCTGATAGCTGCTCAAAACCAGAGAGGATCTCTTCCGATCCAAAGTTGACACACATCATTGGTCCCAACATGAGCCACCACCTGCAGCTGGCTGCACCCTGTGCTTTTCATGGCATCCGGAAGGACCCGTTCCACATCTAGAATGACTCCCCCCGGTATGCAAATGGAGTGCACATTGGACTTCTTCCCTCCCTAGCAGCCATTTTCCTAAGAGGCTCCATCACCCGCCTAACGTTGGAGCTCATGATAGGAATTGCATTGCCATGACAGTGGTAGTAACAAGCAAAAGAAACTCACAAGTTACTTGTAATCTTTGGTAGTAAATTTCTTCAATGGGGTTAGACATTAATTTTATCTATGCGACAAGTGACAAAGAAGTGAAGAAAATCAAAAGTTTGAGGCACCCTCCACCGGTAATGATGGAATTCAATATTGTGTTGGCCCACTCTTTCTTGATGACAGCTTCCACTCTCACAGGAATATGTTCAATCAGGTTCTGAAAGGTTTATTGGGGAATGGGCAGCCCATTGTTCATGGGGTGCTGCTCTGAGGAGAGGTATCTATACATCCCCAAGGTGTTCTCTAAGATTAGAGTCATGACTCTGTGCAGGCCAGTCCATTACAGGGATGTTATTGTCATGTAACCACTATGCCACAGGCCGTGCATTATGAACAGGTGCTCGATTGTGTTGAAAGATGCAATCGCAATCCCCAAATTGCTCTTCAACAGTGGAAAGCAAGATGCTTGAAACATCAATGTAAGCCTGTTAACCACACCATAACATCACTGCCTTCGAATTATACTATTGGCACTACACATGCTGCCAAGATGACATTCACCAGGCAATCACCGTACCCACAGCCTGCCAGCAGATCGCCACATTGTGTACCGAGTTTTATCACTCCACACAATGTTTTTCCACTGTTCAGTCATCCAATGTTTACGCTCCTTAGACTAAGCGAGGCATCGTTTGGCATTGATCTGCGCACTGTGTGGATTAAGGGCAGCTGCTCCACCATGAAATCCATTTTCTCACTTCCCTCCTAGCTGTACTTGGAGTGGATCCTGATTCAGGTTGGACTTCCTTTGTGAGGGTCTGTATGAATGTCTGCCTATTACACTATACGAACTTCTGTCACTCAACAGACGAGGTCGGCCTGATCGTTTTTGTGCTGTACATGTCCCTTTACGCTTTCACTTCACTATCACATTAGAAACAATGGACCTAGATATGTTTAGGAGTGTGGAAATCTCACATGCCGACTTTTAATACAAGTGACACCCAATCACCTGACCACGTTCAGTTGCTGATATGGAGTATCTGGCAGTAGGTGGCAGCACAATGCACATAATATGAAAAACATATGTTTTTGGGGATGTCCGGTTACGTTTCATCTCATAGTGTATATTCATTTACCATAAACTATAGTTTTACTGAGCAGCTAGGTTTGTTACTGGTAGGTTCGACCAATGCGTGAGTGTCACGGAAAATGCTCTGGGAGCTCAGTTGGGATGCGCTGGAGGAAAGATGACGTTCTTTTCGTGAATTTCTGTTGAGGAAATTTAGAGGGCTGGAATTTGAAGCTGAGTGTAGTAAGATCTTACTGCCGCCTACTTACATTTCGCGTAATGATCACAAAGATAAGAGAAATTAGGGTCCGTACAGAGGCATAAAGGCATTCTTTTTTTTTCTTTTTTCCTCATTCTATTTGGGAGTGGAAAAGGAAAGGAAATGCCGGATAGTGGTACAGTGTACCATCCACCATGCACCGTATGGTAGATTGCATAGTATGTATGTACATATGTAGATGTATTTATTCTTCTTCATATTTTTGTGACAGTTGCACATCATATTCTAACAGTGTTTGGTTTGTGAGTGTAGATATGAGGAACTTTGTGTGATTAGATTTTGGAAGTGCTTCAGAAATTTTCTAGGCATGCATCACTTCCCTTGATCTACCTAACACAATGGAAAAATGTTTATATGATACTTATCAGTCTCATATTTTCTCTTGACTCAACAACAGTAACCATTATAGGCAATGCCAAAGATCCCGACACCACCCGTCTGCTCTGACCTATGACATGGTTGGGGACATACTAAATGGAAAAAACCCACAGAAAATATTCTCAAACACAAAACAAAATTCATAAAATAAAACTTTCCATTACATTCTTTTCTTCACCAGAGCATTCTGCCAAGCAGTTTCCATTGTGAGTGCTTGGTGTTTCTTTAACCCATTACTGACCATTGACCCTTTTTTGGGGCGCAAACATTTTTAGCTTTGATTGTTGTACCCCAAGGAAGAACTGAATGCTATAAAGCCTCCAAAATCGAAATAAATAGTGTTTCTGTAATTTTTTTTTTTTTTTTAGGAAAGGAATTAATTTTCCTAGTCTCTATCTTCAGACCTATCAAAACTGTATGTCTGCTGGTAGTTCATATACAACAATGAATTGTGATTTAGCTGTCTGGATGTGTTTCTCAAGAACCTACAGATGTCCATCTAAGATTCTGTATATTTAAGATATCACAAACTAAGTGCAGTATCAATTTATCATGTGTGTCTCAATAATGAGACAATGGCATGTTACATTATCAATCTTTCATTAGTGTGTACTATTATTGTAAACATGCCTTGTAGACAAAAATTGCTGTTTACATACTTGATATTTGACTTATTTGTATTGTATGATACTTTTTATCATTCACATTTTCAATTCCAATAGGAACGTTACTCGATACTGTGACAAAAGTGACAACAAACCTTTCGATGCAAGGTGATCTGTGCGATTCCCGAATCAGGGTATCTGAATCATAAGCTTTTCTTAGACAACATTTTAACCAGTGTTGACACACACACACACACACACACACACACACACACACACACACACACACACACACACACACACTCTCTGAGAAAAAGGAAAATGAAAGCTACTGGAACTATAAGGAAGATATGAACTAATGCACGGCCCTTCGTTCATACAGAAAAAATAGTGAAATGACAAAGACTACATATATGACAAAAAGAATGAAGTTCTGGTAATGAAATGTTGGGGCAACATTATGTGTAACCATGAATTACAGTACTGTTACTCATCTCAGTTCTGCTAAAAGATAATCGCGAGCAATATTTGTTAGTCTCACATCTCATTGACGAATATAGTACCAGTATTGGTGGGGCTAATTTACTGGACAAGCGGATACCACTTATAGAACAAGAATAAGGTCAAATCAGGTGATTGGTACCTGCATGGTAAACACATGGCTTGTGTACCAAATTACCAATCCAAATGAGAAGTGCTCACTTTTGGATGTTCGACAGAAAAATGATATGCACCTTTCAAAAAACACTCAATCAAATCCAAAATGCAGAGGCCCACAAGAAAGTAGACTAATTCGAGGACATGTGAGCACAGATGGGTGACTAGATTCAGGAAACCACTTGACTGTACCTAGGAAAACACAGATTAAATACACATACTGCAAAGGGAAACATTTGTTGTAGGTGCAATGTTGATATATATGGCAAGTTCTTGTTTCATTTAATACTGAATAACAATACAATAATTGTTTTTATTTTTTTACGGCATTTCTTACAGTTTTATGCATTGAGAATAATGTTGTACCTTTTGATAGCTCAGTTTGCCATTGTCCCAAAAATGGGACAGTCTGTAATTTTTCTTGTAATGTAGTGAAATGATTTAAAATAGATTTTCCTTCCATTTGTGACACAAGGCATCATATTAATGTAAAACAAGTTGGAAAAAAAAGTTTTAGCAAGTAATGGGTTAGAATTTAAATTCTTCTAAGTTATTTGCCATGTCATGATGATATATTTCTCCAATGTTTTGGCTCCGTTACAGGAGCCTTCCTCAGGGAATTCATTGAGGAAGGCTCCTGTAACGGAGCCAAATCGTTGGGGAAAAATATCATGACACGGCAAATAGCTCAGAATAATTTCAATTTTAACAATAATGACTGCGAAAGCCTACATTCTTACATAAGTAATGGGTTAATTAGATCAAGGTGTGTGTGTGTGTGTGTGTGTGTGTGTGTGTGTGTGTGTGTGTGTGTGTGTGGTTTTTTTGATATACTTATACTTGGATTGTGAAGTTGAAATACCCAATATTTTGAGCAGGTCTTTACAATGAACCTTATTCTTGTCATTGGTTATTATTCGTGTGGTCTTTTTGTAGTTTGAAATCTGTATACTTATTTTGTAAATTTGTTCCACGGAGAAGAATGCCAGGATAAATTCTAGAATGGCCCACACTGCTCTTATTCACGTTGCAATTGTTGGTAACTCCTCTGTCGTTATGGCAGTCAGCTGGTAGCCAGAACTACAAGATTGGGAATCTGGTTTTGGTGAATGGCTGATGTGTAGCATAGCCAAGATCGAGGTTAGGTTGGAAGACAACAGTCTAGTTAGCAAATCCAATGAATGTGAAAGCAGAAAAACTGGTTGTGGTGACATGGTGATCTGTAGTGTAGTGTAATCTGCGATAAAGATTTGGCCGAGAGGGACCATTTTGGTTCCAAGCTAGAGAAGCCAATGAATGTGAAAGCAAAAATTCTGGTCATGGTAGTGAATGTTACAGTAAAACCCAATATTTGAAACTAAAATATTGCTACACAAATAAGCCATCTCTGCCATCTTAACTTCCCACCACCGAAGGTTCAATTTTACTTACAATTGTGGAAGCCTTGCCTGAAATGTTGGCAGTTATGTGACGTTGGGATTAGCCAGTCGCATGACAATGCAAATGTTTGGTCATGAAATCTTTCTTTTACAGGGGCAGTTAGTTTTACTGAGCGGACAAGGGTGCACACACAAACCTGTCAACCATAGAGCAGGAACAGCAATTTTTATTTATTTCATGTACTGTGTGAAACATTAATCATGTCATTATATGTGGATTTCTAAGAATATTAACATCTTGGCTAAGATTTTCTACCATGTTGTTGGTGCTGACATAACCCCTCAAGGCTGCAGAGGTAAAATTTTGTGGATGAACATAAGTTGATCAGTTTGTATTGTAAAAAGTAATAACATATGCATAACAAAAGAAAAATCCCCATTGTAAATGATCAGAGTTTAGAGACATCCAACACAACATGCTGACATTAGGGGTCAAAGCTGATAGGTGGTATCCTGTGCTTCAGTTGGCACAATTGACTCTGTATATGTGTTATAGCCTATTGTCCCTTTATCCCATTTGACCCCTGTTCTCAAAGAGCTAGTTGGACAACTCTTCCGAGTAAATCTTCATCTTGGAGCAGACTTAGCTATGTACATGAATCAAAAGATTTAACATGCTTCAGTATTGAAAATTACAGTTAAGACTTTAGGTGGAAGCTGGTGAAGATATCTGTTCCAGTGATCTGGATCACTTTCCATTCTGTATTGGTCTGCCAGATACAACAGTTCCTGTAAAATGTTTATTGAAATAGCTGAGTGGAAACTATGTTGCCAGATGGCAGTGTAGATAATCTATTACAGTGGTCAGACTGCCACAAGGGTTCATATGATACCAATGCAGTGGGATAGAAAATGTCTGTACAGTATTACAGAGAACAAACAGTAAAGTTTTGCCTTTCTTTATGTTCATCTATCACCATAATGAATGTCTGCATTTCTGTTGAAAATGATCAAAGCTGAAACCTGAGTCCAAATCAGGAAAAACACCCTTAGACCAACATTCCATTTCCAATGGTATAAGCTGTCACCTCAGTACAAAACATAAATACTGGTCACCAAGAATGTTTGGATCTGCAAGTATCTTATCATGTTTTCTGACTTGTCAGTCCCTAAAAATCCATCTCCTGGATTTTAATTCTAAAGATAGTGTAATTCAACTAAACCCAGTCACTGATAGTGACATGAAATACCTATGTTTTGTTCATAAAAACTACTGCTGTCACTCCACAGACAAATGAGAATAGTGTTTGTACCTCTTCAATTGCACATTCATTCTCATTATCTGTGGACAGTAACAGGTAGAGGAAAAATGAGCCTTACCTTGAAATGATTATCTGTATTTCTGCAAATGATTTACAGCAAAAGTCCCCTGCAATTGCTGTTGATGAAATTTTACAGTTGAAGAGTATAGAACAATTAGTTAAATTACAGGTCCTACTAGAGTAGGATTAGATGAGATGAATACTTGTTCCAATAGATCATAAATACGACATTTTGCCATGATGTGGAACATGTCAGTTTAATAAATGGTGTTTATACATGACATTCAATATTTTAAGGATTTTTTATTTATTTTTGTTTTGTATTTATGTATTTTTTAGCGAAATTACTAAGTTAAAAAAAAATCGTCTAAAATGTAGGAAGAGTTGCTATTGAGAAATTCTTTTAATTTCTATTTAAATACTAGTTGGCTATCTGTCAGACTTTTGATGCTACTTGATAAGTGACCGAAGACTTTTGTGGCAGCATGATTCACCTCTTTTTGTCCCAAAGTTACATTTAACTTTGAATAGTGAATATCACCCTTTCTCCTAGTGTTGTAGCTATGCACTGCTGTTACTTTTGAATTGAGTTGGATTGTTAATAACAAATTTCATAAGTGAATACATATATTGTGAAGATACCTAGATCTTTAAATAAATGTCTGCAGGATGATCTTGGGTGGGCTCCAGCAATTTTTCTGAATACACAATTTTGTGCAATGAATACTTTTTTACTCAATGTACTGAAACATATATCACCAAAATTTGCAATGACCCTGATAGCATAACTAGCTGAACTCAAATGTTTCAGCATATCTTCATTGTGTTTCTTCCATTTCAATCCCTTATCAATGCAAACACCTACAAATTTTGAATATTCTACCTTAGGTACAGATTTCTGTTCAAACTCTATTAATGGTGTCATGCCATTACTGTATGAAACTGTATATACTGGGTTTTATCAAAGTTTAACGAGAGCCCATTTGTAGAGAACCACTTAATAATTTTCTGAACGATATCATTTACAATTTCATCAGTTAATTCCTGTCTGTCAGGCGTGATTGCTATACTTGTATTGTCAGCAAGAAGAACTAGCTTAGCATCTTCTTGAATATAGAATTGCAAGTCTGTAATTTATTAATGATTACTTATTGCTGGGAGGATCTGGGCACATGTTTCTCCAATCTGTGTGGTAGAATAACTTACTTGAGCTCACTTGATTTTTCCCATTAGCACAATGTGACAGAAAACATATTTATTGCCTTCAAACAAAATGCCTGCACATAAAATAACCTTTCATCATAAACTAATGTCAATTTGTGTGTTTAGTGGTGAGTCCAGAAACTTGTGGATGCACAGTGTTTGAATTTTTCTTGTAAAAACCCATAAAAAGTTGATATGTAAGTTGACCATTCATGGCTTTTCACTACAGAAAAAGAAATTGACATAATTTTGTTGCTTGAATTCCAATCCTGTTGTGGTCTTTTAATGTTTTTAGTCACTGATATCCAATTGGAATTTGAATCTTTATGAAATATAGTAAATGAAATGACTTTTTACAACTTCTAAGTTGTAATGCATATACAATATTTGCCATTGTTTATCAATCAGTTGGCACAAATTGATTTTTGCAAACTTTTAGTTGGGTGCAGTTACAGGTGCTGACTGAAGTATCTATACACCCCCCCCCCTACTTTCCATCTGAGATAAAAATTAATTAAGATCTACCTGTTGGAAGTAATGTTGTTGTGTTTATTTTCTTTGGTGATTTAAGTGCACCATTAATTTCTTATGCCCACATTTTTATATCTGAATAAAGTTGTTTATTGAGTAACAATACGTTTTCTGATGTGTGCAATAGTGCTGCATGTACCATGTTGAATTGGCTTCTATCATTACAAAGCTCAAATATCATTGCTTCTGTGCAGAGCAAACTAGATCACTGTAACTGTTTTCTAATGATGTGGTGTGTAAATAAATTCCTTAAAAGCTGATCATCCATTATCAATAAGACTATTGAAAAATGTGCTGGCTGGCAAGTTACACATTTTGTGCAAGTTTTTGGTGGATAAAATTTGTTATATTGTTATTATACGTCTACATTTTTATGTAATGGGAGGTCTGGTGTTCTGCCGAATGTCAATGTCTAACCTGACACTGACATCTGCCATAACACCTTACGATCCATTATTTCTTTAGATTGTCTGGAAAGGCTGAAGAGCTACATTTTTATACTTGCACTAACAAAGAAAGAAACCTGGAGCACTTTCTGTATAAAATTAGCCACAAATTCACAGTATAGTTGTACACTCTGAAGTTGACTGTAACTTCCACTTCTGAACTTTATTAGTTTTTGGAGTTGTGTCATGCTTTCCTAGCACTTGTGATATTCAGACACTTGTAATGAATTCAGAATAATAATAATAATAATAATAATAATAATACAGAATAACGAGGATAGATTGCAACTTGCTACAAAGATGATAGTTGAACCGCAAACCTGCGCATTAAAAAAACACTGAGACACAAAACTTAGTTTTTGGCCATAGGCTTTGTATGAACAGAATACACTCTTATTCATACAAACTCACTGACATAAGATTCTCATCTCTGCCTGCTTCATTCTTAGTAATGTCCCCACAGCGAAAGCAACTCTAAATGGGGATGGGAGGGACAAGGGGAAGAATAGGGATAGGTATATTAGTGCTACCTGACAGATCATGTGGGTATTAGTTTAGTGCAAAGAGATGCAGCTTTGTAGACTGGAAGGGAAGCAAAAGGGGCAGGAGTGAGAAGAATTGTGGAGAATGACACAAAAAATTGTGAGATGTGAAGGATAGAGGCGGTGGAAGCTGTCGAATGTGGTGCAATAAGGTTACTGTCGGTAGAGGCCCGAGAGGCCGGAGAACGTACTGTAGGAATAGCCTCCATCTGAGCTGGTAGTGAGGGAGGGAAGATAGAAAATCCAGAGCGTCCAGGTTGCGAAGCAGCATATTATGCTCAGCTGCACGTTGTGTCACAGGATGGCCCACTTTGCACCCACTCACAGTGTAGCGGTGGCCATTCATTGTGGTGGACAGCCGGTTAGTGGTCATACAATATAAAATGCTGTGCAGTGATTGCAGCAGACTTGATCAATCACATGGCTGCTTTCATTGATTGCCTGTCCTCTAGTGGAGTAGGCAATCCTATGATGGGACTGGAAGTGTTGAGTGGGTAGATAGTGCAAGTTTTATAATGGAGTCTTCCACAGGGATATCTGTGATGGGTGGTTGGGGATAGCATAGGGTTGGATTAGGATGTTATGGAGGTTGAGTAGGTGATGGAACACCACTTAGGAGGGGCAGGATGTCTGTCAATTTCAGGGTATGATGAAAGATTAGATTAGATTAATACTTGTTCCATAGATCATGAATACGACACTTCGTAATGATGTGGAATGTGTCAGAAGAAAATAAAAGCTTTGAAGAAATATGTGGTTTAGTTGTTCCAGGCCAGGGAAGTACTGGGTGACAGTGGGGTGCTCTTTTACAGACAGTTACAGGGGGTGGAGGAAACATTAAGGGAATGCCAGGCTGTACTAGCATATCTACCCCACTCCCCACTGCATCATTACCTTTCTCCCCTCCCCTCAGTGTGTGAAGTAAGTAAAACATGGGTGTGTTTCAAATTATGTGTGTGTTTCTGGCCAACTGAAGTTTGATGCCTGGTTCTAATTTAATCCCTTTTAGGAAATTAATACTCATGTTATATTTCGTTACAGGTTGTTGCACGCAGCAGAGAGAAGTTCCACCCATATGTCAAACGCCACAGGAAAAGTGAGAGGTGAGTCACAGTCATTGTGTGAAACAAAGGGCATTAATGATAAATTGTTTGTGGCTCTTTCATGCATATTTCTGCAGGTTTTCGTATTTAAGGCAATTCAGTGTTTTGAAAGTATGATTTCCATTTAGCTCCAGTGTGGACGTATCTGTTTGTGAGTTGTTAGTGCTGCAGTTGTTAAAGATTGGAGGTTGTTGTGAAAGTAATAAGTAAACAGATATACAAGAAATACGGAATGAGTAGGTAACTTGAAGAAGAATTATTTATTCACTTCTTATTAGTACTGAGAGTACTGTGCCAATAGAATGAATTCAAACTAGTGTGTACATTTTACAAAGTAGATATCAACTAAGGCAAATAAAAATAGGCTTAGTTGTGACTTGCAACCACTGTGGATAATATGAGACATCAGAATCGCATGTGAAAGACAGCCCTGATTTTCATTGAAGCTTATTGCACAAATGTTGTCATTTATTACAGTAGGTATGGCCAAGTAAATAAATGTCATTATACTGCAATTGTAACTTCTTTTCTAGGGTAAATGAGATGAATGAAAACTTTTTGATTTGTTTCATTGTTTCACCTTGGGATATCATCATAATGATATAAGATTTGTTGTCTTAATAAAATGGAAAAATATATATATATATATATATATATATATATATATATATATATATATATATATATATATATATATATATATATATATATATATATATATCTGTGTTATTTATTTCCATTTTATTAAGACAACAAATCTTATATCATTATGATGATATCCCAAGGTGAAACAATGAAACAAATCAAAAAGTTTTCATTCATCTCATTTACCCTAGAAAAGAAGTTACAATTGCAGTATAATGACATTTATTTACTTGGCCATACCTACTGTAATAAATGACAACATTTGTGCAATAAGCTTCAATGAAAATCAGGGCTGTCTTTCACATGCGATTCTGATGTCTCATATTATCCACAGTGGTTGCAAGTCACAACTAAGCCTATTTTTATTTGCCTTAGTTGATATCTACTTTGTAAAATGTACACACTAGTTTGAATTCATTCTATTGGCACAGTACTCTCAGTACTAATAAGAAGTGAATAAATAATTCTTCTTCAAGTTATATATATATATATTTAAAAATAGGATAGAGATGACTTACCAAAAGGATCGGCTCGTCGAGAGAAACAAATAAAATCACACACAAACACACATACAAGCTTTCGCCACCACTGGCAGCTTCTTCAGGAAAAAGAGGAAAAAAGGGGAGGAAAAGGGAAGGATATGGGTTTTAAGGAAGTGGAAAAGGAGTCATTCCAATCCCAGGAGTGGAAGGACTTACCTTAGGGGAAAAAAAGGAAGGTAAACAAATACACACACACTCAGACATATCGAAACGCAAACACAGTGGAGGGGAAGGACTTACCTTAGGGGAAAAAAAGGAAGGTAAACAAATACACACACACTCAGACATATCGAAACGCAAACACACCTAGACAGACATTTGTGAAAAGCAAAGCAATATATATATATATTCTTTTATGATAATTGGGCAGGTGGTTAGTTATGGCCTTACAATCTATTTAACAAGTACTTTATATCTGTTACTGATGGTATGGGATTCTCAGGATCAGTAAATAATGCCCTTGGATATCTGAAACTAGCATTTACAAATAACTTCAGGTACATGAATATGTCACTCACTTTACCACAAGTAATAACTTCCATAATAAAATGTTTAAAAACAAAGCATTCTAGTGGTTACAATGAAATATCAACAAAGTTAAGTAAAGCGTGTTCTTGTGAATTTACCACCATTTTAAGTTATTTGTGTAACCAGTCTATTATAACTGGGAAATTTCCTAATTGGGTAAAACATGCAGATATTAAACCTCCATTCAAGAAAGGGGATAAAGAGATGCCATCAAACTACAGACCAATTTCACTTTTGCCAACATTCTCAAAAAATTTAGAAAAGCAGCTTTTCAACCACCTGACCACAAATGACATATTGTTGAGAACACAGTTTGGATTTCTAATATCAACAAGGCTATTTACAACTACAGTGAGAATTGCCTAATTCATAAGACAATAAATTACTAGCAGGGGGGGGGGGTATTTTCTGTGATTTGTCAAAGGCATTTGATTGTGTGAACCACAACATTCTTTTAAGTAAATTAGAATTCTATGGTATCATGGACATTGATGCAAAATGGTACAAACAAAGGGTGTTAGTGCAAGGAACTAGTAAATTATGCCATCAGTCATCTCGGATTGTGAAGAAAATATATGTGGTGTCCCAGAAAGATCCATCTTAGGGCCATTGCTTTTTCTTTTGTACTTTAATGACCTCTCATCAGTTACACTGCCAGAAGCAGAGTTCATTTTGTTTACAGATGATACATGTATTACATTAAATAGCATGTCAAACATAGTTCTATAAAGGTCTGCTGATGATATTTTAATGAATATTAATAAATGGTTTAAAGCCATGTTATTGGCATTAAACTTAGAAAAAACTCACTACATGCAGTTCAGAACATGGTAGAGGTTTCCATCTAGCATATGCATAAAGTATGAAGAAGAGCATATAGAAGGGGATGGCAGTGTTAAATTCCTGGGATTACAGCTTGCTAATAAATTTAGTTGGGAGAAGCAGAACTGCAGCAATGTCGTAACAAATCTGTACTTGCAGTACAAGTGTTATCAGACATAGGAGACATAAAAATAAAAACTAACATACTTTGCTTACTTTCATTCCATGATATCATATTCAGTTAATGATTCAACAATTAGAAATTTCAGGGAAAATCTTTAGCAGTTAGACTGGGATGAGGTGTCTAAGGAAGCTGACACTAATTAAAAATATAACTTATTTCATGATACATTTGTAAGAGTATTTGAAAATTGTTTCCCCAAGAAAATAGTTTATTTATTTATTTATTGGTTTTTCTGTTCCATAGGACCCAATTGAGGAGTGAGACTCCATGGTCATGGAACAAGTCAATACATTAATTGTTACACAAGAATGGTAATAGAAAATTTTTAAGTAGTCCTTTGCACACAACAATCTTAAGACAAAGTGAAAAGAATCAATAAAGAAAAAAAATGAATTAGCTTAATTGTTTAACTTTTCTAGGAGTTCCTCGACAGAATAAAAGGAGTGAGCCATGAGGTAACTCTTCAATTTAGATTTGAAAGCGTGTGGATTAGTGCTAAGATTCTTTAGTTCTTGTGGCAGCTTATTGAAAATGGATGCCGCAGAATACTGTACCCCTTTCTGCACAAGTGTTAAGGTGGTGTGATGCAAATGTAGATTCGACTTCTGTCTAGTATTCACCGAGTGAAAGCCACTAACTCGTGGGAATAAGCTGATATTATTAACAACAAACGACATTACAGAAAAAACGTATTGTGACGCCAGAGTCAAAATTCCCACACTACTGAAAAGGGGTCGACATGACGTTTGCGAACTTACACCACATATTGCTCGAACCGCCCATTTTTGAGCCATAAATATCCTTTTTACATCAGGCGAGTTATCCCAAAAAACAATGCCGTACGTCATAAGTGAGTGAAAGTAAGCGTAATAGACTACTTTTCGTGCTGAAAAATCACTTATCTCAGATATTGTTCTAATGGTAAATATAGCAGAATTTAGTTTTGGAACAAGATTCTGAACATGGGCTTTCCATGACAGCTTACTGTCAATATGAACACCTAGAAATTTGAACTGTTCAGTCTCACTTATCACATGCCCATTATGTGTAATCAGAATGTCAGCTTTCGTCAAATTATGTGTTAGAAATTGTAAAAACTGAGTTTTACTGTGATTTAACATCAACTTGTTTTCTACAAGCCATGAACTTATCTCTTGAACTGCATTATTTGTTATTGTGTCAATATTACGAGCAACATCCTTCACTACCAAGGTGGTATCATCAGCAAACAAAAATATTTTACAGTCACCTGTTATACTCGAAGGCATATCATTTATATAAATAAGAAACAGCAATGGTCCCAAAACAGACCCCTGGGGCACCCCATACTTAATTGTGCCCCATTGGGATTGCATGTCATAGCCATTTTCTACACTGCGGAGAATTACCTTCTGTTGTCTATTATTAAAGTAAGAGGTGAACCAGTTGTGGGCTACTCCCCGTATTCCATAATGTTCCAACTTCTGCAACAATATTTTGTGATCAACACAATCAAACGCTTTTGTTAAATCAAAGAAGTCGCCTAATGTCCGTAGCCTCTTATTTAACCCATCAAGTGCCTCACAGAGAAACGAAAATATAGCGTTTTCGGTCGTTAAACCACTTCTAAAACCAAACTGTACGTTTGACAGGAAATTATGTGAACTGAAATGACCAATTAATCTTGAATATACAGCCTTTTCAATAACTTTGGAAACAACCGATGGCATAGAAATAGGTCTATAGTTGTCTACATTATCCCTTTCTCCTTTTTTATAAAGCGGTTTCACTACTGAGTACTTTAATCTGTTAGGAAACTGACCATTCTGAAAGGAAAAATTACAAATATGGCTTAGTACTGGGCTAACATATGGAGAACAGTACTTTAGAATTCTGCTAGATACCCCATCATATCCACAAGAGTCCTTAGTCTAAGTGATTTAATTATTGACTCAATCTCACCTATGGAAGTATCATGAAGGATCATTT
Source organism: Locusta migratoria (assembly GCA_026315105.1). Lineage (NCBI taxonomy): Eukaryota > Metazoa > Arthropoda > Insecta > Orthoptera > Acrididae > Locusta > Locusta migratoria. The sequence goes on along the minus strand of CM048755.1, from coordinate 49,458,080 downwards.
CAGGCAACAGCCTCGGAAACGCATTTTCTAAAAACGTTATATGATTACCTGTAGAAACTAGAGTTTTGTTTAGTTCCTCTACTATATTCAGAAAGTGATTATTGAATATTGCACATATATCTAACTTGTCAGTAACAGAAACATTCCTACTACGCACTGACATTATATCTTCTACCTGCTGCTCCTGACCAGACACTTCCTTCACGACTGACCAGATAGTTTTAATTTTATCCCGAGAGTTTGCTATTCTTTTTGCGTACCACATACTTTTTGCATTCTTAATGACATTTTTCAGAACCTTACAGTACTGTTTGTAATGAGCTACTGCATCTTCATTCTGGTTGCTTCTAACATTTTGATACAACTCTCGCTTAGTTCTACATGATACTCTTATCCCCTTTGTCATCCACCCTGGCTGTCTGTTACTGAAAGTACCCTGTTTTGAGCGTTCTAGCGGAAAGCAACTTTCAAACAGCATAATAAATGTGTTCAGAAAAGCATTATATTTATCATCTGCATTATCAGCACTATAAACATCCTGCCATTCTTGTTCCTTAATTAGGCTTAAAAAGATCTCAATTGCAACTGGATTAACTTTTCTGAGTAGTTGATATTTATGTTTAAAATTTGTTTGAGAACAAATACTTTTTAGAATTAAAAGTTGGGCATCGTGGTCTGATAGGCCATTTACTATTCTGCTGACAGAGTGCCCCTCTAATAATGAAGAATGAACAAAAATATTGTCAATGGTAGAACTGCTATTTCCTTGCACTCTTGTTGGAAAAAATACTGTTTGCATTATGTTATAGGAATTAAATAGATCTAACAGCTGACTTTTCCTTGAGCTATCACCTACACAATTAATGTTGAAATCTCCACACACAATTAAATTTTTATACTTCCTATACAGTGAACCCAGAACCAATTCCAGCTTGGGCAGAAACATTTTAAAATCTGAGTCAGGGGATCTATAAATAACAACTATTACTAGTTTAGTTCCATTAACATTAACAACTCCTGCACAACATTCAAATATCTGTTCTGTGCAGTGTTTAGAAAAATCGATTGACTCCGATGAAAAATCGTTTTTTACATACATAGCCACTCCCCCACACTGCAAGGAACTCCTAGAGTAGAAGGCAGCTAACCTGTATCCTGGCAAAGGAAGTCTCTGAATTGTCATACCACTTAAAAAGTGCTCTGAAATACCAATAATGTCAGAATCAGTATCAATAAGCAGTTCATTAACTTTATCTCTGATACCCTGTATATTTTGATGAAAAACAGTAATTCCCTTATTAATTATATTCTTAGACTTTGTCAAAGGTGGTTCCTTTCTTAGAGGGACTTCCTTTAAGCAGGAATACATATCAGCTGTCTTCAGTCTAAAAAAGGTGCAGCCCTAACACCAACTGCTACAGGAATTTTTCCATGAGTGACACCCCCACCCCCTACTACACTGTCACCTATGAGCTTTGCCAACCTCCCTTTCCCATGCCTATTGAGGTGCAGGCCGTGCCTAGTAATATCAATAATTAAATATAATGATAAGAAACCATGGCTTACTAAAGGAATAAGAATATCTTGTAACTGGAAAAGGGAACTGTCTCTAACAGCAAGAAAGAGTAATGACCCAGAAACAGTCAAATATTATAAAAACTATTGTGCTACATTAAGGAAAGTTATTAAAAACTCCAGAAGCATGTGCATCATGTCTGAGATTACTACCTCTGATAACAAAATTAAAACAATTTGGAATATTATTACCAGGGAGACAGGGCAACCAAGTGCACAGGGAGACAGCATTACCATCAAAGTGAATGAATAGTTTACAACTAACAAGCCAGAAGTTGAAAACATTTTTAATAATTATTTTTTAAATATTGTGGAGAAAATAGGATCTAAGTGTTCATTAAAAGAAGCTAGGCAGTTAATGGAACAGGCCATACCCACACAATTTGATACAATAGAAATTCCACCCACCTCTCCTTTTGAAATTAAGAAAATAACAAACTGTCTCAAAAGCAAAAGCTCACCTGGAATTGATGGTATTTCCAGCATGGTAATAAAAGCTTGTTCTTAAGAAATGAGTGAGATTCTTAGCCACATGTGTAAAAGTTCTCTGAAGCTGGGTGTTCTTTCCTGATAGACTAAAATATGCTATTGTTAAACCACTGCACAAAAAAGGGGGTACGTCTGATGTCAACAACTACCGCCCAGTCTCACTTTTGACAGCCTTATCCAAAATTCTTGAAAAAGTAATGTATTCTAGAGTAGTTTCACACATAGGTAAAAATAAAGTTCTAACAAAATGTCACTTTGGTTTTCAGAAAGGCTTTTCAACAGATAATGCTATACATACTTTCACCAATGAAATATTAAATGCTCTGAATAATCGGACATCACTCAGGATTTTTTGTGATCTCTCCAAGGTTTTTGATTGTGTAAATTGTGGAATTCTTCTAGATAAACTAAAGTATTGTGGTATGAATGGGACAGTGTACAAATGGTTTAAATCATACCTAACAGGATAAGTGCAGAAAGTTGACATAAGTAGTTCACATAATATGCAAAAAAACAGCTGATTCCTCAAACTGGGGAACAATCAAAAATGGGGTGCCACAAGGTTCGGTCTTGGGCCCTTTGCTGTTCTTAATATATATTAATGACTTGCCATTCTATATTCATGAAGATGCAGTGCTGGTTCTTTTTGCTGATTATACAAGTATAGTTATCACACCTGACACACAAGAACTAACTGAAGAAGTTTTAAATGATGTCTTTCAGAAAATCATTAAGTGATTCTCAGCAAATGGACTATCATTAAATAAAACACAGTACATACAGTTCCATACAGTGAATGGAATGACACCACTAATAAATATAGACTTTGATCAGAAGTCTGTAGCAAAGGTAGAATATTCAAAATTTTTAGGTGTATGCATTGATGAGGGGTTGAACTGGAAAAAAACACATTGACGATCTGCTGAAACGTCTGAGTTCAGCTACTTATGCTATTAGGGTAATTGTAAATTTTGTGATATACATCTCAGTAAATTAGCTTTCTATGCCTCTTTTCATTCTCTGCTTTCGTACGACATCATTTTCTGGGGTAATTCATCATTGAGTAAAAAAGTATTCATTGCACAAAAGTGTGTAATCAGAATAATTGCTGGAGCCCATCCAAGATCATCCTGCAGACACTTATTTGGAAGAGCTAGGGATCTTCACAGTATATGTATTAACTTATGAAATTTATTATTACCAGTCCCACTGAATTCAAAAGCAATAGCAATGTACTTAACTACAACAGTAGGAGAAAGAATGATCTTCACTAATCAAGGTTAAATCTAGCTCTGGCACAGAAAGGGGTGAATTATGCTGCCACTAAAGTCTTTGGTCACCTACCAAACAGCATCCAAAGCTTGACAGATAGCCAAGTAGCATTTAAAAATAAATTAAAAGAATTTCTGGATGGCAACTCCTTAAACACTATAGATGAATTTTTAGATATAAATTAGTAAATCTGGATGGCAGAGGGAAAAAGAAAATGGATCATGTAATATTTAGTACAAAGTAATAATTTGTAAAGACATCTTTCATTAACCTGACACATTCCACATCATTACAAAGTGTTGTATTCATGATCTATCGAACAAGTACTAATTTAATCTGATAATATTTTGGGGTAACTCTTCAAGTCTATCAAAAGTTTTCAGAGTCCAAAAGCACATGATACATATTATTTGTGGTGTAAATTCATGGATATCCTGTAGAAGCCTCTTCAAATAACTGGGCATACTAACTACTGCCTCTCAGTATATTTATTCCTTAATGAAATTTGTCATAAATAATATATCCCTTTTCCAACAAACAGTTCAGAAATTAAAATGATCTTCACAAGGACTTAAAAGCACTTACTTTAGTTCAAAAAGGGGTCCACTACTCAGGAACACATATTTTAAATAATTTACCAACAACCATGAGAAATTTAGTCCACTGATGAGTTATTAATAGAACCAAATGATGTGTATATATCTGGATTCATACTATTAGTATTATTATATGAAATGTTCCACATCCACAAGGATCACCTCAACGTGGATCTATGGAACGAACAACTAATCACCTCTGCTATAGCACGAACAAGACTAGTAGATAATGGCACTTTATAAAACTGTTCTGAACCTTTATTAATAGCTAATATGCCTGTATAAAATATGCTGTTGTCCAAGTATTGTATAAAGTAGATTAACTTAAAACAAATCAGTGGAACATTTGTTTTTGTAGTTCAATCCATGAATGATTGTGGGTCATGCATATTGTGGTACCAAGGGGGAGTACAGTTTTGCCAATTACAGGCAACAATTATGGAATACATAAACACTTGCTCTGTGCTTGAAGGAAGCCTTAATGTTGCAAATTAGGTCTCTCTCACTTGGTTATTTAGAATTTGTCGCACAGTAGCGCCATCAGTGATGAAAAATTGCAAAAAATGCAATAAAATTCACTAACGACATCTACAATCACATTTAATTCTCACAGTTGATTACCAAATTCACAGCAGTGGCCTCAGCGCACTATTAAACAGTATTTGCCAAACGTGTGGCGTAAGTGCACAATACATTTCAAACCCTCTCATTCCTGGTTCCACTGCAGTATCACTTGTATGCCCATGTGTTGGACATAAGTAATCTGTAAGTGGCCACTGTACAATTGTGTGTGTGTCCCTAATATTTGTTTGTGATGAAGTAGAATGTGTGCTCTAAGTGTTTTATAAAACGAATTGATGACTCATTTGCTTGGGGGTTTCAGTTCAGATCTGTTAAGAGAGCCTGCTGTGGAAATGAGGCAAAAGAAAAGAAAGAAAAAGACAGTTGCATAGTGCAGAACAATCTATGTTGAGAAGGCATAAGGGTGAAATTAGTAATATGAAGTTGGATCATACGAGTAGGTGTCATCAGGTAGCATATGCTTAAGGCAACTGCTGATGAAATGCGGACAATCTAGATTCCACAACAAGTTCACAAAAACAAATTTATGTCACACAGTGGCTTCATTGGACCAGGGGAGTAGATGTTCTTGGATAGCTTACTGGTAAAACAGTTCTTTGCAAAATGGAAGAAATACAGATTAGAATGCTTGGCCTGGCAAAAATTTTAAATAGTATAATATATATATTTTTTAATAAAACATTTATTGGATGAATAAAATGGTTTTTTTTTTTTTTTTTGTAAGTGGAGTTTGATATTTATCATAATTTATTTGCCTGAGATTTTACAATTTCTTGAAATGTTTACTTAAGTGCACCACAGTTATTAATTCTTGGGGAAAAGTTGACCTAGAATTCTCGGTCTGAGATATTACGGTGTGCTAAGAAAGGAAGAGCAGTACTGAAGTTTTGTAAGCTATAAAAGCAGTTAATAAGGTAGACTATGCTAGAAAGAGTGAGACAATTTTGTTTTAAATCAGGGTTTTGTGTTATTATGTATGTTAATATTCAAAACTTATCCTCATTGTTGAAGTTTTCATCTGGGCTCATACTATGACTGTTAACTTTAACACTGAATCACTCTGCTAAAGTATTCCTTCATTTGACCCAGATCTACCAATTAAAAGAAACGTTTATATCTTAGTTTTGATTGTTTTGTAATACATAATATATATTATCTCTTTTGAACCACTGATAAAGCATTGCTGCTTTGACAGGTCCTGGACGACCTCCGAAACCCAGAACCTCATGTACCTGGTGCAATGAAAATAAACTCCCATTGAAGTATATACTTCCCACTCAACATGCTAAGAAAGAATTCTGCTCTGAAACGTGTTTGTCAGAATTCAGAAAAGCATATATTAAGGTAAGTTTTAAGGTATATGCAAAGTGTTAAGTTAGTCCAGCAGATGAAATATATGTAATATACTTGATTTGACCATATAGGTACTACTTCACATCATTGTGAAGTGTTACTTGGCTACAGCATTATAGATCTAGTTCTTTAAAATTTATTAAACAGATGTAATACTTATTGCTGACATTTCATATGTGGTTATCATGTTTAGCTATCGGTCTTGTCTTTTATACTGGTGAATTCAGTGGAAATGGGTATCCAAATTTGTCCCGCACCTTGTAACCTTGAAGAATGTTTTTGCACAATAAACAGTGTACATTGAACTATCAAATAGTTGTATTTTCTATTTTCAGGTTTTAAAATCTATAATTTAGGATGGTTTGACATGTTGCTTGCAATGCAAGATAATGTGAGAAATTGGAAAATACATAAACAGAAAGCCACTGAAAAAGATAGAACCTTTAAAGATACTGCATAGAGGCCACTTTTCATAGAATCATTGAATGTAGTGCCTGATAGTGATGGAGTGTACATTGTTGGGACAGCTCAAAATGAGATGGACAGATTTTACAATGCACTCAGTATGGTAGTTGTTAGAGAGTGAAGGACAAGGCCAGTGTTTTGCTCATGGGTGACTTCAGTGCCAGGATAGGAAATTGAAGAGAAGGGTACAAAAAGGTTATGTGTAAGTTTGGAGAGGATATGGAGGCCAACAGAATGAAAAACAGTTGTTGGATTTCTGTGCCAATATGGGCTTAGTTTTCAAAAACTCCTTTTTTTTTTTTTTTTCTTTTTTTTTTTTTTAAGCCTAAGGACATTCACCGGTATACTTGGGAAGGCAGGGGAATCAGATCTGTTGTTGACTATACAATAACAGAACAGGAATTCAGGTAGGCAGTCAAGGACACATGTGATTTCAGAGTGTTCTTTGATGATACTGATCATTATTTAATCTGCATTGACATTGGTTTTGTTAGGTCAAAAGTGCAGAAAGTCGGGTCCATATTAGACGGATAAGAGTGGAATATCTTCAGGACGAGGAAACCAGGCACAAATTCACAACAATGATCTCAAAAAGGTATCAGTTAGTTGAATGTAATCACTGTCATTGGAAGAGGAATGGACAAGGTACGACAACACACTACTAAAAGTGGCTAGAGAATGTCTTGGAACAGTAGTGTGTAAAGGCAGGAAGTTGCAGACAGCTTGGTGGAATGACACAGCCAAGGAAGCTTGTAAAAAGTAAAAGAAGGTGTTTCAAAAATGAGTCCATACTAGAAATCAGGCAGACAGAGGAAGTTATGTCGAAGAAAGAAACAAAGCCAAACAGATAATTGCATAATCCAAGCAGAAATAATGGGAAGACTTTGGAAATAAGCTAGAAACTATGGGTCAAGTTGCGGAAAAAACCATTCTAGAGTGTAATTAGCAGCCTTTGAAAGGAAGGGAAGAAGAAATTAACAAGTGTTTAGGACAGAAAGCTGATAGTGAATCTTGTGGATGCTGTGGGGAGATGGAGGGAATATTTTGAAGAGTTACTCAATGTGAGAGATACATTCAATGATGTGTCAGATTTTGAGGTAGAATGGGATAGGAATAATGATGGAAACATGATCACATTTGTAGAAGTGAGAATGGTCAGTAGATTGCAGTGCAATAAAGTGGCTGGGGTAGTTGAAATTAAGTCGGAACTCGTCAGATTCTGTGGAATATCAGATCTAAAATGGTTACACAGGATAATTGAGAAGGCGTGGGAATTGGGACAGGTTCCGTCTGACTGGACAAAAGTGGTAATCATGGCAACTTTCAAATATGGAAACAGAAAAGATTGTAACAACTACAGAAGTATCTCTTTAATTAGCATTGTGGGGAAAATATTCTTAGATATTGTTTTCAGGAGAGTGTGAATATCAGTTGAGGACATGTTGGATGAATATCAGTATGGCTTTAGGTCTCTTAGAGGCTGTCAGGACCAGATCTTTAGCTTACGGCAGATATGGGGAAGTGCTATGAGCAGAATAGGGAATTGTATCTATGTTTCATAGATCTAGAAAGGATTATGACTGTGTTCCTAGGAGGAAGCAATTGTCAGTTCTACAAGATTGTGGGATAGGAGGCAAACTTCTGCAGGCAATTAAAGGTCTTTACGTAGACTGGCAGCAGTTAGAGTAGATGGCAAATCAAGTTCGTGGTTCAGGGTAGTTTCAGGGACAAGACAAGGCCGTTCCCACTTTCATTCATACTATTCATGCATCATATGTTGAAAACAGTAGACTGGCAGGGTGGAATTACAATTGGTGAAAACAATATAAGCAGTCTCACATATGCGGATGACCCAGTCGTAATGGCTGATTCAGTTGAAAGGTTGCAAACTAATATTTCAGAGCTCGATCAGACGAGCAAGGATTATGATATGAAGATCAGCATCTCCAAAACGAAAGTAATGTCTGTGGGAAAGAGATTTAAACAGGTAGACAGTTTCAAGTACCTAGGATATTTTCTCTCAGGATGGCAACATAGTGAAAGAACTTGAATCAAGGTGCAGCAAAGCTAATGCAGAGAGTGTTCAGCTAAGATCTACTCTCTTCTGCAAGAACAAAGTCAGTACCAAGACTAAGTTAGCATTGTACCGCTCTACCTTTCGACCAACATACTGTACAGGAAGATGATAGAATGTAGGTATACAAAGAGTATAAATACATATTCACATTAAGCTTGAGGGAAAGAAAACACCAAGTCAGAATATGACAATGGGATATTAGAATCTAGTTACTTCAGCTAAAGTTAAAACAGACATACCCAATGGCATACCTGAGGTTTTCTGTCATCTTCATTAGCTCTCTTATAACATTGTCCCAGTATCTAGCAATTTGTGCCATAACCCTTGTGATTTCATAGATTGTGATACGGTTAAGTTCCAGGCAATTAATCTGATATCCACTGTCCTAGTTTGGTCAATGTACAACATGCTACTTTGGTCAATATTTTCCATCTTTTTTCGTCTTTAGTAATAAACAGACATTGATCACATGAAATACATTTATTTTGGAACTGGTTTTGGTCTATTTCAGATGCTCTTCAACCTTCAGTTGGTGGCAGTGGTGGCTGGAGGAGCAGCTGGTGTGCTAGCACAAATGAAATACATACTTCGTGCTAGCACGTTGGCTGCTCCACCGACCGTTGACGCCACCAACTAAAGGCTGAAGGTGGTCTGAAATAGACCAAAACAAGTACCAAAATAAAAATATTTAATGCAGTCAGTGACTGTTTAGTAATGTTGTTGTTGTTGTTGTTGTTGTTCTGGTCTTCAGTCCGGAGACTGGTTTGATGCAGCTCTCTACCTTACTTTGTACTGAACAAGCCTCTTCAACTCCACATAAGAACGGCAACCTACATCTGTCTGAATCTGCTTACTGTATCCATCTCTTGGTCTTCCTCTGCGGTTTTTAGCCCACACACTTCCCTCCAATGCTAAATTTACAATTCAGTGATGTCTAAGAATGTGACCTACCAATCGATCCCTTCTTTTCGTCAAGGTATGCCAGAAATTCCTTTTCTCCCCAATTTTGTTCAGTACCTCCCATTAGTTACGTGATCCACCCACCTAATCTTCAGCATTCTTCTGTAGCACCACATTTCAAAAGCCTCTATCCTCTTCCTGTCTGTATTGTTTATCGTCCCTGTTTTACTACCACACCAGGCAACACTTAACACAAATGCCTTCAGAAAGGACTTCCTTAGGCTCAAAACAATATTAGATGTTAACAAATTTCTCTTTTTCAAAAACGTTTTTCTACCCATTGCCATTCTGCATTTTATATCCTCTGTACTGCAACCATCATTTGTTATTTTACTACCCAAGTAACAAAACTCATCTACTTCCTTTATTGTTTCGTTACCTAATCTAATTCCTTCAGCATCACCTGATTTTCTTAGACTGCACTCCATTACCCTTCTTTTGCTCTTGTTAATGTTCATCTTATATGCACCTTTCAGCACACTGTCCATTCCGTTCAATTGCTCTTCCAGGTCCTTTGCTGGCTCTGTCAGAATTACAATGTCATCGGCAATATGCACTGCATCCCTTTCATGCCCTCCAACTCTGACTGTTTTATTTCCCCCCACTTCTGTCAATTGTTGCCTAAATCTCTCTCTGAAATTCTCAAGACCTTCAGGTTCCTTCCGTTTATCCAGGTCCCATCCCCTTATTTTCCTACTTTTCTGCAGTTTTTTTCAGTTTCAGCCTACAATTCATGACCAGTAAGTTATGTTCAGAGTTTATATCTGCCCCTGGGTATGTCTTACAGTTTAAAACCTGGTTCCGAAATCTATGTCTTACCATTATAAAATCTATCTGGTATCTCCCGGTGCCTCCTGGTCTCTTCCACATATACAACCTTCAGTAATAAAGACTAATAAATTTGAGGCTGCTGTTGCTCCATAAGAGAAATGTTCTCAAAAATGGTTGTTTTATAAATTACTGGGTTGTTGGACAGAACACAGTACAGGTGTTATGCTTCTTGATATTCTTGGCAGAAATAGATCCTGCATAGGTCAGGCAAGCCACAGTCCTAGCTTCATCTTGCCCTTCTTCTCAACTGTGTGGCAAAGTGAGTGATAAGAGCTTCTGAATCTGTTTGATCATGTATCCATTTTTGAAAGAGACTGAGTATAGATGTCTCACTGTTTTGATCTGAAAATGTCTGCCCTCTGGACCAACACCGGGGCAGATGTTTTGCTAAACGAAACGTGTGAAATTAGAAAATGGTCATACTACAGCTGTCTCTGAAGGCAGTAATAGTTCATTTAATGCAGCTACCTATGATAAGAGGGCCTTCCCCTCCTTGTCTACCCCCTGGGAGGAACGCCAGGCTCATCGGCTCAGGGTGGACCCCTTTCCGCATTACCTGGTCTGCACCAGGACAGACAGAGGGACATTCACTGACATCGAGCCATTGTTCTTCGTCAAAAACATTAAAGACAAGTTTGGTCAAGTCAAATCGGTGAGCAAGATACGTTCTGGTTCTCTGCTCATTAAAACTGTATCTGCAGCTCTGTGTGCTTGTGACCATTTTCGCGATGTCCCAGTGTCCATAACCCCTTATCAGTCATTAAACGTGGTTCAGGGAGTTATTTTCCTTCGTAACTTCCTCCTCCAAACTGATGAGGAAATCTGGGCCAAGCTGTAATGGCGAGGTGTTCACTTTGTTCACAGTGTGCAGAGAGGCCCTTAGGACAATCGATACTGGTGCCTTTGTCTTGGCCTTTGAGGGTGATACTCTCCCGGAGAAGGTTAAGGTCACAATCTATCGGTGTGACGTGAAACCGTACATCCCACCTCCTACGAGATGTTCCCAGTGTATGCAGTTTTGGCATGTATCTTCTACTGTACAGCAGTCCCTGTGTGTGGTGAATGGGGATGCCCACTTTGTGAGGGAAGACCCTGTGTTCCACCTCCTGTGTGTGTCAGTTGCTTCCAATATCATTCATCACGCTCTTCAGACTGCCCAGTGTATAAAAGACAGAAGAAAATACAGGAATACAAGTGATTAGATCTTTTAACATATCACGAGGACCGTTGATAATTTGAATGGGTTAAATCTGGTGGCTATCGCGTCAGCTTTTGCCTCTGTTACATCTTGTACCCCTTTCCCCTCCTCCTAATCACATTCCCACCTTCCTCTTCCCTCTCCCTCTCCTGTAGAACCCTTGCCGCTCCCTGTGTGGCCTTCTCCTCCTTCCCAGCCAGAGAAGTGGTTCCCTTCTCTGGCACTTGCAAGTGCCGCTGGACTCGCACTCTGTGAGTACCAGGTCACCTGATCTTCATTGGTGCCAGATCTCACCAATGCCAGTTCTCTCTCTGGGACTTATCCACTCTGTCCTGTGAGAGAGGAAGAGGAGGAGGAGGAGGAGGAGGAGAAGAAGAAGAAGAAGAAAGAAGAAAGAAGAAGATGCAAATCACAGGACAAGGCCCCTTCGGTAGTGTCTGAGGTGCCAACTTTGTCCTCACAACCAACTAATTCCACTAAACCTGTGTCTGATATGCTGTTCATGGATGCTGTCCCTTCCTCTTTGGTGACAGACGTTGACCCAGTGGTGTGATAGACTTCGATCCATTCACCTCCCACTTGGATCCTCAACCTGTTTTCATTCATTGGAACTGAAATGGGACTTATTTCCTTTTACTCTGCTACCTGTGTCGTTCTTGAGGAATCACATTTCACTAATGGACATTCACCGACTCTCCATGGGTTCCATGCTTTCTGTCTGAACTGGGTTGGCCCCTTACAAGCACTTGGTGGATCCATTGTTAGTACATGGATTCCTCTCCTAATACACTGAAAGTGCTTGCTGTTTGGTTTCACTTACACACTCCTTTAACAATTTGTAATCTCCCACCTGACAGGCCACCTACTTCTGCTGACCTAACAGCCCTCCTTCAGCAACTCCCCCCTCCCTTCCTCATTCAGTGCACATCATCCTTCTTGGGGCAGCACTCGTGCAACTAGTCGTGACCCCTTCATACACCAGTTCCTTTTATCAATTATGGTTCCCCAACCTATTTTAGTACCTGTGTGTTTCGAAGTCATGTTTAGTTAGTAGCATCTTTGGAAAGAATGTACACCAAGTTTCAGCCATATTGGCCTGTTTCTTTGTGTTTGGCATTCATATGAATTAGGAAATAGAGTGATTGTCAAAGAATGGAAAAAAATAATTTCGTGTGGTGATTAAACATTACTTTATGAAAGGCAGAACGCCTCAGGAGAGTAAGGAGAGGCTTGATAAAGATTATGGTGACTCTGCACCTTCAATTAGAACATTTTATAAGTGGTTTCAAAATTTTCAGAGTAGCCATATTGGCACAAGTGACACTGGACGCCCTGTGGAGGTTATGACTCCAGAAATCATTGACGAAATCCATGATACGGTGATGGATGACAGAAGAGTTAAGGCGCGTGAGATTGCTGGTGTCGTGGGCCTCTCGAATGAATGGGTACATAATATTTTGCATAAACATTTGGAAAGCTATTCACAAGACGGGTGCCACGATTGCTCACGCTTGACCAAAAATGGAATTGTGTCATTCCATCACTGTGAATGAAACCTGGATACATTACTATACTCCTGAGACCAAAGAGCAATCTAAACAATGGGATACCCAGGGAGAATCTTCACCAAAAAAGGCAAATATCGGTCCTTCGGCCTGAAAGGTTATGGCGACGGTCTTTTGTGATTCACACGGGATAATCTTCATTGACTATCTGGAGCAGGGTAAAACTATTACAGGTGAATATTATTCATCATTAATGGACCATTTGTAAACTGAGCTCCAAGTAAAATGCCACTGATTGGGCCACAAAAAAGCCCTTTTCCATCACGACGATGCACCAGCACACACCTCGGCAGTCATGATCACAAAATTATTGGAAATAGGATTCCAACTTGATTTACATTCCCCTCCTACTCTCCAGACTTGGCTCCCTCGGACTACTGTTTGTTCCCCAATTCGAAGAAATGGTTGGTGGGATGAGGATTTCATTTACATGAGTAAGTGATTACAGAAACTAATAGCTATTTTGCAGGCCTGGGCAATTCCTATTATTCGGAAGCAATCAACAAATTAGAACAGTATTGGACAAAGTGTATAAGTCTAAAAGGAGACTATGTTGAAAAATAAAAATGATTTCCCCAAACACATTAGTAGTTTTTATTTTTGCACGGACTTTCCTAAGCCCCCTCGTATATGCTATAGTGTGGTGGTTCCCAAACTGTGAGTCGTAACCCAATAGTGGGTTGCGTTATCCGTTCTGGTGAGTTGCAAGATGACTTAAAAATATCAAATGCATTACAGAATGAAAATAGTGTGTTTCATAATACTAGTTAGTTTTGTCATATTATTTTTTACTCCTTAAAGATAGGTAATATTTAAGTTTTTACACCTCTTTTATTTAAAATAATTTATGTCAGGGACTAATGTTTCAAGTTTAAGTTATTTTACTAAATTTTTTCTTAATGTTAGGCTCAGTAAAACTTTTTTGTTTGCCTAGGAATATTACTTAAAAGTGGTTCTTGTTTTAGTAGTTACATTTCAAGAATTCATTATGAATTTTTATGGGTAAGAAACCTTTTATACAGGACAACCATAAAAAGCCTAAAGTATTTACATCTGAGGAAGACTCCCCAATGAAACTCTAATGTGATTCTTCTCTGAACTCGCTATTTCAAGACTCGAGTGTAATCTCATTTGAAATTGGAGATGTATTCAAAGCATGCAAATATGGAGTAATTAATGAGATTCACAACTATTTGCTGTATTTACTTGAATTTAAATTGCACTTTTTTCCCCCGTTTTTGGGATATAAAAAACTGTCTGCGGCTTAGAATCGAGTACAAAGCAAATGGAAGTTCTGAAAAATGGTGCTAGGACTTGCCACAAAAAAAATTGCTTTCAAACATAAGCAGTGCTAGGCATGCTTTGCAGACACTAAAAAGATAAATAGGCTTACTTTTGCAAAAATTCTGCACTATTAAAAACACAAATACAAAAAATACTGTAGAAGTTGAGTCTACTTTTTACGAGTTTCAGCCATTGAACCAACTCAACAGAACTGAATCAATGCAAAAAAGGAAAGAGAAATTCTGTATTGCTCATCTTTGAATGTAGCAGTGTTTCAAATAAATGTAGCATGCCAAATCCACCAAACCAAACAATTGCTTAAATTTTGGCTATAAATTCACTTCATCTTTTCTCACCCTCATTAGTTACATGAAATACGTAGAAACACATGCGAATATTTCTGAGATGCAAAACTGTGTATTTTAAAGCCATATTTGAAAATCATGATTTTCAAATATGTGGTTCTTTAAGAACATTGTAGCATGGCTTTAAAATACACAGTTTTGCATCTCAGAAATATTCGCATGTGTTTTTACGTATTTCATGTAACTAATGAGGGTGAGAAAAGATGAAGTGAATTTATAGCCAAAATTTAAGCAATTGTTTGGTTTGGTGGATTTGGCAGTGCAAATTAGTGATTGTCACAATTCCTTGTGATGATGATCATAATACAAACTGATCCACTTATGGTCTTCTCATGATTTAATTACAAAACACTAATCATCAGCAGCATCACTTCGCAGAGTGTTGTCCTGAAGCAATGTTTTCTTTTTGCATAATCAAAATCTCATATTTAATTGCATTTTTCTTCAGTACACAGTATGTCTCCTGCCTCATTCCAAGCATAAGACACACTCACTTGTCAGAAATACAGTGAAACGTTCTTACAAATATTTCATGATTTTTTAGTTAGTGGCTAGGTTGAATGTAGTGGCACAGCCAGACGGAAATGCAGATTTATTTACATTCAGAAAGGCTCAATGGCTGTCTACAACAACACGAGTGGCCGCGTAATTCATCACACTGTACCGACAACTATCACTGACACCTAAAAAGTATTTTCACCAAAAGCTCAAATGCTAAGCTTATGACTGGAATGCAACTACTGTAGCTGTATCATCATCCATTCTACCTAATTTGTATCTCATGTCTCAAAATGCAACCTATAACTTTTTATGTCCTTGAATTTTGAGTTGTATTTTTCAGGTGCAGCTTAGATTCAAGTGCTTTCTTTCTCTTTTCTTCCCCCTCCCCCCCTCCCTCAAAATTAATCTCACTTTTTTGTGCGGTTTAGATTCAAGTGCAGTGTAGATTTGAGTATCTATGGTATACGAGTGTGCAATTTCTACTTCTTTTAAAATAAATATAAAAATAAACTGCAGAGAAAACAGTGTGTGCGTAAAACCATCAAGCTTCAATCGAGTATTATTAATATCAGGAGTTAACATTCTAGCAAATCACACAATCTCAACATTTAATTTTATATAGCAATTTTTGTTTCTTTTTCTTTTCTTCAGAAAATAGTGATCTTTTGCTCCTGTAATGTATAGCGTTTCATCCCAAATATTTCTGAAAAAAAAAAAAAAAAATTATAATAAATTGCAAAACTACTTTTATGGGCATGTACTTAGCCAGGGCCTTATGAATGCAAGTAATACAGGACAGTTCAAAACATAAAAAATATATAAACTTCAACCCAAACTTACTTTTCTTCAAATGGACATCCAATAATCTTTCTTTGACTACCAGTACCATGAAAAATCACAGAAAGAATGGTGTTGGTTGGATTGCAATATGTTAATTACATCACTAGAAATAGTGAATTTGATGCTTGAAATGAATGCAATGCGCAGCTAGTGCACATCCCAAACCTTTAGAGTGAACCTCATCCTGCCTGCAATAGTGCACTATATGAGTGCTTCATTTATTTCAAGTGTCATATTCACTTTGCAGTTTCTCAGGATGTAACTGACTACCAATGCAGTTCTATTTGGAGTTTCTATTAAAAAAACAAGAAATTGTGTTAAAAAAAAGATGATTGTTAACATTTTAGAATGTGTCACGGTATGCGTATTTACTTTCATAAGCCCTTGTCGTACATTCATGTCGGTGAAAGTTGTTTTCAATATTTATGTTAAACAGGGAGTGTCATATCCCAGTCTTCCTGTTAAGTATTGACATACACCTAAAGTCTATCTGTAGAGGTACCTCTTTTGTTATTTTTAATAAGCTACTTCAATGCATTTTTCTCGATTTTTATTTAATTTCATTACTAATTTCACTAAATTTATTTCCACTTTTCAGTAGGGTTCACTTGTTTCAGCTCACTACTCTTTATATTTTACCCTGCCTAATATCAAAATAATAGGTGGGGTTGGTAGTTTGTAATAGTGCGATGAAGTGTGGGAAGTATATGTGGCCACTCGTATATTGTTGCATACAGCTGTTGAGTCTTTCTGAATGTAAACAAATCTTTGTTTAAATCTTAGGTGGGTATTACACTGTAAAAGATCTTTGACAAAGATGTTTTATCAAAACCGTTTGGTCAAATCTGTGACGGTGTAATAGGTCATCTTTTATAAAAGATATTTGATAAAAGTTAGCGTGAGAGCCTAGCTTTTATAAAAGTTCACTATTGTGTACATACGTCTTTTCTTGCTTTGGTGCCTTTTAACCTACACATTAAAGTCAAAGTGTATTTTTTGCGTCGCTACTGCCACAGTGATCGTTTCAAAGTATGAAGTGTACGGAATATTTCTTAATACAAAGCACATTTACTAAAATATACGGTTAGAATTGTATAAAGAAAAAGCTGCTGCTGTCAGTGGTATTCAAAGTGGCTCACTGTGGATGATGATAGGGAAGAAATTATATGGACCAAAGGATATATGGAGATGCATAAGTGAAATAAATGTTTTTATTTGTACTTTAACCTAACCTCGCAATTCCTCCTCAAGTGATTTACATTTTGGTTCAACTTTGTATGGAATAATATGCGAAATCTTAGGCCTTGTAGGTTTCGTGTATTTTACTGTCTGCTGGAATAGATTTTGTATGTGGATATAAATGGGACAATCTTCAGCGGAAAAGCCATTCATGATTTGTGTAATGACATACTGCACTAGTTAGTTCCGTATTTTTTCTTGCTTTGCACGATACTTTTCGACATTTAACCACAAGTCCAGGTATTTATATAGAGATTTATTTTGTCAGATTTTCCAAAACATTAAATGTCAGACTACAGTAAACTATAAAAATGTCTTTTGCAGTGCATAATCCGCATGAAGCGTAACATGAAAGAACTACAAAAATATTCTCTCTTCTTAATTATGATATTTCTAACAAGGTTATGTTTAGCATGACACCTTCATGACACACGTTAACTTAGTTCAGCGTTTCATTATTTACACATTGACACAGTTTTAGGGGTTCCTGAAACATCAATTACGATGAAGTATTTATAAATATGAGGGCAAATTAAAATGTTTGCTCACCCATTCTTAAACAATTTAGGTTATTATGTCCTAGCAGTGTAGCTCATGAAGTACATTTGTGCGGGCACTTTTCACCTTTTCCTCTAGCTATTCATGGTTTTACCTAAAATTGTTTCCATTTTTCGTTCTTTCCATTTAATGCACTCCTGAGCAACATTATATTACATACTATACTACAGACGACTGACTATTTCAGATTCTTTTCCGAGCAAATATGACGAAATATTTTATGCTAGTGTAATGTGCTCCTGTCAAGTAGTTTTGTCAAAGATGTTGGATAAAATCTTTGACAAAAATCTTTGTCTAAGACCTTTTACAGTGTAATACCGGCCTTACTTTCGCTGTGCTAGTAAGTTCAACCTAACCACGAACTCGAAGATGGTGGAATATACGTAGAAACACATCAATATATTTCTACAATTAAATATGAGATTTTGATTATGCAAGAAGAAAACTTTGCTTCAGCACCACCCTCTGCCAAGTAATATTAGACATTAATAATTGATGTTTCAAATGGTTAATGTTTTATAATTAAATCATGGGGGCAGGTAGGCCATCCTTGTACCATAATCATGAGGATTTAAGACAGTCAATAATATGCACTAGCAAAAACACCAAACCAAACAGTTGCTTCATTTCAGCTTTAAACTCCGATTAAAATTATTTTGTCATCGACAGGTGGCAGTGGTGGGGAGCATTGTTGCCAGCTTGTACAGAACTTGCTACGTCCTCATGTCTCCAATAACTGTGTGCACCCATTAAAAAAATGTGAACTCACAGATTGTCGCCAATGTCTATGTGAGAGAGTGGTAGGGCAGCAGCAGCTGTGCTGTGCCTACCATAGCAGAGGGTTCCCCTGCCTTTGTGCCCTTACTGCCTAGCTGGTTGCCCCCCCCCCCCTCCCCCAATCAAACACTGCTGGTCACATTGGCTGTTGAGGCTCTGCCATCTGTGCAAGCAGAGCAGACCACACAGGGAGCGTGTGCAGGCCGAGAAACAGTCAGATACCTGGCGCCCACCACTTAAGTTTCTACACGGTCAATCACAAGGTAATTTCAATCAGACTATAAATTCACTTCATCTTTTCTTGTCCATCATTGGTTGCACGAAATACTTAGAAACAGTTTCAAATCTGTGTAGTTTAAAGCTGTGCTACTTAGTTCCTGCATAACCACATATTTGAAAATTGTGACATATTTGCAGTTATCAACTTGTACAAAAATCCTAAAGCCTTGTTTCATTGTTGTTATTGATATATATTGATTCAGTGGTCAAAAGACAGAAAAAAGTAGACTTGTCTGCTTTCCTATTTATTTATTGTTTCAAATTAGTGCAGGAGTTTTGGCACCTGTATGCCTATTTATCTTTGAGTCTGCAAAGTGTGCCTAGTGCTGCCTATATTCAATGGAAAATTTTTCAGAACTTCCTTTTGCTTTGCACTTAGTTCTAAAATTTGGGTAAATACAGTAAATTGTCTTTTGATATCTGTTGTTGTTAGTATTTTTTTAGTGTTCTTCTTATAGTATTATTATGTTTTTGGCACATGTCCTTTCCCTGCAACTCAATTTGCACATGGCAGTATTTGCACAAGAGTATCTTTCTAGTTTTTTTTTCAAACAAGTAAAATCCTTCACTTGAAATTTCTTTGCCGTGGTCAAAAACTCACTACCATATTAATAAACTGAAGCACAAAAACAGAGCAAAAGACTTAATGAACCAGGTTCTCAGCAGCAGTTTCCAACATACAATACGCCACCACATTACAGAATCCACAGGACATTGTTGAGCGTCTCCGTACAAAATTAAGTTGGTAATACTCAATACGAAGTAACATACTGATCCACATCAGAATGGTGTAAAACTGATCGTCATCAATATCTGGATTTTATTGCCGTAACTTGGATCGAATTTCTGCTGTTAAATTCAAATGATACGATTCAACACAATTTCATTGATTATTTCACTATTACGTGTAAAGGTAAACAGTTCCCCATTTTCAGCAAAAGTTATAAAATTTCGCTGTTTTGTGCTTTGTGAAAAATACATGCTTTTGCCTATCTGTTATCATCATCATAACATAAAGTTATTAATTTGTGGGTAGTACTTAGTTGTCATTCCATGGATGGAAAATGTGAGGAAATTACTTATGACATCAGTTTTGTTTGCAACTCCAGTTCACAGTAAAAGGTCATTATAAGTTTTGGCTCAAAATCATGGCTTCTACAAGAAGAGCACACAGTTACTTATTTATTCCAGTTAGTTGTTTTTGGCAACATTCCCAGTTCAATTTCAGGCCACGGTGGAGTAGCCGAGCGGTCTAAGGCACCTCGCTGCGGTGTGCGTGGTTGCTCGCCATCGGAGGTTCAAGTCCTCCGTGGGACAAATGTGTGTGTGTGTGTGTGTGTGTGTGTGTGTGTGTGTGTGTGTGTGTGTGTGTTCTTAGGTTAGTTTACCTTAGTCTAAATAGTTTGTAAGCTATGGACTGATGACTATGCAGTTTGGTCTGATAGATTTACAAACATTTGAACATTCAATTCCAGTGTAATGAAATGAAATATCTGCAGGAGAAACTGGTACCAGATTTTCTAGGGAGTTACTGAGGAATTTCTTGTGTCATTATAGTGCCTTTCATGTTAACAGATTACTAAGGACCTAGCCAGTGTTTTTTGATTCTACTAGCTGTCTTCACAAATTCAGTAGGACCAAATCACATAACTGTTATGGTTTTAGGAACTTCAGATGTGTGCTTGGACTTCAATCAAAATGAAAGAAAAAGTTATTGCTAGCTGAACTTGGAACAAATTTAGTAATATAAGTACTAGTGGTAGTGGTTTGTTCATGTGTAACATAATAGATAATCAAAATGTGGGGTGCACACTGATCAATTAATACAAATATAAAGGGTATGTTAATTGTAAAAATTTACAAAAAAGTTACAGAATGCACCATTTCAAACAAGAACTTTATGTATTGTAATATCATGAGTAAATGCATAAGTACATCATTCTATACTGGCATGTTCATAAATCGTATACATTTGGGCTGGTTAACAAATTTCTTATAGTCACTAAATCCGACAACATAGTTTGTAAAGTATACTTCATCATTTGTTCACGCAGATTGTTTAGCACACTCCTTTTACAAGAATAAAAAGGGGGCACTGGAACTGCATGTGAAATGAGAGTTTGTAGTGATGCCCTTAATTTCAAAGCTGACTAGAAATTTTACACATATTCTTAAACCACTGTTCATTTACTCTCATGATCAAATCAACTGGAGAAGCTGTTGAACACTGATAC
The DNA here is from genome assembly GCA_026315105.1 of Locusta migratoria. NCBI lineage: Eukaryota > Metazoa > Arthropoda > Insecta > Orthoptera > Acrididae > Locusta > Locusta migratoria. The sequence goes on along the minus strand of CM048755.1, from coordinate 49,437,040 downwards.
AGTATTGTAACAGGGTTTTACACTTACTTATTTTAGTTGTTAAGTAAAATCTATGAAAGGAGGTCTGTTACAGTGTCATGTCATCACAGTCATTACAATTTTGAACTTACTGCACAACTTTGAGACCATTTATGAGCTCAGCGACATTTAGAGTCATATTTCTCTTTGATATGAATATTTTATCATTCAAGGAACACATCCATACACACAAAGACATCACAAAATATTAGTTAAGTTTGTGAAACTGTGAAAAATTTGTCGACAGGACGTTAAACCCTAAGCTTCCTTTTTGTGAAAAATTTAATTGTGCTGTTCACTTCATTTTCAGGGAGCTTGCCTTGTATGTGACAATGTTATCCGTGGAACACCTGTTCGGCTCGAACAACAGGGTGGTCCAACAAAGGACTTTTGTAGCACTTTCTGCCTTAACAAGCACACAAAAAAGGAGCAAGCTGCTCAGTTAGCAGATCAAAAGAGAGGTAACTTATTACAGGATAATCAGTATATTGTAAACTAAATATTATGTTTATTTTTATCATTTAGTGAACCTTATATAATATGTCCCTAGTTTACATTGAGTATATGAATTATTGCTGTAGGTCATAAGAAGTGTTTCAAAATATTTAACAACTGATGGTATTTCTGCCGGCCGCGGTGGCCGAGGGGACTGAGGCGCTTCAGTCACAGTCTGCACGCCCACTACGGTCGGGGGTTCAAATCCCCCCTCGGGCATGGATATTTGCAAGTTTAGGGACTGATGACCCCATAGTTAAGTCCCATAAGCTTAACAAACATTTTTGATGGTATTTCTAATATAACGTTCTGAATAAAGTGTGTGCCATCACAGGATGAAAGTAACATAAAATAAATGTTCTGCATGTCTTTGAATGATACACTATCTGCTCAAAGGTTTCTGGATATGTGCCTGAATGCCCTCCATTGGTAATACTGGAATTCAATATGGCATTGGACTTGCAGGCATACATTCAATCGGGGTCTGGAAGGTTTATTGGGGAATGGCAGCCCGTTCTTTATGGAGAGCTGCACTGAGGAGAGGTATCGATGTAGGCCAGTGAGGAATGGCGCAAAATCGGCATTCCAAAACATCCCATAGAATTCAAGTCAGGATTCTGCACAGGCCAGTCCATTACAGAGATGTTACTGTCATGTAACCACTACGCTACAGGTTGTGCATTATGAACAGGTGCTCCATCCTGTTGAAAGATACAATCAATATCCCCGAATTGCTATTCAACAGTGGGAAGAAAGAAGATGCTTAAAACATCAGTGTAGGCATGTGCTGTGATAGTGTCATGCAAGACAACAAGGAGTGGAAGCTCTCTCCATGAAAAACACAACCATACCATAACTCCACTGCCTCCGAATTTTGCTGTAGCACTACACAAGCTGGCAGATGACTTTCTCTGGGCATTCGCCGTGCCCACACACTGACATTGGTTCGCCACATGGTGTATCGTGTTTTGTCACTTCACAGAACGTTTTTCCACTGTTCAGCCATCGAAAGTTTACTCTCCTTACACCTAGCGACATATCATTTGGCATTGACCTTACGGGCAGCCGCTTGACCATGAAATCCAAATTTTCTCACCTCCTTCCTAAGTGTCATACTACTTTGAGTGGATCCTGATGCACTGTGGAATTAATGTGTGATTGTCTGGATGGAGGCCTCCCTATTACACTGTATGACCCTCTTCAACCGTCAGCGGTCTCTGTATGGCAACAGCCGAGGTCGGCCTGTATGATTTTGTGCTGTTTGTGTCCCTTCACATTTCCACTTGACTCAAACATTATAAATATTGGACCTAGGGATGTTTAGTAATGTGGAAATCTTGCATACAGACTTTCAACACAAGTGACACCCAATCATCCGACCACATTCAATGTCTGGAGTTCATCTGAGCACCCCATTCTGCTCTCTCACAATGTCTAATGACTAATGAGGTCGCTGATATGGAGTACCTGGCAGTAGGTGGCAGCACAATGCACCTAATATGAAAAACATACGTTTTTGGGGGTGACCAGATGCTTTTGATCCTATAGTGTATGTAATATTGTGTGAATGGAACCCAGTGGTTGGGTTTATGTGAAATAGTAGCGTATCACAAGATGACAGTTGTGCAATCCTAGAAACCAATTGTAAGGTGAGACTAATAGCGAGGAAACAGAGAAAAATGGAAACGATATCTCAGAATTGAGTATGGAAAGCTGATGGATTGCAGTTAGCAATATTTCCATTGGTAAGAGAATGGAATTTGAAAACAAGTGGGATATAACGATATACTATAAGAGAGTTTTCATAGAAAGGCAAAACCAGAACAATAAAGTAGCTAATATTGAGAGGTCTGGTAATCTAACAAATTAATATTAAAGTTTGATTCCACTTCCAGGGTGGTGCTCAACGACCACGCAATGATGAACACACCAGATGTATTGAGCAGCATTGGCCATTAATAGCCAATGCTGCTCAATACATCTAGTGTGTTAATATTAAAGTTTAATGTAACCCAAGGATTGCTCTTTTCCTGAGTAGATATAAAGATAATTTTTTGTTTATAGGATAGAACTGTATTGAGTATGCTGGGTTTTAGTCCTTCATGTGTTTTCCACTGCTTAAAAGGGTTGCAGTAGAAACATTTCAGCTACTATCTGCATCATATCCTTTGCATTTGATTTCTTAAGAAATACTCTTATATAACTTTCTGATTTATATGGTCTCATGTAAGACCATATAAATGACAACAGGTTTCTAACAATACAAGTGAAAGCCTAACTCATCTTTTAGTCAGTCATCATTTTGTAGTGTCGTTCCCAGAACCGATCGCGGTCCTCTGGTTTGGAGCCCCTTGGAAGGCCTAAACCAGAGGCTCGGACGATTCTGTGGAGATCTGGGCTGCAAATTTCTCGACCTCAGCTATCGGGTGGATAAATGTAGGGTCCTCCTGAATAGGTCAGTCGTCCACTACACACAGGAAATGGCTACAAGGGTAGCGGAGTATGTGTGGAGTGCACATGTGGTTTTTTTTTAGGTTAGAGAATTACCTCTCTGGGCCCGACAAGACGTCTCCTGAGCCGCAACAGGGTAGCAATAGGCAAAACGCAACAGGAATTGATAATATCAGTATAATGTTAGTTAACTGCAGGAGTGTCTATAGAAAGGACCCAGAACTGCTCTCATTAATAAACAGTCACAGTGCCCACATAGTACTAGGGACGAAAAGTTGGCTGAAACCAGATGTAAACAGTAATGAAATTCTAAATTCAGATGGGAATGTATAGCTCAGAAACTTGTCATTTCTCCCTTTTCATTTAGGTTACAGCAATCTCCATGTTAACTTCTTGACCTGTGGTATTTGCCGGCCGCGGTGGCCGAGGGGACTGAGGCGCTCCAGTCACGGTCTGCACGGCCACTACGGTCGGGGGTTCGAATCCCCCCCTCGGGCATGGATATTTGTGCCGTCCTAGTTTGTAAGTAGTTCATAAGTAGTTTGTAAGTTTAGGGACTGATGACCCCATAGTTAAGTCCCATAACCTATACAAACATTTGAACCTGTGGTATTTATTGTAAAAACTTTGTGGTAAAGGCTGTGAAATTTTTACACTACTACTAATTGAGATTTCCTTGTTAAATGTACCACTTTGGGTTTATCCTGTAGCCTTATGATTTGAATTTGCTTACAGTTACAGGATCCGATCAGCGAACAATAAATTCATCTCCTACGGCTGCTGTACAGTCAGTGCCCTCAGCGTCACAGCTCGATTCCACAAACAGCACATTTGATTGGGATTCTTATCTCAAAGAAACAAATAGTGTCGCAGCTCCTCCAGAATTTTATAAACAGGTTAGTGTGCTAAGAGTAATCTTCCAATAATTTACATTTGATGAAATGTGATTGTGTACTGTATGACAAAACAGTCTTTGTATCCTACAATAATGGAAGTTATCTTGAAACATGTCTAAAGTGACAGATTAACATATTTCTATGCAGCTGGTGTATTATATAAATATGCCGAATTAAGTGATGAAAATTTGCACCGAGGCCAGGATTTAAATAAAGAAAAAGGGGGAGGGAGGGGGTGTATATCTCCTGCTGGCTAGGCACATTGGCTGACCACTGTGCCACTCTGGCACAATGACTTTGCACAATTGTACAGCCTTACCCTTGCATGCTTTCCTCCTGAATCCAAATTCTCATTTCCTCCTCAGCCCGCTTGATGTTTTCCCAAAATTCCAACACCATTGCATAGGTTCTCCAAATAATTGGAAAGGAGCCTCAGAAATGAACAAAATAGCTGATCCTGCCTAAAATCAACACATGTGCCTTAACAAAACCTCAACACTGAATGAAAAAGTTAAATCATCTGTGCTCGGGTTTCGGTCAGGCTCCCCTATTCTGTTCAATGCTGTGGTGTTATTGTAATGAAGAGTAGCATAGTGGTTAGCACATCTGCAAAGTGAACAGGAGACCTGGATTTGAATCCTGTCCTATGTTGAAATTTTCATTTGTTACTTCAATCTGCATAATATACATCATAAATGATTGTCTGTTGTTTGCAATGAGACCACTGGTACACAGATGCCCTGTTGTCTCCCTGTTTCTGTTTGTGCTATTTTTTGTCCTAAAATTGTAGAAATGGTACCCAAAATTAAACACACTTATTCAAATTTGAAAGGTAGTTTTTCAGTCTTCCACCAGTCTCAGTGCTTCACTGTTTGTAAAAAGGTGAAAACTGTGTGATATGGCTGCTTTAATGTACTTAGTTCCCTAAAACTTAATACTTCTCTGTTTTACTAGGCCATCTGAGGCTTTTGTCTGAATTACCTTGATTAATCAAGTGATTTACAAAATATACTTAATAGATTTTAAATGAGGTTTTTCCAGTCTCGGCTGCTAGTGGGCATTATAAACATACAACAGAACAGATGCAGCAATTCTTAATTAGACATGCAATGTAGTTAGTTACGTCACAATCACCACCACCACTAAGTTTTTTTGTGGCCATACTGCTGCCGCTTCACTATGTTACAGTAAGGAAATAAATGTTGTGTATTCTGAAACAAATTTAGAAAATTTTACTGAAAGTGTTATAGTGGATCTGAAATTTGATTTATTGAAGATCACAGAACATATTTGTCCTCCTCTACTTCAAGTAAAGAAGGAAAAATCTAGAATATAACAAGTTTTCATTGGTCATGCATCACTCATTCACTTGGAATTTTTCTCAGTACTTTATCATCAATTACTATCTATTCCATGTTGAAATTCCCACTCTCTTCAACTGATACAATATTGTGCATCATTACAGAAGTGTGAACAAAATCACCAGAAAATGAGAACATTTAATTACAGCTACATACAAAGGCTCAGCTGGTAATAAGGGAAATCCACAGAGCTGACCATTGGCCAATCCAGATGATTACTAATTGTGCAGTTTTCAGAAGTACTGTATACAAATGTACGGTGAACTGCCTTTTACATGATAGTGAAGGAATCTGCCTCATAAACACTGCAGATTGGCTTGTATGCCTCAGGCATTAGTCAGTTCAGTTCCATGCCAGCACTTACTAGTGATGATAATAAAGAAAAACTGCTGGAGAACTTGGAATAACCCTGTGGTTCTTTGGTGTCTGAACTCCTATTGCCAACATAGATATTCAGGACTGGGTTCACCCATCCCCCTCACCTTTTATGAGCTATATATACATAATGTAATGTTTTCACAACCAAAAGGAACTCGAATTGTAGGAAGTAAAAGGTGTACAGAAACTGATCACAGTTTTGTTTCTCTCAAACCTGAAATGTTTGTTTTAATGGCTGATGCAGAGGTGAGGCACACAAAACAGTTCGTAATGTACTTTGGTGTGTGTGTGTGTGTGTGTGGGGAAGAGGGGTGAAACAGCTGCTGTCTTTAAAATTTATGGTGAATTCACCATTCAAGAGTAGGTATGTAGTAATAATTCTGTATGTTAGACTTAATTCCTTCAATGTTTACACTGAGTGAGATGCTCAGTTGTTGCAAGCTGGACTTGAGTTCAGAAGAACAGTGGTTCGAATCTGTCTCTGACCCTCCAGATTTAAATTTGTATCATGATTTCCCTAAATCACTTCAAGCAAATGCTGGTATAGTTCCTTTGAAAAGGCATGGCCAATTTCTCTCCCCATCCTTATCAGACCAGTCTGAACTTGTGCTCTATCTCTACTGACCATACTATTGACAGGATGTTAAACCCTAATCTTCCTTCCTATAATTACATCATCATTTCTGAAGAGGAGAAATTTGGGGTTATTAGCTCCAATGCAAAAGCCCTGCAATATACCTGATAATATCCATGTCAATCATTCAATCAGTATGAAATTCATCCAAATGCTCCAAGGAAATTGAGGTACCAAAGGCAAAAATGCTTTTTGCGTTGTTAACGTTGTAATCAAAATATTTAGTCTTCTAGTTGCATAGCTTTTGTGATCAGTCATATATGTGATTTTTTTGCAAAGTATTCTCTTAGAAGGGCTAAAGTATACTCCTGTTATGTTGTTTTACAGGCTCTCACCCCTCCTACAAATGACTTTCAGATTGGGATGAAACTAGAAGCTTTGGACCCAAGAAACTTGACTTCTACATGTATTGCCTCTGTTGTTGGTATTCTTGGACCACGTTTGCGCCTAAGACTGGATGGAAGTGACAACAAGAATGACTTTTGGCGTCTAGTGGATTCAAATGAAATACATCCAATTGGACATTGTGAGAAACATGGTGGAATGTTACAGCCACCACTAGGTGAAGAAAAATATTCTGAATCAAGAATAGAATAGAAATCTCTCAAAAGAGAGAATAATAGAAAACACTTTAAGTTATTGTAGATTAAGGATTGTCACCAGAAAGGTTTGCCTTATATGTGATAAGGTGTATGCTAGCTGTGAAATTTAGTAGGAATGGATAAAACAAAAAAGAACAGCAAGACATGAAATTGGGGGGGGGGGGGCAGCAAACTAAGACAGTACACAATTTGGAGTATCCATACAATTTCCAAGTTTGCTCCAGAATTAGAACCCAGTACAGATATATTGATTCCATTCTATCTAAACCACTGTGAAGTGTGTGGCAATGTATGTAGTGTAGGAATGTTTAAATGCTTCTGTCCGTGCTATAATTAGTGTAATCTTGTATTCATGTTCCTTGCAGATGTGATAGGAGGAAGCTGTTGTCTATGCCTAGATTACTAGTGTAAAACTGGTTCCTGAATTTTTTAAATCGGTTTGTATAGGATAGATAGTATGTGTGTCATTTTTTCAGAATTACCACGATTCTCTCCCGTGCGTCAAATGAACGTTTTGTACCTAATCGTTTAATATCCTCTGTTAGTTTTATTTGGTATGGGTCCCACACACTTGAACAGTATTCTAGGCCACAGATGGCCAAGAAATCGGCACACAAGCAGTGCTCTGGCACTCTCTTGCTCGACTGCACATTTACCAGTCACCACATCACACAGTCTTGTGCAACAATTGGGAAAATCGTGAACACACTATATTTAAATGGCTTTGCAGTCAAACTGCACACAGCTTGATTTTATATTTCATATTTCTCAACAACATAGATTACTGCCAAATAAACAAATTTAGTCAGTGAAAAATGCTTCAGATGGTCTATCAGATTGTTTATTTGCTTTTGATCTTCGTGTATTTCTGGGGAAAAAAATACGTTTACATCTTTCAAAACCATGGCCAAGATTGTTAACATGCATGAAAAATTTTTTGAAAAGTCTTGGTCGCAATTAGCTTTATTTCATATGACGCATTTCGAGAACATCATCATCAGAAAAAGATTTTTAAAAACGATGGGAAATACAACCATCTTGGTATAGATGCCTGATTACAACTTAAAATATCATCATGGACGTCTAGTGACAGTGTTGAACCAGACTTACATGCCCACAGTTGGGCAGTGCTTGGCGTGAGTACGGAAGCAGACAATAGGAGATGGATTCCGTGATGTGAAGAAATATGTAATGAAACATAATATTTTGACTGTGCACTAGAAAAGCAATCTCCATGTTTTAAATAATTATTTTTTTAATTAAATAATGGCACTAGGTAGGTGGGTGAACATATGTGGATAAGTTTGTATTGTAAAAAGAAATGGCCCACAGTAAATACACAAAACTATGATACACAACCTCAAAGATGCGCTTCTCAACACACCAACAACTTGCCTCTCACTGGTTATAACATACCATTTTCTACCCAAAGTGTTGTGTGTTGCCAACCTGTGAGCATTAGGAAAACTGCTGCTGGCTCTGGGAGACTTCGACATACATTACAGGATTTATACAATAATTTGCGGTACCGTTAATGAAGTTACCATCTGTTCTGTTGAAACTGGTGCCTGGGTACAAGGTAATTGATCTATTTTCCAACATGTTATAACTACAAATTTTACATCAAAACACATGTTTTTGAGAGATCTTTCCATCCATTGGATACTCATAAATGATCAATTCCCAACTATACAGCAATATGCAGGGCCCTTTCTATCAAGGCAGTGCAGCCCATGACAACATTTGCTGTGTGGTCTTGCTTGAACCAAGTTGCGAGAATTGATTCAAGTGATGGGTCTTCATTGATTTACTCTTCCTCTAAGAAGATTCACAAACGGTATAGGTACTTCCCAATGTCTTCCTATATCTTCACAGTTATATTTAAATGCATCACTGGAATTTCAAGAGATAAAATAACTGTGTACGAGTCCCTGTATTAGCGTCAACTAGGTTTTTAAGGCTATATGAATATTTTCTTCTAGCAAAAATGCTTGGCGTTTGTGTTTAAATTATTGTTCATGTATCAAACAAGATTTTTCTCTTGGGCAACTCACAAATGCACGTCACGACTGTATATACAACAATCAACTTTCAATAATCCGTACTCAGCTCTTCAGTCTGTGGATTGTTTGGGTCAAAGTAGATTTTTTTATAACTCCCTCTTTAATAGATACCACTCACTAGATCACAATTGCTAATATATATATTGTGTGTGTGTGGTGGCTTTATCTGCAGATTCTAAGATTCTTTTAAGATTTATTGTTTTTTCTCATTTCTGATACCATTTCTCCCCAATGAATTATTGCCAGTTTCTTCTTGCTAATGTACCAAAATAAAGCAAATGCAATGAAATCAAACGTGATGTTTAGATGCGCGAGTTATCCTTGTGTAGTGCACATGCACTGAAACACGAGTTAAAAACAATGTATGTTAACTTCTATCACTAGACAGCAGTCGCGCTAGACAAATACCGTTCAGGGTGGATCTTCACATACCTTTAAACTCCATCACAAAAGGCAGTGCAAATCGTCTGCCTTTTGTGTCACTTAACACATTCAGTTACATCTAATGTCAGTGGGAGGAAGAGAGAGAGAGAGAGAGAGAGAGAGAGAGAGAGAGAATAAATAGAAGTAAAGTAAGACATCAAGTAAGAACGTAGAATTGAGGTTTACCTTACTAGAAAGAAATGTAAAATCAGGCACTTTTTAACATTTATCTTATGGGTTTTTCACTGGGGCTATGAATTTATGGTGTAAAATCACAAAAACCTAAAATTGAAGTTCCACTGTTATAACTTTTAATTTGCAGAAAACAGTTCATAATTTTGAAGAGAGAAGCCATTTGGTAAACATATAACCTGTTTTAAAGACCTAGCTTGACCCTGTAGGCAAGCACACTGCCACTAAACACATGTGAGCATGGCATTCATACCTGTGTAACTACTGGATTTTTTTTTTAAATGACAAGTACTAAAAAAAAAGGAAAGTATATGAATTGTTTATAATCACCCTTACTCAGCCAGTCTGAAGTAACATAACATTTCCCCCATCGTACCGGTCTTTCCCATTTTACAATGGAGTTAATCATTATAATAGAAAGTTCAGGTTGGAATGTCAATAATAAAGGATTGATACATCTCATCATAAAAATGGATCACTGACCTGCATACAAGAATGTTCACAGAACTTAAATTTCTGGCCATTCCTTTCATCATAAAAAGAAACACACACATTCACATAATCACTCTGACATAACTCACAACAAGCATCTTTATAATGAGTGCGGAGGGTGGTGTTCCTCATTGCGTGACATGATGGGTGGGAAAGTAAGATGCAGTAAAGGGATGGGCCAGTAGGGGGGAAAATGAGGTGTCGAGGTGTTTGGAGGGGAGGGGGGTGGAACTGTAAAATGCTACCAAAAATAAATTATTATGTACATCTATCCCTGTTTTCCTTGATCATGCCATATCTTAAGAGCAGCTCGACTGATTTGGCTGATCTTTATTTTGTTTTGTTCGTAATTCTCAGCACAAGGTTTGAATGAAATAAAATTTTTGTGACATCTACCAGGAAATTGGAAAATTTGAGAAAAACTGAAAGTGTGTTTCTCAATGTGTCCAATGCGTACAAATCTATAGTTTTGTTCTGAGCTTGATGAAATTTTCCACACTTGATCTTCAAAGCAAGAAGGCTATTGTGTACATAAAATTTCATTTTATGTTTGGCAGAGGGTACTTTACTTAGTGATTTTGACAAACTCCATAGTTTTGCTCTGATATTAATGAAATTTTGCACACTTTACTTTCAAAACAAGAAGCAGCTAACTGACTGCATAGAATTTTGTATAGTGCGTAGTGGAAGGTACTTTCAGTATTTTTTTTTTTCCAAACTATTGTTTGTAATTTATGCACTGCCATACCGTTCATCCAACTGTGATAAAACATTATTAATTTATTGCTTGCACTTGCATGAAGGTTACAGGTATAGTAGAATTAACATACAGTTGTTTTTGTTGCTATCTTCAGTCCACGGACTGCATTGATGCAGCTCTCCACCCTACCCTATCTTGTGCAAACCTCTTCATCTGAGAATAAGAATGGCAACTTACATACTTTTGAATCTGCTTATTGTATTCGTCCCTTGGTCTCCGCACACACTTCCTTCTGATCCTAATTTGACCATTCCCTGATGTCTCAGAATGTGTCCCACCAACCTGTCCCTTCTCTTAGTCAGGATATGCCAGAAACTTCTTTTCTCCCCAATTCTGTTGAGTACCTCCTCACTAGTTATGTGATCTACCCATCTAATTTTCATCATTCGTCTGTAGCACCACATTTCAAGAGCTTCAATAATCTTTATCGTCCATGTTTCACTCCCATAAAATGCTACACTCCAAACATATGCTTTCAGAAAGGACTTCCTAACATTTAAATTGATATTGGATGTCATCAAATTTCACTTCTTCATAAACTTTTTTCTTGCCATAGCCATTCTGCATTTTATATCTGTTTTACTTCGTCCATCAGAAGTTATTTTGCTACCCAAATAAATATACTACTTCTGTTGTCTCATTACCTAATGTACCAGGATGCCCAAGTGAAGGATTGAGTATTGATTTCAAATGAGAAAAGCGTCACCAGAATGGGTTTTATTGCGGAAGCTGTTACTTGCTACATGAAGAGGACCTGGGGCATAGGTCGATGCCTGTCCCTAAAGGTACATCTTGGAATCGGAGGCAAAGTTATGAGAACATTGGAGCTCAGGGAAACAGGTTTCGTCAGGTCAGAGCCGGGGCGCAAGACTGCATCTGTTCTTCAGTGTGTGGTTCAAGTCTGGGCACAGCATGCCTCACATGACCACCATTCTGGCTCATGGGTTGGTGGCTGGGTTCTGCCTGTTGTCCAACGGTGGATCATTGAATTGATACAAATAAATAAATTGATAAACAATTTCTCAAGAATTTGCAATTTTTGTTCATTTTAGTGAAGGGTTAGCAATACTTAGTCAACTGATGTTTATAGGCTGTACTAGAGCAGACGGCCCTTCCAATAAGTTGACACAGCCAAAATGTTTTTGTCGATTTTAAAATTTGAATGATCATTACAATACTTGCCTCGAGGCTTTTTTGCGTAACAGTGGATGCGGTAACGACACTGAGGAGAAGATGTGACCGCAACATTGTTGCGGTGGGACTTGTGTAGGCTTACACGTTGACCAGAAGGCGGTAGTGCCGGTATGATAGGCGCTGGCCCGAGGTTGAGGCAGCTCAGGGTGGTGACATCCCAGCTGAGGCACTCATGTGGAAATGACAGAGGCTCTCACTGGGGTGGTGACCCTTTCAGTCATGCACCAGTTCTAAAATTCACTGTGAAGTGTCGTTAAGCCATTACGCAAGCCATTAAGCCTATTCCTGATAGGTGTCCTTGCGTTGTTAAGCAGTGACCACTTCTGTGGGAGCTGCTTTATGTGGGTAAAGTTCCCATTTTACACAAATATAAGAGAGGAGAGCACCTATCAATGCGTTGCAAGAACTCTTACAGAGATATGCATAACAATAGTGGTCATCATTTTCTGACGATGCCAAGCTTTATAGTGAGACACAACTCGATTTTTCTGATTTTGAATTAACTGAGAAATAATGTAAAAGGTGATTGTCTGTGACATTCAGTAAAGCATCCCAGTCATGGTGGTACTGTAATGCGAATGGAAGTTGAGGGAGATATTATGTAAAAGGATTAATGTGGAATGTGAGCTGGAGTTTGCCTGATAGTTGTAAATAGTCACAACTTCAACTATTCTTTGAGTGGCTCATATGCCATTGTAGCACATGAAAATTAAGAGTTAAGGCAAAAAGTATTGGGGACTTGCTGAATTTTTGGAATTTGGGATGGTGCACACCACAGTTGTTAAAAAGGTTTTGCACATGAATTAAACATTGTGAATGTAACAGCTAATACACAGTAGCTGAATAGGGCTGTTACTCAAAGGATATGATGAGGAAACATTTCGGATAGATCGGCACTGACTGTATAGGATGGGGAATTCTGGATCGAGGATATTCGGTTTTATTGTGCTTTTTGTTGAACTGATCACGTATAAAACTCTTCATGTATTGCAGACTGCGTAAAGTGTCTAATTCGTACGAACTGAAAAGTGTAACAGATCTAGGATCGATGGAAAATTAGTATTGGTGAGGTACAGAAACATGGACAAGAAAGCTTTTGGGTCAATTAATTGAATGCAGTTACTGCACCAGGTAGTACAATAATGCATATGCATGGTGCTGAGTGAAGATGTGCCACCTTAACTGAGTGTGTGGCGTGCTGACGACAGAACTTAAATGGCATGATTAACATGGAATCTACAGATCTACAATCTGGTTTCATTGCTAATTAAAAAGGGGAGAGTTCGAAGAAGTGGTAGTAACATCATTGTTCCTGGTCAAGACAACATAAAAATAAATGACAATGCAACACCTCATGATCAGATGAAATTGCAAATAAAGCTCTTTTCGAACAACAAATAATCATAATGATAACTGTTGGCAGTATCCTTTTTATAATTCAAAGCTATAAGCAGGGCATTTACATCACATCCTCAAAAAACTTGGCACACAACTAAACATTTTTGTTAGAACAGCCAAGTTAAAGAACACCACAACTTAAAAATACTAGGATAACACATTGAGGGAATTGTAGATACTGTATTTTGATTCTCACAAATTGGATACAGATGGCAAAACAGTGCATAATTACTTAACTTCATAGGATTGCAATTTTTTATTGCATGTGGTAGGATCTGGGAGTCTTGAGGGGATGGTAAAGGGACATGTATGCAACACTTCCGTCCCCCCTCTAAAAAGTAAAGTTCACGGAGGGAAGCATTAGTGATAATGTTCTCACGAATATGCAATAGGTAATGTGAGGAACATTACCATATAAGGTGTTATCATGCTAGTTTCATGACGGAATCGTTCAGTTCACGAGAGACAACAGCAGTGGAAATTAACCCTTAATAATGATAAGTGTGTTGTCATCCATGTAACCACTAAAAGAAATCCATTGAACTTCAGCTACACGATAAATCAGTCAAATCTACAGGCTGCCAATTCAACTAAATATAGCTCATGCAAACATATATAGTTAGTACCCACCTACATAGGGAGACATGATCGTCAAAATAAGGAAAAACAAAAAGGCTTACACGTTCCTTTCTCCCACAAGCTATTAGGAAATGGAACTATAGAGAAATTTTATAAACATGGTTTGATGAACCCTCTGCCATGCACTTCAGTGTGTCTTGCAGAGTAACCATGTAGATGTAGATGTAATTGAAAGTACCTTTATGGTCATATGCCCATAGTTGCTACAAGCATCAAAGGATAATTTATCATCATCATTGATAAAATACAACTAAATTAGTCAATAAACCATGTCATGGAACATAGTCGTAAGAGACGATAAAAATATAAGACATAATGAAATCGAACTACAAAATAAAAATGTATCATAAATCTAGGAAATTGCCTTGTATTAGGATGAAACTCATTCAAGTTTACATAGTTTCATGGGGGTGTGAATAATAAGTGGTGTACAATGTGGAGGTGTAAATATCATCTTTGTCGATCGATACACAATCGTAATTAGTATCTGTAGTGTGATAGTGAGGTAAGCATAATGTTAAATACAGAAAAAATATAACATCATGAATAGTATAAGAAGCAATCAATAATGAAAACATATAATGTGGTTGAATAACAATAAGTATCAAACACTAAAACTGAATTAAAGGTAAAAGGTAAAGCAGTCAACAATCCGAAGATTGGTTTGAACACCACAGTGCTTTACTAGGCATGGCCCTATTTGGAGGTGGTATGCCGTTGCCTTCCTCCGACCTTCAGAACTGACTTACCCAGCCAATTATAGAGGGACCTACAGTTTAACGTGGGTTCCAAACCACGGAAAAAATTAAAAAAATAAATGTATTGTTAACTATTATGTACATTGCAAATAAAGGGAACAGTGGTAATTGTTCTGTATGATTGTGGTATACACTAATAAGAAAAGAAGGTTGGATTTCTAGTCAGTGTGGATGAAAAGTTTTATTCATCTGCTATAGAACAATTGCCAGTAGTGCGAGCATAGGGAGTCGCAACATTGCATCAGCCCGTGAACAACGCGCACCGTGTCGTGTAGCATGTGCATTTGGCTACCTGAGGCAATTCAAGGTCTGCCTACTGCGTGTGGCTTGAGGACATTAAAAACTTTGCCGTAAGAATTGAAGCATAATTTATGATATTGGAAATGATCAAATTGATCAACCGTGTACGACATTAGCACTGGGTTTGCCGCAGTAGTCAATCAACAAGGTAATTCTGCATAGCAGATAGGAAAATAATCATGTTGGTAGTGCGTTGCATTTGGATTGGTGCAGGGCAAGGGAAGGGAGGGGTGAGGGGAGGTAAGGCAGGGAGTAGATTCTTGCTGGGCATGTGAGACAGCGAGGGGCCATGTGGAAAAGAGACACACTAAATTCTCTCAGTTTCAACGGAGTGGCACACAGCTTTTCACAGTTGACAACTTTATAAAGTAGTGATCTGCTTATAAAGCTAGATGTGTACAGTGCCTTTTCTTTTTCGTTCAAAACATAAAAACATTCCTACTAAATACAAGAAATTTAGTTGTTGATGGTTTCAGCTGTCCTAGATGTTTCTCGCACCTTAGCGTGCTAATGTCTTTGGTGTAGGTCAGGGTAGAACCAATAAGCATCTTTATGTGGCTGGTTTATCACATATCACCTGGCAGCCATCTGTGGGATTCAGCCAAAATAAACTTTGTCACAGTGGGTGGTGTAGGAAAGAAGTAATGTGAAGAAATATGGAAGGAAGGAAAATGGAAACAGTAAACAGATCAATACTTTTGTTAACATTCAGGCAGGTGAAACAGCATCCTGTTTCAGTAGCATGCAAGTGCTAATAGATTTTTATGACTTTTCTGTTCATGCAGGGCCAATAGCCGCCTAATGTCAAGTACTTCACTACACACAACCTCAATAGGAAAACTTATTGCTTGCAGTTTTATTTCAAAATCGAGTTGCCAGCATATGATCTTAAAACAAAAGATTCTGTCATCAAAGTAGCAAGGTAGATCCCAATATATGCAATATATTTAGTCGTTATAGCAGAATGAATGCCAATTTAACTCTGCATGATAGCTGCTCTTCTAGAGGTAAGAGCTTAAAAGCGTTTTACTTGCACATCATTTAAAGTGCTGTAGGAATCTGGGTGACCTCATAGGCTATCTTATCACATGTCAATGAGAATTATCTCCTGTAAAACATTTTGGAATCAACAAGATTCACATTTCGCACTCTGAAGCACAATTGCCACATGCTTTAGTAACCATTCTGACGAAACTACCACTTCTATGGAAGAATAACCTCGCACATAAATAAATATGCATGGGGGAGAGAGAAATGTGTAGAGAGGAGAGGAGAGAGGTTATTAGGATTAATCCTCGGGTTTTAAAATGTGGTGAATCAACACTGTATTCTAACGGTTCTGACAGTTGCAGGCGCTAGTTGTGTGCACAGTTGCAGGTTAAACAGCCAAACTTGTGAACATATCTGGTAGACTCAAACATGACTGCAAATTTTGAGGTTGCAGTTTTTGTTTAAAGATCTTAATGTTGGTATCACGTTGGTGTTTGATCTTAAAATAAAGGCACACTTCCTTCAAGGACTAAGCTGATTATGGGGAAGACGAAAGAAAAACAGAATAGATCACGATATGAAAACTAAAGGGAAATTAATATCATGACCAGCTAGAAATAGGGTGCTTGCCAGACCCTATGTGCAAGAGACATAACCCTGCAGTTAAAACTGGTTGAACTTAGGTGGTGCTGGAACATCGTAGTTTACTGGTAAGCACGGCATCGGATGATGAGCGTGTAGCTCACGGACTTGACACAGGCAGAATGAAAGGGGAAGGGAAGGGAAAGGAGAGGCGGTAGGCGCTGATAGCTAGGAGGAGAGGGAGCACGTGCACTCGCAGACTGTCATACGACATTGTGCCAGGAAATAATCAGCTCATTTAACAACACAATAATTAATGGATTTAATTCATCAGGCAACACAAGATCTATGTTAGACAAGGGGGCAGCAAACTGTTCCGTTTAAATACACTATAGAGATCAGTCACACATATAACCAATTCATTAATAAAACATGTTTCATTAATAGCTCATTAAAGATTAGTGCACAAGGAATATTAGCATTCTGTTAATGGAGGATGATCTGCTCATGGGGATTAACGGACATGTACTCTACTCATTACCACATAGGGAGCCTAACAAACAGCTGACAGAGCATTATCATTGTTTAAGACAGTGCTAGTAACTTTCGGGATTACGACAGTCAGTGCTTTCTAATACCAGGCATAATTACCCTCTTAAATTAGCAAGTTCATGGCTGTGGTGGTTTAATATAACATTAATAATTTTATTGTTACGAATGTTCTCAAAAGGAATATAATTAGGCATACAATAGAACACACAAAAAAATCATAAGCATAATGTAAAAACTAATGGCTGGAACTTCATATGGGCCAGGCATGTCTCTCTGCAAGAACCTCTGTAGCTAAACAGGCCATCAATTGGATTTTCTCCCCCCCCCCCCCCCCCCAACGTCCCTAGGGGTGGCTCTGGGCCTGGTGGAGGAATAGGATTGTCTACTCGTCTATCATTAGGTTGAGGCAATGTATTATAAGGAAATCGTTCAATGGCAGCTTCACGGTGACACTCGTGTCATGCGTGCAAGGTGATACAGACCATAAGGAGGAGGGTGAACCTTTCATCCTAATCCCTTTTTATAATTGAGTTCTGTAATGTTAGATCACCCAGTAGGCAGGAGGTTCGGCAGTGTCTTTGCTGTATTTTCTGCCTGATTAATTGTGACTTGACCACAAAGGAAATGAAAGGGGATAGTATAAAAGATAGTGGAAATGATACCATAAATAGAAGGAATACTAGCTTCCACCTTGCTAACTGCCCTAATGCAGTGGAGCTTGTAAATTAACCTGTACAATAACTTCTATCCACGAGGCAGGGGTAGCAAACCTGTGCCTGTGACTAAAGTGACTTTTTTAAAGAGAGACTGATTAATCTGTTTTTGCTTGGCTGTAATTATAATATTTACAGTGCCTTCAGTGGCAGGATTATTCCGAGAGCTGGTTTGCAGCTTATTGCCTTGATAAAATTGGTAATGAACTAATGGAAGAATGACAGATAAAAATTACACAAACGATTGGTTTTTATATTCTGGCTAAGCGACACTCACATTAGGCAATATGCATTGGTACAGCGATGGTTGCAGTGTCGTTGGACAGCCGTGTCTGTGGAAGCGCTGGAGCGCTGGGGGGGGTGGCTTCCAGGGACAGTGGTGGACAGCACGGTGAAGGGGGCAGCGCGTAAAGACGCACAGCCAGACCGGCTGCAGCAACGGGGTGTCTTCGTTTGGCTCGGCCGGCAGTGGCGTCGGTCCACGGCAACTGGGGGCAGCTACGGGTGTGGCGGTATCAGGAGCTGATGTGACAGCCTTGAAGGGCACACGTGGCTGCAGCGCACACTGCGGTTGGCTCTGATGCGGCATTACTGTGATGTGCTGTGCGTTTCACTCTGTTGCTCATCTGCTCAGTGTGCTGCCGAAGCAGGCGAGACGACCGCCCACAGACTTGGCTGCCGTGGTTGCATAAGAGTGCAGCTGACGGTGCGGGGCAGCAGAATACTGCAACACTATTTTACAACGGTTTACTTTCCTTCTGCCTCCATTATCATAATATACAAGCCTAACTCAGCTCAGCCATCCTGCAAGCCGGATAGTGATTCCGACTTCAACTTGGGCCATGATGTCCGAGTGAAGGAGTGGGCACTGAGTTCAAATGAGAAAGCAACGAACTTATGGTGACATCAGGATGGTTTTTATGGTGGAAACTGTTACACACTACCTGAAGGGAACCCGGCGGGAGGTCAACGCCTGTCCCTAAAGGTACACCTTAGAATCAGAGGAAAGGTTACGGTAACATAGAAGCCCAAGGAAACAAATCAAGTCTGGTCGGAGGTCAGGTCTGGGCACAGTGTGCACCACCTGACCTCCAGACTGGCCCGTGGTTGGTGGTTGGGTTCTGCCGATTGTCAGAGGGTGACATACCCTTCTTAGTAGAACTAGACCACCGAGTAATGCTGATCAAACAGGCACCTTTTGGAAACGTGCATGTGGAATGTTCCGTGAGTGGCCAGGTCAGCCAGGTTGAGCAAAATATTTATGAAAACTTTAAAAATTCTATTTCCTATTCCTATGCATCCTAGGGTGTCACCCTTGTACAGTAATCTAATTCCTTCAGCATCACCCTATTCCTTTCAAGACATGTCCATTCCGTTTAATTGCTCTTCCAGGTCCTTTGCTGTCTCTGACAGAATTACTATGTCATCAGCAAGTTTTTATTTCTTCTCTCTGAACTTTATTTCCCTTTCCAAATTTCTCCTTGCATTCCTTTACAGTTTGCTCAAAATTCAGATTGAACAACACTGGGGAAAGGCCACAAACCTGACCTACTATTTTCCCAACCACTGTGACCCTTTCATGCCCTTCGACTGTAATAATAGCTGTGTGGTTTTTATACAAGTTGAATATAACTTTGCTCACCATATTTTATCCCTGCTACCTTCAGAGTTTGGAAGAGTGTATTCTAGTCAACACTGTCAAAAACATACTCCAGATCTACAAATGCTAAAATTGTAGGTTTCCCTTTCCCTTAATCAATCTTCTTTGATAAGTTGTAATATGAGTAGTGCCTCCTGTTTTCCTACATTTCTCCTAAATACAAACTAATCTTCCTCAAAGTCAAATTCCACCATTTTTCAGATTGTCTGTAAATAATTCGTGTTAGTATTTTGCAACCATGACTTATTAAATTGATAGTTATGTAATTTTCACATTTTCAGCACTTGTTTTCTTTGGAAATGGATTGCTGTACTTTTCTAGAAGTCGGAGGGTATTTATCTTGTCATAAATTTTGCATACCAGGTAAAACAATTTCTTCATGACTGGATCTCCTAACGATATCAGCAGTTCAGATGGAATATCATCTATTCCAGTGGCCTTGTTTTGTCTCAAATCTTTCAGTGCTCTGTTAAATTCTTCTTGCAGTATAGTATCTCCTATCTCATCTTCCTCTCTCTGTCTTCCATTACTAGAATACTGCTTTCAAAGTTTATTTCCTTTGTACTGGCCCCTATATATTCCTTCCACCTTTCAGCTTTCCCTTCTTTGCTTAGTATTGCTTTTCCATCTCAGTTCATGATATTCATGCAGCTGGTTTTCTTGTCTCCAAATGTCTCTCTTATTTTCCTGTAGACAGTAGTTATACATTCTTCTATGTTCTTGCATTTCTCGTCAAGCCACTCTTGGCTGGCTAAGTCTGCACTTCAACCTCATTTTTCAGACATCTGTACTCCCTTTTGCCTGCTTTACTTGCTGTATTTTTATATTTTCTCCTTTCATCAATCAAGTTCAGTATCGCCTGTGTTATCCAAGGATTACTATTAGGCCTTGTCCTTCTGCCTATATGATCATCTGCATCCTTCACTATTGTGTCTATCAGAGCTACCCATTCTTCTTCTACTACTGTGTTACTCTACCCCCCCCCCCCTCTTTCCCCCGCCCACCACACACAGTCATTATCACATATAACACACAGGAAACATACAAAGTATGCCACTTCTTACAAAAAAACTGTTTAATATATTTACATCTAACTACCAATGCACATTAGTTTCTGTGCACTATGGCATCATTTTCAAGTGACTATGATGACAAAAATACCACAGTGATTCAACCGCATTAAACAGTAATAAGTTTCAAAATTTACTACTAAATAAGTAAATAAAAACAGAGACTAGAACGAAATTTGGCGTAAGTGCATTTTAAAAACTCTCATATTCAAATTTGGTATGATATGGCGAACAACAACAGCATACACAAGTCTTGTCAACACTTCATACCGAAAATAATAGACAGTGCTGGCTCTACGGTATTTCCCAACTAGGGGAGAAACTTGATAGCTTTCCTGTTCAACAAATTCACACTTGACTGTGTTTCTAGAAAAATTTCTACTACCATGATGAAAATCCTTTGTATCTGTGTAGAAAAAGCTGTCAAAATCTCTAATTTGCAATATTATTTCTTAGTGTCCAGGGAAATAATCCAGAGAGTTAAACTGTTTTAGTGTCTCTCTCTCTCTCTCTCTCTCTCTCTCTCTCTCTCTCTCTCTCCCCCCCCCCCCCCTTGTCTCTTCCACATATATAACCTTCTTTCATGATGATTGAACCAAGTGTTCAAGGTTATTAAATTGTACTCTGCATAAAATTGTACCAGGTGATCTCTTGTTTCATTCGTTTTCTCCAGTCCATATTCACTTACTATATTATTTCCTCCCTCTCTTTTTCCTACTACCGGGTTCCAGTCTTCATGACAATCAAGTTTTCCTCTTCTTCAATTTTCTAAATAATTTATTTTATCTCCTTGCACATTTCTTCGATCTCCTCATCATCGGCAGAGCTAGTTGGCATATAAACTTGTATTCTGTGGTCAGTGATGGCTTCTTGTCTATCTTTGCTATGACAATGCATTCACTATGCTGTTCATAGTAAATTACCTGCATTCCTATTTTCTTTTCATTATCAGATTTACTCCCACGTTACCGCCAACTGATTTTGCATTTATAACCCTATAGTCACCTGACCAGAAATTATGTTCATCCTGCCACCAAACTTCCTAATCCCCACCATAGCTACCTACTCAGTTAAAAACTAGAACATTCCACTTTCCAGTCGCTATAATGCCTGTGTTGTTTCTCTTCTACATCCTTCTGAGTAGTCCCTTCCTAGAGATTTGAATAGGGGGACTATTTTACCCTAGAAGATGCCATCATCATATATTCATACAGTAGAGCTGCATGACCTTGGGAAAAGTAATGACTTCAGCTTCCCATTGCTTTCAGCCATTTGCAAGTAACGGCATGGCAAAGTCATGTTAGCTGATGTTACAAGGCCAGGTCAGTCAATCATCCAGACTGTTGCCCATGTAACTACTGAAAAGGCTGCTACCCCTCTTGAGGAACCACATGTTTGTCTGGCCTCTCCCCAAATACCCTCCACTGTAGTTGCTGAGGCAAGCAAGCTGCCCCACCTCGCCAATATCTGTGGTTCATGAGGGTATCTATATAATATGATGTAATACATGTATAATATATAAAGGGGAGACATAGTTACCGAAGATCTTGGAAAGTTCTTGATACACCATTGAATGTTCAGACAGATACAGGCCTACCACAAATCTAAAAAAGTTCTTGACTGATTTACTTCAAATTTTTACAACATACTGAACTGAACATTCAGATAGAAATGGACTTAGAGAGGGTGGAGGAGGAGATTGACAGAGAGATAGGTTGTCTGCAGAGAAGTGAGGGGAGGAGGAGATGTATGGAGCTATTAAATATTCAAACAGAAATGGACATAGAGACAAGGGAGGAGGTTATGAACAGAGAGAGGTTGGGGGAGTTTATTAACAGAGAGCTGGGGAGGAGATATGCAGAGAGAGAGAGAGAGAGAGAGAGAGAGAGAGAGAGAGAGAGAGAGAGAGAGAGAGAGAGAGATGTGCAGAGGGGGGGGGGGGAGAAATTTAATATGTATCTGCAATTCCCATGTGTGTTTAGCAATTGTGAAACATTCCTGAGTCACTAGTATTAAAAAATAAAAAATCAAATAAAAAAAGGGAGCCAGACACAGTATGAAGAAAGTCATAAATTGGAAGGAGATACTGGATAACGAGTGGGGGAGGGGGCCTGGTTGGCACATGGTGTAGGGATGTAAGTTATCTTAGATTGAAGCAAGGATGGTTGTGGGACCATAGACTGTGTTGTAAGGGCAATTACCATCTGCACAGTTCAGAAGAACTGGGGAGAGGGGATTCAGATGGCCCAAACTGTAAAACAGCCATTGCAGTCAAATATGTTGTGTTCAGCTGTATGCTGTGCCACATGGTGGTCCATCTTACTTTTCGCCACAGTTTGGCGGTGGCCATTCATCTTTATGGAACCTGATGTGCAGGCTTCCCAATGTAAAACACTGTGTGATGATAGCAGAGTTGGTAAATCACATGGCTGTTTTCACAACTAACCCGGCCCTCTGATGGGGTAGGATAAGCCCGTGACAGGACTGGAATAAGAAGTGCCTGGTGGATTGGGCAGGTCTTCCATTGGGGTCTTCCACAGGGATATGTCGGCTGTGGTGGGGGGTTGGGATACGGAGTGGCATAACGATGGGACAGAACACAACTTCAGGAGGGGACGGAAGGATCTTGGGTAGGATGTCTCTCACTTCAGGGCATAATGGCAGCTAATCGAAGCCCTGTCAAAGGATGTGGTTTAGTTGTTGCAGTGTAGGGTGGTATTGGTTGACGAGGGACACTCATTTGTCGCTGGTTATGGGGGTGGAGTGAGGATTGGTAGTGTGTGGGGATATGCACGGGAAATCTGTTTGAAGACTGGGTCAACAATGTTATATCTGTCTGTGAAGGCCTTTATGAGGCCTTCACCATATTAGGTAAGGGATTTCTATAATTAGTAGGTTTAATGTGGACAAAGATGTGGATGGAGCCATCAGTGAGGTGGAAGTAACATCCTGGGAGGTGGCATGCAAGGTTGAGAAGGACCAAGTGAAACTGATGGGAGAGTAGGAGTTGAAGTTGTGAAGGAATGAGGTTACACTGTCCTGGCCCTGAGTCCAAATCACGAAAATATCATCACTGAACCTGGACCAGTCCAGGGGTTTTGTGTTTTGGTAGGCTAGGAAGGTTCCTCTAGAAGTCCATAATACGTTGTCATAGGAGGGTGCCAGGTGGGTGCTCATGCCTGTGCCACAGATTTGATTGTATACTTTTTCTCCAAAGGAAGAATAATTGTTTATTAGTATGTAATTGGTAAGGGTTATGAGGAATGAGGTCTTGGGCTTGGCGTCTAATAGACGCTGAGAAAGCTAGTGTTAGAGAGTAGCAAGTTTATGGGCACGTCAGATATTGGTGTATAGGGAAGTGGCATCAACAGTGACTAATAAGGATCCAGGAGGTAAAGGGGTGGAGGTGGTGGAGAGTTGGTAAAGGAAGTTGTTGGTATTTTGCTGTGGGAGGCTAGATTTTGAACAATTGGTTGGTCAGTAGGGTCAAAATTTTGAATTTTTGGGAGCATTTAGAAGGTAGGTGTGCAGGGAGATTGTAGGTCAATTTAATCTTATGGGATGGGTTAGTGCTGGCACAACTTGTATTTGGAGGAATCAAGACATCTGGTGGAGGCCTTCTGCCATGTAGTCACTGCAGTTCATCACAACAAATCAAATGTTTGTAATTCTTATGGGACCAAACTATATTGGTCATCAGTCCCTAGACTTACAAACTACTGGAAGTAAGTTAAACTAACCTAAGGACAACACACACATCCATGCCCGAGGGAGGATTCGAACCTTCGACACGGGAGGCCACTCGTCACAACATTGGTGGAACTTTTGTCTTCAAGGAGGATGATTAGGTTAGGATCTGTTTTCAAGTTGTGTTAAGCTGTTCTTTCTCCTGCCAAAAAAGTTGGTATTCTTAGGAAGGGACTTTGGGAAGGATGGTGATGTCAAGTTGGAGGTGAGGAATTCTTTGAAGGTAACCATAGAGTGGTTAGGTAAGGGTAGGAATGGTCATGGTTGGATGATGGCGTGAATTGGGAGAGGCAGGCTTCAACATTAGAATTTGGTTTTCGCAGAAGGAGAGGAGGTCTTTGATAAGTCCAACATGGTTAAATTTGGGTGTGGGACTGAAGGTGAGAACTTTGGATAGGACTGAAACTTACAGCAGGTAGGTGCACTAGCTTAGTAGGCACTATTCATTTTATAGGTACGTTTATGAAATGAGCAATGTGTGTGTATTCCTGAACTAAAACTCTTAAGAGCAAACTGACATTGCATTCACTGCCCATACAACCAGTCATCTTAAAATTTCAAGGGAAGGACCTGTCGATAACACATCTTGTCAACCATTTACAAACATTCAAATGAAATTGTCACAATGAGAAGAATGAGCTGGGGAAAGCATATGCATTTTATTTCCAAAATTGTGTACATTGAAGGAACCTTTTATTAACAGCTTTGGAACATTATCCACCTATTCCATTATTTTTAAGGTAGATTTCCAGTTTTTATTTAACAATGTGACTCACTACAGAGTAATTTTTGATCTTTTTTCTCTCTATATACTGATGACATGCACCTTGATACACAGCTAGGAGTAACTGCCTTGTAGTACAACAAAGAATATAATTATGAATTCAAAAAGAAAACAAGTAATTCTCTAAAGATTGATTTCCTTGGTTACACAAGATGGATGCATGTATAATTCCAATATTGCATTTGAACAACTTTTATTAACAGTGAGGAATAATCACACATTTGAAAATATTTTCTTAGATGTAAAGCTCTTCCCCCTCCCCAGTATTGAACTTTGGATCCGCCCTTGCAATGGTTCCTTTTTGGACCTGTGTCATCTCGGAAAGTTTTTTCTTCTATTGTTAAATGCTTTATCCTTGTCAGTTCAGTGGGCCTCAGGTGCTCATTATTTATTGTGCAATAATATTTCCCATCGAAAAGTGGTGTTGACATTTTCCACATTAAATTGAAGGGGGCTGCAGAGCTTTAAAAATATTGACCCTCACTCAATATATTATGCAATATGTATTGTTCCAGGTACGGAAAGTATTGGCAATAAATGAATTTTGTGCCAAGACTGAAAAATATTCAGTTGACTCCAAACTAATTTTCGGTACCCTTTCCGCATAAACATGCTTGAACCAATCTCTGTAATTGCAAAATATGTAAATTATCACTAATTACACACCTCTAATAGTTCTTCCCAGTACAGAATTTTAGCAAACATCTGAGTTGGACGTTAATCCAAGAACTAAAGAATAAATGGGAAAAAATAAGGTGCACCAAAAATCAGATAGCTAGCTTGTGAAAACACACATTTGTTTTAATCTTAACAGATTGACAAAACATAGAAAGGTTAATTCTGTTTGACTGGGTATTTAAAATGCTGTTTGCATGGGTATTTCATTATCTTTTGCAAATACAGGAAACATTTGAATTAAGGAACACCAGCTTCATTCCCCACAACTATGCACAAACTGTTTTATAAACCTTTCAGCCATAATTCAGGAGACAGAAATACAGGGGATTAAGGTCAAAATATTAATACCTGTGCTAAGGCTATAACTCGAGAGACTTATGGAGCCATGAGTGCACAAGTAAATATTAACTTGTAATGATAGTTGCCTTCACCAAGCTTCTAGCTCAATGTGAATAGATCATTAGTCCGTAGCCTGCGAAGTTCTCTCTGCATAGATAGGCTGCAGAAAAACCTTTTAAGTCCTTTCTGGATTAAAGATGTTAAACAAATTTGAAATATTTAAACATTTCGTCTGTTTCTGGACTTGCAATATATTCATGAACGTTCCATACCTCGTACATCCTCTTCTCCACGTCGTGTCCAGGTCCCTTGGTGGACTGCAGCCTGCCGCGACGCGCTGCGAGCCCGGCGCCGTGCTTTACGCACCTTCCGCCGCCACCCAACTTTGGAGAATTGCATCAATTACAAACGTATGAGAGCGCAGTGCCGTCGTATCATAAACGACAGCAAGAAAGCTTGCTGGACTGCTTTTACTAGTTCTTTTAACCGTTTTACTCCCTCCACGGTTGTCTGGGGTGGCCTACGCCGTTTGTCCGGCATCAAGGTCCACTCCCCGATTCCTGGCCTGACCGTGGAGAACGCAGTCCTCGTGGACCCAGCTGATGTTTCAAACGCATTGGGTCGTTTCTTTGCGGAGGTTTCGAGCTCTGCCCATTACCACCCTGCCTTTCTCCCTCACAAACAGGTAGAGGAGGCACGGCCGCCTTCTTTCCGCTCTTTTAATCGTGAAAATTATAACGTCGCCTTCACCATGCAGGAGCTAGATCGTGCTCTCGCCCTGTCCCGGTCTTCTGCTCCCGGGCCCGATTCCATTCATATTGAGATGCTGAAGAACCTCTCTCCTGCGGGCAAGTGCTTTCTTCTTAGTACCTACAATCGCATATGGACTGAAGGTCATGTTCCCACAAGTTGGCGTGAAGCCATTGTTGTCCCCATCCCCAAACCAGGGAAGGACAAACACCTTCCTTCCAGTTATCGCCCCATTTCTCTGACGAGCTGCGTCTGTAAGGTGATGGAACGCATGGTTAACGCTCGGTTGGTCTGGCTCCTCGAATCTCGCCGCCTCCTGACTAATATCCAATGCGGTTTTCGTCGACACCGCTCTGCTGCTGACCACCTCGTTACATTGTCGACCTTCATTATGAACAACTTTCTAAAGAAGCGTCAAACAGTAGCAGTGTTCTTCGACTTGGAGAAGGCATACGATACCTGTTGGAGAGCGGGCATTCTCCGCACATTGCACACATGGGGCCTTCGGGGCCGCCTTCCTCTTTTCATTCAAGCGTTTTTGGCGGATCGCAAGTTCCGGGTACGGGTGGGCTCTGTTTTGTCAGATACCTTTTGCCAGGAGAATGGGGTACCACAGGGCTCCGTCTTGAGTGTGGCGCTCTTTGCCATTGCAATCAATCCGATCGTAGATTGCCTTTCAGCCGACGTCTCCGGATCTCTCTTTGTTGACGATTTCGCAATTTATTGTAGCGCCCAGCGGACGTGTCTCTTGGAGCGTTCTCTCCAACGCTGTCTTGACCGTCTATATTCCTGGAGCATCGCAAACGGCTTCAGATTCTCCATTGAAAAAATTGTGTGTATCAATTTCTGGAGATACAAGGAATTTCTTCCACCTTCTCTACGTCTCAGCCCTGTTACTCTCCCTTTCGTGGAGACTACAAAATTCTTGGGACTCATGTTGGATCAGAAACTTTGCTGGTCCACACATGTGTCCTACCTGGCTGCCCGTTGTGCCCGATCCCTTAACGTTCTTCGTGTCCTCAGTGGCACTTCATGGGGAGCGGATCGTACCGTCCTGCTTCACCTTTACCAGGCCATTGTTCAGTCGAAGCTAGACTATGGAAGCCTTGTATACTCTTCAGCACGGCCGTCGATTCTCCGCCGTCTCAACTCTATCCACCATCGTGGATTACGTCTGGCGACCGGTGCATTTTATACCAGCCCTGTTGAAAGTCTGTATGCCGAGGCTGCTGTATTACCCTTGACCAATCGACGTGACATACTCTTGTGTCGGTACGCATGCCGCCTACGGTCGATGCCCAACCATCCATCTTACAGATTATTTTTTGACGACTCACTCAATCGCCAATATCAGTTGTCTGCGATTGCCTTGCTTCCACCGGGAGTTCGGTTTCGCCGCCTGCTACAGCGGCTCGATTTTACCCTTCCTTCCACCCTTCGGTTGAGCGAAAGCCCATTGCCACCGTGGCATCAGGCCCAGGTTCACACACACCTCGAACTTAGTTCGCTCCCCAAGGAGAGCACTCCGGATTTGGTATTCCGCTCGAGGCTTGTCGAACTCCGTTCGCGGTTCGATAATGCCGTATTTATTTACACTGATGGTTCCAAGAGCACTGCCGGTGTCGGATCTGCCTTCGTCGTCGGGGACAACCGTTTCCAATACAAGCTCCCTGACCGGTGCTCGAACTTCACGGCTGAGCTTTTCGCCCTCCACCAGGCCGTTTTGTATACCTGCCGCCACCGCCACCCTTTCTATGCCATATGTTCTGACTCCCTTAGTGCCCTGCAGAGTCTTAAGGACCCTTTCTCGAACCATCCTCTCGTGTATCGGATCCTACGCTCCCTCCAGTTGCTGGCGGATGACAGCTGTCACGTTTCTTTCCTGTGGGTCCCTGGCCATGTGGGTGTGCCCGGGAATGAGGCCGCCGACACAGCAGCCAAGGCAGCAGCTCTTTTGCCTCGCATGGCTACCTTTTGCGTCCCATCGGACGATGTTCAACGGGCTCTTCGCCGGAGTATCGTGTCGCAATGGCACAGTGTGTGGCTTTCACTGTACAACAATAAATTGCGAACTGTCAAACCGATCCCGACCGCTTGGAGGACATCCTCACGCCCCTCTCGGTGGGAGGAGATCATCCTGGCTTGGTTGCGGATCGGTCATTGCCGTTTCAGCCACCGTCACTTGCTATCCGCCGAACCTGCACCGCTATGCTCCTGCGGTGAACTGCTGACAGTGCGACATGTTTTACTGACTTGTGTAAATTTTAATCATCTCCGTGTAGCCCTTCACTTTCCGTCTACTCTGGAGGAAATTTTAGCTGATGACACACGAGCAGCTGCTCGAGTTTTGCGTTTTATCAACTTGGCCAACTTATCCAAGGATATTTAACTCTTTTAATTGTCTTTTATCTTTCGTTTTTAGCCTCTTGTTGATGTTCTGACAGTCTACATTTTTTTAGATCATAGCGAATCTATGTTCTTGGCTGGGCGCTAATGACCATAGAAGTTGTGCGCCCTAAAACCACAGAAGAAGAAAAAAAAAAAAAAAAAAAAAAAAACAATATATTCATTGCCAAAGTTAAAAATTTGTGCTGGAACAGGATTCGAACCCAGATTTTCCACTTCAGGCTAGCGGTTGCTTTAACTAATTAGGCCATCCAGGCACTCTGTTGTTGTGGTCTTGAGTTTGGAGACTGTTTTGATGCAGCTCTCCACCCTACTCTATCCTGAGCAAGCCTCTTCATCTCCTCATTCTCTCCAATGCTAAATTCACAATTCCCTGATGTCTAAGAATGTGTCCTACCAATCAATCCCTTTCTTTTAGTCAAGGTATGCCAGAAATTCCTTTTCTCCCCAATTCTGTTCTGTACCTTCTCATTAGTTACGCGATCTATCCACCTAATCTTCAGCATTCTACTGTAAATCCACATTTCAAAAGCCTCTATCTTCTTCCTGTCTGCACTATCGTCCATGTTTTACTCCCATACAAGGCAACACTCCACACAAATGCCTTCAGAAAGGACTTCCTTATACTTAAATCAATATTTGGTGTTAACTATGTCCGAAAAGAACAGACCTCATGTCAATAATTGTAAATATGCCCTCAACAGGTAATTGACGATTTCGATGCAGACACATTAATATGTTCGGTCCCTTGCAGGAATCTAGTATAGGCTGGGAGCGAGAGGAACTAATGGTCAGGGGACACTATCATCTTAGTTTGCTACAAGTTGAGAATTTGTGTTGCAAAGGCAGCATGCCTGTATAGCCTAATTGCATACCTGCCAACTCTCCTTATTTAGGCGGGAGTCTCCTGATTTTTCACTTTCTCTCCTGCCTCCTGATTTTGCTATTATTTCTCACGATTTTTAGCTTTCATCCTAAAACCCAAGATTTGTTTTTTCGCCTATGGTCAAAAGTCCTTTGCTCATTTAGCCTATCAGTCTAAATAAGTATTGAAATTCATAGAAATTAGGAGATGTGCATGACTTTGATTATTACTGCTCTTTCCCACATATTTGCAAATACTCGTGTAGTGTTTTGGAGTTGAGCTCTTTTTTAATGTGATGTTTTGTCATTGTAAGCAAGTGAAATCACTTTGGTGGTTTTTTAATTGGTGGAAACCTTTTGAGTGGATAGTTAGGAGCATTAGTTTCATATGCGAATGGCAGAGAAGCATCTTTCGTGTAAACAGCTATTTTACATGACTATGGGATTTTGATTTGGTGGTATGTGGTCCAGCATGACAAAAAATATAATGGTCTTTCAGCAGTTTTCGGAACATTATTTGTATTTTGTACTCTTCGTCGATGTGATATTTCCACATCACATGGTGTTACAAGTAATGTACCACAATATGTGCAGACAAAGAAACAAAGAGAAAATGAAGTGTCTGTGTAACAATAAAAAACTGAAATTGCTGATAAAAGTGAAAGTCATTGTGTGATACATGCAGAGTGGTTTTTTGCATTGTTTATTTTAGAGTAAGATTCACCAATGAAAACCAATGACCATATGGGTCACTTCTTCCAAAAAGTGTTCCGACATAGCAGTATATCACAAAAATACAGCTGTGAACGTTTTTGTTTTAATTAAAAAAAAAAAAAAAAAAAAAAAATTAGTCACTTTATGTGGACTGGCTACAAATGAGTATGTAATCGACATTTTGATTAATGCAAATGTTTTTTGTAGCCATTTGTAGGTTAAAATTGGTCATCTTGAGGTTTATACTAAAGTTCATCGCAGTTTTTCATGGAACGAATTTTTGAAGAATCTGATCTCTTGATTTTTACGTTTTAAAGGTTAGCAGGTATTTAATTGGTTAAAGTGCCCGTTGGCCCGAAGCGGGAAATCCGTATTCGAATCCCAGTCCAGCACAAATTTCCAACTTCACCAGTGAATATATTTCAGTGCCCTGAAATGGTTGAAATGTTTTAAGTATTTTGAATTTGTAAAATTATGGCCATTAATGTCAACAAATGGGGTCTGTTCTTTAAGCCATAAGTGTGCCTTGATAACCTAATTAGTTAAGGCTTTCCCAAGAACAGACACCTTATCAATAATTGTAAGAATGTTAAAGACAAATTGAGACGATTAAATATTGTTCAAGGTATATTGCACCATGACACATCATTTGTGTGTGTGTGTGTGTGTGTGTGTGTGTGTGTGTGTGTGTGTGTGTGTGTATAGATAAATGATATGTCAACAAAGTCAATATACTCTGAGCTCTTCTTATGCCATAAGGGAACAAATGAGTCCCTGCAGAACTAAATTCCTGTCTTCTGTAGGCTCCTTCACATGGTGAAAGATAAATATACAGAAAAAGTGTAACATAACTAATACTGTAGCCTCCATTTTGTAATGATACGTTATTTTATTCTAAGTGTATTTGGAAAAATTGAAATTTTTAATACAGGTTAGATCTCAGACTTTTCTACAAGAGAGACACTAAAATTATTAATTATAAACACAGACTGAAGCATTGAATGAAACTTTGTACCAAGTCTGTTTTCCACCAAAGTGGCATCGCACAACCACACAATTTTAAACGTATCAATGCTAAGGCCATAGTCCTTACAAAATACATTGTGGACAATTGTATAGTTGCTGTCTACACAAATGACACATCACTGCACACCTGTGTGTGTGTGTGTGTGGTGTGTTTGTGTGTGTGTGTGTGTGTGTGTGTGTGTGTGTGTGAATCATTGTATTGAGAAGCTGTTACTAATCTCATTTCTCAGCATGACTCAGTTGATAGTTCCAGACTAGTGGAGGAGCTGCATCCCTGTCTGCTTATGATACATGTTAGCACAATGTTGAACCTATTAGCCACTGACTTTGTTTTTCTCTACTACGGAGCAAAGTGTTGTAATAGCTTACATACTGGACTCTCATTTTGGAGGACAGTAGCTTAAACCCCCTCCCACCATCTAGAATTTGATTTTCCATGATTTACATAAATTCAAAATACCAGTGTGATTTCTTTGAAAAGAATGTGGCTGATTACTTTGCCAAATTTAAGTTTGAAGTTGAAAGGTAGATGACATTCATGGAAAGGGACAGTATATTAAATGAAAAATCAAAAGAGAAAGTTATAAATTTTAGGTGGAAAACATTTTTAGCTCATTATAAATAAATATATATTGCAGTAATATGTACAAGAATTAAATATTTTACACAGTTTGTATAAGTTAAAAATTCTTTTGCAATTAAATCTAACTGAATTGACAGTTGGAAATAGTTTAAATCAAACTTATGTAGTTTACTTACATTAGACTATGGTGGTAGTCGTATTTTGAAGCAAGTACAATTACTTATTCATTCACAGGTTTGTAAACCATATTCTTTCATTCTTCTCACTGCTCTGTTGTGCTTGGAGACATTATTTTGGAGAACTGATTTTCACCATAAGCTCAAGGGACAACTTCAGTCTAGTTTTACCTATCATGTTCAGCATTTCCCAAGAGGAAGCAGATTTCGAATGTAAAGTGTTGACATATCATTAAGATGCTGGGGCTATTGATATTATTTTAGTGTTGCCTCAAGGATGGTTGGGTGACTGTTGGTTGAAAAGTATATGTGATAATCAGGAACGTGTGATGGTGAAAAATTGTAGTGGGATTGTGTTGTACATTTTGATTGATACCGATTTATGTTGTTAATAAACTCTATGAACACATTAAAATGTATGAAATTGAAACAGAAGTCAAAATACAGAATTGAAGTATTGCTACTAAAAGGAAAAGTTAAGCCTTGTTTTTTAAACTGTCTCCGACAATGCCAGATGATTCATAACATTTTTGCCTCCATGTATGTATATCATGATTATTTTGTGCAGGTTTCCGGATGAATGCTTCATCTTGGCCAATGTTCCTTTTAAAAACTCTCAATGGTGCAGAAATGGCACCAGCAAAGATATTCAAGAAGGAACCCCCAACACCAAGAAGTAATCAGTTTCAGATTGGGATGAAACTAGAAGCAGTTGATAAAAAGAATCCCCAGCTCATTTGTGCTGCCACAATTGGTGAGTTCTGTGTGATGTGTCAGAATGAATTAATATATTTTTTTTTTTATTAAAGGATAAGAGTTTTGTTTTCTAAATTGTAAACTGTGGTATCTCAAACATTCTGTTTTGAAATTTACACTTTGTATCTGCTCTGTTTTGTTTATGTCTTTCATCTACATGGGATATTCTGCAAATCACATTTAAGTGCCTGGCTGAGGGTTCATTGAACCACCATTATACTATTTATCTTCCATTCCATTCTCGAATAGCGCACGGCAAGAAAGAACACCTGAATCTTTCCATTCGAGCTCTGATTTCTCGTATTTTATTCTGATGATCATTTCTACCTATTTAAGTTGGAGTCAACAATATATTTTCGCATTCGGAGGAGAATGTTCGCGATTGGAGTTTTGTAAGTAGCCCACGCCGCTGTGATAAGCGCCATTGTTGTAATGATTCCCATCCCAGATTTTGTATCATTTCCGTAACTCTGTCTTCCCTGTATTGTGACAATACAAAATGAGCTGCCCTTCTTTGGACTATTTCGATGTCCTCCGTCAAACCCACCTGATAAGGATCCCACACTGGGCATCAATACTCCAAAAATGGACGGACAAGCGTAGTGTATGCAGTTTCTTTTGTAGTTCTGTTGCATGTTTTAAGGGTTCTGCCAATAAAACACAGTCTCTGGTTCGCCTTTCTCATGACATTATCTACATGTTATTTCCAATTTAAGTCTGAAGTAATAGTAATTCCTAGGTATTTTGTGGAGAGTACGGCCTTCACTTTTGATTGATTCATCTTGTAAACAAAGTTTAACGGATTTCTTTTCGTACACATGTGGACGACTTCACACTTCTCATTATTTAGAGTCAATTGCCAATTTTTACATCATACTGATATCTTATTCAGATCGTTCTGCAGTTGGTTTTGATCTTCAGATGATTTTACTAGACGGTAAATGATGACATCATCTGCAAACAACCTAAGAGAGCTACTTAGATTTGCCCCTAAATTATTTATGTAGATAAGGAACAGCAGTGTCCCTGTGGAACACCCGATATCGCCTCTGTTTTAGTCGATGTCTTACCATCAATTACTACGAACTGTGTCCTCTCTGACAGGAAATCCCCTATCCAATCGCAAATTTGGGGTGATATACCATAACCACACAATTTGATTAAAAGCCGTTTGTAAGGTATGGTGTCAAAAGCCTTCTGGAAATCAAGAAATATGGAATTGATTTGCGAACCGATGTCGATAGGGCTCATCACTTCATGTGAATTAATACCTAGTTGTGTTTCGCATGAACTATATTTTCTAAATCCGTGTTGACCTTGGGTCAGTAGATCATTCTGTTCAAGATAATTCATAATATTTGAATACAGGATATGTTCCAAAACCCTGCTGCAAATTGACGTCAATTAAATAGCCCTGTAGTTTAGTGGGTTACTCCTACAGCCTTTCTTGAATATTGGTGTGACCTGTGCAACTTTCCAATCTTTTGGTACAGATCCTTCTATGAGAGAGCGGTTGTATCTTGCTGTTAAGTAAGGAGCTATCGCTTCAGCATAATCAGATAGAAATATAATGGGTTTACATTCCATACCAGAAGACTTGTTCTTGTTAAGTGATTTTAGCTGCTTCACTACTCTGATGATATCTACTTCTACGTTACTCATTACGGCTCTGTTCGTAATTCGAAATCTGGAATATTGGTTTCGTCTTCTTTGGTGAATGAGTTTCTAAATGCTATGTTTAGTAACTCTGGTTTAGTAGCGCTGTCATCGGCAGGATCGCCATTGCTATCATGTAGTGAGGGTATTGTTTGTGTTTTGCCCTTAGTATATTTAACATATGACCAAAATCTCTTTGGGTTTTCAGTCAAATTTCGAGAAAGAGTTTCATTGTGATAAGTATTGTAGGCATATACATTTATTGTATATACATCTTTATTTCATGCATGAAGGTATGTATCTTAGGCCTCGTACTGGAGGTACTATTATATTGGTTAACTCTTACTTACCACAATTTGAACTTCTGTTTCACAGTTTGCCTCTGAGGGGTTAAAACCATGAATACCAATAACAATTAATAATAATAATAAAACAACAACAAGAACAAGAAATGGTTAATGTGGGAGCTCTAATCTGAAGTATTGTTACCAGTGAATTGTACAATGAAAGGCAAAAACATTGCCCAGCCCAAATAATTTAGAGTCCAGGAATAGAGCACTGCACATGCCTTAGTTCAGAAGAACCAGTGTTCTCAACTCCAGCGATCTTTGGATCTTCAGCTTGGTGTTTACATTGATAAATAGAAGCAATATAATAGTGAGGATTGGGTATATGCCGGGATTCATTGCAATTTAACTCATCATATCATTTCTTTTGAAAATCATTATTCAAGCATGGACAAATGGCTGCAATACAAGAACTCCATATCAGTAGCATTATTACAAGGACCATTTCTCATATGCTTCATTGCCGGAATGAATAGGCTGACAGTTTATGAACGTAAAGGATGAGAGTTCAAATCTAACTGGAGTTCTTTCACATTTTTAAATTTTTTATTTATACCTGTGCAGGTAAGGCTACAAATCATGGAGTCGTATGTTTTTCTAGTTTCCACATTCTTTCAAAAGATTCAGTTTTATAATATCCAAATCATTAAACAATGAGACAAATGATCATAGCAAAAATATTTAAAATTGATGTATTTATTGGTAATTACTTCAATCACCACATGGTATCTATTGTTTTTGGCTAAGAGAAACATATCAGACGATTCAGTCTGCTTCAAAATGGCTAGCGAGTTATTGCTCTCTTTGAAAATGGTTTTAGAGCATCTGAGGCAGGACATCATTATGGTGTTGATGCATCTACAACAAAGAGATGGATTATACGATTAAGCAGGGCAGCCCAGAATGCTC
Organism: Locusta migratoria; assembly: GCA_026315105.1. NCBI lineage: Eukaryota > Metazoa > Arthropoda > Insecta > Orthoptera > Acrididae > Locusta > Locusta migratoria. Next base: position 49,400,684 of record CM048755.1, on the reverse strand, counting down.
ATTTTGCAAACATCTAGGAAATAAGAGCTTTAAAGTTTACTATGCTTGTCAAAAACTACTCTCAGAAGATTAAAGGACCATGGAATAAGATCCTGTCATGCTCTTATTAAAGAACTGTTGTCTGGCAAACAAGCTGTGAGTAGACTAGCTGTCGTGAGTTCCTGGGAAGCTGTCGTTTGAAGAAAAGTAATTTTCTCCGACAAGTGCAAAATTGTGCCCTTGAGCAAAGGTCCTGCTCTTGCTTAGCGCACAGATGAGCAACAGTATGATGCCAGCTTTGTGGCCACACACACAAGATGTGGGCGCATAAGTGTGAAATGTTAGGACTGAATCACTACATGCAAGCAGGAACTTTAGAACATATCCAAGGCAAGGTCAATTCAGCATGCTAGGAACATTTGCTTGAAAATGTAATTATCCCTGGAGCTTAACTTTGGTACCCTGAAGGTCGTCTCACTTACCAACATGACAATCGTACATCAAACACTAGAGCTGGTTTCAAAGGTGGGGGAATATTATTCATTGCCTTCTGTGGCCTTCAACATCACCTGATCTGACTCCCATAGAACACGTATGGGCTCAGCTTGAGAAGAATATGTGGGACAATTGGCACAACCCCACTCCGGGAACTGTGGATGCCCTAAGGGATTTAATTCAGTTTTCATGGAAAAGTATTGCCATGGAAGAGGAATTTTTCCATAGATTTGCAAATTCTGTGCCTCGAAGGATCCAAGTCGGTGTTGGTGCCAATGGCATGAAGACAAAAAAAAAATACTGTAGCTATACATAGCCTACTTTTCATATTTTTTTCACCCTTGTAAAAGTCCTACAGGGTTATTAGTCCAGCAGTATTAATTTCAAAATAAAAATATACTTGCTACTATATTATTTGTATTTTTATGGGAGGTCATATGAATATCACCCTTCAAGGAATATTATTTTTATTTTTGTGTGTGGTCAGGTGAATATCACTCTCCAATGATGGTTATCTTTAATGTTATGGAAGGTCAGATAAATATTAACTTCAAAGGAAGATTTGTTTTAGACATCAAAATCACAAGCCATAATAAGTTATTTACCAAAGATAGTACTGGAAAAAAAGTAAAAGAAAATATAATAACAAAAGTAAAATATGTATGAAAAATGCAAGACACAACAAAAAAGAAAAGGTTATAGTAAGATTCGATCTGACACACCCTACAGCTACCAGCATGGTACCAAGTGATATGTTTATCTTAAATGAAAACTATGAACAGACACACCTGGTGGCGATCAAAGTAATTACAAATAAAACATCTATTTTAAACATTCTTGCTATGATCATTTATCTCATTGTTTACAGATATGGAATCTTTTGAAAGAATGTGGAGACTATAAAAACCTACACCTGTACAATTTGTAGCCAATTAAGCTTTAAAATATTACCTGTAAAGGTGAAATTAAAAAAAATAAGAGAAAAGGTCAAATAACCCCATTCAGATTCACTCACTCATCCTTTATGTTTCTGATCTATCAGCCAAACAATTCCACCACCGAAGCAGATACTAAATGCTTGTCCTTGTAGTAATGCTATCGACATGGAATTCTTATGTTTCAACTATTCCTATGTACTCGTATGATGGTTTTTGAAAAAAAAAAAATATTCATTGAGTTAAATTGCAATGAATCTTGACATCGCTGTAGTCTAACTATTACATTGTTTCTATTTGTTTTGATGTAAACACCAAGCTGAAGCTCCACAGATCGCTTGTGTTGAGAACACTGGTTCTTCTGAACTTGGTCATGCCCAATGCTCTGTTCCTGGACTCTTAAATTATCCGAGCCAGGTAATCTTCCTGCCCCTCATTGCACATCCCTCTTGAGGTGTAGTCAGCAATGGAAAGTGGTGTGAGCTAGAAATCAAAAGATAGCATTCATGTTCTGAACAAGAAATCATTTTGGTTTATTTGCTCGTGAGGTATACAGGGTGAGGATTGACAGGGGGATGGCAGAAGGTAGCTCAAGTAATCCCAGACCCATCTTGAAGGAGAAAGGAAAATGGAACTAAGCCACATAGCATCTGTTCTGGTAGTTGGCTCTGAACAGAAGAGACCTATGCATTTCAACCACAGATCCGAGAGCCTAAATTCACACAAGTCAGGTAATGCAGTGGCATGATTTGATTGGCAGGATGGCTTTGCTGATGATTATTTGTATTATTCCAGTGCGACCTAGTCGATAGTTGGCACATCAGAGGAACGGCAGTGGGTGGAAAGGTGATGTTTGTAATATTTTAAAATAATAAAAATGATTCGTACTTGGTTCTGGGATGCTTTGTACATCTCCTCCCCTCTTTCTGTTGGAAGTCATCACAGCTGAATTAGACAGTGCCAATGGGACCTTAACTCTAAGGGTAACAATATTTCATTTAATTTTGCATTCAGTATTTCAGTTCCGGTTAACAATTTAATATTACAGTTACAATTAAAGTTTTGGATTATGAATACAAATGTTATGTCACTGGGTTTTAACTACAGTCAGTTGGTGATAGAGGACTGTGGTGGCATCTGTACCCAATTTTATACATTTTTTATGGTTAATAAAGAGAGTGAGTGATTTGATTTGTATAACTAGGACATTACAACATGGCAGTCGGCCAGGAGGAGTAGAGTGGCGTGGAGGGGAGTGGAGTGGTGCTCCCCCCCCCCCCCTCACAGTGCTGGCACACTTCATCAGTGTCATTCAAAAAAACCAGATCTGAAGCACGGTGACAATGAACACCGTTTTACAATAGAAGTTAATACTGTCATACACATTTTCATCAACGATATCTGTTGCTGCAAATGGGGTAACTGTTACCAAAAATGATATGAAATTAAAAATAAAAGGAGTGTTAAATAGAAGAACAATGCAGTTTAAAGATACAACATTTAAAATATTAAAATTTGGCATAAAATGTTTCACAAAGTATTTTAGTCACTCACGGTCACTGTCAGCTGTATCTGTATGTGAAGATACACCGTGAGCTGTATCTGTTAGAGATGAGCTCTCATGTTTTGCTGTTTCTATATCTGATACTCACTACTGGAGTCATTAGCACATATTATAATCTTTATCCACCATATGCACTTTTCTGCAGTACCCTTTCCAGTCATTTGCAGTGACTGAATTAAATGCATCGTCTGTGAGCTTCTTCAGATTTGCTGCAGATGTGACACCAGAGGTATTGTGTTCCTTTATGTACTGCTTTAACTTTTGTCATTCAAGTTAAATTGCATTCATGTTGCAATTTTATTGTGGGATGTGAAACACGGTGTGCCTTATACTCTTAGCCAGTTAATCCACTACAACTGTCTTCTCAAAAGGCTTATTTTTTTACACCAGGGTATACGGTTCACCTTTCGTCATGCTGTCATTATAACTAATGTTACTGTTTGGAAGAAGTTCTATCATTGCCATTCTTCGGTAGTGTATGGATGGTGTTTTGTCTGCTTTCCTATAGTGATATGACACATTGTTCACGACAATGACAGAATTGGGTGGAAGATTTGGTAACTTCATCTCTAAAAACCACTTCTCAAAATTATCAGAGTACATTTGCCCATGTGTTGATTTCACCTCACATGTCAGATTGCTGTCAATCCACAATTCATAAAAATAAAAATATTTTGTTGTTTGTCTCTAATGCTTCTTACGTGCCCAAAGAAACGTGACTGCCAAAGAACAATATCATCATCATCTAACAAGAGATTTATTTTATTGAGTATAGATTCCCACACAAATTCCATCAACTTAAATAAATTTTTAATGAGGCAGCACTCCATCTTCAGTTAATCTTCTCGCACAACACTGGAAAGAGTTTTGCCATGCTAGGAACTACTTTCTGTTGTCAGTAGAATTCTGTGATGGTATTTCTTATTACTAATTTACTGAATTCATTGACTTATTGAATATCATTCTCTCTCTCTCTTCCTCAGAGAGAGTAATTAAAATTAAAAAAAGTGTAACATAACAGCAATCTAGTTGGAAGCATTGCCGAATATAAGCTGCTACAAAGCTGTACAGTCCAATTTAAACTAAAACTGACCTTTTCTTCCCTGCCATCCCAGGCGATTCACCTGGATGAGAACTTGCAAACTTACTAAGTCTATCAAGGGCTTGTACACTTCTGCCAGACCACAGATCCAAACATTCCCCCACTAGAAACTGCCATGTTACAGTGTCCGAGTAATAGTATTATTAGAGGAGGTAAGAAATCTGGTGTAATTTGGAACAGAACATGGGCCGCGTGAGATTGAAAGGCCTCCTCGTCAAAGTGTAAACATGGGCACACAGTATCTAATGTTTTTATAGTGACCGGTTAACCACTAAGATGGCACAATTTGCTTACTGACCTGACAATAAGGCAGGTCTGAGTCATGGAACATCATTTTAAAACACAAGTTTGTTGTAATTGTCATCAGTGTTGTAATTGTCATCAGGAAGGTGGAAGCATTATAAATGGAATTTATTTTGAATTTGATAGTACCATCAATTAAGTCCTGTGAGTAATGTTGTTATTATTTAACTAGACAAAGAAAAGTTGTAAAACTGAACATTTATTAATGCACAGAAAGGGTCAAGTCAACTACATGATTAAATCTTTTTAATCATCAAGTAGATTGACAAGTGAAGTGACAGATTTAATTAACAAAAGTATTAAATAACTACTGAAAACATTACACTTATCATCAAAGTAGCCAAACTAAGTAAAATTAAACTGGATGAAATTCTCAAACTAACCCGTGAAGTTAGACATCAATGAACAAATAAGGCCAAAACAGTTACAAAAGTGATCAGCTTACACAACAAATACAAAGATTAAGAAAACTATCCTAAGTGGTACTGCAAAATTACAGTTCATGACAGTAGAAAAATGAATTTCGTCATTACTTTTGCACCTCATTTGAGCATAATTTACAGATATTAAGCTAAGGCACATAATCAGCTTGAGTGGGTGTGGAATCTACAGTTTACTTGTATAACAGTATTTAGTCTCTCTCAATATCAGAATGGATAGCTAGGCTGAAGCCACTACAGGCACAATTATTTTAAGAAAATATTGGTTTGATAGATTGCGTAAAAATGAGTGGCATCTCGTCTAATGTGATTTATTGCTGCTTCTGTGCCATCAACTAATCCAAGTATTGAGCAGTACTGTTAGTATCCGCAAAAACTTACACGACTTGTTGAGAGGGGCATCCAGAATGAATAACAAAATGATTCAGTAGTGGCATTCAGAATTTCTTCCAGCTGTGTGAAAAATCAAAATCCAGTTCTCAGGATATCGTATAGCAATGTTGGAATAGCAGTCAACAGTTACTCAGCATTACTAAGTATATTCATGGAGTGAAATTCAGATAAGAAAACACAAGCAAAACCAGAATGGGATAGGGTATTGTGCATAACTAACTTATTCTTATGCAGAGGAACAAATGACATATTAATTTGTTTATCAAACAAGAAAAGGTTGGACGTTTTGCATTTGAAAGAAATGTCTTCTACACGTTTTGAGAAGAACTGAAGTACATAGAAGACGCTGAATTGCTTTGTCCATGTCTACTCAGAGACATGGAGCATGGTTGATAACAAGTTGTGCTTATTGACTGGCAATTGAACAATAGGTGGTTTGGTTCTGTAGAGAATATTATGTTTCTTGAAAACAATGTGACAGCCTTCTTTGGATTTTGATCTGTGCTTGTCAAAGCAAGCTTTCAAATTTAATAACCTTTGAACATAGCTTAAAACAAAAACTATAAAGCAGCATTGTTTCACCATAATGAAATAATCCAAACATGGGACAAAACTGTTCAACAGTAGTCAGATAATAAAGTATATCAGAGAAGTGTAATGATGAGCAGATCAAAACTGAAAGCAGCCTATTGGTAATTCTTTACAATAACTATCAGTTTGTAAAAGTATGACTTTTAGTAGCAGTGAGATTTATGATTCAGAGGAAAGTGTCTCAGCTGTTGTTTTAGCATTGTTTAACAAAGATCAGGGGTTTTAAATAACATACAGTTGATCATAACAAGTAGTTCAGTGGAGCAGAAGCTCTGTGTAGGCAATGACGTATGTAAATTGCAAAATTTCTATGTAATTAGGGCCTGATGAGATGAAAACCTGCAACATTTCATCAGCAATGGCTAAATAATAGTGTGGCATTTAAAATACTATCACTATTTCCACAAATTACAATAAGATTAATTCTCAATTCGTGGACCATAAATTGTATGGAAGGGCAGAACATAAATCATAGTGATGAGAACTAGTCAGTTTCTGAGTGACAGTTTTATTGCATACTGGCTTTTGCTCCAAATTTTTCTTCTTAAGATTTGCTAGATCTATTACTTCTTTCTATGAATCAGCATGGGTTTAGGAAACATCATTTGTGTGAAATTCAGCTTGTCCGTTTCTCACATGACATCTTGCGAGCCATGGATGAAGGGCGACCAGCAGTTGTGTTTTTCTTGATTTCAAAAAGGCATTTGACACAGTGCCACACTACAGACTGCTAATGAAGATACGAGCATATGGAATAGATCCATAGACTTGTGACTGGTTGGAAGACTTCCTAAGTAATAGAACACAGTATATTGTTCTCGACAGCTAGTGTTCATCAGAGACGCGTGTATCTCCAGGCGTGCCACAGGGGAGTGTTATAGGACCATATTATTTTCTATCTATATACGTGATTTGATTGACAGAGTAACTTGTAATTTGCAGTTGTTTGCTGATGATGCTGTGGTGTGTGGGAGGGTGACTGTAATAGCATACAGAATGACTTAGACAAAATTTTTGTTGGTGTGAAGAATGGCAGCTAGCTCTAAATTTACAAAAATGTAAAGTGATACACACGAGTACGAAAAACAATCCCATAATGTTTGAATATGGCATTAGTAGTGAGCTTCTTGATGCAGTTGTCGTTCACATATCTAGGTGTAACATTGCAGAGCGATATGAAATGGAATGAACATATAAGGACAGTTGTGAGTAAGACGGACAGCTGATTTAGGTTTATGGGAAGAATTTTGGGAAGATGTACTTCATCTGTAAAGGAGACCATGTATAAAATGCTTGTATGACCACCTCTTGAGTATTGCTCAAGTGTTTGGGACCTGCTGCAGATCAGTTTAAAGGAAGACGTGGAAGCAGTTCAGAGGTGAGCAGCTAGGTTTGTTACTGGTAGGTTCAACCAATGCGCAAGTGTCACGGAAATGCTCCAGAAACTCAAATGGATATCACTAGACAAAATACGACGTTCTTTTCGAGAAATTCTGTTGAGGAAATGTAGAGGGCTGGAATTTGAAGCTGACTGTAGAACGACCTTGCTGCCACGTACTTACATTTCGTGTAAAGATCACAAAGACAAGACAAGAGAAATTAGAGCTCGTACAGAGGCATATAGACATCCTTTTTTCCCCTCATTCTATTTGGGAGTGGACTAGGAAAGGAAATGCCTAGTAGTGGTACAGTGTACCCTCCGCCTTGCACCTTACGGTGGATTGCGGAGTATATATCTAGAGGTTGAAGAAATGGTACATCATTACCTTTATACATCATCAAGTGATCAAAATGAATTACAATTTTCCTACCTGGAAGTTGTAATTTGGCATTGACAGGTGATGTTAAATGGAATATCTGAAATTGTCCATCCCGAGGGCATGTAAATTTCTTAGTTCTGCCTAATTTCATGGCAGAAATAATTCTTTTGACTATGGAGATATTGTTTCCACATCACAGCTGCATTGTTCTGCTGAACTCTCTTCCAAATAAATTCAAGTCTTTTACCCAGGTGTTTCAATTTGCTAGAAACCATTCCAGGCAGCAACTTCTTGATTGATTGATTAATTTATATTTATCATGTTACATAGGACTGAATTCAGGAGCAAGTTTCCGTGGTCATGAAATGAGTCAGTACATCAGATTGTAACAAAGGAGTACGAATTGATTAAGTGAAACATGTACTAATCCTATGCACATGACAGGTCTAAGCATAAGTATAAAGAACCAACAGTGTAACACAGAAATTAGCTTAATTTTATTTTTATTTTTCCGTGAATTCCTCAACAGAATAAAAGAGTGAGCCATGCAGAAACTTATCAGTTTAGCCTTGAAAGTGCATGGATTACTATTAGGCTCTTTGAATTCTTGTGGCAGCTTATTAAAAATAGATTTGGCAGAATACTGCACATCTTTCTGCACAAGGGTCAAGGAAGTATGATCCAAATGCAGATTCAATTTCTTTTAGTATTAACTGAATGAAAGCTGCTAACTCTTGGGACTAACCAAATATTTATTAACTGGGGATGTAACAGCAGCTGGACACAAATAATTATGTGGACAGGAGAGCAATAGTAGAAGAACCATACTGATTAATAGAACAATTTATTTACAGAACATAAGCAAATACTTAACTTTCCTGGCCTGGAGAGGGGCTAGTAGTTCACTTATTTCAGAAACTGTTCGAACGGTAAACAACACAACATTTATTTTTTTCACAAGATTCTGAACGTGGGCTTGCCATGCTGACTGCCTAGAAATTTGAACTGTTCAGTCTCACTTATCATGTGCCCATTCTGTGTAACTGAAATGTCAATTTTTATTGAATGGTGTGTTAGAAACTAAGTCATACTGTGATTTAGCAAGTGAACTTATTTTTTAACTGCATTATTTGATACTGCATCAGTATTACTGTTAACATCCTTCACTACCAAACTAGTGTCAGCAGTAAACAGAAATATCTTAGAATTATCAGTTATACTAGAAGACATATCATTTTTTATACAAATGAGAAACACAGTAGCCCCAGAACAGAGCCCTGGGGCAGCCCCCCCTCCCCCTCCTCACTTGACTGTGCCCCATTGTATATATTATCACAGCCATTTTCAACACTACAGAGGATCACCATTTTCTTTCAAATGGGGAATGCATTTTGTGACTATAAACGATCTCGTATGGACTTAACCGAGTTGTTTTCATGGACTCAGAGAATTTACAAATGGTAATAGACTATTCCAATTGGAGTGCAAGCTATTCACACAGTAGGACACCACCTTAACTACCATAACACCAGACCCATCTCAAAGTACAAGGAAAAATGAAAACATAATGGAACTAAGCCTTGTAGCTTCTGTTGTGGTAGGTGGATCAGAAAAGAAGAGAGGAATGTGTTTCAGCCATAGCTCCAAGAGCTTAATTAGAACACGTCGGGTAATAAAGCAGTGTAATTTGATTGGAAGGACAGCTTTACTGATGACAATTCTGTGGATTCCGGCACGAACTGATAGACTTTTTGCGTGTCAGCCGGACGACGACAGACAAAAAGGCTGTCTCTTTGTAGTATTTTAAAGTAATAAAAATTATTCACACTCAGGTCTGGAACAGCTTGTACAAAATACTAATTATGCAACCACATGATAGTTTGATAGTGCCAGATATCAACAGCATAGTTGAGAGAACATTGAGAAAGTGTACATAACACTAAAATGCAAGTATGTAAGCTTGCAATGAGTCACATAGTGGTTCTGTAGAAAGCCTCATTGGTTGAACATGTAAGGAATTCAAGCAACATAGTGGATTGATGTTAATCCCAATTTACATCAGATGACCTTTAAATCATATATGATTTAATATTTTATAAAGTGTAGTTACAGAACACAGATTTAGCACAACCTCCCCTCCTCCTGCCTGTTGCTGGTTATAATTGTCTGGGGGAATTTAGCTGAGAGAGAGAGAAGGGGGGGGGGGAGAAGGACTTTCTCACACACACACACACACACACACACACACACACACACACACACACACACACACTCCTTCCCTCTCCTGCCAATCATTTGCTGAGAAACAAGGGGAGTGCAGTCTCTGCGGATAACTCCTCCAGGCACTTACGAAGTTGCGAATTAAATGTATGCACCATACGCTCCGTCTCCCTGCAGATTGTGGGTGGAACGGGGCAGAAGTGAGGTGAGAAATACTGTTATTGGTGCAGAAGTTTTGGAAAGCCACCAACGTGAACTGAGGACAGTATCAGAGACCAGTGTCTGAGGAAGACCTTCAATAGCAATTATCTGCACAAGAGCTCTGATCACATCTCTGGCAGTAGTGGAGTGCATTGATTGACAGAAGTAGCTGGCCAAATCCACACGAGGTAGTCAGGTGTAGGCAACAGGGCAAATGTGCGACGGGGAGCTGCTTGCTGGCTAGCACACTGTGTGCACATCAGAACCAACTATTCTATAGCCGTGTCAATACCCAGCCAATAGACTAAACTGCATACGGGCACCTTCATGTGCATCATACCCCAGTGCCCACAGTTCAATAGAGCTAACCAACATTACAGCTAGTAATTCTGAAGTAACGATGACCCCAGGCTCATCTGAATCAGTACAGAGGAGGGGGGGGGGGCATCATCGACAACTGGTGCTGAATCAGAAAGTACTTGCGTTTGGGCCATCTGGAGGTGACGTACCAAAGTACCTCACAGAGCACGGAGTCCCAACGAGTGGCATGTGCCATTTGGTAGGCCGATATGGGCAACCTTTCCACTGCTTTTTCATTGCAGCTAATTGAGGTTAAGTTTGGTGTCGAGTTAACAAATCTTTTTCAACATGTGCTGACTCCCACGTACTTTTTATTCAATGGTCAGTACTACGAACAAACTGATGGAGTTGCAGTGGGAAGCCCGTTGTCACTTATTGTGTCCAATTTGTTTATGGATGATTTTGAGGAACGTTCTTTAGAGTCAGTGACTCTGGAATCTGAGTGTTTTTTTTTTTTTTTTTTTTTTTTTTTCAGATATGTAGATGACAATCGTTTAGCCTCATGGTAGTGAGAATTTAAATGGTTTTTTGGAACACCTAAATTCAATCCCCCCGAATATTCAGTTCACTATGGAGGAGGAAACGAATGGCTGTCTTCCTTTCCTTGATGTGTTGGTCAGAAGGAAGGTCGATGGTACATTGGGACATTCTGTTTATAGGAAGCCTACTCACACTGATTTGTATCTGTGAGCTGATAGTTGTTACCATCCAGCTCAGCGTGAAGGAGTACTTCGTACCTTGGTTCACAGGGCCCATGTCATTTCAGACCATGAAAGTTTGTCAGTTGAGTTGTCCCATCTCGAGCTCACCTTTCGTCCGAATGATTATAGTGAGAGACAGATAAAACGTGCATTGTGCTGTCAGCCTACTGTGCAACAGTTGAGTGATGATAGTAATGAAGTGGCACCTAAATCTATGGAAGTCTTCCAACAAGTGTTGCAGGAAACATTGGAAAATAGCGGGTGCACTCACCATGCCAAATGCCAGACATTTGTATCAGTACAGCCCAAAATTTGTGGTGAGAACCATGAATTGTTGAGAGGCAGAATCAAAAGGAAATTGGAGATACCCTTCTGCAAAGTCAATATTGGAGAATCACTCACCACCCGTGAGTTTCACATAAATGTTGTTTGCGAAGGGAATGGGAAAATAATATACCACTGCTTGCAAGTTGATCGTGGACTTGAAGTCACCGCACATATGAAGGGCTCCTGTGGGTTTCTTTATGATCATGAGAGGGGTCACCCACTGGCTAGAAGAAACAGGTTCAATGATACCCAGGCTTTGCAACCTATCCAACTCATCCTTCACCGCCTAGCACAATGAAAAAGAAATAAGCTGAGCTTATTTTGAACCGCTGTGGGTTTGAGAGTGATGTGAGCTTTGTAACCAGTAGCTGTTCCCAAACCTGATGAGAAGAGCTATCCAAACTTCCATCAAATGGAATTCAATTCACTGAATGGAACAGAGTCCGATATGAGGTGGGCAGCATTGTGAATGTGGAAAGAAATTCTGTGAGTGCATTGAGGCCAAAAATATTTTCAGAAGCCATGTTGGTGACTGCAAAACTGTGATTGCTTGCATGATATGCCGATACTCCACATCACTCATAAAGTGTCTGAGAAGTGGAATCTCCATAGTCTACCAGACGTCGAGAGGTTTTAGCAAGGAGTGGCTTTCCAAGTGCCAGATACTTATTCAAATTGACAAAAGACACAGAGACGCCAATGACAATTTGAAAACAGAATGGCCAGTGTTGAATATGGAGTGTGACGTAAAGCTTTGCAAGAGTGACATGTTCCTGTACTGGTGCAAGGAAAAGACTGTTTACTTCCATACGGTCCTCATCGGAATACAGAGGCTGGACTACGACAGACAGCTGCCTTGTGGCCTCATTTACAGGGCAAAGTGCACCACACAAAGTGAGGGTCAGCTAGGATGGTCATGTATGAAGAAACAATCAGGGCAAGAGAGAAGAACATTTTATTGGAATTGAACTGGAGCGGGCACCCACGAAGAACAGGACGACAATGATGAGAAGGGTGAAGAACGATACCTGCAAGGACACACGGCATGGAACACCGCCACCTCTAGCATAGCCTCAAACTGATCTGCTGCCATCCTAGAAACCTCAAATGCCTGTCCAATCGACAGAACCTCATTGAGGGTGGGATGCTGCAATCACAAGGCCTCGCGATACACGGTCCTATCAGGAGCAGAAAGGACTATGACATCGTGAATTAACATGTCTGCATATGACTGGTGACAATTTGCACAGACAAAACCACACTTATGACTCAAGCCTCTGAGGTCTACCACCCACAACTGAAATGACTAACACTGTTTGTTTTTTCTCAGATGAAAATCCATAAGGGAAAGCACCGCGTGCACGGATTGACGATAGTAAGAGTTAAGCAATTCCGACATGCGGAAAAAAGATAATTCTGTGGGCTTCAGAGTGCGTTTCCGAGGTAGGCAAATGTATCATGTTCCATCCACAACAAGAGGAGAGACTTTTGCAAAATGCTGCTGCAGTCTTCCTTAGACTCTTGAAAATGCAGAAAAGCTGTAGGTGCGGTGGGGGGATGGGGTTAGGCTAGGGGTGGCAGAGAAGGAGCAGTGGCAGCTTGAGAGGACACATCCAATTCCCTAAGCAAATCTAGCTGTTGTTGAATTGACTGTACCAACGCTGGAGCCATAACGACCGAAACCGAAACACATGTAAGAATGAACCTCATTGCCAAAAATACTGTTGTACACAGTATTACTTTATTGCTCAGATGTGAGTGCAATACAACATTTGACTATGATAACTTGCATAATAGACACAATTACTGAGGAGAGTCCCACTTGTCTCTGGCGAGAGATGTCCCACAACTGAGGCTGTGGCCCGGCACACCACCTGCTCACCACAAGGTGACGGCACTGCCTGTGCACGAAGATGGTACCATCCTGCGACAAATGCAGCTGTGGCACTTATTTGATATATCACAGTCGCATAGACCATGGCTTGCGGTGGCACGCTCTGACAGTTGCAAGGATAGTTGGTTTAATGAAGTTATGAAAACATTGGTGTAGATTAGACATCACAGAGAGAAGAAATTAATAATCTTCTCTGGCTGCCTAGATTTCTTACTAGCATCTTAACAGATGTGCTCTATTAGGGAAGTTTAAAACGTATTGTAAATAAGGATTATTTTGTTGGCTACAAGGGTATATAGAAATTTTGCAAATGAGCAGACTGCTATACTACCAGTCAAGTCTAAAAGAAATTCAGTGTGCCATTTCTCTGCAAACAGTCATCTAGTTCTTGAGTCAAAATTACATGTGGTTGGAGGAGTAATAGCTTTTGCTGAATAAACTTTTAGCTGCTGTGAAACCAATAGTCAGATAGTGATGTACTTGCTCTTGATCAATGCACTGTGACATATTCAGCTTTATCCACCACTCAGAACCTATTTTTACATTTAAAATTGTACTATGCTTGGGTGTCCAGCAGGTTTTAGATTTTCTATTTCTTCCACCTGTCACAGTTTTTATAAGTGGTGGTATTTTTATGTACGAGTAACTCTTGTGGCCTTATTGAATGCTATTCTGCATTAAATGTTATCTCCAAACACATTGTGTAATCAATTAAAAATTGGCCAATGTGTTATTCAACAGTTTTGCTGCACCATAGATGTGTTATGCATGTAAACAATATCAGAAATAGTCATTTGTGGATTTGCTTTCCTCAAGACTTACTGTAGTCAACAATACTGGTCACAGCTTTGAGAATCATTTGTGACACAGTCCAATCAACACCTACATGCTGACTATCAGTGCTATCAAACACCTGCCCACCTGACCTCTGTCGAAAGGCTGCTCTTTATAACCTTTGTCAGCAAATTGCCAAAACCACTCAATTCCTCTTCATGACGACTTACTATCACTACCCAGGAAATGCCTCAAATTCAGAAAACCAACATATGAGTCCAAATGCTCTCCACAGGATTCAACTACAACACAGAGTGGAAACATGAATGGCATGTTATGAGAACATGGAACATGAATTTATAGGTGATCCAACAGTGCTAGTTCTTGGCTTTCATCAACCAAGGGAGGTGTGGGTACAGCTGAATAGCTACTGAACTGAAGAAGGTATGTGCAAATATAACATGCACATGCTTTTCTAGTGACATTATGTGTGCCTGTGGTGATATACAAACAGTGAGGAGCAACATTGTAAAATCTTTCCCTGGTGGCATTAAGAAGTGACATGAAGCATCCAACAAGGCACTCTGCTGGATTGTATACATCCATGTTTAGTCTTGCACCTTTAGATTTATTTATTTATTGTAAGTAATTTCACTTATATAATTTGTCTTGCTTAAGTGTATATTGGACATATTTTTGTAATGGATGCATACAATATTATTATAATTATTAAACATTACATGATTAAATAAGTTACCATAGTCAGCTCAAACAGTAACACTAAATAAGTTTAAGAGCATATTACAAACTTGATTAAAATACTGTGAATCCTATTCAGTTGAAAAATTTTTAGAAAATAATCATTCTAATATATTTTTCTTTGTATTTTCTGTGTTGGTTTCTATGTATATAATTGGTTATTGTAGAAAACTTTGTTCCACTGTAAACTTTGGAAAGCCAGTTGTACTGCAAATATTGAAAGGCGAGTAAAGATTTATATCCAGCTATGTATACATGAGCAGTTTGTGGGTGTTACAACAGGATTATCAGATTGTTTATGATTGTTGTAAAGATGCAAGAGTGACACACCAGTCAGTGCCCAAAATACAGGCTCCATGGCTGAACATTGTAGTGAGATTAGCAATTTGTGGAGAAGCAAAAGAATGTCTCTTTAGGCCTTTGTGTTAAAGTGGCAATCTGTAAATATTAACAGTACTTGATAGTGACAGGCAAAAAATTTATGGACTTTTCTTACAGTTATCCAGTTCTTAAATTTATATAATTTGCTTTGTTCTTAAATGGATTTTCTCTGGTTGATGAGAGACAAAAAGTTATTAGGAGCTTTACTGAAAAATTACAGTTATTTACCTCCTGTTGTCAGTGTACAGTTTTATATATTACATTACATACATGCATACATACTTACATACATTGAGAATAAGTCACATTTATGTAAGTGGTCTACATTGAAACAAAGAAACATATAGTCTTTCAGTATCATTGCATACTTTAAATACTTCCATTAATATTTTTCATTTGTCATTAATTGTTATTTTTCTTGTAGGTGCTGTTAAGGGGGAAATGATACATGTCACTTTTGATGGTTGGAGAGGTGCCTTTGATTACTGGTGCAGATTTGATTCAAGAGACATCTTTCCTGTTGGCTGGTGTGCAAAAAGTGGTCATCCATTGCAACCACCTGGACAAAAAAGTAAGTGTATCAAGTTTTAATGTTTCCCAAGATGTTTCAGCTAAATGATTACTTAATATTCACATACAATTGGTTATCTTGGGCCCACAGTGTCACAGATGTTGTAGATTGACATAATTATAATTGGTTGGTTCAGAACACTGTATTGTATTATTATTATTATTATTATTATTATTATTATTATTATTTATGCGCTAGACTTAATTCCTACTGCTTTGCACGCGTAGACTGTGTGGTCTGCATTGGTTGTCTCTACTTCTAAATATAAATTTTCATAGATTAAGCTTTAAAAATGTTTTCCTAATCAACTATTTTGATACAACTTGCCACCTCCTATTGCACCATTGTTGGCAGAATTCAAAACAGCTGAAACACTTTTTTTTTTTTTTTTTTTTTTTTTTTTTTTTTTTTAATTCTAACCGTGGTTCCAAATCCAAATTTTTGCATTTCTAACATTAAAATAGTCTTAGTAGCACCCTTAAAAGATTTTCCCTTATTTGACCCACTTTATGGTTGAATTTCCAAAAATATTGAAAAACATGTTTTTAAAATTCCAATCAAAAATCTAGATCTGAAGTTTTTTATTTCTTGCTTCAAAATTGCCATAATAGCAAAGTATTTTCAAAAAACTGTTCATCCCCTAGTTCACCCCCTTAGGAATGGGAATATCAAAATCGTGTAAGATAACTTCTACAAATTTTAAGTTTCTATTGTCTATATATTCACTTTTCAGTGCCGTTTTCTGTCTTGTAAAAATAGATCGAGAGTGCAAAATTTCTTTCTTGCTAGTATTACTTTTCAGACTGCAATATGCACTTATTTTTCTTTATTTGTATGCTTGTTGCAGAAAAACAACTGAAGAATGTGCATCATGTTTTGCTATTACAGTGTCAAAAGTCATCACTGGTCTTCAGTCAAAATTTTATATAAGCTAACGACTTTCAACCACTATATCTTACACCCTCTTACAGCTGTTGATGCTGAACTGCTGTGGTGTACAATGGGAGACTTTGTACTACAACAAAACAGAGAGATCGTTTGACTCCATTGTGTAGTTTATGCTAAAGAGCAAAATATTGGGTCGTATGGATAAAAAAAAAAAGCACATGCTCCAGAGAAGATTCTCAGATCAAAACAACATTCTCTGAGTAAGTTCTCAATTTCGTAAGAATAAAAACTTCGAAGCATATGCTCTGAGCAGGTAGTTCATTCTCGCTACCTCCCATCCTCACTTCAGAAATTGGAGAATGTTTTCCAGTTGTGAGAAACTTCTGTAGTTTTATTCATATGCCATTGTAGAATGTTCTCTGCTGTGAGCAACTTCTCCCACCCTGTTAGTAACGCTGAGAACATACTCGGCTGAAGTATATTCTCTGACTTTCAACCTGAGTATGTTCTCTGGAATTCAGAGTATAAAGTAGATACTCAGTTTTATTCACATGGCTCATTTACACCCACACGTAGAATTTTATATAAGTCGGTAACATTCAACTCCGATATTTTCCACCCCCTTATCGTTATCAAGCCTCTACCACCATAGTGCACTATGGAATACCTACTACCACGTACACTATTCCTATGTGATGTGTAGTTTTGGCTGCAGAGTGAAATATAGGCACAAACACGTCAATTTTTATATATATTAAGATATATTTTTCGGCACAAGTGCTGTTGTCAGGTGTCTTTGGTATTCAGAAGCTGTATCCTGCTTTAACTGACTTATTCGATATTTATGAAGCGTTCTTTTAATCTTCCATCTATGAATTTCAGTCAGTTCAATTTTAACTGACTAAAATTCATAGACTGAAGTATAAGATTAATAGAACACCTCATAAATATCGAATAAATCAGTTAAAGCAGGATACAGCCTCTGAATACCGACGGCATCTGAAGACTGCTCTTGTACCGAAAGATACATAAATATTTTAAAATAATAATAATAATAATAATAATAATAATAATATTGCTGCGAGAGACCACGTACACTGACTGCCGGCGTGGCGCAGGGGATAGCGTCATGGACTGCGGTGCTGAAGGTCGCCGGTTCAATCCCACCCACTGGCAAAAATTTATTTCTTTGTAATTAACAATTCCAGAATGTTCTACATCTTTCTTATGTTCACTTGTAAATTCTACTTGTTAATGTTAACTGTTCTTCAAATTTCTGGTACATTCTGTCTCTGTATAAATAGCAGAGCACTCTGCCCGAGCGGCAGTCAGTGCTGCGTGTATGTTAAGTTCGTAATAAATGTGCTATCAGTAGAAGTGCTGTGTTCAGTTGCTTTCGAAGTCAAGCCTGCTTCTATTGCAACGCGACATTGTTCGGTGGTGGCACCGGGTAACCTGTGCAACAGCTGCATCACCGTGGCTCCGATTAGGCAACGAAGAAGCCGTCACTTACATGAACTAGAACTGGAATACAAGGGATATACTGAGTACATCCTTCTGAAAGTCCGTATTATCAGAAGAACCATGGACACGAAATCAGCGGTAGGCCAGCTGCACATCAGACACCCGTCGGTGTTCTCTGGAGACGCTGGACACGATCCCAACAAATGGCTAAAAGGGTTCGACCGAGTAGCCAAGTACAACAGGTGGGATCATACAATGTGCTTGGCCAATGTTTATTTCTATCTGGACGGAATAGCTCAGCAATGGTTTGAATACAACAAAGACAAGCTGAATGACTGGGAGACGTTCCAGACGGAACTTAAGATGATGTTTGGAGACCGACAGCAACAAATCCGCTCGACGGAAGAACAACTGAAGAACCGGGCCCAATGATATGGTGAGCCGACACAGTCGTACATACAGAATGTTTTGGCCCTGTGTAACATAGTCAATCCGAATATGACCGAGGCCGACAAAATCACGCACCTGATGAAGGGAATTGCAGAAGACACGTACCAAACACTTCTGATAAAAGACGTTGCTACGACGGAAGAGTTTATATAGTGGTGCCAGCGTATTGAAGGGATGCAACAGAGGAGGGTTGGACAAAAGAAGTATGACAGACTCCCGAATGTAGTCCCTATGACCGTTGTGGAAGACCAGCATGACTTTGCTTCTCTCATACGCCAAATTGTGAGAGAAGACTTACAACAGTTTATGGCAGCCGGGACTATTAGACTGAGCGAGCCTCAGATTATGGACATGGATGTAAGCCCTGTAAGTCACGAGGGAGCTGACGCCGCTGAGGAAGAGGTATTTCACACATTAGCTCCTGTCTGCTCCATGAATCGCACCAGATGTGAAGAATGGCATCGTCCTGCTATGTCTTATGCCACAGCCGCCAAACGGCAGCCTATGAACCAGCCGATGCGGCCACAACCAACTCCTCCGGTAAGTATGACGCCCTGTAGAAGAACAGACGTCTGGAGGACAGAGGACAACACGCTATTCTTTTTCCACTGGGGGCGCCCTGGACATGTCGTGCACTACTGCAGAGAGAGAAGGCGAGTTTTCGACGATTATTTTGCTGCAAGACGTCAGCCATCAGAGCAGTTCTATTCCAGGCAGTCACCTGCTGAGTAGTTCAGTTGACCTATGGGAAGAAGCCCATCGTCATACCCTAGACGAGGTCACTCCCCGACGCACCGCAGCCGTTCACCGTCGACGTACAGAGGTACCAGCCGCTCCCCTAGCCGCTGTGCTCCGGAAAACTAAGCGAGGCGACCATATACGGAGGTGAGGCCACCGCAGATGAAAATCCTCCATGGACGACAGTCGCTAAGATGTCGGGAAATGTCATTGACATCATAATCGACGGCCAACCTATCTGGGCACTTGTTGATTCAGGAGCGTCTTTCTCTGTATTGTCGGATAATTACCGCCGCATGCTAAAGAAGACAATGTTCTGTGATACAGGGGCGACTGTGTTGAAGGTCGCGAATGGAAAGTACGTCCAGCCAGCAGGAACTTGTGTTCCAAGAATAAGCATCAACAACAGGACCCAGCCATTTGAATTTGTTGTGTTAACAGAATGTAGTCACAATGTTATCCTAGGATGGGACTTTATTCAGGCATCCCAAGCTATCATTAATTGTGAAAGATCTGAGCTGCAAATTGAAGAAGTTGTTCTGATGGGTACACGTAATACAGAATTTTCTGGGAAGTTATCTGTTGTTGACAATGTAACGATCCTGCCGTTGATGATAAGAGTTGCAGTCACAAACACAGATGAGCGATTAAGTTGTGAAGTGCTTGTTGATAGTAAAAAGTTTATCATGCTCACCAAAGAAATTTACATACCAGCAGCTATCATAAGCATTACCGGAGGTCGAAGAGAAATTTGGATCACTAATTGTCACGAGCAGTCGCAACTTATCCCCAAAGGAATGTGTATTGGGACAGCTGAACCAATCCAGGATGGTGAGTTCAACGTCGTCAATGAAGACCCATGCTCTGCTGTTAGTACAGACAACACGCTGGAGGAAACAAACATGGAACTGCCAATAGGGCCCAGACTGACCAACGCCAGCGGGTGTTAGCTATACTACGTCAATTTTGGATGCATTCACACCTCAGCAGGGGAAAAGTCAGACGAAACGGCCCACGATACGGCATCGTATCAATACTGGGGATCATCCACCAATTAGCCAGCATTCGTATAGAGTGTCGCCAGCTGAAAGACGGATAATTCGGGAGGAAGTGGAGAAGATGTTGCACGATGACGTTATTCAACCTTCGGAGAGTCCTTGGTCGTCTCCGGTGGTCCTTGAAAGAAGAAGGATGGCACGTGGCAATTCTGTGTTGACTATTGGTGGCTGAACAAAATCACAATGAAAGATGTCTACCCACTGCCACGCATTGATGACACCTTAGACTGCTTGAAAGGAGCTACATTCTTCTCAACTATGGACATGCATACAGGTTACTGGCAAATTGAGGTTGATGAAGCTGATAGGGAGAAGACAGCTTTTATTACACCTGACGGCCTCTATGAATTCAAAGTAATGCCATTTGGGTTATGTAATGCTCCGGCCACATTCGAACGCATGATGGACAACTTGCTTCGACAGCTTAAGTGGACGACATGTCTTTGCTATTTAGATGACACTGTCGTTTTGTCGAAAACATTTGAAGCACATCTGAGTCGCCTGTCAACTGTGTTGAAATGTGTTCAGGCTGCAGGACTCCACCTCAATCCAAAGAAGTGCCTCTTCTTCGCCAAAGAGATAAAAATCCTGGGGCACCTAGTCAATGGAGATGGTGATGGTGGAGAATGTGGAAATTGAACTTTACACAGACGCTAGTGGTTATGGGATTGGTGCAGTGCTTGTAAAAGTTCAGGAAGGTGCTGAAAAAGTGATAGCCTATGCATCAAGAGTTTCACAAAGTCTGAGATAAATTACTCTACAACTGAAAAAGAATGTCTTGCAATTATCTGGGCTATCAACAAGTTCTGACCGTATTTATTTGGCAGACCATTCATCGTCGTGACAGACCACCATTCTTTGTGTTGGCTGACTAGCTTGAAGGATCCATCAGGTCGACTAGCAAGATGGGCACTAAGAATCCAAGAGGAAGATGTCACAGTGTTATTTAAAAACGGGCGCAAACATGAGGATGCCGACTGCCTTTCGAGGAATCCATTAGTGGAACGTA
The DNA here is from genome assembly GCA_026315105.1 of Locusta migratoria. Lineage (NCBI taxonomy): Eukaryota > Metazoa > Arthropoda > Insecta > Orthoptera > Acrididae > Locusta > Locusta migratoria. The sequence goes on along the minus strand of CM048755.1, from coordinate 49,379,327 downwards.
ACAGCATGAATGAAATTTCAACCCTCACTGAATTAGGTGACGTTACAGCTGAACAGAGGGAAGATCCAGCACTATTAAAAAGATAGAGAGCTTGGAGAAAGGAGAACTGACCAATGGAGAGTTCCAACTTATAAACGGAACATTGAATAAGAGCAACTACGATCCACTGCGCCCCAAATGGCTACTGGTCGTTCCAGCTATTCTCAAATATTTCCACGATGCTCCAATATCTGGTCATCTGGGATTCGTGAAAACCCTAGACAGAATCAGACGCAAAGGCTGGAAAGGTCTCTACCGATCTGTCAAGCACTATGTGAGTCATTGTAAAGAGTGCCAGCAACGGAAGCATGTGCCACTATTACCTCCAGGGCATCTCGTACCGATTCCACCGGCAGCAGCTCCATTCCACCGAGTTGGATCGATCTTTTAGGGAGGTTCCCAATGTCGACAACTGATAACCGATGGATAATATTCTGCACTGACTACCTCACACACTACACTGTCACCAAAGCTGTGCCAACTGCAGAAGATCCAGAGATCGCAAAACTCCTTGTAGAAGACATTATTTTGATGCATGGAGAAGATGTTGCACGATGATATCTGATCGTTGAAAAGTATTCCAGTCAAAACTAGTATCAGAGGTAATGTCACGGTGCGACATTGTCCACAGAATGACAACTGCATACCATCCTCAGACAAATGGTCTTACAGACCGTTTTAACAAGACGTTAGCCTATATGCTGTCAATGTACGTCGATGTTGAGCAGAAGGATTGGGATACAATTCTGCCAGTCGTGACATTTGCTTACAATACCGCAAGACAAGACATCACAGGCTTCACGCCATTTTTCCTCCTCCATGGCCATGAAGCTGAGACGACAATGGATACGCTGTTCCCTTTCCAACTGGACAACACTCAGGATGAGTATGTTAAACAGCTCATCACCAGGGTCGAAGAAGCAAGACAGCTGGCTCGCATACGGATACTGGACGCCCAGGAGAAGGACCGTCAGCGGTATAACGACAAGCACCGACCTGTTGTGTACAGCCCAGGAGATCTGGTATGGATTTTTACCCCGGTACAGAAGGTTGGACTGTCAGAAAAGTTATTGAAGCGATACTTTGGTTCGTTTCATGTCATACACCGCCTGTCAGACGTCATATGCGAAGTTGAGGATTATGAGCCGTCGTCAAAACGATGAAAACGAAGGGACATTGTTCACGTTCTGCGCATGAAGCCTTACTACGATCCTGAAGAGCAGGTAGGCGACAATGGCTTCTCGTTCAAGGACTCTAAGGACGGTAATGTCACTGATGAAGCTACGACAGGAACATCTGTCATCGATAATCGTGGAGAAGGGAAGGATTCTCTTTAACTGCCATACAGAGGACCCATGAAAAGGTCAAGATCCGGGACATTGCAGCTGGCTCCACAGGGAACATAACAGCGGGTCGCTGTTTTTCCAGCAGAGGGAGCAATGCCGCGAGAGACCACGTACACCGACAGCCGGTGCGGCGCAGGGGATAGCGTCACGGACTGCGGTGCTGAAGGTCGCCACTTCAATCCCACCCACCGGCAAAAATTTATTTCTTTGTAATTAATAATTCCAGAATGTTCTACATCTTTCTTATGTTCACTTGTAAATTCTACTTGTTAATGTTAACTGTTCTTCAAATTTGTGGTACATTCTGTCTGTGTATAAATAGCAGAGCACTCTGCCCGAGCGGCAGTCAGTGCTGCATGTATGTTAAGTTCGTAATAAATGTGCTATCAGTAGAAGTGCTGTGTTCACTTTGCCTTCGAAGTCAAGTCTGCTTCCATTCCAACGTGACAATATAGTGTTCTGGACCAACCGATTATAATTATGTCGGCATACAATTGGGTTTTCTGATGTATTGGAATAACAATATATAGGCATCCCAAGTGGTTTGGCGAGAAATTGCCAAATAATGAAGGATCCTGAACTGGGTACTTTGAGATAAGGAACTAGTGGTTGGGAATGAAATTTTCTTGTCATCATAAATAACATGGACATATAACAACTGAAGCTCATAGTAACTCTGCAAAGTGGTGACTTCCAGTTTTAAGTTCATGTATTAAAATGGCACCAGGTGATCCATTGTCACAATTAAACCATAGATTCGAATTCATTCGTCCCTCTAATGAAAGGTTATAGCAATGTGCAATGTTTGTGCCATATAAGTGTCAGTATGTCACAATGTGCAGATCTTCTGTTAGTAAATGGGTGATACTAACAGTGGAAAGATAAGGTTAGAATCTCAATAATATGAGGATAGGTAGCAACTCGCCATAAAGATGATTGTTGGGCTGTAGGCGGACATATAGAAACAACAATCACATTAACAGAACTTTAATTTTTGGCCACAGCCCTTTTCAGAAAGTAGCAACATATGTTCACATGATCATTCAGGCATAACTCATACACATGTAGGAGGTACTGTTTTTCTCAGGAAGTCGTCTTCGTCTTGGATGGACAGCATATGTCCAACGATATGTGTAAATGGTATTATGAAATGGATAGATTGTTATCGTAAAGATAACACACTGAGACATAGGCATGCATGACATAAAGACATTCACACAACATGTCTTTTGGTGGGCATGAGTTGTGCCTGTATGATTGTATCAATGTGTGTGTGTGTGTGTGTGTGTGTGTGTGTGTGTGTGTGTGTTTCTTCTTCTGTGCAAAGGATTTCGCTGAAAGACAAGTTGTGAGTCTCCCTCACTTGTTGTGTTTGTCTTTCAGATTGTCATCATTATGATGAGATGCAATCCTTTTTGAATATTGTTTATATTGCTGTCTGGACTTTCTAGTGTTACATTTGTAAATGGCCAATTGCATACTCTCATAAAGCTTCAAATTGGCCTACTGACTTGAGAGTTTGTGTGATGTGCCAGACTAAGAACAAATCCATGTAGCACATTAACAACTGGTTGAGTGTGATTTATTGATGGATTTCTATTCTTTCTTAGTGAAGTACTGTCCTGTATCCCCATCTTCTAGTGAGAAAAAGAATAAAAAGAATCTTTTGAGCATATCTCAGTCTAGTTTAGTTTATAAATGAATGGTTGTAATCTGTGCAAAAATTTTATATGCAGAATTATATTTAGTATAGATTCATAGTGTCCATTGAATATGGAAGTGATCCATCACCGACAGATTGTTGCAGCCTGGTGAATATGAAACTAAGCATTTCTTGTTAGAGAGTTATTTTGTATTATAGAAAAGTATACTGTTATAAGTTAGGAAATACATCTTCCCAGAATATGCAAGCACTATATTAGTCTACTAATTGCCATATGCACATCACAAAATGGCTGTGACAGTAATATTTGTAGCCACAGGATTGCCTATTGCTGTACTGTCTCTGTACACTATTGAAATGTAATGGAAAAGAGGGCATATTGGTATGATAGTGAAACACGGTGTAGTTTTGTACCCAAAGTGTCTACTTTTATGTACAAGTGATTTTCTATATGCTTGAAAAATAAAGATTGTGTAGATGTCATTTTGTAAGCATATATGTCAATTGTAATCTCATCTTTGTACACTGTGTGATGTATTTTTAGTTATTGTTGCATGATCCTTGCTAAAATTGTCAAAGAATAATAGTGCTATATACGTCACCCTTTGTTGAGCAGCAGCCCATGGAGCAAGTCGCTACAAAACGAGAGTGTGCAATATTCCTCCACCACTTGCTGTTTCATGTGGTGCAACCTCGTCTGAGCAGGTGTTGCCAGGCAGCAGTGTTGGAGAAAAGGAATCATCTGTGACAATTACTGAACCAGACACATCAAGTTCACAAAAGCAATCATCTGCATGTGAGTAATATTACTGGCATAGCATATATTTAAGTTATCAGCAGTCTTTCCATTTAAGGAATGTATGATTTGGGTAAGTCAGAATCTGTCCTCACTGCATGATTGAGGGTAATCTTAGCCATTTGCATCTCTCAGAAGAAATTGATCAATATTGTCACTTCGTAACCAAAATGAGTCCAAATTTGAAATCAGGAACACCATTAAAATTCAATGCACATCAATTAATAGCAAGCTTATTACAAACACCAATGTATAGCCAGAACAGAATTGTCCTCCTGGAATGCGACTGTTTGTACAAATTTCAAATCTTCCAAATTGTTATATTTATACATGCATTGAATATTCCAGAATATTGAAACATAAGTTATTTCAAGAATTTACAGAAGTGCTAATACTAAACAACAAATAATCATTGATAGTCGTGTTTGAACTGGCGCCCCGTAGCACACCAGACCGTGACACTAACCAATACACTGCAATGCATGCATTATAGCTCAACCCACTGTTTCAGAAGTTTTCTCTATAATTCAGTACTGCACCCTGAATCTACATCTTTTCAGTGATCCTCTGTGTGGTGGTGTTGGTGGTTCCTTGCAGTTTGTGGTCATTTTTAAAATCCTATTCACTTTTATGAACATTGATGTTAGTTCTTACTGTTGAATCTTCGTGATCATCAAGTAGGGCTTCAGTTTCCTTTATCTCCCCATCATCAACTTGCACCTTTAATCTATTGCAGTACTTCTTACAGACAATATAAGCAATCACTGCTCTTCTGTCTTCTTGTTGATGGGTTGTAATCCTAGACTTCATGTGTGATATTTGACAAGTGAAGGATGTGATAGTCCCTAAACTAGTGTTTTTGTAATATCACCAGTGGTCCAATTTCTTCACAGGTGTAAATATTCATACTAAGTCTTGTTCCCTGTATCTCAATGACTAGTGCTTGGCATTAATGCTCTTGGTCTTTCTCTTCTCATATCCACCCAGGGTCTGTATGTGAGCCAGCTGTCCAGTTGCTTCAGTCATGGGGGTGTGATTCATGTAGTTATTCTGAACATCGTCTGCTTGAAACAGGAGCAGTGTATCCATTGCCATTTAAGCCTTGGGCTGATGGAGTAGAAAGAATGTGTTTAGTTTCTACTGTTGTGTATCACGGTATTGTACTCAAATGTCACAACAGACAGTATTTTATCTAAATCTCTCTGTTTTGAGAGCACATCTGTGAACATCTTGTGAAAGTATTCTGTGAGGTCATTCTTCTGTGAATGGCATTACTCTTTCTTCCTTGTTATGGTAAACAGATGTCATCCTGTGAGTGATGTCACAGGGAGAAATTACCTCAGTTACTAGTCTAGATTGGAATACTTTTTCTCAGTCAGAGATCATCACTCAGGGTGCTTCTTGCTCCAAAATGACCTTTTCTACAAGGAAATTTTCAATTTCTGAAGCTTCAGGAGTCAGTACAGATTTGGTGACAGCAAATCAGATGAGATAGTCAGTGCAGACTATTATCCATTGGTTAATTGGGGTCAGTACCATATGCCTTAAAAGTAATTGTGGCACATACTTCCATTCTTAGCACTTATTACAGTGGGTCCTATAGTGTATAATGGATTGGTAGAGATGTGGCTAGTGATACCTGAATCTAATTTGTTCTACAGTTATTAAGATGTTGGAGAATCGTGGAAGTACTTCAGAATAGGTGGCTGTAGATAAGAGGGGATAATAAGCAACTAATTCTACCCTATCAGATTGTGGTTCTTCTTATGCAGTGATCTGTCAAGTAAGTGAAGTCTCTGACAAGTTTCTCATCTTTCAAGGTTTCTGTGGTTATCAGCAGTGCTTGATTTTCCCTCAGTTCAAAAGAAATGTCATTTAACACTTTCATGACTGACCTAATTGAAATGTTTCATATTATTGTAAAAATTAGTTTCATATTTGTGGAAAGGTTACTCATTCAGATCATGTTTATAAATTTTGTTTGTTGTTAATGGTTTTATGATTATTTGACGTGGTATACATATGTCCTACTAGACTCGAGGAGAAATAAATTTAAGGAACTATTTATTTTTACTAAGGATTACGATCTTTGAAAAAGAAGAAAGTAATTGCCATTATTATATCAAACAGATTTATTTATTTACAACTTAAAGTCTTTTGTAAGATTTTCCAAGACATTGTTTGAAGTTAGTCATCTCTTCCATCCGCGTGCTTCATTTTCTGTATCACCACCTTGTGCTCTTTGCTGGAAAGTATTTTTCAACTGTATTCATATGCTTGTCATTAGGAATCCATAATCCCTGGTTTGTTTTTTGTTCTTCGATAAGTGCATGTTCAATTCTTTCCAAATTACCCAGTATTTTTTCACTTGTTCTGATCTTTTCTGTCTTTCCTCAACTGTAAATATCCCTTTCATTGTGTGTTGTTTGTCTATTTTTGGTTTAAAGCTTATTTTCTCATTTCTCAGTTTCTTTGGATTTTCTGTTGTTTTCCAGATCATCCAGGGTTATTTTTAGGTCTTTCATGTCCTCTCTAATTTTCCTTGATCCATCCTACTTGTTGCTTCATATTCCACAGTATCTCTATAATTTTCCTTGCTAATGTGGTTTCCAGTGTTCTCATGATGTACTCAAATAAGGAAATCCTTTTCTTATGTATAGTGTCTGTAATTGGCTCCAGTTCCCTGTACACTACTTCATTTGGCACTACCTGCCATTGTTCCTCCTTTTGGTATTGTGTTATTTATGGATGTCCTAGCTATTCTTCTCTCTGCTTTTAGCATTTTGTCAATTCTGTTTTTAATTTTTTTAGTGACTTTTTAAAGTGTCTCGCTGGCTGAACCACTGTCTTGCAGAGTTTTAATTTTGTTTTAATTGATTGACATATTTAATGTATGCAGACCATGTTACCTTTTGAGCTTTTATCATTTTATTAGATTTTTCTTGCCCATCAGGTTTTTTGTCCAGGTTGTCTCTTGTAATTTATCCTAGGTATTTAAATTGCTTTGCTTTTTTATTTTTCTGTTATTTACTGTTATGTGGTTTATTACTAATGGGTCTGTTACTATTATCTCAGTCTTTTTGAATGAAATTTGGGGTCCTATTTTTTTGTGCTATATTTTGTAAGTTCACTATCTGATTTCTGGCTTCTCGTATGTTATTAGCTAGTAATGTTAAGTTGTCTGCGAATCCCAAGCAGTTTAGGTTTATTTGAACTTCCTTGGTTTCAATCTTTATATTTTTAAGAGTCTCTTTGTATCATTCTCTCATCAAGTATTCTAGAGTACAGTTGAAGAGCAGTAGTGAACATATCCTTGTCTTAACCCTTTTTAATCAAAAATAGCTCATACAGTTCACCTCTGATTTTTACTTTGGATGTAGCATTTAAGAGGGTTAATTTTACCATTTTTATTAATTTCGGGTGAAGTCCAAAATTTCTTAATATGTCCGACATTGAGGATCTGTGAATACAGTCATAAGTTTTTTAAAAGTCTACAAAGGTTGAAACTTCCTGGCAGATTAAAATTGTGTGCCGGAACCGGGACTCGAACCTGGGACCTTTGCCTTTCGCGGGCAAGCGCACTACCGACTGTGCTATCCCGACACGACTCACGATGCCGCCTCACAACTTTACTTCCGCCAGTACCTCGCCTCCTACTTTCCAAACTTCTACAAAGGTTATTACTTGTGTCCCTCATCTATTGTAGGCATCCATTATTAACTTTAAAGTGATTATCTGGTCTGAGCAACTTCTCCAGGGTGTAAATCCTCCTTGGTATTCTCTTTACAACAATTGTAGAGAATTCTTGCCAAGTTATAGGTACAATCCTAGAGGGAAACCCCTCTAGGATTAGATTTCTCTCTTCCTTTCTCTCTCTTTTCAGCAGTTTATGCCAGCTCTTTCAGAAAATCCATAATGTTCATCAGCTAGAAAAAAGGTGTTATGAAAACTTCTGCAGTTTACACTTAAAACATTGAAGTTTTGGTGTGAGCTATGGAATGATGCAGTTGGTTCAATGGGAAGACTACATAATGTATTGCCAAGCCTTTACTACTATAATATTTTGTTCATGACTCATAGTCACACTAATAAGCAGTTTATGGTCATCTCAACCTGTTACCATAATAATTTTTGCTTCGCATGGATTGTCTGTAATCAAATGCTTGCCCTAATATTATCTAAATATATCTTTGAATGTTCTGTTCTTTGTAAGCAGTACACAACATGCCACATGGATTTTGAGTTGATCATTATTTCACAGATTGCATAAAATATTGGAGTTTTAAATTTTCATACTCCATAATTGCCATTAACATCTATCAGCACACTGCAGTATTCAAACTTGAACATTATTGCACAATTAATGATACTTTTCAGATCTTTATTTTTCCTGACCCTTTATTATGGTAGCTGAGCTCCAAATTTTCCTTCTAGACTAGACAAAGCCTCTTTCACTCTAGAAAATGTGCATGAGCAATCCTTTTCCTGATTAGGTGAAAACTATTATAGGTGATCAGCTTGCAGTTAGAAGCCATGCTATACTCCACATTTTGTTCAGTGACCAATCATAATAACTTTACTTCTCTAGAACAATTATTGGATAAATAAATGGAAAAATACATTAAACACAGATATTCCCACATTAACTGAAATATTTGTAGCAGTCACTGTTTCCTCATTACCATAAACTGGTAAAATATGATTACAAATATCTTTTAAACTTTTTTTGTAGCAGTTTACTTCACATACATACCTCATTCACACTAATATGTAATACCACATTAAACCAGTAATAATAAAATATGCAACATTTAGAGAAAATAATATTTAGTTTAAAAAGTCTGTATTTTTATTTATAGCACTTTAGTTTCTGTTCACTACTCACGTCTGGCAGGCACTGGTACAGACCATTTGTCATATGTGAGTAATATGTGAGTAATACAGCCTGCTGGCTGATATGTAGGTATAGGAGGAATGTAAATCACTATGCCTCAACTTGGAGAGTACTCTGGAAGCGTAAGCAATAATCTTCTCAGCACTTTGCTCAGTCCCCATTAGAACTGCTCCTATCCCACAACTGTTACCATCAATCTGAAGTTATATTATGGTGTTGTCATTGTACAGTGGGACTGAAAAATTTCCATGCTTCCTCAGGACATGAAAATATCTTTCTTGCACCTGATTCTAGGAAAATGTGGTGTCTCCCTGCAGTAGATCTTTCAAAGGATATGCCTTTTCACAGAAGTCCTTTAGGAATCACCCATAGTATGAGTTCAAATCCATTCAGAGGCCTGTGGTTTGCACACACTTAAACACAGTTGTCATGCAGCTTTGACGTTCTTCCATTTAAGATGTAGCAGGTTATGCACACTATGATAGAAGGTGAACAGAGAGTTACACTAACCAAACAGCATAACTTCTCTCTTATATATGCTGTCAGGAATTATGAAGCCAGTCTTTGTCAGCTTGCAAGAATCCACTCCTAGTGACTAAACCTATCTTGAAAGTGTAGGCATAGTTAGCAGTCCATAGAAGATAGTATGGGGGTGTGCAGATTTACTGGCCCACAATGTCCATCCGAGATCTGCAAATTAAGCTGACCCACCTTTGAGTCAGACCTGTGAGCCAAGATGTAGGTGCTCCTCTTACCCGTTTTGTAGGAAGAGCTCTCGATGTAGTCCCTGTGCAGCTATATATCACACTGGAGTATCGCTGGAAGTGCTATTAAAAGAGCTGAAATATATTGACTAGTTGTGAGTAAGTATTTTGTTTAAATAAAATCCGAGATGCCAATTATGGGGCTTCATTACTAACCACACTGTAATACAAGACTGTTCAGTGACTTTGAAATTAACAATTATAATTTTAATTCTTGTACTGAGAGCATGGTTCCAACGAGATCAGTCCAGATTATGCCCAACGTGTCCTACTGTGGTGTGCAGCCGAGACCTCCTATAAACTTCATACAACTTTGGAAGTGAGTCATCGTAATTCATTTATTTGTTTATTTGAATACTATTAAAGAATATAAAATGATCATCACCTACTTCTGTTGATCCCTAATCTGCTACTACTGTCTACATGCCATTAAAATATTGTTAAATAAAAAATATTAATAAATTAAAGATGTTATGTTCGCGCTATATTCTTCATACTTCCTCGGCGTATAAGTGCGGTGGCTGCAACGTACAATCCCACAGAGGCTGTGTTCTAGAGCTTTCGCTACCCCACCTCTGCCAACGCCATATGGTGTGTCTCGGCTGTGGGAACTATAACGGCTCTTACCGTCAGTGAGTTGCCTAGCCATTCCTAACTAAAATGTATCTGCCGCCAACTCGCGCACAAAATCTGCTAATAAATTCATGCAATGAAATAAAATAAAAATTCTATCTACCTATAGGAAGCCTCACAAGCTTCATCAATATCATTTTACAAATAACCTCTGTGCAAGTCCATAGTTGAAAAACCCACAATTTCTTTCAAACATTCTAGGTTGTTATCAGTGTGTGGCAATGGGTAGATGTCTGTCTTGGGTCATTCCATGTCAACTGACCTAGCACTCCCTGCTCGATCATCATGTATTTCAATGAAATTTTAAGTGAACATTCACACATGTCCCCAGTGAACATTGGTAAATTTTAAGGGTTGTCGAAGCAATAGTGACAGAGATATAGTCGGTTGTTTGACGCCATTCTCAACTTTGCACAGGGCGAGCGTGAATTTCTAATGGCTTTGAGCTGTTATAACTCGGGCAATAATTTCTTGAAAGGAATGACATTTGGCCATCTTGTTCAACTGTATGCGTTCTCTTGGGAATAATAATAAAAATTATTTTACGTGCCAATATAAAGCCAGAAAAATTCAACCAAAGTTGGTCAAAGAAATTGGCGCTCAAAAAAACTAAAGCTATGGCGAACATGAAACTTGGCCTGTGGTAACCTAACAATAAAAGGTTCTTAAACATAAATTTTCGTTTAGGTATTGCTTTCCAATACTGAGTATAAAATTGATAATTTATAAAAAGATCAAAAATCCTTTTTTTTTTCCTATCTTATTTTGCAAAAAACTATGTTCTATAAAACTTTCCAAACTGGGCTCAATAGAAATACCCTTATTTTAACGGCATAAAAAAAAGTGTATTTGATCATCCAATGTGGGCTAACAATGCTAGATAACGTGAATCAAAGTTGAACGCGTAAATCATGTTACGAAAAAAGTGTTAAACTTTGGATTCTTATATCTGCTAAACTTAATACGGTGGCAGCACAGGGATGTGGCATAAAAAATTTCAGCCTCCTACTATTTTCCAATATTCTACAAAATTTTCGTAAACATGGTGATTTTTGTGAGAAGGTGAAAATTGGGTATATTTGACACTTATTTTACAAATACCGGTTTCTGGTAAAGCTTTGAAACCAGTCTCACATGAAACAACATATTTTAAGGAACCATAGACACACAGGTTTAATTCCAAACATTGACAAACAATGCTACATAAATTGAAGAAAAATAGGTGGAAGAATAGCACCTTTGGGCTTTTATAGCTCTGTAATGAAAACTATGATAAATGTCAAATTTTGCATGCAATGCTCGAGCAGGGAGTGCTAGATGAGATGACTTGGAATGGCCCTCTTTCGTCGTGCTTTTATTTAGTCATTATTAGTCAACTCACATTTGTCATGTACTGCTGTAACAAAACTGTACTTTTGCTAGCTACATCATGTAATTCCATCTGTTTAGTTCGATGACAGTCGACCCCTTTCAGCCAATTCATTGGTTTCTAACCCAAATGTCCATAAAAAATGAAGGGATTCCTCTCTCTCTCTCTCTCTCTCTCTCTCTCTCTCTCTCTCTCTCTCTCTCTCTCTCTCTCTCTCTCTGTGTGTGTGTGTGTGTGTGTGTGTGTGTGTGTGTGTGTGTGTGTGTGTTCTTTTTTATTTTTGTTAACTTACTGAACAATAATATGAAACAAAATTGTACATATCTCATTACTAATATGTAAATTTATCTTTTTTCAGTTTGCATCTTCATTAACCATGGATGCACATGTGGTCCGTATCTCGATCCACGGAAAGTGTCTGAATTGCCAGTTATGTATAATGCCAAGAACATAAATAGATTACTCAGAGACTTTGTGCAGTCTCTTGTAGATGCTGCATTAGATCAGAAGCAGATATTTGGCATTTTGAGACAAGGTGAAGGAAAGGTTGTTATTTCAGGTAATTTTCATTTGTGTTAACAATGATTCTATTCTTAATTATGCATGAATTTTTTTATATAATATCTTGCAATAATTAACATCAATTGCAAAAGGCATAAATGTACTACCTACAACAATATTTGAAAATTTGTGCTGGATCGGAACTCAAACCAAGATTTCTCACTAATCACCAGCAGTCACCTTAACCACTTTGACCATCCCAGCACACAATATGTGGAAAATTCAGCTTCAACTTCTGGTCTGTCTCAAATTTTCACATGTCACATCTGTACCTGTTACAACTAATCTTATATTTCACAAGTTAGTGGAAATAAATTTCTAGCTATATTTAAAACGTGAACATTATTGGTATGGAATTGGTTGAAGAATCTTCATTTAGCAGCTGTTGGGAATATAATTTGAACTGTGGGCCAATGTTTTAACTACAAACACAAGAAAACCACAGATTTAAAATAGATAGTTTATTGGGTGAATGAGTGACATGAACAAGAATACAGTGGAAAGCAGTTTGTGCACAAATCTAGTACATTTTACAACAGAGTGACGAGAGACCCATTGTGTCCCTTCAGGTGTCTGTGGTGTATACACAGCCAAGTGACTGTCAGGGAATGGACTACTCTGGCAGCTGATACCTCATTTGAGTGCCATTGTACACTATACTTGCTGTATTTGCCCAATCCATATTTGCAGTGCTAGGTGGAGTAATTGCAGGGTTATTACATTCCTCCTTCCTCGGTAGTGGAACAACCACACATTACCATTCTCGATATTGTGAGTGCAGAGACATCTACGGCATTTGTGGTGGTGGCAGGGCCAGTAGCCAAAGATGCAGTTAGTTCCCGACCTGTCTGTACTGGTGCATTTTGGTAAAAGTGATTAGTACAAAGGGGCCCTGCTGTTTGATAGCTGCAGGTTGTCCAGTGGCCATTACTGGTGTCAGGATCCATTTGTACATTGGGGTCCTCGACGATAGGTGCCAACACAGGCAGTGCTCACATGAACGAGAGAAGAGCTGGTCTGCCTGATGTAATAAGTAGAGGACTTCCCCACCACTGGAACCCTGACAGAAGGCTAAACTGTTGTATTCACAGGAGAATAATGCCATCCGAGAGGTTGAGAGGATGGCACAACACACCTAATTCTCAAAGGGTTCCACTGCTTGGCCAGTCGTGTGTCATGCAGATGACCTGCATTCAGTGCCACAGCAGAGGCAGTACAGAATTGGTAAATAGGAAAGCCTCCCCCATGTGCCTCACCTCCATATCCAGTTGAAAAGAAAGCCGTTCCTCCTGGTTGAATGAAAAGTCAGGGACAATGGATAGCCAGCACAGAGCCTGTACATCTGTACATTCCCATACTGTGACATGGAGTGAAAATGTAACTCACACTTGTACTAGAACAAAATACGTAGAGCCCAGCATTGCAGCTTCATCTGGTAAATACGCCAACAGACTAAACAGAGAAACCGAGGACTTAATGTCAGTAGTTTAATGACTTTTTGCTCCATAAAAAAACATACAAAATTTCTTAAAGGCATTGAAAAAAGGCAAGAGCTTCTTCTTTTTCCACTTAAGAATAATGTCACGAAACTGTTCAGAGCCATCAGAGCCAGGACAGCCCTCCTTCCCCCTTGCCCATGATTGGGATGCATCTGTGACCAGGAACAGATGCTTGCTAGGTTGAAAATCTGGACTTTAGAGGCAAAGTACCGTAAGTGACATTTCACTGACTTTACAGCCGCGGTGGAGTAGCCGAGCGGTCTAAAGCACCTCGCTGCGGAGCGTGCGGTTTGAGTCCTCCCTGGGGCATGGGTGTGTGTGTTTGTCCGTAGGTTAGTTTACCTAGGTTTAAGTAGTTTGTAAACTACGGACTGATGACCACGCAGTCTGGTCCGATAGATTTACAGACATTTGAACATTTTGAACTGACTTTACAGAAGAGCACTGACAAGCTGTTACAACTCTTGACATTACCACCTGTACAGTAAGTAAAATACATAATTATGTAATTTAAATTCTTTTTTGCCAATTTCTACGCGTACTTATATGAAATAGTATGGGCAGCGAGGGCGGATTGCTCTGTTCACCACTGGATTATGATTGCACAATCAATAGTGCCACACTGATAAATTTATTTTCTATGAAACATATACATACAGTAGTTTACCTATAAAAAGGAATGACTTAAACAAGGCTCATGCAATAAAAATGTGACAATTTTAATTTTTGCACTTATGACAGTTTACCCCATACGTCCAGAAATGTTGCAAAATATTTCAAGGACTGAAGGCTATCCTTAATCTGCACAAAAACCTACTCACAGGCTGCCAACAAAACATGTGGCAATTTTCCTAAGCAATAGATGCGAGAGATGTGGGCTGCTCTGAGAATAACCTCACGATACTATATTAGTTTTTCAAGGAAGTCAGAAGTTCCCATTAAATAGACAGACTGGGCTAATGCATTTCCAGGAAATTTCATGATCCAAATAAACAATGGAAAGCTGTAAAAGTAAAACTTCACAAGATTATGTTTGATGCTCTCAGCATGTAGCACAGTAAACAAAGAACAGACGTTACACAGAAAGATCGCAGTTGCACTTGTGACCCCAAACTTTAGCTGTTGATACTATGAGACCAACAGATGTACTAATCGTAAGTCATTGCCCTTATGCCTCATGCGACAGAAACTAAAGCTATGTGTAGACCAAGTACATTCTTGGAAACAACTGACCTCCAGCCAACTTCGTTGGCAACTTGTTTGGGCAAGGAAAGAAGTGTCTGTCTGTGTGTTAATAGTGACCTTGAAGTCACCACACAGTCAAACCTAACCTGATAGCTTCTGTACAATTTGTAAATGTTTAGCCCATTCACTTGAAAATCATTTTAATTACTTCCAAACACACAACCTAATCTAACACCACCGTAATCTGATAGTGTAAAACCAATGGCACTGGGAGAGGCAAACAGATCCAAAAACTCAGGACACAAGGAATTTAAGTCATGATGTGGCACCTAGTTGGAATCCAGATGACTGCATCTGTAATAGAAAAACAATCTGGACAAAACACATTTTCAGTATTGTTGTCCATGTGTTAATAACAAAACTCCAATTATTATGCCATTAATAATACGTTTTTTCCTTTCAAAATGTGATTGTGGTAGGTCATGTTTTAAAGTAGTTTCACAATTATGTTGCTGTAACTTCAGGATCTTTCGATGTGCAACTTAATAAGCATGATTCATGTAATGCCAAACACTTTTTGTATCTAATTATTGGGGAGTGTCTTCAATGGTGAACTGTGTTCCTTCTACGCCATTCACATGTTTACTTAATAGAGATGAGTTTTACCCATACTAACACATTTGCACATTAAAGGTGCTTCGCAATATGTTGAGGCAGAGTGTATTCTGTTCTATCTAACTAAAGATGATTTATTTCTAGAACACAAATGTTAGTTGTCAGTCATTTGAATAACTAAAATTTTACCATATTACTTTTGGTGCTTTGTAAGAGGAAAACAGCAATCGGTTGTTTTCCGCTTACAAATCATCAAAGGTCACTGCTGCACATTAATCCAATTATGGAGTCAAACATAAATAAATCCTTTGGTACTGTTTTTACATAATGTATGTTTGATGAAATTTTTGTTTTTAAAACATTGAAGCATGTGGTAATGGTTATCGCTATTTGTTGTTAACAAACATATTGAAAAAGTGACTTATGTGGTCTGTTTTATCTATTAACTATGACTCTTTTCAGTTGCCTTTGACAGTAAAACTGTTGATGTTCGTCTCCCAGTCATTGAAAAAATGTCTGATTTGTGGAGTTTCTTGGAAATTCTTTTTGAGGAACTCATGTGCTGTGAAAATTTTTGTACAAGCAGGCCTCTGGGAGGTTTGTGCCCCAAGTGTTCAAAACAGTTAACACCACCAGCACCTAAAACAGGTATGGCATTTCATCTTTTAAGAAATAATTCTATAAATTTTGAAATGTATTGCTCTTTACAATCATTCATAGAAGATTTTAGAATCTGTGTCTGCTAGGAAGTCGTTTTCTTGAGATATTTTATTTCTTATAATTATTTTGGTTTATTTGGGAGAGTTGTTAAAAGATGAAACATACCTTTGGTCTGAATCTTTCATGTTTTGTGCAGGGTGGGTTTGCTTTTCTTGCAACACGAATGACATGCAATACTGGGACACTTCTTTTCTGAAGGGTATAAAATCATTGCATGCAATAAAAACCCACCACAAAACTGCAAAGTGCAGAAATTCAGATGAAGGGTAAATGCCTTGATGACATAACCAACATTCAACCAATGTGACACTCAAGTTGAACAACATCCCAAAGAAGGAAGGTTCTGGTACTTTTTGTACTGACGTGGATTTCTGTATTGAAAGAGCTTACAATTAAACATGCAAAATGTGAAAATTAGAAATGAAATGATATTGAAAAACATATGTCGTGAGAGATATAAACAGTGGTACAATGAAAAGATTGTGGTTTGTCACACTGGGGAAAAACAGAAGGAAAAAAACATTAACCACCAGATAATTATCATCTGATTGTCTTGATGACCAGTCACTAAAAGAAGTTGACCACTGTACCTAAGCTTGTTTTGAAAAACTATAAGAAAGCATATGAATCCTGCAAAGGAAAATAAAATTAATTTTTGAGTAAGTATTGACTGGTTCTTGTAAACACTCATAGAAGAAATACATCATAGTTAGTGCATGTGAAAACTCCACCATTGAAAAAGATGTGCTAGTACTATCTGTTGCATTATTACTCAAAATATATGTATGCATCTAATGAAAGTACTATATTGTTATGCAGAGATACAAACGATGGTTGGAACTTAAATAGTGGCAACACTATGCAATGGAAACTACAATTGTCACTGATAGCACACGGTGTTGACATACATACCTTACCTCTGAGCAAATGGACTCGCTCATCCCACATCACTGGTATGTCCACAATCGAGGGAAACACAGTCATTTGTTGTGTCACTATGTTTCTGAAACAGGAACAGTGGAGTTGGATCAAGATTGAATGTACCAGAGGACGTACAGCACAACAGTGTCATCAAGGTCTTCAAGAGGCTTCAACACTTTCTGTGCAACCCACCCAGCATTTTGTACGACAATGCGCAGGTGCATACTGCACAAGTTGTTGCTGCTCTGTGTAGTCTATGGGACTGGGAATATTGTACCATCCACCATACTCCCCAGACTTAAGGACTTGTGACATTAATTTGATTCCGAAGATGAAGGAACCATTTCATAGCATTCGCTTCAGAACTGTTCCAGAGATTCGACATGCAGTAGACTGCTTCATTCACACCATCAACAGAACAGGCTCTGCTAATGGTATACTATGCCTTCCACATCACTGGCAACAGGTTCTACACAACACTGGTGACTACTTTGAAGGACAGTAACAGGTGCAAACATGTAACACTTTTGTATCGATTGTGAATAAATAGTTGCCACTATTTAAGTTCCAACCCTTGTATGTAGTCAAGTCAGATATGATTGTAGTTTAAAGTTTGTCATTTGACAGTATAACCCTGGTTTTACAGTTCCGAGACTAATGTTTTTCCACCTTTTACAACATTTTTTGTTGGTCCCATCACATTTCCTATTTTAACAATATTAATTCACCCCCGTTTTTGCGTCAACGTACAAGGTCTACATGAAGGCTAGGAACACTTTCAATTATTTATTGTACAAGAACTAAACATTGTACAGATGTCAACATATTGCATTTTGATATGCAAACTATAACCTGGCAGACATAAATAAGGTAATCAAATTCTTGCTATACCCATCCCAGCGTGGCATCATCGACTAAGGCAGTTGCTTCCTATATTCTCTCCCGGAGCTCTGCTAATCATGTGGTAAGGGAGGTACATACACCAGCTTTTTAATGTGCCCCCACAGAAAAACATCACATGGAGTCAGATTTGGTGATAAGGGAGGTCATGTCATGAAACAGCTGTCCCCTTCTGTAGCATGGTCAATCCATTAATCCAGCAGCTCCGTGTTCAGGTAACCACAAACTTCACGATGATAATGGGATCCTGCTCAAAGATGTACGGTGATTCTTATTGTATTTGAGGCGTCAGCCATTGCTGCAACTTGTCCAAGTAGGAATATCCCGTGACAGTGCTCTTAGTGAAGTAGAATGGCTCGTACAGTTTTTGACATGACAAGCCACAAAAAAACATTTACCTTTGGGCAATCATGCTCAAATTCATAGCATTTGTGTGGATGCTTTGTACCCTAAATTTGACGTTATGCCTGTTCACTTTCCCATTTGTATGAAAAGTGGCTTCGTCATTAAAAATTAAGTGATGAACAATGCCATCCCCATCCTCATTCAGTTGTTGCTACTGCAAACAAAACTTGTCTTTGTCTTTGTCATTGAGCTTCTGCACTAGCTCCAATTTTAATGGTTTCATAGACATATTCTGTCGCAGGACTTACCACACTGTCATTGGAGCCATTTTGAGTTCGCGGTATGCATGATGCACTGATTTCTTTGAACAATTTATAAATGTCTCTCGTACATGCTCCACATTCATTTCACTCATACCAGGACATCTGCTTCTCATGGCCGGGCACAAGCAACCCATTACAATGAATTTGTTGTGCCAGTGGCAAATTGCCTTCCTTGTTGGTGGTTTCTTACTGAACTTGGTTCTAAACATCCGTTGAACAGCTGTAGCACACTTGTTTTTGTCAAACGGCAACACACAGAAAACTCGCTCTGCAACTGAACTCACCATGTTTTTCTTCTTTGTGTGTGTGTGTGTGTGTGTGTGTGTGTGTGTGTGTGTGTGTGTGTGTGTGTGTGTGTGTGTGAGTACGTACATAAACTATGAAAGTTTAAGGGGAACCTATAAGCAAATTTTAGCACTTTAAATGTTATTTCCAGCATTTAACATTTTCCTCGCATTTTACATCATTTTTTTGAAATCCCCTGAAAAGTGTAAAAGCGGGTTTCTGCTGAAGTTCTACTGTGTACTACCTAACTCAAGAATTCTCAAATATTGTCACATTGAAAACCAATTCAATGGCTGGGTTGTTTATAGAGCACAACACTTTACACTTAGAACAGGTTTATTGATAACATAAGCATACACTCAGAACAGACTGCCTCTTAGTTGGAGTACTCTGCTATTTATTCATAGAAAGAATTTTCTGGAACTTACAGGAACATCAATCATAAGAAACACCTAGGACATTCTAGAAATAGTAAATACAAAGAAATAAATGCTTTCCTGCCAGTGGCGGGATTTGAACCGGGGACCACCAGCACAGCAATCTGCGATGCTAACCACTGTACTATGCATTCCGTCGGAAGACTCGTGGCATTGCTCCCCTTCCTGAATAAACAGTGACCCGCTGTTAGGTTCCTTTTTGGAGCCAGCTGCAGTGTCCTGGAGATTGATCTTGTCATGGGTCCTCTGTGTGGCAGTTCCAGTTTACCTGTCCATTCTCTCATGCACGTCTTCCTTGCAGTGACGATGACCGGCAACACTCTCTCCAGTTATAGCTTTATCATAATGGTCTTCAGAGTCTTTGAACAAGAAGCCATTTTTATTTATCTGCTCTTTGGGATTGTGGTAAGACTTCATACAGACAACGTGAACAATGTCTCTTCGTTTTTGTCATTTTAAGGATGACGCATAATCCTTGACTTTGTATGTGACGTCTAACAGGCAGCATATGACACAGTATAGACCAAAGTATCACTTCAGTAACTTTTCTGATAGCCCAACTTTCCTTACCAGATATCCTGGGTTGTACACAACAGGTCGGTGCTTGTCGTTATACTGCTGACAGTCCTTCTCCTGGGTGCCCAGTGTCCGTATGCAAGCCAGCTGTCTTGCTTCTTCGACCCTGGTGATTAGCCTCACATAGTCATCCTGAGTGTTGTCCAGTTGTAATGGGAACAGCCTATCCATTGTCATCTCAGCTTCACGACCATGGAGTAGGTAAAGTAGTGTGAAACCTGTGGTGTCTTGCCTTGCTGTATTATAAGCAAAGGTCATGACTGGAATTATTGTACACCAATCCTTCTGCTCAACGTCAACGTACATTGGCAGCATACCTGCTAATGTACTGTTAAAAAGTTCTGTAAGACCATTTGTCTGAGGATGGTAGACAGTTATTCTGTGGACAATGTCCCAACATAACATTAACTCTCATACTAGTTTTGAGTTAAATACTTTTCCCTGATAAGATATCATCACACATGATGCACCATGCTTCACAGTAATGTATTCTACTAGGAATTTTGTGATCTCTGGAGCTTCTGCAGTCGGCACAGGTTTGGTGACAGCGTAGCTATTGAGGTAGGCAATGCAGACTACCATTGATTAGCAATTGTCGACTTCGGTTAACCTACCTAAAAGGTCAATTCCAATCTGGTTTGAATGGTGCTGCTGTAGTTTGAATTGGTACCAGATCCCCTGGAGATAACTGTGGCCATCCTTCCATTACTGGCACTCCTTACATTAGCTCACATAGTTCTTGACAGATTGGTAAGAGACCTTGCCAGTAATACCTGCATCTGATTCTGTCTAGGGTCTTCATGAATCCCAGATGACCAGATATTGGAGCATCATGGAAATAATTGGGAAAAGCTGACCAGATATGAGCTGGAATGACCAGTTGCCATTTGGGCCCAGTAGATCACAGTTGCTCTTATACAATGACGCATTTATAATTTAAAACTCTCCTTTGGTCGTTTCTCCTTTATCCAAGCTCTCTTCTTTTGTTTGTAATAATGCTGGATCTTCCGTCTGTTAAGCAGTTATGTCACCTAATTCAGTGAGGGCGGAAATTTCACCCATGATGTCTTCCATTAAGGAGTCCTTGAAAGGCAGTCGGCATCCTCTTGTTGGTGCCCGTTTTTGAATACCACTGTGAAATTGTACTCTTGTACCATCAGTGCCCATCTTGCTAGTTGACCTGACAGATCTTTCAAGCTAGCTAGCCAACATAAAGAATTGTGGTCTGCTACGACAGTGAATGGTTTGCGGAATAAATATGGCCGGAACTTGTTGAGAGCCCAGATAACTGTGAGACATTCCGTCTCGGTTGTACAGTTGTTTATCTTGAACTTTGAGAGAACTCTTGATGCATAGACTATCACCTTTTCAGCACACCTTCCTGAATTAATACGAACTTTGCAACAATCCCATAACCGCTAGTGGCAGTGTGAAGTTCGGTTTCTGTATTTGGTCCTACAAGGTTAGAACTGGAGTGTGAGTTAGAGCCTTCTTAAGTACCTGGAAAGCTTTCTTTCATTGCATCCCAGTAAAACATTGTGTCTCCCTGCAGAAATTCTTGTAATGGATATGCCTTTTTGCAAAAACCTGTTATGAAAATCCGATAGTATGAGCACAGCTTGAAAAAACTTCTCACATCACAAATGTGTTGAGGAGTTCAAAATTCTGTGACTGCCCTTACTTTATCTGTACCGGGATGGACACCATCTCCATTGACTAGGTGACCTATGATTCTTATCTCTCTGGCGACAAAGAGGCACTTCCTTGGGTTGAGGCTGAGTCCTGCAGTCTGAACACACTTCAACACAGTTGACAGGCAGTGTTCCCCAAATATGCTTGAGTAAACGACAATGTCATCTAGGTAACAAAGAACATTTAAGATGCTGAAGCAAGTTGTCCATCGTGCATTCGAATGTGTACAACCCATTACATAGTCCAAAAAGCATGACTTTGAATTCATAAAGACCGTCAGGTTTAATAAAAGCAATCTTTTCCTTGTCAGATCATCAACCTCAACAACACTTTACACGTAGAACAGGTTTGTTTCTAACATATGTGTACACTCATAACAGACTGCCTCCTGTTTGGAGTACTCTGCTAATTATACATAGAAAGAATTTTCTGGAACTTACAAGTACATCACTGGACACCTAGAACTTTCTACGGAAGACTCACAGGAGTATTAATCAGTAGTTAGAGTAAGAGATTTTCCAGCCATCTGGATTTTGGTTTCTTTATGTTATTCCAAACCTATTAAGACAAATGCTGGGATGGCTTCTTTGAAGAGATTGCTCCTTTTTTCCTTCTCTGTTTTCGTCCAGTCAGAATTTTTCTCTCTCTTTGTTGCCCTCATCATTGATGAAACATTAAACTGGAAACTTCATCCAATTCTTCCTTTACATAGTAATTGTTCTGACACATGAATCCTTACCTCGGCTTGAGGACTTGTCAATAAAAAGTATATTTTTCAAACATATCACATTTTATATTCTTGTATTTTATTTGCCTCTAATTTAAGAGGCACCTTGGAGCAAAACTTTCGTCTGTTTATCTGACATGAAGTGATATGTTTAATGACAGCGAATGTTATGCAATGTAATGTGATTTAAGGATCTTGGAATACAAGTAGCTTAGCAGCTGCAACTATGTTGCCTCTCTAAGGAACACAAACAAGTCATTCGTCTAAAGCCATAGTTAAACATTTTGGTGCACCTACATCCTGACTGACAAAAATAGCTACAATGTATACTTGACAAATCTGTGGGGAAGTGCGAAAATCGCATTCCCAACTCTTCTTACTTTATACACCACCTCATTCAATTGCTGCTGCAAGTTATGGATATTGTGATGAACAATTTGAATGCATTAACTTTGACCATTGTTTCACAGCACTGTGTAGGCATGTTCTTATGTCAACTACATTTCTTTTGAGTGGAAAATATTGTGAACAAAATGACAGCATGACAGTGGGTAGTCTGTTATTGCCACTTGTAATGTGTACAAGGATCACTTTGTAGAAAAGGCACTAGAATCGTTTAAATTTTAAAAGCATATTTCCATTGATGTGTAGATGATACATTTGTGATGTGGTCACATTGTTAGGACATTTAAACTCCATCTGCTCTGATGTAAAATAAAAGTAAAAACTCTTCATCAACGCGCACGCGCGCGCGCGCGCACACACACACACACACACACACACACACACACACACACACACACGAGAGAGAGAGAGAGAGAGAGAGAGAGAGAGAGAGAGAGAGAGAGAGAGAGAGAGAGAGAGAGATACAGATAGCTCTGTGTCTATATCTTGGTCATCACAGTATGTTTCACAGAAATTTAGTTATAATGGCACTGGTCAATAGAGCTCAGTGGACATTTCAGTTAAAATCAAGAACTCCTGAGACTGAGAAAGAGAACCAATAATCCCGTATCTGATTTACACTGGCCAAAATTCCAGAAGTTTTTGTAGACTCTTACGGAAACATGATGTTCAGTCAATTTTGCTCGCTTCAACTAGGATAAAATGTATTTGTAATGTTAAAGGCAGTCTATGACTACATAAGCTAAACAGCATGGCATGTCTTACATGGGAGAAGACTGTTCGTGACTCTACCTTGTTAAGCTGTCATTGAACGCTGTCACAATATATGAAATGAAACATGACTTTGGTGTAAAAGGCAACTTTCTGGGACAGCATAATTAAGATGCCTATTGAAATTGGGATGTCAAAACAATAACTGATAAATAGGGGTGAAGGTTTCAGAGTTTCTAAAACTAATTGTCCGATATTCAATTTATTAAGATCTCACCAGAATTGGAAATACCGAGAAAATACAACTGTGGGCTCTGAAAAATGAAAGCGCATCTAAGTGGCAGTTGGTATTAGGAGTCAAACTTATAATCAGTTATATATTGAGCAAAATAAAACTGGCCTGGAAAAATTTACAACAAGACTGATATACTAGTTATTTTGCATTGCAGACTTTGCTGGAGATTTTTCTACAACACGTCCTATCTTAAAATCTCATGAAAGAAGTTAAATAATTGTTTTCCGCAAATTATGCTTCACATAACACCCAATAGTAAAGGTGCTGTTTTATCATGACAGCCATTTGATGTTGCATTCACTTGGTTACTCGACATATGGTATCTTTTAGTCATCTCGGACACACACACACAACAGAGTACTCAATTCAAAGTATGGGGTGGATATGCATGTTCAGATGTATGATGCAGTGAAATCATGGTTTTCAAAATTTTCTGTGGTGAACAGTTCACCTGTTCATTAACTGGAACCAATTCTGAGTCAGATCTATAATTATTTTCCAGGCTAGTGTTATTTTGCCCACTTGGTATAATTAGCAGCAGAGACGAACTGTAGCTCAAAATCTGATTGGAGTCCAGGCATGAGGTACACAGCACATGAATAAGATGATTGAATTGGTGGTCCAAATATTGTGAATAAACTAGAAATATCCAAAAGGACACCACCAGTCAGTAACTTCACATACTGTGTTAGCATAGTTTTTTGTTAATATTGCTGTATTGCAATTGGTTTTATGTACCTGACTTTACAGTTTTCCAGTAAAACTTTCTAAAGCAATATTGTCTTCATGTGTAGTGCAACGCAATAGAACAATTTCTGCATCATGTTGAATCTGTACACTTTGCCTCATTGCATGTCATATAAAATATGGGTAACATTAGTTTAATTTTAATTAAATTGCAGAAGATTGTGAAGTAAGCACAGAAGGAGCCTCAGACAGTAGTACAGCTGTGAAACGCAGGTGGTCTTCAGAGAGCTCAGATTCAAGTTCTCGTCCTGGACAGAGTCCTACAACAGCAGCAGCAGCAAGCACAACTACCGCATATCCGCCTGTGGCATCTTCGACAGCGCCATCAGCAAAGCAGCCTCGGAAATCTGTTCCAGGTTTGTATCTAAAATTTTCCTTTTCCATTGTGATCGTGCCTAGTAGCACATCAAACATAGTTTACCCTAATTTGTAGCATTTGTGGTATAATTTGCTATGTTTAGTTCCATGTATTTTCCGTGGAAGAATTCCCCCTGATCTCCAAAGTGTGTTACCTTAAATTAGGAATGTAAAATTTAGGAACTCATGGTCTCCAGTTGCCTTTTTTTGAAGTACTAGAAATGTACGATCACTTATATTCATTTACAGTAGTATTGAACTTTGCCGCTGAAGTGGCCAGGACATCAGCAAGGGCACCTGTTTTTCACAAAGCACGAAACTGTGAAATATTTATGGAACTATGATGAAAATGTGAAACCGTGTAACTTTACACAAAACTGTGAAATAATTGACAAAATTGTGTCAGATTACATCAATTGAATGTAACAGTGAAAATTCATTTGAAGTTGGGCAATGAAATCCAGGTGACAATGACATTAGATACTACACCATTTTGAAGTTTATTGGTATCTTACCTCATATTGAGTATTGAAAGTTTAATATTCTATCCAGAATTTCAACAATGCCCCACCCATTCTATGATATCTCATTGTATTGCTCTTGGAAATTGTTGCTCATCCCCCAGTGCATTCAGTCTTAGGTTTAGGTTGTGTGCTGCAGATTATTAAAGTGGTAGTCGGGTTTTGATCAGGAGAAAACATTTTCATCAGGAGGATTGCTGTGCGGAGTGTTCACATGGTCTGAGGCAGTGTTTTTCAAACTGTGGGTCATGGCCTGCTAGGGGGGTCGCAAAGTTTTGCTCAGCGGGTCACCATGACACGAGGAACCATAAAATAATTGGGGGTTCAGTAATAGAAAAGTGTATTCGTAAGTGTAATTTATTTAATGTTAAAATTACGGAGCTCTTTGTGTAACGTTAATTACACATTGACTAGATCATATATTGTTCTGTAATACAGTGTGTTAATGATGAATAAGTGCATAGCCGGAAAACTGTTTTCAGGAACCAATCAGTAGGTAATAGAACTTGATACAATAAGTAATTCTGAAAATTTTTTAAAAAGGTCTACTTCTTTACAAATTGTCTACATACTGGGCTCATTTCTTAATGAGCATAATTCGCTTCTGGGTCTTGCCTGAAATGAGAAATAATCGTTAAGCAAAATATATTTTTTATCAGAATCATGTAAAAATATTTGTTACATTGCAAAAATACTTCATCCAACAATTTAAAAGAAAGGTGAAACATAAGAAAGGAGATTAAATTTGTTTCATTTAAGACTACATTGTTTTAATAAGGGTCGTAAGGAGGGGGGTTGCCAGAATACTTTTACTTGGAAGGGGGTTGCATATTCAAAAAGGTTGAAAAACACTGCTCTAAAGTGTCATACTGTGGACTGGAGGTTCAAATCCTTCCTCGGGCAAGGGTGTGTGTGTGTGTGTGTGTGTGTGTGTGTGTGTGTGTGTGTGTGTGTGTGTTGTCCTTAATGTAAGTTAGCTTAAGTGGTTTATAAGTCTAGGGACTGATGACCATAGCAGTTTCGTCCAAGGTTTA
This sequence comes from Locusta migratoria, assembly GCA_026315105.1. Classification (NCBI taxonomy): domain Eukaryota; kingdom Metazoa; phylum Arthropoda; class Insecta; order Orthoptera; family Acrididae; genus Locusta; species Locusta migratoria. The sequence continues at coordinate 49,352,967 of CM048755.1, read as the reverse complement.
CAAACAATTGATCATTTCAGAAGGATTTTATGCGATTGACAAAACTAGAAATACTTATGTGCAAATACTGCCACATGTGAATTGAAAATCAGAAAAATGACATGGGTCTATTATAATATTAATGGAGGAGGAAGAAGAAGAAGAAGAAAAATGCTAATAACAATTGATATCAAAAGACAAGTTACTCCCACAGACATCAGTGTAGCACAAAATGAGCAAACTATGATGAACAATTAATTTTAGCAACATTTCCAGGTTTCATTGAGGCTAACTTTCCACTGGAAAAGACATATCATCTGAAACTGAGAAAGTTGATTAACAAATACCTATCAAGTTTTTGTAATGGAAATTACTGCCGCAATTTTACTAGTGTAAATAAAAATACACAGACATGGTTTTATGAAAAAGGTGTTGTTAGGAGATAAGGTAATTCTTTCATGCTTGCCTTGAACCCACCATTCTGCCTCAAATGATTATTGCTTTAATAGCAAAAAAGACTGAGACCTTGTGAATCAGAAAAAATTAGTCTTTCCTGTGTTGCCAACTGTCAGGCTTAAGGAATTTTAAAGTGGTACCCATCAAGATTTTGAAATGTTTAAGGCATGAAGTTCAGAAATGATGTATGGAAGTTGGCAACACTCTGTTTACACGTATGACAGTCGGCTGCGGATGACAGACAGTCGTCGCACAGGCATTGAGAATCCCCGTAATATTTGTTTGTGTAAAATGACCTATCACTTGATGCAAGTTTTATGTGGGAATTCCAATCAGATATGTGATTTTTCAGTTTCTCCCGGCGTATTTGATGATCAAAATACCCACGGGTGTACTGCCGGTCTATAGTGTCCAACGGACACTATAGACCGGCAGTACACCCATGGATATTTTGACCAATCAGATATGTTTTCCATGTTCAGTATTTTAATTAATCTGATATTGGACAGAGCTGAAACCAAGGGACACTGCTGAAAAGTGGAAATAAATTTACCAAAATTAAATAACAATCACAAAGAATATACTGAAATAGTTACTTAGAAATGACAAAATGAGGCAAAAACTTTCTCTACAAACAGGTGCCTCTAGTCATCAACATTACCTCATATACTCCCTCCCTCCATTCTCTTGAGGCCAATCTTCACAAGTAAATTAGACTACAGGAAAGATAGACTCAGCCTTTTTGTGATTCCTGGAACTTGGTTAGAGAAGCAATATTATCCTGTCTACTAGTGACAGATCTCCCATTACGGAATGCTTTCCTCGGAAATTTACAAGACAGCAACCCAACACCAATGAGTGGCTAGAGGAGTTACAACAGACTGTTAGTCCTAGGGTTGCTCACTCCTTTCTTATTTTCATAACAGATAAGCACCTACAAGAGCACCAAACCTCTAAAGTAGTTAGGGAGGAAAAAAGAAATATAAGGAGAATGAGAATCTGGTGACCCTGTGCTTGTCATCCCTCCCCCCATTTTCCATGTCATGGCATTGGACTCTGAATTAGAGATGGGCAATTTCGTTCATTTATGGGGACTAGTTCACTGTTGATCGTTGGAAACCATTCCTTTCCACTCATTCACTGTCCCCTCTTTTCCAATTACAAGTAATCAAAATGGTTAAAAACTGAATAATTGGTTTGATAGCTACTTCTGAACAATAATTTTTTGAGAAAAAAAATGAATATGATTTTATTGCTTGCTGCTCTACATCTTTTGAAATCCCTTTCCCTACTGAGCTGAAATCATGCTCAATATTTATTTTATTTTTATTTATTTATTTTATTTTTATTTATTTTTTTTCCTTTCGTTTTCTGTACACAAAGAAACCTAACACATAGGTAGCACAAAAGCATTCAAATTTGAAAAATTGCAGCCACCCAAGTCTCATGTTTTGTCTAGGAAGGAAAGAGAGAAGTCTAGTGTTTTATATGAACTTTCTTGCCCTACATTTTAAGAAATAATATAAAAGTTACTTTAAAGGCCAGACATTAAATGAAGCAGATAAGATCTGTAAATTTACGAATAATAGTTATAAAGAATACTTAACATGCCATAACTGTATCTTCTGTCATTGATAAAAATTACGAAGAAAAAGCAGGTTTGCCTTTGTTGTCTCTAATAAGTACACATTACATAGAATGTAATTTTTGTGTGCAGTAAGTTACGAAATTAAAGAAAATACTTGTAAAATGTAAATTAGTGGTGATGGATGCTAAACAGAATACACAAAGAATCAGTAGTCCAATTAAAAAAAAAAAAACCACAGTCCAAACCATGAGAATGGGTGAGCAAAGAGAATAAAATGGCTGGCAACTTGATACTGAGCTGGAACTGTACCAGAATGAGACCAGCCATGCGGCCTTTCTGGAACTGGATTGGGAACACTACCTGGAACTAGAAGTCTTCGCAAACTCTCTGGGGTTCTGGGCCAGGACTGTGGAACTGATTGACTGTGACCACTGAAGTGAATTATGAACTGCTGTTCCTTGTATGTAGTTCCTCAGTCCTTCCATTCACTTGTGTGACCTGTTGCTTTGGATCTGTTCTTCGTTTCTTCACAAATGACCTATCAGTATTCAAAACCTATGTTCGTCAGTGTTGTCCCAACCTTACAAGTGACACACAGTGATCCTGTGCATCTCACCTGCATAACACCAAGAACATTTAATAAAACCAAGAAAGACTACACTGATATATACAAAAATGACAAGTGGTAGGAAGGAAGGTAACTCTTTTTAGGGGAAAATGTCCAGCATTTTTGTGGATAATTATTCCCAATTTTAACTTCTGATTTATATTCAAATAACTTTGAAGCAACTAGCTGCTCCTTGAAAATTATCGTATCAATATTTACATAGGGTGGCCACCAAACATGGAAACTTTGAAAACCTGAAAAAAGACTTGAATTTAAGGAAACCCGTAAAAAAAAAACTGGAAAAGACCTTGAATTTCCATCAGAAACCTGGTTTTTAATAATATTCATCACTTTATTTTTGTATACAAAAAGATTTTCTTAAATCAATTTGTGGACTTTCTAAAATGCATTCATGTGAAAGGCTACATATTTCAACATTATCTGAGTATCTCAATATCTTTAACCATTTGATTCATTGTAATTTGTTTCCCCATGTAGTTATCTGTTTAAGGGACACAATGTTATAGCAGTGTGAAACTGTGCAGAATCACAGCTTTAATGAAACACAATTTTTATTTACACAAAATATTTGCATTTCAATAAATGATGCCACTAGTCTATCTTAGACACTTCCTCAGTATTAGATCTGTTCTTCACAGATGTGTTGTAACATCTCTTCCACATGTTTGCGAGCATTTTGATTAGACATACTAAGTAAGAGTTGGATTGGTGTTTTATGGAGTAACAATAGATGGTTCCTACGAATGACCACACCAAGTAGTTATTAGCACCAGGGACTCTCATTTAGGAGGGTGGCAGTTCAAAACTGCCTCTGGACATCCAGATTAGGGTTGTCCGTGATTTCCCTAAATCGCTCAGGCAAATTGTAGTATGGTTCCTTTGAAAGAGCAAGACTGATTTCCGTCTCCATTCTTAACAAAACCACAGTCAAAGCTTATGCCCCATCTGTAACGATCATATTGTCAAAGGTAAGTTAAAAGCTAATCATCCTGCCTTTGAGGTAGAACAGAGACTTTGTTGTTTTGGTCTTCAGTCCAGAGACTGGTTTGATGCAGCTCTCCACCCTGCTCCATTCTGAGCAAGCCTCTGCATATCCTCTTAAGAATGGCAATCCACATCTCTCTGAACCTGCTAACTGTGTTAGTCTCTTGGTCTCCCTCTGCAATTTTTACGCCACTCTCTTCCCTCAAAAGCTAAGTCTACGATTTCATGATGTCTAAGAATGTGCCCTGCCAATCAATCCCTTCTTTTACTCAAGGTATGCCAGAAATTCCTTTACTCTCCAATTCTGCTTTCTACCTGCTCATTAGTTAAGTGATCTACCCATATAATTTTCAGCATTCGTCTGTAGTACCATATTCCAAAAGCCTGTATCCTCTTCCTGTCCAAACAATTTATCATCCATGTTTAACTCCCATAAAAGTCAACACTACACACAAATACTTTCAGAAAAGAAATTAATATTCATTGTTAACGAATTTCTCTTTTTAAGAAATGCTTTTCTTCTCATTGCCATTCTGCATTTTATGTCCTCTGTACTGTGAACATCATATGTTATTTTACCGCCCAAGTAATAAAACTCGTCTACCACCTTCATTGTTTTGCTACGTAATCTAATTCCCTCAGCAATTCCTGATTTTGTTACACTACATTCTGTTAACCTTGTTTTGATATTGCTGATATTCATCTTACAACCTCTTTTCAAGACAGTGTCCATTCCGTTCAGTTGCTCTTCTGTCTCTGACAGGATTACAATGTCATTGGCAAATTACAAAGTTCTTATTTTTCACCCTGAACTTTATTGCCCTCTCCAGATTTCTCCTTGCTTTCCTTCTCAGCTTGCTTGATGTACAGGTTAAATATCATTGGGGAAAGGCTACAACCCTGTCTTACTCGTTTCCCAACCACTGCATCCCTTTCATGTCTTTCAACTCTAATAACAGCTCTTTGGTTAATTTACAAGTTGTAAATAACCTTCTGTTCCCTATATTTCACCCCTGCTGACTTTGAAATTTGAAATAGTGTATTCCAATCAACATTGTCAAAAGCTTTCTCCAAATCTAAAAAGGCTAAAAATATAGGTTTGCCTTTCCTTAATCTATCTTCTAAAATAAGTCGTAACATATTGCCTCGCATGTTCCTACATTTCTTGCAAATCCAAACTAATGTTTCCTGAGGTCAGATTCTGTCAGCTTCCCAGTCTTCTACAAATAATCCAAGTTAGAATTTTGCAACCATGGCTCATTAAACTGATATTATGTAATTTTCACACCTGTCTGTGTCGGCTTTCTTTCGAATTGGAATAATTACATTTTTCTTGAAGGCTAAGATTACTTCACCTGTCTCGTACATCTTGCACACGAGGTAGAATAGTTTTGTCATGGCTGGTTCTCCCTGATACTTCAATAGCACTGAGGGAATGTCGTCTACTCCAGGGGCCTTGTTTCGACTTTGGTCTTTCAGTACTCTGTCAAATTCTTCTCTTAGTATAGTATCTCATCTTCATCTACTTCCTCTTCCCTTTCTATGATATTGTCTTTGTCTTTGTAGGGCCCTTCTATATATTCCTTCCACCTGTCAACTTTCACTTTTGTCAGAACTGGGTTTCCATCTGAGTCCTTGATATTCATATAGCTGATTTTCCTGTCTCCAAATGTCTCTTTAATTTTCCTGTAAATAGTATCTATCTTTCCTTTCATTATATATTCTTCGAAAGACTTGTATTTGCTCTCTAGCTATTCCTGCTTAGCCATTTTGCACTTCCTGTAAGTCTCATTTTTTAGGTGCCTGTACTCCATTTTACCTGCTTCATTTACTGAATTTTTATATTTTCTACTTACATCAATTAAATTCAGTAATTGGTGTGTGAATGTGTGATTGTGATTGTGTGTGTGTGTGTGTGTGTGTGTGTGTGTGTGTGTGTGTGTGTGCGGTCTTGTGTACTTGCAGTGTGCATGCATTTTATATATATATATATATATATATATATATATATTTTTTACTTTATTTTATTTTATATTCTCCCCTCACCCGCCTCCGAACTCCATTCCTAAGCTGCATCTCGTTATTCCCATCTAACCCATCCCCACCAACGTGACGTAACCTTTCTATCCCCTCCCCCTCCCCTCCCCTCCCGTCCCCGATTCGCTGCAGAGTGTGATTCGAAGTGCGGCAGTCGGAGGTGATGGTTGTATGACTGTGTTGTGTGCCTGTGTGATTGCGTGAGTGCTCTATTTTCTGAAGAAGGCCATGGCCGATAGCTGAATGTGTTGTATGTGTGTCTTTTGTATGTGCCTGTCGCAGCTCATCGCCACGTCTTTGCGGTGAGTTGTAAACTGTCCTCACTATATTATTAATTCCAACCTGGACTTTCCATTATTATATAAATTCAATATTTCTTTTGATATCCAAGGACTTTTTGTAAGTCTCGTTCTTTCTATCGATTCAGTCCTCTGCTGCCATCACTATTTCATCTCGCAGAGCACCCATTCATCTTCTGCTGTGTTACTTCCCCCTGTTTCTGATAATTGTTGCCTAATGCTCCCCTTGAAACTTACAAGAACCTCAGGTCCCTTCAATTTATCCAGGTTCCATCTCTTTATTTTCCTATCTTTGTACAGTTTCTTTAATTTCAGTCTACAGTTCATGACCAAAAAGACATTGTCAGAGTCTATATCTGCCACCGTATATGTCTTACGGTTTAAAACCTGGTTCTGAATCTATCTGGTACCTTCAGGTTTCTATTGGTCACTTCCAAGTATACAACCTTATTTCGTAGTTCTTAAACTGAGTGTTTGTTACAGGATTCTACCAGACGGCTTCCTCTTTCATTTCTTTTCCTCAGTTCACCATCAGAGGTTCGAGTCCTCCCTAGGGCATTTTGGGGGGGGGGGGTATGTTGTCCCTAGGTTTGTGTACCTTAGTTTAAGTAGTTTGTAAGCTATGGACTGATGACTTCGCAGTTTGGTCCGATAGATTTACAATCATTTTCTTTTCCTCAGTACATATTCACCTACTTTTTTCCTTCTCTTCCTTTTCATACTACGGACTTCCAGTCCCCCATCACAGTCAAGTTTTCTTCTCCCGTGTGAATAATTTCCTCTAACTACTTGTACATTTCTTCAATCTCCTCATCATCGGCAGAGCTAGTTGGCATGTAAACTTGTTCTACTGTGATAAGTGTTGGCTTGTATCTCTCTTGACTATGATAATTTGATCACTGTGCTGCTCATAGTAGTTTACCTGCATTCCTATTTTCTTAGTCATTATTGGATCTATTCCTGTAATACCCCCAATAGATTTTGATTTTATAACCCTATACTCACCTGACCAGAAATCCTGTTTATCTTTCGACCAAACTTAACTAATCCCCACTATATCTAACGTCAACCTGTCCATTTCCTTTTGTTTTAAATTTTCCCTACCTGATTAATGGATCTAATATTTCACTATCTGAGCCACAGAATGCCATTGTTTCTTTCCTCATGACAACATCCTCCTGAGTAGTCCTGCCTGGAGATCTGAATGTGGGACTATTTTACCTCCGTAATATTTTACCAGAGAGGATGCCACCATCATATATTCATACAGTAGAGCTGCATGTCCTCGGGAAAATTAACGGCTGTAGTTTCCCCTTGTTTCAGTTGTTCGCAGTAACTGTATGGAAGGTCATGTTAGCTGATGTTACAATGTCAGCTCAGTCAATAATTCAGACTGTTGCCGTTGCAACTACTGAAAAGGGTGTTGCCCCTCTTCAGGAACCATATGTTTGTCTCGACTATTCACAGATACCCCTCCATTGTTGTTACGCCATCGGTCTGGCTCTCTGTATCGCTGAGGCATGTAAACCACTTCATCTCGTCCATGTCTGTTACTACCACTATCTCCTTTGCCGTAATGTTGTTGTCTCCATTCCATAGAAACGACAGAAAGACATTGAATAAGTATGTTAGTTCATTCTGCCAATGACATACTGCAGAATCTAGATTTTTCAACTGAGCCCCTAATTGTTTTGACTGTTATATGTCTCGTGGTCTTCAGTCAGGAGACTGGTGTGATGCAGGTCTCCACCCTACTCCATCCTGTGCAAGCTGCTTCTTTTCCTATAAGAACGGCAACCCACATCCATACTTACTGTATTCGTCTCTTGGTCTCCCGCTATACGATTTTTACCACCCATACTTCCCTCCAATGTTAAATTAATGATTCCCTGATGTGTCAGAATGGGTCCCACCAATCAATTCTTTTTCATATACCAAAAATTTCTTTGCTCCACAATTCTTTTCAGCCCCTCCTTATTAGTTACATGGTCTTCAGTATTCTTTCTGTAACACCACATTTCAAAAGCCTCTTTCCTCCCTTCCTGACTGAAGTGTTTATTGTCTATGTTTCACTCCTGTACAGTGCTACACTCCACACAAATGCTTCCAGAAAGGAGTTTCTAACATTTAAATTAGTTTTGGTTGTCAACAAATTTCGATTCTTCAGAAAGCTTTTCTTCAATAGCCATTTTGCATTTTATATCTTCTTTACTTCGGCTATCGGAAGATATTTTTCTTCCAAAATAACAAAACCCATCTACTTCTTTCCTTTAAAGAACATATATAGTAAGAAGAGGATACAGATAGTGTGAACCAACCTTAATTGTGCCCACACAGTTGACAAAGTTCATAACATGGTTCATAGTGCAATATTTTTCAATTACGCCAAAACAGAATATCAGTTGATACCAGAACTCATGCAAGTCAATTTATCCATGGGTTATGTATGACACCAAATTACAAAAGGTTGCATTATGTTCTATGTTCAATGTAACAATTAATACTTTGACTAGGGGAAAATGTGCTTTGGACAGCTGTGCCAATACCCAAGCACGATAACCTTCTGCAGAATAACAGAACTCGGCTCCAGTAAATACATTGAATGTGACACAACGAAAATTCAATCTGAAATCAATGAACTAAGTAAATCACTTTTTATCTACCTGATAAAGGATTTGTCAATCCATCCTTGATTTTCCATTGTTAGATATATAGATTTTGTTATTGTCACAATGTTACCATCTTAGATAAACAATTGAAAACTTGGATGCAATAACAGCATCAGTCTATTTCCGCTGTTACTGCATAAACACGAGTTTTAAAATCCTTGAACCTTCTGCTATTAAACAAGCCAGGTCTTAGTTCCTTATGATGTTCCTAGAGGTCAGGAGCTGTCAAAAACTGTCAGTGCATGTTATGTTGTTATTGCAAAGATCTAGACTGCACTGCATGAGCAGCGAGAGAAAGAGAAATTGTGTCTATTAGTGGGTTGTTGGAATTGAAACATGGGTTTAATTCTACAATTATGTGTCTTCTCTATCAAGTGAAAGTGATTGAGATGTGTCTGGTGGTACAATAAGTGCGAATGATTGTTTTACGCCTACAGGTAGAGGGAAGAAACAAAAAAGTGACCCTAGCTATTGGGTAAGAAACATTGCCAAACAAGTGCGAAATAGTGGCATGGGTTAAATTTCAGTCACCCCTGGAAGAAAGTGAAGAGGAAGGTATTCCAAAAAGTGGATAAATGCTGTAAGAAGAGGTAAATACATACAATAAATACTTCAGGGTAAACAGTGAGTACTCTTTCTGCCAACCAAAAACTGACACGTCTGATTATTGTGCAGAATGCGAGAATAAACTCATAACAGATCCTGGTTGTGCATGTAAAATAGAATACATGAATCATAAAAAGATAGATGAGGCCTATAATGGAGTAAAATCAGTTTTCTTAGCGAAGACAAGTAATGTAGATTCCAGTTTACTCCTGCTGGAGTACGACTATGCTCTAAACCTTCCATTGACTCGTATAAATATTATGGCTCAGTTTTACAAAAGGCTATTCTGGCTTTACACGTTCAATGTACGTTGCCACAATGATGGAAGTAGAAACTTTTTTACTTTCTCAAGTCTGAACCAAAGAAAGATCCAAACTTGACTGTTCTTTTCTTTACCATGTCATTCATGAAAAGCTTAAAAAGATGCCACATATTAAAAAGGTTGTGTTGCCTTCCAATTCCTGTGGGGAGCAAAACAAAAACAGTACCATGGCAATGTTTTGTGCTTGGCTGTCTAGGGCTTTTACTGTAGAGGTAGAGCAACTCTTTCCTGTGAGAGGGCATTCTTTTACATAGTGTGACCGTAATTTCAGAAAGTATGGTATCCTTCTAAAAAAAAGTTGATAGTATTGAAACTGTTGAAGAGTACATCAGTATAATGAGACAGTAGAAATAATTCAGAGCCATTTAATGTGGCTATGTCAGGTAATTTAATAAAAGACTTGGCATCAGCACTCCAGCCTTTGTTTTTAAGGGTTCCTGTAGCAAAGGGCTGCAAATTTTCAATTCAGAAATACGTAAAACTACATTACCAGGATGATAATGTTTCAGGGTCTAACACATACTTCCAATTTCCAACCATTTATATTCTTGAACAAGAAGTTATATTCATCTCAAACTCAATTATGTAGTGATACCAGGTATAAAAGGGGCAGAAATGAGCTGAAGTACTGTCGTTGACAAAATACTTGAAACCCAAAAATAGTAAATGGTATGATGCCACCTTATCTCAAATGGAGGATCCTGTAAACATAAAATCTAATCGGATTTCAGTAATGCATAAATAAAGTACAGGTACAAAAAGCCTCATTTTCGGAAACATATTTCAGAAACATGGCAAAATCAAGTATATTTAAGGACTCAGAAATAGCTGTCTGTTATTCATAAGTGTGTATTCCAATAAGAAAATATGGAATGGAAACCTTTATCTAAATTCATTTATGATTCAATATTCTGTTTCTAATTGTAGCAGTGAATGTGACGAACATATTTACAAAACATCAGTATTAAATCATTAATTCACAGGAACATTCTGATGTACTTCCTTCTGCTAATTGATCTATATTATTTCATACATAAACATTTGTCCTTATTTGATGCAGTAACAACATGTATTAAGAAAATTCAATGTACCTTAATTTCCTTGATAACCACGATATTTTACCAGAATCTCTAAGACTCTCATATTGCATGAAGATTTAACTTTGTTTACCGATTTATTCAGCAGATATAAGAAATTGAAACTTTACCTGGCTGTTTCACAAAATAGCGTAAATCTACTTACGCTGTTATTGCTTACAAGTCCCCAATTGGAATGTATATGTCTTTGTTGGATTATTTCCTTGACTCACTCTGAGTCGATGTGGGGAGGAAGTTGTTAATCAGAAGGTTCGTTCCAACAGCTGCCAGACTGCTTGAAGCGCATGCGCAACACTTAAATTGTGTTCCAGCAGTGCCTTCTCCCGCTTCTGGCTACTTGGAGTGTGGCTGTTTGGTGTTCCAGCAGTTGCCGCAAGCAGCCAGACGCTACCCGTAAAAATATTTCTGGCGCGGTCAAGCTGGCAATTTGCGCATGTGTAGAAAGGTCCGAGTTTGAGTGGGGGGTAGCCATCACGTGATTGGTGTGTCTTTGAAGCGTATTTTTCGATTATTTTGAAGTCACTGCAATCCCACTTGAGATCAGATATTTCTCGTTTACACTTATTTGTTATTAGGAGGGAAAGTATTTTAATTATTCCTTTAAACTCACTTTCGCCTGCAGCCAGAAATAGTGCAAAAAGCGTTCCAGCAGTGCAAGTATCAAACAAGGGTTTTTACATCATAGTAGCTGCGCATGCACAGTAGCACCTGTTTCTTAGCGCTTTAAAGTAGCCATCTGGCAACTGCTGGAACAAACCTTGAATTATCTTGGCATTAAATATGATGATATATAACTCTTATGCCTAGTTCATCAACCTCTGTTTTCTTTCAAGATGAACTGCAAAAATCTATGGTCATTAGATGATGATATGTGACAGGTATTTTAATGTGTCCGCCCTTTATCACTTCTATCACACATTGGCTGTCTAAACCATCAGTTGGTCTAATTGAAATGAACAGACAACATTAAATAAATGAATGCAATTTTCATTGCTGACCATCCAGAATGCACCACCTAGTAGGCTGCAGATATCACAGCCAAATTTTTATGGCAGGTAACATGTTGTATTAAAATCAGATCATTGAAAATGTGGACCCATGTGAAGTGAGAAAGATGATGAAATAACTACTGTGTGTTGCTACTATTGCTGCCTATAACAGCTGCTACACACCTCAGCATTGAATAAAAGAGGCTCTGGGTGTTACGTGGTATAGCAGTCCATGCTGCTTCCACATATTAATGAAATTTATCCAGTGTAGTAGCAGGTGCTGTATCCTAGGCTAGTTGTTCTGCAATCATCAACCAGACATTTTTGACAGGGGAGATATTAGGACATCAGTGGGCCAAGGCACCAATGCAGTCTGTTGGGCAACAAAGAAGTCTCGAACATTGCTCGCTGCTTGCGGTCACAATTATCCTGTTAGAATGTATCTGTTGGCAAGCTACAAAGATATGGGAGGACAACAGACTCTGATGCCTCAGAGATATAATGCTGGCTGGTTAGTGTAAAAATGATGCATACTAAGGGTGGATGCAGGAGTGGAATCCAATACTACCCCAAACCAAAATACCAGTAGCAGGACCAGCGTGGCAACAGGCAGACTCTCACCAGTGCCCTCACACAAATCCCAGTTCTGCCTGCATCACCACAGTGGTTGGATTAGAATCTGGAGAGACTGTTGGACTGTTACATTATGCCTTGCCATGCTGGTCCTGCATCTGCTGTTATTATTTGGAGTGGTATTGGATTTCACTTCCACACTGTCCCAGTATACACTGCCGGTACACTAACCATCCGCATTACGTCGCTGAAGTTTTGGAGGCTGTTGCCTTTCCATACCTTTGGAGATTTACAATGGCCATATTGCAACAGAAAAATACACGACAATAAGTGGTACCCAATGTTAAAGACTTCAGCACCCATCAGATTTCACTGCGGCCTCACCTTCCTGTTCTCTCCGTCTCTCGCCTATCGAAAATGTCTAGTCGCCAATTGTGGAACGACTGGTCTGGGATACACCACCCCCTACTACACCACATCAACTTTGGCAATTTGTGGCAGCAACATGGACTTCTATATCCAAACAACACATCCAAAACCCAATTGCTGAGTCTTGCAGTGGCAGTTATAGTCAGCAATGGTGGGAACACGCAATATTGATTTCATCATCTACCTCACTTCACATGGGTGTGTATTTTCTATCATGTGATCTTTCTACATTGTCTTAACTGTAAAATAAATTAGGTTGTGATATTTCTGGTCCTTTTTGGTGTTGCCTTTCGGATGGCCAGAAGTGTAAATAAAACTGTGTCCAATTGTGATGTGCAGTATCCTTCAGCTATGCAAACTCTATTTACTGGATGATTACACTGTATTCATGTACATTGTGACATTGTTCAGATTGGACAACGTATATTTTTGAAATATGTAACTTGATCTTTTTAGTGTAGTATGTTTGATAAATCTATTGAGTAAAAAATAAGTTATGTGACAACCTGGAAAATTATTTTAACCCGGAAAAAACCCACAATTTAAAAATTAAGATTTGGGAGCCAGCCTGCATACAGAATTTCTCAAATACTAGCTCATTTTAGTTGAGCTTTTAATTGTTTTATATTTTTCTGTGAATTGTATATTAAGAAGTAAAATAAATAACATGAAATGGATTACATGTAATATGTAATACAGTCTCCAGTTTATAAGTGCAATGTGGGTAAAAAATAATATTAATTTCGCTTTCTGATTGCATTTTATTTTAATAATTGATGTTACCCATGTTCCTTCAACATTTTAAATTCATTTTTCTTATAAAGCCAGTTTTTTGTGTAACACACTTGATACTAAGATACATACGTATTATAGGTCACTGAAGATGTTTGTAAAACAAAAGATTTGAGAAGCATCTAGTAACGAAATAAACAGACACAGAACTTACAAAGTAAGAGGGCATCAGACCATCATGTATATATGGAAGCTCATTATGTTTTTTTCCCCTCTACCCCCCCCCCCCCCCCGTTATGTTTTTGCCTTTCATTGAAGCCTAATTTTATTTTTGAATTAGCAATATTTCAGAATCTCATCTGTTTTAGCAGACTGAATTAAATTCAGAGGCAATTTTTAAAATTTATAGTGGGTTGGGACTGAAACCCATATTTCCCCATTTTGAGCCAGTCGTCACCTGAACCAATTAGGCTACCTGGACACATTTCTCATCCTGTCCAAATTCACAACTTATCGCACGCTAAAATTGTAGTGCCCTCAGTCAATTATTACACTTGCTTGCTTCTTTATCTGTATTCCCACAAGGGTTTGGATTTATTTTTGCACCTGCACTGAAACTGCAGAAATAAATCCAGCAAATTGCTTAAGGGCAGGGGAGAATAAAATTTGTAGTGCATGATAAGTTGAGAATTTGGGTAGGACAAGAAGTATCCAAATAGCTTAATTAGTTACGGTGATCCACTGGCCCAAAGTGTGAAAATTTTGGTTCGAGTCGTGGTCTGACACACATTTTCAGCTCTTCCACAGATTTTAATTCAGTACCTTGAAATAGCCGAGAAATTGAAGTATTTCAGAATCGTAAATTCGTGGCTGTTAATTTCAGCCATTGGTGTCTGATCTTTTGGGTATGTCAAAAAGAAGGGACACCACATCTATAATTTTATTTTTGTTTTTAGATTCTGATTTAAATAAAATATCTATCTAGTTATCACAGCCTTCTTCTATCATAACCAGCATTGCAGTATTTTTAATTACTAGCCCAAGGTAAAAATTTTCATCTGCAAGTTTCAAGCATTATATTAAATACTAAAACAGATAGTGTCTCACATGTGGCTCTGCATTAAATGGTGTAGGTTTTCTCTGTGGTGAGGCTAGAATATGTGGGGGGATACACGGAACAGGTTTCTCACTTTTGTTTTGATCTTTCCTTGTAAATAACTAAATTAGTTTTTTCAGTTGGGTGTTATGATGGTTTTATGTGTACTTTGTCTAAATATACAGGTATCCTAGACAAAATCCTTATTTAAAGGTTTAAATGGCAGCTTGCACAATGAGATGCCTCTACATTTTACTCTGTGACTTCCTTTGCTAGAATCTTTTAATTCTTAAGAAAAGGCCTATTTTTCAATTGCTTTGAGCGTTTTGCTATTGCCTACACTATTTGTTGTCACTTGTTTCCCATGGAAGTAACAAGTGTATTTTGTTTCTGTGCAAAAAAATGTTGATTTTGGTTTTTATTTATGCAACAACCACCACTATATGATAAGGAAAATCAAAAGATAGTGGCTGGCCAGTACTTACCTCATCTCAGTATTGCTGAAACAATGAAAGATCAAAATACACATGCGAGGTTTCAGAACAAAATTCCTTCTTCAGGAGGAGAAAGAGCGTAGAAGGGAAAGTAAATTGACTTTATTTCCAACCTAGGCCTCGAGGTAAAGATGGAGTTACAGATGTTCAGTGGAGGCCAAAGATGGCATGATAAGTACTGTGCCAGGCCAGCTTCAAACAAAAGTGTATAGATGAAGAACTAAGGGGATTTCTCTGAAGTAAACTGAATAATGCTGAGTGGAAGGGTAAGAAATTATAATTGTAAGAATCGACAAGAGGGAGCCAGTGCTGAAAAAGTGTCTTTGGTGGTACAGGAAAAATCACCAGCGGTTCATACGAGGCATCCTGTGGCAAATAAAAGATCGTCAGTGGTACAAAAGTGATGGTGACATGGTTGGTAACAGGATTAAAATTGCTATAGATTTATATATTGCGCCTCGGTTTCACAGTGGTAGAGTGCCAGACTAGAAATCCGAAGGTCGCGGATTCGATCCCTGCCAGGTCCGAGGATTTTTATCTGTCACTTTCCACTTCTTTGACCTCTGGCAGTATTGCTCATGTGAAAAATACCGAGCAGCACTGTGGTTCGGAACCCACGTTAAACTTATTTTAATTTAATTTATTTAAAAATTTAGTAAAAATGTAACAAAGTCTGTTGTGTGATGAAGAAAACAAGTTAAGGAGAAGTCTATTAAATAAACAGAATTGACCATGGATGGTACTGGGGTGTTTTTGGGAGGGTAATTAAAGTTGAATATAAAAGGTGAGGGGATATAGACAAAAATAAGAGTTCAGATGATAAACATAAAAAGAAAAAGACAAAACAATAAAAGATGTAAATCATGCAGATAAAAATCAATTTATCTGAAATAAATTCTGCTACAGAGCTGTGAAAAAAAGAACTTCAATACTTAGTGGTGTGCAGTGCTTACATCAACTTGGTACTGCCAAAAAAAGAATAAATAGGGACACAAACACACACACACACACACACACACACACACACACCAGTATATATGACAATAAGACTGCAAGGAGTGTGAAGCTAACATAAATGAGATTAAGAAGTTGGCACGAAGAGAGGAGGGCAATGAGGCTATGAGGGACTAGTACTAAGTGTGAGTATCCAGATGGCACATGTGGTGTAACATGTGCCAAAGTTTCTGTATTCATGTTGGAGGGCATGCTCCGCCACAGGATATTGGCTGTTCTCTAGGCAAACTGTTCGTTTGTGACTATTCATGCATTCAACCGATGGTGGTCATATCGGTTAAAGGCTGAGCCTCGAACACATTAGTTACTAAATGACATTTGTCGTCTCGTGTGTGGCCCTGCATTAAATGGTGTAGGTTTTCTCTGTGGTGGGGGCTAGAATAGGTGGGGAGATACACGGAAGGTTTATCAGTGGGGTTGGTTGCATGGGCAAGGGCTTTTAGGTAGGGAAGGCGGTTTGGGAACAGTGTAAGGGATGGCTAAGATGTTGCAAAGGTTGTGAGGAAAGTGAATGGCTACTCTGGGTGGTGTCGGGAGGATACTTTGGATGGGTGATCTCATTTCAGGACTTGACTTGAGAAAGTCATAGCCACAACGTAGCAGTTTGCTAAGGCATTCCAGGTTGGGATAGTTCTGGATGACCAGTGGGATGTTTCTAGGTGATTTGGGGCTAGCAACATAGTTAGCCACACATTCATGATTATACTACTTACTTACGTCATTATTTCTCTTGTTTTTATGTCTGGTACTCATTTTTCTCTTTTTTTATGGGCTAGTGCACTGTTTTTCTTACTAGTAACACTTCACTGTGTTTGTTTAGCACATTTTATGTCTATGCTTCCACTACATTATGGTGTAATTAAAAAGTGATAACATCTGATTGCTGGTTAAATGTACTACAAAGCCAGATGCATTCCAAATATAAAAAAAATACACACAAAAAGTGTTGCATCACCTTGGTTTCCAGGTCTCCAGTACACTTGTGTCGAATGTGTGTATTGCATAAAGAACAGTTCCTTAGATTACCCATAAATGTCACTCAACCTTCACAAAGAGGTAAACAACCAAGCACGAACAGTGACGATGCGACGGAGTGGGTCAGAAGGCCGGTCACTTCCGGGAAGAAAGTAACTGCTCGTGTTGTCTGTAGTTCTGCCATGCCTCGAAGGTCAATTCCAAATGTTTGATTGATTCTGCACTTTTACGTTGTGTCAGGAAGGACTCTCATCGAGGGAATTTTCCAGATGTCTCAGAATGAACCAAACCAATGTCCTTCAGATCAGGAGGTGGTACAGAGGTACAGGAACTGTTGATGACTTGCTGCACTCTAAGCCACCCAAAGCCTACCGCGGCAGCCGGAGACTGCTACTTCTCGAATATCTGCTCAGAGAGACCCCGAGAGGAATACCGTCGTGCCAAACGATTTTCGTGTCGGTACGGGACGTTGTGTTTTGACTCGAACTGTACGTAATAGATTGCACAAGCGACTTCACACCCGATGTCTGTGGCGAAATCCGGCTTTGACGACCAAACACCGTGCAGTGCGGTTCAAGTGGGCCCAATGACGTGCCAAATTGTTTCGTCAGAATTGACGTGAAGTGCTATTGGCGGATGACACTCGCATCTGCCTTCTACCGGACAACTGTCAGAGGAGTTTCTAAAGGCAGCCTGGTCAGCCTAAACATCTTAGATGCAGTGTCGAGTAAGTGCAGTGAGGTGGTGGTTCCCTGATGTTTTGGGGTGGCATTATGTGGGACCACTGTACGCCACTAGTGGTCGTAGAAGGCAGTCAAATGGTTGTACGGTATAGGTTATTGTCATACAACTAGTCACTTTCTGTTTTAATTATCAATAAAGAGAACTGAAATGATACGCAAACACTACATTTTTATGTAAAGAATCATGAATCCCTATAATCGTGGTGATGCAATACTTTTTTTGATGTGTGTACATATAGCTCACTGCATTAACCTATTGCCACTCCGTCCCACCTGCCCCCCACCCCCTTTTTCCCCCCTCAACACCTAAAAGTTTTATTTATTTGTGTCAAAGGCATTACAGTGTAAGTAACAAAAAGCTTAACAGTTGAAAGGTATATTTATTGTGGGTGTTTGTCAAAATATAAAGTAAGGAAGGGGAGAGGAAGGACAGTAATGCAAATGGTTTGTTCACTTGATATTAAAGGATAGACGTGGCTAACCCACCATCGAACATTTGATTAATTTATCCTCTAGTTTCCAGGTACTAAAACCCATCCAAAATTGTCTAAAGGGCGGTTAACTAATTTTAATGATTTGAGTAAAGAAATTTGTTTCGGATCGTTTTATTCTCTGAAGTCAAATGAATGTCAGAGTTGAAAGCAAGATACACATACAATTGAACACAGAAAAATTATACGATTATAAACATAATATACACTCCTACAGCAAGTGACTGGTAAGTCATAGATAATTGACTGGCAAGTCCAAGATAATTGTATTTGGTTCTAAACACTTGTGACAACCCACATTTAACTGGAAACAGTGGCGTAATCTAGAGGAATATTCCGATACCAGATTTCTGTGAATTTACCTAACATTTTCAATAGTTTGAAAA
Organism: Locusta migratoria; assembly: GCA_026315105.1. Taxonomy (NCBI): domain Eukaryota; kingdom Metazoa; phylum Arthropoda; class Insecta; order Orthoptera; family Acrididae; genus Locusta; species Locusta migratoria. Next base: position 49,334,380 of record CM048755.1, on the reverse strand, counting down.
CGTGAACACCCCTTGAAACACTAGCAAATGGATGTGATACTGTACCAAAACTGTGCTGGCTGGTGATGTCAGCAACACGACAGCTGGGCGGCGGCTGTGTGCGTCGATAGCTCCAAGTCGCGAACCTGGAGATAGTTCAGCTTCATATTCCAGAAGCGATATTTAACTAATATCAGCCAACTTCGACCCCAGCGGATCTCAGTGCCTACGATCTCACTCGTTTGACTATGTCGTGCCACTACAGACAATTTACATGTGAAACACAAATGTACTGTAGGCAGAGGTGACACCAGAACTGTGACAATCGCAATTAGTGCGACGTGCATCTACTATCAGGCAGTCTGACCTTGCTCTGCTCTCCTCGGCTGCTCAAACACCAGTCTCCTTCTCTCTACTTCCAAAATCTCCATCTCATCTCCGCCTAACTCTACAGAAATGCCAATCCACAACAAGATGCCAAAGTACAGCTAATCACAGCTTGGGTTCGGGAGTCAGACAAGTGAACCTCCTTACTATAAAACAGCAGCCAATGGCCAGCTCTCCCACTTTTCCACCAGTCAGGCCTCGCCCTTACATCCAGCGTTCTCATGGTAGCGGTGGATGGTTTTCAGGCACCTTCAAAAACATGGTCAGCAAGTTGTTCCCAGCAAACAGCCAAACTCCCTCACTATTGAATAATTGCGGCACCCACCAGCTTGGCACCAGAGACGTACAATGTCCTAGCAGGTGCCACCCTGGCATTCGCCAACTCGGCGCCAGACGTCTCGGCTCTCCCCTCGCAAAGCACTGTACACCGCCCTTGAAAACATATTGTATTGGTACAGACGCTCTCCTACAGGCCTCACACAACCAAGTAACAGTATATTTCTATTTTAAATCGATAACCTATGAATAATCTAATAAAATTAACAAGGTTATGTTGTCCTTTTTCTGTTGGAAAGCAACGTGGCAGAACTGAAATCTCTCACAGTTAAAGACATATGCAGGGACAATACACATTACCACTTCAACATAAAAAACACAATAGTAATTAAGTTAATAATCACCCACTAGAGGGCTGTGTCCAAGGCATTAAGAGTTGGTTAGCATTAAACCTTCTTCTGTGCACGTCAATGGACACAAATGGAAATACATGGGTGAGACATTACTACTGCTCCCCATGCTCTCAGATTAAGGGTCAAATGGCAAACCACCATTTTGCAAGATTTACTGGTACCTTCGAATAAAATGACAATTATTACATCGTGAAGTGTGTTTTGGAATTATATAATTTCCACAAGAAATTTAAACCGAAAACTAGAGACAATGAGGACAATGATGAATATATAGCAGGAATACATTAAAGACTTTTAACACACTGTAGTTGCAATAAAACTTTAACTGAGTTTCTCAAAACTTTTTGGCCTAGCTGTGTCTTTTATCTGAAGCCATTTATCCCAGAGTTGTGGCATTCTAATGTTTTAGTAACTGTGTCAGGTGTTCTTTTCTTTTTTATTCTCTATTTTATGAAGCAAACCCCATGACTTTGTTTATTTTAAAATTTTGCCAAAAAAAAATGGAAAATTATATTTTAATATATTATTCTTATACAAGTGTTAGTTAGGAAACTGTAAACCTCTGTGCAAAATTTCAGTGTAAAACTGTAAATGTGACCTGATAAAAAATACATTTAAAATGAAAATTTTAACATTACAAAAATAGAAGTATCCGTAATCAGACGCTTTGCCAGTCTGACACATCCAGTAGTCAGACACAAGAAGCCGAAATTGTGTGATATGGACAGGTGGAGCCACCTCAAGTCACCAGTCAGCCAACATTTGTTGTTTGTTGCATACATAGTGCACTCAATTAGTACTCTTTTGAACTTGACTGTGATAGTGGTGGTGAGTGTTTTGTAACTTTCCTGCAATAATTTTTTGGGCAGAAAACAGTGAAAAATGTAAACACAAGACATTGACTTTGAAAAATTCAAAAATGTAGCAAAAATTAAACAGTGGAGAAAAAATTAATGATTTAGCTTCATTTTACGGCATTTAGCCTGCTATCATTTATGACAGTAAAAATTGTGATAAAATACAGGGCTTTGTGCACAATTTGAACAAAAAAAGTAGTGACAGGAAACTGATAAAGGCTGGTGAGTGCCAAATAATTTAAGACAGTTTGTACACATGGTTTCTTCAGGAGTGTGGTAAACACACTCAAATTTTGGGATATCTTTTCATGTCGAAGAAAAAGTGAGATTTACCTATAAAGAAATTGTGAGGGGCGGGGGGCCGGACTATTTTCACACAAGTACCAGATGACTTGATAAGTTTAAAAAGCTATTTGGTATTCACTTGCTAACCACAAGAGGTGAAAAAATCTCTCTTAACTTCAAAGCTGTAGAGCCATACACACAAATTTTCGTCCTGATGACATGGACAAAAGTGCACTCGTCTGGAGACTTTTGCCTAACAAAAATTTGTCCACAAAATGGAGGCAAGTGCTTTAGGCAGAAAAATCTCTAAAGGTAGGCTCTAATAGTGTAGTGAAATGCACAAACTTGAGCTGCTTGTCATAATTAAATAAAAAAATCCTAGGGCGTTCAAAAATGCAAATCATCTACCAGTCAAATAAAAACACCAAAACAAAGCTTGGATGACAAGGGAATAGTTCAGTGAGTAGTTTCAGGAGTAGTTCATGCCATCAGTCAAAACGTTCCTCAAGAAGCTAAATTTGTCTCGGAAAGCTTTGTTGGTGTTAGATAACTGCCCTGTACATCCAGATTATGAACTTAAATCGAAAGAGGGGTTGATAAGTGACGTTTCTTCTCCCAAATGTAACCCCTTAGCTGCAACCTATGGAGTAGAATATTATCCAGACTCTTAAGGCTCATAAATAAAGCCTACTGTATTTAGCAAAGAGAAAAGAATTATTCAATTCATTAAAAGAAATAAATGTTAAAAGCACTGTTTACAACCTTGCTTGGACCTTTGAAAATGTTTTGACTAAAGAGTTGGTATCTGCATGGGGCAAACTGTGGCCAGATCTTCCTTTATTAAATGACTACAAAACATTTTAAAGGAATAAAGGGATTGAGGAGGATGTTGAATCTAAATTGGGCAGCTCAAAGAGACAATTGATTATATCTGTTCAAATGATTCTGAAGCACTTTCTGTTAGTCATGTAAATGATTGAGTATTCAGAAACGAAGGCAAATATTGTCAGCTAATGAGTGATAAGATTATCCATACTAGATGTGGCAATGAAGAACAATCTGAAACTTTACCAGTACATACTGTACGACATAGCAATGCTGTGAGTGCATTTAACATGTCACATGGGCTGAGGAAAACAACGAAGAAACAGGCTGCAAGAGAAAGCTTTTAAAATCTGTTTGCTTGCAAAAATAAAAAAATAAATAAAAATAAAATGATGTCTTATCACAGAAGAAGCCGACTGATGATGATGAACGTAAAAATGATTAATACATTAAAAATAGTTTTTGTTTTTCAATTGATATGTTTATTGCCATAAATATGTCCATAGAGTACTGTCACCATATTAACTGATTTTGCAGTGTTTTTCTTTTGTTTTTTGAGTCAGTTAAATGTTTAAATATGAAAAAAAAAAAAGAATTTTTCATTGAAAATCCTACATATCCTAGTCCCATATGTGTCGGACTACAGAGTCTCTACTGTACCTTCTCTCTTTAAAGATATTTTTTTTCTTTTCATATTATATTTGAAGAGCAAGAAATTATTCTTGTACTGGATGATTAAGAAATCGTAATGTTAACTGAATAGCCACACAGGAATGGCTGTGTGGTTCTAGGCACCATGTTCGGGACTGCACAGCCCTTCCTGACAGAGGACCGAGTCCTCCCTCAGGCATGGACGTGTGTGTTGTCCTTAGTGTAAGTTAAAGTAGTTTATAAGTCTAGGGACTGATGACCACAGCAGTTTGGTCCCTTAGGTTAACAAACATTTCAACATTTATTTATTCATTTTAATCGAATAAATGTGTAGTTTACCTGGCGATGGCCTAATAAGCCAAAAACTAGTTAGTAAATAAACAAAATTTAGTAGAACAAAAACAGTTTGTTTTGATTTCAACCGTAAAAATGTGTAAGGCTTTAAAATTAAAATATATCTATTTATATGTATCTGTTGCAGCGGAACTTGAAGCTGCAACTTCAACAACCCACTCTGAAGCCCCACCAAAAACACCAACAGACCCATCTGAATGGTCCATAGAAGATGTGATACAGTATATTGCCTTTGTAGATCCAGCTTTAGGAACACATGCAGAACTGTTCAGAAAACATGTAAGTTAAATTGAATTGTATGTTCATTATTTTTAACCCCTCAGCTGTGGCTGATTCTTCTGTATTCTGTATAATTAAAAGTAATTTAAAACCAGTCTAGAATACATTTATTTATTTCTTGGTTAACAGTTTCGACACTTAGATAATCTTCAACTGCATGAGCATCAAATCAGTGTTGCCTGCTGCAGCCTGGACTGAAGATGATTTTATAAAAGAACAAAACCAGTAACCAAAAAATAAATAAATGTGATCTATACTGGTTTTAAGTTAATTTTAACTATTCATAAAGATCATTGAATCTCCAGAAACGATTTCAAACATTTTCTGTACAAATTCAAGGGGCATTCCTATTCTCTAATTTGAATAGTTGTAAGGATAGTTTTAAAGGAGTGTAACAAAAAACAAAACAAAAAAACACAACTTTTTACCAAGTTTTAATTTACATTTGACTCACATTATGTGGGATATGTGAAAACCACTTTTAACATTATAAACACAGGAAAAACAGATGGAAAAACCTTCTCAGGATTGCTGCTGTCATTTCTAAAACCCACGGAATCTTCACTATATTCAGTTTCATCAGCCATGTCCCCTACTACCAGTCAAATTCTTAAAGTTCTTGTCTTTTTTATGAGCTCTAGTCTTGCATATTTGGCGAATTTCATTAATGTATCTGTTTTCAAATGCTTCATTCTCGTGTAATTGTTAAATATATGTTTTGTAGAGTTTTCTTATGTAGTTTGTGTATTCAATATACATCAGAGATCGTTTACTTCAGCTAGCTCACTGCTTGCTGCTGCCTGTGTGAGACATCAAGTGCACTAAGTTACGTAATTAAACTTTTCTGTATGTTTTCTAAGTACTCAGTTCTTAAGTTTCAGTTGTGTTTTCATCTTAAAAGGCTTTATACTAGTGTAGTGTTACATTTGTACTGCAGTCATTGGTCTGTTGAGAACCGTTTATCACAGCTCAGTCAGCTACCAGCCGCCATTAGTGAAGCAGTAGTGAATTGAATGATTTACCTATATTTTTCCTACTGCTTAGGAATTTCAGTAGCAGTGGTAGGATGGATAGGATATGTGCATGCTGTGTATGGACACAGCAGGAGCTGGCTGCTGTTCGCGAACAACTGAATTGTGTGTTTGGTCGTGGTCAGCCACCTCCAGACTGCAGCCTCAGGGTGTGGATTGGGTGGAGAGTCTGGTGTGTCGCACAGGGCTCTTCAGGTGTAACACGGGTTGCCCACGGTCTCTGCTGCCGTGACAGATTCGTGTGTACCAGATGCAGTCGATCCACCCTTGCTGCAGGGTGAGTAGCTGGTAGTGTGTTCATGTCGCTCGAGGCAGAGAGCCAATGTTGATACAGGCCATGTGGCAGTGCCTGAGAGGACGGATGCCAGTGCTTCAGCAGGATTCTAGCAGGCACACATGGGGAAGGTTCTGTTTGTGATTGGGAGCTCCAATGTTAGGTGCATTATAGAGCCTCTTAGGCAGTTAGCATCCAGGCCTGGAAAGAATTACAATATTGGTGAAGACTGTTGGCCTTGCACATGGGGTGCAAGCAGAGCTTTCAATTTACAGCATTGTTCCCAGAGTGGATCAGAGTCCTTCGGCTTTGAAGTGAGGGGAAGATCTCGACGGAAGGCTTCGTCGACTCTGTGACAGTTGTGCTTGCAGATTTCTAGACATGTGTTATTGGGTGGGGAATTGTAGGGATCCCCTTCATATATCAGGGATGCGCTACACAAGTAGCTGCTTGGGTAGCATAGTACTTGTGGGGTGCACTTTTTTTTTTTTAGGCAAGGCGATAGTTCTGTCGAACACTTTTCAGTTGATATGCAGACAGTAAAATCAAGCCACATTCAAAAGGACTCTCAGACTGTCAAAATATTAACAGTAAATTTTCAGAGTAAACAAAGTTTCATAGATATTTGAAAAATCTGAGAAATCAAAGGTAGTTGCACTCTACATCTACATACATACTCCGCAATTCACCGTAAGGTGCGTGGCGGAGGGTACACTGTACCACTACTAGGCATTTCCTTTCCTATTCCACTCCCAAATTGAACGAGGAAAAAAAGAATGCCTATATGCCTCCGTACGAGCCCTAATTTCTCTTATCTTGTCTTTGTGATCTTTACGCGAAATGTAAGTAGGCGGCAGCAAGATCGTACTACACTCAGCTTCAAATTCCGGCCCTCTAAATTTACTTAACAGAAATTCATGAAAAGAACGTCGTCTTTCTTCCAGCGATCCCCAATTGAGTTGCCGGAGCATTTCCGTGACACTCGCGCATTGGTCGAACCTACCGGTAAATCTAGCTGCTCGCCTCTGAACCGCCTCTATGTCTTCCTTCAAACCGATCTGCTGCGGGTCCCAAATACTTGAGCAATACTCAAGACGTGGTCGTACAAGCGTCTTATACGCGGTCTCCTTTACAGGTGAAGTACATCTTCCCAAAATTATCCCAATAAACCGAACTCGGCTGTCTGCCTTACTCACAACTGTCCTTCCATGCTCGTTCCATTTCATATCGCTCTGCAATGTTACGCCTAGATATTTGAACGACGCGACCACATCAAGAAGCTCACTACTGATGCTGTATTCGAACATTATAGGATTGTTTTTTCTACTCATGCGCATCACCTTACATTTTTCTACATTGAGAGCTAGCTGCCATTCTTCGCACCAACTAGAAATTTTGTCTAAGTCAACCTGTATGCTATTACAGTCAGTTACAGACGACACCCTCCCATACACCACAGCATCATCAGCAAACAGCCGCAAATTACAACTTACTCTGTCCATCAGATCATTTATATAGATAGAAAATAATAGCGGTCCTATCACACTCCCCTGGGGCACGCCTGACGATACACTCGTCTCTGATGAACACTCGCCGTCGAGAACAACGTACTGCGTTCTATTACTTAGGAAGTCTTCCAGCCAGTCACAAATCTGTGAACCTATTTCATAAGCTCGTATCTTCGTTAGCAGTCTGCAGTGTGGCACTGTGTCGAACGCCTTTTTGAAGTTGAGAAAAACACAATCCGCCTGTTGCCCTTCGTCCATGGCTCGCAAGATGTCATGTGAGAAAAGGGCAAGCTGAGTTTCACATGAACGATGTTTCCTAAACCCGTGCTGATTCATGGAGAGAAGCTTTTCCGTTTCAAGGAAATTTACTATATTCGAACTGAGAGTATGCTCCAAAATTCTACATGAAATCGATGTCAACGATATTGGCCTGTAATTGTATGGGTCAATTCTCTTTCCTTTCTTGTACACGGGAGTCACCTGCGCTTTTTTCCAATCACTAGGAACTTTGCGCTGAATTAAAGATTCGCTATAAATGCAAGCTAAGTAGGGGGCCAATGCCGCAGAATAGTCTTTGTAAAACCGAACTGGTAATCCATCCGGACCAGCAGACTTTTTCGTATTTAGCTCTCTCAGCTGCTTCTCTACACCGGAAATACCTATTGCTATATCCCTCATTTCGGAATTAGTATGTTGATCAAATGATGGTATATTTGTGCGGTCCTCCTGCGTGAAAGATTTCTTAAAGGTTAAATTTAGAACTTCAGCTTTCCGTTTGCTTTCTTCTATTACTGTGACTGGACAGTGGGCTTTGACCCACTTATCGATTTTACATAGGACCAGAATTTTTTCGGGTTCTCGGAAAGATCTTTTGCTAAGGTATGGCTGTGATAATTATTGTATGCTTCACGCATCGATCTTTTTATAGACGCACGACTCTCTACTAACTTTTGCCTGTCATCATTTGCTTGTTCTTTTTTGAATCGAGAGTGCAACAACCTTTGCTTTCTCAGCAGCTTTCTAACATTATTATTATACCACGGTGGATCTTTTCCATCCTTAATCGTCTTTACTGGCACATATTTCTCTAACCCTTCATTAACAATGCACTTAAATTTAGTCTACAATTCCTCTACATCCATAGTCCCAGAATTAAATGATGCCCATTCATTTTCTAAGTGCGGATCGTAACATTTGCTTGTCGGCTTTTCTCAACAAAAACACGCTCCTAGCCTTCTTGACTGGTTTATGAACTTTGGTCACCATCGACGCTATGACGATATCATCTAGGTTCAAAAGAGGTCAAGCAAATCAAATCGGGGAAAAGTTAGTAGAGGTTCGTGCATCTATAAAAAGATTGATGCATAAAGCATACAATAACTACCACCATCATACCTTAGCAAAAGATCTGGCTGAGAACTCCCCCCCCCCCCCCCCCAAAAAAAAAAAAAAATAATCTGGTCCTATATCAAATCTGTAAACAGATCAGAGGCAACTATCCAGTCCTTCATTGCTCATTCTGGGATGATGATAGCAGACAACAAAATGAAGGCTGAAATTTGAAATCTAGCATTTAAGAAATCATTCACGCAGGAGAACCATGCGAGCGTACCTTCATTTGATGATCACACTAACCCGCAAATGGACGACACGCTAATAGGCATAGCTGGTGTAGAGAAACATCTGAGAGAGTTGAAGAGTTGAAAACAAACAAGTCGCCAGGTGCAGATGGGGTACAATTTCAGTTTTACAAAAAGAACACTGCAGCATTGGCCCCTTACTTAATTTGAATTTAGTGCAAATCTTTTATCCAGTGCAAAGCCGCAAGTGACCGGAAAAGTTGTAGGTGACTCCCAGGTATAAGAAAGGCAAAAGAACAGACTCACATAATTACTCAACACAGTGTTTGGTTGTGTGGCCATGTTCCGTAGCAGCTGTTAAAATTGATTATAAGAGGTAATCTGTCTTATGCTGACTGCAATTAAGAGGTTTATTTTTACACCAGACGCATTTCTCTTTTTTTTATTTTAAAAGCATCTTATGTGGTCTGTAAATGATACAAAGGTTTGTACAATTTGTTTTTGATAAATAGATTAAAAAAACTTTTTAAAAAACATTTTGCTCATTAGGCCTTAGTGTTTTTAATTTAATATTCGGTCTACTCACGGTGTTGATGTCTCTTCTTTACATGTTACTACTGCTTCTCCGTCTTGTTGGCTGGAGTTTGTTTTTTCCTGGCGTGTGTTTCAGGGCTGTGTACAGCACTTTTCGTGTGTTTTTGTTTCGTTTTTTCCTTTTCATCTCAGCACATCACAGCACTTCTGTTTTTGAAATGTATACTGATTACATGTCGCCTGTTATATGTGGAATGCCTGTCTATTCATTTGTCATTTTACTGCAGTGTGGCTATGTTTTCGAGTGTTCATTTGTTTTTCGTTTGGTCTGTGAGTGTTGCCAACGTTACATATTTATAATATAAATACGAATTCATTCTACATGAGTGTGTGTGTATGTGTGTCTGAGGAAGAGAGAGAGAGAAGGGGGGGGGGGGAGAGAGATATAGACAGAGAGAGAGAGAGAGAGAGAGAGAATTTTTTTTTCCTCGTGAACAGGGTGTTAAGATGTTTTTTCAGATGAGTAAATGCAGGTTTTAATGGCAACATGAGTGTGTGTGTGTGCGTGAGAGAGAGAGAGAAATATTTAATTTCATGGACAGGGTGTTAAGATTATTCTTTTTTTTTTAAGATGAGTAAATGCAGGTTTAATTGGGTTGTAATGGTGGGGGGAGGAGGTGAGGCTATCGTGATTTGTGTTTTTATGAATGGGGGTTGACTCTCATTATGTTTATGTTAGGTGGTCTATAAGCTTGAAAAGTGTGTTGTTTGCTAGATTGGTTTGGTCGTTTATGAGATGTTTCTTTTCTGTTATTGCTTTTTGGATATGATAGTTTTCTTGAAGGGTGAGGAGGTGTTTTTTGTTGTTGTTTATTCTTAATATTTCCATGTCTGTGTCTCTGGTGGGGATTTTGTGTTGGTTTTCGTGTAAGTGTTCTGCAAATGTTGAGTGACTTGTTTTATACTTCCAGGCTCGTACATGCTCTTTATATCTGGTGTCAAATGTTCTTTTAGTCTGACCAATGTATCTTCCATCACATGTGTTGCATTTTAGTTGGTATATTCCTGATTTTCTGTAATGATCTGTATTTTCTATTGATTTTGGAAAATATTTTTGAAGTGAGTTGTTAGTTTGGTGGGCTATTTTGATGCCTTGTTTTTTGAAAATATTGGATATTCTGTGTGTGTATTTGTGATTGTATGTCGTTGTATACCATCAGTTGTTTCCTTCATTTTTCTGACTTTGTGTTGTTCTTCTGTGTGTGTTTGTTTGTGTGGTATTGTGGCTTTGTGGTGGTGGTATTGGTGTGTTTGTTTTTTAATTTTATTGTTCAGCTTTTCTACTAGGTTTTCTTTGTATCCATTATTTGTGGCTATTTGTACTATGGTATTCATTTCCTTCTGGTAGTTATCTGTGTCTAATGGGATGGTGTTTAGTCTGTGGAGCATGTATCTAAGTGCTGCATGTTTCTGTGTATCTGGGTGATTAGATGTGTGGTGTATAATTGTGTCTGTTGTTGTTGGTTTCCTGAATATGTCAAATGTATGCTGGTTGTTCTGTATCTTTATGGTGACATCTAGGAAATTTAACTGTCTATTTTGCTCTTTCTCTACTGTGAATTGTATTTTATCGTGAACAGAATTTGTTAGTATACAACTGGTCTATTTTTTAGCTTGGTTCATCTACGAGGCATAAGATGTCATCCATATATCTAATCCAGTATAAGATCTTGTACCTGTTTGGGACTATTTTGTTAAATATGACCTGTTCTATGTGGTTCATAAAGATTTTGCAATAGGACCTGAAATTGGGGAGCCCATTGGTAGTCCTTCACTTTGTAAATAGAATTCATTATTAAACTGAAAATAGTTCTGTTCTGTTATTATTTCTAAAAGTTTTATTATTTCTGTGATGTATTCCAGGGGAAGGGTGCTGTGGGTCTGTAGGTTTTTTTTTTTTTTTTTCTATTATATTGTTGTTTCAGTTACTGGGATATTAGTGTACATGTTTCCCACATTAAATGAGAGAAGGGTGGCTGATTCTGGGACCTGTATGTCTTTTATATGCTGAATCAAGTGTGTGGTGTTTCTTATGGTCCTATCATTTTCTAATTTGAAGTTTTCTGTTACCACTTATAACATGTGTCTAGCCAGTGGGTATGTGGGAGCATTTCTGTAGTTTACAATAACTCTGACAGGAAGATCTTTCTTATGTAGCTTTGGTTGGCTTCGGAGGAAAGGTGCTCTGGGATTTGTCTGTATCAGTTTTCTTATCTCATTGTCTTCAAGTGTGTATTCTATGCTTTTTAGTGTGTTTCTTAACTTTGTCTGAAATCTATTTGTTGGGTCAGACTTTAATTTTGTAATTTTATTTTTTTGTTATGAAGTCTTGTGTCTTACTTTGTCCATCAGAATTACAGTGTTTCCTTTATCTGCTCTTGTAATGATGGTGTTGTTTTGTTGCAGTTTCTTTTTCAGTTTTGTCAGTGTAGTGGAAAGTGTGTTACTTTGGATTCCTGTATTTTGTTTCATATGTGTTATTATATTTTTGATTTCATTACTTACAAGCTCTCTAGTAAGACCAATGTTAACTTCACTTAATTCGTTTTTGTTTTCTTGTAGAAGGATGTTTTCTGATTCTACTATCAGGTTTTCTATATAGTTTTCGTTTATATTTGTGCTGATGTTGTGTTTCAGGCCTTTCTCTAAAAGTTTTATTTCGTTTGTTTCTAACACAGTCTCTGTAACGTTTATCAGTCTTGGATGGAAGTGATGTTTCTCTTATGAATCGTTGTATTTTGCGTGTGTGTTATGGGACTGTCTTGATTTTAATTTCGTGAACTTTTTCTTATGCGTAGCTTTCATTTTTTCTACCACTTTATTTGTTCGACTTTCAACCCTGCCAACAAGTTGGGAGAAAACAGCAGTATCATTGAGAACTTTAGTCAGATTGAGGTGCACTTTATATAACTCAGTATTTAGGGTTTGCTTTTTGGCATAAAGTAATTTAATTTCGTTATTTAGCCAAAGTTTTTGAGCAATTTCTTTTGTTTTTTGTGCACTGGGAGAACTGTTTTTAATCTGTACATTAATATATTTAGGTATAATATTATTTGATTTGCACAGGTTGTTGAACTTTATATGTTGTACAGTTTTATGTAGGTTGAGATGTATCCATTTAAATTTCATGTATAGGCCACTTGGAAATGACTGACAGGGCATCCATACAATGTTTGGTTGTGTGGCCATGTTCCGCAGGAACTGTTAAAATTGATTATAAGAGGTAATCTGTCTTATGCTGACTGCAATTAAGAGGTTTATTTTTACACCAGACGCATTTCTCTTTTTTTTTTATTTTAAAAGCATCTTCTGTGGTCTGTAAATGATACAAAGGGTTGTACAATTTGTTTTTGATAAATAGATTAAAAACAGTTTTTAAAAAACATTTTGCTCATTAGGCCTAAGTGTTTTTAATTTAATATTCGGTCTACTCATGGTGTTGATGTCTCTTCTTTACATGTTACTACTGCTTCTCCGTCTTGTTGGCTGGAGTTTGTTTTTTCCTGGCGTGTGTTTCAGGGCTGTGTACAGCACTTTTCGTGTGTTTTTGTTTCGTTTTTTCCTTTTCATCTCAGCACATCACAGCACTTCTGTTTTTGAAATGTATACTGATTACATGTCGCCTGTTATATGTGGAATGCCTGTCTGTTCCTTTGTCATTTCACTACAGTGTGGCTATGTTCTCTCTCTCTCTCTCTCTCTCTCTCTCTCTCTCTCTCTCTCTCTCTCTCTCTCTCTCTCTCTCACACACACACACACACACACACACACACACACACACACACACACTCATGTAGAATGAAGTCGTATTTATATTATAAATATGTAACGTTGGCAACACTCACAGACCAAATGAACACTCGAAAACATAGCCACACTGTAGTGAAATGACAAATGAACAGACAGTTTTTAAAAAACATTTTGCGTGTTAGGCCTAAGTGTTTTTAATTTAATATTCGGTCTACTCATGGTGTTGATGTCTCTTCTTTACATGTTACTACTGCTTCTCCGTCTTGTTGGCTGGAGTTTGTTTTTTCCTGGCGTGTGTTTCAGGGCTGTGTACAGCACTTTTCGTGTGTTTTTGTTTCGTTTTTTCCTTTTCATCTCAGCACATCACAGCACTTCTGTTTTTGAAATGTATACTGATTACATGTCGCCTGTTATATGTGGAATGCCTGTCTGTTCCTTTGTCATTTCACTACAGTGTGGCTATGTTTTCGAGTGTTCATTTGTTTTTCGTTTAGTCTGTGAGTGCTGCCAACGTTACATATTTATAATATAAATATGACTTCATTCTACATGAGTGTGTGTGTATGTGAGAGAGAGGGGGGAGGGGAGAGACATAGAGAGAGAGAGAGAGACATGTAGACACAGAGAGAGAGAGAGAGAGAGAGAGAGAGAGAGAGACTCTCTCTCTCTCTCTCTCTCTCTCTCTCTCTCTCACACACACACACACACACACACACACACACACACACACTCATGTAGAATGAAGTCGTATTTATATTATAAATATGTAACGTTGGCAACACTCACAGACCAAATGAACACTCGAAAACATAGCCACACTGTAGTGAAATGACAAATGAACAGACAGGCATTCCACATATAACAGGCGACATGTAATCAGTATACATTTCAAAACTGAAGTCCTGTCATGTGCTGAGATAAAAAAAAAAAAAAAAAAAAAAAAGAAACAAAAACACACGAAAAGTGCTGTACACAGCCCTGAAACACACGCCAGGAAAAAACAAACTCCAGCCAACAAGATGGAGAAGCAGTAGTAACATGTAAAGAAGAGACATCAACACCGTGAGTAGACCAAATATTAAATTAAAAACACTTAGGCCTAACGCGCAAAATGTTTTTTAAAAAGTATTTTTAATCTATTTATCAAAAACAAATTGTACAAACCTTTGTATCATTTACAGACCACATAAGATGCTTTTAAAATAAAAAAGCGAAATGCGTCTGGTGTAAAAATAAACCTTTTAATTGCAGTCAGCATAAGACAGATTACCTCTTATAATCAATTACTAAACAATATCATTAACATCAATTTGCTGTAGAATTCTTGAACGTATTCTCATTTGCAATACAGTGAATTTCCTTGAGACGGAAAAGCTTCTGTCCATGCATCAGCACGGCTTTAGGAAGCAAAACTCTGCACGACCTCTTCTCTCATTACATCTTGCAAGCTATGGATGAAGGGCAAAAGGCATACTGTATATTTCTCAATTTTAAAAAGGAATTTGATGCAGTGCCACACTGCAGACTGCTAATGAAGGTACAAGCATATGGAATAGGTACCCAAATATGTAAGTGGCTCAAAGACTACTTAAAAAACAGTACAATGTCCTCAATGGTGAGTGTTCATCAGAGACAAGGGTATTATCAAGATTGCCCTATGAAAATGTAATAGGACCATATTTATTTTCTATCTATATAAATGACCTGACGGAGTGAGTTGTATTCTGCAGCTGTTTGCTGATGTTGCTGTGGTGTACAGCAAGGTGTTATCATTAAATGACTGTACTAGGAAGCAGGATGACTTGAAACAAGTGGTGTGAGGAATGAAAGCTCTCTCTTAAGTGTAGAAAAATGTAAAATGATGCAGATGAGTAGAAGAAACCATACAGCATTAGCAGTATACTGTGTGACAGTCATGTTGATTAAATAACTAGGTGTAACACTGCACAGTGATATGAAGTAGAATGAGTATATAAGGACAGTCGTGGGGAAAGAGGATGGTTGACTTTTATCGAGAGAATTTCGGGAAGATGGGGTTTGTCTGTAAAGGAAGCTGCATTGAAAATGCTTGTGTGATGCCATGTTGATTATTGTCCAGATGTTTGGGATCCCCACCAGATCATTTTAAAGAAAGACACAGAAGCAATTCAGAGGTGGGTTTAATCAATGTGCAAATGTTAGTGAAATGCTTCGGTAACTCAAATGGAAGTCGCTGGAGGGAAGGCGATGTTCTCTTCGAGAAGTTCTGTTTAAGAAATTTACAAGGTCAGAATTTGATGTGGACTGCAGAAAGATTCTACTGCCACCAACTTAAAATTTCAAGTAGAGACCACAAAGATAAGGTTAGAAAGATTAAGTCTTGTAGAGATACATAAAAGCATTATTTTTTCCTTCATTCTGCATGGTAGTGGACAGGAAGCAAGTAACTCTTTAGTGGTACTAGTTACCCTCCACCTGACTCCTTTGGGTAGATTGTGGAGTATGTTGTTGTTGTTGTTGTTGTTGTTGTTGTTGTGGTCTTCAGTCCGGAGACTGGTTTAATGCAGCTCTCCACAGTACCCTATCCTGAGCAAGCCTCTTCATCTCCACATAAGAACGGCAACCTACATCTGTCTGAATCTGCTTACTGTATCCATCTCTTGGTCTTCCTCTGTGATTTTTTCCCCCACACACTTCCCTCCAACGCTAAATTCACACTACCTTGATGTCTAAGAATGTGTCCTACCAATCTGTCCCTTCTTTTAGTCAAGGTATGCCAGAAATTTCATTTCTCCCCAATTCTGTTCAGCACCTCCTCATTAGTTACGCGATCCACCCACCTAATCTTCAGCATTCTTCTGTAGCACCATATTTCAAAAGCCTCAATCCTCTTCCTGTCCGCACTGTTTATCGTCCATGTCTCACTCCCATACAAGGCAACACTCCATACAAATGCCTTCAGAAAGGACTTCCTTAGGCTTAAATCAATATTCGATGTTAACAAATTTCTCTTTTTCAAGAACGCTTTTCTACCCATTGCCATTCTGCATTTTATATCCTCTGTACTGCGACCATCATTTGTTATTTTACTGCCCAAGTAACAAAACTCATCTACCTCCTTTATTGCTTCGTTTCCCAATCGAATTCCTTCAGCATCACCTGATTTTCTTACACTGCACTCCATTGCCCTAGTTTTGCTCTTGTTAATGTTCATCTTATATGCACCTTTCAGCACATTGTCCATTCCGTTCAATTGCTCTTCCAGGTCCTTTGCTGTATCTGACAGAATTACTATGTCGTCGGCAAAACGCAATGTTTTTAATTCTTCACCCTGAACTTTAATTCCCTCTCCAAATTTCTCCTTGCTTTCCTTTATAGCTTGCTCAATGTACAAATTGAATAACAATGTAGAAAGACCACAACCCTGCACCCCTTTCATGCCCTTCAACTCTGACAACCGCTGTCTGGTTTTTGTACAAGTTGTAAATAACCTTACTCTCCCTATATTTTACTCCTGCTTGCTTCAGGACTTGAAAGAGTTTATTCCAATCAACATTGTCAACAGTTTTCTCCAAATCTACAAAAGCTAGAAATGTAGGTTTGCCTTTTCTTAATCTATCTTCTAGGATAAGCCGTAAAGTGAGTATTGCCTCCCGTGTTCCTACATTTCTCCTGACCCAAACTGATCTTCCCCGAGGTCGGCTTCTACCAGCTTTTCCATCCTTCTGTACATAATTAGTGTTAATATTTTGCAACCATGACTTATTAAACTGATGGTTCTGTAGTTTTCACACCTGTCTGCACCTGCTTTCTTTGGAATGGGGGTTATAACATTTTTCTTAAAGTCTGAGGGTACTTCGCCTGTCTCATACGTCTTACACACCAGGTGAAACAGGTTTGTCATAGCTGGTTCTCCCAGAGACTTCAGTAGCTCTGAGGGAATATCATCTACTCCAGGGGTCTTGTTTCGACTTAGGTCTTTCAGGGCTCTGTCAAATTCTTCTCTCAGTACAGAATCTCCTATTTCATCTTCATCTACATCCTCTTCCCTTCCTACAATATTGTCTCGAAGTTCATTTCCTTTGTAGAGCCCCTCTATATACTCTTTCCACCTTTCAGCTTTCCCTTCTTTGCTGAGAACAGGTTTTCCATCAGTGTCCTTGATATTCATAGAGCTGTTTTTCTTATCTCCAAATGTTTCTTTTATTTTCCTGTAGGCTGTATCTATTTTTCCCCTATTTATACATTCTTCTACAGCCTTGCATTTGCCTTCTAGCCACTCCTGCTTAGCCATTTTGCACTTCCTGTAAATTTCATTTCTTAGTCGTCTGTACTCCATTTTGCCTGTTTCATTTACTGCATTTTTATATTTTCTCCTTTCATCGATTAAATTTAGTATCTCCTGTGATATCCAAGGATTTTTTGTAGGTCTTGCCTTTCTACCTATTTTGTCCTCTGCTACCTTCACTATTTCATCTCTCAATTTTACCCATTCCTCCTCTACTGTTTTATTTTTCCCTGTTTCTGTCAATTGCTGCCTAAAGCTCCCTCTGAAATTCTTAGGAGTATGTATGTGTAAGTATATGAATACATTGCATATTTTGAGATATTGAGCAGGCTGTGCAGGTGAGTTGGGTATGCCAAATAAGGCTCGAACTGTCTCAGTTTTGCTCAGCACTCCTTGGATGTACTCGCTTTGGCGCAACATTTCTCATTGCAGTGTGATGCTGCTGTTTCTTGTGACTTTTGGTGCAATATTTTTCCAACTGGCAGTGCCCATTTCCCTAATTCTCTGGTGTTAAAGAAAATTAAAATTTTATAAAATTCATTTGAGTTTTTGAATAAATACAGGAACTGTTTTCAAATCCTTTCCAGGATACTGCCAACATCATATTGCTTTCTTAGATTTTTTCGACACCATTTGCTGTATCAATTCAAAGTCCATTTGTAGATGGAATTTAATAGATTTATAGTTTAATTTCCAATTGAAAGAGAAATTATATTATGTTAAAACTTTTCAGGAGCCCTATGAAGGTTATATAAATTCTCTTGCATTCGTAAATTAAACTGTAAATCTATTAAATTCCATCTGCAAATGGACTGGAGCACTTTCAATTGATACAGAAAATGGCATTATATATACCACAGTTAAAATGTAATAATTTCATATGCAACTACTTGGTTCGCACAATATTATTAGTGTAATACAGTTGCAAACAAACATAACTTTTGCTTGCTTGCTTTCTTACTTGTTTGTTTTGGTTTGTTTTTCTTGTACACACTTTCAGTAACAGTATAATACCGCTCTTTATGCTCTATATCTTTAAATGCCGTATTTCTTAAGTCATAATATGAAACCTAGTCATACGCAAGGCAGTCTCATGTTCCATACACGATTCTGCTGTCTGAGCAGGTACACTGCAATTTTTTACTGAAATGTTCCCGCTCAGATAGCATAGCGGTTTGGTGGGTCAAGTGTGCCATTAGGCGAGGAAGAATGATCTGTGGGCCAATGGGTCACCCATGGGCCAATATTTTGGCTGACCCTGCTGTAAATTCTCACTGTTAACACTCCTGCTGCTACACTCCATGGAAATTTTTACAGTGTGTGTCTTTCCATTGTTAACATTCTGCAGTTTTTTTAATGATAATTTCAACACAACTTCATTATTATGTGATTTCAGATGATAACATCAATTTTGAAGCTACATACAGTACATAATAACATTTTTCTACATCAAGTGAAATAATAAAATATGTTTCACCAAATTTGCAGTGTAAATCTGCTTCTTCTGATGAGATTATATATCATAGTAGTCATTTTCACCTTTTCTGGCTACTTAGACCTAAATGTTTAATATTATTACCGTAAATGGTTATCAGCAATAACTGCAGCTCCTGATGCCTGGTGCTCATTTTGGCAGTGGACTTTGTTAACCTTAACTTTTCAGTTAAGTCTACATTACCACTTCTGTTACATTTTACCCTGGTCAAGTGTGTTGGAGCTCAAATTGATCCTGAGCTGTGGGATCTTCGTATGGCTTCATTCGAAGTACACGGGCTGTGTCTGCCTTCAGTCATCTTGTGTTGGGGTTGCAATCTTTAACTACATAAGTAATGTTAAAAAGCTGTCTTGTGGCCTTGTATGGCCCAAAATAACACCTGAATAATTTCCCGGGCAGCCCAACATTACATACATGAGTGAAAATTGCGGTGAGGTGTCCAGGTTGGAACAAAACAGGGTGATGGTGAGCATAATAATACATTTGACAGTTCTTATCTTGAGCCTATAATGGTCAGAGTCAAGTTAACTGCTGAGCTGCCTTAGCCCTGATGTCCATTGTTGCTGTTGTTTTCACGGCCATGTACCGAGAAGAATGATGTAAATCTAGTGATGGTGTTGTAGGCAAATATTACAAAAGGCAGCACCTATTCCCAGGTGCTATGCTCGACGTTGATGTTCATGGACAGCATGTCAGCCAAAGTCTTATTAAGGCATTCAGTGAGGCCGTTAGTTTGAGGATGGTAGGCAGTCATCATGTGATATGTAATATTGCACTTACTGTGTATCTATGCCACAAGTTTCAATTGAAAAATATTTCCTCAATCTGTAATATAGATGTTGGTGCTCCATATTTCACTACAATTTCTTTAAGAATGAATTTGGCCACTTCTGATGCCTTGGTTGTTTTTACACCTTTTATAATGGCAACTCAGGTTTTATAATCATTGCAAACCAAACAATAATCCACTTATTGCTATCTAAATAGGTCAATCCCAACGCATTGGAAAGGCTTTTCTGTCAGTAGAATTGGTATGCATTATCCTGGTTGTTTTTGAGGAACTGCCTACCTTCTCTGGCACTCTCGATAGTGTGACACAGTGACAAACACTTGTAAATAATTCTGTCCAAAAAAATCTCTGTGGATTCTGTAAGAGGTCTTTATAAACCATAGATGTCCAGCCTCAGGTGCATCATGCAATTTCTGTTTAACCTCTAAGCATGTGTGTTTAAAAATCACAGGTAGCACCTCCAAATTTTTCTTGCAGAGTAATTCATCAATTATTTCCAATTCTCTTTTCACATGCTCTGATTGATTCAAGCCCAGATAATTTGTGATAGTTTGGCATCCTCCTTCTGTTTGTCAGAAAGGTCATAGACTGCAGCAAGACATTTACAATCCTTATCATTCTCTTACTGATGTTCCAATGGATTTCTTGAGTGGTTTCTTCCACACGTGTACACTATAATAATGTCATCCTGATAGGTCCTTAAAACCTGTTAACCAACAAAATTAATGGTAATGATATATAACAGTTGCGAATGTCCTAGTGTGGATGTACTGTCAAAATTTGCAGATGTCCCAAATAATAGTGCAAGACTCATTCTATAGTTAATTAGTTTCACTCGGTTTTCATAAGTGTCCTGGAGGTATATGGCTTCTCTTTTCCATTTAATATTTCTGCCAAAACAGCACCAAATCCATATCCACTAGTATCTGTGATCAACTCTTTAGGTGCTCTCTTGTCATACAGGCCAAGTACAGGATCAGTTGTCAGAGCTTTCTGTAGGATATCAAAAGAATATTTGTGAGATTTGACCACCCAAGTAAATTTAGTATCAGCTTTTAACAGCTCTTGTAGTGATCTGGCTTTAGTACAGAAGTCTGTAACAAAGTGCAGGTAAATGTCTGACAGATGGCACTTCATCTGATCATAAAAGCAACAATTAGCATAAAAAATTAAGACAAAGCAAAGATGATGTTCTTTACTCATTCCTCAACAATAGCTGTAGTCAAGGAATAATGTTGTGAACAGCACTGTAAAGCATGTCCAGAGTTATGGTGAGGCATTGGTGTCGGATGTTGTTTTTCAGCATCCCTAGAGATGTCGGTCGATCACGATACACTTGCGACTTCAGGTAACTCCAAAGCCAATAATCGCACGGGCTGAGTTCTAGGGACTTGGGAGGCCAAGCATGACAAAAGTGGCGGCTGAGCACACAGTCATCACCAAACGATGTACGCAAGAGATCTTTCACGCATCTAGCAATATGGGGTGGAGTGCCATCCTGCATAAAAATCGTACATTCCAACAGGTGTTTATTAGCCAGGCTGGGGATGATGCAATTCTGTAACATATTGGCGTACCTCTCACCCATCACAGTAGCAGTCACAAAACCAGAATCACATAGTTCCTCAAAGAAAAAAGGCCCGATAATGGTAGATGTGGTAAATGCAACCCATACCATGACTTTCTCATCCTGAAATGGAGTTTCCACGACAGTTCTAGGATTTTCGGTAGCCCAAATTCTGCAGCTGTGGGCGTTGACGGACCATCAGTGTGTGAAATGAGCTTCGTCCGTCCACAACACATTACTCAACCAATTGTCATCTTCCACCATCTTTTGAAACTCCCACACCGCAAATGCCCTCCGCTTCAATAAATCTCCAGGTAACAGTTCATGATGCCAATGGATTTTGTAAGAATAGCATCAGAGGGTACACCTAAGTGCCTACCAAACAGTAGTGTATGGAATGCCGGTGCGACTGAATGAGCACTGACTTACCCGTGTATAGACAAACCCGCTACAGTCTCTATTTCAACCTGAACTGTCTCAGCAGCATTACACCTTGTGCTCAGTTGGCCAGTACAGGGTCTATGATCTAAACAATCCGTGGCTTCGAACTTAGAAATCATTCGAGCCACAGCTGCATTTGTCAACGGTCCTTAACCCGTTCGAATCCCCTACCTATGGCGACAGGATCATAATGCTGAACTAGCACATTTCCCATTCTGATAATACAGGTTCATTAAAAGTGCCTTTTCAGGTAACATCAACATGCTGTGACTTCTGGTGCATCTGATTCTCTCTCATTACAGCTCCTTTTATACACAATTTGCATGTGCAGTCACTGATGTTTTGCTGTCCAGCACCATCTGTCTGACATTAACTTTTTTTTATTGTTCTATTAAAACGCCATGTCATTCAAAGCATGTGTGTCAATTTTTACCTCTCTATCTACATTATTCCATGGTGATTTATTAAGTTTTCAAATTTATACTGACCTTTTTTGATCACCCGGTATATTTTACCACCTGGCTCAGCAGCAGTGGCAGAACATCTGAGGGGAAAACTTAGAAAATATATCCCATAGGTTTCCTATTCACGTTTTAGTTTTAGGTGGAGATTTTAACTTACCGAATATACATTGGAAGATAAACATGTTTAAGACAGATGGCAGGGACAAAGAATAGAACAATATTGTTCTAAGTGCTGTATCCAAAAATTACCTTGAGGAGTTAAATAGATAACTGACTTGGGGAGATAATAACCCGAACTCTTTGACTCATTTAGTGTAGTCAGGAAATGAGCGATCATAAGGCCACTATATTAATGAATACAGCTGTAAATAGAAAATCAAGAAAGTCAGGAAGGTATTATCTAGCAACAGCAAAAAGGGGCAGATTTCAGAGTTCTTGACTGTTTAACCCAATAGTTTCATCTCTAACACTTGACAGTGTTGAGCACCTGTGGATGAAGTTCAAGTGCACCGTACAATATGCTTCAGATAAGTGTGTGCCAAGTGAACTTATGAGAGATGTGAAACATCAACCGTAGTTCAACAACTGAATTAGGAAACTGTTACAAAAGCAACGAGAACTTTACTGCATATACCAATGTAGCCAAGTCTTGCAGACAAGCAAAATAGTTAAATGAAACCAAAATTAGCTTAAGGGCTGCCATCAAGTGGTGTTTGACAAGTTTGGGAGCAATTTTTTGTGTACCAATTTGGCAGAAAATCCTAAGAAATTTTGGTCCTACATCAAATCAGTTAATGGGTCGAAGCCAGATATCCAGATGCTCGTTGACCATAATGGTGTTGAAACGGAGATGTTACTCAAAAGGCTGAGATATTTAATATCTCTTTTCAAAGCTTTTTCACAAAGAAAGATGGCACAATAGTTCCTCTGCTAAATAATTACATGAACTACAAAATGGCAGATATTGAAATAAGTGTAACAGGAATAGAAAAGCAGTTCAAATTGCTCAACGGAGGACCTGATGGGATACCAATTCGATGTTACTCTGAATATGCGAAGGAACTTGGCCCCCTTATAGCAGCAGTATACCAAAAGTTTCTAGAGGTGTGAAGTGTTCCTAAGGATTGCCGTAGGTCATTCCTTGTTTATAAGAAGAGTCATCTATCAGATGCACGAAATTGTAGGCCTATATGTCTGACATAGGTCAGTTCCAGAATTTTGGAACACATTTTATGTCATTTCTGGAGACTGGAAATCTCCTTTATAGGAATCAACATCGTTTCCGAAAGCAACTGTCATGTGAAATACATCTCCTGCTATTCATTCATAAGATCCAGAGGACAGTCACAGGTAGATGCAGCATTTCTTGACTTCCGAAAGGTGTCTGATACCATTCCGCACAGTCGCCTTATGAACGAAGTTCGAACATATGGAATGTCAGACCAACTGTGTGACTGGACTCAGGTGTTGCTAACTAACAGAAAATAGCATGTCATTTTCTACAGAGAGAAATCTATAGACATTACAGTGAACTCGGACATGCCCTTGGGGAGTGTTACAGGACCCTTGCTTTTCATAATATATACAGGGTGTGCATAAAGTCTGTGAACACTTTCAATTATTTATTCCACAAGAAGCAAACACTGTACAGATATTATACATATGTCATTTTGAAGAGAAATACTGAAAGTCTTTTTTTTTATTCTATACCACCACAGTATAGTTTGGTAATTTGCCAATAGTGCTAGTCACAAACGTGGCAAGTCCAGGTGTGGAGCGAGTTTTCAGTGTGTTGCAGTTCGACAAAAACAAGTGTGCTACAGCTGTTCAATAGATGTTTGAAACCAAGTTTGGTAAGAAGCCTCCAACAAGAAAAGCCATTTACCACAGGCACAACAAATTTGTTACAAAGGGTTGCTTGTGCTCAGCAAAGAGAAGCAGACATCCCAGTGTGTGTGAAGTGAATGTCAAGCGCGTATGAGACATTAATAAGGAGTCCAAAGAAATCAGTGCTTCATGCATCTCATGAACTTGAAATGGCTCCAGTGACTGTGTGGAAAGTCCTGTGACAGTCCTGTGACCATTCAAATTGGAGCTAGTGCAGGTCAATGTTGACAACAAAGACGAGCATTTTTAGTTTTGTTCGCAGTTGAAACAACTGAATGATGATGGGGATGGTATTGTTGATTGCTTCATTTTTAGTGACAAAGCCACTTTTCACACTAATGGTAAAGTGAAAGGAATGATTGTCAAATCTAGGGTACAAAGCATCAACACAAATATAATTTATTTATCTTTTATGTCACGTCAAAAACTGTACGAGCCATTCTTCTTCGCCGAGAGCATTGTTGCTGGATATTCCTACTTGGACATGTTGCAGCAATGGCTGATGCCTCAAATGCAATTGGACTCTCCGTTCATCTTTCACCAGCATGGGGCTCCATTCCATTTTCATCGAGTAGTTTGTGGGTACCTGAACACGGAGCTGCCACACTAGTGGATTAGCCAAGCTACAGGAGGGGACAGCTGTTTCATGAAATGGCTTCCCCACTCACTCTGTGTGACTTTTTTCTGTGGGGAGACAATAAAGATCTGGTGTATGTACCGCCTCTACCACATGATGTAGCAGAGCTCCAGGAGTGAATATGAGAAGTGACTGCCACAGTCAACAATGCCATGCTTTGAGGGGTATGGCAAGAATTTGATTACTGTATTAACGTCTGTCAGGTCACTTGTGGTTTGTATATCAAACTTTCAGAGTTTCTCCTCAAAATACAGTAGGTGTGACATCTGAACAGTGTTTAGTTCTTATGCAATAAATAATTGATAGTGTCCCCAGACTTTTATGTACACCCTGTATATAAATGATCTCATAGATAAAATCAAAAGTTTAACGAGGCTTTTTGTGGATGATGCTGTAGTTTATCGAGAAGTTGCATCACTCAAAAAGGGCAACAAAATGCAGGAAGGGCAATGAAATGCAGGAGGTTATGCAATGAATTGACGCACAGTGCAGGGAATGGCAAGTGAGCCTCAGTGTAAACAAGTGTAAAGTTCTGCACTTACATAGAAAGAAAAAGCCTTTCTTATGTAATTACACAATAGCAAGTCAAACACTGGAAGCAATTACTTCCATAAAAATATCTGTGAGTTAACATAAGAGTTTATTCAAAATGAAACAACCCTATAAAACCTATCGTGGGTTAGACAGGTGACAGACTGAGATTCATTGGAAGGATCCTCAGGAAATGTAGTCCATCAACAAAGGAAGTAGCTTACAAAACTCTCATTTTGCCAGCACTTGAGTATTTCTCATCAGTGTGGAATGTGTACCAGTTAGGTTCAATAGAAGACATAGAGAAGATTCAACAGAGAGCAGTACGCTTTGTCTGGGGCTTATTTAGTAACCGCAAAAGGGTCATGGAGACGATTAGGAAATTCCAGTGACAGACACTGGAAGAGAGACATTCTGTATCGTTGGTGAGGGCTTTTGTTAAATTTCAAAGAGTGAATGTTTCATGAAGAGTCAACTAATATATTGCTTCCTCCTACATATATCAAATATAAGATCAGAAAGATTAGGGCCCACACGATGCATACAGGTGTCTATTTTTCTGGCTAATCACGCGTGACTGGAATAGGAGGAAGTGACAGTGTTACGCAAAGTACCCTCCGCCTCACACCGTGAGGTGGCTTGCAGAGTGTGGATGTCAATGTGGAATACAAATTTACATCACTCCTTTGAGACACTTAACTGTGGCATGCACCATCTTGGACTAATATATATTGTTGTTTTACATTGATATGAGTTGGGTACATACTGTGGGAAACCCTACAGTTGCTACAGTTACAATTGTATTTAACTCCACAGACATTTTAGTTCTTCAAATGATTTATCATGAATCTCTACACTCCTGTGAAGTAGCTCAGTGTAAAAGTACATCTGAGCCTTTTGTACTGGAAAATTTTAGTGAAAGATGACACATTTGGCTACCCCTTAAATTTAATTATACCAAATCAATAGTTAATTACACTGGTCCCACACAAGAGGGACAAAGGTGCAAGAAACTGGAGGATACTCACTTTGTTATGGGTGAGGGTTTTGATGATAATAAATTTTACACTCATATTTTGATCACGTCCTGGTAGTATATCGTAATAGCTGACAAGGCATTTAAAAACCACACACACACACACACACACAAACCTGAAGAAAAATCTTTGCCAGAATTAAGTCCCTGTCCCATATGTGGTAACTTTATTCTTGACTCACCAAGTTTTTCTGTAATTGTAAAGGTTAAAAAGGTTAAGATAGTTTTAATCTTCTGCAATCTGTGCATTCTGCCTTACACTGGTCAGGCAGTAAATTGTAGAGCATCAATTAGCTCCTTGTTCCATATGACACATTTACAATAAATTTATAATACATCAATTAGTAATATATAATACAGCAATTAAACAAAAGATTGCAGAGTCAATTCTATATGTTTCCGATTGCTAAAGTAAATGCCAGCAGAATATACAAGAGTAAGTCTTCATGTTGTCCTGGAATTCTTACGGTTTTATGTTCACTGTGAAATTTACTTTGAGATTTTGTTTCAGGTTCCGAAAATTGTGAGAATATAGTATTTTCAGTTTATTATCTTCAAGTCTCACATCCAAAAATAAGCTTCTTGTTACACGAAACTCGATTCTAGCCATTTTATAACTTACAATTCCATATTGGAACTGTAACTTAAAACTCACAACTGTCAACAACTCGTAACTGACTTCTGCCAACAATAACAGTCAACTCATAACTGAGTACTAACTCATAACAGATCACCACCCCTTGTACTGCCTCCACATCAGCTTATATAGACTGTGACAAATAAGTCTATATCATGTGATCACTTACAATAAGTGAACATATGATGATTTGCATTATTAATTAAATAAAAGTTACTTATTTAATACAATAAATAATTACAATAATATTCTGATCCCTTATATTGTTAAATTTTAAGATAGCATTTCATGTTAGCAACAAATAGTATTACTATACATTTCTTCTATAACAAATATTATGTTTATCAGAAAGATATAACAATTTCATTTAATTTACAAGGTTTTAATATAAGGAGATGATTTACATTGAATACACATGTAGATCATTTATATTTTAACTGGTAACTCTTTTCTTGAAGCTCTTTGATCCTATGTTTAGTACACAATATGGAATTCTTGCCTGTGAACTGTCGAAATAAGCAAATTGATTTTAACATACTTGTTTGTAATACAAAAACACAACAAATCATGATGTATGGCTTCATATGCAGATTTTAAGTTTAAAGAAAAAATACATAAATAATAGGCTTAGCTATTTCTGAGGCCTAAAAGGAAAGTTCAAATTTGTTATGCATGTATCATTGAGACGTTAGATATTTAATAGTTACATTTTTCGTGAAGAATACATATCATATATACAAATTTAAAGGTGAAACAAATTTTGTGATAGCTTGCTTGCATCATCACAAGAGGCAGTTGATAACTCTTCAGGTAGTTGACACTTTGGTTGCAAATTAAGATGCTACAAGTGATTCCAGTTGGGCTCAGACAAAAAAATCACTAGAGTTGATGAAATTCTTAAGTGTAACCGAATTTCCACAGTAATGCTCTCAGTTCTTGCCACTCCCCATAGCAATGCAGAATGTGAACATGTTTTCAGTCTTGCAAAGAAAAGTAGAACATTTCATATCATCCATTGCAATGAATGTCCTTTTCTATTTTGAGGACCAAGACTTATGGTCCATATTATGACAAAACATTTTCTCAAGACTTTTTGCAGGAAGCTAAAAACGCCATAACTGTGACTTTAAAGTCGAACAAGCATGTAGTTAGCCCTGTGTATTATATTATTTCTTGCCTGTGTTATCACACATCTGCTTAATTTATCAAGAAACGCCTGTTGTGAATGCTCCAAACCAATATTCACCAAGCCTACTGCTGGGTAACATGGTTTTTTATTGTTATGTTCATCTACAAATCATTGGTGTGTAATAGAAGTGATTTCCTTGAAGTACCCTGTTTAAAGCTCTAATTATCATATTTTGTAACCCAAGAAGTATTATAATTTTTATGGAGCCGGGGTATGTTGAATATTGTCAGATTTTTTGTCACCCATGAGTTTTACTGATAGCCGTTTTCAGAAGTTGGCAGTTATGCTTATTCTTTTGTCAAATTTAAAGATGTAGTTTTAAGTCCTGCTATTCCATTTTTGGTAATCTTACTGAAGACTGATCTATATGCATATATCAGCAGGTAGCAATAGATTATTTACCTGGAGGAAGATCATTAAGAAAGTGCCTAGACATTGAGTGCACACACACACACACACACACACACACACACACACACACACACGTGTTGGCAAAAAAGAATTGTGCAAAACTGTACATTCTGTGTATTTTCTTCATTCTGTGTATTTTCTTCATTAATGAGTTTTAAACATGTTTTTATTCTCTTTATTGTAGGAAATAGATGGGAAAGCTCTGCTTCTCTTAAATTCAGATATGATGATGAAGTACATGGGCTTGAAGTTGGGCCCTGCTCTAAAAATTTGCAACTTGGTCAACAGGATAAGAGGAAGAAGGCACTTACCTTTATGACAATAATAGAAACCTTCTTTTATGAAGGTTTCAATTTCTTTTGGAATCTGGTAAGTACCTCAAAATACACAAAACCAATAATTAATTACATTAGAAAACCTTTGGGCAACATCCTGATCTACTGATATTAGAATATATCAAATTCACAATAACATCGATCATCACATCAAAAATAGTTATATATTTAAATCTTTTTGGTACATTGTTCCAGGGAAGCAATTATCCCTGCAAATATAAAATATTTCAATATAACCAGTTGAGATTGCCTTATTTATTTATTTTCTTTTAAAGATGCTGGTTTCTATATCCAAAGGTGGTCATCTTTTGATCTAGTGTTCTGTGAAGAAGAACAAAACAAATGTTGTTTCATTTACATTCAAAATGGACATTAATAATAGAGTAAAGCTGTACTAAAAGTGCACCTGTTATATCCTTGATAACTGTGGAACTGTTTTGAGGCAGGTCTGTCTGTGCTGTTTGGGGGCAGCCTGGCTGTTGCAAGTTTAATAGGAGAAGCTCTGCTCATCATCTCTAGCATAACACCATTGGTAACAAATGGCCGTGAGATTTGATTTCGTAAAGTGAATAACATGTATTTGATACCGTATATTAGAAACATTCTCCTTTATAGGTTATGTAAGAATAATTTGATCTTGTAAAAGAATAATATACATTATAAAAAAGAGACAAATAAATAAATCTCTAAGTAATGACCAGGCTCATGTGCTACTCCTGCAGGGCCTTCTGGTAAATGTAAGCATGCAAAGATGGTTAGTTGGATGCCAGCATTTGTAACCTAGTGGTAGTACACATTCTATGAATGATCAAAGATTTTATGAAATCCCCTTGGTGAAGTAGATGCTAATCAGTGACCATGGAAATGTTATGGAATCAATAAATATCATTGTTCACCATTGAATGTTTGTAACTAATGGCTAATACGCTATGTAATGTGTATTTTACCTAAATTGTCTGTTTGTTATGTCTCTTTAAGTTTACACAGTTTTTCATTGATAGAATATTCCATTGGTTCTTGGTAGAATATTTGATACATGATTACTAATAAAAACACGACAATGTTGCAATATTCCACAATATTTATTGTTTAGTACAAACTATTTTTCAGCTGTTACGCCATCATCAGGTACGACGGTTACTATAAACAGATGTCAAGGCAAAGATTTTATGACATGTGCATGAAAGAATCACATAGATAAGCGAAAGATAAACATTGTTAGGAAGATATATTAAGAAGTGGTCCAAAATTATTAATTATTGACCAAATGGCTAAGAAACATAAGTGATAGTTTGAAAAATAAATTACATAGTATTGCTTAAAAATATAAGCGATAATTTTGAAAAGTTAATAACATGATAATTGGTACACGGTTGTTTGATTGTAAAAGAAGGTTATGTGGAACAATTAGGCCTATAGTACCTTTAGTAACTTTTCGAAAAGTTTTATACCTGTATTGATTACATTGTAGTAATCACAAATTGGTGTTTACTATTATTATTAGTAATAGCAACAGCAAAATAAATAAATAATCATTTTATTGACCTCACATAAAAAAAGAACAGGGACTCTACCATTTAAACAGAACTAGGTAAACATTGAGACATAACAAGATGCCGTTTTATGTAAATTACACATTACATAGCCTGGTGGCTGTTAGTTACATAGATTTGTTGGCAGACAGTGATACTTATCAATTCCGTATCTGTTCATAGCTACTGGTTGGTGTCTGTCTTACCAAGGGGATTTCATAACATCTTTGTATATCATTGCTGTGGTTACTAAGGCTAGTGACCCATCAACCATTTTTGTGTGATTAATATTATCAGAAGGACCTGCAGGGGATAGCCCACATTTAAATGAGCCTGTTCATTGGTTAGAAACTGTTACTTATTTTGTATCTTTTATATAATGCACATTCTATAACATAAAAGTATTCTTACATGCACTTTAAAGGACAATGTTTGTAATAAGAAGGTATCAAATACATGTTACTCACTTTATGAAATCAAATCTCACACCCATTAGTTACCAGTGTTGTAATGTCAGGGATGGTGGGCAGATCTGCTGTTTATCTTGCATCAGCTATGCTGTATCCACAAGTGTTGTACATGCGACACCGATGAACCAGCTTCCCAATGCTTCCACAGTCATTAAGGGATGTACAGTTGCACTTTTATTACTGATTTATGTTATTGTTAATGTTGATTTTGTTTGTAAATGAAACATCATATTTTTTATTCCTATTCACAGAACACTAAATCTGAATATGACCTCCTTTCTAGAACAAAACCAGTAATCTTAAAATAAAATTTGAGTGTGATCATAACTGATTATATTGAAGAGATCTACACTTGTCAAAACAATTAGAGGATCAGTTGAGATATCTAGGTTCTGAAGTATTGTCATTGGCAGAATGAACTAAATGGTTAAATGTCTACAGAGTAAAGACAGCAACATTACGGCAACCGAAATAGTGACAATAACAAAAAGTTGCTGCAGAGAGGGCTGGTATTGACTTACTTTACTCTACCAAATGAATTACACAAGCAGTGGGGTTCAGATAGTGTAGTGAGCAGGTAGTGCAATGCAATAGCAACCTGACTTACCCAAAGCTATAGCGTGGAGAGTCATAGGAAATGAAAAGTGGGACAGACAAAGAGCAAGGTCGCTGCAGCTATTGTAGTGTCCCAAAGTGCAATTTCCAGGACCAACAGTTAAAAGAAGGCAAGGCCAAGGTTGTCCATGGCTAACATCAGCAAGATCTATCTTCAGTTAACAGTCCGTCGAGGCAGGAGGCGGAATTCAACTCAGTTGCAATACATCTTCCAGGCACCAAAAGGACGCACAGTATCAACACAAACAGTCTGAAATTGCTTTCAGGAATGTGGCCTCTATGCACGGACATCTATGGTGTGTCTTGCATGAAAACCATGACACCATTTATCTCACAGGAACTGGGCAGAGGAACATCAGGATTGGAGTCGTAACGAATGGCATCGGGTTCTGTTCACAGATGTGGTAGGATTTTGTTTTTAGGCGGACAATCGTCATTCCCCCACCTGGAAGTACCTGGAACTCGGAACAATCCTGCTTATCTGCAGAAAACATTACCATTTCATGGTGGTGGACGAATGGTGTGGGAAAGAGTCAGTACTTGCAGATGTATGGTCTTCTTTAACGTTCAGAATGGCGTTTTGACTGTTCAGAGGTATAGAGACAAAATCCTTCAACCTTTTGCCACTGGTGCCATCAGAGATAGGTTCCTTCTAGTGGAGGATAACGCTCGTCGACAAATGCATTGCAGCCAGATCGGCACCTTTCATGACAATTACAGAGCTGATTGCTAACCTCATACTGTCCATGCCACACAGGTGTGCAACTGTACTGACAGTCGGAGGTGATCATACACCATATTAGAGGGCAACTAGAATGACTTTTTCACTATTAAGGTAGCCCCATGCAGCCTTGCTCTAAGTAAATGCTATGTAAACCTCAAGTAAAGAGTTGAGACAGCAAAATATCTTTACTCTATCACAAACAGATTATAATTATAACCAATATCTGATGAAAATACATTACCATATGTATATTTTGTATGATATCTCTCCTGACCTAATTCTTTTTAGCAGTGTAGGTTTTAAATACCACGATCTGCTGAATCCATAATGATACTCTGCAATTGTATCATAAAGCTAAACATGAATTAGGTCTCCCCCCCCCATTAGATTGCTTATTCCTTAAGTCAGCCCTCAAACTAATTGAATGCTGCGAGTGTGGTTAGAATCGGAGAGAAAATTGAAATGGCCTGAAGAGATAGAAATGGCCCTACTGACCTGTATGGAAGTATTGAAACTTTCCAAGAAACTTCAAGAGATTCTAATAATAGGTTGTAATCAGTAGCAGTTTTTTTTCTCTCGTTATTATTGATAAATATTCGCCATTTTTCTTTATACCCTATCCACAGCGTGGGATTTTGGAGTTTGCAGAACTATTCCAAAACATTTAGTTTTGTCCTACTTCCGAAATGCAGAACAGCTGTTTCTAATCACTATATTTAGTCAGTCTAAGATATTGTACTTTCTTAGATTGACTGAATATAGTGATTGGAAACAATAGTTCTGCATTTCGGAAGGAGGATAAAACTGAATGTTTGTTGAAATAGTTCTGTAAACTTCATAATACTTAATAAAAATGGTGGGAGGGAAGGAAACTTGCTTGTCTATGTCTGACATAATAATTTGAACAAAATCTTTGCAGTTTATGTTTTTCTGTTATAATTTACAAATTAAATATACGAGTCAGAAAAATGAGATCAGATTCATCCTTGGGGATTGGAGTTTAACATTTAAATGCATCTATATTGTAACTTGTGTTTCTGGAATGCATAACTGAATGTAGAAGGTGTAGTATACTTTAAAATAGAATATATTCACTTTTAAAATATTTGTTTCACATCACCACCCAAGATTGGTATATTCCAACCTAGCACCCTTCTTAGCACTGATTACATATTTGAAAGTTGTTATACTGGGCTCATAGTTCGTTATGAAAATGATGTAAAATAAAATCCCCAGCCAATATAAAGGGTGTTTAGGAAGTAAGGACAAATTTGAATTTTATGCCATTTTGACATATGGCAGTTAACAGCCATGTTTTCTTCATTTTTGTTATCTGCAAACCTTCCTATTAGTAGCCTGATACCTTTCATGTTGTGAGCATTGTTGTTTGAAATTTGATTTCTTCAGATGACAACTGTGCAACGTACACAGGGTGAATCTAAATTCGCGCACTCAGGTTTCGCAGCGTGATTCCTCACCTACCAACAATGAAAAATGTCTCCCACAAAATTTCATCCTGTACATATTTCTGCCAGTAAATGGACGTCAAAGACTGAGATAGCTGTGTGTTCCATACGTCAGTGTGTTTCATAATTACACCAACAAACTTGTAAGGCATGTATTAGGCGTCTTGAGGAACAAAGTGAGCATGGAAACCCATGCCCGGAAATGCCATTCAACGACGCTAGGAAGAGTCCAAGTTACAGCAGGCACCAGCTCCTCCTGCTAGATATCCCCTCCAGCAACTTCGAGGCTCTGTAGCGTCATTGCATGACGTTTCCAGGCATGGGTTTCAATGCTCACTTTGTTCCTCAAGACACCTCGCACATCCCATAGAAGTTTGTTGGTGTAGTAGTGTAATTCTGAAACACACTGACATATGGGACACACACCCATCTCAATCTTCGATGTCCATTTATTGCCGGAAATATGCCCAGGATGAAATTTTGTGAGAGCCCCCTAGCATGTGAGGAATCCCACTGCAAAGCCCAAGTGCGCAAATTTCAAATTTAGATTCACCCTGTATAAGTGATACAAGAAAGTCCCTCAGCAACCATTCAAGAATTGCATTTGACACTCAAACGTAATGCTGCACCAACCGAATCATCAGTTTGGAAGTTGATTCAGAAGTCTGAGACCACAGGTTCTGTTTCCAACATTAAGAAAACAGGATGATCACATTCTCTTTGAACGTAAGAAACCCTTGCTCTTGTATGTGACTGTGACAATAAGCTTCATAAAATCAGTTCCTTGATGAGCTCAACAATTGAATGTATCACTCCCGTCAGGGGCTCAGGATTAATTTGCCGAGTACAGGCTTGGCGAACCCAGGGTCCTGAGCTGGGGACTGGTAAGCTCCGCCAGTCCTCTAGACACCGTAAACCCCTGGAAACGCTTCAGCAACTACCGTGTGGTGCAGCGGTGGAACTTTGTGTGTACCAGGGAATGAAAACCTTGGCTTGACCGCACGGGTCGCGAGGATGGTACAAGACTCTATAAAAAAACCTTCAATCCCAAGGTGTGCTATGTGCTGATGCGATGCATGGCTGTTGAAGTGGAACAGTCACTAGAGAGCAACCTCTGGGGATACTGCCGCACCTCAGTTGTATAAAGCTAGGTGGACATTTAGTTCCCTAGCTGCTCGTGGAACCTAGATGGACCTTCCGAGAAATTTTCCACCTCCTAGTGGGATGGGTGTACCACTGCGGGGTACCAACACCCAGCCTACCAAGAGGACTATGGTAGCCAGTGCTCCGGATTCTACACAGAATAAAAAACTTGCAGTGTACAGTAATGGAACACATGTTGCTCCACAGAATTTGCTTATTGTAGTGAAAAGACAGCACTTTTGAAAAGTTGTTCCCTTTTTACATACAGAAAGCTCTAGAGAGAATTGCTCGTGATCTCAAATCAGTGAAACGCTTACGCAATGGGACATTGTTAGTAGAAACTTTCACTTCCCAACAAGCAGTGAACCTTCAGAAAGCTAAATGCCTCAGAGAATATGCTATAGAGACCTAACTGCATAACACCCTCAATTACAGTAAAGGCGTTACCTGTAGGGATTTAGTGGGAATTCCAACTGTCAAAGTTTTGTCCTCCTAAAACATCCAAACACCACCACCACCACCACCAACTGAGAAACTAAAGGTTGAGTGTGCTTCAGAAGGGATCGTGGATGTACAAAACATCACAAAAAGGGTGAATGGGGAGTTGGTAAAATCCGACTCCTTTATTCTCACCTATAATAGTCCCAAACTCCGGGACAAGATTAAAGCAGGCTTCCTCCGACTGAATGTAAGACCCTATGTCCCAAACCCAATGTGGTGTTTTAAATGCCAGCAGTTCAGGCACACCACTCTTGGTTGTTAGGGTGAAGTGACTTGGGGCAAATGTGGGAAGGTGTCCCATGAAGGTACTGATTGCATTCCACCTGCAAAATGTGTTAACTGTTCAGGGGACCATCCAGTTTAGAGTCGCTTATGCAGTGTGTACCTTGACGAGAAGAAAATACAGGAGATTAAGACCACAAGATAGATCCCTTATGCAGAGGCCAAAAAGATCTTTGAGGCCATGCAACCTTCTGTATTTCCCACTTCCTTCACTTCTGCACTGCAGATAACTGTTCCTAAAGTTGATGATTCACCCCAGACTGATGTTGTTGGCATGGATACAAACACTTGCATGTGCCAATGCACATGTAAGGCAGCAGGCCCCTTGAAAACCGCTGAAAAAGCTACAAGTACCACCTTTGCAGAACCCTCTGTTCCAGTAACTCCAGAGCCAGCCCTTGCATCCACCATAGTTGCAACCACATCCACTGCAACATCAACCAAACCATCTAAACCAAAAAAGTGCCTGCTAAGAAAGAGTTGAAGCCAGCAATTCAACTGTCAGATTATGTGGAAGTTATTATTCTTGACGGTACATCTAATCCAGCTCCAGAACTCACGGAGTTTTCTGTCCCTCAGAGGCAAACGTCTCGCCCCAACACTGAACCTCCACCACGTTCAGTGTCTCCATCTCGGAAGCAAGAGAGAGAAAGATACTATCTCCTTGATAGATGGCTCCAGTACTGCAGTGGAACATGCAGGGTTTCAGGACACATGTGGAGGAACTGTGTTTACTGACTAGGGGAGGCAACCTGTATATGCCTGCAGAAGACAAATTTTTAATCTACCAATTACCTGGAGGTACGTGGCTCTGTCCTCCACAAGAAGGATGACCTTAGCGGAGAGAGAGTTAAGAGGTGGTGTGGCTATTTTTACTAATACGGCCTATCACTCAGGGCCCCCCTCTCTCACCACACATTTAGAAGCCGTTGTAGTATCTGTTTATGTGCATCACTGATAGTGTGCTCCCTGTATCTGCCGCCTCGTGCCACGTTTGATATAGAGGCCCTCGAAGATCTTATTACACAGCTCCCCCAACAATTTATCCTCTGTGGTGATTTCAATGCACATAACGTGCTTTGGGCCTCTGCCAGTGCTTGCCCCAGGGGCGAGTGACAGAGAGGCTTCTTTTATCATCAAGCCCACATTTATTAAACACAGGACAGCCTACACATTTTTGTACTGCAACGGGGTTGTTCTCAGCCATAGATCTCTTGCTTTGCTCCGCAGCCCTCGCCCACTCTTCTCAGTGGGAAGTGGTCGATGACCTGCACGGCAGTCACCATTTTGACATCTGGCTTTACCTGCCAGACAGTGCAGCCCAAACACAGACCACCTCAATGGGTGTTCAGTAAAGCCAACTGGACACTGTTCAGCCAACTCGCTGAGCTGGAAACTTGTGACAATGTCCAGGAATGGGTGGACTGTATGACGCGAACGCTACACAATGCTGCTGAAGCATCTATGCCGCTGTCGTCAGGACAGCTGACACGGCAGCCTGTCCCTTGGTGGACTGCAGAGTGTCGGTCGGCAATTAGCGCCAGGCGTGCAGCTCTTTGTAGGTTTAAGCACTGCCCGACTGCAGACAACCTCACTGCCTTTTGGATGGCGAGGGCAAACATGTTGCCAAATTATGAGAAAGAGATCTTGGCAACAGTTCCTGAGTACTGCTACTTGATCCACTAATCCACTAAAAGTTCCACAGTATGGGAAATCTAGGAAAGGGGGGAGGTGTGCAGTGGCTGCTGTAATGGGAAGTGGCGTTCTCCAAACCAGCCCGTGAGACATTTCCCACACCGTGGCCCTCAATTTTGCCACGGTTACAGCTACCACCCATCAGGATCCAGCATTCCAGTGCCACAGAGTGGTTGCTGAGAATGGCACTTTGGGCTTTAGGTCCAGGATGGGCCCCTCCAAGCCCACACCAACGTGGTGACCATCACAAAAGTTCTACTGTCACCTCTGTAATTTGGTTAGTTTGCTAAGGTGGATCACGGGATGTGGGAACCGCGATGTTATCCGTATGTGTGGGCACGATCACCCATTAATACGGTGCATCTAGAGATAGAATTGGTGGAAAGGTATACGAAGGGTAAAGGTATGTAAGGGCAGAGGAAAAAAGTGCCAAGGCAAGAGCCAAGGGAAAAAACCTCTGTGACAGTGGGGTAGGTTTTAAGGGCAGTAGCGGTATGCTATCTGCGACAGATCATGCAAGGTTTGGTAATGTTAGTAAGGGGTATATCTCAGTACCATTAACTTTGCTAGGTTCGTCATAAAGAATCAGTCCGGTTGATGCGAGGTTCTGCTGCAGCTGAGCTCCTGTGAATTCTCCTGAGTCGGCTGCGGCAGAATACCTGTGAAAATAGCCAAGTTTGTCATAGTAGTTAGACAGTTCGGTCATAGAACTGGCTAAGTGTGTGGGACTGTATAGGTTTGTTTGTGTTTAGTGCGCTGAGTATGGTTTCCCTGCCTTGCCTGTAGGTAGGTCCACTGGTCACCAGGAACATAACTACCCTTTCACATTGTGGGAGCTGAATTCTGCATTGTCTGTGGCTTGTGATACAGACCCTGGCGATGATAGAATCCACTACAGTATGCTGCGGCACCTAACACAGTGGAATAAAGAAATCCTCCTGAATCTTTTTAATGCCATTTGGTTGTCAGGTCACTTTCATTACTCATGGAGAGAAGCAATTTTTATCCCCTTTTAAAACCCGGGTAAGATTGCACATGTCCAAGCAGTTATCGCACTGTTGCCCTCACTAGTTGCGTGGGAAAGACCTTAGAGTGGATGGTCAACTGCCACCTTATCTAGATGTTGGAATCCAGGCAGCTCCTTAGTCGCTTCCAGTGTGGGTTCAAGAGATATCGTTCCACCTTCGATAACCTGGCCTCTCTGGAGGCGACTATACCACAGGCTTATATTTTTTGATATCGAGAAGGCCTTCGATACTACTTGGAGGCGTCTTATACTCAGGCAATTTCACTAATGGGGATTTCATGGTTGTCTTCCAATTTTTATTCAGTCTTTCCTTTCTCCTCGTTTTTTTAGATATCGAGTTGGTGGCATGTTCTCTGATTGCTTTGAGCAGGAAAACGGTGTTCCTCAGGTTCACTATTTGTTGATGACTTCTCTATCTTCTGTTCTTCCTCCAGCCTTGCAACGACAATTCATCAGTTGCAGCTAACTCTTCGGCGGCTGGACAAATGGACACAGAAGACAGGTTTTAAATTTTCTACCAAGAAGTCTGTGTATGTTCTTTTTAACTGTACTCATTCTGTTTTTAACTTTCCTGAACTGTGGATGAGGGATACTGTTATGAATTTTAAAGACACTGTGCGTTTTCTGGGTCTCACATTTGACTCTAAACTTACCTGCTTGTTGCATCTTAAAGACTTGAAGAGATGGTGCCTCAAAGCGCTGAGTATTTTAAAGTGTCTTAGTCACACTTCATGGGGAGCTGACAGGACTTGTCTGCTCCAGTTTTATAGAGTCTTTGTGTGATTCCAACTTGATTACAGCTGCACGATGTATGGGTATGCAAGATCTTTGTACCTGAAAATGTTGGATGTGGTGCACCATGAAGGGATTCGGTTGGCTACCGGAGCATTTAAGACGAGCCCTATACCTAGCCTCTGCGCTGAGGCTGCTGAGCCACTGCTCCACATATGATGACAGCTCCTCATGGTATGCCAGGCATATACCACATTATCCACCCCCTAATACACATGCTCAGCCGCCTATGGAAAGGCTTTTTTGTAATCGGCTTCTTGGCCTTTTGGGATTCGTACTAAGGACTGTTTCTTAGATTTAGGTGTGGCAGGCTTTAATGTTTTACACCAAGGTTGGAGTAAAGAGGTACAGCTTACTGTTAGACTTGACACATTTTAAGAAGGATTCTACTTCTGATTTTACATTTCAGTCTATGTTTTTTATAATTTTAGATGAGCATTGTGATTTTACAGTGGTTTACATGGATGGGTCCAAACAGGGTGACTTCATAGGTTGCCCAACAACACCATCAGGATTCGCCTCCCTACTGCATACTCCATTTTCTCTGCAGAGCTACACACGATCTGGCGGGCGCTGGAGCAAATGTAATGTGTTCGCGACACACGGTTTCTTCTGTGCTCTGACTCACTCAGTGCACTACAATCTTTATAAAAGCTGTATCCAGCTAACAAGGTAGTCCAGCTCGTACATGACCGACTGTACTCCCTCCAGCAACGGGGGAAGCAAGTGTCACTCTGTTGGGTACTAGGACATGTCGGAATTCGTGGCAACGAGATGGCTGAAAGGGCTGCCAAGGAGGCATGCAGAGGCTGTGATATCATACAATGTGCCATTCCCCTGCAGGACATGCTCTCTGTGGTGTAGCAGAGGTCCCTTCATTTGTGGAAGGAATCGTGACAGGCAATAAACTGTGTTCGGTTAAGCCGACTGTCCGCCCATGGCAAACCTTCTGCCAGTCATTGAGGCAGCACGAGGTAGCCTTGACATGTCTCCGAATCGGACACTGCCCTTTGATGCACAGCTATCTACTTTGTCGAGAGGACCCCCCATTTTGTGATGCCTGTGGCGTGCAAATCTCTGTACGCCACATTTTAATTAAATGTATTTTACGTCGTTCTGAGAGGGCGGCTGTGAATCTTGATGGTGCTCTGCCCTCTGTTTTAGCTGACAATGAGGCGAGTGTGACGACTGTTTTAAAATTTTGTTATCTTTCTTGTCTCTTGTCTAAGATTTTAGGCTGGAGGTTTTAGTATGCTAGAGGCTGGCTGGCACATCCCTTTTCTATCACTGATCAGTTCATGATACCCTGGAACTTCATTAGAAGTACTTCTACAACCATGTGCTTTAGTGGGCCAACTATATTTTTATCTTGCAGTATTTCTGTGTTTGCTTTGTCTTCCATGCCGTTTGGGTACCTACATTCCTGTTGTCTGTTTTTCTTTGTTCACCTACCCCTCAGGTCAAACTGTCACCTAATTCTTTTGTAAGGACGCTAAAGACCACGCAGTATGTGCCCACATCACCCTATCCAATCCTGAATTTATCACCAAGTTCACGGCGTGAAATCCTTTCAAAAGATCTGAAAATGCTTGTGTAGAAGATTCAAGAGTTTAAGCTTCCAGATCATGGAATGAGACATTGTTTCCACAGTGGGTCTTGGCTCAACAAAAAGAGAATGAGAAGTTCACAAAAGGAATAATTTTCACAGGGTGCTTTTCCACCTCTGTGGGTATGTCAATAGGCAGAATTGCAGAATAATGAGTAATGAAAATCTGCAAATGACTGTGAAATATGTGATGCATCCAAAACTCATGCCTGTTGTGTGGGTTCCGAGCAGGAGTGATCAGGCCGTACTTTTTTTAAATTGATGAGGAAGCTGCTACAACTGTGGATAGTGACCGTTACCTAAACATGCTTTCTGGTTGGTTGTTTCCTCTTATTAGTGAAAGTGACGATTCTTTGTCTCAATAAGATGGTGCATCATGCGACATGTCCTGTGGAACAATTGCTCTGCTGAATGAAAAGTTTTCTTAAAAAATTATCTATTTTTGTTGCAACCAGGAATGGCCTGCCAGATCATGTGATCATAAGCCTTGTGACATTTCTTGTGGTTATTTGTGAAATCAAATAAGTTTGTGAACAAAGCAGAAACAATACAAATTGAAGGATGAAATTAAAATGTGTTAAAATGTGTCCTCAGAGTCTTTAGTGTTGGCATTATCCAATAAAATCTTCTTGGTTTACAAGCC
This sequence comes from Locusta migratoria, assembly GCA_026315105.1. Classification (NCBI taxonomy): domain Eukaryota; kingdom Metazoa; phylum Arthropoda; class Insecta; order Orthoptera; family Acrididae; genus Locusta; species Locusta migratoria. Next base: position 49,293,154 of record CM048755.1, on the reverse strand, counting down.
ACAACCCATTGAATAAAATTCTCCAATGTTTAATGGCAAACTCCATCACCCCATCAAAAATAAAATCATCGACTGCCGGGGCTGGCATTGTGTCCTTCTTACGTACCTGCAATAACTATGTCTGAAACCTTCTGAAGTGCTGAAAAGACATGAACAGAGAGCAGTATTCCTGCCTACCTCCAGGATAAAAGATATGTTAGCCCTCATCAAGAACAGCATTGGTCTGCATGTCTATGGTGTATACAGTTTCCCCTGTGAGTGTGTTAGTATTTACACAGGGCAAACTATTCGCACTGTTGCCGATCGATGTGCAGAGCACACACAACACATCAAAGAGAACTTGAGGAACCAGCAGTAGCAGAACATTGCCTAAAAAGGGCATAAAATACAACTTCAATTATAGCCCAAACCTCATACTATAATTAAAGAAGCGGCTGAAATTACACAGCTACAGTTTTAACAAAGACTTGGGGTACACACTTAGCAGGACACGATGGCAGATTTTGGACATGGGACGCAAGAAGAGGTTTCGCGCTTATATGGAGATGGGAGTGCCACTTTCAAATGTGATGCCAGATATGCACACCACATACCGTTACACAGTAAAGTAGCGTGACAAAAGTGCCACCTTCACCTTGTGCACACACGCTGTTCAGCCCTCTACAAGGTTCCAGATGTAGCTATTGCAGCTATATAAGCAGGCCACTATGCCAACCCTAGCAGTCAGTGGTTTTACTCATGATGACGATGGCGGAATTTGCCATCAAAAGTTCGAGACTTTTATTCAGTGTGCCGTGGCTTGTAAACTTAGAAAATTTTATTGACGAAATTAAAATAATTATTATTACTGTTGCATCAGATGTTTGTTAATGCTTTATTGAAAACACATTGGTTGTAGCCTCACAACCATGGGTGGTTACGTGAGTGATATCATTTTTCAAATATAATTGGAAAAAGTTACTTAATATGTTTACCAATAAATAGCGTTGGCTGCACAATGCTGCAGCAAATAACCAGTCTCTCGTTAAAAGGTAAAATATATATAAAACATTTGCTAACAATGTATTACTGTCAGTTCAATTAATTACTTATGAATTACATTGTGAACTTTAATTAGAATTAGCACAGGTAATAGTGTGGGAAAGGCAAACCAAAGACATAACACTTATGATGATGTAATCAATCCACTAGACAGCATACACTAAATTTGTACATCCTCTGCTAAAGTATTGCTGCATGGTATCGGCTGTGTACCAGATACAAAAAAGGGCAGCTCGTTTTGTACTATCATGCAATTGGGAGATAGTGTGAAAGAGTGTCATGTGCCATCTGTTTTGGCAGTGATTAAGAGAAAGGAGTGTTTTGTTGCATCGATATCTATTTAAGAAATTTCAGTCACCGGCTTTTCCCTTTGACTGTGAAAATATTTTGTTGACACCCAACTACATATGGAAAAATGACCATCAAAATAAAATAAGAAAATCAGAGTACAAATGGAAAGGTTCAGGTGGTTTTTTCATCGTGAAATTGTAGAGAATGTGGTGTTTCCAGAAGGCTGTTACTAACTGAACTCAATTTGATGGTGTGTTTCTTTACTTACTAAATACTTTCAGCACACTTCCTTGGTGTTGTAAAGTAGGGAAAAAAATTACAGAATATTGGAGCATCATTTTGACTGGAAAACTCTAGCCAAATATTCTTAATGATAAGTTATTGTAAACAGAAAGCAGCTTTGGATATATCCCAGGGGAATGTTGTCAAGACAGTTCCTGGTAAAACAGATGTAAATGACCTTTTAGACTGCATGTAAAATTCCTTGAGTCTATTCACAGTTTATATTATTAAATATAGGGTACCTTCTATAGCAGAAAACTGAAGTAAAGTGCAAGAAGACCTACAGAGCATAGGCACTTTGTGCAACTGAACCTCAGTGTAAACTCGTGTATCAAGTTGTATATCCCTTTCAGTCCCAAGGTTCTAGGTGATGTGACAAAGAGAGGTACATTTAAGGTACAAAATACATACAGCCGTTCATTACAAAAAAGAAAATAAATTTATTTTCAAAAATTTTGTACCCCCACAATTATCTATTTCCAACCTTCACTACAAATTTTTATGATCGGCACCATCTTACAGTAACAATGCCTTGAAAGAAATGACATAATAAATCACAGGAACTGGCTGTCAGATATGATAGCTTCACATGTCAAAACAAGGATATCAACACCTTGCCAACAAGTCTTCCTTGCTGCCATTGTAAGTAACTGGAAGTTTGTCGACTGCTGGTGCCAGACAGTGTAGAAACATGGAACTAAAACATGTTGCGCACATTACCACAGTCCATCCACATTGTGTATTGCAGGCCCAAACTTCCTAGTGTAGAAAGAAATAAAGCAAGCAAAACCAGAAATGCACAATTGTGTGTGTAGGGCCTTAAAGGGATACAAATAAGTAAAGCATCCTTACACACCAAGCAATTGAGAACTGGAAAGTCAATCTTTCAGTATTATTTAAAGTATAATGACCACATGATATGTAATAATAAAGGCAAATACCAGACTAAGAATGTGTAAATCATTCATGAATGCTCCGCCAGGTCACTGAGTATGAAATCAGTCATTGTGAGAAACTAAAGAAGTTTTGTATCCCACCTTTATAACAACACTTTGTGGCTTGGTGAAGATTTTAAATATTAATGTGTCACTTCCAGACATTTTATTAAAGCAAAACACCAAAAGATACCTTTTTGATGTGACTTTATGTAGCACTGTCATTAAACTGTACATCTACAATGCGCATAATTTCTGATACAAAGTAACTGTTCTGACACATAGCTTTCAGATAATATAAATTGTTGTTTCATTGGTCCCGCCTGTGACAGAGAGAATTACCTCCAGTCACATTGATCCACATTCTGCTGCATATTCAGCAATTCAAATTTGTAAATTCTTCACAGTGTGAACTTCCATATTACAACGTCACAAAAAAGAGCCATGTTAAGCATCAGCATCCATGATCACAGTCCATATGAAAGCTGCTTGTGCACTTAGATTTTTGTTCAGAAATAGAATTTATACATTCTTAATGAAGTTATGATTAAAACCTTTCTACAAAGATGAAAAATATTCCGATCATTGGAATTCAGATTCATGATACAGTTTTGGCCAGTATTTGACTACTGGGTAGAATAAATTTAGTAATACCTTTGACTTTTTGACTCCATATTTATAAAAATATCAAGAAATTCAAAATGAAATATTGCATGGTTTCAGCTACTCTAGAGTACAGTCTCTCTCTCTCTCTCTCTCTCTCTCTCTCTCTCTCTCTCTCTCTCTCTCTCTCTCTCTCTCTGTGTGTGTGTGTGTGTGTGTGTGTGTGTGTGTGTGTTTTTGTTTGTTTGTTTGTTTTGTGATTTTGTAAAAGACATTACTGCTAAGTTTGCTCAGGACAAATATTAATACTGGTCCTTGTCATTATTTTCCAGGATACTGTGGTCAGTAAAGAAAGCACTGAAGCAAACTTGTGTATCATTGCAGCTTAGTTTTAGTGTGATGGCAGCTCATGTGCCTGAAGAAGAGAACCTACTGAAATAAGGAAAATTTTGTTTTTGTGCACATGTGTCATCAATCTGCATATTTGTACACCATAGCCCATAAGGAACTGAAACCTATCTCAGTACAAGAGGAGGAGTTTATGTTTATAGATTTTTGTATGTATGTGTGTACATGGCTATCATTTAGCCATTTTGTCTGTTTTCAGATTTTTGATTTTTATAAATACATATAATTATTTTATTATTATTGAAGCCAATGGTGCAGTGTTCAGAACAGCTCCATGGATAATTTATTTTACATGTTGATAAATGATTACTACTAGAACTTGTAAACAGTAAGTTAAAGGACATAAGGCGAAATGTGCATGTGTTGTGAAATACAGCACATCATGTATTACAGGAACACCAATTATGATAAATGGAAATTCAGAATAGTTATTTTGTAATTAATATAGCAAGCAGAGCTTTCTAGATGCTGGCATTTTCACTGAATGCCAGTTATCTCTAAGTGCCCATTTCTGTTACTGATATTTTAATTTTCTACTTTAGTGAAAATATTTGTCTAACACTTATTATCACTATAGATTAAGCAAGGGAGAGAATGAAAATGATGTTTTACTTGAGTACAAAACTTGTGGTTTGGAGATCTCTGTTGATATGAGAAAATTGCAAAATTTTTCACATAATTGTATGTGATATTATAATGGTCTCTGTCTCATTATTATTTGTTGACTATGTACATTATATTTTTAGAGATTGATTTGTGTGTAGAAAATTGTAAAAACTTGTGTAAACTCGAAGAGGGTTCTATCTACCCCCAAAAATCCTCTTATTGTTCTTTCATTCTTTCATGGCTTTTTTTTTATAAGTTGTTTGTAATTTTTATGTATTTTATTCCCTTCTCAGGGAAGAATAAATAGTGATAGAACCACTTTTATTCAGCCAGATGGAAGCAAGCTGCAGTTATATCATGAGAAATGCAATCGAGGAATACTATTCAAATAGGTTCATGATGCATCACAAAACTGTTAGGTGAACTGAAAAGAAGACCACTGTTTCTCTTTCTCTCCCCATTCTTCCAATGTGGGGGATGCATGTATTTGCTGCTGCTGCTACTGCTGCTGCTGCTGCTGCTACCTATTTCATAATCAAGCCTTTCTATCACATGTCAGCTTTGTGTTTCTTGTGCCACAAGTGCACCAAATTATGGTAGGCCTGCTCTATAGTGGAAACTCATGTTAGTAGGTATATGGCTACCAAAATATTAGGCATAAGAGGGACATGAGGGTGCAAATGCAGTTTTATGATAAAATGTGGATATTTCGTACCTCAGAAACTGATGACGTACAGACATTAATAACTTTCACAGTGGGATACTTTTTAATACCGGAATACATATTCTTCAACAACCATCATCATCTTACTTCTAATCAGGAAAGTAGCTGTAAAAAAAGTGTGACTTTCAATAATTTCTTTTTATGTTCTTATACATAAAGTGGGAGGAAAGGGTTATGATAGCATTGTATTCTGTTTAGGCAGGCACAGGCAATCTAGGTTTGTGACGTGTAAGTCACCAAGCTGGGAATAATATTAAAGTGGTTGAGGATTTGCTTGACATGTCTTTCCTAGTTTTCTCTCTCTCTCTCTCTCTCTCTCTCTCTCTCTCTCTCTCTCTCTCTCCCCCACACACATTGTGGACTTTTACTCATTATTATACTGAGACACTTGCATTTTACATGCTAGAAAAATATATTTTAATGATGATTTCATTGACACAAGTTGGATAATTATTTAACATCATGAAACTTGAATACATCCTAAGCCCAAAATTGTTTTTATTTACTAAACAATTATGAACAGTCGAATGAGGAAATTTTCATTCGAACTTTACTGCAAAATAATGGAAATATCATATATTATTATTGTTGACTGGATGTGTTAAGCCTCTTTTCTATAGTTGATCATTATTCTACAAATAAGTGTTGGATGGCCATATGCAGCACATTTACATGCAAAGTCACATCACAATGGAAGCACATCCTGTACAGACTTTGTAAACATGCATTACAAGTGAAAGTGAAGAAAATATGCAGAAAAGGGTATATCATATTATGTGTAGTAGTATGATAAAAATGACATCAGTAAGTGTACATTTCATTTTCTTCTGCAATTCCTACTATTCTGTTTTCTTTGTGAATTTTTGACAGTTTTATTCTGTGTTCAAGATGGAAAGGAAATGCAATCTTAGACCTGTCTTCTATTTAGTTGAGACAGAAGCAAGTCAGATTTGTAACTGAAGAAGCCCAATAATAATACCAGAATAGGTTCGTGAGTTTTCCTTGGCACATACAGGTGTCTGTGCGTGTTTCTTCATGATTAAAATGTGCTAAGATCAATCGGTAAATATGATTGCTATATACAACAGCAAATATGAAATGGAGAGGATGTTCTGGATGTTCCAGAATGTCAAAAGCTACTATGGAATTAAGAAAAGTGGTTTAATATCAAAATTATGATAAGATACTAGTTACCAAGTTGTATTGCTTTCTTCTTGCCAAAAAGTAGAAGTCATTCCAGTATGTATTAGAGCATTTGTTACACAAACTTGAAAGAAAAGTCAGTGATGATAGAGAGTGACCAGTTATTACCTAAGTGATATTATTTTTAAATTAAGTAGAGAGAATGTAGGTAATACAATAAAAGAAAGTAGTGCTGCTATGGACAGTTAATTATGTACTGGTTAGCAGAGTGAAAACATAATATCACAGCTCTGCTGGTCAAAAGGGGGAAAAATGCAATGCATTGCTTACAAATTGAACTGATGGTACAACATAAAGTAACAATATATTGAAGACAATGTTATTCAGCAAAAAGTAATGTTTCTAAAAGCAATAAAATTATATGTGTATTAATAGATAGGATAGAAACTACACATTTGACAGAAGTCTATAAAAGTAATGCAATGCATCACGATAATTGGGAACATACATAATCCCTGAGGAAAAGAAACTGCACTAGGCTGCAAAGGAAATGGACCTCAATTATGTGAATTTGTAAATTGGCTGGCATTCATACTTAAGAAAAGACAGACATGGATACAGTAATCTTTGGTTTTGCATTCACTTACATAGTGCACAATAGTAAAGTACACAATTGTATAATTAAATCATTTTTACTTGTCAAAATGTAATTTTGAAAATTCAGAGGTAGGAAAATTCTAATACTGTGTACTGAATGTAAAACAGTTGTCAGAGTATGTAATGTTGAACTACCTGAATGAAATTGATAGAAATCACCTGCCTCACTGATAAGACAAATAGAAGTAAGTGGATATTGAGATTTTTTTCTCTCAAATGTCTAAATGCCTAGTATAAGATGTTTTCATTGCACTGTATCCACATGTATACTAAACATGGATGTACCAAGACCAGGAAACCTTGAAAATATTTTCATGCTGGTACAGGTGTTTGATATGCACGCTAGAGAAGAAATGAAAATCGTGTAATCTCAGTAGATATACTCCAAATTCTCTCTCTCTCTCTCTCTCTCTCTCTCTCTCTCTCTCTCTCTCTCTCTCTCTCTCTCTCTCTCTCTCTCAACAACTGCAGGTGCATTTGCATTCCTGCTGACTTTGCCTTATTTAGATAAGATGACTTCTTAAACAATTTCCTACAGTTGTAATGGAATTGTATGAGTGCAAAACAACAATAAATGGAAGTTATCACGTTTATCTTTTTGGATGACAACGGAAAAAATTAAAAATGAAAGGCATCAAAATATGCTTCATTGTTTTCTTCAAACTCCTTACACAGAATAATTTGACTGTTTTACGAATAGTAGTTACCCCCTTGATTTATTCAAACATTTTCTACCATCAACTTGTAATAAGCCCATTTACCATTTATTCTATGTTTTCTATCTGTTCTTTAATTTAACTTTAGACAAATGCTGAGATGTTTGCTTCAACAAGACTAAGGGCAATTTTTGTACCCATAGTTCTCCAGCCACCTACGATTTTGCTGAATCTCCAGTGATCGGACATCAGTATGATGTTAAATCATATTGTTCATTGCTTTCACTTTATCAAAGTAATATATATTTACTTTTTGTCAGTCTATTCATTGTTTGGCATATTTAATGAGCATCTTGCCCAGCACATTGTTCCTGCTACAACTTGTATCAAAGAACACCAGTATTTCCATAGAATTATCACGTAAGATTTCTCTGTGAGTTTGAGACATCAACATACTGACTTTGGATAACATATTGCACAAATATAGAAGTGATAGCATAGATAGTTTGTGCAATTAGTAGTCAAGAAATGAGTTCCTGTAGACTTGGCTAAGTACTACAAATATATGACAAATTATGGCATTTACCTAATCGTGAGATGTGTTGTAGACACTGTGTAAATCGGTAAACTTTACTACACAACCCATGCACTACATTCTGATATGACTGATAGAAAATACCCACATTGAGCATCTGGTAGAACTTGTGGTATAAAGTACCTGATGAACAAGTACCAATAAAAATTGCAAATGTAGTGTGAAAAACGTTCCACATAAGTAAACTGTGCATATTTACTACTCCATTGCTCTGTACCTGAATTCTGATACTGTAGTAATCCAAATCATAAACAAAAAGATCTCAGATATGAAATAGTAGTTCTATAAGAAGAAGATGCCCTTGGTATAACTAGCTGTTTAAATACTAAAATTGATTGATATTGTCTTATCACAACAATCAATTTGATTGGTGTGATTATCCTTGTTGTAATATTCTACAGTTACTGAAAATTTCAGATAGCTGATCAGTCATTCACATAAATTTAACAATTAATTCTCCAGGCTATCTGATGACATGTGGAACATAACTCATTAAAAAGAAGGTTGAAGAGCTAACCTAGATACAATGTTCGATATCTTATAGTTCTGCAAAAACAAAGGGTATTTTCTTCTCACAAAGGACCATGCAAGCATCTTGTCCATATTTTTTAAACATTTTTTTTCAGCATATATATAAATATATATATATACACATATATGTGTGTGTGTGTGTGTGTCCAAGGTCTGCTTAATGATATTAAGTATTAATTGTATATTGGTACATGCACAGAACTGTGATACTGTAAAGATTAATCGAGCTATCTGCGCTCAAAATATCAAATATAAAAGTTGAATGTTTGGTGTGTTTCATTGATTGGACTGATATAATGAAGGTTTCCGTAATGTCAACACACATGAAGAATGACTGTCATTCATTAATCGAGCTATCTGCGCTCAAAATATCAAATATAAAAGTCGAGTGTTTGGTGTGTTTCATTGATTGGACTGATATAGTGAAGGTTTCCGTAATGTCAACACACATGAAGAATGACTGTCATTCTTTTGTGGTATACTTGCAAATGTAATGGGTCAGATTCTCACAGGCGCATCAGTGAAGTAAGCTCAGAAAGCAGTAGCCAGTATATACTCAATTACATTTAAAATACATGTGCTGCTATCTGAGTATTTAGTTATGATAGATGTGTTTATCAGCTGCAGTGAGAATCCACAATCAAAGAAAAGTTAAACATTTTAATATACTTTGGTTTATAAATCATTTTATGTTTGTTATGAAACTACAGGATGTGTAGATACTGAACTGTGATAATCATAGAAAAACTAAGAGTGGGGCATATATTTTCACATTTTGTAACTAAGATCTGCACTGAATTCACTTCATAAATAAACATTACAAAAGAAGTATTAAGTTGCCTGAATTCAAATATATATTGTTTGAAATTGTAGATGTAAATGTAGAATGCCTGTTTGTTATTAATGGAAACTATATTCATTTAGATTAAAATGCAACATAAGATGTAACTGATAATTAATAGTTGCAACCTATAATTTGATTTCTTATAGTCTATTGACTGTAATTATTTCACAAATTGTAATTTTATCCAATTTGTGCTATTATAAGTTTTATTTCAACAGCCATCACAGCAGATCTGTAAGACTGCTTACTATTGTAGTACAAGCTTTTAAAACAAATAAGCAAGGATATTTTCCCTTGATAAAATATGAAGAGAAGTCAGTATTGAGTGCTTTATTTCCACCTTCCTGTTTCTTGGAAGCATCAGATTTTTAAGTTTTATGTGAATAAAGTTTACTGGTTTAAAATCCTCCTTGATTTTATTTGTTCTTAATTTCTATGATTATCAAATTCATTTGAATTGTTACCTCATTTGTACACTTATTTACTGTCATAGGCGTGTAGTAAAATGGTTACTGCAGTTGACAAATGGATTATTTTAGTTGTTAAGTGTTCTAAAATTTGTATAACTCTTCCACATTCTGAAAATTATATTTTTGCATGATTATTCATATTTCAGGAACAAATTTTCTATGGTGGAAGTGTTATGTCAAAATTGGTCTTGAAGAAATCGTGTAATATTCCTGCATCATTATTGCTATAAAAAAAAACATTTTATATAAAGGCTACTGAAATGTTGCAGTCACCATTGTATATACCATTTCTTGCCCTAAGTTCAGATATTTGCACGATATTGAAGCTGGAGGGACCTTTCAGCACACCAGTAGATTACAGGGCCTGTCATACCGAAAGTCTGTCCTTATATTGGAGATAGCTCTATTTACCAGAATAACAGACAGCAGCAGCTATTGTGTATGGAGTTCAGTGAAGCTGGCTGTAATTGTTATGAAAGTTCAGTATATTCAATTTACATAATTGGTTGAAGTCTTGAAAGAAAGTAAAATGGTTTCAATGTCTCTAAATTCTAAAACTGCTTATAAACTGAAAAAAGGTAATGAAGAGCACTGGTGTCAATTTTTTTAAATCTACATTTGTAGTTCCGATGCCACTTCACTGGTAGCAGGGCTGGTCTCAGGTGCGTGCAAATGGTGCAGTCGCACAGGACCATGCTTCTATTGACGTCATGCAAAATATTAGAATGTAATTTGAAAACTGCCATCCATTATTTTGTTTCTCAAACTACCTTTAATGTAATTTAATTCAAGTATATACCCATTGTGACTTGACTGGTCATTGGAGCGCATCTCAGATTTAGAAAATTATTGGAGTCAAAGGAACCAGGAGTTATTATCCTGATGTACTATAGTAATATCCAGTGTCAACAAATGACTATTGCTCATGTTTAAATTAAGAGATATGCGATTCATTGTTTCTCGACACCTCTCTGTGCCTTTTCTACTTATTGCTGTGACTAATAATCGAGCATTACACACGTCCGTTAGCATTACCTGCTCCGCTCACTGTGTACTGTCAAATGGGACGACAAGCCAATTTACTCTGACTGCAGCTGGAATGGCCTGTCTGTTATGTCTTGTGTGAGCACCAAACTTCTACTCGTAACTGCTATGACATAGCGATATGCCACCTCAGACAAATAGGAAATGAAATTATTGTACATCTTTTATTGGCCGGGGGTATTCACCTGTGGCCGCCTCCAGCAAGTCTTTTGATTGGCACCACTTTGATGACTTGCTTCTCGATGATGATGATGACGACGACAAACACACTACACCCAGTCCCCCCCCCCCCCCCCCCCACCGGGAATCTGACCTGGGCCTCTTGCGTCAGTGGTCAGCAATGCTACCACTGAGCTACGGAGGTGAACAGGGAAATAGGAAAATAAATTGCATACATTTATTGGCCTTCTAAACTTTATTTTCTTATTATTGTTTCAGAAGCAGCATCTCACAAGAACACCCGCCATCTCTTGCCATGTAGTTAGTTAAACGTGGCGTGGTTTTAAAATTGACTTTTGAAGATAGTTTTGATGAATTTGCTTGTCAAAAAGCATGGAAAAGACGTTTTGTATCAAGTGTGTAAAGCAGAAGACCATTAGTTTTTATAATCAACAACTAATATATTTTCTTATAAATACAGAGCATCTCACGTGCTGAAAACATGTAAGTGTATATCCTGGAAACATTTGTAAACCTTTTTAAATTCTGTACTTCCTTAAATTGGAAGGATTCTGATACCCAAGTTATTTTTCATTATTAAAATTTTAGTAATTGCCATACTTGATAATATTCCTTCTCTGGTTAATTATTTTCCTATCATAACAGTACATCTGCTGTAGTTTAGCTTTTAATATATTGGTAATATGTCAAGGACAAAACTTGGGATTCTTCTGAATGTGACAAAGGTGTATAACCTCTGCTGGAGGGGGCCGAGGAAGGGAGGATGCGAGAGAGTTCCATACGTAAGTTTTGCACAGGGCACGTGCAAGCTGGGGCCTGCTCCAACTGGTAGAAAATACTTGCTAGGTTTTAATGTTCCAGGAAAATAATGTTGGTTGGTTTTTATGGAAAGCCATCGCGGACATGTGAAAAGCTGTTGAGACCAAATTTCTGTAACGGGTATTATATGTGCGGACAATAGTGTTTTTCATACAGCTGCCAGAGTTATATGCCATGAATACCTAAAAGACAATAATAGGATTGAGGGAATTATGACAATACAAAGCGACTATTAGAGACAGTTGAGTCACAACCATCAGAATTTTGTTTTTGTTTTTAACCCTGCTTAAATATATTACAGGTCAGTTTGTCCATCTCTCATTAGTAAATGAGATGATGACTTTAACATCCAGTTAAATGTGTTCGTTAAATGCATTGCATTTGTCATTGCCAGATACACCTCTCATTTGCTAACCTGGAGAAATCAAGAAGGTACAATATATTTCGACTATGTTGGTAATAGAAACAAATTAAAGTGCCACCTGAATAAACAGCTGTTCGCCATATTTGACTCGCAGGGAAAAGGTTAGCAGACAGTTGCTATTTGGCGCTATGGAAAACAAATGTGAAAGCAGCTTGAATTATACAAGAAGTGAATGAAAGGGTCTTCTGTCCTTAATAGAGAAATATAAGGACACATTGGATTGAGAGAGGCCAGTGCCAGTGTCACCTCCCAAACAGTTTTCCAAGCAGACGTTTTGCAGACACCAGCAAAGGTCCCCAATGGCAATGAACATACTGCCAAGTTCATAGTACCTTAGTGCAAGCGATAACTTGCACATAGGCAAAAGTGCACTGTTGCTGTAGATCAGAGGAAGAAATGACATTTTAGGCCTTACACTAGGCACAACAATAAATACTGAATTAATAAGCTTGCAAACATAAATTATGTATTCTGTTTAATGACAGATAACTTACAAAATACATATCCATCTGTTGGAATCTTCAAATGGTTGTGGAGTTTTTCATGCATTCTGCACCATCCGAGCATTCAAAATGATTTGGACAAACATAAATACGTCTAGAACACCTTATTGTGGCAATGACCTCTAGAGCATCCAAATTATCAACATCCTGTTCATTGTCAACCAAATCTCGTATTCCAGCCATTTTGATCATACCGATTCTCACTTACCTAGCCGTTACCCGTAAGTTTGTATTTTGATATCACAATAATAATTTTAAGGTTATGTTACGTATCTGCAATATATCAAACTCATCTAATCACTACTGACATGGGTAGGGCAAGAAATATGACGATAAAATTTTCCAATAAAGCTGCTTTCTACACTAGTTTTTCACGCATGTAGTGCTTCTGTTAATTTGTTCAACAAATTGGATTTTATCACATGAATATATTGTGGTATTTTAGCACTTTCGAATCCTGCCGTTTTCATACAAATTCTCATTTAACTGGTCATTAGCCATGTACTGAGCAGAATTCGACTCATTAACTTAACGGCTAGTTTGAGGTAGTTTAACATCAGGTTAACTCATAATGAAACATTGACAAATGCAATTCTCTGATAACGATGTAAATTTTAGTAGACTCGCTCTGATAACGATGAGTTAAAATCTTAACTGGAACTTCACGAGACATTGACAAACCAGCCCTAAATAAATTACAAATTTTATAAGTAATAATTGACAGTGCCTAATGCAAAACAATTTTTTTTTAGAAAAGTGAGATGATAAGGTTTCTAACCCAGGAGCTTCACCTTTCGGATCCATGACTATGACCATTACACCACGCCGCCAACATGGATACATCCTTCAGGAATCAAAAGTTTCTTTCTTAACAAAATAAAGTTATTCTAGATGAAAATTCTAAACCTTCATCAATATACTTTGACAACTATCACACTGTTTCTTTTGATAGCTGGAATCTCTTCAAACTTCTTGCAGCCTCAATCTTCAAACATGTTTCCCCTTTCCACAGTTGTTCTAATACAGTTTAATGATTTAAATTGTCACAGTATATGAATTCTTCCTAAGTGCCACCCATAGTATCAAAAACTGTCGCCATCTTTGTTCAAAACCCTAGTTAACTTGAGAAAACTGGCCATGAGCCACAGTCAAGTGTAACTGCAGTCAACTCCCTCGTTTAACTTTGATCAAGGTCAGTGCACTAGAATTTTATACTGAATGCAGTTAAATGCCTACTTAACCACAGTCAACATTTTAATCAAGATTGGTGCACTTGGCCAGTAGTCTTGACAATAGAGACATTTTGGAACAACTTAAATTATCAAAAGCATTGATAAATGTGTCCAACAATATCTTAAGAAGAGAAAGGTAAAGGATTTGACATGTATCAAGTTCGAGTCTAAATTTAAATCCAATAGACCCTAAGTAGGAGGTACTGACAAGATCTGTTAAGATGAAGAGTGTACTGAATTATAGCTGGTTTCTATTAAATTCTGCAGTCTCGATGGGTTTGAAAAAGGCATTCAAAAACACAGTAGTGGGTTGTTTGTTTGGGACAGGGGTTCCAAATGGCTAAGGTCATCAGTCCCACAATGGGGAGGGGAAGGGAAAGGAAATGCAGTCCAGGGAAGAAAGAAAGACTGTATTATCTCGGGGCCCCAAACTTGCCATGCACGTGCTCACAAAAGAACTGTGAGTACCCTGGGGGGAAGACAGTAATATATCTGATCGAACCCATGCCTGCAAGGTGTGCTACAATAATAAACACAAAGTGCTATGCAGTATTTGAACTATGTATACTAAATCAGCCACAACATTATGACCAGATACCTAATAACCAGTATGTCCAGTTTTGGCATGGATAACAGCGGTGACATGTCTTGGCATAGAAGTAGTAACACCTTGATGGGTAACTCAAGGGACGTGGCACCAGATCAGCACACCCATCTAATTGCTATAAATTCCAGGGAGAGGACATTGAGCTCAGACATCATGATCAACTGCACATCCAAGTTGTGTTTCATTGCATTCAGGACTGGCGAGTTAAGGAACCAGCACATGTTAGTTGCAACCTGCCACTCCATCACAGTCCTGGCCTTGTGACAAGGTGCATTATCTTGTTGAACAATGCTACTACCGTTGGGAAACATGAGTGTAATGAAGGGATGTACATGGTCTGCATCCAGTGTACAATACTTGTTGGCCACCATTGTGCCTTGCTCGAGCTCCACTGAACCCGTGTATGTCCGCATAATGTTTCACAGAGTGTAATTGAACAAGCTCCAGCTTGACTGTGTCCCACAGCATAGGTGCTAAAAGAACTGTTCCCCTGGAAGACAAAGGATTTGCACCCTCCAATTGGCACAATTAACACGTTCGCTGTGACTGACGCTTATAAGCGTTTTCTCAATCAACACGCCAGAGCTGCCGACGCTTTGCTTGCTGAGTACTCAGTTTAGTTTGTTTGGCTGTGCACTCATGTTAGTACAAGCCACCATAAAATATCACATAACGTTTCTGCAGTTGTGTGTTTTCGTCTTTAGTGGTTTGCTATAAAAACATCACGTTGAGAACTTATTTATTATATGGGATTGGGTTTCCACAGCACCAAATTGCAGATGAGACCTGTTTCTTTTTCTCCATTTCATAAACCTTTTGGTGTTTTCAGACTAATTTTTTCTCAATGAAGCGGAAATATCGCTTGTTTGAATTTCATTTTTTTCTTGCAGTTTGCAATAAAATCAATATATCAGAGGCGTTGTTAGAATTGTGTGCAATAAATGCATATGATGCTTATAAGCGTCAGACACCTTGCAGCATTTATCTCACAATCTGCGTGCAGCTAAAGCGTACTTGTATTTCTATATCTAGCACCACCTCTTGTGCAGACACTTTCGAGATTACAGGTTTTGCAGGGGTCTGATTTCAGCTCTCACCACACATGTGCTTTACAGGTGTCCGCCTAGAGGGTTAGCAGCCTGCACTGGTGACTGCAGCAAACAGGTTAAAGAATATATCAAGATTCATCATACTATGCTATGCCATGCCTCTGTCCAGTGACAATGGTCGTGTAACCCATTTCAGTCACAGTTAGCAATTTCTCAGTGTTAACATTGGCATGTCCGTGGGTTATTAGTTGTGGAGGCACATCATTAGGAGATGTTCAGTGCATTGTGTCTTTACATACACATGTATACTGCCTGGCATTAAAGTCTGATGTTACTTCTGCCACAGTTCACTGGTTGTCCTCTTTTACCAGTCTGCCCAGCCTACGATGTTGGAGATCTGTAATGAGGAGTGGCCACACAACTTCTTGACATTTCGACATTGTTTCACACTCACTACGGCACTCTTGAACACCCGACAAACTGTGCATTTTATGAAGTGCTTGTCATGAGCCTCTGAGCCATCACATTCTTCCCTCAATCAATCTCGGATAGGTCATGCGCCTTCCCCATCCTACACACGGACAGCACATTCACTAATACTACATACACAAGCATGAGTCTGACCAGCAGTCATTATTGTTTAAGTGATACTGCTATTGCCTGGATAGTTTTATATTGTTAGTAAGTAGGTGGTCAAAATTTTCTAGCTCATCAGTGTACATGAACAACATGTCAGGAAAAGGTAAAGCAGTCAACAATCCAAAGATTGGTTGAACACCACAGTGCTTTACTAGGCATGGTCCTGTTTGGAAGTGGTATGCCATTTCCTTCCTCCAAACTTCGAACTGACTTACCCAGCCATTTATAGAGGGACCTATGGTTTAACATGGGTTCTGAACCACAGTTCTACTCAATATTTTTCACATCAACAACACTGTCAGAAGTGGAAAGTGACAGAAAAAAATCTTAGGACCTGGTGGGGATCGAATCCACAACCTTTGGATTTAGTCTGGCACTCTACTACTGTGCTACCAAACCGCACCATGGCATGGAAATTTTGTGTACTGTTGTACTGCTACTTTTTTCCATTAGTGTGCTGCACTATTTTAAGTGGTTATTACACATGGCATAATAACCACTTACAATAGTGCTGCATAAAAATGGAAAAAAGGAGCAGTACAACAGTACACAAATTTTCCCATAAAATGATCTAAGTCCATTCATAAATATTTTAAAAGCTTATAAATTGCTCTTTTGTGAATATTATTATTGCTGCATCACTTTTAAACACAGAATACATTCAATAAAGCAATATTCGTCCATACTAATATAAATGCAAAACAAGCTCTATCTGTTATGCTTATATGAATAAATTGCATAACTGATTTTGATGACACTGGGTAAGGAGATAGCTTGAATGCTGAAAAACAACATAGGCTACTTTAGAACAAGATATTTTTTATGTTAAGTATTTAACAAGAAATATGAAACAGCCGAGTGTCAATTTTTCTCTTGTAGCCTCTGAGATGCTTGAAGACTCCTTGGAAAATCTAGTTATTCTTTGATATTTGAAATTTATTAAAATACTTTTAATGGTTGATGTTGTACATAATACGAATCAACATGATGAATACAATGTTTACACAAGATGTCAACGTCTTCAAACCACCAAACGGATTTCATTGACATTTGAATCCTGCATAATTTACATATTGTATAATATATAGCTTCTTCAGTTAGTAGTTTAGTCACGCTGCAACATTTTCTTTTTGTATTTAATAAAATAGTTATTTTGATCTTGACAAAGGATGACAGTATTTACTGTCATTCTATGCATGATTATAGTTAAACTGTGAACTTTTCTTTTATCCTGATGATCCTGGTCATAACTTAGGAATAAAGTTGTGAAATTATTGTACTTTTGATGGCTATTGACACAAATGAAGCTGCGGGTACAAACTAGTATTCAATAAAGTAATCTTTCATCTTGACTGAATAGGTGATCTATGTGTAATAATGCAGTAAGATTGTGAAAAAAATTAATACAACAAAACACAGCTATGTTATAGTGGACAGTCTTTTTCCTTATATATCATGTACAGATTACTGTTTCTTAATGCAAAACAGAACATTAATAAATACTGGTACATAAGTAAGGAAAAAAATTAAGTCCTGATTTACAATGTCTGTAATATTGCCAAACGCTGTCTCACTCCTTTTTTTATCATTGGTTTCACTGACTGATAATGAACTGAAATATTGTTGTGATTCTGGACCTCAAAATTTGCGGATCATCATACTTTGCTTTGGGGATGCCAAGACAATGTAGGTGACTTGTTTTGAAGGTAGGGGTTTCTCTTTTAATTCTTTAATTGGGGAATATCAATGATGTTAGTTTCAAATGCACCAAAATATGACTGTTGTAGATGGGCCAGTTTATCATTATGCATTGGAAGTGAGAGAGAGTTCTTAGAGCAAAAGCACATTTCTTCTTGTAACTTCTGCTCAGAAATTGTCCCCACTGAAGGAAAAAATCTTGCTTACAGCCCACTATACCAAAGGGTTGTGGAAGTCATCTTGGAATTTCAATTACGTGATGCCAGTCATTTGGCATTTCGCATATTGCCTTTGCACTTACTAAGCCCATATTTTTGTCGCATTAAATATAGGGATCACCCTTCCCTGGGAAAGTTATATGGATGTAGCCAAACCTTCCCTTAGCATGCACCAAGAACTGATAGAAATGAAACACACTGTAGTTCTTGTTCTGTCTTGAGCTAGAATCACAGAATACACTAAGTTCATGTACATTGCTGGGTATGACTTTGGTACAGTAATGCCATAGCATAGAACAAACTTCATCTGAGCCTTTGAAATGGTTTGATTGTAGCTATAGAACACAGATTTTGCTGTAGAAAGGTGATGTATATTAAATGAGTAAAAATGGTAGCTGCTGTCAGTAGTAAACCTCACTTATTGAGATACTGAGAAGTGGGAGTTTTTTTTTTTTTGTTTTTTTTTTTTATAATCTAGCATAACTGTCACTCCGTTTTCAATTTTTCTGCACTTTCATTCAGTCCTCTTTCTTTCATAAAACCAACCAGTCTTTATTTGTGTAGTTCATTTTTAACAGATAAACATTTTCTGTTTTTAATCAGGTCCTGTAAAGACATATCATCATGACAGATATCTGCAAATAATTTTGAACAACATTGGCTTGAAATTTATTATGTATGTTACAGTTATCAGTTATATTTTGTCACAAAAATTGAATGCCATTGTTCATAGGGTATTGGATTGTCTTGGAATTTAAGTACATCTGGTGTTACTTCTTGACATTAAGGTCATCAGAAAAGTAGAGTTTCTTACTGACTGTAAGCTTTAATGAGCAGTACACCCTTTGAATGATTGTATATATTCTTGAACTGTGGCTATTGTTTCACCATTAAGTTTGTGTGGCCTATTACCATATTTACCCCTTATCATGATGTGTTCTGTCCCTGTAGTGGCTAGGGATCATTTCAAAGAGTTGAGGTGTAGATTTGTAATGCCATAAATTGACAGAAGTGCTACTTGAAAAAATTGGTATTTCAACAATTGTCCACCCCGTAGTGCCCTAACTTTGCGACTGTAGGAGAAATTATGATATTGTTCTTCATCAGAAGTCTTTCTTAGTCCCCTGTGCAGTATAGGCTTCACAGTGATTTGACCAGACAGAAGTGCAGTTTGTTTATCGTAAGATGCCATTTCATTAAACTCTTTAATCAAAGCCTTTCTTTCTGTGTTAGTTGTATTGACAAAACATTTCAAGTATAAACATGTACAGTAATTGCCGGTATTGTGACTCATAGCTTGATCTCTAATGTATTTTGAAGCATCTGCAACTCCCCCGTGAACCTTCCTCTTCTCTGAACATCTTCCAGGTTTTGCAGTGGAATCTTTATCATAACTAGTACTTGACAGTGTAAAAACTATTGAATACTGTCACAACACACAGTTACAGCACAACTGACTGCACTAACAACGTTATTCTAAGACTGTGTATACAACAATGAAATGCAATAATGGATAATTAATGCCGGAATGTGTGGACTCTGATTGTCCTACCAAATTATACAAAAACTTTGAGCCTTAATTATGTTGATACTGATCATTTCTTTGCAGTTGAAGTTTTACAGTCTGAAAGCTCTTTATTTCTACTACAAGATGGCAGTGAAAGCTAAAATTCAATCTGGGATGGACTTTGATCATTTTCCTGTGTACCCTACACAGACATATATCTCATGATTTAGGTCATTAATTTGAACCTAACACTAGGTAACTTATTAGCATACAAATTGTACCTAACAAATGCTGTATTAAATATTTTGTAACAGAAAATTTTTGAATTACTGACTGATACATACCTGCAGGAGGTGAAATTGTTAGTACTGCTGAGACACACATAAAAGTATATGGAACTATACTAGCCTTTTTTATCTATTGATCTCTACCTTAATAAGGAGGAAAGAGTGGTAGGTTGATGAAAGTTAACAAAACGAGAAGTAAACATGAATTAAGAGATATGAAAGGATTAGTGCAACTAAGAATGATTGGGAAAGGACACGGAGAACAAACCAGTGAGAGGGGGAAGAGAATTAACAATTAATAGTAAAATGTAATAAAGAAACTAACTAGTTTAATAAGGGATAAAAATGTCTAATACAATGTGAAGAAAAATAGGGGGGAAGAACAACCCTAAAAGTATGTGAATATGCACTATCTCATCAAAAGTATCTCGACAGTCCTTAGTTCAGGTAGGGGACCATCAATATCTACATGGGATAGTCTGCAAATCACATTTAAGTGCCTGGCAGAGGTTTCATTGAACCACTTTATACTATTCATCTACCATTCCATTCTCGAATAGTGTGCGGGAAGAAAGAACATCTGAACCTCTCCGTCTGAGCTCTGATTTCTTGTGTTTTATTCTGATGATCATTTCTAACTATGTAGGTGGGAGTCAACAATACACCTTTGCATTCGGAGGAGAGTGTTGGCAATTGGAGTTTCGTAAATAGACCATGCCGCAGTGATAAACACCATTGTTGTAATTATTCCCATCCTAGATCCTGTATCATTTCCATGACGCCATCTATTGTGTATCGTGACAATACAAAATGAGCTGTCCTCCTTTGGAATCTTTCGATGGCTTCTGTCAAACCCACTTGATAAGGATCCCACACTGGGCAGCATTACTCCAAATGAGGATGGAGAAGCATGATGTATACAGTCTCTTTAGTAGTTCTGTTGCATATTTAAAGTCTTCTGCCAATAAAACACAGTCATTGGTTCGCCTTTCCTATGACATTATCTATGTGTTCTTTCCAGTTTAAGTCTGATGTAATAGTAATTCCTAGGTATTTAGCGCTGTTTACATTGTCATAAGAGGTGGTATAAAATGAAAGTGAGTTTCATGTTACACTAGAGAAACAGCAAAATGAGAGAGTCAGGCTAGCTCAGGGATATAGAATGTGGAATAATCACTGGATATCACTTGAGTAACAAATCCATTGGGGACATTTCAAACTTTCTAAAGTTGTTCAAGCTGATTGTCAGGGTTGCAGTTTGTATAGAGAGACTCCTTCATACATCTCAGAAACAACTTAACTGTCAAAAAATTCCAAGGAGTGCTTGGAACTCTTTATATGAAAAAATACTCATTAGAAGCTCCTTATATTATCATAATGCAAAAAGTATGCAGTCTCAAACATGCATATTGTTTCTGCAGATCTTTTTGTGTGTGTGTGTGTGTGTGTGCAATATATTGAGATTACAAAATAAACAGCAATGCACTTGTGTCATTTAGCACAAACAGTGGTGATTGCTTCAGATAACTCTCCTGACAAAAAAGTACAAGTGACCTGTAGATGACCTGCCATTTAGTGGCAGAATAGGTGGCACAATAATTTTAACAGTGTGCTCTGTGCAGAAGAAATAGGATCCTTTCTATTCTGCTGTAGTTCTGCGCAGTAGAGCTGGTGTATACATACATGCACAGAATGTAGTATTTTGATTGAGCTTTCTGATTGCTTTTGTTTTGAACTGTGGTCAGCAAATTAAAAATGTGTGCCTTAAACTCTTCTGGCCATTGTGCAAGATGTTTTACACATATTCCAGGGAGTAATTATTTTTATAAAGATAGTAAGGAAAATGCTCATTTTTATATTGCTGTTGAACCAGTTGGAAAACTCATTAGATTTTTTCTTTTCAACTTAATACTAACCCAGGGATGTGATGATGTGGAAGGGATCACAAGTGAGTTCCCAGGTGCTGACAGTAGTCCAGCTGCCATAATGACTCTACGTATAAAGTCGTAGTGTGCCATCAGTTAAGTACAAAGAAAGGGTGGTAAAGTATGGTAATATTGTCCATGGTTAGTGTGTGGTCCTTTATTGTGCTTAAAATAATGGGAAGGATATGACCACATTTTACAGAATTTTGTTTCAGGGACAATGATTGCATCAGCATGACAATGCACCTGTCATAAAGCAGTAACTGTTGTAATGGTTTGTGGGCAATTACATAAACCAGAGTCCTGAGCTGATTACCCAGTTGAAAATCTTTGTGACAACTCTGAACATAAACTTCACTACAGACTGCAGCGTTCAATATCACTACATGATCTACACAGACATTCAAACACATCACTGAAAATGTTACCTGTGAAGTTCAAGCTGTAACAAAAGCAAAGGATTGTACATACTCCACATAAATGTTTACTAATAGGTGCCTGGAAACTTCTTATCAGATACTGCAGAGTCCATGAAAACTAGGTATTGCATGGAGGATCAAAATAACCCCCATAATGTAGCAAGTTCTTGGGTCCCACAAAGAAATATTTCACCACAAAACTCATTGAGTATATTTTATACACTCTGTGTCATGATTTAAAGTAGTTCAGGCCACCATTGTTTGTCATGAAAAAGAGCAGCAGTTAACACTAACATGGGTTCTACAAGCCCCCAAAAAAGAGAGAGGAAGATATAACCAGACATTCGTACAAAAAGCAAGGCATTTTCTGTAAAATTTGAGTAGCCAATCTCTGATTATTTATCGGGTGTTTGATGACAACCCAGATATATGTGACAACTTAAATATCTGTCACATTTGTGGGTCAAAAATACCAGATTTTTCATCATACTTCACACACTCCTGTACATCCATCCATTCTCAATGAGAGGTATGGAAAATACCATTAATGATAGTTGAAGATATGAACTGTGTAAGGATACTTCTTCACAGTGATAGAGCATTCATGGCGCCTTTGGTAATAAGGTATAGATGATGGAGCAACAGGTGAATGACCTTTGTAGCATATGTCAAAATGCAACAGTCAGTGCATGTCCCATGATTTTAGTGCCAAGCAGCTGCTTTACCAGGTGACATACTGACACAATCATCAACATTAAGTTAATAGGAAGGCAATTTCCTTCTGTTGTTTCCTGGTCAAATGGCAACGTCAGTCTGTTCAGTCAAGTGCAGTTAATGACAACATTATTTTAAGAGTATACTTGTATCTTCCACAGCATATATGTGTCATCTACTGGCAGTTTTACCAGTTCTTTTCCTTTGGTGGTGTATACTAATTTTAGTAACATACAGTGCTCTTTTTCTAAAGAAAAGTTTGTGGGTACTCCGGCATAAGATATAAGGCAGTGAAAATTACTTGTAACTGAAGCACCCATTGGCTTGTATACATGATGTCATCAACATGTTGGAAAAATGATATCAGATTCTTCAGTTGATTTTACTACAGCTCAAGTGAAGCAGGTGATATCAAGGAAGAGAATGTGGTTTCAAACACTTCAGTTTACATCACCTCAAATGAACCTCTGAACAATAAAAGAAAATGGTATTGTACACTTCAATTGACATATAGTACACCTCAAATAAAACAGGCAATTCCAATCAACATTCTCACATACAAAAAATACAAGGCAATATCACCGGACACATATTTTGACCTAAAAAACACAATACAACAAAAACCATCCGTACCTATCAACAACAATAAAAACTACACTATAAAAATCTTTCATAACCTTGTTTCTCTCCCGAAATGGCAAACATGATGGGTGGTATCCTGTGCTTCAACTGACCTAATTTTTAATACAGCTGAAAATTTATTTAACTACAAAACTACAATTTAACATACGTTAATAGCATCACAATAATTTCCAAACTGACTTGACTTCATGGCTGCCGTAGTCTTCACGCCTTCTTACTTTACAAGTAAAATAGTTTGTTATTTTTCTGCTGATCTCTCACCTCCAACCTAACTTACAAGTTGCAACAAATGACAGGACGCACTGTAAAACGTTGCACAACCGACAAGAAAGGAACAGCAAACACCAATGAATAAACAACAAAATCAATCACGAAGGATAATGGTAGCGGGACCATAGAGACATCTATCGGTAGCTCGGTATTTGGGCGTACATCCGTTTAGCACTACCATCACCCACTATTAGCGCATGAGGACACTACATGCTTGTCAAACTGGCTGCCAGTGATGCAGTTGTTGACAATGGTTGCTGCAGCTTCAAAATGCTTGAAACTTTGCTTTTCCCAACAAAAACTCCACTGTTTCGTTCGTATTGCAATTACAACACGAAAAAATTGAATAAAAAATTTACATCCCTGAAATAAATCTTTGACTTTCTTCCAAGTTTTCAACATCATAAAAAAGATACTTTGTGGACGAAAAAGTTTAAGGGTACCCGTCCCCCCAGAAAAAAAGCACTGGTAACATGTAAACATCCAATGACCTTGACCATTTCAGAGGTACTTGTTCCCAAATGCCAGGTCATCACAATCATCTGTTTGTTATGTTACTGCCACAGTACACCATGCACCTGCCAGCAGCCACCCATTTCACTCTGTTTAGTACTGTATAATTTTTGGATGGTGTATGACGTTGCATGAAACATATGTTTTTATTTATTATATTGTGGAAGAAGCATACATAGCAAAACAGTTTATACAATTTCAGTGAAATCAACACAGTTTATATAACCTTTGACCATAACTTGGCCACTTCTAGTGTATTTGCTTTTGCCTGGAAAAAGTTATCTACTATGCACGTGGTTGAAGCATATGCTTGCACTTCCCGCATGCCCCAGTCAAATTGGATCTCGTTTCCTTCAATTTGTCCCCATACTGCAAGGCTTACCTTAGATCTGCACACTCCTGACCACAGACTATTCAACGACTTCCATGTTAGTCAATTCCCAGCATGACCAGGGGATACAGATTCTGTAAATATTTTTCCAACCATCAGATTGGGATGTCTCGGCCCTCCACAGTTGCATCCTGACTTCTTTGGTCATTATTAGTTTCTCTGATGTTCTCAGAAATTTTTCCTTGACCTTAGCTGTCGTGAGTACAGCTGTTGTCCATGCACAGGATGTGTGTTTCTTGCTTCAGTTTCTTTCTTTCCTTGTTTGCAGCTATTTTATTTGAACAGGAGATGGTGCAATTTCTGTAATGTGGTGAAGCTGTGGAGTTAGCTTCAAACAACCTGTCATAAATCTACATGTGTCGAGATGGGCAATATCCCCCGTTTAGCATGTGTTGTTATACGAAAGAGAACAGGCATATTGTGTAATGGAGTAGCCTAATGCCATTGTAGAAGTTCAGACGGTTTCAAATTTACTGCCCCACTGTAATCCAGCCAGTTTTCTCAGTAGGTTGTTACTGGTGGAGCCTTTAATTTTGCAATGTTTCTTGAACATTTGAGATGTGTCAAGTGTCTAGACTTGACATTTTGGAGGGTTCCAATTCAACCACTGACCAGTCTAGCTTTAACTTGGTGGTTTCCCTACTTCTCAGATGGAAAGTGCCCACTTGAGTTTTGGTTTAAACTAGT
Source organism: Locusta migratoria (assembly GCA_026315105.1). Lineage (NCBI taxonomy): Eukaryota > Metazoa > Arthropoda > Insecta > Orthoptera > Acrididae > Locusta > Locusta migratoria. The sequence continues at coordinate 49,267,600 of CM048755.1, read as the reverse complement.
TTATCCTGTATAGAAGACAAGAGGCACAGGTGAATCTTCGAGAGCACTCTTTAGAGTGATTTCTAATGTTGATGATATGCCCGATTTCCTGTAACAGTTAAATACAAATTGACAGTGCTGGTGTATGGTGTATACTCTAATAAACATAGTGGAGCATGTGGCTGATAGCAGGCACACAGCAATAGTTATGAATCCTTACTGGCAGTTTCATCACATTAATGTATTAAATTTGCTTACACCATACTTTAAAGAAGGGAAATACAGATAGGAATATCAACATTATGAGAAGTATGGACTGCAACTCACTGTAAAGAACAATTAGTGAGCTACAGGCATGGGGAAAGAAATGACAGTCCAACCAAATGACATGTAGTAACTGGAGATGGTGTTTGAGTCTCTCTCTCTTTATCTCACAACAGCTGTCAGAATCTCTAGGTCTGAAATTACAATTGCCTTTTCTTCATGACTATTTGCTGCTCAGCAATTGTCAGTATAGTGAGTTGTGATTTATTCTTTTCATAATGTTGTAAAATCATATTTTTCCACTTTTTGTGACAGTTGACAGAACAGTGTACAAGTACATCAATATTCTGTTATACCCCTCTCATACAGTGGCATGTGCTCTACAAGTGCTCATTACCAAAACAGAGGACTACTCGTAATGTTCTGGGTGATCTTTATATACCCGGTGATCAAAAAGTCAGTATAAATTTGAAAACTTAATAAATCACGGAATAATGTAGATAGAGAGGTAAAATTTGTCCATTTTACAGTCAATAATTTAAAAAATTTTAAAGCTATTCTAGATGACTAATTTGGTGCTTATTTCCATTTTGTATTTTTAATCTGCTCAAATTCCAACATGCTAATATACCACTGAAACTGTTGCATTTAGTTGAACATTGGATTAATCTTAAGTACACGTAACTGAACTAATTTGTGTCTTAATATCCAATCTTCAGTAGTCAGTCTCTGCTGTAATAAAATATGTTGAAAATATTCAACTATAAACTGTTATGGGAGCAGAAACAGCTGCATCAGTAGTTCAAGACTAGTGATATATTAGCATACAACATTTCTGGTGACTCCTCATACCATTACGAGGTAGAGAGAACTTTAAAAACAATCCATGAGCCAACCCCAATTCAATCACTTGACCATGTGTTTTGATAAGTGAGTTTAAGAGCACCCATACATATAACATATAGTTGTACCTGTAGTTTTTCTGTAATTTGGAAGTGTGAATTATTTAACAGCTGACAGTCTGCAGACCTAAGTATCTGGCATAAATTTAAACTCAAATGATCTACCTGTAACCAAGAAATAGGGTTCTTAATAGACAAAAAATGGAGATAAATATAATTATAAATTAACAATTTTCCTTTTTTTCCCTTCTTCTGACTTTTCTGTGAAATCATGCTTCTTGGAAAATGTCATGATCCGAGGTCAAAGAGAAGTACTGCAATCAGTCTACAAGGGTGATGCCCAAATCATGTCCATTCCCAAGAAATATGCTAAGACATGCACAAACATGAGATTTTTTAAGGCCATTCCACCTGAGTCAACAGATATCTAGTTTGAAGGCAATAGTTGTGCAGAATTGATTGATTTATTTATTTTATTGTTTTTTTCTGTTCCATAGGACCCAATTGAGGAGTGAGACTCCATGGTCATGGAACAAGTCAATACATTAATTGTTACACAAGAATGGTAAGAGAAAAATTTTAAGTTGTCCTTTGCACACAACAATCTTAAGACAAAGTGAAAAGAATCAATAAAGAAAAAAATGAATTAGCTTAATTGTGTAACTTTTCTAGGAGTTCCTCGACAGAATAAAAGGAGTGAGCCATGAGGTAACTCTTCAATTTAGATTTGAAAGCGTGTGGATTAGTGCTAAGATTAGTTCTTGTGGCAGCTTATTGAATATTGATGCCACAGAATACTGTACCCCTTTCTGCACAAGTGTTAAGGTGGTGTGATGCAAATGTAGATTAGACTTCTGTCTAGTATTCAATGAGTGAAAGCTACTAACCTGTGGGAATAAGCTGATATTATTAACAACAAACGACATCAAAGAAAAAACATATTGTGACGCCAGAGTCAAAACTCCCAGACTACTGAAAAGGGGTCGACATGACGTTCGCGAACTTACACCAGATATTGCTCGAACCGCCCGTTTTTGAGCCAGAAATATTCTTTTTTGCATCAGGCGAGTTACCCCAAAAAACAATGCCGTACGTCATAAGTGAGTGAAAGTAAGCGTAATAGACTTTTCGTGTTGAAAAATCACTTATCTCAGATATTGTTCTAATGATAAATATACCAGAATTTAGTTTTGGAACAAGATCCTGAACATGGGCTCTCCATGACAGCCAACTGTCTATATGAACACCTAGAAATTTGAACTGTTCAGTCTCACTTATCACATGCCCATTATGTGTAATCCGAATGTCAGCTTTCGTTAAATTATGTGTTAGAAACTGTAAAAACTGAGTTTTACTGTGATTTAACATCAACTTGTTTTCTACTAGCCATGAACTTATCTCTTGAACTGCATTATTTGATACTGTGTCAATATTACGAGCAACATCCTTCACTACCAAGCTGGTATCATCAGCAAACAAAAATATTTTACAGTCACCTGTTATACTCGAAGGCATATCATTTATGTAAATAAGAAACAGCAATGGTCCCAAAACAGACTCCTGGGGCACCCCATACTTAATTGTGCCCCATTGGGATTGCACGTCATAGCCATTTTCTACACTGCGGAGAATTACCTTCTGTTGTCTATTATTAAAGTGAGAGGTGAACCAGTTGTGGGCTACTCCCCGTATTCCATAATGTTCCAACTTCTGCAACAATATTTTGTGATCAACACAATCAAACGCTTTTGTTAAATCAAAGAAGACACCTAATGTCCGTAGCCTCTTATTTAAACCATCAAGTGCCTCAGAGAGAAATGAAAATATAACGTTTTCAGTCGTTAAACCACTTCTAAAACCAAACTGTACCTTTGACAATAAATTGTGTGAACTGAAATGACCAATTAATCTTGAATATACAGCCTTTTCAATAACTTTAGAAAAAACCGATGGCATAGAAATAGGTCTATAGTTGTCTACATTATCCCTTTCTCCTTTTTTATAAAGCGGTTTCACTACTGAGTACTTTAATCTGTTAGGAAACTGACCATTCTGAAAGGAAAAATTACAAATATGGCTTAGTACTGGGCTAACATATGGAGAACAGTACTTTAGAATTCTGCTAGATACCCCATCATATCCACAAGAGTCCTTAGTCTAAGTGATTTAATTATTGACTCAATCTCACCTATGGAAGTATCATGAAGGACCATTTCAGGTAACAGGCTCAGAAAGGCACTTTCTAAAAACGTTATATGATTACCTGTAGAAACTAGAGTTTTGTTTAGTTCCCCTACTATATTCAGAAAGTGATTATTGAATATTGCACATGTATCTAACTTGTCAGTAACAGAAACATTCCTACTAAGCACTGACATTATATCTTCTACCTGCTGCTGCTGACCAGACACTTCCTTCACGACTGACCAGATAGTTTTAATTTTATCCCGAGAGTTTGCTATTCTTTTTGCGTACCACATTCTTTTTGCATTCTTAATGACATTTTTCAGAACCTGCATCTTCATTCTGACTGCTTCTAACATTTTGATTCAACTCCCGCTTGGTTCTACATGCCCTCTTTATTTGCAAGAATTGGAAGATTAGAAAAACTACTATATACAAAATTGTAATAAACAGTATATAACATTTAAGTGACTATAACAGAAGGCTTCTGTAGACCACACAATTTCCCTTCAATTCATTTTCAGTGGTTACTAACAATTTCATTTGCTTACAAATCTGATAGACAAGTTTTCATATTTTTTATTAACACTTTCGCTGCGGCTGACGCTTATAAGCAGCCACGTCCACTGTAGGATAGCATCAGCCGCAGCAAAAGTGTTAAAAGGTAAAGCAGTCAACAATCCGAAGATTGGTTTGAACATCACCGTGCTTTAATAGGCTTGGTCCTGTTTGGAGGTGGTATACCATTGCCTTACCCAGTCAGTTATAGGGGGACCTACAGTTTAATGGGGGCCTGAACCATGGTGCTACTAGACATTTTTCACATCAGCAACATTGCCAGAGGTGAAAGAAGTGGAAAGTGAGCGATAAAAATCCTAGGACGTAGTGGGGATCAAACCCGGGACCTTTGATTCATAGTCTGGCACTCTACCACTGTGCTACCTGCTATCAAATAGTATTAAATTACATTAATTATATTTAAATTCCTACTTTTAAGTAATACTTGTAAATTTAATATTAGTAATGTGAAACATGAAAACTGATTATGATACTCAGTGGCAGATACATAAGCAAACCAACATTTTACTTTAACCACAAAAATAAAGCAAAATACATGTGGTTAAAATAAGTTGTAAAAAGCAGTCCGCCTACCTAAAAACGAGGCCTTAAAATGTAAACTATGGCACTAAAGTGGCCGTAAATGATGATGTGTGTAGTTGTCTGAGTGATTGTATTTGATTTCATGTGTGTTTCTGTTTCTGAAGGCCATGGCCAAAAATTTAAATTGTGTGAATGCAAATGTTTGTATTTCATGCCTGCCAGCTGCTCAGCAAGCCTCTTTATGGTGAGTTGTTATCCATCCTCTAATATTGACATTCCAATCGGATTTTCCATAGCTAAAACTAGTGCATTTATTATTGATCCTCTCTACTGGAAATTGCAAATATCACAACATAACTCACAAGCCATTAAGTATGTACCACTAATGTAAAAACAGCAATACATTTGACAAGTATCGTCAAGTACGTCATGGAATTTTACATCTGTGTGAACCAATTACACTGTAGATGTTAATGTTTTTAAGCAGGATAGTACCCCAGAGTTGTACAAGGCATCTCGACACTTACCGACACATTGAGGCTGCACAGCTGACAACTATCGTGCCTATGATGGTGAACATATTAAAACCTTGGCATAACGAGTTTGGAATTGTGATTTATCTCCCACTATAGAAGGCAAATGTTCTAGATAACAGAAGTTTGGGAAGATGTCAGTTCTCTGTAAAAGTAATGACCAACAAAGAAATTCGTGCAAACTTCTGAAAATTTACTGAATACTATATGGCCAAGGAATATTTTAAAAACCATGAGAAAAATTCAATATAAGTGGCTATTAAAATATGAACTTCCACAAGTCTCTTTTTTATATGTGTGATAATTGACCAAAGAGTGTCACTGTTGTCAAGCTTCACACTTGCATTATGCTTATATGTCTGTATGACAAGATAGTTATTTTGCTTGGGAAATTCATTCAACAATGTGTATCAAACTGTGATATGCCCTACACATTGTAACTGCTGGCTGTTGCTTTAAATAATTAGTATTTGCACTAGTGCCTCTGCATGGTTGAAGCACTGACCAATATTTTAAAAAGTACTTATAAATCAATTAACCAATGTTTTAAAGGTTTTCCTGACAGTCTGGGCCATAGTATAACATCAGTTTGAGAAAATAACCACAAAATACCATGCAAAGTGTGTGGAAAAAATGTGGAAACAAACACTCCAGCTGCCATAAGAACCATTTAACAGGGGGGGGCATGCTACACCTCTAGTGATTTTATCGGGCATGAGAAAGGGCATTTTACTTTTAAAATATCCCACATAGGTAACTGATTATCACACATTCTGGGCAATCCAGTACACAGTCCAGAACATGTTGAAATCCCAATACATGTACCTCAGGCGCATTGTTAAAATTGATAACATTTACAACTACAAACTAAATTCCAGAAATATGTCATCAGCACTATATGTGCTATCCTGGGCAAGAACTTCATTTCCAGGACAGTATATCAGTGCTGACAAACTAATTTGGAGAAAATTTATAACTAATAAAAATTCTTTTTATATATTTAACTACTTATTAACATTTGTAACACCTAATAACAAAATTAACTGTTGAGGTTTTTTCTTTCCTTTTTTTTTTATGGTGAACTAGTTTTGAAAGTCAATAATACACCACACTTAGTAAACATCTAACACATTTTATGAAAACCAAACCCATATCTTGGCAATAAGCTATAATTTTCTCTAAATGAGAGCTACACTTCTGAAGCATACCTTTCGCTCAAAAACAAAATTTGAAATAATGAAACATTTCTATATCTGAAACATGGGAGAAGTACACTGTGGATTTAGTATATATACCTTTAACTTTTATTTCTTTCACATATTAAGTTACAAAAAGAACAGTGACATGCTGAGTAATAGGTGCAAAGCACCAGACTACCTTTAAAAACACTGTAACAAACAATTTTAAGATAGAACAAAATTTCGCACACAATATCTCTAAAATTCCTATGTCATGATTACATTCCACTACAATATTTAATATTACATTGATTTTTAGCTTTAAGTTGTGTCGTTTTGTAATATAAACACACAAAAGAACCAGAAATTTTCTAACAAGAATTGAGAAGCTGGAGGAGTTTGTTTACTCTTTATGTACAATCTACAATTCTACAACCATTCTCTTAATAGCACAGTTTATCAATGGGAATAAAGTTTAAACAAATATTGCATCATACAATCGTGTATCGCAATCAACACACATACTAAACATAATTTGGGACACTGATAAATATGATATCTTGCCACTTGTGGACAGACACTTTTTGGTATATTGATCGATTCTACATCATCCTTTGAGCTGAATTCTGGAGATTTAACTTTGAATTAATGCAATTGATAAATGTGAGAATGAAATATGTCATTTTTGTGAATATTACAACTGACAGCAAGTAGAAACAAAATCTGACATGACAAGTACAGAATCAAATGTTACCCATTAGAAACTAATACAGAATAAAATGTTACCCAAAAGAAACTAATTTTCGTTTCACTTAAATGCTCAATGCTTCAACAGGATGATGACTAATCGAAAACAACACACAATTCGTTACAATAATGTACAACTGCTTTTCTCACGAAATGGGTTGGCTTTCTGAGAGCTGAACCCAACAAGAAGGCAATCCTCTTGCTCATGGTCTATTATGAATCTGATTATATCATTCACTGCCTGGGAAACCGTTATGCGCTGAATAGCTGCTTCCCTCCTCAGCTGCTCCGTAACTTGCCTCTGTTGTTGCAAGTTGGAAATCATCATGTCCATAACAGCAGTATCCGAGAGGCCTATTTTCAGGGCGTGGTTGGCGCTCGGAAATAGATAAAACCTGGCCAAATAATGGCCACACTTGCACAAACCTCCGGAACGAGTGACTAAGTCACAACAACTGGCTTTCTTGCTGCACTTAATACAGATGTATGCGTTATGTTAAATCTTCCAATTGGCAGCTATTTGACGGACAAATACAACTTCACAATGGCTGCTAACAAAGATACATCAACAACTAGTTATGTACCAAGGAAGTTACCATAACTGTTGCGAACTTCGACTGTGGCTCTATGGTCGACGCTATCTGTATCTCTGTACAATTCGATTCCCGACAGTATTCTACTGCAAGCGTATAAAACCTTGGTTATAAAGCATTGATAGATAATAGGAAAATATGAAATGCTTTATAAATTGAGTTACTGAACCGTCATATGTCTTTTTATATGCCACTGAGCTATATTATTAATAGGTAAAGGCCAATTCACACTGTCCGTCACTTCACGTCACGTCACCGTCCGTCAGAACATTCCGCAATGTATTTCTAATGGCGGCATTCACACTGTACGTCACCGGACCGTCACGTCACGTCAACGTCCGTCAAGTTTTCTCGAGAAGAATGTTTTGACGGAACGGCCGTCTGCTAACATCGGAAGTTAACCTATTTTCGTCACACGAATTACATGTTGCAGTCGACGATTACACTGTTTATATGCAAATGTGTCTTATTCATCTTTGTGTTGTTTTTGTACCTCGTTTTAAGGGTAAATCTCAAATGTTTCATGACGACTTAAATATTTTTGTCAATTGAGTGTCCCCCTAAAATCGAGGTCGGATATCTGAAACCAAAAAATGGTTTATGTTACGTAACAATGTAACAGAAACAACTGAAGCAAACTGTTTATTTGAAAAAGATTGTAATTTGATTACGCATTTTTCATTAAATAACACTTTAAATGAAAATGTCAGTTCTAATGAAAGACAAAAATTCAGTTGTTTACGATGGTATTAACAATGTCAGCGAGCAAATCGTAATGGTTAAAGTATACAGGCGCTATTTATGCTCTTACAAGTATGGTTTGATGTCTTCATATGCTTATTTTTTCGCTTGAAAATAGATGTCGATGTTTTGAAATGTTGTTTCAGTTCCCAGTAAGTTGGCCAAAAACATACACTGTGAAGTTTTCTTTGGCCGTTAATAACATTTCCCCCTTTCTAGTATTAAACTATGACTTTCTACATAACAGATCGCCACTCATAACCTCACTTTCAACTTCGCGTATTGATACGGACGAATTGACGTGACGGACACGGACGGACAGTGTGAATACAACTTGACATTACGGTTCCTTGACGTGACGTTGACGTGACGGACAGTGTGAATTGGTCTTAATACATTCAGCAAGATGAAGCTGTTAAGGACAATTTACACTGTCCGTCATGTCAACGTCACGTCACGGCACCGTCACGTCAAGTTGTATTCACACTGTTCGTCAGTATCCGTCACGTCAATTCGCCCAACTCACTACGCGATGTTGAAAGTGAGGTTATGAGTGGCGACCTGTTATGTAGAAAGTCATAGTTTAATGCTAGAATTGAGGAACAACAACGCTAAATGTTATTGACGGCCAAATAAAACTTTACAGTGTATCTTTTTGACCAACTTACTGGGAACTGAAACAACATTTCAAAACATCGAATTCTATTTTCAAGCGAAAAAATAAACATATGAAAACACCAAACAATACTTACAAGAGCATAAATAGCGCTTGCTTACTTTATCCATTACGATTTGCCTGCTGACATTGTCAAAACCGTCGTAAACAACTGAATTTTTGTCTTTCATTAGAACTGATGTTATTTAATGAAAAATGCGTAAGCAAATTACAATCTTATTCAAATAAACAGTTTGCTTCAGTTGTTTCTGTTACATTGTTACGTAACATAAACCATTTTTTGGTTTCAGATATCCGACCTCGATTTTAGGGGATACTCAATTGACAAAAATATTTAAGTCGTCATGAAACATTTTTGATTTACCCCTAAAATGAAGTATAACAACAAAATAAAGATGAATAAGACACATTTGTATATAAACAGTGCAATCGTCGTCTGCAACATGTAATTCGCGTGTCGAAAATAGGTTAACTTCCGATGTTAGCAGACGGCCGTTCCGTCAAAACCTTCTTCGCGAGAAAGCTTGACGTGACGCTGACGTGACGTGACGGTCCGGTGAAGGACAGTGTGAATGCCGCCATTAGAAATACATTGCGGTATGTTCTGACGGACGGTGACGTAACGTGACGTGACGGACAGTTTGAATTGGCCTTTAAGTATTAGTGGCCGTGTTCTACATGAGCGACAAAATCGAGCGACAGCCTTAAGCGAAAGATCTCAACCGCATGTATGATTACGGGTCTGTCCTACGTGAGCTGCATCTGCTGCACTGCACGTCAGATGCAACAATGGGCGACATTTGAGAATCAAGACCAATTCACACTGTACGTCCCTTCACGGCACCGTCACGCCAAGTTGTATTCACATTGTCCATCACGTCAGTATGCTTATCCTGATACGCAGTGTTGAAAGTGAGTTTATCAATGGCGATCTGTTATGTAGAAAGCCGTAGTTTAATACTGGAATTGAGGAAACAACAACGCTAAATGTTATTGACGGCCAAAGAAAAATTTAAAATATATATTTTTGGTCAACATAGTGTGATAATGTGCTAGGCAGTGAAACAACATTTCAAAACATCGATATCTATTTTACAGCGAGAAAATAAACATATGAACCAGTCAAATAATATTTCTAAGAGCATAAATAGAGCTTGCTTACTTTATGCATGTTATGAAACATTTGGAATTTCCCTCTAAAAAAAAGTTTAATAATAAAATAAAGATTAATGACACATTTACGTGTAATCGTCGACTACAACATGAAAATCGCGTGACGAAAATAAGTTAGCTTCGAAACTTAGCGGACGAGATTTGCGTCAAGACGTTCTTCTCGAGAAAGCTTGATGTGACGTGATGGTCCGATGACGGACAGTGTAAATGCCGTCATTAGAAATACACTGTGGAATGTTCTGACAGAAAGTGACGTGACTTGTGATGTGACTGACAGTGTGAACTGGTCATCAAACGTCCTTGAATATTGTCCCTGTCGAACGCACTATAAAGTGTGGAGGTTCGTTGAAAATCGTCTACTTGTAGATGTTATAAAGGATGTCGCAAGAATTCTGTAAGCTAATAACCCCTGAAGCTCATGACACTGCAACGTTTTCTGAAATAACAGAAGACAAAACTGAACTTGTACATATAGTGAAGAATTTTGTTTGAATAAGAAGTGTCCTAAAAGAACTATCTTGTAAATTTTCTTTTGCAGTTTATAGACGACTGAAGTTAAATTTTTAAATTGTTTCTAATATGTCAGGCTTCTGTATTTACATTCTGAGTGGTAGTTTGATTTACACTTTGATGACTGTGCTTTGAACTATTACTCGCATTTGTGTGCTTTATGGATTTGCAGTAACAAGAAACAGAGAGAGAGAACACTAGGATGTCAAACAAGATGCATGTAAAATACGTTTCAGAGTAAAATACCTTGATATAATGTTTCATTAGGAATTTAATGTGTTTGGTACAGTGGGATACGTTTGTTTAGAATTAAAGATAATCTAAATAGCTAAATGCTCTTAGAAATTGTGATGCTTAAAGAGGATATACAAAACTTTGCATGAATAACATGTGAGAGGGTTGTAGTTACAGGAATTAAAATTTAAGATGGGCCAGGAATCGAACAAGCGACCGCAAAACTTACAACTTCATAGACCAGGAGGCCACCCCTGCTGTTTATGGGTGCTACATTTTAAACCAGCTGATCGCTTCTAGAGGGCATCATGTAGTGTAGGACACATGGCCATGTCGCTGAATGTCGTCACTTGTGACTGTAGCTAAATTTCACATGCTGTCCCTCGCTTTTGTTGCTTACATAGGACACAGCGTTTTTAAATAAGATATGTATGGGTTTCTTAGACATTGTTAACACAAATCGTACCAAGTCCGATATACACGGTGTTTCACTGAGTGTGTTTGCCTCTGTAACTTATAAAGTAATAGGTGACGGGAAATTTTAATGCGGTAGGTCAACACAAGAAATGTTACACTTTCTGCGGAGCTATGAACATAGTTTATTGTATCATTTTACAAAGAGTTGCAGCACAAAGATAAATTTTTTTAAATGGAACAATAGTTTTTTTCTATCGTGCACTGGAATCGTTGAAACCAGCTGCGTCCAAATCAAATCCTATCACTGTTAGTTTGGGATCTACAACCCTTCAAAGTTTCAGGGGCAGATACCACACACTGTACATAATACATGGCTGTGTGGTGGGTGATGGATGTTATGGTGGTGGGAAGTTGATTTACATGAGATGTTCAAATGTGTGTCCATGTTCCTCAATGCATAATGCAATGTGCTGTCGAAAGGATCTGCGGACGAGATGTAACATTGCCGGTGTGACGGAGCGACATGTGTCCTCGATGCGCCGTTTCAGATCATCTGGGGATGTGGGGTCAGTGACATAAACACGATCCTTTAGATATCCCCACAAAAAGAAATCTACTAGTGTTAAATCGGGACACCTTGCGGGCCATAAATGAGGACCATGGCGCCCCAACCATCTTCCTGCAAACCTGTTGTTTAGTTCTTCCCAGCACATGCAGAATGGGCTGGGTGACCATCGTGCTGCATCCACATATGGACTCTACATTTACATCTACAACCATACTCCGCAAGCCACCCGACAGTGTGTGGCGGAGGGTACCTTGAGTACCACTATCGATTTTCCCTCCTATTCCAGTCAAGTATTGTTTGCGGATAGAAGGATTGTCGGTATGCCTCTGTGTGGGCTCTAATCTCTCTTATTTTATCCTCACGATCTCCTTGCGAGATATATGTAGGAGAGAGCAATATACTGCAAGACTCCTCAGTAAAGGTATGTTTTTGAAACTTCGACAAAAGCCCATACCGAGCGACAGAGCATTTCTCCTGCAGAGTCTTCCACTGGAGTTTAGCGATCATCTCCGTAACGCTTTCACGATTACCAAATGATCCTGAAACGAAGCGTGCTGCTCTCTGTTGGATCTTCTCCACTTCCTCTATCAATCCCACCTGGTACGTATCCACTCCGGTGAGCAGTATTCAAGCTGTGGGCGAATTTCCTTAGAATTCTCCCAATGAATCTAAGTCCAGCATATGCTTTACTGACGATTGATTTGATATGGTCATTCCATTTTAACTCCCTCCTAATAACTACTCCCAGATAATTTATGGAATTAACTGCTTCAAGTTGCTGACCTGTTATGGTGTAGCTAAATGATAAAGCATCTTTCTTTCTGTGTATTCGCAGCACATTACACTTGTCTACATTGAGCTTTAATTGCCATTTCCTGCACCATGTGTCAATTCGATGCAGATCCTCCTGCATCTCAATACAATTTTCCATTGTTACAACCTCTCTATATACTACAGCATCATCCGCAAAAAGCCTCAGTGAACTTCCGATGTTTTCCGCAAGGTCATTTATATATATCGTGAACAGCAACGGACCCACGACACTCCCCTGTGGCACACCTGACATAAATCCTACTTCGGAAGGCTTCTCTCCATTCAGAATGACCTGCTGCTTTCTGTAATCTAGGAATTCCTCAATCCAATCACACAATTGGTCTGATAGATCATATGCTCTTACTTTGTTCATTAAGGGGAAGTCGAGAAACACAGCATCTACCTGAGAACCCGTGTCTATGGCCCTCTGAGTCTCGTGGATGAATAGTGCGAGCTGGGTTTCACACGATCGCCTTTTTCGAAACCCATGCTGATTCCTACAGAGCAGATTCCTAGTCTTGAGAAATGTCAATATATTAGAACATAATACATGTTCCAAAATTCTACAACTGACTGACATTAGAGATATAGGCCTATAGTTCTGCACATCTGTTCGACGACCCTTCTTGAAAACGGGGATGACCTGTGCCATTTTCCAATGTTTCGGAATGCTACGCTCTTCTAGAGACCCACGGTACACCACTGCGAGAAGTGGGGCAAGTTCCTTCGCGTACTCTGTGTAAAAACGAACTGGTATCCCATCTGGTCCTGCGGCCTTTCCTCTTTTGAGCGATTTTAATTGTTTTTCTACCCCTCTGTCAATTATTTCGATATCTGCCATTTTGTAATCTAGGGAAGGAACTACAGTGCAATCTTCCTCTGTGAAACAGCTTTGGAAAAATACATTTAGTAATTCCGCCTTTAGAGTGTCATCCTCTGTTTCAATGCCATTTACGTCACAGAGTGTCTGGACACTTCGTTTTGATCCACCTACCGCTTTGACATAAGACCAAAATTTCTTAGGATTCTCAGCCAAGTCAGTACAAAGAACTCTACTTTCGAATTCGTTGAACGCCTCTCGCATAGCCCTCCTCACGCTATATTTCGCTTCGTGTAATTTTTGTTTGTCTACAAGGGTTTGGCTACGTTTATGTTTGCAGTGAAGTTCCCTTTCTAATTTGGTTGTTGTACCACAGTGGCTCCTTTCCATCTCTTACGACCTTGTTAGGTACATACTCATCTAATGCATATTGTACGAAGCCTTTGAACTTCGACCACTGTTCCTCAACACCATCTCTACTTAAGATAAAACGTCTGTGCTGAGCCGTCAAGTACTCTGAAATCCCCTTTTTGTCACTTTTTCAGAACAGAAAAATCTTCCTACATTTTTTAATATTTCTATTTACAGCTGAAATTACCGATGCTGTAACTGCTTTATGATCGCTGATTCCCTGTTCTGCATTAACTGCTCCGAATAGTTCGGGTGTGTTTGTCACCAGAAGGTCTAATATGTTGTCACCACGAGTTGGTTCTCTGTTTAACTGCTCAAGGTAGTTTTCAGATAATGCACTCAAAGCAATTTCACTGGATTCTTTGTCCCTGCCACCTGTAATAAACGTTTGAGTCTCCCAATCTATATTGGGCAAATTAAAATCTCCTCCCAAAACTATAACATGATCGGGAAATCTACTCAAAATATTTTCCAAATTATCCTTCAGGTGTTCTGTCACAACAGCTGGTGAGCCAGGAGGCCTATAGAAGCATTCGTTTACCATGTTCGAGCCTGCTTTAACCGTGACCTGCACACAAATTATTTCACACTTCGGATCTCCGTCTATTTCCTTCGATACTAGTGCACTTTTTATCGCTATAAACACGCCTCCCCCTTCACTGTCCAGCCTATCTCTGCGGTAAACATTCCAGTCTGAGTTTAGAATCTCATTACTGTTTACATCTGGTTTCAGCCAACTTTCCGTCCCTAGTACTATGTGGGCGTTGTGATCGTTTATTATTGAGAGCAATTCTGGGACCTTTCTATAGACGCTCCTGCAGTTAACTACTACTACATTGATCATTTCCTTCCCTGTTGTGTTCTGCCTACTACTACTTTGTCGTGGCTCAGGAAGCATCTCGCCAGGCCTAGGGAGGGAATTCTCTAACCTAAAAAACACCCATGTGCACTCCACTCGTACTCCGCTACCCTTGTAGCCGCTTCCTGCGTGTAGTGCACGCCTGACCTATTCAGGGGAACCCGACATTTCTCCACCCGATAACGGAGGTCGAGAAATTTGCAGCTCAGATCTTCGCAGAATCGTCTGAGCCTCTGGTTTAAGCCTTCCACTCGGCTCCAAACCAGAGGACCGCGATCGGTTCTGGGAACGACACTACAAATAGTTAGCTCAGATTCCACCCTGCGAGTGAGGCTTTCTGCCTTCACCAACTCCTCCAACCGCCTGTATGAACTGAGGATGACCTCTGAACCCATCCGGCAGGAGTCATTGGTGCCGACATGAGCGACAATTTGCAGTCGGGTGAACCCAGTGCTCTCTATCGCCGCCGGAAGGGTCTCCTCCACATCTCGGATAAGACCCCCGGCAAGCAAATAGAGTGCCCACTGGCCTCCTTCCCCGACCTTTCCGCTATCTCCCTAAGGGGCTCCATCACCCGCCTAACATTGGAGCTCCCGATCACTAATAAACCCCTCTCCCCGTGTGCCTGCTCGGACCTTGCTGAAGGAGCGGCCACATGCTCACTCATAGGCAGAGCGGGCGATGCCGCATGGCCAGCCTCTTGTGTGTAGACACACATGTTCAAGGAGAACACCCAAACTGTTGGCTATAAAAGCGCGATATAACTCACCTGTCAGTATACCTGGGAAGTAGTGTGGACCGATGATTTCATCCCCAAGGATTCCACACCACGCATTAATAGACCACCTATGTTGACGGTCGACAGGTTGTACGCACCAAGGATTGTCTGCGGCTCAGTAGTGCATGTTATGGGGCTTCACTGCACCATAATTTGTGAACGTGGACCCATCAGAGAACATAACATGTTGTAAAGACTCCAGCGTGAAATTACGAATGGCCCACTCACAGAATGTCACTCTCGTACGGAAATCGTTCCCATGCAGCTCCTGGGTCAGTGACAGGCGGTACGGGTGAAACCTGTGGCTGTATACTATACGCCACACAGATGTGAGACTGACACCAGCGACTGCAGCAACGGCTTGTAAGCTGACATGGGGATCGTGGTGTACTGCAGCTAAAACAAACACCTCTGTCTCCTCACTTCTTGCAGGTCTTCGTCTGTTACTGTGGCGCATTATCAAGCTGCCTGTTTCCCGAAGTCGTTGTTTGGCATGTAAGAACCTAATGGCTGCCAGGGCTCTTCGCCTAGGATATCTCACGGCATACGCCATGGTTGCTTCAGTGGCATCGTGTTGGCACTTGCCGAGCATCAGCAACATGTCAACGTACTCGTTGTTCGTGTGTGCCATCGTCATCCGATGTCAGTAACTGTGGTACATTGAGCCCCGGTTGTTTGTGTGGCTCCAACTGTCGGGTATACGGCCGTGTGCGGCGACATCGGCAGTCTAACAGCGCATCGTGGAAACTTCTCGCTTCGTGACACCGGCGACGATACAACTCGGCCGCACCACATTTAGAAGGCGCATTACATTATGCGCAGCGTTTGTGGTATCTGCCCCTGAAACTTTGAAGGGTTGTAGCTCCCAAACTAACAGTGATAGGAATGTAGTTTAAATTGATTTGGACGCAACTGGTTTCAACGAATCCAATGCACGGTAGAAAAAACTATTGTTCCATTAAAAAAATATATCTTTGTGCTGTAACTCTTTGGAAAATGATACAATAACCTATGTTCATAGCTCCGCAGAAAGTGTAACATTTCTTGTGTTGACCTACCGCATTAAAGTTTCCCATCATCTATTATTTTATAAGTTACAGAGGCAAACACACTTAGTGAAACATCCTGTGTATTATGTAACACAACAACACGATTTCGGCAGAATTTTAAACTCCATGTTTAATAGTATTGCTAAAAGTCTTCTGGTGGAACGTGCAGTGGCAGTGGTTAGCGTATCAGATTTCTGTGCTGGTGGACCCCGGTTCAAATACTATCATTGGCAGGAAAAATTATTTCCTTGTATTTACTATTTCTAGAATGATCTAGGTGTTTCTTATGATTGCTGTACTTATAAGTTCCAGACAATTCTTTCTGGGTATGTTAGCGAAGTACTCCAATCAGAAGGCAGTCTGTGCTCAGTGTACACTTGTGTTAATAATAAACCTGTTCTATGTGTAAATTGTTGTGCTCTATTAACTACCCAGCCTTCGAATTCAGTTTTCAATGTGACAATATTTGGTGGAGACGCCGGGTGTACCGCAAAACATCTTCATTATTGTGGCTTCGATTTGGCAGTGTAAGAGGAGTCGCCTAAACAGACAAAAACCAGAATACAAAGGATATACTCACTACATCCTTCCAAAGGTCCGTTGATCAAAAGACCCATGGATATGAAAACAGCGTGAAGCTAGCTGCACATCAGTCTTCTCAGGAGACACTGAACAGAACCCAAACAAATGGCTGAAAGGATTACAAATCAAATGTTTGTAAATCTATCAGACCAAACTGCGTGGTCATCAGTCCGTAGCTTACAAACTACTTAAACCTAGGTAAACTAACCTAATGACAAACACGCACACCCATGCCCCAGGGAGGACTCGAACCTCCACGGCGAGCAACCGCGCGCTCCGCAGCGAGACGCTTTAGACCGCTCGGCTACTCCACCGCGGCTGAAAGGATTACAACGAGTCGGCAAGTATAATAGGTGAGATCACACAATGTGCTTGGCGAACACATATGTCTACCTAGATGGGACAGCCCAGTAGTGGTTTGAAAACAATGAGATGTTCGATAGTTGGAACGAATTCCAGACGGAACTTAGGAAGACGTTTGGAGATCACCAAAAACAAGTCCGTTTATTGGAAGAGCAATTGAAGAACAGTGTCCAACGACATTGTGAGTCAATGCAGTCGTATATACAGAATGTTTTGGACTTAAGTTACATAGTTAACCTGGATATGACTGAGGCCAATAAAATTTCACACCTGATAGAGGGCATTGCAGAAGAGCCGTATCAAGATCTTCTGTTAAAATACGTTTCAACAACACAAGAGTTTATCAAATGGTGCCAGAAAATTGAAGAGATGAAGAGAGTAGGGTTCGACACGCCAAATTGTGAGAGAAGAATTACAACAGTTTATGGCAGCTGGACTGTTGGACTGAGCGAGCTGCGGATTATGGCCTTGGATGTAAGCCCTCTATGTCATGACAGAGCCGATACTGTTGAGGAAGAGGTATTTCAAACATTAGTGCCTGTCTGCCCCAGCAGTTGCACCCCTCATGAAGAATGACCAGCCGGCCGTGGTGGCTGAGGGGACTGAGGCGCTCCAGTCACAGTCGGGGGTTCGAATCCCCCCTCGGGCATGGATATTTGTGCCGTCCTAGTTCTAAGTAGTTCATAAGTAGTTTGTAAGTTTAGGGACTGATGACCCCGTAGTTAAGTCCCATAAACTATACAAACATTTGAACATTTTTTTGAAGAATGGCCTCGCTCTACTATGACTTACGCTGCAGCTGCCAACGGCAGCTTAGGAACCGACTGACGTGACCACAACCAACTCGCCTGGGAACTACGATACTTCGCATGAGGACAGATGTCTGGAGGACATAAGACAGCACGCCATTGTGTTTTCACTGTGGGATTCCTGGACACGTCGTACGATAATGTAGGGAGAGAAGATGAGTATTTGACAATAATTATATCGCAAAATGGCAACCACAGGAGCAGTCCTCTCAGCGATAGTCGACTGCAGACGATTATTGTCGACCAATGGGGGAAGCCCATCGCCGTATCCTAGACGTAGTCACTCTTTAACAAGCCACCACAGTTCACTGTCGCCTTACAGAGATAGTAGCTACTTGCCTAGCTGCTGTGTTCAGGAAAACTAGGCGAGGCGACTATCTACGGAGGTGAGGCCGCCGCAGATGAAAATCCGCCATGGATGACAGTCACTAAGATGTCGGAAAATATCATTGATGTCATCATCGACGGCCAACCTGTCTGGGCACTAGTCGATTCAGGAGCTTCCTTCTCTGTATTATCGAATAATTACCACTGCGAACTAAAGAAGACAATGTATAAAACTTTCTCGGACTTTTTGCCACGTCAATTCTTTATAAAATTTCAAGCTTTCTAAAATATCCTCAATGTTCTTCGTCAGGAGCCGCTGACTGACAGTGCTGGTGCTGTGGTGGCCTTAAATGGCCCATGGACGGCTTATGATTTGTCGTCTTCTGATTGGTCGGCCGCTATCTCACTGTCACAGATTCAGTCTACGTCTGTGCTGGTGGCGCCACCCCTCCCGTAGTATTGAAGATGTTGCGCGACGTGTCTCTGCTGCATTTCTGTATCGAGCACTCGTTTCCGATCACCGCTAAGATTATACCCGCTATCACGGTTGAAGTTGTTCTTACACATTCTTATTTCTACAGCCTCTTTGATTACAGAGTCCCAGTATGTGGAGGACTGGGACAAATTTTTGTTTCATCAAACAAAATTTTATGTTTGTTAGTGAGGGTGTGCTCAGCGACCGCTGATTTCCCCAGTTCTCGGTTTTTAATATGTTGCTGGTGTTCTGTACAGCATTCAGAATCTGTGACAGCGTAACGTAGCGGCCGACCAATCAGAAGACGACCAATCATAAGCCGTCCAAGGGCTATTTAAGGCCACCACAGCCCCAGCACTGTCAGTCAGCGGCTCCTGACGAAGAAGATGGAGGATAGCTTCGAAAGCTTGAAATTTTATAAAGAATTGACGCGGCAAGAAGTCCGAGAAAGTTTTATACAGAAGTGTCGCCGTGAAAGACTTCGTACTCATATACAAAAGACAATGTTCTTTGATACAAGAGCAACTGTGCTGAAGATCGTAAATGGAAAATACATCAGGCTGACAGCAACGTGTGTCACAAGAATAACTATCAATAACAGAATACAGCCATTTCAATTTGTCGTCTTAACAGAATGTAGTCATAACACCATCCCTGGATAGGGCTTCCGTCAAGTATCCCAGGCTGTCATTGTGGATGATCTGAGCTACAGATTGAGGAAGCTGTTTCGATGAGTACATGTAACATCTACTCCCCTGGGAGGTTGTTTGCTGTCGAGAATGTTGAGATCCCGCCGTTAACAATGAGAAGAGTTCTAGTCAGCAGCCGAGATGACCAGTTGAACAGTGAAATACTTGATGTGGCTTCTAAAATTTTCCCGGCGTATTTCTTCTTCCAGTAATTTTCGGGTATGCAGCCGGATCCCATTCGCATTCTGCAACGATATTTCGGCCCAGAGATGTCCGGCCATCTTCAGGTGAGTAGGCAACTACTGAAGAGCGCAGGTACGTTCGCGGTATTTATGCCGAGTATTGCGAATGCGAAATACGCTGGAGTCTTACTGCGCATGTGTTAGATGGTGACATGCGCGGTACGGCCGAGCTACGTGTGCTGCCCTCTGTGGTGAAAGTGAACACTCATCTAATCATTGAGAATCGAATGATTCCGTCGATTCCGCTGTGCCTCAATAGCTTTAATTACAGGGTTCCAATTTTTATCCAGCTGAAAGCCTTTGTCACGATTTATTAAATTATCAGCAAGGCGTATTTCAACCGCTTCTTTGATGACTGAGTTCCAAAAGCCGGAAACTGGAGCTAAAATTGTAGTTTTGTTGTATTCCATGGAGTGTCCCATGGAAATGCAGTGCTCTGCTACTGCTGATTTCGACGGTTGCAGAAGACGGGTGTGTCTTTCGTGCTCCGTATAGCGCTCTTGAACTGTTCGAGTCGTCTGACCTATGTAAGCAGAACCACACTCGCAGGGAATTTTATAAACGCCCGCTTTTTTCAGTAGCAAATCGTCTTTTACGGATCCGACTAGAGCTATATTCTTCGCTGGTGGACGGAAGATGACCTGGATTTTATGTTTCCTTAGCAATCTGCCTATTTTAGGCAGGAGATATTGTGGATCGCTTGAAGACAGTTAAGTTGAGCAGCACGGATTTACTAGTCAGCTTTGATGTGGTCTCACTCTTTACAAAAGTGCCTTTAATGGACTCTTTGCATCTCATTGGGAACATTTTCAGTGAAGACCTGACAGCCTTGTTTGAACATACTCTCTCCTCAACCTACTTTTTATGTAATAACGAATTTTTTGAACAAACTGACGGTGTCGCCATTGGGAGCCCCTTGTCCCTTGTGGCGGCTAATCTTTTTATGGAGGACTTTGAGGAGAAGGCACTTGAGTCTGCTATTTTAAAGCCCACTGTTTTCTGGCGCTATGTAGACGACACTTTCGTTGTATGGCCTCATGGTAGAGAGGAACTGGAGAAATTCCACCGTCACTTAAACTCAATACATGAGAATATCAAGTTCACCATGGAGAGTGAAAAAGATGGAGCTTTTCCATTCCTTGACGTGCTGGTACGACGCAAGGATGACGGCTCTTTGGGACACTCTGTGCACAGGAAACCTACACACACAGATCTATACCTCCAGGCGTCCAGCTGCCATCATCCCGCACAAACCGCTGGTGTCCTTAGTACGCTTATACATCGAGCACACTTGATATCTGACGAAGAAAATCTTCCTGCAGAACTGGAACACTTGGAGAAAGTGTTCAAAGAGAATGGCTACACTCCACGCCAAATAAGGAAGGCCATACGTAACCATAAAAACAAGAAGCTACGCACCGAGGAAAATGAAGAAGATTACAAATCAGTTGCATTCCTTCCTTATGCTGGCAATGTGTCCTCTAAAATAGGCAGATTGCTAAGGAAACATAAAATCCAGGTCATCTTCCGTCCACCAGCGAAGAATATAGCTCTAGTTGGATCCGTAAAAGACGATTTTCTACTGAAAAAAGCGGGCGTTTATAAAATTCCCTGCGAGTGTGGTTCTGCTTACATAGGTCAGACGACTCGAACAGTTCAAGAGCGCTATACGGAGCACGAAAGACACACCCGTCTTCTGCAACCGTCGAAATCTGCAGTAGCAGAGCACTGCATTCCCAAGGGACACTCCATGGAATACAACAAAACTACAATTTTAGCTCCAGTTTCCGGCTTTTGGAACTCAGTCATCAAAGAAGTGGTTGAAATACGCCTTGCTGATAATTTAATAAATCGTGACAGCGGCTTTCAGCTGGATAAAAATTGGAACCCTGTAATTAAAGCTATTGAGGCACAGCGGAATCGACGGAATCATTCGATTCTCAATGATTAGATGAGTGTTCACTTTCACCACCGAGGGCAGCACACGTAGCTCGGTCGTACCGCGCATGTCACCATCTAACACATGCGCAGTAAGACTCCAGCGTATCTCGCATGCGCAATACTCGGCATAAATACCGCGAACGTACCTGCGCTCTTCAGTAGTTGCCTACTCACCTGAAGATGGCCGGACGTCTCTGGGCCGAAATATCGTTGCAGAATGCGAATGGGATCCGGCTGCATACCCGAAAATTACTGGAAAAAGTGAAGTGCTTATCGATCGCAAAAAGCTGATCAGTATAACAAAGGAAATCTACATACCCAGCTATCATAAGCATTTCAGGAGGTTGAGGAGAGCTTTGGATCACTAATTTTCAGGAGCAATTGCAACTCATAACTAAAGGAATGTGTACTGGAGCAGCTAAAACATTCCAGGACCGTGAGCTCAATGGCATCAACGAAGTCTCCAGCTCTGCTGTAACTGCTGACAACACACTAGAGGAAACTACAGTGGAATTGTATATAGGGTCCGGTCTGATCCAGAAACAATGTCAGCAGGTGTTAGCCATAATATACCAGTTTTCAGGAGCATTCACAGCCGGGTAGGAGAAGAGCCTGATGAAATGGCCCACGATAAAACACCGTATCAATACTGGAGATCACCCACCAATTAGCCAGCGTTAGTATAGAGTGTCGCCAACTGAAAGATATAAATTGGGAGGAAGTGGAGGAGATGTTGTGTGATGACATTGTTTAGCCTTCAGAGAGCCCTTGTACGTCTCTGGTAGTCCTCGTGAAGAAGAAGGATGGCACACGGCGTTTTTTGTGTCGACTATCGGTGGCTGAACAAAATAACAAAAAAGATGTCTATCCACTGCTGTGCAGTGACAGCACCTTAGACTGCTTGAAAGGAGCTACATGATTCTCAGTCATGGACATACAGGCAGGTTACTGACAAATTGAGGTTGACAAAGCTGACAGGGAGAAGACTGCTTTTATTATACCTGATACCCTCTATGAATTCAGTGTCATGCAGTTTGGACTATGTAATATTCCGGCCTCATTCTAACTCATGATGAACAACTTGCTTTGACATCTTAAGTGAACGACATGTCTTTGTTACCTAAATGGCAGACTTTTCTTAAAGACATTTGCGAAACATCTAAGCCACATGTCAAGTGTGTTCAGACTGCAGGACTCTGCCTAAACCTAAAGAAGTGCCTCTCTGTCGCCAAAGAGATAAGAATCCTAGGGTACCTAGTCAACAAAGACGGTGTCCTCCCTGATTCAGCCAAAGTAAGGGCAGTCACAGTATTTGTAACTCCTCAGAACATTCATGATATGAAATGTTGTCTCAGGCTGTGCTCATCCTATCGGAGTTTTATAATAGGTTTTTGTAACAAAGCACGTCCATTACAATAACTTCTACAGGGAGATGCAAAGTATTACTGGGATGGGACAAAAGAAAGAGCTTTCTGGGCACTTTATGAGGCTCTAACTTCCACACCAGTTCTAAGCTTACACGACGAGAATGCGAATTTCACACAGATGCTACCGGCTATGGGATTGGTGCAGTGCTTATACAAATTCAGAAAGGTGCTGAAAAGGTGATAGCCTGTGCATAAAGAGTACACTTAACGTCCAAGATAAACTACTCTACAACTGAGAAAGAATGTCTCACAGTTAGCTTGGCTATCAACAAGATCTGGTCGTATTTATTCGACAAACCGTCTTTAGAGACCATTATTCTTTATGATAACTGACTAGCTTGAGAGACCCATCAGGTCGACTAGCAAGATGGGTACTAAGACTCCAAGAGTATGACATCACAATGGTATTCAAAACCAGGCGAAAACACAATGACACTGATTTCTTATTGAGGAATTTATTAGTGGAACACAACAGCAGTGATGAAACTTCAGTCCTCACTGAATTAGGTGACATTACATCTGAAGAGATGGAAGACTCAGCATTATTACGAACCATAGAGGCTTGGAGAAAGGAGAACCGACCAAAGGAGAGTTTCAACTTATAAACAGGACATTGGATAAGAGCAACCATGATCCACTGACCCCCAAATGACTACTGATCGTTCTAGCACATCTGCAACAAGCGATTATCAACTATTTCAACGATAATCCAATATCTGGTCATCTGGAATTCGTGAAGACCTTAGGCAGAATCAGACGCAGGTACTGCTGGCAAGATCTCTACCAATCTGTCAAGCACTAGGTGAGTCACTGTAAGGAGTGCCAGAGATGGAAGCATGTGCCGCAATTACCTTCAGGGCATCTGGTACCAATTCCACCTGCAGCAGCATCATTCCACCAGATTGGAATCGACCTTTAAGGTAGGTTCCTAAAGTCGACAACTGGTGACCAATGGATAGTAGTCTCCACTGACTACCTCATCCGCAACGCTGTCACTATACCTGTGCTGACTGCAGAAGCTCCAGAAATCGCAAAATTTCTAGTAGATGACGTCATTTTGAAGCATGGAGCATCTCGTCGAGGAAAAGTATTCATGTCGAAACTAGTATAAGAAGAAATATCGCATTGGGACATTGTCCACAAAATAACTGCCTACCATCTTCAGACAAATGGTCTTACAGAACGTTTTACCAATACTTTAGGATATATGCTGCTGATGTACATCGATGTTGAACAGAAGGATTGGGATACAATACTGCGAGTTGTGGCATTTGCTTATAATACAGCAAGGCAAAACACCACAAGTTTCACTCCGTTTTTCCTGCTCCATGGTCGTGAATCTGAGACAACAATGGATATGCTGTTCCCGTTCCAACCAGATAACACTCAGGAAGATTATGTGAAAGATGTTGTTGTTGTTGTTGGTTGGTTTAAGGGGACTAAACAGCTAGGTTATCAGTCCCCTGTTCCTAGCTGAGAGTCAACTGTCAATAAAGATAAAACAATGCTCTGAAAATGACACCGCACAAAAGGACAGGTTAACAATAGACAAGCCACTGACAACACAAAACGAAGACACACAGAATGAGTAAAATAAAGTCACGAATAAAACTGGATAGCAGAGTACATTGGCTGGCTGATCACAAAGAAAAAACAGGATGAGCCAGCCACACTGCACACACTAAAGACCCCTAAGGGCGCGAAAATATAAAAAGCTGGGTTGGTGGTGGCCTAAGATATCAGGCCACAGCACCCACGGTTAGATAGAATCATAAAAACCGGCAGCGCGGATAAAACTTAAAAATGTGTTAGCCATAGAGGCGTCGTCACCTAAAACTAAGGGTAGTGCGTCTGGAAGATTAAAAGAGTGCCACAGATTGGCTAAAATCGGACAGTCCATCAAAAGATGGGCCACTGTCATTACGACACCACATCGACACACGGGTGAGGACTCACGGTGAAGGAGATACCCGTGGGTCAACCACGTATGCCCAATACGGAGGCGGCAGAGGACAACCGCCTCTCGGCGGATCTGCCGCAGTGAAGACTTCCACAGGGCTGTGGACGTCTTCACTGCCCGAAGCTTGTTTGGCACATTCGCCATAGCCCACTCGGCGCTCCAAGCCTCGCGCACCTTCCGGTGCAACACCAATTTTAGATCAGGCTCCATGACGCCAATATTTATGGGTGGTTCCATAGTGGCCTGCTTGGCTAAGCGATCTACTTGTTCATTCCCTGGGATGCCGACGTGGCCCGGGGTCCACACAAAGACCACAGAACGGCCAGATCGGCTTAGAGAGTGAACAGTATCTTGGATCGACCGTACCAATGGTTGGCGAGAAAAATACTGGTCGATCGCTTGTAAGCCACTCAGGGATTCAGAACAGATGACAAATGACCCCTGGGGCACGCTTTTAGGTGTTGCAGAGCCCTTAGAATGGCGACCAGTTCGGCAGAAAAAATGGAACTCTCACCTGGCAGAGAATGCTGTTCCACATGGTGGTCATGAAGAAACGCATACCCAGCATGGCCATCTACTACGGAACCATCTGTGTAGACGGGTTTTGCGGCATGGAACGAGTCTAGGAGTTGCAGAAACTTGTGGCGGAGATGTCTAGTGGAGACCGAGTCCTTTGACGTACAGGACAGATCCAGACGGAGCTGCAATCGAGGAATAGACCAAGGAGGGTTTCGAAAGGAATAGTGGAACAAGGTAGGGAGTGGAGAGGATGCGAGGAACGAAAGAAGGGAACGAGCACGGACTGAGATCGGGTAACCCGACCTAGGCCGTCGTGGAGGAATAGGGACCACAGCGTCTGGAAAAATGAGTCGGCGGTTTGGATGGAGGGGCGAGGCCTGAACATGGGCAACATATGAAGCCAGCAGGTATTTCCTGCGGAACCGCAGCGGGAGGACTCCAGCTTCGACTAGGAGTCTTGTCACAGGGCTAGTGCGAAAAGCCCCTGTCGCCAAACGAACACCACAGTGGAGGATTGGGTCTATTGCCTGCAGCGCTGACGGCGCAGCCGAATCGTAGACTATGCTGCCATAGTCTAGGCGCGACTGAATGAGGGCCTTGTAAAGTTGTAATAGCGTTTGGCGTGAGGCTCCCCAAACAGTGTGGCTGAGACAGCGCAGGATGTTGAGGTGTCGCCAGCACTTTTGTTTTAACTGGCGTAGGTGCGACACCCAGGTTAGACGGTCATCAAACACCATACCTAAGAATCTGTGCGTCTCTTCGACTTGTAGCAGGTCGCCAGCTAAGTAAAGTTTGGGTTCCGGGTGTACTGCCCTACGTGGACAGAAATGCATCACACGGGTTTTGGATGCAGAAAATTGAAAACCGTGGGCAAACGCCCACGACTGTGCCTTTCGAACTGCGATCTGCAACCGCCGTTCAGCTACGCCGATGCTGGAGGAGCTGTAATACATGCAGAAGTCATCGGCATACAAGGAAGTAGAAACCAATGACCCAGCAGTCGCAGCAAGACCGTTTATGGCGATTATGAATAAAGGAACACTAAGAACGGAACCTTGAGGGACTCCGTTCTCTTGACAATGAGGTGAGCTGAAACAAGAACCAACACGAACACGAAAAGAACGCAACGCCAGGAAGTTCTTAATGAATGTAGGAAGTGGACCCCGTAAGCCCCAATCGTACAGTGTAGACAGAATATGATAGCGCCACGTGGTGTCGTACGCTTTCCGCAGGTCAAAGAAGACGGCAATCAGGTGTTCACGGCGAGAAAATGCTGTACGAATGGCCGACTCTAGTGACACGAGATTGTCGATAGCGGAGCGGCCTTGACGGAACCTACCCTGTTGAGGCGCCAAGAGTCCTCGGTCCTCGAGGATCCACATGAGCCTCCGACTCACCAACCGTTCGAGAAGCTTGCATGGAACGTTGGTGAGGCTGATCGGGCGGTAACTGTCAGCCACCTGCGGATCTGCTCCAGGCTTAATCACCGGAATGATAATGCTATCCCGCCAGGAGGACGGAAAAATACCCTCAAGCCATACGCGATTCAACAGGGCGAGAAGTTGGCTCTTGGCATCCGCTGATAGGTGTCGGAGGAACTGGCTGTGAATGCGATCGGGTCCAGGGGAGGTATCCGGGCATGCAGCAAGGGCACTTTCAAACTCCCACTCAGTAAATGGCACGTTATATGATTCACGACGTCGCGTTCGAAATGAAATCTGCTGGCTCTCTGCTCGCTCTTTAATGGCACGAAAATCTGCACTATAGGCAGCAGTCTCCGATGCACGTTCAAAAGTATCTGCCAGGTGCTCAGCGACGGCGACAGGGTCAGTACTCAGCATACCCTGTACGCTGAGGCACGGAATTCCCGCCGGTGGGCGGTGCCCATAGAGGCGTCGAATTTGCGACCACACCTTGGAAGGAGAAGCGCGAGAACCAATGGACGCGACATACTTCTCCCACGAGGCTCTCTTACTATCTTGTATCAGTCGCCGGGCCCGTGCCCGGAGGCGCTTGAAGGCTACAAGATGTTCGACGGAAGGGTGACGTCGGTGGCGCTGTAGTGCTCGCCGACGTTCCCGGATGGCCTCAGAAATCTCCGGTGTCCACCAGGGCACCGATGGACGATGTAGCGAACCGGATGTGGTGGGAACAGATTTCTCGGCTGCAGTAACGATGGCCTCTGTGACCTGCTGAACGGCGGCATCAACATCTGCTGGAAGCGGAGAGGAAATCACAGCAGCTGAAGAATAAGCTGACTAGTCAGCCCTACGGAGGGACCAGTGAGGCGGATGGTCGGCAGGCGAATACTGTGGGAGCGACAGGAAGATCGGGAAATGATCGCTGCCACACAGGTCGTCATGGACCCTCCAGGTGAGATGTGGAAGGAGGCTAGGGCTGCAGACAGACAGGTCTATGGCAGAATACGTACCATGTGCTGTGCTAAAGTGGGTAGGAGCACCGGTGTTAAGAAGGCAGAGATTCTGCTCTGACAGGAGAGACTCAACATCCCTACCCCGGGCCGAGGTCTGCGTGCCACCCCACAGAGGGTGGTGGGCGTTGAAGTCCCCCAAAAGAAGAAAGGGTGGGGGAAGTTGGGCGACCAAGGCTGCGAGGTCTGTGGGAGAGATGGCCTCATCAGGTGGAAGATAGACAGAGCAGACGGTAAAATCTTGCACTACCCGGAGTCTAACAGCGACTGCGTCTAGAGACGTTTGAAGAGGCACAGCAGCACTGGGGACAGAGGCGTGGACAAAAACACAGACGCCGCTAGAAACCCTGTCGTAGATGGTTCGGTTTTTAAAATAGCCCCGATAGCCTCGGAGGGCTGGGGTCCTATCGATGGGGAACCATGTTTCCTGCATGGCTAGACAGATCGCAGGGAAGCGGCAGAGTAAGTGCCGCAGTTCAGGCAGGCGGCGGAAAAAACCGCCGCAATTCCACTGCAAGATTTATTTGGTTTGCTGTCTGCTGAATAGCCATAATGTAAGAGATGAAATGTTTATTCAGCAGGGGCACCTGCTGCCAATTCCACAGAATTCGCAGGATCGAGAACCATGGGTTCTGGCGATCCTAGGAAGGCGAGATCCTCAGGGGACGCAAGGATCTCCACCTCGTCTTCAGTGGCCGAAGATGTGAGCGAGCGCTCCTTTCGAGCCACTGAAGGGTCCTTAGTCTTGTCTTCCTTCTTTTTTGTTTTCTTACTTCTCTCCCGCTGGCCCTTTGGTGGTAAGGGCTGGGAGGACTTCCCAGAAGCGACATCAGGGACAGTCGAAGAGCTGGAAGCCCTTTGGTCTTCGGTTGGTGGATCCTTCAGCCATTGGCTAGGATCCCCTGGCGCACTCTGAGAATCCTCGGAAGGGAGTGTCCCGAGGGACCCCTTCCCAGCAAGAGGGGCCGGGGAAGACTGTTTCTTCTCCGGCTGGGGAGTGGGGACAGATGTCCCCGATGGTGGGGGGGAAGTTGCTCCCACAGGTGTCGAGGGAGCGAGAGATGGAGACGGGCCCCCACCTGTCACGGAAGATTGACGGCTCTTAGGGCCCACTGGAGGAGACAATACTGATGGTTTCACTGGTCTCAAGGAGGCTGCTGTAACTGTGGCAAAAGACGTTTCCATTACGGACAGGGTGTAGCCGCACATATTTCTTACGTGCCTCATAGAAGGTCAGCCGATCCAAGGTCTTTATCTCCATAATTTTACGTTCCCGATGTAAGACAGAGCAGTTCGGCGAGCATGGCGGGTGATGTTGCCCACAGTTCACACATAGCGGAGGTAGGGTGCATGGGGCGTCTGGGTGGGGTGGCCGCCCACATTCCCTGCATGTTGGGCTAGAAGTACAGCGGGACGACATGTGCCCGAACTTCCAGCACCGGAAACACCGCATAGGAGGGGGGACATAGGGCTTGACTTCACACCGGTAGACCATTACCTTAACCTTCTCGGGCAGTGTATCGCCTTAGAAGGCCAAGATAAAAGCACCGGTGGCAACCCTACTTTCTTTAGGACCCCTGTACACCCGCCGGACGAAGTGGACACCTCGTCGCTGCAGGTACGCTCGCAGCTCGTCATCGGTCTGGGACAAAAGATCGCGATGATAGATAAGACCTTGGACCATATTTAATGATTTGTGGGGCGTGACACGCACCGGGATATCACCCAGCCTGTCGCAGGCAAGTAGTGCCCACGACTGGGCCGAGGACGCCGCCTGTAACAGAACGGCCCCACTCCTCATCTTAGAAAATGATGCTACTTCACCGAACTTGTCTTCTATTGTGTCAACAAAAAACTGGGGCTTCGTAGAAGTGAAGGATTCGCCATCTGTACGCTCACAGACCAGATATTGAGGTGAGTATGGCTCAGATCTACTAAGTGCCCTTCGTTCCTCCCATGGAGTGGCAAGGGACGGAAACGTCTTAGGGTCATAGGTAGAGGCGTTATACTCTGTCTTCCCTCGCTTAGAGACGCCGTTTTCGCGACCGGCCACGCTTTTATTTGCTCGTTTCATGTTCGTCCCACGAGCAGCTAGGGGAAAGAGGTCCACCCAGGCAGAGCCCCGCTTGCCTGGGTAAGCCTTGTACAACTGAGGTGCGGCAGGTTCCTCAGAGGTTGCTCGCTAGCGGCTGTTCAACCTCAACAGCCATGCATCTCCTCGGCACATAGCACACCTTGAGATTGAAGGTTTTTTTATAGAGGTTTGTACCGTCCTCGCGACCCGGGCGATTAAGCCAAGATCCCCGGGCTCTGAAACGTACAACGTTCCACCGTCGCGCCGAACGATGGTCGTTGAGGCACGCACAGAGCTTACGGTGTAGCGGACTGTTGGCGCAACACAGCCCACGGCTCAGGTCCCCGGGTTCGCCAAGCCCGTACTCAGCAAATTAATGCTGAGCCCCTGAGGGGTATGTGAAAGAGCTCATCACCAGGGTCAAAGAAGCAAGACGGCTGGCTCACATAAAGACACTGGACGACCAGGAGAAGGACCGTCAACAGTATAACAACAGGCACAGACCTGTTGTGTACAGCCCAGGAGATCTGGTATGGATTTTTACCCCTGTATGGAAATTTGGGCTATCAGAAAAGTTACTGAAATGATACTTTGGTTCATAATGTATCATACTCAGACGTCTCATACGAAGTTGAGGATTATGAGCCGTCCTCAAAACGACAAAAATGAATAAAGTGTTCACGTCCTCTGTATGAAGTCTTACCATGATCCCAAAAATGAGATAGATAGAAACGGCTTCTTGTTCAAGGACTTTGAAGACCATTATGATAATGACGAAGCCATGACAGGAGGGTCTGTCGCCTGTCATCGTCACTACAAGGAAGGCATGCAGACAGAATGGAAGGATACTCTGTAACTGCCATACAGGGGACCCATGGTGAGATCAAGATCTGACCGCGCGGGAGTAGCCAATAAGTCTGGAGAGCCACGTTGCGGACCACGCGGCCTCCCGCGTCGGAGGTTCGAATCCTCCCTCAGACATGGATGTGTGTGTTGTCCTTAGGTTAATTTAACTTACGAGGTTTAAGTAGTTTGTAACCTAGGGACTAATAACCCAGCAGTTAAGTCCCATAGATTTACAAACATTTGAACATCAAGATCCAGAACACTGCAGCTGGCTCAAAAAGGAACCTAACAGCAGGTCATTGTTTCTTCAGAAAGGGGAGCAATGCCGCGAGTCCTCTGACAGAAAGCATGGCACAGTGGTCTAACGTGAAAGCTATGCTGTTGAGATTTTTATTCTACTCTTCCAACTATTTATAATGCGCAACGGACTGATCTGACTGTTTGCTGTACCCAAGGCTCATGCAAGGAAGACACCGTTAGCTGCGTAGACGGCTGCTTGCTGCGTCTTTGCTGAAACCAAAACTAAATTGTTGTTTTTGGTTTTTGAGGGGACTAAACAGCTAGGTCATTAGTCCCCTCGAAACTAAATATTATCTGTCTCGATCGACTCCTGCCGATCGCACTTTTCCTGCGTCTTAATGAAGTCGAGAACGACGTATAAATGCTAGTCTGGCTCTAAATTGGCGTGGTACGTCAGTCTCAGACTAACACATTGCTTTGCCACTCAAAAATGCGATCTCAAGCGTTAACTAATGCTCTCCGTCTGTGTTCACACTGGATATGAAGTATCTTGGCCAATACTATGAACAGCGTGCAATCTTTGCTACTCTCCACTGGAGATCCACTAAGATTCACTATAAGACAGAGGTGCTCTGTACAGTGCAATACTGCGCCGGAGTCTTTGTCGCCTCTCCGATGTGAGAATGTCGCACTGCTAGCGCGCAGGAGGGCGCGTCTCTGCTAATTTTTACAGCTCAGCTTATGCATATGTTTCGGGAACACTGGCGCTATTCCACCAGTGCTTCGCCTGTCATTGGGATAGTGCGCTTTAAAACACCGTACGGTTTGCCGGCTAATAGTACGACAATTAACGTCTCGTTTAGGCATTCCTCTCAAAATAAACAGCGCCTTCTGGAATTCACTTTCCTCGTGCGTCCTAAAAAGTTGCAAGTAAACATGTTTTAATATTCACAGAATATATGACATCAACTGCGATTGGGCAAAGCTGAAAATGTGTACCCAGCCGGAATTCGAACCAGGGTCTCCTGCTTTCTAGGCAGTTGCGCTGACCCCTACACCACTGGGGACACAGTGACCACTGCATCTGCAAGGACTAGCTAAGCACGCCTCCCGTCAGATACAAACTCCCAGCTTCGCCCTGCCCACAGTACTCAAACTCGTAGTTATGAAACTAATTCCCGTAAGGGTAAGGGCTTCAAACTTGCCCACCCCTCCCCACTAACGATAAGATCATTGCCCGTCACCGGCATATTATATATACACATGTGGCGTCTGTTCCGAGCCGGCCGCGGTGGCCGAGGAGACTGAGGCGCTCCAGTCACGGTCTACACGGCCACTACGGTCGGGGGTTCGAATCCCCCCTCGGGCATGGATATTTGTGCCGTCCTAGTTCGTAAGTAGTTCATAAGTAGTTTGTAAGTTTAGGGACTGATGACCCCGTAGTTAAGTCCCATAAGCTGTACAAACATTTCCGAAAGAACACACATGTGTATATATAATATGCCGGTGACGGGCAATGGTCCTATCGTTAGTGGGGAGGGGTGGGCAAGTTTGAAGCCCTTACTCTTACGGGAATTAGTTTCATAACTACGAGTTTGAGTACTGTGGGCAGGGCAAAGCTGGGAATTTGTATCTGACGGGAGGCTTGCTTAGGTAGTCCTTGCAGGTGCGGTGATCACTGTGTC
This sequence comes from Locusta migratoria, assembly GCA_026315105.1. Classification (NCBI taxonomy): domain Eukaryota; kingdom Metazoa; phylum Arthropoda; class Insecta; order Orthoptera; family Acrididae; genus Locusta; species Locusta migratoria. Next base: position 49,234,460 of record CM048755.1, on the reverse strand, counting down.
CCCAGTGGTGTAGGGGTCAGCGCAACTGCCTAGAAAGTAGGAGACATGGGTTCGAATCCTGGCTAGGTACACATTTTCAGCTTTGCCCAATCGCAGCTGATGTCATATATTCTGTCAATATTAAATAATAACAACTGCAGGATCAGAAGTGACGTCTGTTCTTTCGGAACAGGCGCCACATGTGTATAAACGTGTTTTTGTGAGAAAAAACTATTGTCTGTTCCTTTTAAAGAGCTTACAAAGAGTTTTCAAAAGCGTCCGTGTTGCGTCGTGTTTCCCCAGAGTGGAAGGAGGATTTTGAAGTTCCTTTTATGCATAAGACCGCCCATGGTGGTATTGAGTGGGGCAGTCCGCTCACCTGCGCCTTCTCGTCATCCAGCCGCCCTCGCTTCCACTCTGGGTATTTGTTCACTAGTATGCGTCAGCCTTGATTATCTTGTTGCACTTGTGACATGATCTCCTAATTTATATATCATATTATAGTTATTATCACTGAAAATGTCTGTACTCCATCGAGTTTATGTTCAAACGATTCATCTTGTACACAAAAACTTTCTGTGCGTCTCGACGAAGTCAAGAACGACCTATAAATGCTAGTCTGGCTATAAATTGGCGTGGTACGTCAGTCTCAGACTGACTCAACGCGTTGCCACTCAAAAATGCGCTCGCAAGCGTTAAATAATGCTCTCTGTCTGTGTTCACACTGGATATGAAGTATTTCAGCCGACACTATGAACAGCACGTAATCTTTGTTACCCTCCAGTGGAGAGCCACTAAGCTTCGCTATAAGACAGAGGTGCTCTGTACAGTGCAATAATGCGCCCTAGTCTTAATCGCTTCTCCGCACAAAAATCACTGTGAGAATGTCGCACTGCTAGCCCGACAACCACCGCCAGGCTCGAGGATGCGTATCTTCTAGCCCACCAGTGCATTGCCTGCTTATGGGATAGTGCGTTTTGAAACACCGTACGGCTCGCCGACTAACAGCACGTCGGCTAACATCGCAGAGTGCATAGCTACAACACTAGGAGAAAGGATGATATTCACTAAGGATAGACTAAATTAAATAGGGGGCGGAGTGTTTATTGCTGTTACTAACGGTTTATCCTGCAGCGAAATTGAGACAGATACTTCCTGTGAGTTGGTCTGGGTAGAGGTTATTCCTGACAACCGGAATAAATTAATAATTGGATCTTTTTATCGGCCCCCTGACTCAGACGATGCGGTTGCCGAAATGTTCAAAGAAAGCTTGAATCACATTTCAAATAGGTATCCGATGCATACTGTTATAATCGGTGGTGACTTTAATTTACCCTCGATATGTTGGCATAATTACGTATTCAAAACCGGCGGCAAATATAAAACATCGTCCGAACTAGTTCTGAATGCTTTTTCTGAAAACTACTTCGAACAGTTAGTTCATGAACCCACTAGAATAGTAAGTGGTTGCGAAAATACCCTTGATCTCCTAGCAACAAATAATCCTGAGCTAGTAAAGAGCATCAAAACAGATACAGGGAATAGCAAACATCGAGTTGTAGTAGCGAGACTGAATGTCGAAATGCCCAAATGCACAAAAAATAAACGAAAAATATTTCTATTCAATAAAGCAGATAAAAATTCGCTTCACGCTTTCCTGAGTGATAGTCTCCAAAAATGCGAGTGTAGATCAGTTGTGGCTTACTTTCAAAGACATAATATCAGTAGCAATCGAGAGATTTATACCAAATAAATTAATAAAAGAGAAGGCTGAGGCTGACCCCCGTGGTACACAAAACAGGTCAGATCACTGTTGCAAAAAAAAAAAAAAAAAAAAAAAAAAAAAAAAAAAAAAAAAAAAAAAAAAAGACACAGAATCCACAAGACTGGCAATCTTTTACTGAAACTCGCAACCTAGCGCGGACTTTAATGCGAGAAGCCTATAGTAGTTACCACAACGAAATCCTGTCTCGTAATCTTGCAGAAAATCCATGAAATTCTGGTCATATGTGAAGTACACCAGCGGCAAAACACAAACAATACCTTCACTACGCGATAGAAATGGTAATACTACCGATGACAGTACGGCTAAGGCAGAATTACTAAACACAGCTTTCCGAAATTCTTTCACCTAAGAAGACGAAGTGAACACTTCAGTATTCAGTCCAAGAACAGCTGCCAGCATGGGAAACTTAGATGTTCCTGGAGTTGTAAAACAACTTAAGTCACTAAACAAAAATAAATCTTCCGGGCCAGATTGTATACCAACTAGATTCCTCTCAGAGTATGCTGATGCAATAGCTCCATACTTAGCTATAATTTACAACCGATCACTCAGAGAAAGATCCATACCCAAAGACTGGAAAGTTGCCCAAGTTACTCCAATATTCAAGAAAGCCAATAGGAGTGATCCCCAAAATTACAAGCCTATCTCATTGACGTCGATTTGCAGTAGGATTTGGAACATATACTTTGTTCGAACATTATGTACTACCTCGAAGAGAACGACCTATTAACCAGTAGTCAACACGGATTCAGAAAGTATCACTCTTGCGAAACACAGCTTGCCCTTTATTCACATGAAGTGTTAAGTGCCATCGCCAAGGGATCTCAAATCGATTCCATATTTCTGGATTTCAGGAAGGCTTTTGACACTGTACCCCACAAGCGGCTTCTTATGAAATTGTGTGCTTATGGAATATCTCCCCAATTGTGCGATTGGATTCACGATTTCCTATCAGAAAGGACACAGTTCGTTGTAATTGATGGTAAGTCATCGAGTAAAACAGAAGTGATATCTGGCGTTCCACAGGGAAGCGTTATAGGTCCATTACTCTTCCTCGTGTTTATAAACGATTTAGGAAACAATCTGAATAGCTCCCTTAGACTGTTCGCGGATGATGCTGTCGTTTATCGGTTAGTGAAGTCAATTGAGTATCAAGAGCAACTGCAAAGCGATTTAGACAAAATTTCTGCATGGTGCGAAAATTGGCTATTGACACTAAATAAAGAAAAGTGTGAAGTAATACACATGACCACTAAAAGAAATCCGCTGAACTTTAATTACGCGATAAATCAGTCAAACCTTAAGGTCGTAGATTCTACCAAATACCTAGGAGTTACAATTACGAACAACTTTGACTGGAGAGAACACATAGAAAATATTGTAGGGAAGGCGAACCAAAGGTTCCGTTTCATCGGCAGAACGCTTCGAAGATGCACCAGCTCCACCAAAGAGACTGCCTACATCACACTTGTGCGTCCTCTCCTGGAGTACTGTGGCCCCTTGTGGGACCCTCACCAGGTGGGACTGACGGAAGACATTGAGAAGGTTCAGAGAAGGGCAGCTCGTTTTGTTTTATCACGTTACGGGGGGGAAAGCGTCACGGAAATGTTGCAAGAATTGGGGTGGAAATCATTAAAAGAAAGACGTTATTCATTGCGGCGTGATCTGTTTGCGAAGTTTCAATCACCTACTTTTAGTTCTGAATGTGAAAATATTTTGCTAGCACCCACCTACTTAGGGAGACATGACCATCCCAATAAAATAAGAGAAATCAGATCGAAAACGGAACGATTTAGGTGTTTTTTGTGTCCCAGCCTCGTCGCCGCTTTTGTGTCTCGTTTCCGTCGTAGGTGTCGGTGGCCGAGTAGGAAAGTACCAACACAGGAATAAAGAATGCACGCTCGTGCGGGTAGGAGGTGACCAGCCAGTGGGACAGCAGAAACTAGAAACACTAGAGTAAATTAGAACGATATATATATATTGAACAGAATTTATACAATACTTAACTTTTACATAGCTCAGTACTGCAGAATGCTGATACATAGTTGAGCTAGAGGCCTGCCTAGTGCCTGTCCGATAGCCAAGTCTTCACTGGTGCCTATCTGATTCCGAAGTCTTAACTGGTTCCTATCTCAGTCCCAAGTGAACGATGTCGTTCAGTGGTGGCCACGAGCGGAGTTGTAGCAGAGGGCGCTCGTGGCTGACGTCGTAAGAACGCCGCGCCGTGCGTGCATGGCGGCGCGCGGCGAAAGTAGGTGGCGCGCACTTTGGACTTGTGCGACACCACAGTGTTCTTTCTTCCCAGCGCTATTACAGAATGGAACGGTAGAGAAAAGTTATGAAAGTGGTTAATGAACCCTCTGCCAGGCACTTTAATGTGATTTGCAGAGTATCTATGTAGATGTAGACATTCAAGGTTAAATCTAACTTTGGCTCAGAAAGGGGTGAATTATGCTGCCACAAAAGTCTTTGGTCACTTACAGTAGCATCAAAAGTCTGACAGATAGCCACCTAGTATTTAAAAAGAAATTAAAGGCATTTCTGAATGGCAACTCCTTCTACAATTTAGATGAATTTTTATATTAAACTTAAAAAAATATTTAAAAAAAATAAAATAAAAACAAAAAAAATCCTTAAAATATTGATTGTCAAGTATAGACAATATTTACTAAACTGACACGTTCCACATCATTACGAAATGTCGTATATATGGTCTATGGAACAAGTATTAATCTAATCTAATCTAATCTCGCGCTATATAATAAATATGCAATTTAATTGTTTAGAGATGTCGATGCGGTCAAGACAATCGTCGCGGTATTGTTTGTTCTCGCAGGTAGGGCGGGTGGCGGCGTCCTTTGAGAAGCGGTCGCGAGTGTGGAGGAGGAGGGGGGTAGCATCTGTCGGCGGCGGCGGCGTCTTTTGAGACGGGGGGAGGGGTAGGGGGTAATTCAAATTTCTTGCCAAAAAACAAAAGACCGGCGAATCTCAGTGGCGTGAGGCGCCCAATACCATACTACTATCATGATGGTCGCATCCGTGTTTGGCGACATCGCAGTGAACGCACATTGGAAGCGAGTATTCCTCATCGCCATACTGGCGTATTATCCGGCGTGATGGTATGGGGTGCCATTGGTTACACGTCTCGGTCACATCTTGTTCGCATCGACGGCGCTTTGAACAGTAGCCGTTATATATCAGATGTGTTACGACCCGTGGCTCTACCCTTCATTTGATCCCTGAAAAACCCCACATTTCAGCAGAATAATGCACCACCGCATGTTGCAGGTCCTCTATGGGCATTTCTGGATACGGAAAATGTTCGACTGCTGCCCTGGTCAGGACATTCTCCAGATCTTTAACCAATTGAAAACGTCTGGTCAATGGTGGCTGAGCAACTGGCTCGTCATAATACGTCAGTCACTACTCTTGATGAACTGTAGTATCACAGTCTAACAAGTATGTTAGACTGTGGTGGTATAGTTTTGAAGCTGCATGCGCATCTGTACCTGTACACGCTGTTCAAGCTCTGTTTGATTCAATGCCCAAGCGCTCACGGCCGTTATTAAGGCTAGAGGTGGTTGTTCTGGGTTCTGATTTCTCAGAATATATGCACCCAAACTGTGTGAAAATCACAAGTCAGTTGTATAATATATTTGTCCAATTAATACCCGTTTAGCATCTGCATTTCTTCTTGGTGTAGCAATTTTAATGGCCAGTAGTGTATTACCCGTTTCCATGGTGTCTATCGCATGTATCGAGAGAATTTGTTTAAGGTAAAGAATGCCTTCTGCTGTAGTTGTAGTTGTTGTGTTACACATCGAAAGAGTGTTTGTTAAGATGGACACACAAGGTCGTTTTTTGACTTGTGTCGTTCGTTACCGTTACATCCTGTTTATTATCTAACACGCGCTATTGGCCACGGTAGTAATACTAAAAGTGGGCCTTTGCGATCGTCTTTTTACAGCTCAAAATTTAAATGAAAACAAAATTAACCATTCATGTGACACGAAAATTGAATGACGGAATTTGTAGAGGAGAAAATTCTCTGCAACTCTGCTCTCTTATGTAATTTTTTTTTTTTTTTTTTTTTTTTTTTTTTTCATATCTCGACTCGTTTCAGAGATATTTGAAAAAATAACGGCGATTTTGGGATGTCTGTCTGTCTATCCGTAACGCGTTCCCACTTTTTAAGACGAACCGTTCAACTGATCAGCACCAAATTTTACAGACATCATTGTAGGCCGCCAGAGACCACAACCTCCCTTTTAAAAATACGGAAGTAGTACAAAAAAAAAACCGTTTGTAGTATAATTGTAATTGGAAACGAACCGCTCATCTGGCACAGAAATTGAATAACTTAATTGGTAGAGGGAAAAATTATCTACAACGTCGCTCTATTGTGTTTTTTTTTATATTTTGTATCGTTGCAGAGATATTTACAAAAATAATGGCGATTTGACACCCTTCATTGAATTAACGAAAACCAGCCTTTCGGAGATGTCACGTGACATTCCACGCTCAGAACTCTCTCTGGCATACGTCATCTTGCGTTGCGTAGTTGATGATTTTCTTATTGTAACTTACACGTTGTCATTTCAAAGCAATGGCGCACTGAAGAATTAACAAAAAAAGACGTAGTTCTTCCTACGATAAATGATAATCTAGTGTCTAAAAATGCCGTATTAGCATCAGTTAACAACGGCCATCAATAGTACGAGATTAAAGAACGTAACTTGTAATTGTTAACTGTAGTGTAGTGGGTAATGTGTTGGTCTGTTATCCGGAAGGTCAGTTGTTGGGAAGCCGCCACTACCTAATTTGTTTTCCTAGAAGGGTTTCAGACACTCTTATTAATTAAATAGAGCTATGTTCTTCAATGTTTAGAGTTGTACATATGTAAAAATGCTCCTTCTAAAATGGGTGTTTGTTCTATTTCGTGAACATGCCATTAAATACGTAACAACGAATTGAACAATGGTCTTCTGAAGCATATGCACGTAAACTGGGAGGATATTGTAGTAATGAACATTCTGCACAAAGTGCTGATACAGGTAGTTTCGTATATAAAGGAAGTCCCAGGTGCCGGCCGCGGTGGCCGAGGAGACTGAGGCGCTTCAGTCACGAGTTTGTGACACTTGCGCGGAGTGACACTTGCCCGGAAAGGGAATTTGTAGACACTTGCGCGGAGACCCGGACGCTGCAGGTAGTGAACAGGGTGTACCAGAAGTAGGGATACACCACCCCTACTCCTCGCCCTCCAGCCGCTACCTGTGCCGTATTCAGGGAAAGGCCCACCGAGCGAGGTGGAGCAGTAGTAACGGCCCGGAGATATCACAGCCTCATTCAACAGGGAGATAACATGTCATACAAATATCACTCGATTTACAATACAGCACCATGTGAAGAGGAATGTGATGAAATCGGAATTGAGCGCAACTGTTGCTAACTACAATTTCGGATTTACTGCATTTTGAGTCAGAATTCGCATCTATATTCGCATTTATCGCAAATGTGAATTTTTCCTGTCCCTAGTAATACCTCTAAAAATAAACAGCTGATCAAGGCACTAAAAGCAAGGGCAGATCTTTGGGTGTATTACTACAAATAACTAAAACACAATTTGATCGTGGAATTATATACAATCTCATTATAAAGGTTTTTTGTAGGTGGTTTTGGGCAGCTTTTAAATATTTTAGGAATAGCATTATGAAATATAGACAGCTACACCTTATGTTTATTATGAGATATCGATTTCGGCTAATTTCAGGTCATCTTCAAGTCTCAAACAACAGGTGTTACTTATGCATTTTTCCAGTGGCACTCATAACCTTTAAGTGTTTACACAAACCGGCCACGGTGGGCGAGGAGACTAAGGCGCTCCAGTCACGGTCTGCACGGCCACTACGGTCGGGGGTTCTAATCCCCCCTCGGGCATGGATATTTGTGCCGTCCTAGTTCGTAAGTAGTTCATAAGTAGTTTGTAAGTTTATGGACTGATGACCCCGTAGTTAAGTCCCATAGACTATACAAAAATTTGAACATTTTGTTTACACACGAGGTCTAACGTTGTTAATCGCGTTAGCGATGAAACCAGAACCCAGAATCTTTGTGTCTAAATGATACATATATTGGTGTGAAGCCTTATTTCGAAAAAACAGACATCACACCAACACATATATAGCTCTCGGTAAAGTGGTACGGTACGATGTCGTTACGTAGCACAGCACAGCCGACTGGAAACGCAGGAGAAGTGCAAACAACGTTCTCTCCTCAGAGGTATGATTAGGTTCGACGTAGACTTCTACAACATACAGTCTACATGGCGAAGATTACACCAAAAAATTTAACGTTTCGTCTACTTTGGCGATAGCAACCAAATTTTAAAATCGTGTCTACTATGTAATGATGTAGCAACAAAAAACGCTTCAAGTCCAAAACTTCACTGATTTTCGAGTTCTGAATTTTTAATATGTTTTTAATGTTATTACAGAAAAAACATATTTGGGACTCTCACTACAATTTTCATATGACAGAATTTGTAGGTACATTCACAAGACATAAGACAACGGTTGTGTGCATTCATCTCATGAGAAATATCAATCATTTGTTTTCAGTGTTTACTTCAAATTTCTCTTTTAAGTTTCTTTAATTATTAGTACTTAAATGTGGTTATGAAATAAATAAATTACGTGTATACGTGTAGTCTTATGCGGCCAAACTACTTAGATCATTGGTCACTAGACTCACACACTACTTAATCTTACTTAAAATAACTTAGGCAAAGTACAAACAAACATACCTATGTCCGAGGAAGAACTCGAACCTCCGACCGGACCGGTCGCGCAATTTGTGACACAAATTACATGTTTGATAATATTAATGCATAGAAGTATGAAATCACGTCAAGACTACTTCCTGCAAAAATTTCGACAAAAAAAAGTTGGCACTGAGTTTAGAAAAACAAAATTCTGGTTTATTGGATTTTAACATTTTATCAAAAATTAAATGTTACTACAAGAGATACAGCCATTCAAATTTACGGGCACCATAACGTTTTCCCTTCCTGAGTAAATGAGCTGCTTCTTATAGTTTCAACACCTTTTTCTTGAATGTTCTGAATATAAATCTTCACACAGACTTCTTGAGGAGGAGCGTGATACGGATATCTGATTGTAAACCACTGCCTATTACCTTAGACCTTTTTGACTGTACTGAACAGTATTTCCGCGTATTCCGTAATTTATACAGTTAACAGGCAATGTAATTTATAACCAACTATTGGCTGCCAATTTCGCTTCATTTTTCCTGGAAGTCTTGCAACTTGTTTCTCCCTGTTGGTTTATGCCAAGTTCGGAGTAAAAATGGTTCTATATGACGGTGATGGAAAATAGGATTTATTTTTAGCATTTTTCGGTGTGTGACATTCCCATACACATTCCGTATTTCATATATTTCTTAGATGTATTTGTAATTCGAATACAGCCAAATCGTTTTGGGGTCTATGAATAAACGCTTTAAGTATGTAAAATACTCATTGACTTATTGTTAACGTTTTTTTTAATTGAAGGTTTAAGGTTGCATCTCCTATTAAAAAGCATAGTAGCTATTTTTAAAGAGATGGAAGTTGCGTGATAGTGGGGTTAACTACATAGCGGTCAATTACATCAACGTATCTGTGCAGATGCCTAATATATTTATTGCTTGTGCAGGTGTCTTGATATGCTTAGTGTTCTGAATAATATGCTTTTAGGAGGTATGACTGTGGAAAGTCATAGTCTTGTAGTAGCAGAGACTAACTCTCAAAAACATTATCACTATTAAAATACCTTTTTGTTTACAGGAGGAACACTCAACGGATTAATATGTAGTTAGAACAAGTCACTATATTGCTCTTCAGCTTGCAAAGGGTTGTGCAATTTCACTGATTTTCGTGTTATGTTCACAGTGTGGAAACTTGACAACAGCAGTGCTAGACTTCTTGGTGGGCCTGTACCCAGGAAAAGCGATTAGCCGCCCCAAGGGTCCCGGGTTCCGCGCAAGTGTCACTCCGCGCAAGTGTTCCAACCCCTCAGTCACGGTCTGCACGTCCACTACGGTCGGGGGTTCGAATCCCCCCTCGGGCATGGATATTTGTGCCGTTCTAGTTCGTAAGTAGTTTGTAAGTTTAGGGACTGATGACCCCGTAGTTAAGTCCCATAAGCTTAACAAACATGTGAACATTTGAAGTCCCAGGTTTCTGTGGAAAGTGTAGTTCCTTAATCAAATTGAAGGGAAGTGTATACATTGCAACAAATTACCTTGTTTATTGTTTTTCTAAGCGTTTATTCACTATTTGTGGAATATATTGAAAATCATTAATTAGGATCAATCTATCTACTAAAATGTTTGTCTTTGGCGTGATTGCTATGGACCTTTCCTGTAGTTCAGATACGACTTCGTTCATGTTACACTCTTCTGCGCTAAAACAAAGTGCAAATATTCTATTTCAAACCGTGATTACGTTTTCTTTTACAGCTAAAATCAGAAACGGAATAAGTGAGGTAATACTGAATTCCACATAACTGTAGTACTCAATCTATATACAAAATTAATTCTATCAATATGTCATTTACAACAGTCTTTGTTACAGTATCTCCCCAGTTTATATACATGTGTTAAAGAAGTCTATGTTTACAATTCGTTGCTATGTATTTCATGGCATGTTCTCGAAACAGAACAAATGCGCTTTTCAGATAAAGTGCTGTTACCTATGAACAACTCAGAATCTTGCAGAATATAGTTGCGCTCAGCTAACAAGAGTGTGCGAAAACCTTTCAGGAAGCAAGAGGAAAAATGAAGTGGGACAAAAAAATTGACAGTGGAGGTTACAAAATCGATGCTTTGCGATCGTTTGCTCATATTTGTTCTGGGTTGTTCGTTGAGAATTTTACTCAATTTTTTATTGGCGTTGAACCAACACCGTCTGAAGAGAAGGCCTGTGCACTGCCGTGCCACGTCACGTCCGGCAGAGTAGCTCGCGATCGCGTAGCTGACTGGCTGGCTGATGGGGCACAGCGGTCGCAGGAATATCGGATTGAGCAGGGTACAAATGTATCACCTGACACATCGAAACCGGCATTTAGCTGCATATCGTTGAATGGAAACGTCGGTGTTCAATCGAAGGAGGGTACAATATAGGGAGACAACCTGCAGGCATCTAAATACAGCTGTATATGTTCAGCACAATAGATAGTGATAGAACATCGTTGTCCTGTGTTTGAATACGAGAGACGGTATAGTGCCTTGCATTCTCCCATTTCCGGCGTACATGCACTCTCACCTGGCGCGAGTTAATTTCCTGTTTGAGTAAGATGGAAAATTGTTTGCCGTTTTGTAGAGACTTGTGTTCGCTAGTTGCTGAGCGGTTAAGGCTATTCCCGGGCCGCTGAAACATTGAACTTGACGTTTCGCGTTACGACGAGTTAAGTTGGCTACACTGCTTTAGCGACGTTGCAACACTAGCCTCTATACGCACAGCAGACGAAACGGTTTTCAGTTGCATCTCGTAAATGTAAGCTATTGAGCAATAAAAGAGCATATAATAATTCGTTCTTGAGCAGCAATTAATTAGCGGCATATTAATGAAGACCAGAGCACAACAATGCACACGCTATCAATAACGGATCAAAGCAATATAGAAAATAAGCAATGAATCACGACAGATACGAAATAAAAAGTAATCAAGATAGTAACTTCTCTCTCTCAGAATTCTTTTCACTCACCAATTTACGGCGACAATGGTACAATTACATCCAGCTCCCCATCTCCACTGTTGTTGTCACTGCCAAAATCGTCGTTATCACCAAGACAAATCATTAACCGTTCATGATTACTGATGATCCCTGCCATTGTTTGCCCTGCCCGAATCAGTTTTTCGACGTGCTCGACCATTTTTTTTTTCCTTCAAGATGCGGCGTCTTCATTGGCAACAGCTTCATGCAACAGCTATTCCACCTCTGTCATTGTGAAATATTAATTGTTCCTTACGTAATTCTTCACGTCACTTCATACCAATTTTATAGGGTTAAAACGGCAGTGAAATGGGGGCAGATTTATTACATTGTGAGGCTGTTCCTTTGCGATTTCGTCTACTGCATATGTGGGTGTAATAGCCTTATTTTGTTTCACTAGCGATTATAAAAGAAGTTTTGACATTGACATATATGCAGCAATATTTCTTTCTTGTAACCGCTGTACCATAACTTCTTTCCGATCGTTTGAAGCGAGAATGAACTTCCTGCTCAGAGCATAAGCTTCGAAGTTTTTATTCATACGAAATTGAGAACTTACTCAGAAAACGTCACTAGACAAACGTCTTTTCGGTGACATTATCCAATTACTTGAACTCGGAAAGTCAAGTTAAACCACTCACAGTAAAACAAATCGCAGCGAAAAAAGCACACACAACATAAACACGCGATAAACACGATACACAACTTTGTTTACGGTAGCACTGAACAAAGCCGGCAACGCGGGAACGTTGACGTCACGGCACGTGATCACTGGAAGTGTTTATCGCATTGTGATTGGATCGTTCCTAGCGACTAGCGCCTCGCGCTTCTTGCTTTTCACTTGTTATTTGTAAACGTCAAGTGCAAAGTTTCAGCGGCCCGGGTATATATACCAGAACCTGTCGACCATGAAACAGTAGCAGTGTCAAATATCTACTTCATGGCCAGCACCAAAAAGTATTCCTGTAATTCTGTAGGATTCAGCTAATATTATTTGAAAGCCGAATCTTATAGAAAGACGGGAATACATTTTTGCACTAAACATTAAGTAAATAATGAACGCTGCCGGCCGCGGTGGCCGAGGGGTCTGAGGCGCTCCAGTCACGGTCTGCACGGCCACTACGGTCGGGGGTTCGAATCCCCCCTCGGGTATGGCTATTTGTGCCGTCCTTAGTGTTAGCTAGTTCATAAGTAGTTTGTAAGTTTAGGGACTGATGACCCCATAGTTAAGTCCCATAAGCTATACAAACATTTGAACATTTTTGAATTAACGCTGTTCCTGCTCTATAGTTGACAGGTTCTTGTATGTAACCTTCTCCGACCAGTAAATTACTCCCCTTCTCTTCCTGTACCTGCAACATGACAACTCGAAGGGCTGATCACAACTCTTAATTTCTGCACAAGTCTTTCACACTGTTCCTCGCCACAGGCTACGCAGTCTGTCACTTCATCCTTAGATAGCAAACCCGAATTCCCTACAAAACGGCAAACAATTTTCCAGCACGCTCAAACGGGGGCTAACCTCCTTGGACTTAGCTCACACTAAGTAACATTTCCCGGTAGTGCACTAAACGAAACAGTATATAGCATTGATACGGTCGAATACTTACGGTATGCTTAATAGCTAAAAATACTTTTGGTTTCTGATACACATTGAACATGTAAAATTTATTAATCTGATATGTTTTCAGAATTTCCTTAAAGTCTTCCATTGCTTCCTTTGATTCCATTCTTCACTGTTTCGCTTTATTTATTTATTTAAGATCGAGAATAAGTACGCGCCAAAAGCACTGAGCTCAATCGTAACTAAAACCTACTTCGGCAGATCACTTCTGGTTCTCGGGAGTCATGTCATACGTTACTAGTACCCTGCTCAATCCGATATTCCTGCCACTCCCCACAGTGGCCAGCCAGTGAGCTACGCGATCGCGACCTACTCTGTGTGATGTGACGTGGCACGGCAGTGCACAAGCCTTCTCTTCAGACGGTGTCAGTTGAACCATCTTTCGTTTTCTCTCTTTTGATTGGTTCGTCAGTCTGAACGGGTACTTTGTGGACGTTGGTTTGTTTTGTATTATTTTGATCGTTTCGGATAACTCAGTTCTCTCGTTACAGAGGGCATCGAGCTACCAAGCCGGCAACCTTCTGATCGAACGCGCTGAGCAACCGCGCCCTAGCAAGTTCCGAACCACCGTGAAACATGTTCATACATCACAAACATTCCTCGCCTATTACGCTATGGCGAACAGCTGCGAGAGTAATCCGTGATTCTCGAACTATCGATGGCAGGTTTTAACTAACTAACCAACATTAGATTATAATTCATTGTCCTAAGAACGACGTGTTTTTGATAATTTTCAGTGCGCCATTTCTTTGAAATGAAACGCTTCAGTTATAATAAGTAGAGAAAGCAAGATGGTGTACGCAAAAGAGATTCTGAGGCGAGGGAAGTCATGTGCCTGAATTACGAACGCCAAATGTACGCTGTGTTCCATCCAGGCTGTAGTCACTCATCCAGACGCCAAATATACGCTACGTTCGTTCCAGCCTATAGTCATTCGTAACCAGTACAGGCAAAGAAAATAAACCTTGAACTACCAAGGCAAAATTATAATGAAAATGTGGGAGAGATATTACAATGATAATTCAAAGAGGTAAATTTTCAAAAAAGAGTATGTTTGTCAAAGCTAAACTCAAACATAATATAAGTTTGGCTGTTTGTTAAAATACGGTCACAAAGAATATTACGTGTTGGGTACATAGATATTACCACAATAGTAGAGTCGTAATCTTATCACCATATATTTTTATTTATTAGACTATTATTATGGTCCAAAATGTTTGAAAAAACTTATAAAACTACAAATCTAAAGTGGGCCTTAAAACACGTCAGTGCGATTTCTTTTTTCTTTTTTTAACACGACCGTCGGCTGTTGCATACATAGTCTAAACGAAGAGCTTTTTAGTGGCATTGGAAGTACTTGCGCATATACCTGTGACAGATGAAATTCTTTATTATGTCTTACATGCAAATTTTGCATACCACACGAGTTGTCATTGTATTAAAAATACTTAACAGAGTATGTCAAGTATACGGTTATTTTGCCCAGAGACATTAGGTGACGAACGACTTCCGATAACGAAACATATTTTTTATAGTCCCAAATGTTTGACTTTGGATATAATTGTTGATAAATAATTGTCGATAAATGTACGTAATTTTTATCGACCCCTTCAATTGCATTTCAATGTAATGACACTTAGTGGTAAAAATTACAAATTTTTTCTTCTCGCCCAAGTAGTTTATGTGATGAATCGTTCTGACCAGGTTTCGAACCCAGGACTCTTATTTCAATGTCCCTACCTGACCCCCTCATCGCGCTCCCTTCCCCCTCCCCCGCCCCAATCGCTCTACCACCAAACTCGGTTGAATTTAATGCACACACAAATCCCTTGACTGTACTGGAATTTGTTTATAAACAATTGTTAAATTACTTACGAACAACAAGACATCAACTGTTGCTCATCGACGATTTCCGAGAGAAAACGAAATGTTCTTTCTGGAAAATTGTTAATGCAAAACATAGGATATAGTTTTTAATTGATTAATATGCAAATTAGAAATAAAAAATCGGGTGAGTTGGTTGATGGCCTGGGGACAGGTGGGAGCGTTTGGGGCGCTGGTGGGGGCGGCGGTGGTGTGGGTGGAGGCAGCCAAGTGAACAGCTGTGCTGGCAGTTCTCGGTAAGCCAAGCTGTTTACGACACTTCAAGTTCTTGTGTTTAGTGCAAGTACATGTTTGATGTTATCAGTCATTTTTCCTGGTAAATGTATTGTCTCAAGTGTAGTTACTTGTGTACTGTAACAATTTACACTATATTCCTTTTTACTGACATAAGACCAAATCCTTTTATTTTATTTTTGTTGGAAAAGAAATTTCTGCCTCGGATTTTTGTTCGTTCAGTTAGACACCTGCTGTGAGCAAAGATATGAGTAAGACAGTGCCTGCTCATGGACAACTTAACTGCATGGAAGAAGATCTATGGAGATGTTATGTCCATGACCTCTGTGCGATGTAAAAAAGTTAGTGACATTGTTGTTGTTGTTGTAATGTATTGTGTGAGAGGGAGGTGTCAAACTAGATTTTGTTGTCATGTTATTTCTGGCTGAAAGCCTTGCATTGTACTGAAGTGAAGTACAATAAATCTTGTACCTTGTTTGAGTTTATACAGTGAAACTATTTTTTAATGAGTTTAACCAGGTAATTAATTATAATACCAACACTTCTCCTCTTGAAATCGCACTGAACGGCTTTGTATGCGAACAGTCTGGTGCTAAGAAAGGAAAAACTGTGTCTATAGGAGGAACAGACTGGCTGGGCCTCCCATTTCAGGAGTTATTACAAAGTAGAACATTTTTGTATAAGTTGATATGCAATCTCTGTTGTGTTTGATATTAGTAAACATACATGGTTACATTACACTTGTTATCTGTCATTAAGCCTTAAGAGCGTCAATGTCCTTCTAATGCAAGTACATGTTCAATATCAACGGTCCTTTTCTTCCAGGAAGGGCGCTGTTGTTCGAAGGTGGTGGCGTCCTTTGATCAGAGGCGAACGCTATTGTTCTAGTGTGGAGAGGTGGGAAGGTATCTGACCCTCATGACACTAACGTGGACGGTCTTTCTCAGTGGGGCAAGAGCGGCGTTGCTATACTACTTATGATACTAGTTGCAACTGGAAGAGGACGCAGCGTTGTCATATTACAATTACGAACGAATAACATGACTGCATTGTTCTCGTAATGCCCTGAGTATGTTATGAGCCACATTGGTTTCTTGTTTAGAACGGAATTTGTACATAAACTTTCCTCGTAAACCAAGTGTTCAATTTTTTCCAGTTGGTAAGATATTTCGATGTCGTCCAGTGACCCACCTGAATAGACCCCATGACCCGCTAGTGGGTCACTACTCACAGTTTGAGAACCACTGCTTTATTAATTACTGTGTTTTGCTTTTTGGCAAATTGTAAATCTTTCATGCATACTTTGATATTTTTTCCAATTGAGTTTTCTTCCACAAGCGAAGTCAGATTAATCTGAAACCTAAAACTTATTTAGTTTCTACAATTGTTTAACACAGCTGATGTTTGGACTGTTTATAAATAAAAACGTGGAGTGATAAGGCAGTTTTCATTAAACAACATTTTAAGTAAAGAAGCCAGCTCTAATGAAAGGAGAAGAACACAGTCCTCATTGTCATTATGAATTTCATAAGGTACAAAAAAGCAACGGTCTAAGGTAAACAGATGCTATTAAAATTTGTAAATGTATTTGATGTGTTTGTAAGTATATATTTTTGCTATTAAATAAAGTCATTGTTTTAAAAAGTTGTTTCACTTCTTATCACTCACCATAAAAATTTGACCATGAACGTTTTATTATAAAGAAAGAGAGAGTTTAAATATTTCACAAAAACATCAGATACTCCTGCTGCGGCATTTACTCACAGTTCAGGGTTCTGTTCTGTCCACTGTTGTCATTTACATGTATCTCTTTGTGTTCTCAAATGTTCAAAAATATTCAAATGTTTGTAATTCTATGAGACCAAACTACGTTGTTCATCAGTATCTGGACTTAAAAACTACTTAAACCGAGTTCAACTAACCTAAGGACAATACACATCCATGCCCGAGGGTGGGTTCGAACCTCCGACGCCGGAGGCCGCACGATCCGTAACGTGGGGCTCCAGACCGCTCGGCTACTCCCACTCGGCTTTTCTCAACTGTGGTAGCAGCTGTGTTACCTTGTGTTTGGGGGTGGGGGGAATTTCAAATTCTACATTTATGTCTCTGATTATTTATACTTATTATAAACACTGGAAGAAAATCGTCGACTCTCACTGCTGGCCTAAAAAGAAATAATATATGTTTACATTCTTAGACTAATACCTTACTCTCTACTGTTTATGCTAAATCCTAATGTAAACAGTATGGAACGTAACCAACCTAAACTGACTGTTTGTGCATTACCCTGTAGTTTACTGATACTGGCGCACATGAAATTATTGTTTGCCTTATGGCCCTTTTGTTCCAAGTTTCTTAACCTAAGGAAATTCAGACATTACCTATTACAGTACAATACTTATACTACATCCATGGTAGTGGTTTTTAGGTGACACTAAAAGACTTGTGACCTGGGAATTTTTCCTGAATTCTCAGTTCCACTCAAAGACCCCTCAGGGGCTCAGCATTAATTTGCTGAGTATGGGCTTGGCGAACCAGGGGTCCTGAGCCGTGGGCTGTGTTGCGCCAACAGTCCGCTACACAATAAGCTCTGTGTGTGCTTCAACGACCATCGTTCGGCGCGACGGTGGAACGTTTCAGAGCCCGGGGATCTTGGCTTAATCGCCTGCGTCGCGAGGACGGTACAAACCTCTATAAAAGAAAAACTCAATCTCAAGGTGTGCTACGTGCCAAGGAGATGCATGGCTATTGAGATTTAACAGTCGCTATCGAGCAACCTCTGAGGAAACCTGCCGCACCTCAGTTGTATAAGGCTTACCCAGGTAAGCGGGGCTCTGCCTGGGTGGACGTTATTTCCCTAGCCGCTCATGGGACGAAAATGAAACAAGCCATTAATAGCGTGGGCGGTCGCAAAATCGCCGTCTCTAAGAGAGGAAGAAATGAATTTAATGGTGCACAGTATGATCCCCAATCGTTCCCTTCTCTGGCCACACCATAGGAGGAACGTCAGGCCCTCAACTGATCTGAGCCTTCCTCGCTCCAGTACCTAGTCTGTACAAGGGCTGATGGGGAATCTTTCATGAATACTAAGCCGCAATTTTTTGTTGATACCACTGATAATAAGTTTGGCGAGGTGGCATCCGTTTCTAAAATGAGAAGCGGGTCTGTCCTAATACAAGCGGAATCCCCTGCACAGTCAAAGGCTTTACTCACCTGTAACAAGCTGGGTGATGTCGCCGTATCACGTCGCATAAGACGCTCAACATCATCGAGGGTTTAATATACCATCGTGATATCCTGTCACAGATTGATGACGAATTGGCCTTCGAAGGCGATATTCTGTCTGAGAAGGTCAAGATAATGATATACCAGTGTGATATAAAACCGTACATCGCTCCCCCTATGCGATGTTTCCGTTGCTGGAAGTTTGGGTATATGTCCTCCAGATGCACTTCCAGCCCCACATGCAGTGGCGTCCATCACACCCAGACGCTCCATGTACACCACCTCCTGTGTGTGTGAATTCTGGGCTGCAACATCCACCTTGCTCGCTGGCTCTCTTCCCTTGGCTCTCTTTCTACCATGTTTTCTCCCACTGACAAAGTGAGTACCAGTGAGTGGCTGACACAGCCACGGACTGCTGGTCGTGGTCGTAGGGCTTCACAGTCCTCCTCAGTCCCTGAGACTGAGCCCCCCCCCCCAGCAAGAGAAACCAAAAAAGCAGCGAGAGAAGAAAAAGACAAAGACTGCCAAGAAACTGGATTCCACAATGTAAAACGTGCTGCCACTACCCCAAACGTCTGCATCTGAGGACAAGTTGGAAATCCTCGCCTCACTGGAGGAATTGGCGATCACCAAGACATTGGAAGCAATGGATGTAGAGGCTCAGCCTCCGCCATTAGCGACAACAGGAGATTCCATGCCTCAGCAGTCAAGAAGTAGCATGATCTTACAGTGGAACTGTGGCGGGTTTTTCCAACACCTACCCGAGCTGCAGCAATTATTGTGCCACTAACCTTCTTTCTGTGTAGCCCTACAGGAAACATGGTTTCCTGTCCAGCAGACCCCAGCCCTTCGAGGCTATCGGGGCTACTACAACAACTGCGATGACTACATCAGGGTATCTGGAGGTGTCTGCATTTATGTCCTTGCCACTGTTCCTAGTGCTGCCGTGCCTCTCAACATGGCTCTTGAGGCAGTGGCTGTAAGAATCAGAACAATGCATTACATAACTGTATGTTCTCTACACCTCCCTCTGGCTGAAGTTGTGTCCCTCGCTGACCTCACTGCCTTGGTCGCGCTACTTCCCCACCCATTTATCCTTATGGGGGATTTCAACGCACACCACCCTCTCTGGGGTGGTAGCCATCGCTCGGGACATGGTAGAGACGTTGAAACATTACTGACACAGCAGGACATATGTCTCCTAAACACCGGTGCTCCCACACATCTTAGTATAGTGCGTGACACATATTCTGCTATTGACCTGTCTGTATGTAGCCCAAGCCTGCTCCCACATTTAAGTTGGAGGGTTCACAATGACCTTTGCGGGAGTGACCATTTCCCTATTCTTATGTCACTCTAGCACTTTGAACCTGCAGGCTACCCATCCAGATGGTGTCTACATCGAGAAGACTGGCGGGTTACACCTCGGTTGCTGTGGTTTCTGTTCAACTACCAACCGATATCGATATGGCAGTCCAATAGGTCACTGCTGCTGTAGTTTCAGCTGCAGAGGAGACTGTTCCGACCACCACTGGCTCCCCTCGGAGCAAGATCGTGCCCTGGTGGACGTCTGAGATTGCTGAGGCTATCCAGGACCGTTAGCGAGCAGTTCAATGCCACTGGCGCTGCCCCACAATAGAAAATCTGATAGGCGTTAGAAGGCTCCGGGCCCAAGCCAGACGACTCATCCGGCAAAATAAACAGGACTGCTGGGAGCGGTACGTAGCCTCCATTGGCTCTCGTGCCTCCCATTTTCACGTTTGGTCTCAGGTACGGCGCCTCTTTGGATAGTGCCAACCGGCGTGAATCCCGTCTCTGAACATCGATGGCGCTCTCTGTACTGACCTGACTGTTATTGCTGAGTGCATGGCAGAGCATTATGCGTGTTGCTCTGGGATGGCAAACTATAGTGCGTCCTTTTGCTCCCTCAAACAACGGGTAGAGCGAAATCCTATATTTTTCTACACTCGCCGCCAGGAAGTGTACAATGCTACGTTTCAGGAGTGGGAGTTTAAAACTGCTCTTGCTGCGTGCCCTGATACCTCTCTGGGAACAGACCGCATACACGGCCAGTTCAT
This sequence comes from Locusta migratoria, assembly GCA_026315105.1. Classification (NCBI taxonomy): domain Eukaryota; kingdom Metazoa; phylum Arthropoda; class Insecta; order Orthoptera; family Acrididae; genus Locusta; species Locusta migratoria. The sequence goes on along the minus strand of CM048755.1, from coordinate 49,213,877 downwards.
CCGTCACCTGTCAGCGGACTTTCACCACCAATTGCTTGCCTTATTTAATAGGGTCTGGACGGGGGTGTTTTCCCACCCCAGGGGAGGGATAGTATCATTATCCCCATCATGAAACCGGGAGCAGATCCACTGGCACTAGACAATTACCGTCCCATCAGCTTAACTAACGTCCTGTGTAAGATGCTTGAGCATATGGTGAGTTGCTGTCTTATGTGGATCCTTGAAGATCGGAGTCTGCTGGCCCCACAACAGGGGGGTTTCCATCAGGGTCGCTCCACTATTGACAATTTAGTGTCATTGGAGTCTGCCATCCGTACAGCCTTCTCTAGGCGTGAGCACCTAGTTGCGGTCTTTTTTCACCTCAGAAAGGTGTATGACACGACATTGTGTTACCATATCCTTGCTACATTGTATGATTCGGGTCTACAGGGTCCACTCCCAATTTTTATCAAGAATATCCTCTCGCTCCACACTTTTAGGGTTAGAGTTGGTACCTACCTCAGCTGCCCCCAAGTCCAGGAAAACGGCGTCCCACAGGGCTCCGTTCTTAGTGTACCACTCTTTTTAATTGCAATAAACAGTCTTGCTGCGGCGGTGGAGTCATCGGTTTGTTGTTTTTTCTTTGCCGATGACTTTTGCTTATATTTCAGCTCTCCTAGCATTGGCGTCACTGAAAGGCACAGTTATGGGCCTCAGCACATGGCTTTACGTTCTCAGCTTCCAAAACCCGGGTCATGCACTTCTGTCATCGTCAGGTCGTTCACCCTGACCCAGAACTCTACCTAGCTGATGAACAGCTTCATGTCACAGTAACGCATCACTTCCTTGGCATGCTGTTTGACAACCAACTGATTTGGGAGCCACACCTTCTTCAGTTGAAGCAGAAGTGCTGGCAGCACCTAAATACACTGTGCTGTCTCAGTCACACCGCCAGGGGAGCTGGCCGTCAAACTCTCATGCACCTCTTTAAGGCACTCATCCAATCTCGCCTGGATTATGGGAGCCAGGTGTATGACTCTGTGGCACCTTCGGCATTGCAGATCTTGGATCCATTGTTCATTGTGGTGTACGTTTAGCAACAGGGGTGTTTCGCACCAGACCTGTGCCAAGCCTCCTTGCTGAAGCTGGCATCCCTCCCCTGAGGTTTCACAAGCAACAGTTGTTGGCTTCATATGTTGCCCACGTCAACGCCACGCCTCACCATCCAAATTGCAGGCTATTGTTTCCAAATACCGTTCTTTCATCTCCACAATGTCGACCCAGATCATGTCTTCCAGTCACGGTCTATGTACGTACTCTCCTTTCCTCACTCGAGTCCTTCCCTCTCTATCCTGCATTCTCTTGCCAATCTCATATCACTCCTTGGACCATCCCTCGCCTCCAGCTCCACCTGAAATTGTCCTGCGACCCAGAGGCGTAGGTTTCACAACTAACACTTAGACACCAGTTTCTGGACATCACTTCCTTGATGCAGAAGTCATATACACTTATGGCTCCCAGGTAGATGGCAGAGTGGGTTACTCCAGTGTTTATGGCGACCAAATTGAACAACGCTCCCTGTCCCCTGGCTGTACTGTCTTTAGGGCAGAGCTGATCGCAATAACTCGTGTTCTACACCATCTCAGAGTATGCCCCAGGAAAGCATATGTCATCTGCAGTGACTCCCTGAGGGGCTTTCAAGCTCTTAACCAGTGTTTCCCCAAACACCATTTGGAGCGATCCATCCAAGACTCAGTCTGGGCAAGTCTGGCCGTTCTGTGGCTTTCATCTAGACCCTGGGCCACATTGCCACTCCAGCGATTGTAAGAGCTGATCAACTGGCCAAGCAGGCCATCGCCTCCCGGCATCTGAATATCGGTACCCCAGAGAGGGATATCTGTTTGGGTCTGCATTGAAATATCTTTGTGGCTTGGAAATCGGAATGGTCAACGTTGAGCATGCCCAATAAGCTCCATGCAATCAAATCTCCGATAGCAGCTTGGAAGACTTCCCTCAGACCTTCTCAAAGGGACTTAGTCGTTCTCTGTTGCCTGCGTATAGGCCATACGTGGCTCACGCAAGGCAACGTCTTACGTCGAGAGGACCCATCAGACTGCCGTTGTGGCGCTCTGATGACTGTGGTCCACATCTTGTTGGACTGTCCACTTTTACCTGCATTGCGGCCTTGTTTTACCCTGCATTCTGCGCTTCCTTCGATTTTAGCTGACAACGCCTTTATGGTTGACCGTGTTTGGTTTTATTTGTGCAACTGATTTTTATCATAAAATTTAATGGTGGGTACCTATGCCCGATCTTCCAGGCACCCACCACTTAAACAGTTTTAATCTGTTGTTCCTTTAGTCTTGTCAGTCCTATTTCTGACTGGCAGTTTCAGTATGTGAAGAACGGCTGGCTCATCCATTATTATCCTAGTGATCAGCCAGCCACTATCTTCTGCTCTGATTTTTAGCATAGTTGATTACTTGGTCCACTACTAAGTGGTTTCCCTTTTTCTCTTGTGTACTGGTTGCGGGGTGCTTATCTTTAACTGTAAATGAAATAATGTGATCTCTTAGCTGTGAACAGGGGAGTGACAACCCAGCCGTTTAGACCCCTTCAACACATCAACAACAACAAAACTAAAAGCTTTTGATCTAGTGGCCTCACTTCTTGAGCTCTTCATAACCTCTGATCCCAGAAACAGGCCCTTCCTGGGTACACCTGTACAGTACAAAACATTCTCTCCAGCCTCAGGCGTAATCCCAGCCTACCTGTGCAGTACAAAGTAATATTATATCCCAAGGTACAGGTGCAATCCTTGCCTAACTGTGCTGTATAACAACAATTCGTGACTACAGGCACTACCCAAGCTCTACCTGACTCATACAATAATAAAGCTCCTACTACCTTTCTTCTCTTCTTGTGAATATTACATTTTCCCATTTCGTCACTGTATGCTTGTACGGCTGTTGTTTGTAGTTCTGCTGTAACCATGAGGTTTGTGTTTTGAGGGACCTGGTGCAGTTCAACATTAGAAGGTCGTGTAGAATTTCCTAGATACGTATTCCCGGAATAGCAACCCGCGCATCTGCGGATCTAAACATTCAATTGTTAATTTTAATGAAATTAAAGATCAGTTGTTATAACGTAATACTTATATGTTTTTCCCATGTTTTGTTCACTTATTAACTGCAACATGTGAGGTTAATTAAAGTTAACAGTGCAATGTTGACTCTATCTCACAGATACAACATGACCACTAGTGTTCCTCCTCGTGATAAATGACTATGGACAGACCAAAACTTTTGGCTCTGGCCAATGAGAACTCGCTAGCTTAACTGAAGATTTGGGTGCTATGCACCCTCACATACCAGGCAAAAATTTTTGTTTAACCTATACCTAACGTAACTTTCACTTAAAAAAAAGTGATCTGTAGCGTAGTCTTAAGGTTAGATATAGGTTTAACAAGAATTTTTTTTTAGTACATGAGGGGGCGTAGTGCCTGAATGTCCAGTTAATAAACACGCAGCATCTCATTGGCTGACAGCTAGTGAGTTCTCATTAGCCGGAGCCAAAAGTTTTGGTCTGTCCATAGTCACTCGTCTCCTCGCGACGTGACCATTGTAGTAACTTCAAGGCTTTCCCGGCGTGACAAATCTTCGAAGTCACTGCGGGTTTTTTGCCGGATAATAAAATCAAACTGATTCAATATTTCGACGTTACAGCTGTCCGCCCACAGCGACCATTGTAGTGTTAATTAGTGTTTGGACGTCTCTCGACAACACACGTCCTTAAAGGTGGCCCAGCATTTTCGCCGCTTTGAATGCAATGCCAAATGCCGAAAATACAGCACAACATACTCAAACAACACTCAGCTCTTACTCGCACTATACCATGGTTTAAACCTAACAGTAGTAGGGCTGTAGAGGTACGAGCGCTCGTTTTTGACCTCGAACTCCGTGTCGTCATCAAAGATGGTGGCTGGGGAAATCCCATGATGTCATCCAAGATGGCGGCTGGGGAAATTCCCCCCCCCACCCCCCCCTCCCACCCCCACAGAAAATCCCCCCATCACCGACAGGCCCAGACATGCCTGTCCCCACACCCTCGGACAGTGAAATACCCACTCTCTTATGCCCTATTGGCCACCCACTCTGGCATCGACCAATGAGAGCACAGCAGCATTCAGAACGTGTAGGGACTCTTCTCCTTCACTTACAGTTCTACCACTGGTGCAGAAGGACCTCCACATGCAGAGGAGCTGTTAAAGTAAGTAAGCAAAGTCCTCCTGGAATATTATACAGCATAAGTAGTCCCAGAACCAACACTGTTTATTATAACCAAGGAAAAAAAGTAGTGAAGGAATTATTTATTTATTTGGTGCTGCACATATAAAATTTTTTTCACACAAATGTGAGCACATCAACAAACCAGTTGCAGTGGACATAAGCAAAGTATCACTACTACTTCGAAAATAACTGGTGTTACCTCACAAGTCGTAAATTCTCTCTACTATGTTCACTCTTCCGCATCCTGAGTGCCACTGAGCGATCTACATGTTCCCCCACCATCACAACATGATCACGTGACCACTGAACAATGAGAGCATGCCCCCACCAAGTCACTATTGACCAATGGGAGCCCACCCAACTGGTCTAAACTCGTCCTCAAGACTAACGTCCTGAAATGCGAGAAATATGTTTATAGTTGTCGTCCTTTTTGGAAACAGTATTATGTAGGAAAATGCGTCAGGCCTATGAAAGATACGCATACATCATATTCAAATACGTTTTTTCGACTATGCTCCTCTAAACAATTACTCAAAACAAAGATAGCCGCTATCACACAATGCATGATAATCGTAAACTTAAAATAGTTCCAATCTTTCTTTCTTCAATGCTCGTAAAATCCGAAAACGAACTAATACAACACTGAAATATACTAGCTACGTAACAGTTCTAGAGCAAAGAGCAATGCTTCAATGATAGATCAAATAATATACACAGTGCAAATTTTCTATCGATCACACGCTCATTGATCTGACACAACTAGGAATAACGTACCTTTCCATACTTCAAAGTCCTCGGTCAAAGAACACTCATATGAGAAAGTGATTGCCGATATTGCTTAAACAGCAAGTCCGTTTCGAGATCATACACAGCATGAGATACCTCAAAATAGACATTTTCTCAAGCAGTCCAAGTGCAATGTATCTATGTACGACATAAGCTACATTAAAACAACTATAAACATATTCCTCGCATTCCAGGACGTTATTCTCTGCTGGATTGTTTTACTTGTGTTGTGCATTTATTTATTTTATGTCAAATGTTCAAATGTCTGTAAATCTATCGGACGAAACTGCGTGGTCATCAGTCCGTAGCTTACAAACTACTTAAACCTAGGTAAACTAACCTACGGACAGACACACACCCATGCCCCAGGGAGGACTCGAACCTCCACGGCGAGCAGCCGCGCGCTCCGCAGCGAGGCGCTTTAGACCGCTCGGCTACTCCACCACGGCTATTTTATGTCATTTGTAGAATAGGAAAGAGAGAGAAGTTTGTAAAAATAATAATGGTTATAGAAAATCATGATTCATTCATTGCTGTCACTGTATTTGAGAAGCAATATACGTTTGAAAATTTTTAATGTTTGTTCGCAGAGCGCAGCGATGAGAACTTCTTCTTCATGCTTGGGGAGTGAAACTACAGGTAATGGTCAGCCTGAGCACGTGTGATTCACCGCCGCGTGCCGGTTAGCGATGCGGCCGCGTGCGTTGTTTTGGAAGGCTGCGACTTGAGTGAGGGGGGAGCAGGTATCAGCGGCCACTATCAGCAAGGGGTTGACTGGAGAGGACGGTCTCTATTGTCAGAGGTCTGAACTGTCAGAGGTCTTCTGTCCTCACCAGGAGAGACACAGCAAATCGTTTTCTTGCACACGATTTCGTAAAGTTCAAATTCGGCATGTTCCACTGCAAATAAAATCACTCTGGAACCTCACGGACGTTGGTGTGGGGGCAGTACAAGGAGCTATAACGTTCGTAGAAAAAAGTGTAATGCAAATAAAATAATCGGGGCGGCCGGATCGTGGCGTCATGGGTGGTGCTGAGATCGTAACGAGCGAGGTGCGGGGCCGCCACGCTGGGACCGACCGGTAAATTGTGCGCGCACCTTGGCGGACCCCGTAAGTGCACTACGGTAGTTTAGTTTGCACGCAAGTACATGATTGTCTGGGGGCTGAAGACGGGTGACTGGGTACGAATCTACCTGCCGAAGGTGGCTAGGAGCCTTGAGGTCGAGTCTCGATGATCTGCTGGGGTGAGTAGAAGGCTGTCTTCAAAGTGCTGTGACAAGCTCTTTGTGAAAATGTTTGGAAACGCTTTGTGTGGAGTGTTATTTGCCGTTTTTCCACGAAATACCGCTAACTGATGATCTACATTCCACAGTGCTTTCAGTGTTGAAATCCCAAGGTGGACGATTCTGGACCTGTTATTGTTTATGAGATTTCACTGTGCAGGGGTTGAGGCGTGGGGGTTGCAGCCAGGTGGGTGTTTACGTACCCTGCAAGCTGTCAATCATCCTTAAGAGCTCCATTGTCCATGGACTTGGCTGAGCCTGCCTGATGTGACGTCAGTCTTGAGGACCAGTTTAGACCAGTGGGCTCTCATTGGTCAATAGTGACTTGGTGGGGACATGCTCTCATTGGTCAGTGGGCAAGTGATCATGTTGTGGTGGTGGGGGAACATCTAGATCGCTCAGTGGCCCTCGGGATGCGGAAGAGTGAACATAGTAGAGGGAATTTACGACTTGTTAGGTAACACCAATTATTTTCGAAGTAGTAGTGATACTTTGCTTACGTCCACTGCAACTGGTTTGTTGATGTGCTCACATTAGTGTGAAAAAAATTTTATATGTGCAGCACCAAATAAATAAATAAATAATCCCTTCCCTATTTTTGCCTTCTTTATAATAAACAGTGTTGGTCTGGGGGTACTTAATGTATTTACATCGTTTCAGTGGATGTGGTACGAATTATGCACATGGTAATCGCAAGTACACACACAGTCGACCAAGTGAATGAGTGGTCAAGTCTCGACTTGGTGGACAGGTTTGAGCCTGTAGGGACAGATGCTGCGCTTCCATTGGCCAATGGAACAAGCAGATTGCTCAGTTACTGCTGAGATGTTAAAGAGTGAGTTCGAGAAATGTTAAGTAAGTGATCGTAATATTTTTTTATTTCTTAACTGGTTGCTTCTTACTCTGTACAGCATTTACTATTGTAGGTAGTGTTTACGGCTTGTGAGGTAACACCAGTTATTTTTTCGAAGTGATACTTTGGTTACATCCACTGCAACTGGTAGAGTTCAGGTGCTCTCATTAGTGTGAAAAAAATTTTTATATGTGCAGCACCAGATAAATAAGTAATCCCTTCCCTACTTTTTTCCTTGTTTATAATAAACAGTGTTGGTTCTGGGACTACTTATGCTGTATAATGTACCAGGGGACTTTGCTTACTCACTTTAACAGCTCCTCTGCATGTGGAGGTCCTTCTGCACCAGTGGTAGAACTATAAGTGAAGGAGAAGTGTCTCTACACATTCTGAATGCTGCTGTGCTCTCATTGGTCGATGCCAGAGTGGTTGGCCAATGGGGAATAGGGGAGTGGGTATTTCACTGTCCAAGGGTGTGGGGACAGGCATGTCTGGACCTGTCGGGAATGGGGGGGTTTTCCGCGGGGTTGGGGGCCGGGGTGGGATTTCCCCAGCTGTCATCTTGGATGACGTCATGTGATTTCCCTAGCCGCCATCTTTGATGGCGTCATAAAGTTCGAGGTCAAAAACGAGCGCTTTAACCCCCATAGCCCTACTACTCCTAACCTAAAATATTATTGATATGGTGTCTGCCTTTTTCGGACAGTACCGGCCGTAAATTGACGAAATCGAATTATTGAAACATTTCGACAGTTTTGTGGGGTTGAACTGATTTCAACAACAAAGTAGAAAATTTGTGCTGGTCTGGGATGGGAACCCGGATTTCCCACTCTGGGCCAGCGGTTGCCTTAACCATTTTATATTTTTCCTTTCTATTTATGTACTCAAAGTGAAAAGATCTGTGATCCCAGCCATTTTCGAATCTATGACCTCTCGCTTTTTTTTTTTTTTTTTTTTTTTTTTTTTTTTTTTTTTTTTTTTTTTGGTTATCCACTATATATATATATATATATATGTATACGCACAAGGATTTCCACTGAAATTAAATTATCTGTACATGAAGTTCAGCATTAATAGCTAACATAAATAACATCACCTCCCAGGTAGATAAACATAAATGGTGACTTCACACCCACCATATGCAGGTTGATGTTAGCTGAATCTCTCCTACACAGGAGTTCCGGGTACGTCTTCGTGAATAAATTATCTTTATTCATTACAGTGGTTCATTCTTCCGACGGATATTAAAATTATCTACTCACATCCTGCACACCCAAGCTATGGGGAGGATCCAGGAAAACACTAACCAGAAAATTGGAACAGTATTATTGGTGTCTTGAATTGTGATTCAGAAACGTGATGCGATCTTGATTCCTTAAGAACAGCCACACATCCGCAGCAGGTCCACACATCAGCCAACGCTCATCACTAACACATGTCAATGAGGGCAATGTGGAGAGTCCGTCATCTTAATTGCATGTAGCCGAAATTCTTCATGTATTTTCCGTTGACCGCCAGATACCAGGTAGCACGAGCACCGGTGTCGAGGAGGGCATGATGCACAGAACGCCAGACCACTGGGCATCTGATTGTAGGATGTCGTCTCTCCACCAAATTTCGGGTGTGGCCCCTCATAATTATGGGATACACATCACGTATCGTTGGAGTCCTTGTATAGGGATAGTCTTCATGGAAAAAATGTCTTAATATGTGAGAGGTAGGTAGAGATATGCGCTACTGCAATGGGCGGCATTAGAGAGAGAGGAGCAAGTTCGTCAATCAGAATCTCAGATAAAGCTCCTCGCTAGCTCTGCGGTAAAGTAGTCGCCTGCCACGGAGAGGTGGCTTTGGTCAATGGGTCGGGTCTCATGAAGTAGAATTTTTGCCGGCCGCAGTGGCCGAGGAGACTGAGGCGCTCCAGTCACGGTCTGCACGGCCACTACGGTTGGGGGTTCAAATCCCCCCTCGGGCATGGATATTTGTGCCGTCCTAGTTCGTAAGTAGTTCATAAGTAGTTTGTAAGTTTAGGGACCGATGACCCCGTAGTTAAGTCCCATAAGATTTACAAACATTTGAACATTTGAATTTCAGATAATCCGGTCTGCTAATGTTTCCACAGCTTAATCATTGTACTTACGTAAACGGAAAACGCTCTGACGCGTACATTGACAAGATCAAGACCTCCGTCCCGAGGAGGCAGAGTTAATCTAATATATGGAGCCGAGTGTCCGTATGTGTGTACGTGTTCAATACAAATCTACAGTTTTGTTCCAATCTGTATTAAATTTTGTACAAGTGAGCTTCAATCCATGAGGACGGTCGCCGTAAGTGTAAGAATCACGTACGATATATAGTTCACGAGATATGACATCATAAACAATGAGATGCGCAAAAAACTGCTGCTTTTTGCGACAATGCTGCTCATTTTCTCCTAAACCATTGGACCGATTTCAACCAAATTTGGTACACACATTCCTTACCGTAAGGTAACAATTGCTGCATGGTTAAGAATCACATACGGCACATGGTTCAAAAGATATTACGTCATAACCAATAGAAACCGCACAAAATGCCATATAATGCGGCGAGACATTCGAAATACACTGTATGAGAATGACAGTACTTCGCGACTTGCAACAAACTTTAGTATTGATTTCAAACCTTTATTAAACTTTTTCTCGCTGGCAACCATAGTCAAATGATGAAAGGAAAAAAGGTTCTCACATACTACTTTTCCGCTGTTTATGGAGTAAAACTACGGCTCTCGGTATGACGTTACAATTTATAATTTGAATACTACAATTGGAAGGACAGGAAATTTTACAGACAGTATACACATATATAGTTGAATGTACCTACTAAATTGTATCACAGCACGGCACGTAATTCATGAGATATGACCAAATAAACGGTAACGTTCCGCTGTTCATGGACTAAAACGACGGCATTCGGTATGACGTTACGATTTATAGTTTCTTCACTACAAATTGTAGCTGTTTATGGAGTAAAACTACGGCTCTCGGTATGACGTTACAATTTATAATTTGAATACTACAATTGGAAGGACAGGAAATTTTACAGACAGTATACACATATATAGTTGAATGTACCTACTAAATTGTATCACAGCACGGCACGTAATTCATGAGATATGACCAAATAAACGGTAACGTTCCGCTGTTCATGGACTAAAACGACGGCATTCGGTATGACGTTACGATTTATAGTTTCTTCACTACAAATTGTAGCTGCAGGAAATTTTTCAGACAGTATACACGCATGTGCGTGAGTGTACCTTCTAAATTGTATCACAGTACGACACATAGTTCATGAGATATGAGCACATAAACAGTAATGTTCATGGAAAACCGCCACATTATGCACCATGTTTTAATCTATTACTTGTTTACTACTAATTGTATTCCCAAGGGATTTTACAGACATACAGCCCTTATACAAATGAATATATACCTGAAAATGGCAGGAATAAATAAATACCTGGGCAACGCCGGGTTTTCAGCTAGTGTTTTATAACGAACTTTGAAGATAAGACCAGCGCTCACGGAATATCCAAACACTGCCAGTAGTCTTTACGCCATCGTCTTCGGCATCGGTAGAATCTGGGCCAAGTGCGGTATCCTAGACGCCAGATGGATGTTCACTAAAGCAACTCGTATTAAGTCCAACGACCGCAGTAGACTGGTTTGAACGTTAGCACGTGTGACTTGAGGAAGGCGTTTGTAGTTAACTGCTGAAGTTTGCCGTATGTCGCACGTGAAGGTTATCCCTAAACACTTGAGCATGTCCAATAGTTGCAGCGGGGCCACGCTCCTTTTTGGAAGACCCCTGCCAATTGTCATAGCGGCAAACTTGGTCAGATTCATACGGCTGCCCGCAGTAGCTCCATGCTTTGTAATCCATTCCAGTGCTACTCATACATCGTCCCATGATTGAGCCAAGAACATCAGGTCATCGGCATATGCACGACAGATAAAAGACCAGCCCCTCATCGTTATCACAGGCAGTCGACATTGCAGTCCATAGCAATGGCTCACGTGGAATGGCAACAAGAATCATCGATAGTGGACAGCCTTATCGTACCGATCTTGAGATGGTAACAGTGCCTGCCACACGTTCATTGATTAATACACATGAGGCGGCGCATTGGAGAAGCCGCAGGACGGTGAGTGCGAAGGCGTGAGGAAATGCCATTTTGCGCAGCACTGCTTCAAGAACATCATAACCCAGTCTATCAAAAGCTTGGTCCAGGTCTACTGACATTAAGACACAATGAAGGTGGCAAGTCTCTGCCAAGGATATGATGTTCCGATAATAACTTAGTGCTGTTTGGATGTTACATCTACCACCAAGGCACAGAAAAGACTTGAGGCAAGACACGCCGTAGTCGGACAGCGAGGATCCTCTTAAAAATCTTGAAGTCAGAGTTTAGCATAGTTAACGGCCGATAATGTTTCACTCTTTGTCTCCTGGACTTCTTCAGGACCGTGGGACGTCAGGTGTCATCAGTTCTTGATACATTTCTATCCATCGAGGAGCCATTGTGTCTTGATATGCACAATAGAACTCCTGCGGGAGGCCATCTGGGCGTGGGGACTTATTTGTTACTCCCCTATGGAGAGTGTCAGCGAGATGATCAGCCGTAATCGTATCTGTAAGGGCCTGTGGAATGTCTCCTACACCTTTACTTCTCTCGAATAATGTGATGCATGGAAGGAGATTCTCCACCAACTTTATCCTGACATCTCGTACGTATCACTGTTCCCTCAAGACGGCGGCGCATAAGTGAAATAATTTTCGCCTTATCTGCTGAATTTCAGTCTGTCGTTGAGGAGACGGTGCTTGGCTCACGGAGTGCCGCAAAGTAAAATTCCGTAGTACGTCGATGCCAACTCATTTTGTCACGTCCGTACTGTATCAACGTGCGACGCAAAGCGGGCTAAGCGTATTCGAGCCACCATCGAATTGTGTAAGAATATGCCGTAAGACGTCTGGCAGTTGTACCTCGTCGCTTCTGTGTGCTGTCCGCACTCTGGATTCTTGATAAAATGAGGAAGTAGGTCCTTTATGGCGAGCACACAGTTGAAGTCTCCTTCACGAATAATGTGATCGTAGTGGTCATCAAACGAAGGGGCTATCTCTTCTGAGTAGAACTGTGAGCGTTCCCTTTGTTTGTCCGTGCTGGAGGGAGTATAAACATTGATGATCTGGACACTATGGAACATCGCAGCAAGGCCCCTGGCCGATGGTAAGTAAGTGAGAGGGAGGGAGCCTGGTGTTTAACGTCCCGTCAACTGCAGGATCATGAGAGACAGGGTTAAGCAAGCTACATCTTCGACCATGATACTGTCTCTGAGAAGTATGACCATCCCACTACAGTTACAAGCAGATGGCGTTAGATAAGTGTCGTAATGATAAATATCTAGAAATGACTCCAGGTGAACTTCTTGTAGGAGGGCAATATCGAGATCTGACGCCCACAGCATTTCATGGAATAACTGAAACTTGATCTACGTTTGGATTGTGTTAAAGTTGATAGATCCAATTCTGTAAGCCTGCACTTGGACTATAGTTACAGGGATGCTCATTGGGCCGGCCGCGGTGGCCGAGGAGACTGAGGCGCTTCAGTCACGGTCTGCACGGCCACTACGGTCGGGGGTTCGAATCCCCCCTCGGGCATGGATATTTGTGCCGTCCTTAGTTGTAGGTAGTTCATAAGTAGTTTGTAAGTTTAGGGACTGATGACCCCGTAGTTAAGTCCCTTAAGCTCAACAAACATTGGAACATTGGAACATTGGATGCTCATTGAAACACAAGGAGCATCAGTATGCAGAAATATCGCACTAGCAGGTTGCAAATTCTCCCCCAAACCCTCAGTCGATTAGCAGACGTTTGTTTTAGTAGAAACATCTGCTGCTACTTCAGAGGTGGATGATTGTTTCTTCATCTTCGTGCCATGCAACGTTGCTTGGACGCTGGTCGTTAGTCGAAGCCCCTGGTGAGCCATTATGCATTGATTTGTCGTCAGTAAGCGACTGACGAATCGCTGACTACTAGTCATCATCCATAGAGGCGGTTCCAGACCTACAAAATGTGGATTCCGCCTCCAACGGAGGACGGGCATGAAGTTCCATTGTTGGGTCTTACAATGGTGGAAGGTCTTCGAGAGAGGATTATTCATTGGATTGTGATCAGCAGGTATCACACGGAGCAAGCCGACGTTTCTTGCTTCTCTTTTGTGACCGTTGTTTTCGCATGTGTACTTCAATATCTGTAGAAGTTTGGGTGTTCTGAATATCTGGCACGAAGGCGGTATTGGCACGACTATAGAGGTAGCATTTGTTCCCTCCATCAGAGTCACTTCATTTTCCTTCATCACGGGAGGTTCAGTACTACCGTGTTCAGCAAGGTTTCGTCAAGTGGTATTGGCATAGGCTGCCGGCTGGGTTCTGTATGAAGAACCTGGACATACGCCAATGGGAGCCGGTGGGATCTGCTCATCACCAGGCAGTACCTGCGTTATTCTGCGTTGCATACAGCCAGAACGAACGTGTCCTCCTTGGCCACAACCGGAGCACGTCTTCGGCTGGTCATATAAATAATGATGGCACGACACCCACCAATATAAAGATGGCACATGTTTGATCAGTTAAATGCGGATTTGTAGCACCACATTGAGTACGGGATATGTAGTAAATTGAGCCCATTTTTCGGCGATATGGCAAATAACGTTCCCATACGAGCGCTGTGCAGAAACAACCACGTCTGAAGGTACTTCAAACGTAAGTTCAAACACTCTGTTTTTAGTCCAAGACCTGCGTGTTAGATACTTCGGCGATATGTCCACCCAAGTGACGGAATTTGAGCCCACAGATGGCGTCGCTTGTTACCTTCACCTACACTACACTGCTGACTATAGAGAAGTGGATGCCAACAAGATCATTACAATTAATCTTCACTTTTCCACCAAAAAAATGTTCTACTTCAAGTGCCTTCTGTCGTAAATATTCAAAAAAAATATGATCAAATGTTTGTATAGCCTACGGGACTTAACTACGGGGTCATCAGTCCCTAAACTTACAAACTACTTATGAACTAGGACGGCACAAATATCCATGCCCGAGGGGGGATTCGAACCCCCGCCCGTAGTGGCCGTATAGACCGTGACTGGAGCACCTTAGACCCCTCGGCCACCGCGGCCGGCGTGAATATTCATTTGAAAAACTAATTTTCAACTTCGAATTTCGCCAAGAGTGGGCCATTCTTGTTGTAAGTAACGCAAGCGAAGACGACAGTGTCACGTAAACACACGTGAGCAGGAGACCACGTGAACAGCCCGTCCGCACTGTGCACTGTGCACTGCCTGACGCAGACTCACCAATTAGGCTAACCAGGCACGCTTCCCTTCCAACCCAAATTGTAGCCCCCTGACCATTGATTCCTCTTGCTCGCAGCTGGATTCCCGCAAGGGATAGAGCGTTTGAATGCGTCGGCATTGAAATTGTCATTGTCTATTGTGGGCATTTTTACAATTATTGATATGGTGTCTGTTCTTTCCGGACATGAGAGCCTCTCTTGTCCAGATAGTGTTCCTGTAGCATTTTATTAAGTATTTTTGTAGCTAATGAAATGTATGTTATTAAACATGTGCGAGAAACTAATCACCTTTAACCTTGAAATTCAAATGTTTGTAGATCCAGCTGTTGCGGTTATCAGTCCCTAGGCTTACAAACTAATTAAATTAACTTCAACGAACTTATGCTAAGGACAACACATATACACACTCATACCCGAGGGAGGACTCGATCCTCCGACGGCGAGCAACCGCGTTCTCGCAGCAAGGTGCCTTAGAGCGCTCGGTCACTCAACCGTGACTAACCTCGAAATCCCAAAAGAGATTTTAGGTGGAACAGTTGTTATAATTATCAAATATTAACAGAATAAAGGAATTTACCTGAGTCAAGTCATTCCCCTTAATAATGATTATAAGATCTTTCACTCGTATTTTAGCCCACAGAATAAAAAAATGTGATCACTACAGTAACTGGCACATAGTAGACTAGTGTTTAAAAAGACAGAACAGTTTTTCAAGTGGTCTGTGCTTATAGATATCATATATCAATGGAAAAACTGTACAAGATAAAATGTTATATTATCTTCTTAGATTCTTGAGAAGGCATTTTATAGGTTTCATCACGACTTCCTTCTCAACACAATGGAAGTAGCGTGTTCCCACTACCGTTCCATACTGCAATAAGCAGAATAACGAAAACAAGCAAATCCAAAATTTTCATTAATCAAAAATTAACCAGAAATGTAGACTTAAACATTTCAGTTTCTCGATGTCAAAGGCACTTTTGCCAACACCTTTGAAAATTATTTGTACTGCCTGTAGGAAGGAGCTCACGGTGGTCATTAGTGCCCTCGACTCTGCACAACGCACACACTTCACGCACCACTGGGTGGCACCTCCCAGTATGTGATATGCCTACATTTTGGATCTAAGACGTGCAGAGCTCACAGCTGGTACCCATTACCTACTTCTTTCATAAGGTGAAAACCTTGTTTGTAGAACAATACCATAAGGATTATCGGTCGCATATCCAGACATGTCAAAATCATCAAGTGACATATCTAAACTTCATATTGATCACAGCATTTCACTCAATAGATGAAGCTACCTGTATTCGTATAAAGTAACTTCGAATCTCCTACAAAATGGGCTTTTACAATCTCATTGTGGAATCAGTACATGAGGTGTTTCGACAGGTCTACTTTGCACATTCCAAAATAGACAGTCTTTGCCATTTCCACAGCAACAAAGTTCTTTGTGAAGTTAGTGACCTGTTTAAAATTTCGTATGGTGATACAATTACTGATGCCATCCCATTTGTTTCTTATAATAAATTTTCAGTGTTTTCGACATTTTCCATTGTTTTGCCGAAAACTGAATCGAAAATCTTTGTCGTAATCACACGATGCAAAAGCACTCTTTTCTGATATTGAAATTAATATAGTCCTTCAACCAATGCGAGTGCCTGAAAGAGGTAGCCCGGGTGATTCTAACCAACTCCATCCCAAAGCTGAGACACTGCTGGAGATAAAGGTAGTGTACCTCTGCTTATAACCCAGTGTTGTCATGAGTTCTGGGATGGGGCGTTCCCACTAGCTGCTCACAGTGTACAACATGCAGTTTAATGGAGTATGCGAGGTCTGCATCCACAACATACTCCGTAACAAAATGAGACACCACACGCCAGCCATCACTCCGTTTATCGCCTACATTTGCATTTGGGCAGCCAGCGAAAATTATCAATCAGCAGTGATTGCTGCATGGCCATTAGTGTGCTTATGGAGACAATGACAATGTCCACCGTGTATCCTGTGCTCAAAGTATGTCAAAATCTATCTATAGTTCTCTGTAGGCTTTAGTTTTGTTGAGCATAGCATCCCAGGACAACACAGGTGTTGTGTAGTAAAAGGCAGGATCCAGACTATGTTAGCAATGGATACGCAGTCTGAGAGTGTCCATGTATAAACGTATATCCTGCCCCAGTTTCGAAGATATTAGACTCCCACCAGACATTCACAGCACGCTTATCATCTGCATCCCATATGGCATCATATGCAAGGTTGCTGTCAAAGTCCTAAATATTAAACAAATAAGCTAACTGTCTGTAAAATCATAAGAAGAATAAGGAGAAAGGTGTATTGATCTTCTATACTCTCAGCTGTTAAAATTACCGACCTAGAAGTTAAAATAATTGCGCTAAGCAGCCAAAAAAGAGATTGCACTGAATTGAAATTAAGATTGCTCACTAAAAACATGCATGCACGAAACATATCTGAGACACAAACATACAAGCAAACGGACCTATCAACGCGATCTTAACTGCCCGACGGTCTCGAAGACACTGCCAAACGCGCCCTCTACCCGTCGTCACCGCAGTCAGCCAGATGACGATCACGATCGTGTGACCGTTAAACCCCAACTGGGCCCGTGTCCGGCCTGCCTGGTGCAAGTCTTTTTAGGCGACGCCACGTCGGTGACCTGCATGTAGATGATGATGATAACGACACAACACCCAGTCCCCGAGCGGAGAAAATCGCCGACCCGACCAGGAATCGCACCGACACCGTCTGAAGAGAAGGCCTGTGCGCTTCCGTGCCACGTCACGCAGAGTCGGTCTCGATCGCGTAGCTCACTGGCTGGCCGATGCGAGGAGGTGGGCTGAGCCGACACCACCTAGAAGACGAGGCCTCACAACTGGCCGTGCTACGTCACAATGACCAGGCCGCGGCCGCCAGCTGAATGGCTGGTCGCTGGGGCACGCCCCCTGCCTCGTAGCGGCCAGCCAGTAAGCTGGCAGGCGCGGCCCGGTCAGTATGACGTAGCACGGTCAGTTGTGAGGCCTCGTCTTCTAGGTGGTGTTGGCTGTGCCCCATCAGCCAGCGATCGCGACCTACTCTGCACGACACACGGCAGCGCGCAGGCCTTCTCTTCAGACGGTGTCGATCGCACCCGGGCCCCGTACGTGGTAAACCGCGCTGTCCGCAGCACTACTGACAGCTAGAAGAACGCTGGACACTGCAGTGGCGGCACTTCAGTACATCGCTTGGTAATGTGCACCACAAAGATCTGCAACTGCTGACGAGAGCTGCATTCTGCAGTGACAGCTTCCTATTACAAAATGAGGAACCACGTGCCAGCTTTCGTTGAAGCTGTAAACATCTGTGAGGAAAGTACGCGGTATACAACACTTCTTTCTTTCACAGTCAGCTCTTTTCAACTGGCTGCGGGAAAGCGCTATGCCACCATCCTTAATACAAAAAAAAAAAAAAAAAAAAAAAAAAAAAACAAAAAAAAAAAAAGAAAAAAAAAAAATAAACAACTAGGAGAAATTGGAAACTGCCTCAACAATGTGCATAAGAAAAACCCCAAAAAATATCACGAAGGGTACGTGTCTCACGAAAATACCTACCTTTACGTAGGTGAAAGTGTACATATACGGTAGCTGAACGTATATATACGGTAGTGACTGTAACCATATATAGTAGTCGAAAGCAGTGCTTTAGTTGGAAAATAATTTTGGGCAGTACTCTGGTCGGTGGAAAAAAAATTTTAGGCGGTACTCTGCTCATTCCACATGAAATGAATTAAGTGGACATTTTCAGAAAATCAAGAAAGTAAAGATTTAGGCATATGAATAGACTAACAAAATATATCTATAATTTACAGATTCGAAACTCATTTTAAATGTATTCAAGGGTTTAGTGTATGAGGATACCACCCATCAGCTTTGGATAACAACATCTTATTGTAGCTAATCAGGAGTGGCGTTTCAAAAGGCAATAAGAGTGCGTCTTCTGCCGGGAATTAAAAGCAGACATATCACACGAAAATCATTACATAATTCGAACAACGGTACTGCGTGGGAAATTTTAAAGATAGAACCAAGCGTTTACCGCCGGAAGAACCAAAACTGGCAGCGTTACCAAACTGTTGAATATGTACACATTCAGCCGGTTAAAGAAGCATTGGTCAAAGACAGTAAAATTCGCTTCTATTTTAGTTCCTACTAGTGCTACGACACAATATTTTAAATCTTAAACTGACTACAGTGCGAAAAGACTTAAGTAAACAAAATATTTACGGTAAATATTTTATCTTGACAGAGAGTCGTTCTCAAAACGTGTCGTGCTAAGCATGGAAACATACGTAACTTGTGCAGTGTTTCACGAGTTAATCAATGGAAATTAAGTCAATATGTTGCTCTTTGGAGAAAGGTTCTTAAACACTTTGGAGTCGGTAAGAAGCATTTCCTCTGTTTCGATTCAGACAAGTCGGAATTGGCTAATTCGAACATTTGACCGACAGTCAGATTCCATTGTAATTGTGCGAATGTGCAATTTGAACGCCCGACGGTTATGATCGCAGCTCCAACGAACCTAAAACTTTTCCAATTTTACTTTCCAAAATCCATTCGACAATTTACACATTACACTTTAGCCGGTACGTTAATAGCGTGTTTGAATTTTAGGCGGTACGCCGTGAAGTTGCAGTGCTGACGAATATGAGTAAGCTGGCAGGCGACAAAGTCCACTGTCGCCTCTTATGATAGACATCCGTCGCTTCTTTGTAATGCTACTTTGGCGAAATGACACTTAGAGATTATAACGTGAGATCAGTGTGCATTTACAGTAGTGGGACGAAGGTAAGGTTGCTTCTTGTAACCAGAGGATGGAAAGATGAGGGACAGATAACTTAAAGCACTTCTTCAGATTAATTTTCATGCAGTCAGTTTTCTGCCTCGCTCATGTTCACGTGAGCTGAAGCCAAACTCATCGCCTGTGCGCTATTGGAGGGAGGGGGTGGAGGTTTCTCAGTTGTAAGTTGTTCATTTAGATCAGTATCTCGCACAGGGGCGTAGTAGTTAAGTCCCATAGATTTACAAACATTTGAACATTTTTTGAGAGATAAATTTGTTTTATAGGTAAGGTCCGCCTTGAGCAAACACAAATGTTTTTTGATTTTTCCCATACATGTTTCACTGGCGTTGCAGCATCTTCAGTGGGATGTTTTTATTCGTATTGTCTGTCAAATTGACAATTAAATGGTTCTTACTTTTTGTACATTAAGTGTCAAAACTACAGATAATTATGAGACTAATATAAATCGTTTTCTTATTTTTATAGGTATATTAGGCCTACCTTAATACCACATGTCGTTATGTTTGTGGTTCTTCAACTCACAAAACGTCGTTGATAATTTTTGACAGTTTGTCATCTGCAAACCAAAACGTGTGTATCTCAAGATGAATTTTTTGAGAGAATTATTTTCCGACATCAAGCTCCCATATTTGTTCTTCAAATCTTGAAACAAAATTTGTGTACATTTAACGCACTACTCGTCATAAAAGGTGAAACTGCAAGGTAAATTCAGAATAAGGGCATTCACTAACGGCAGATCCCTAGTATTTTGATGCAGAGTACCGTAATCTGATTCAAAAGAAAGACTAGCATAATTTTGACTACCGGTACTAGCTTACTTCAATAAACGTACGACAAATCACAAACTTAACTGCATATTGTACTGACTATGTGGCGCCGGCCGTGGTGGCCGAGGGGACTGAGGCGCTTCAGTCACGGTCTGCACGGCCACTACGGTCGGGGGTTCGAATCCCCCCTCGGGCATGGATATTTGTGCCGTCCTTAGTATTAGTTAGTTCATATGTAGCATGTAAGTTTAGGGACTGATGACCCCGTAGTTAAGTCTCATATGCTTAACAAACATTTGAACATTTTTTACAATGTGGCTTAAGAATGAAGCTCTTGTGTTGGTTTGTATTTCCTTAGCCCATGGAATAGTTCTTGTTTCGGACATTGAAGTAATTGAAATTGAGGTAGGGGAACTGCGTATTACAACACCGCTTAGAAGGCAAGGCCTCACAACTGGCCATGCCTACGTCATACCAAGAGGCCAGTTGACTGGCTGTTGGCTGGGGCACGCCCACCGCCTCGTAGCAGCCGGCCAGTCAGATGGCGTCCGCCGCCTCTAGGTGTGACGTAGACACGGCCAGTTGTAAGGCTTTGCCTTCTAGGCGGTGTCGGTTATTATCGCACCTCAGCCTAATATCGCATCCTTCGAAATATCACAAAGTAGGTGCTGTCACCTGGCGGGTAAGGTTCACGCGGTGTCTAAGGCCGGTATTACACTATCAAATTTTCTTTAACAAAGATTTTTTGTCAAAGAAAATTGGACAGTGTAATATGGAACTTTGGTCAATGTGGTGTCGCACAAGTCCAAAGTGCGCGCCACCTACTTTCGTAGCGCGCCGCCATGCACGCACGGCGCAGCGTTCTTACGACGTCAGCCACGAGCGCCCTCTGCTACAACTCCGCTCGTGGCCACCACTGAACGACATCGTTCACTTGGGACTGAGATAGGAACCAGTTAACACTTCGGAATCAGATAGGCACCAGTGAAGACTTGGTTATCGGACAGGCACTAGGCAGGCCTCTAGCTCAACTATGTATCAGCATTCTTCTGCAGTACTGAGCTATATAAAAGTTAAGTATTACTAAGTCTCTAAGAAATATATATCTCGTTCTAACTTACTCTAGTGTTTCTAATTTCTGCTGTCCCACTGGCTGGTCACCACCTAACTGCACAAGCGTGCATCCTTTATTCCTATGTCGGTCTTTCTACTCGGCCACCGACACCTACGACGGAAACGAGACACAAAAGCGGCGACGAGGCTGGGACACAAAAGTGGCGACGAGGATGGGATGCAAAAGTCAAAGTTGCCTTTCGTCAAAAATTCTGTGATCAAATCTAGCAGCTCACCGTAGATTTGATCAAAGAAAGCGTTCGTCTTATGTTAGCTGCGGTGAGAAATATGACCGCTTTAAGCGCTAGCATCGCTGTAGCAGTTTTTGACGTACTGTTTGAAAACATGACCGCGTAATTCGTATTGCGAGTCGTCGCAACAACTACATTTATGCAGTTGTATAAGGTTGATTATAAAACTGGCTGCATCGAGCCGAAAGCTAGATAATTGCGGAATTCATTAACGATCAAGTGAGTACTGTTTGCAGGGCAGACGACGTAAAAATGAAAATTAATTGTATCTGCACCAGTTTTGCAGCGGAGAAAGCAAAAGTACATAATGACACTGTTTAATTCCCTACATATATTTAGTCACAAAAATGCTATTTACACGATATATAATATGCAAAATATAAATGTTTCAAAAGTTTTTGTTTACTGTAAGCGCGACTGAGTACTAGCAAAACCGGAAACAGGGCACAGGCTTCTTCCAGCGACAAATGTACTGCAATATTTAGAGCAGAATACCACTGCAGACGCAAGCGTCACCATTGTCGGTCTTCCAAACGACGAGAAGAACCGTTTTCGAGTGGTACAGCGGCTCTCGCCTCAGGTGTATCGTGTAATGCACCCTAATATTACATATTTGTAGAAAACGACGAAGTACTTTGACAAGCTACACTGTAGATGTCTATTATGATTAACAAAAGAACTTCACATTTTTTTTCCGAATGTGTCTTAAGAGTACAGCTTAAATTGTTGAGAGTGAACAAGGAGCGATGACATCTACAGTCTAGCTAGTCAAAAGTACTTCGCCCTTTTCTACAAATATCTGATGTTAAGCCTTATTATACGATACAGCTGAGGCGAGAGCCGCGGTACAAGTAAAAAAGGGTTCTGTGAATAAAGGCACGCTTCCAGATGTCTAGTCGTTGCAATTGTTGTAGGCGTACATGCAATTCAAGTGTATAAATAGATATTTTTAATCTATGTAATCAACAACTAAGGTTAATAACAAATATTCATCCATCATTTTCGATGCACTGTGACAGATTCTTTGTCAAAGAAAATTTGATAGTGTAATGTCACCATTTCACTACGTCAAAGATTCTTTGTCAAAGAATATTGGACAAAGATTCTTTGTCAAAGAAAATCTGATAGTGTAATACCGGCCTAACAGCGACGCTTCCAAAGGCGTTATAAAAATTACTAGACTTCCTGACGGAGCTGCTGTCGCGGGATAATTTGAAGCTTCGCCCGGCCGCCATGGTAGTGGCGAGCGTCAGATAAATACGAGTGTTGTTACCTAGTAAATCGTGTATTAAATAGCTACTGCGGGATATATACACAATTGATAGTCACGTCTGTATTGTTTGACTATTGCAGTGTACATGAAGCACCATGATGACGAGCTGCTCGGCGTTTAAATGCATAAATCAATTTAAGAAAGGAATAAAAAGATCGAATACTGTATTCCCATTTATATTTCTCAGGAATACAAGTAGTCCTACTACTTGCGTTCAGAGATTGTTACTCTTGCTTAACAGACTGTTAGTCAAGACAATATAGGATTGAATGAAATAAATAACAGGCTTTTATAATACTGGTAGTTCTTAAAAAGGAGCTACGTTAGGCACTACTGGTGGACAGGAAGTTCAAAAAGTTTCATTTTATGATTGTGTAAAATAACTTTGGGTCACGAAATTATTTGCCTCACTGCAGTTAGAATTTTTGTTTATGAAATTGATATTAGAACTAGTAACGCAGAATTTAAAGGTAATCTGCTTTACATATAGGTATAACAACTGAAAGGGGTTTGCAGACCTGTGTATAGTTCCATATATCAACAGCACATAGCCACAGTGGTTGCACATTGTGAAGTTAAACCCTGTGACGATAGTTGTTGACTTTTGAGCAGTTCATTTTGCTATAAGGTATTTGGCTTACAGCATGAAAAATGCTAATTTTCTTGCTAGATATCCTAATGCTAATGTTAGATGCCTTAGTTAAGAAAAAGTTATGGCATACTTCGTGTTCTTAAAACAATTTGGTAGTGGCTAATTGCTGTATTCACAACGTAAGAAGCTATTTTTCAGTTATGTATCTGATGGCATATTTCACTTTCACAATCGATTTTTAACATTAGCTTTTTCAATCGGCCCTGCTTGATATTTTGATGCTAGGAAATATCTAAATATTGGAGAATACAGCATTAAAGCAAAGACGTAAGTGTGAAACTCTTCCGAAATTAATGTTTGTACAAAAGTTTCACAATCGTAAAGTATACTGAGAAAGTGCCAAAAAATCGTGTCTAACGATAAATTTCATTCATATGCTGCACTTATAACGCAAAAAAAAAACTACATGTTTTAGTTCGGTTTCGTTAGGAAGAGGAAACGCTGTTGGCCAATTTCTACACCGTATGGGTAATAAATTTACACACAACTGATAGTTGCTGTATATTCAAGGAGTCTGAAGCTGTTTTGTAGTTATATATTTCAATTAGACATAGTTTTCGGGACTTAACTCAAACGAATACTCTCTCTAATCAAAAGAATCTTACGCATATTTAAAGTTCGCAATGGTCGCCGAGGCGCTCTTTAATTTGCACGCTGTTGCAGTCGGCCACTTACGCGATTGTGTGGGCTTGGACCCTTCAATACTGTGTTATCTTTGGTTGAATGTGCAGCTGAGTTCAGCTTACGTAATTTTTCGAAAGTTTTGGGCACAGCAAAAGTTTTTCACGTTTCTAAAGTATAGTCATCAATTTTTTTAAAGATAAGATTTTTAAAAACAATGCAGCATAAAACAGAACCACAGAATAATATAGTTTAAATAGACGTTGGCATATGGTCGTTTGTATTGTAATTTCTGTGGGCAGAGTCGGCCATAATAGAGCGTTGTTTTGTTCCTAATATCGCACATCTATTGTCGTTCCAATTTCGCACTGTGCGATATTAAGCTCACTCTTTATTGTTTACCATTTCCAACATTTCCTCTCATGTGAAACCTACCAAGGAATACCCTGTGATCCTGGTCTTAGATGGCTACTATTAACACACCTGAGTCAGCCAGGAAAAATGGTGCACACATAGTGAATTTACCACCTCACTGTTCTCCTAACATGCAACTTCTTGACAGAGCATTCATGTGCAATCTGAAAACTTACTATACACAGGAAATAGAAAACTGGTTGAAAAATCATACAGGTAGGACGGTGACCCATATCCAGATTGCAAAGCTGTTTGCTCAAGCTTACAAGAAGACATCCTCAGCAGCTACATCAGAAATGGTTTTAGAGGAACTGAGCTGTATCCTTTGAACAGAAACATTTTCCAAGACCATCAATTTTCAGGGGTTAACTGAACACAATGAACATAAAGATGACCCACAAGACACGATTTTTCTTTCACCACAAAAATGAAACAAGACTCACTGTGAAACATAAAAAGGAAAAAAAAAAAAAATCATGCGTAAGAAGAAAACTATTGTAATGAAGAAAAGAACTGTTCGAGATAAGCCACTATTGGAGACATCCTGAGAGACAGATGAAGATCGTGATCAACCATTGACACTGTCTACAGATAACGAAGCCAATGAAAATGACTGGAGTGTTCTTTCTGTAATCAACTTTATTTGACTGTCAAGACTGGATAAAATGGATAACTTGTGCTAAATGTCACATGTGTTGTCATGAACAATGATCTGGAGCTACTAATTATGAAACTTTTATTTGTGTTTCTTTTTGGAATGATAAGTTCCAATGTTGTGTAATGTATGTTAGTTTATGACATTTTTCTATATAAAATTGCATAACAGAACCACAATTATACATGTTATTAAGTATTTATAATATTCTAAAAATGTTCAATTAATCTAGTCTTATTCCTTAATGTTATTTGAAAATTGTTGGAGCTAGTATTCCTAGCACCTCACAGAGCTGTATTAGGAGGACACCTGGTGCGTAATTAGGAATACTTTTTCCAAACTGGCTAAATGTAGTTTGTGAGGTTTTTAATTTTTGAATGATTTATTAGGTGAGACATTCACTTTTTCAATAAGAGACAGCAATAACCAACTTAATAATAATAATAATAGTAATAAAAGAAACTTAATACAAGCAATAACAGCAGAATTTCAAGCAAAAATAAAAATGGGTGCAATATTTGGCATAATTCCCCTAAATTTACTATACAAAGTCAGTCGATAAAACCTCTACCAACCTTCGAAAATTTTGTGTTGAATACGACCTACAAAAACAAACGTAGATTGGTATTAAGCTTTACACACAATATCGTTTAGTCGCAAATGATACTGATCGTCTGGGGTACTGTACTTAAATGAAAGCTGTTGACACTTTTGAGAAACGATGTATATAAAGTGTTTATGCACTATACTCGGAGGTAATATTGCTTCTTGCTAAAACTGAAAGGCCCAGGCAGTTATGTTTTCGTAATCTTCGAGCCTGCTACAATGTAGCACGGCCTTCCGGTAACACGGCGGACGTCTGTTTAATTTGTTTCACTCTAGTTGCGATGTTGCCTCTCTGTGGTAGTCTATCTCTTTGATTACGTCAACCGAGACAGTGGTAATAACCAGATCGCCGGCCGTAGTGGCCGAGCGGTCTGCGGCGTGCCAGTCGCGGTCTGCACGGCCGCTGTGGTCGGGGGTTCGAATCCCCCCTCGGGCATGGACGTTTGTGCCGTCTTTCGTATAAGCTAGTTCGTAAGTAGTTTGTAAGTTTAGGGACTGATGACCCCGTAGTTAAGTCCCATAAGCTTGTAACGAAGTCGATAATTCTTAGGCAGGAGTTGCTAAGTGTGAACTATGTCCTTAGTTCTAAATTAATATATTTATATATATTTAGGACAGCAATTAATTATCTTGGGTCGCCACCATATTACTTCAAAATATGGAAAATTAAAATGTTACTGATCAGCTATGATGTGATCATATTTTCAAACACATAATAAATATTCCTACTCTATTGCAATGTATCATTGTACCAAACAAACAAAAATGTACTTGGAAAATTATTAGTAAACTGTGGAATTTAAATATTCTGTTTACCCTCCAAAATAGTGAAAAAACGAATGTTTTCCAATGTAAGACGATCTGCTCAAAATCAATTTATTACAATTAAACATGAATAATCCTATCTTGACACAAAATTAGATGACATTTCCTATCATAAAAAGCAGATAATGGTATTCAAATAATCTTTTACAAACGTTAAAATATTGAGACACAGAAATGACTGGCTGAGTCAAAGGTCGGAAGTTTTACAAAACAGAATGCTATTAGATTGGCTATACAGGGGTTGAAATTTTCGTTAGCCCTAAGCTCCCCAAAGTAAATAGGCAGATCTCAAAAGAATAAAATAAGGGACAGAATCCAACAAGTCTGATTCATATAACCCTCCAGCAAGTGCCTCACCTTACCCACACATGATCATTGACGGCAGCGTCTCAGGCTCGCAGGCAGCAGGCGGTGGGAGCGGATGAGCTGAAATTTTTATCCGACAGTAATTGCTGCGGCCTGTTAAGCAGGGTCGACATGTAACTTAACACAGCGTCACTGGTGTCGGCGTCGCTAGGCAGTTGCTGTGCGATTCTATCACGCTAGTAGACTAATCAATATTTTGCATAGGTGACACAAAGGCCACTTGGCACAAATCGATCAGTCACTTGCGTAATAAGATCTGTAAAAACAATGCCCGATTCGCAAAGGCGCGAATGCTCAAATAGAGACTTCTAGCAAAACAAAAACTAAACAGCGTAACCACAGGACAATGTAACGTCCGTGAAGTAAACACAAGTTCTACAACGTCCGAATCTTCGGAATCACACACAAGTCTAACCAGAGGACCGTTTAAGACGATGTCCTCCCCGCCAATCTAAACGGAGTATTCCGTGTCTCCCGAGGTCCGTACACTTCGTACGCTCAAACAGGAGTCCCGCGAGGTCCGTGCACTTCGGAGGCTCAGCCAGCGGTCTTCCGAGGTCCTTACGCCTCGGACGCACAAACAGGAGTCCACGTACGTCCTCGCGCTCTGCCGCAGATCACGGCAAGTGACGGGCGGCCACCCCCACGCGAAAAAGACGCACCGATCTCTGCTAATGGCTAATAGTCCATCCAATCGGATGGCGTAGCGCCGTTGACAAATTGTTTTGCTGTCATACTAAAATAATCTACCGAATCAGGACACGTTCTCTGCGGCTGCCAAGAGGCTCCGCCCACGCCACCAAAGCTTCCCGCGGATTTCACCGTTCCCAGGGTGAATGTCCTGCAAGGAATTTCACACGACCTAAAAAATGTTAACGTTGTGCTATATATACAGCCGCTGGAGCCAAACCCCTGGGGTGCCAGACGGGCAGAAAGCTTTCCTCTCAACCTAACCATTTGTCACATTAACTGTGTTCAAACTCTGCTGCTTTCTGCTTTTTTAGATATCGTGTAAGGGCAATAAACAGCCCGGGGCCCAGAGCACTCTGCTATTGTTTGTATCCGGCAAATTCCTCTCTTGCGAAACGGCCGAATGACTAAAAAGGCAGTCCCCGCTATCGCCCACCGTAAACCGTGGGCCAGCATTGTGTAAAGATTCCCACACACACTAAAAAATTCTGCCAGGTATACTCTGCCGCCTGTAGCGTCGGCGCCAAACAGGCCAAGCCAGCCCCTCACGTCCTTCCCCGAAGGCGAGCGAAAGTTGGTGGGAGTGGGAGACCCCCAAGAGCGTCTCTGCTCTGCGCGGCCTGGCCGTGCCCAACACGTAAAACCACTTTTTAGCAGCCAAGCTGCGCCAATAAACATTAAAATCCCGAAATTTTCATATAAACATAGAATGTACTACAATCCCAGGAGCCCATCACCCCTGATGTGTCCCCAAAGGCACAGAAATCAAAATAAATAAAGATCTACAAAGAAAAATGTTACATGTTTCAATAATTAGCGTAAAGAGAAAGGTACAGTAACACAAGGTTAGTATGAAAAATAGACTAATTACAGCCCCCATCTCACAACACCCCACACCTGTTGAAAATTTCGAGTGTGGAGTATCATAGCTAGAAAGTTGCTATGATCGAAGCAGGAGAAATTCTATATGTATATAGAGATAGCCAGTCATTTTTACGTAAAAAATTAAAATTTATCATCCTAACAGATAAATATGTAAAAAATAACAATGCGATCAATGACTTTCTTACTAATTTCATTCACACTAGGGCCCCAATCACTCTCCCTATCTTTTTAGTTGGGTCATCATTTCGTTGGGGCTGATCTCTATGACCACTCCAAAACCCCAACCCCCAACAGAAACAAACAATCCCTTGTCTGAACATTCATACTATTGAGATGTCTGGGCCCTACCACATTCCATGATTAATGACACAAAAACAACATTCATTCATCAAAAAGAAATAAAGAAACATAAAATTCTAAATATTAAAAAAATTGATTTTAAGTAAACAAGAGACTCAGATTTAAATAAACAAAGGACATTATATTCAGTTCTAGGCAATGAGTTAAGTGTTTAGAAGCTTTGTAATTATTATTCTATTAATAAACAATGTTGAAAACCGAACAAGTAAATAAGAAAGAAACATCCTAACTAATAAAAGCAAACAAAAAAAAAAAAATGAAATAAAGAGAATAATATGCAATAGAAATATTCAAATTGTGACTTAATATTACTAACATATCATAGTTGTTGTTATGGTCTTCAGTCCGGAGACTGGTTTGATGCAGCTCTCCACCCTACTCTATCCTGAGCAAGCCTTTTCATCTCCTCATAAGAACGACAACCCACATCTATTTGAATCTGCTCACTATACGCGTCTCTTGGTCTCCCTCTGCGATTTTTACCCCACACACTTCCCTCCAAGGCTAAATTTACGATTCCCCGATGTCTAAGAATGTGTCCTACCAAGCGATCCCTTCTTTTAGTCAGGGTATGCCAAAAATTCCTTTTCTCACCAATTCTGTTCAGTACCTCTTCATTAGTTATGTGATCTACCCACCTAATCTTCAGCATTCTTCTGTAACACCACATTTCAAAAGCCTCTATTCTCTTCCTGTCCGCACTGCTTATCGTCCATGTTTCACTCCCGTACAAGGCAACACTCCACACAAATGCCTTCAGAAAAGACTTCCTTACACTTAAATTAATATTCGATGTTAGCAAATTTCTCTTTTTCAAAAATGCTTTTCTTCCCATTGCCATTCTGCAATTTGTATCCTCTGTACTGCGACCATTACATGTTATTTTACTACCCAAGTAACAAAACTCATCTACCACCTTCATTGTTTCGTTACCTAACCTAATTCCTTCCGCATCGCCTGATTTTCTAAGACCGCATTCCATTATTTTTGTTTTGCTCTTGTTAATGTTCATTTTATATGCTCTCTTCAACACACTGTCCATTCCATTCAACTGCTCTTCCAGGTCCTTTGCTGTTTCTGATAGAATTACAATGTCATCAGAAAAACGCAATGTTTTTATTTCTTCACCCTGAACTTTAATCCCTATTCCAAATTTTTCCTTGATTTCCTTCACCGCCTGCTCGATGTAAAAATTGAATAACATCGGAGAAAGGCTACAACCCTGTCGTACTCCCTTCCCAACTGATGCTTCCCTTTCATGCCCTTCGAGTCTAATAACTGCGGTCTGGCTTTTGTACAAGTTGTAAATAACTCTCCTTTCCCTATATTTTACCCCTGCTGACTTCAGAATTTGAAAGAGTGTATTCCAGTCAACATTGTCAAAAGCTTTCTCCAAATCTACAAAAGCTAAAAATGTAGGTTTGCCTTTCCTTAATCTATCTTCTAAGATAAGACGTAAAGTGAGTATTGCCTCCCGGGTTCCTACGTTCCTCCTGAATCCAAACTGATCTTCCCCGAGGTCAGCTTCTACCAGCTTTTCCATTCTCCTGTAGATAATTCGTGTTAAAATTTTGCAACCATGACTTATCAAACTGATGGTTCTGTAATTTTCACACCTGTCTGCGCCTGATTTCTTTGGAATGGGGATTATTACATTTTTCTTAAAGTCTGAGGGTATTTCGCCTGTCTCATACATCCTACACACCAGTTCAAATAGTCTTGTCATGGCTGGCTCTCCCAGAGACTTTAATAGCTCTGCGGGTATGTCATCTACTCCTGGGGCCTTGTTCCGACCTAGGTCTTTCAAGGCTCTGTCAAATGCATCTCTCATTATAGTATCTCCTATTTCATCTTGATCTACTTCCTCATCCCTTCCTACAACATCGTCTCTAAGTTCATTTCCTTTGTAGAGCTGCTCTATGTACTCTTTCCACCTTTCAGCTTTGCCTTCTTTGCTGAGAACTGGTTTCCCATCCGAGTTCTTGATATTCGTAGAGTTGCTTTTCTTTTCCCCAAATGTCTCTTTTATTTTCCTGTAGGCGGTATCTACTTTTCCCCTTCTTATACATTCTTCTACAGATTTGCATTTGGCTTCTACCCACTCCTGCTTAGCCACTTTGCACTTCCTGTCAATCTCATTTTTTAGTCGTCTGTACTCCATTTTGCCTGTTTCATTTACTGCATTTTTATATTTTCTCCTTTCATCAATTAAATTTAGTATTTCCTGTGATATCCAAGGATTTTTTGTTGGTCTTGCGTTCCTACCTATTTTGTCCTGTGCTGCCTTCACTATTTCATCTCTCAATGCTACCCATTCCTCTTCTACTGTTTTATTTCCCCCTGTTTCTGTCAATTGTTGCCTAAATCTCCCTCTGACATTCTCCAGAACTTCATGGTCCTTCAATTTATCTAGGTCCCATCTCCTTATTTTCCTACCTTTCTGCAGTTTTTTCAGTTTCAGCCTACAGTTCATGACTAACAAGTTATGGTCAGAGTCTATATCTGCCCCTGGGTATGTCTTGCAGTTTAGAACCTGGTTCCGGAATCTATGTCTTACCATTATAAAATCTATCTGATACCTTCCGGTGTCTCCTGGTCTCTTCCACGTATACAACCTTCTTTTGTGATTCTTAAACCACGTGTTTGTTACGATTAAATCATGTTCCGTGCAAAATTCTACCAGGCGACTTCCTCTTTCATTCCTCCTGCCCAGTCCATATTCACCTACTATTTTTCCTTCTCTTCCTTTTCCTACTACCGAATTCCAGTCTCCCATCACAATTAAGTTTTCCTCTCCCTTAACTGTCTGAATAATTTCCTCTAGCTCTTCATATATTTCTTCGATCTCCTCATCATCGGCAGAGCTAGTTGGCATATAAACCTGTACTACTGTTGTCGGTGTTGGCTTCGTATCGATCTTGACAATGATAACGCGATCACTGTGCTGCTCATAGTAGTTTACCCGCATTCCTATTTTCTTATTCATTATCAGTCCTACTCCTGTGATACCCCCAACTGATTTTGTATTTATAATCCTGTACTCACCTGACAAGAAATCTTGTTCATCCTGCCACCGAACCTCACTAATCCCCACTACATCTAACTTCAACCTATCCATTTCCCTTTTTAAATTTTCTAATTTTCCTACCCGATTAAGGGATCTAACATTCCACGCTCCGATCCGTAGAATGCCAGTATTGTCTTTCCTGATGACAACATCCTCCTGAGTAGTCCCCGCCCGGAGATCCGAATGGGGGACTATTTTACCTCCGGAATATTTTACCCGAGAGGATGCCATCATCATATGTTCATACAGTAGAGCTGCATGTCCTCGGGAAAAGTAACGGCTGTAGTTTCCCCTTGCTTTCAGCCGTTCGCAGTAGCTGTGTGGCAAGCCACATTAGCTGATGTTACAAGGCCAGCTCAGTCAATCATCCAGACTGTTGCCCCTGTAACTACTGAAAAGGCTGCTGCCCCTCTTCAGGAACCACACGTTTGTCTGGCCTCTCCACAGACACCCCTCCGCTGTGGTTGCACCTACGGTACGGCTATCTGCATCGTTGAAGCACGCAAGACACCCCACCTCGGCAATGTCTGTGGTTCATGGAACATATCATAGACAAACAAATAACATAAAATATCAAAATTGTG
The DNA here is from genome assembly GCA_026315105.1 of Locusta migratoria. NCBI lineage: Eukaryota > Metazoa > Arthropoda > Insecta > Orthoptera > Acrididae > Locusta > Locusta migratoria. The sequence goes on along the minus strand of CM048755.1, from coordinate 49,181,308 downwards.
TTGAAAAGTATTATCACATTAAACAAAATAAAAAATGACACTTAGTTCATTTTGGGCAATGTTTTTCAAAACAGTGGTGTGTGCATAAAAACTGTTTATGAGTCATAATGGTGGTGTAGTGGGTGTGGGAGGAGCAACACTGGTAGTTTATGGTCACTCAGTGGACCACAGAGACATTGAGGGCTCACAGTCCGTCACTGTGGCTGTCCCTTCAGAGACAGCCGGTTCCGTCGTCAACACACTGAGACTGAATAATTAGTGTTAAGAGAAAGGTACAGTAACACAAGGTTAGTATGAAAAATAGACTAATTACAGCCCCCGTCTCACAAGCTCTGCAAACATTTGATTTTTTGAATAACCAGATCTCGGACTTTTAGGTTCTAAAACTCTTAAATTAGGTAACTAAAATAGGTTCTATCACTTACAAAAATAGGTTATAAAATCAGAAAAAAGGTGACCAAAATCTGAAATTTTATTTTCCATGTACATAATTGTAGTCACAGTAAATAACTAACACTTTCACCAGATTTTCTGTTGAATATTTAAATGTTCGTCGGCCGCGGTGGCCGAGGGGACTGCGGCGCGCCAGTCACGGTCTGCACGGCCACTACGGTCGGGGGTTCGAATCCCCCCTCGAGCATGGATATTTGTGCCGTCCTTAGTGTTAACTAGTTGATAAGTAGTTTGTAAGTTTAGGGACTAATGACCCCATAGTTAAGTCCCATAAGCTATACAAATATTTGAACATTTTTTTAATGTGACAGGGCAGGAAGGCAGATGACAAGGCTCCTCCGCTGCCGGCCCATTTGACGGTTTACGTCGAGCGACAACGCTCTGCGGGCTAGAGCAGCCTGGCGTCAGGCTTGCCATACCTATGAGGTTCCTCGTACAAATACGAAATTTGTGGTCTACTGTACGAGCTACGTGGACAAGGTCAACCTCGTACAGTTATGTACAAGATTCCGACATAGCAGTTTTTTTAATTATTATTTTGTTATGTTTTTCTCGTCTAGTGGTTCCCGGGCACCGGGACTCAGCGCGCCCGGTCAGAAAGTTGAATGCCCTAAATGTAATTAAAAATATCGCACTGACGTGTTTTACGGCCCACTTTAGATTTGTAGTTTTATAAGTTTTTGCAAACATTTTGGACCAAAATAACAATGTAAATAATAAAAAATTAGTTAATAACTGTGTTTGAAACCCTTGTAGGAAAAAAAAATTAGGTACTCGAGGGTTCCGAACCACTGCCCTTCAGCGTCACACTCCAACACATTGTCTACTACGCTACGGCTAACAGTTACGAATTGTGTTCCTTAATCTCATACTATTGATGGCCGTTGTTAACTGATGCTAATATGGCATTTGTAGACACTCGATTATCATTTATCGTACGAAGAACGAAGTCTTTTTGTTAATTCTTCAGTTATCCATTGCTTTGAAATGACAACGTGTAATTTACAATAAGAAAATCATCAAATACGCAACGCCAGATGGGGTATGCCAGAGACAGTTCTGGGCGAGGAATGTCACGTGACATCTGTGAACGGCTGGTTTTCGTTAATTTAATGGAGGGGGTGAAACCTCCGTTATTTTTGCAACTATGTCTCAAACGATACGAGATATGAAAAAAATAAGGAAACAAAGTTGTAGAGAATTTTCTCCTCTACAAATTCGGTTATTCAATTTTCGCCTCAGATGAACGGTTTATTTACAATTAAAATTACATTATAAACGGCTTTTTTGGTATTATTAACGTATTTCTTGTCCGAAATATTTAAAAAAGCGAGGTTCTGGTCTCTGGTAGCCAACAATTATGTCTGTAAAATTTGGTGCCTATCGGTTGAACGGTTCGAGCTAAGAAGTGGGAACACGTTACAGACAGACAGACATCGTCAAATCGCCGTTATTTTTGCAAATATCTCTGCAACGATGCAACATATGAAAAAAAAAAAAAGATAATAGAGCGAAGTTTTAGAGAATTTTCCCCTCTACCAATTAGGTTATTCAATTTTCGTGTCAGATGAACGGTTCGTTTGCAATTACAATTATATAACAAACGGCGGTTTTTGGTATTACTACCGTATTTTGTGTCCGAAAAATTTGAAATAGGGAGGTTCTGGTCTCTGGCGGCCTATAATTAAGTGTGCAAAATTTGGTGCTGATCGGTCTCAAAAACAGGGAACACGTTACGTGCAGACAGACTGATAGACAGACATCCCAAAATCGCCGTTATTTTTGCAAATATCTCTGAAACGATGAAAAAAAAAAAAAAAAAAAAACATAACGGAGCAAAGTTGTAGAGAATTTTCTCCTCTACAAATTGAGTTATTCAATTTTCGTGTCAGATGCATGGTTAAGCCGTTATTTTCATTTAAATTTCGAGCTGTCAAAAGGCGATCGCAAAGGTCCACTTTTAGTGTTACTACCGTAACCTAAAGTTGGCCAAAAACTGAGCCAAGGAGCTGCGGTGGAGTTGCCGAGCGGACTAAAGTGTCTCGCTGCGGAGCGCGCGGTTGCTCGCAGTGGAGGTTCGAGTCCTCCCTGGGGTATGGGTGTGTGTGTTGTCCTTAGGTTAGTTTACGTAGGTTTAAGTAGTTTGTAAGCTACGGACTGATGACCACGCAGTTTGGTCCGATAGATTTACAAACATTTGAACATTTTTTTGAGCCAAGGATACACTGAACAACAACGACCAAACACGATCAAATGTTCAACTGTTTGTACAGCTTATTGGTCTTAACTACGGGGTCATCAGCCCCTAAACTTAAAAACTGCTTATGAACTAGCTAATACTAAGGACGGCACAAATATCCATGCCCGAGGGGGGGATTGGAACCCCCGACCGTAGTGGCCGTGCAGAACGTGACTGGCGCGTGGCAGACCGCTCGGCCCAAACACGATCAGCGACCTCACGGAGCAGAAGTACCCATAAAGGGAAAAAAGTGGTCAGCTTGCTGGGTTGCCACGCAGGGCGCCCGGGTTCGATTCCTGCTCAGATTGAGGACTGGGTGTTGTGTTGTCCTCATCATCATCGACATGCAAGTCGCCGCAATGGCGACAGTTGAGAAGAATTGCACCAGGCAGTAATAATAATATGGTTTTCTGTTCCGCAGGACCTAATTGAGGAGCAAGACTCCATAGTCATGGAACAAATCAGTACATGAAATTTTAACACAAGAGTGGTAATAGAAAAACTTAAAGTAGTCCTATGCACGTGTCAATCTTAAGCCTAATTAAAAAGACTTAACAATGAAACAAAGGAATTAACTTTTTAAAATTTTTCCAGAGGTTCTTCCATAGAATAAAAGGAGTGAGCCATGAGGTAACTCTTCAACTTAAGACTTGAAATCACGTGGATTAATTCCAAGGTTTTTGAGTTATTGTGGGAGCTTATTGAAAGTGGATGCTGCAGAATACTACACGCATTTCGGCACAAAGCAATGAAATGGTTTTTCCCGCGAATGAGAGGGGAATATATTCTGGTCAGCTAACACCATAGTTAACTAAAGTGCCTTAAAGCTCATCTAAATAAAAATAGTTATATTGTACCTGGCTGATTCCTTAGTCACGGGTGTTACTAATGTACTCTGTGTTATTAATTTAAAATATTTTTGAAATATCCCCTGCTAAAAAATTGTCGTTTAATATACGCCTATATAGTTTAAAAGGAAATTGATTACAACTTGTAATTTTTGTTTGTAATTAATGAAAGTATATGTTATTAATCAAAGAACTATGTGTCACAGGTGTGACAAAATTCAGAAGTACAATGTAATGCTTTAACCTTTACAGGACAAAATCTGTGAACTGAATGATCATATGTAAACAAATTATTAGGGTAAGTGTGTTATAATGAAAACTTAGCTTGTTAGCTATCAAATGATCAGAACAAATATTATTTTGCAGATACAAGTGTAATTTCTGTTGTCATGGGTGTGACAGAATATCGTCTCGGGTGGACATGTACAAACATCTCAGTATTTCAGGGAAAGTGTATAATTTCATATTCTAATAAATTATCACCTGTTATCTCTCATGGTGAAATTATTTTTAATGTACATCCTCAAAAAATGTTCAAATGTTTGTAAATCTATCGAACCAAACTGCGTGGTCATCAGTCCGTAGCTTAGAAACTACTTAAACCTAGGTAAACTAACCTACGGACAAACACAGACACACACGCCCAAAGGAGGACTCGAACCGCCACGGCGAGCAACCGCGCGCTCCGCAGCGACGTGCTTTAGACCGCTCGGCTACTCCACCGCGGCTGTGCATCCTCAATTAACCTCAAAATACAATGCCATATTGCAACTACTTGATACTCCCAAAAGTGAAATAAAAGTATATGACCGTAAAGGGCACAAATTCCCTAATGGCAGTATTGGCGTTGCAGGGGAACGCTGCCCTAGCCTAGTGTTCTGACCTTACGCTGCTGCCATTTTCCAAGCTGCGTTTGCGTAGAGCTATTATCGAGTTTCAGCAGCATCTATGCGCATGCGCAGTTTGCTGTAATCTGGCAACTGGCAGCTGCTTGTGGTAGGTGGCGTTGGCGAGACGAGTAAAGGTTGCAAAACAAGGAGATTATAGAATGAGACTCCTTGGTGCAGAATTTCTCTTTAGAAAAAATGGCTACCGTAACATTTTATTTGTTAATTCAAAATTTGTAGATTAACTGCCTGTTAAATTCACGCTCATTCAATTGTCTTATTTTTGGTTGAATAAACATTTTAAATGCAACGAGAAGCAGTGCTCTGCTACCCGCTACCCTGTCACCCACAAGGGTGGATTCCGGGGGGGGGGGGGGCACAGGAGCACACGGTCCGACGAGAAATGCGAAAGAGAGAGAGAGAGAGAGAGAGAGAGAGAGACGATGAGGAAAGGAGGCAGGGAAAGAATCTTAGCATTACAATAATTAATTACGGGCAGACGGGCAGCATGTAATTGTGAGTTTAAAAGTGCAAAATCCCTGTAATTAACATAACGTAATTTGACTTTTTCTGTTATGCTTCCATTTAATTGCTTTTTTTCTTTTTTGTCGGTAATTTACGATAAAAATAAATAAAAGTTGTTTATTGTTTCCTGATTACTCATACGTAAATAAAGTTAAGGGATTTAACTATGTAAAAAAAATTAATTTCTAGGGCTGCATTCAGGCTGGCGCATTCAGATGTCTTCAGTAAACGGTTTATCTTTTCCTAGTCACTAAGAAATGCTACTCCCATCCATTATAAACAGTTTATTTGAAGCTACAAAGTTTCGATTTTCCAGTTATTAGAGCAAATTAGAAATTTCAACGGCATTTATCCACACATCAGATACAAAGGATTTTCATGGTAGTAAAAATTCTTCTTGCAACACAGTCAAGTGTAATTTTCAGAATCAAATTTTCACTCTGCAGTTGGCCGCGGTGGAGTAGCCGAGCGGTCTAAAGCACCTCGCTGCGGAGCGCGCGGTTGCTCGCCGTGGAGATTAGAGTCCTCCCTGGGGCATGTGTGTGTGTGTTTGTCCGTAGTTTAGTTTACCTAGGTTTAAGTAGTTTGTAAGCTACGGACTGATGACCACGCAGTTTGGTCCGATAGATCTACAAACATTTCACTCTGCAGTTGAGTGTGCGCCGATATATAACTTCGTGGCAGATTAAAATTGTGTGCTGTACACGGGATTCGAACCTGCGACCTTTGACATTTGCGGGCAAGCGCTCTACCGTCTGAACTATCCCGACACGCTTCACAGTCCGTCGTCACAACTTTAATTCTGCCTGTTCCTCACCTTCTATTTTCCAAACTTTACAGAAGTTCTCCTGCGTACCTTGCAGAACTAGCACTCCTGGAAGAAAGAAATTGGTGGAGACATTTCTTAGCCACAGCCTAAGGGATGTTTCCAGAGTGACGAGCCGGCCGCGGTGCCCGAGGGGACTGAGGCGCTCCAGTCACGGTCTGCACGGCCACTACGGTCGGGGGTTCGAATCCCCCCTCGGGCATGGATATTTGTGCCGTCCTTAGGATAAGCTAGTTGATAAGTAGTTTGTAAGTTTAGGGACTGATGACCCCGTAGTTAAGTCCCATAAGATATACAAACATTTTGAACATGGCTTAGCCACAGCCTAAGGGATGTTTCCAGAGTGAGGAGTGCTAGTCCTGAAAGGTACACAGGAGAACTTCTGTGAAGTTTGGAAAATAGGAGGCAGAAGTAAAGTTGTGTGGACGGGTCGTGAAGCGTGCCGGGATAGCTCAGACGGTAGAGCGCTTTTCAACAAAAGGCAAAGGTCCCAGGTTCCAATCCCATTTCTGCCCCACAATTTTAATCTGCCAGGAAGTTTCAAGTGTGATTTTGTTGAGCGCGAAAGCTTTCTTGAAAACTCATCTCGTTGCATAGCAACTTCGCAAAGAATGGAGAAAAAATTGATTCAGTACAACGCAAACGCAGGAAATCTGACTTTAGGTTTTGAGGGAATATCAAATTTAGCGCGACCTACTCGTATTTACTGGCTGTTTGTTTCTGACCTGTAATTGGGCGACTTCTTAGGATACGCCGTTTTTCAAATTTCTGCATTGTTTGGTAATGACACAGCTACTCCGGTTACTGTACTGTTCAACAACGGTAAGTAGTCGATTCGTGCGCTGACAGTTGGCAGCGGCAGGAGGCGTGTACCATGGCTGCAGGGCCGCGAGCATCAGCGAGCAGAAGGCAGCGTCACGATGTTGGAAACGTTCTCCGTAACAATGAATGCAGTAATATTTCGCGTCTAAAAATGCTCAAATGTCTGTAAATCTATCGGACCAAACTGCGTGGTCATCAGTCCGTAGCTTACAAACTACTTAAACCTAGGTAAACTAACCTACAGGCAACACATACACCCATGCCCCAGGGAGGGCTCGAACCTCCACGGAGAGCAACCGCGCGCTCCGCAGCGAGGCGCTTTAGACTGCTCGGCTACTCCACCGTGGCTATTTCGCGTCTAGGGGCAGCGTAGCGTTGACAGCAATCCGAAATAAATGGATGTTCTTCAAGTAGTGCAGACGTTTTGTGCTGCTGGCATCACCAGGTAAAATCGTCTTCACTTGTCAAATTAATATACTACTTCCATCTAATTACCAATGCACTACTAGTTTCGACACACTATGGCGTCATTCTCAAGTTCCTATCATTTAAACATATTAAAATGATTCAAGCACATTAAACAGTGAAAAGTTTAATAGTTTATCACAGCATGTATGCCGCACGGGATGTCCGTGTGGTCTGGGGAGCAACGTCGTGGAGTACGCGGCCACTCCCACCAGAGGTTCGAGTCCTTCCTCGGGCATGGGTGTGTGTGTTGTCTTTAGAATAAGTTAAAGTAGATTGTAGGACTAGGGACCAATGACCTTAGCAGTTTGGTCCCTTCGGATTACAAACATTTGAACTTTTTTTGAAACAATATGTCCTACGTTTTTGTACAGTCACCATTAAATCATTTTGCTCATTTAATATGTACAAACATTTTTCTACAATATTGTACAAATTGTTCGAATTTTCGAGTGGTGAATCTTATTCAATTACTAATTGAAAACCCGGCGTTGCCCGGGTATTTATTTATTTATCCAAGCCTTGAGTTAGTACTTTTCCTATCCACTCTCCCTCTAGCCATCTCCTTTTTTCTAAAAACATGTTACATTTATCAGAGAATATATAAGAAAAAAAAATCACACGTAAAAATGCACTCGTTTCGAAGAATCCAATCACGAAATTCAAGAATAATGACTGTAATAATATCACAGATCGATCACCTCATGTAATGCGCGAAACGTTAAATCGATTTTTTAAAAAGAGATGTATTAAAAGAAATTTCTTTTTTACTGCTTTATTTATTTATTCTTATATTTCCTTATTCGTATGCGTATCCTCACAGAGAAAGAGCTGAAGACATTGTAGCACGCATACACCAAAGATATGGTCTGTGGCATCACGTTTCGCTGTGTGTAGCCTCCTTGCTATAGAGTCGCAAACGTCATCGCTAGCCTTCAGTCCGAATTTTTTTTATAATTTGACAACTTTCAACCACAATATCTTCCACCCCGTTATAGCTATCGGCATGGAACTGCTATGGTGTACAACGGGAAACTTCAGACAACAATTACACACAGACCATTCGTTTGCGTTCTGTAGTTTTCGCTGCACAGCGAAATATTAACACACACACACACACACACACACACACACACTCACACACACACAGAATCTTATATACACCGATAACTTTCCATCCCAATATACTCCACCCATTTATCATCATCAACCGTCAAGTAACAATGCAACCAATAAAACCATTTTCAAGGAGTAAATACAATTTTCGCGTTATATTCTTCAAATTACTAAATATCCGCCTGGCGAAGCTCAGAATCAGTTACATATTGAATTAAATTCATAGCCTGAATGCCCAGTGTTCAGCTGTTGGCAAGTGTTCCATCCTTTATGATGATACAGGATGAAACAAATGTGCCACAGCTCAACACTGGGCATTCACGCTCTAAATTCTCTAGTTTTTTTAAGTGGTAAATTTAGAAACTTTACACTGTCTAATGTGATCGAATCATTGCAATATTTTTGTGATCAGAGGAATTTGAAAATGGCGCCATAGTGCGCAGAAACTAACAGTGCATTGGTAGTTTGATGGAAATAAATTAAAACGTTTTTTCTAAGAAGCGACTGTGGCTTTGGAACATGTTTTGTGTGTTTCCTATAGCAGTAATTTATGACAATAACTGTAATAAAATTATATATACAGGGTGTCCCAGCTATCTTGTCCACCCAAAATATCTTTGGAACAATAACAGCTATTGGAAAACGACTTTCACCGGTATCAATGTGCGGCAGGGGCCCATGAATGTACATATTTGGAAACATTCTAAAACGAAAGCAAATGTGTTTTTTGATACAAGCTTATGTTTTTTTAATGGACATCCTATATTTTTTCTTCACCAATCCATAGCATGACAAATCACATAAACAATGGTGTTGATTGCATCGCAATATTCCAATTACATCCCGATATATTGAGACACGAATTTGACGCTTGAAATACGCGAAGCCGGCCGCGGTGGCCGAGGGGACTGAGGCGCTCCAGTCACGGTCTGCACGGCCACTACGGTCGGGGGTTCGAATCCCCCCTCGGGCATGAATATTTGTTGCGTCCTTAGTATAAGGTAGTTGATAAGTAGTTTGTAAGTTTAGGGACTGATGACCCCGTAGTTAAGTCCCATAAGCTTAACAAACATTTGAACATTTTTGAAATACGCGAAACGCGTTGCTAGCGCACGTCTTGAGCAACATGGGGTTCTCGCCTGAGTCTCAGGACGTGCGCTAGCCGCGCGTTTCGCGTATTTCAAGCGTCGACTTCGCGTCGCAATATCTCGCGATGTAATTGGAATATTGCGATGCAATCAACGCCTTGTTTATGTGACTTGTCATGCTATGGATTGCTGAAGAAAAAATATAGGGTATCCATTAAAAAAACATATGTTTGTGTTAAAAAACATATTTGCTTTCGTTTTAGAATGTTTCCAAATAGGTACATTCATGGGCCCCAGCCGTACATTGATGCCGGTGAAAGTCGTTTTCCAATAGCTGCTATTGTTCCAGAGGTATCTTGGGTGGACAAGATAGCTGGGACACCCTATATATATATATATATATATATATATATATATATATATATGTGTGTGTGTGTGTGTGTGTGTGTGTGTGTGTGTGTGTGTGTTTTAAAATTAGTGTCACAAAGCCCTTAAGGACATGTTCACCCTCCTCAGGCTTGTGCCTCTCCCCCCTCCAGAAAAAAAATCTGCATCCGCCACTGCTCCACCCCCTCCCCCACCCCGGATCCAATGTACGAGGTTTGTGTGGTGTCGCACAAGTCTAAAGTGCGCGCCACCTACTTTCGCCGCGCGCCGCCATGCACGCACGGCGCGGCGTTCTTACGACGTCAGCCACGAGCGCCCTCTGCTAGAACTCCACTCGTGGCCACCACTGAACGACATCGTTCACTTGGGACTGAGATAGGGACCAGTTAACATTTCGGAATCAAATAGGCACCAGTGAAGACTTGGATATCGGATAGGCACTAGGCAGGCCTCTAGCTCAACTATGTATCAGAATTCTGCAGTACTGAGCTATGTAAAAGTTAAGTATTACTAAGTCTCTAAGAAATATATATATCGTTGTAATTTACTCTAGTGTTTCTAGTTTCTGCTGTCCCACTGGCTGGTCACCTCCTACCTGCACAAGCGTGCATCCTTTATTCCTGTGTCGGTCTTTCTACTCGGCCACCGACACCTACGACGGAAACGAGACACAAAAGCGGCGACGAGGCTGGGACACAAAAGTTTGATAGCCAAAATACGAGGTTTTTAGTTACTTATGTACGGGGAAAATAGGTGTTTGGATGGCAAATCTGCCCGGCGTATGCCCTCTTCGTCTGACTCACGATTGTTCACGCATGCCAACAAATAAGCTGGAAAGACAAGAAGAGTATTTTTAGTCACACATATTTTATTTGTCTGGATTTTTAAAACTTATATACTGTCAGGTTCTAATATGAAATTAGGTACCATAAAATTACAATTTTCGATAAAATATTTGCATAATTCTTAGCTGGAAAACCCAAGAGATAATTTTTGGCGTAGAAATTTTTATTAATTCCACTTTTAAAATTTAGGTACAATCAGTACTAACTTAAAATTAGGTATTTTTAGGTGATATAAAACTAGCGTTTCCGATCATAAATTTACATAATTCGGGTATGTACAACTTTTACTGGCTTTATTTAATGAGAAACAAATCAGAGGTCTAGTAATGACAGAAAGTTGCCGCAGAGGGGTTTGGTCTTGATTTAGGTTTACTCTACCTAATTACACAAGATGTGTTCAGATTGTTTAGTGAGCAGGTGCAACAACAACCACGTGACTTACCCAAAGCTATGGCATGGGAAGCCACGGGGAGTTTAATTTGCACAAAAAAATGTATATTTGTTTCACGATCGGTTTCGGCACCTAGGTACAATTTTCTGGTCTATAGAAAAATTAAGTACAATGTATACAGACACCTAACACATAACACACATAACCGTATTTCACATATCAATCACATACCTGGCATCTTAGCGCATTTGTGCCTTCACAGAAGTGCTCGACATTGTCGCGGCGGAGCGACCGAGCGCATTGAGGCGCTATGCTACGTTGCGCGAGGCCGTTCCCCGTCAAGGGTTCTTCGAATCCCCCCTCGGGCATGGATGTTTGTGCCGTCTTTAGTATAAGGTAGTTCATAAGTAGTTTGTAAGTTTAGGGACTGATGACCCGCAGTTATGTTCAAATGTTTGTTAAGCTTAAGGGACTTAACTCCGGGGTCATTAGTCCCTAAACTTACAAACTACTTATGAACTATCTTATACTAAAGACGACACGAATATCCATGTCCGAGGGGGGATTCGAACCCCCGACCGTAGCGGCCGTGCAGACCGTGACTGGCGCGTCGCAGACCGCTCGGCCACCGCGGCCGTCCCGCAGTTAAGTCCCATAAGCTTTACAAACATTTGAATTTGCTCGACATTATAATTGTTGTCAGTGGAGTGGTTGAGTCAAACATTTACTCAATAAAAATATAAACAATAAAATACATAATCGTATACACAATAAAATACACCATTATATATATGCTGTCAGAGTGATTTCCTAAGACTGGCTAACGGCGATGCAGTTGCAGCAAAGATACCTACATTTGTCGCTAGAGTGTGCTACTTTGTCAGAGTGTTTCATTTCTTAAAAAACATAGCTAAGTTACTCTCCATCTCTTAAAAAGTTATTGTCATTTTTCATAGTAACGTCTTTTTAAATACTGCATTACTTCTCGTATCTGCTGAAAGAATTACATAGAAAATTTAAAAAAAAAGAAAAAAAAAAAAACACCGAAAGATATAGCCACACACGATAAAGTAGTGTATCATTTTGTACATGTAGTCATTGTGCTATGAATCGATGGCCTTAGTAACAGAGGTGTTAATTTTATGTAATGACATGGACATGTATTTTTTATAGAATAACATTTGGGATAATATTACATATATTGTTATAAAAATAGATCGTCATGGGAGTAGTATAGCCCTCACAATTAACACAACTAGTCATTGAACTACCCATATACATGTTAGTAGTTTCAGATGGTTCTATACTATGTAACTGTTATCTCTCTTGTATTTACGGTAATGTTTAGGTGACAATACATATACTTAAATATATACGTAGTTACGTTTAGACCATAGCTACACTTGACAGCAAAAAAAGTGGGTCACTGCTGAATGCAACCCAACTAACGTTGCTGTGTTGCAGGTCCTCTAAACACCAACCCCCTGTGGGGTACAGTCGCTTGACTGGACACAGTGGGTGTCACAAGAGACACTAGACAACATGGCTCCTTATGGCAGTCAGACCAGATTTAGTGCCGTCAACTGACATACGACAAATATTAGAATACACGTTATTAGAGATGAGCCTGTAACATTAGTAAATTAAATTTAATTACAATATCCAGAATGAAACTTTCACTCTGCAGCGGAGTGTGCGCTGATATGAAACTTCCTGGCAGATTGAAATAGTGTGCCGGAACCGGGACTCGAACCTGGGACCTTTGCCTTTCGCGGGCAAGCGCACTGCCGACTGTGCTATCCCGACACGACTCACAACTTTACTTCCGCCAGTACCTCGCCTCTTACTTTCCAAAATTCACAGAAGCTCTCCTGCGAACCAAGCAAGACTAGCACTCCTGGAACGCTCTGTGGACCAATCAAAGATTACGTTGTTTGATCGAAACTCGCTTAGGTATAAAGAGATGTAAAACACTGACGTTTTCATGAGTATCAGTTCACAAGGCCAATATCCGACTCGGAAATAAATGATGAATTTAGCACTGCACCTGGGATTGCAATAAGCTGATATTGCTATTGAGAAGTAACCACTAAAGGTATGTAATATAATGCAACTCTCAGGTGTCAAACGCCATAAAGTTGTGAAATTGAACACAGTACCTATATGAATTGTTAACTAGGCACAATCAGATGTCACATATTTAATATATTCACAAATTGCGTTATATTGGGACCTGAAACGAAGATACAACTGATTTTTTCCCCGGCAGGGACTCGAACCCGGCACCATTCGCTGTTGTTCACAATTACTGGGATATGCACATGTTCAGCAAGAAGTAACAAATAATTTTCTGCTGCCTGGGGCTCCAACCCCGCGCATATCGTCACTGTTGACCCCACACTATGAGGTTTCGACTATCACATTCTCGTTCAAAGATAGTTACGATTGCGCCGTTTAGACACATGGAGGGGTTTAGCATTTTGAGGAAACAACGCAAACTAATCCTACTCTTTTCTAGTTAGTAGCGAATAGAAATGTGTGATGTTGATTTGAAGCACGGAACAGTCCTGAGTTCTTTACTTGGCTCTATGGCGGTGAAGAGGATGTTTGTGGCTATTAAACAATGTTCCTTCCAGTCGGATTCGAACCCATACCTTAGCCATTACAAGCTAGCCTCTGCTCGGCCAATCACCGAATTTAAGAAGTGTTAGGATAATTGTTTTTATCATAATGGAGTACTCATCGCACGGCACGAGAAGTCAAAGAGCTTGTGGGAGTCTGTCTGAGTAGGACAAATTTCTTGGCCGTGCGGCCTGAGGCGCCATGTAGCGGATTGTGCGGTAGCTCCCGCCGAAGGTTCGACTCCTTTCTCGGGCATGTGTGTCTTTGTGTGTGTGTTTAGTCCTTAGAATAAGTTATTCTAAGCAGTGTGTAAGTTTAGGGACCGATGACCATAGCAGATTGGTCCCAAAGGGCTTTAAACAGATGTTTGACATTCGTTGTGACAGTTACCGGGTAAATTAAAGGAGTGGCGAAAGGAACTGATAAGATACATCTTTTTGAGAATAAATTATTGAAATGTTTGCAAATCTATGGGACTTAACTACGGTCATCTGTCCCTAGGCTTACAAACTACTTAAACGAACTTATGCTAAGAACAACAAATACACCTATGCCCAAGGGAGGACTCGAAGCCGCGGTGGAGTAGCGGAGCGGTCTAAAGCGTCTCGTTGCGAAGCGCGCGGTTGCTCGCCGTGGAGGTTGGAGTCCTCCCTGGGGCATGGGTGCGTGTGTTGTCGTTAGGTTATTTTACCTAGGTTTAAGTAATTTGTAAGCTACGGACAGATGACCACGCACTTTGGTCCGATAGATTTACAAACATTTGAACATTATGAGGACTCGAATTTCTGACGGCGAGCAGCGCCGCTCTCCGCAGCTAGGCGCCTTGGAACGCTCGGCCACTCCACCGCGGCGAGAATAAATTGAAACTGATTTAATAGCAGTTACAGTTTTGGAAAGTTTCCATCTTACAACTATGTGAACAAGGCCTTAATTAAAAAAACGCAATGTCAAACGAGGGAATAACGTAGAAGTAGATATCAACGGAGTAGTGAAGCAACTAAAATCACTTAACAAGTTCTCTGGTCCGGACTGTATACCTATTAGATTTCTATCTGATTATGCTGAAGCGGTAGCTCCATACTTAACGGCCATTTACAACCGCTCTCTCAAAGAAGGATCTGTACCAAAAGATTGGAAAGTTGCACAGGTCACACCTATATTCAAGAAAGGCAGTAGGAGTAACCCACTAAACTTCAGGCCTATTTCATTGACGTCAATTTGCAGCAGGGTTTTGGAACATATCCTGCATTCAAATATTATGAATTATCTCGAACAGAATGATCTGGTTAATTTTTATGTTTACAGAAAACGAACCTTCAGTAACAACAGGAAAACTGGCAAATTCTCGCAGAAAGGACTTCCTAAAAACGCCAATTTGTCCACTTCCTACTATCAATAAAAATTTTCCGGGTATGAGACCGCGTAGTCATTTTATAAAGTCTGCCGACGTTTCGCCTACTATAGCAGGCAGCCTTCATCAGTCAGACACAGACCCTGCAACAGTGGCCGAAACGTCGGTATAGTTTATAAAATGAAGATGCGGCCTCATACCCGGAAGAATTTTATTGATAGTGACAACAGCCGCGGAAGCCTACGTTTGTATTGTCCACTTTCCTTCACAAAATCAGCGATCCAGGCAACCATGAGGGAAATTCGGAATCCATTCAGTACTTCATTAATGAACAGGCTGAAATTAAAATTTAGTTTTAACCGCGAACAGAATGCTACATAACGTAGCATGGTATTTTAACAATTACACGTCACTTGTCATTCCTATACGATATCGTGACGTTTTTCTACTAACCGCACATTTTGGTCTATGAGGAACTAATCACTTCAAGTCGTATGTTCATAGAAACCTTGTAGCAGATAGGCCCCTACCAAGTAACATCCCCCCCCCCCCCCCAAAAAATGATAATAATAAAGGTCCTGACAATATTGGAGGCAACTGTCAGTGACACGTATTTGTAATTTCTTTATCATCTTGATAAAGATAACTGCACAACTGTCTAATACCTGTGTTTTGTTTCTGCTTCTGGAGCCGTTTTCCGATATCTTCTTGTGAATACAGGCCGCTACGGTCGGGGGTTCGAATTCCCCCTCGGGCATGGATGTTTATGTCGTCTTTAGTATAAGGTAGTTCATAAGTAGTTTATAAGTTTAGGGACTGATGTCCCTGTAGTTAAGTCCCTTAAGCTTAACAAACATTTAAACATTTTCTTGTGAACAAGACGTAGCATCCATAAGATTTGCATATTTTCGCGGTATTCCAAAAATCTGAATGGTGTGCAACACCAAACTGGAAGGGAATATAATCCGTTAAAGGACAAGAGTGTGCAGTATGTTCCAATTTCTTAAATATTTGGAGCAAATCGTGATTTTTCACTTATTTTTCTCTTTGTTAAGAGGACCTTCGGCTGCAACTTGATGATGATACTATTGCTGTTCATCTGCATTTTTTCAGTGGTGTAATGTGCTGTTGGACTGAGGCCTTCCCTTTAAAGGCATTTGGCAGCGCACCATGGCTGAGGGTCAGTTTCAGCAAGCTGTGCCGAGGAGTCTGAGGCGCTTCAGTCACGGTCTGCACGGCCACTACGGTCGGGGGTTCGAATCCCCCCTAGGGCATGGATATTTGTGCCGTCTTTAGTATAAGGTAGTTGATAAGTAGTTTGTAAGTTTAGGGACTGATGACCCCGTAGTTAAGTCCCATAAGCTTAACAAACATTTGAACATTTGATCAGCAAGCTGTGAATAAGCAAGGGAGCGAACTGCCAGGCTCATGGGTCCCTGAACTTACACAGTATTTAAACGTTCTTACATTGTGGACAACACACACACACACACACACACACACACACACACACACATGCGCGAGGGAGGTCTCGAACCTATGGCGAGAGCGTTCGCCTGATCCAAGACATGGCGCCTTGGACCACGCAACTACTCTGTATTAGGAGTGAGGATGATTTGAACGATCGAATAACGTCTTCCTATTGACAGTACGCTGGAGACTTGCCGGTATTGCTGATGATGTTAGGCAACTGTGTGATAGCTTACACACTTCCATCAATCGTGCTAAGTTTTTTGCTAATTTTCCGTTATATTCCCATTTCTTATTGTAATATAACCTGTATAGTGGTCGCAGTTACTTAACATTAATTTTTCACTCCAGGAAGGTAGTTAAATTGTAATTTTTTTGTATTTCATATACTAAATTGTCTACACTCTCACTACAAACAGAGCAATAGCAGAGATGAATGTAGTAGTGGCATGTCATCTCTATGGCGCCATGATTGATGATCTAACCTAAAGATAGTTGATATCTAAGATATCGTTGGAATTGCGATTGTATGTCTTCAGGCTTTTTCCTCTCCTCAAGCGAAGTATAGTAACAAAATTACAAAAAAACTGTGAAATGTGAAAACTAAACGGAGGGCCTCTTTAATTTATTATTTTAATTGTTAACAATCTTCTCTAACGTAGAAAACATACTTGAAGACTAGTTAGTTATTAGTTTAATTATTATCGATATTTCTTCAGTAGCAAAATATTTGCTTACTCGCATCTTTACCGCTGCACTTTTCTACTGAATCCAGAAGAATGATTGATGTATGGTGTGACATGGAAAATACATACGTTTATCCCCGTCTTCTGTTCATGGGGAATAGGCAAAAGGAGAAAAGACGATTATGGCAGGACAGTGACGCAAACAAAAATTGTAACAATTCCTGTTTATTCAACATCTTGCTTTCAGACAAATTGCCGCGCGGGAGTAGCCGAGCGGTATGGAGCACCACGTTACGGATCGCGCGGCCTCCTGCGTCGGGGGTTCGAATCCCCACTCGGGCATGGATGTGTGTGTTGTCCTTAGGTCAGTTTAACTTAGTTTAAGTAATTAGAAAGTCTAGGGACTTATGACCAAAGTAGTTTGGTCCCATAGAATTAAAAACGTTCTTTTCAGACAGATTCGTGACGAATTCGCATACTTTGCTGAATATAGCTACAAATTTGTGGCCAAGACCACGGCTTGTTCGTGGCTCAATTGGTGGTTGTAGTGACTTTATTCTAAGGAATGGCCATATTACATATTAATCTATTGTTGCTCGAATAAGATATGTAAGTTGATGAATTTTGGTTCCTCCTTTATTTCGTTTACCCTGCTATGTTAACCGATATGGACACTTCTGGCAATCAAATGTCTGCTGAACTTGTGACATTCGATTTCGAATAGATTTACAGGCTACCTTACTACATAGACCCAACAGATGGTGGGAGCAGGCGTCATAGTATGATTTACAAATATTTACAAAGCAACAACACATATAAATAGTGGATGTAAATATTCGAAGGAGCCATCAGAGACATGGGTTTGAATCCTTTTCATCATTTCGTTACCAAACATGAATGTAACG
The DNA here is from genome assembly GCA_026315105.1 of Locusta migratoria. Lineage (NCBI taxonomy): Eukaryota > Metazoa > Arthropoda > Insecta > Orthoptera > Acrididae > Locusta > Locusta migratoria. The sequence goes on along the minus strand of CM048755.1, from coordinate 49,163,382 downwards.
TCGTGAAAGCGTTGAATAACCTGGTTAGTAGCCTAAAACAACACCAACAACGCTTAGTATGTTGGGTGGGAAGACAAACTGATCGGTTTTCAAGAGGGAACCCATTCCTGGAAACGCTCGGCTTGGACGCTGGAGAACATTCAAGTCTGAGAACGAATTCTTGTTATCCGATCCGTTTTGGTGCCTGCATGCTGAAGGTATGCAAGCATTCAAACATCTGTGTATTGCGACGGACGTCATGATCCTACTAACATTCATGCGCAAGCACAACGGTATTCCTCCACACAGCCCTCGTGTGCGAATTGCTGCGAACCTTGTGCTGTCGCCCAGTGCAGTCTCGCTGTTAACAGTGGTGCGACGTGTATCAGTTCACAGCTGCGGAACTTATGCTAAAGACAGCAAAAACATCCATGCCCCCCCTCCTCCTCCAGGGGATCAGCATTAATTTTCTGAGTACAGACTTGGAGAACCTGGGATCCCGAGCTGTGGACTGTGTCGCGCCAACAGTAAGCTCTATGCGTGCTTCAGCAACCACCGTTTGGCGCGACGGTGGAACGTTGTACGTTTCAGTGCCCGGGGATCTTGGCTTAATCACCCGGGTCGCGAGGACGGTACAAACCTCTATAAAAAACCTCAATCTCAAGGTGTGCTACGTGCTGAGGAGATGCATGGCTCTTGAGGTTGAACAGTCGCTAGCGAGCAAAATCCGAGGAAAGTGCTGCATCTCAGTTGTGTAAGGCTTACCCAGGCAAGCGGGGCTATGTCTGGACAGACGTATGATTCCCTAGTTACTCGTGGGAACAGGATGAAAGGAGCAATTAATAGCGTGGGCGGTCGCAAAAACGCAGTTTATAACCGCGAAAAGTCCGATTTTGATGCTACAGCATGGGAAGAACACAGGGCCTTTAACCGTTCTGAGCCATTCTCGCCGCAATACCTTGTTTTTTCCCCCCGGACCGATGGAGACTCATTCTTGTCCATCTAGCCACAGTTCTTCGTTGACAACCTCGAGGCCACGTATGGTGATGTGGCGTCTTTCTCAAAAATGATAAGTGGGGCTGTTTTGATACAGACGGCGTCCCCAGCCCAGTCCAGGGCATTATTGGCCTGCGAGAAGCTGGGTGATATTCCCGTCAGTGTTACGCCCCACAAGACGCTCAATATGGTCCAAGGTCTTATTTGCCATCGGGATTTATTGTCACAGTTCGATGAAGAGTTACGTACAAACCTGGAACGGAGAGATGTTCACTTTGTCAGGCATGTTTATAGGAGACCAAAAGATCACACGGGTTGCCACTGGTGCATTCACCCTGGCCTTCAAAGACGATACACTGCCAGAGAAGGTTAAGGTAATGATCTACCAGTGCGACGTCAAGCCGTACGTCCCGCCCCCTATGAGGTGCTTCAGGTGCTGGAAGTTCAGGCATATGTCTTCCCGCTGCACTTCCAGCCGCACGTGCAGGATATGTAGGCGTCCATCTCATCCGGACACTCCGTGCACCCCACCTCCCATCTGTGTGAACTGCAAGCAGCTCCATCCACATTGCTCTCCGGAGTGTACTGCTCTACACAAAGAACGTACGATTGTGGAAATAAAGACCATTGACCGGATATGATACAATGAGGCTAGAAAGAAATATGAGGGGCTCCATCCGGTGAACTTGACCACCTGTTTTGCTGCAGTAACGTCATCCCCATGCACTACGAGTACCACTCCTAACAAGTTAAACCCTCCTCCTGTGGGTCCTAGAGGCCATAACTCTACCATTGCACCCTTGTTAGGTGGGGGCGACCCTCCATCTACTGCTCCAGCACCTGTTGTGGGGGCATCTGCCCCCCAACCATTGGGGACACCAGTCCCCAACCCCCAGACAGAGAAGAAGCAGCTTTCTCTGGCACCTCTCGCTCGGAAGGGGTCCCTCGGAACTCTCCCTTCCGAGAATTCTCAGAGTGCATCAGGGGATCCCAGACAATGGCTGAAGGATCCGCAAACTGCAGGTCAAAGGGCTTCCCTGATGTCACTCCCAAGAAGCCCTCCCAGTCCTTAACACCTAAGGGCCAGCGAGAGAGGAAAAAGAAGGAAAAGCAAAAGAAAAAAAGACTCTTCAGTGGCACGAAAGCAACGTTCCATCACATCTTATGCCACTGAAGATGAAGTAGAGATCCTCGCGTCCCCCGACGATCTCGCCATAACAAGATCGCCAGAACGCATGGTTCTAGATCCTGAGGAGTTGGCAGCAGGTTCCCCTCCGGAATAACCTGCTTATTCGTTCATTACGGCTGTTCAGCCCAATGCAATAGAAATTCTGCAGTGGAATTGCGGCGGTTTTTTCAGCCATCTGGCTGAGCTGCAGCACTTTCTCTACTGCTTCCCTGCGCTCTGTCTAGCCCTATAAGAAACGTGTTTCCTTGTCGAGAGGGTCCCTGCCCTTCGAGGCTACTGGAGCTATTTTAAAAATCGTTCTGTATATGACAGAGTTTCTGGTGGCGTCTGTGTCTACATCCTAGCCTCTGTCCCCAGTGCTGCCATGCCTCTTCAAACACCTGTAGAGGCAGTGGCTGTTAGGCTCCGGGTAGTGTAAGATTTTACCAACTGCTCTGTCTACCTTCCACCAGATGATGCTGTCTCTCCTGTAGACATCGTTGCCTTGGTCGCTGAACTTCCCCGCCCTTTCTTTTTTCGGGGGATTTCAACGCCCACCACACTTTTTGCGGTGGCACACAGACCTCGGCCTGGGGTAGAGATGTTGAGACTATTGACGCAGCAGAACATCTGGCTCCTCAACACTGGTATTCCTACCCATTTTAGCATAGTGCGTGGGACGTACTCTACCATAGACGTGTCTGTCTGCAGCCTTAGCCTTCTTCCACATCTCACCTCGAAGGTCCACGAAGACCTGTGCGGCAGCGAACATTTTCCTATCTTCCTGTCGCTCCCACAGTGTTTGCCTGCCGACTGTCTGCGTCGCTGGTCCCTCCATAGGGCTGACTCGCCAGCTTATTCCTCAGTTGCTGTGATTTCCTCTCCCCTTCCGGCTGATGTCGATGCCACTGTGCAGCAGGTCACAGAGGTCATCGTTTCTGCAGCGAGGAAACAGTCCCCACCAAACTTGGCTCGATCCATCGTAAGTCGGTGCCCTGGTGGACACCAGAGATCGCTGAAGCCATCCGGGAAAGTCGGCGAGCACTACAGCACCACCGACGCCACCCTTCTGTACAACATCTTGTTGCCTTCGAGTGTCTCCGGGCCCGGGCCCAGCGACTGACCCAACAAAGCAAGAGGGACTCCTGGAAGAAGTACGCCTCCATTGGTTCCCGCGCTTCTCCTTCACGGGTGTGCTCACAAGTTCGCCTCTTCAGGCGGGTATCCCGTGCCTCAGCATTTAAGGTACAATCTGTATGACTATGTCGCCATAACTGAGCACCTGACAGACCATTATGCTTGCAGCTCAGCGACTGCTGCTTATGGGGCTGATTTCCGCGCCCTTAAAGAACGAAAGGAGAGCCATCGAATATCTTTCTGAACGCCACGTCGGGAAATGTATAACATTCCTTTTACTAAGTGGGAGTTCCAAAGTGCCTTTGCTGCCTGCCCTGAGACCTCCACTGGACCCGATCGCATTCATTGTCAGTTCCTCCGACACCTATCAGCGGACTCTAAGCACCAGCTTCTCGCCTTGCTCAATCGTCTCTGGGTTGAGGGTGTTTTCCTGTCTCAATGGTGGGATAGCATCGTCATTCCGGTGATGAAACCTGGGGCGGATCTACAGGTGGCTGATGGTTAGCGACCGATCTGCCTCACCAACATTCCATGCAAGCTCCTCAAACGGATGGTGAGTCGGAGGCTTATGTGGATCCTTGAGGACTGGGGTCTCCTCACCCCACAACAAGATGGGTTCTGTCATGGCCGCTCCGCTATCGACAATCTCGTGTCGCTGGAATCGGCCATTCGTACAGCCTTTACTCGCCGCAAACATCTGGTTCCCGTCTTCTTTGACCTGCAGAAGGCGTACGTACGACACCACCTGGCGCCACCATATACTGTCTACGTTGTATGACTTGGGCTTACGGGGTCCACTTCCTGTATTCATACAGAACTTCCTCGCATTGCGTCCTTTTCGTGTTCGTGTTGGTACTTGTCTCAGCTCACCTCATTATCAAGAAAATGGTGTCCTACAGGGTTCCAGACTTAGTGTCCCACTATTTTTAGTCGCCATTAATGGTCTTGCTGCTGCTGCTGTGGGGGTCATCGGTTTCCACCACCTTGTATGCCGATGACTTCTGCATGTGTTTTAGTTCCACCAGCATTGGAGTTGTTGAACGGCGGTTGCAGATAGCTATTCGAAAGTCGCAGTCATGGGCATTTGCCCATGGTTTCCAGTTTTCAGCATCAAAAACCCGGGTGATGCATTTCTGTCGACGTCAGGCGGTACACCAGGAACCCAAACTTTATTTAACTGATGACCTGCTGCATGTCAAAGAAACACACTGATTTTTAGGGATGTTTGATGGCCGTCTTACTTGGGTGCAGCACCTCCGACAGCTCAAACAAAAGTGCTGGCATCACCTCAACACCCTGCATTGTCTGAGCCACACCATTTGGGGAGCCCAACGCTCCTGCAGATCTATCACGCCGTCATTCAGTCACGTCTCGACTATGGATGCATAATTTATGATTCGGCTACACCTTCAACACTGCAGGCATACGACCCAATTTTGCATTTTGGTGTCCGTTTGGAAACAGGGGCTTTTCGCACAAGCCCTGTGACAAGGCTTCTAGTTGAAGCTGGGGTCCTTCCTCTGCGGTTCCGCTGGCAACACCTGTTGGTTTCTTATGTTGCACATGTTCAGGCCTTGTCTCACCACCCAAACCGCAGACGCTGAATTCCCTCTCCCCCCACGATGGCCTAGGACAGGTTATCCAATTTCAGTCCATGTTCGTTCTCTCCTTTCATCCCTTGAATCCACTCCACTCTCTGACACATTCTGATATTCCTTTCTAACCCCTACTTGGTCCATCCCTCTCTTGCAGCTTTGTCTGGATCTTTCTCGTGCGTCAAAGAACTCAGTCGCCAGTTCCTGCAACTCCTTGATTCGTTCTGTGGCGCTGAAGTCATTTATACTGATGGGTCCCTAGCAGATGGTCGTGCTGGATATGCATGTCTCCATGGTGACCACGTCTAACAGCATTCATTACCCCGGGAAAGTAGTGTCTTTACTGCAGAGCTGGTCGCCATCCTAAAGGCTCTAGAACAACTCCGAGGCTGCCGCAGGGTGTCATTTGTCATTTGTAGTGACTCCCTGAGTGGCTTGCAGGCAATCGACCAGTTCTTCCCTTACCATCCATTAGTGCGGTCCTTTCAAGACACTGCTTTCTCTCTTGGCAGGTCACCAGTGCGCCACCTTTAGCCATTGGCGTCACGGAATCGGACCTCATGTTAGCATTGCACCAGAAGGTGCGTAAGGCTTGGAGTGCTGAATGGTCTACCACGAGTGCAACGAATAAGTGCAGTGGAACTATCCACGACTCTCTGGAAATCTTCACTGCGGCCCACACGTCGAGAGTCGGTTGTTCTCTGCTGTCTCCGTATTGGGCATATCTGGCTTACTCACGGCCATCTTCTTCGCCGTGAGGCTTCGCCTGTTTGTCGGTGTGGAGCAGCGCTGACAGTAGTCCATATACTGATGGAGTGTCCAGTTTTAGCCGACTTGCGGCAGTCTTTTAACCTACCAGACGCGCTACCCTTAGTTTTAGGTGACGGTGCCTCCATGGCTAACTCAGTTTTACGTTTTATACGCGCAGTTGGTTTTTACAATTCCATCTAGTGGTTGGTGGTGTAGCCTGATATCTCAGGTCCCCATCTATCCAGCGCTTTTGAAGACTTAAGACTCTTCAGGAAATGCCTAGGGGTCTTTAGTGTGTGCAGTATGGCTGGCTCATCCTGTTTTATCTCTGTGATCAGCCAGCCATGTTATTCTGCTGTCCTGTTTTTAACTTAGTTCCTGACTGGATTTTTTACATACGTGTCCTTCTTTTGTGTTATCAACGAACTGTTCATTGTCATTCTGTCCCTTTTGTGAGTTTTAATTCTCGATGTTTCTTTTTAGCTACTGACAGTGAACTATTATCTAGAAACAGGAGACTGATGACCTAGATATTTAGTCCCCTCAAAACAACAACATCCATGCCTGTAAGGGGATTCGAACCCCTGATGGGGAACGGCCTCACGCATCGGAGCATAGCGCCTCAATGCACTCGGTCGCTCCGCCGCGGCTGGGAGAGCTGTTGTACGATTGTATGCAGAATGTTTTACAAACAGACATATCCAGCATCATTGCACGTTCGCGACCCTCGAAAGACGTCTACGAGAAAACGGAAAATTTCACATAGGTATTTTCTGCCGGAGGTTCGTCCATTGTACAGTAAAATAGGAACACCTCGTGCTTGGTATCTGCAAATACTATCGTCTGTCTACTGTTTGTACTTTGATAGGAGTCGAAAAGTGATGTGAGTCGTCCGCGCCCGACTCGAACATTTCTGTTGGAAGGAAGAAAGCTTAAGTTTTAACGTCCTGGCATTTGCCTGGAGTGACTTAGGGAAATCACGGAAAACCTAAATCTGGATGGCCGGAGGTGGATTTAAACCACCGTCCTCCCGAATACGAGTCCAGTGCGTTACCACTGTGCCATCTCGCTCGGTTGACAGGACCAATCTACTTCACATTCCTTCGAGATATTTTGCCTACCCTGTGGAACGCACACAGTGATGTCGCAGTGCGGAACGTCGCATATCTCAATCGATGCATTGGTAAAGGTGAACCACTTCCCTTTCCAGCACGGTCGCCAGATTTGAGATTTTGTAGAACTAAGACTTTTCTCAGACCAGCACAAAGGTGTCATGAACCACATGTCCAGCCTTTATGACAAAGAGAGTGGGCAAAAATAAAATAGTTCTTAACTTTCTGACAATGGATTCCAATCTTATGAAAAATGACGATTCGTTTGATATACTAAATTACAGAGTTCGCTCCGATTAATATTCAGGAAGTTGGTAAAATTAATCACCAATTAAATCACATAAAATTAATTTTCCCTGAGAATCTAGAATCACTGTCTGCTTGCCTGACCAGAGGACCTTCGTCTCGTGGGGGCGAAATAATTTTCCCGGTCCTGTAATAATATATAAAACTGGCAAGATGGCGATCAACCATAAAGGTTGCCGGAGCCGTTACATTCAAACCCAGAGCCAACGTCTTCTTCGCTGAAGAACACTTCTGTTGCTGCAACGGCAGGCTACCACCCTAGAAATCGTGGAACCGGACCTAGCGGGCCAGGACGAACTCTAACAGTACACTGGGTCAGGTTGGTAGTTCGTCACTAGTTTCGCCGGCGGAAGAATCAGCGGTGCGGAACTCGCGTTAACAAAACTGGCGTGAGCGATGTGGCCACTCTCAGTTCATTTGCTCGGTAGCTAGCAGTTGCTTCAGATGCTTGCAGTTCTTAGGACAGATCCGCAATCGCCTATTGTGCAGAAGTAGCCGCCATGTTCAATCTTGGTGACCGACAGGAACTTCACATTTCCACCGAGCAAATATTCGCGATTAAAGTAAAGTAATCGCACTCCGTCGCGACTTTACTGAGTATGCTGTTAAGTCCTGCGATCTGCAGGAAAGATAACCACTCCTCAATTTATTAAACAAAAGAACCTTCTGAGCGTACAACAACACACGTCAAGAAAACAGAGTCAAATGTTCAAATGTTTGTTAAGCTTAAGGGACTTAACTACGGGGCCATCAGTCCCTAAACTTACAAACTACTTATGAACTACCTACAACTAAGGACGGCACAAATATCCATGCCCGAGGGGGGATTCGACCCCCGACCGTGGTGGCCGTGCAGACCGTGACTGAAGCGCCTCAGTCCCCTCGGCCACCGCGGCCAGCAAAACAGAGTCACGTAGGTACAACAACCAACAAGTGTATTAGTGTAACAAATAAACAGACAATAAACTATTACACGTGGCGCTAGGCCAAGGCAAAACAACTACACTACAGAGAAAACTACGCTGAGTGCGGCGGCAGCTGGGTTCGGCGTAGGAGCGGCCGGTGTCGGAGTCTGCACTGCCCTCCACACGCCGTCGGTGCGCTTATGCAGCCGGCATCGGCGGAGGGCTACAGCCGGTACTCTGCTGTGATTGGTTGCCACTGTCACTTCGCTGACCGTAATGTAGTGCCGCCGTACAGCGCCGTTTCTTCTGCCGTTGGCCGCTGTTTATGTTTATGTGATTACATGTGAGCGCCTACGAAAGGGAGCTCAGCAGCCCGCCTTGTCTGCCTGTTATTCGGGCCCTCTCTTCGGTCAGGGGCTGCCACAGCATTCCTTCCCCATACAAAAGTGTTCACAGCCCCACAAATGTTCATGACGATGGGAACGTCCTGTTCGACATCCATGGGCTCGTGGTCTTCATGAGGCGGGGGCGGCACCGCAGCAGGGGCCACCGGAGCGGCCGGCAGAGGAGGTCCTGCCACAGCATATTCACTGGTGGCTCCCCCTGGACTGCGTCGTTCTCCAGTCGGGGGCGGAGCTGGCTGAGCTGGCGGCGGGCAGTGTACCCGTCGTCCCACAGCAGTGATGCCATCGCCCGGCTGCAGAGTTTGGTGACGACCACAGGTGCCCAGCGAGCCCGCTGACGAGAGAACACCCGCGCCCACACTGCCCGGTCGACGCGAAAAGTGTGCGGCGCAGGGCGGGCAGGAGGCCGCGAAGGCTCTGGAACGAGAACAGATAAGGGAGAGCGGAACGGTCGCCCACGAAGTAACTCCGTTGGACTTTGCTGGCATGCGAGACGGCTCGGTACGATGCCAGAAACGTTAGTACGGCTTCCTCAATCGGGAAATGACCATGAGATGCCGTTAGACGCCGGATGGAAGGGGGCGGTATGGACGAGAGAAGTCCCATTGGTGGAACAAAATTGCTCGAACTCAGCCGAAGAGAACTGGGGGCCGTTATCGGAAACTATCGTTTTTTGAAGCCCTTCAATGGCAAAGAGAGACGAAGAACTTTGATTGTCTCGGCCGATGTGGTGGCCGCCATGCACGATACATACGGGAACCCCGATCCAGATTCTATCGGGATGAGCCATTGTGATCCGCGAAAGGGCCTCGCGAAGTCTACACGAAGACGTTCCCGAGGAGCAGCTGCCTCAGGTGAAGAAAAGTATTGGCGCAGACATGCTACCTGGCGAGACTGACATGTGGTGCAGGCGGATACGAGGTGGGCACTGTCTTTATCTAACCCCCCCCCCCAAAAAAAAATAAAGGTGACGGCGCGCCAGCTGTTTTGTGAGGACGATTCCCCATGACCGGCGTGGGGGAGATCGAGGACACGACGTTGTGGGATGACCACCCGGTGAATGTATGAGTCACTATGCACGAGTATCACTCCACTGCTATGCCTGTGCTCCCAGAAATTGTTGGGTTTCCGGATCGCGGATGCTATGACGACTGTCCGGCCATCCCGCACTTATTTGGCGGCGGAGGGTTTGCAGTGTTGGATCTTTTGCAGAAGCCCTTTGGACTGTGTTAGCGTCCAACAGGAGGGCAGCAAGAGCCGCGTCCACATCCGGCTCGGAAGCAGACCAATCCCGAGGTGTCAAATTCTCGGCCTGTTCCAACTGGAAGCCGGGAAAACAAATCTGCGTTTGCGTGCCTGTCAGAAGCGCGATACACACTGTCGAAGTTGAAACTTGCTAGGAAAAGAGCTCAACGTTGAAGACGGCGTGTCATATGGGTTGGCAACGCAGCTCCAGGGTGAAACAGAGATACCAGTGGCTTGTGGTCGGTCTGCAGCGTGAAATGACGACCGTAAATGTAATCGTAAAATTTGGTCATGGCGAAGACCAGTGCCAAAGCTTTCTTTTCAATTTGACTATATTTCAGTTGAGCGTCCGTAATTTTTTTGGAGGCAAAGGCTACCGGCCTTTGGACGCCGTCCACCACTTGTGAAAGAACTGCACCCAACCCACAGTCCGAGGCATCGGCAGCGACGACAAGGGGCAGAGAAGGGCCGTAAGCAGCCAGAAGGAGAGCTCACTTGAGCCTTGCAAAAGCCTGATCACAGTTGCGTCCCAGGTCCAATGCGCACCTTTTCGCAATACTGTGGTAAGGGGTGCCGATAGATCGGCAGCATTGGGTACAAAACGACGATTAATAATTTATGTAACCGAGGACAGATTACAATCGTTGCACATTAGTTGGGGAGGTAAGTTCCGGACCATCTTGACTTAATCCTGGGTGGTGTGGAGCCCTCGAGCATCAATCTTGAGCCCGAGATAGCTGACCTCCTGCGCAAAAAAATTGGCACTTTTTCCTTCCGGCAACGCAGGTTAGCCTCGGAGAACACCTGAAAAAGGTGATTCAGATTTTTAACAAGTTCCACTGCGGACGAGCCGCCGACAGTGACAAAGTCCAGATTTGCTTGGGACCTGGTTGGTGAGATGCTCCAAGTAACATTGAAAAATGACGGCAGCGTTGGAAATTCCGAACGGAAGGCGGTTATACCGAAAAAGGCCACACGGCGTACTGATGACCAGGATCTGCAGTGATTCTTCGTCCAACGGTAGTTGCAAATAAGCATCGCGCAAATCAATTTTATGAAAGACAGTTGAGCCTGAGAGACGCGATAGGATATCATCAATTGACGGTACAGTATACACACCAATGACTGCCTGCGAATTGACCGTGACCTTAAAATCATGACAGATGCGTAAGGCACCATTCGGCTTCTCTACTAAGACGATAGGCGTCGCCCATCGGCCGTGTGCAACGGGCGGAAGAACGCCTTCTGCCTGTAGACGTTTCAGCTCCTCCTGGAGACGGTCACGTAAAGAAAACGGGACCGGGCAAGCCTTAAAAAAAAAAAAAAAAACCGAGGGACTGCAGTGGGAAGCAGCTCAGTATGGGCTTTGTATCCCGTCACTCCTAATGTGGAAGATGAGAACAGCGTTTCGTATTTTTTGATCAACGGTGCGAGTAGGGCCTCGGAGGAGGGTGTCGAGACTGCCTACACTTCGTCCTGCACTGACAAACCCAGACGACTAAAGATCTAGTGTAGGGTGACAACGGTGGAGAGCCTAACTGTTCGTATGTGGCACCATCTACGATAGACACGAGGACGCAGTGTCGATTTGGAAAACCACAGAAGTATTGTCGAGCTCTAGTGTGAGGAGGAGCCGAGCTCCAGACTGAGGAATGACCGAAAATACTTGCCCGTCATCGTAATGCGGGTCTCCCGAGTCCTGAGCGAATGATGCATCAGCCGCCTATCCATCCTCCGGAATTGTGGCGTCAACGCGGTGTCTCTGTAAAGCCTGGCAAACAACGGCTATGTGTCCCGTTCGTCGACAAACCGTGCACCAAGACTTCCGGCGGGGGCAATAGGCTCGTTGGTGTTTATGGACTCAATCCGGGCAAGAGGGAAGGTGTGCGGGAGACCGTCTGTGTCCACAGTCGGACGAGACGGCCGCCTAGAGCCAGAGGACTGGCGAGCCGCAAGCACGGCGGATCAAAGCGCGGTGAGCCTGTCCAAAGGCACGGATGATCGGCAGACAGGTGTCCAGCGACGGGGCCTCTAACTTCAAGATCTCAGTTCAAAGACTCTCGTCAGGAGTGTGAAACACCACCATATCGCGAATCAATGAAGGAGCATAGGATTGCTTGCTGGCGACGTTGGTGCACCTAAATTTACAATCACGAGATAGACTCGGCAGCGTCGTAATCCATTCCCGATATGTCTGATTTAGAGACTTTCGACAGGAAAACAAAACCTGGCGAGCGCAGGTGACGTGTATTTGTGAGTCAAAGTACTCAGACAATCAGTGTTTTATGTGGGCATACGAGAGATCTTTAAGGGACTGCTCTGGGTTCAGTTGCTGAATCAAGCGATACACCTGGGGACCGACTGTTGCTAAGAAAAAAAAAAAAAAAAAAAGCCCGACGCCGTTTTTCCTGCGAGACTTCATGAGCCAGGAAATGATGTTCCAGCCGCTCTACATAATTCGGCCACGGTTCCAAAGCTCTATCGAAAGCGGGGAATGTCGGCGGTGCCATATGAAGATTGTTCAATTTTCCGGCAATGGAATCTACTCTGTGGGTTACGTCTTGCAACGCTGGGGAGTGAGGGTGGCGCGCCAACCCTGTGAGCGCCGCCTGTATCTGGAGTAGAGTTTCCGTCAAGGAGTGAAGAAATTCCTCTAAGGCATTACTACTAAGACAAAGCTTTTATCCTCGTCGCCAATTCTCTTAAGTCCTGCGATCTGCAGGAAAGATAACCACTCCTCAAATTGCCAACGGTGTATTAAAACAAAATAACCTTCTGAGCGTACAACAACACACGTCAAGAAAACAGATAGTCACGTTGGTACATCAAACAACAAGTATAATAGTGGAACAAATAAACAGACAATAAACTATTACACGTGGCGCTAGGCCAAGGCAAAACAACTACACTACAGAGAAAACTACGCCGAGCGCGGCGGCAGCTGGGTTCGGCGTAACAGCGGCCGGTGGCTGAGTCTGCACTGCCCTCCACACTCCGTCGGTGCGCTTATGAAGCGGAGGGCTACAGCCGGTACTCTGCTGTGATTGGTTGGGACTGTCACTTGGCTGACCGTAATGTAGTGCCGCCGTACAGCGCCGTTTCTTCTGCCGTTGGCCGCTGTTTATGTTTCTGTGATTACGTGTGAGCGCCTACGAAGTGGGAGCTCAGCAGCCCGCCTTGTCTGCCTGTTATTCGGGCCCTCTATACGGTCAGGAGCTGCCACAGCATATGCAACGGCGACAAGTCGGGCGATAGGCGCCATGATTACTACAATGATTTTGCTTTTGGTTTTGTGCCGCCCCTGTTTCGGGCTCATTCTACTGCGCTCATGACCAACGGATTTTTTCAGTAAAACACTCTCAATACGAGAATGAAACTTTCACTCTGCAGCGGAGTGTGCGCTGATATGAAACTTCCTGGCAGATTAAAATTGTGTGCCGGAACCGGGACTCGAACCTGGGACCTTTGCCTTTCGCGGGCAAGCGCTCTACCACTGAGCTATCCCGACACGACTCACGATGCCGCCTCACAACTTTACTTCCGCCAGTACCTCGCCTCCTACCTTCCAAACTTCACAGGAGCTCTCCTACAAACACGCAAGAATAGCACTCCTGGAAGAAAGGATATGGTGGAGACATGGCTTTGCCACAGCCTAAGGGATGTTTCCAGAATGAAACTTTCACTCTGCAGCGGAGTGTGCGCTGATATGAAACTTCCTGGCAGATTAAAATTGTGTGCCGGAACCGGGACTCGAACCTGGGACCTTTGCCTTTCGCGGGCAAGCGCTCTACCACTGAGCTATCCCGACACGACTCACGATGCCGCCTCACAACTTTACTTCCGCCAGTACCTCGCCTCCTACCTTCCAAACTTCACAGGAGCTCTCCTGCAAACACGCAAGAATAGCACTCCTGGAAGAAAGGATATGGTGGAGACATGGCTTTGCCACAGCCTAAGGGATGTTTCCAGAATGAAACTTTCACTCTGCAGCGGAGTGTGCGCTGATATGAAACTTCCTGGCAGATTAAAATTGTGTGCCGGAACCGGGACTCGAACCTGGGACCTTTGCCTTTCGCGGGCAAGCGCTCTACCACTGAGCTATCCCGACACGACTCACGATGCCGCCTCACAACTTTACTTCCGCCAGTACCTCGCCTCCTACCTTCCAAACTTCACAGGAGCTCTCCTGCAAACACGCAAGAATAGCACTCCTGGAAGAAAGGATATGGTGGAGACATGGCTTTGCCACAGCCTAAGGGATGTTTCCAGAATGAAACTTTCACTCTGCAGCGGAGTGTGCGCTGATATGAAACTTCCTGGCAGATTAAAATTGTGTGCCGGAACCGGGACTCGAACCTGGGACCTTTGCCTTTCGCGGGCAAGCGCTCTACCACTGAGCTATCCAGACACGACTCACGATGCCGCCTCACAACTTTACTTCCGCCAGTACCTCGCCTCCTACCTTCCAAACTTCACAGAAGCTCTCCTGCAGACACGCAAGACTAGCACTCCTGGAAGTTTCACTCTCAATACGCTCTGTTTCTCTCTCGTTAAAGACTGGTCGAATTATTTGGATGTTCTTTGTTTTCGATGTTTGCTCTCTTTTTGTATGTCTTGTCCTGCAGCAAGAATCAGTTACTCTTTGGGATGATGTTACAGGCTACCTCCTAATTCTGGGTTATATTGTCAGAATATATATATATATATATATATATATATATATATATATATATATATATATATATATATATATATATATATATATTTTTTTTTTTTTTTTTTATTTTTTTTTTTCAGTGAACTGTCCGACTTCTTGTCTGTAGCCTTTCCCTGTAGCTACCATTTTTATTCATTCATTTATTGAATAATAGCCGGCCGCGGTGGCCGAGGACCTGAGGCGCTCCTGTCACGGTCTGCACGGCCACTACGGTCGGGGGTTCGAATCCCTCCTCGGGCATGGATATTTGTGCAGTCCTTAGTGTTAGCTAGTTCATAAGTAGTTTGTAAGTTTAGGGACTGATGACTCCGTAGTTAAGTCCCATAATCTATACAAACATTTGAACATTTTATTAAATAATAGAAACCCCTGCTAGAAGAGAGGAGGTCCGAAGCTGGCAACAGTCACAGCAACAGATTATTAACAGGTAAGTCACCTGTTAATTGGGAAGCGGAAGTCAGACAGATTTATTTAATTAATAATCTCGTTTCATTTGTTTCTTCCCACAACCAACCATCGGAAGAGACAGGCGCTACAACCTCTTGACTATTTTCTGTGGGGTAGCATTAAGAGTATGGTACAAGGCACTCCTGTTACGTCTGTGGAGGACCTTATTGCTCGACTACATGGAGCAATTCAAACAGTTCAAAGACAACCGCACGTATTTGATCATGTGCATGCGTCTCAGTACCGCTGATGTACGCTCTGCAGTAACGTAGGAGGCCCTTTTGTAATGTAGACATCGCCATGTTCTACTCATGTTGGGTTTATTGACGTAATGAGGAATGAACACCCATCTCAGACTTCGTGCGCAGGAATGTTATTTGAATCAGGACGTCCATACACAGATGTCTGAAGGGTTGCATAACTTCAGTATGCAGGCACCAATGTATAATACAAATGTTTGTAGAGTCTATGGGACTTAACTACGGGGTCATCAGTCCCTAAACTTACAAACTACTCATGAACTAGCTAATCCTAAGGACGGCACAAATATCCATGCCCGAGGGGGGATTCGAACCCCCGACCGTAGTGGCCGTGCAGACCGTGACTGGAGCGCCTCAGTCCCCTCGGCCACCGCGGCCGGCTATGCAGGCATCAAAACGGTTCGGATCACAACAGTTCGTTTTCTAAGAGCTGAATGCTCTCCAGTGCCACAGCCGTCTTAAGTTATGCAGGGGCCCCTGGGCACTTAGTGTTTTGGGGCCCTTAAAAAAACTAAAAAAAAAAAAAAAAACTAAAGGCTTTTGAAATATGGTGCTACAGAAGAATGCTGAAGATTAGGTGGGTGGATCGCGTAACTAATGAGGAGGTACTGAACAGAATTGGGGAGAAAAGAAATTTCTGGCATACCTTAACTAAAAGAAGGGATCGCTTGGTAGGACACATTCTTAGACATCAGGGAATCGTAAATTTAGCATTGGAGGGAAGTGTGTGGGGTAAAAATCGAAGAGGAAGACCAAGAGATGGATACAGTAAGCAGATTCAGACAGATGTAGGTTGCCGTTCTTATGTGGAGATGAAGAGGCTTGCTCAGGATAGGGTATTGTGGAGAGCTGCATCAAACCAGTCTCCGGACTGAAGACCACAACAACAACAAAAAACTAAATGAATGCATCAGAATAGTGTACATTTATTTAGTGATTTAATTATTTAAAATAATACCAACCAAATACTAGTGATTAGTTCCACAAATTAGTCTTTCATTCAGATTAATTATTTCTTTAAAGATTTCCAGAATATAAAATATACAATTTTTGAGTATGTTCTAAGGGGAAGCCACATCGGTCTGCTTCAGACCATTCTATTTATCGAAGTTCATGTGTTGCTGCTTCCATGTGTTAATGATTTGTATCTATTTAAATGGGCTCTGCCTGAAGCGAAATTAAAAAAGAATTTAAAAAAAGGGGGATACAAACTGTCCTACATTGCGCGGCTTTGCAGTCTCCACCAGTTGGTGTAGGAAGGGTTCTGCATAACCAGATATTGTGTATAACGTAATTAAGTTTATGTCGGAAGACGTAAAAGACAGGATAAAGTGGCATAAAAGAGTTCCCTTGATAAAGTTCAAGCTACTACTGGGGTTACACTTGGGACTATGAGAAAAGTAAAGAAAGTGGGAGAAATAGTAGTGCAGGTAGCTGATTTTTTCATTACTCCAGGAAAAAAAAGCGTATTAAAAAGAAGAGTTCTTACATTCGTGGAGAGATTGACACGCAACTTCTACATGACAAGCAGCGTCCCACAATAAGGTCACTTCTCCCGGAATACGATAAAATACGTCTTTTCAGTGAAGTATCTTCTCCACATGTTAGACTTCAGGTATGTCATATCATTTTTTAATGCCCATCTATTGTTTACATGTTGAAATCTTAGTATAAGTAACACTTGAGTTATTTACCAGATGTGCCCAAAGCAACAACAAGCGGTACTGTGCTTGTGAAACGTTTCCATGTATGTAGTAAATGCATTGAATAAGTAAAATAAAAATATACTATGAACATAATCGGTATATCGTATATATCAATGACACATATTTGGGCAGTTCACGTACTACACCCTGTGAGTGTAGTACAACGTCTAAGTAGAGCACGAGCAGGTAACAAAACCTAATTTACTTCCAATGACCACAAACATTTCAAAAATGACATAAAAGTTTTCTGGGTGCTGTACCACGTCATGATGTAAGGAGGCTATTACTTTAATAACCGACGTTTCGGCCAACGTTACAGTGGCCTTCATGTAATAGCCTTCTTACATCACGACGCGGTACAACACCAAGAAAACTTTTGTGTCATCTGACTCTGGCCGCGGAAGCCTACGCAATTATACTTCATAAATGCGTCAATAAAAATTATTGCATTTCATTAAATGTAGTAGTTCCTGTGCTAAATAAATTTTTAATTTTCCAATTCGGAGCTAAACGGGAAGATTACCATGTAGAAACGAATGCTTCAAATTTTTCAAGTCCATTGTTTTATCTTTTACTACCACACTACCACATTGAGGTATATTCATATGTTACACATCGACGTAATATATATATATATATATATATATATATATATATATATATATATATATAATCAGGTGCTCAGAACTTAAACTGACAAAACTTGTCGAGAGACTCCATTGTTGTTATTGACGTTCAGTGTAAAAAACCAGCAATAATACATAGAGGGAAAGATGAAATGCCATATAGGCTAAATGCTCATAATTTTCAGTGTGACTAGGAAATCACAATGATATGCAGTGAAACCACGTTTATACGTTTTTGTACGTGGATGCTAAAATAAACGTACAAGAGAGATTAATGCTAAAATGATACCTTCAGTACTGCGCTCCAAATAGGTTTCTTAGCTGCATGCATTTGTCAAAAGCAGGTCTATAGGAATTATTCCACATCTGAAATCCTCCCATTCTCACCGTTTGGCCCACTTTTCAAAGCGTTGGATCTGATGTGTGTTTATAAACGATTTAGGAGACAATCTGAATAGCTCCCTTAGACTGTTCGCGGATGATGCTGTCATTTATCGGTTAGTGAAGTCAACAGAGGATCAAAAGCAACTGCAAAGCGATTTAGACAAAATTTCTACTTGGTGCGAAAATTGGCAATTGACACTAAATAAAGAAAAGTGTGAAGTAATACACATGACCACTAAAAGAAATCCACTGAACTTCAATTACGCGATAAATCAGTCAAACCTTAAGGTCGTAAATTCTTCCAAATACCTAGTTACTTACGAACAACTTTGACTGGAGAGAACACATAGAAAATATTGTGGGGAAGGCGAATCAAAGGTTACGTTTCATTGGCAGAACGCTTCGATGATGCACCAGCTCCACCAAAGAGACTGCCTACATCACACTTGTGCGTCCTCTCCTGGAGTACTGTTGCCCCTTGTGGGACCCTCACCAGGTGAGACTGACGGATATTGAGAAGGTTCAGAGAAGGGCAGCTCGTTTTGTTTTATCACGTTACGGGGGGGAAAGCGTCACGGAAATGTTGCACGAATTGGGGTGGAAATCATTAAACGAAAGACGTTATTCATTGCGGCGTGATCTGTTTACGAAGTTTCAATCACCGACTTTTACTTATGAATGTGAAAATATTTTGCTAGCACCCACCTACTTAGGGAGACATGACCATTCCAATAAAATAAGAGAAATCAGATCGAAAACGGAACGATTTAGGTGTTCTTTCTTCCCGCGCGCTATTAGAGAATGGAATGGTAGAGAAAAGTTATGAAAGTGGTTAATGAACCCTCTGCCAGGCACTTAAATGTGATTTGCAGAGTATCTATGTAGATGTAGATGTAGATGTAGATGTGTGTTTCATTGGCAAGTATAGTAGTTATGGTAGAGTATGAGATTATGAGACCCTTAGCGTTGCTCACTAGGATTTCTTTTGCACTTCATTAATTACGTTGCATGTAAAAGTAATCATCTTTCATTTTTTTATGAACTGTTCATTTTCGCTTGTTGAAAATGTTGGAAACTGTTGTACTCTAAAATATTGAGTTCACCCGTTACAAAAAGACTCCTAGTTTCAATAACTGGCTCAACCATCAAATGCCACTGCTCTGTACACTGTAGAGATGGGACGTTCGCGAACGGGTCCAAAGGAACAGTTCACAAGAGTGAACGAAAGGACCGTGGAACTGGTTACAAGGAACGTTCACTTCGGCGGTTCCATTCTCGCTCCAGCGCCAGGGTGGCCGCGCGGCCGTTCCCTTTTCGGTCGAACGTTGCAGTTACAACTCAGTATCGAAGTGACGATATTTTTTGTTTCGATCTCGGTGAAGCATCGTGCTCATTGTTATCGAAGGAACTGCGATTTATACCGGTGCTCCGTCGATTGTAGAGAATTAACTTTTATAAAATGTGTAAAACTGAATTGGTGAGTACAGAGCCAAGGCCACTTATTTGCAGTTATCAAAACAATAGACATTGTGAACTGGATAAAAAAGGAACGGTGAACGAGTGGAAAGGAACGGTTCCAAAAAAGAAACGATCATTAGTCAATTAGGTTCCAAAAATTAATGAGTTTGCCTGTCTCTAGTGTACAGCACTGTGTGATTGCTCGACTTCCCCCGCATTACACTCTGCGGCGCTCGTGCATTACCAAGACGCGGAGCCACTTGCTGCTACTGAGAACGGTACAGCTGCTGTATTGTTCAAAAAATGTTCAAATGTTTGTTAAGCTCATGGGACTTAACTACGAGGTCATCAGTCCCTAAACTTACAAATTACTTATGAACTACTTACGAGCTAGGACGGCATAAATATCCATGCCCGAGGGGGGATTCGTACCCCCGACCGTAGTGGCCGTGCTGACCGTGACTGGAGCGCCTCAGTCACCTCGGCCACCGCGGCCGGCGCTGTATTGTTGTAGGCAACTTTGATGTCTGCTCTGACGTCTCGTGGCCCGCAGCTTGACCGGTCAATAGCAGTCCCGTATGGGAGTAAGTGTTTATGGAGTAAAACTACGGCATTCGGTATATCATTACAATTTATAAATTGTAAACTACAAATTGGAGACGCATGAAACTTTCCAGAGAGTATACACACATATAGTTAAGTGTACCTTCTAAATTGTATCACAGTACGACACATAGTACATGAGATATGAGCACGTAAACAGTAACGTTCATGGAAAACCGTCCCATCACGCACAAAGTTTTAATCTATTACTTCTTTACTACTAACTATATTCCCAAGAGATTTTACAGACATACAGCCCTTATACGAATGAATCTATACTTAAAAAATGGCAAGAATAAATAAATAAATACGCGGGCAACGCCGGGTTTTTAGCTAGTCTAATATATACAGCAGAGTGTCCGTATATTTGTACGTGTTGCATACAAATCTACAGTTTTGTTCCAATCGTTATGAAATTCTGTACACGTAAGCTTCAATCCATGAGGACTGTCGTCGTAAGTGTAAGAATCACGTACGATGTATAGTTCACAAGATATGACGTCATAAACAATGAGATGCGCGGAAAACTGCTGCATTAAGCGACAATGCTGCTCATTTTCTCCTAAACCACTCGACCGATTTCAACCAAATTTGGTACACATCTTCCCTACGTGAGATAACAATTGCTGTAGTAGTAAGAACCACATACGACATATGGTTTAGGAGATATATATATAATTTCATAAACAATATAGTTACAAGAAACTGTGTATACTGCAACGAGATTTTATAAATACACTATATGAGAATGACAGTACTTAGTGACTTGCAACCAACTTTAAACATAATTTCAAACCTTTATTAAACTTTTTCTCGCTGACAACCACATCAAAATAATAAAAGGTAAAAAGTTTCACGCTTACTACTTTTCCGCTGTTCATGGAGCAAAACTACGGCTTTTCGTTCGACGTTGCAGTTTATAATTTCTGCACTACAAATTGTAGCCGCAGGAAATTTTACAGACACTATAAACACATATAGTTGAATGTATCTTCGATATTGTATCACATTACGACACGTATGAGCACATAAACAGTAACGTTCATGGAAAACCGCCCCATCATGCAACAAGATTTTAATGTATTACGTCATTACAATGAACTCTGTTCGCAACGGATTTTACCGACATTCAGCACTTAACAAATGAATATATAACTGCAAAATTATACAATTGTACAACATATATATCGATAAATGTGAGATTGTATATACTGCTCAAATGTTCAAAAAATTTTTAAGCTAATGGGACTTAACTGCGAGGTCATCATTTTCTGAACTTACAAAATACTTATGAACTAACTTATACTAAAGACAATACAAACATCCATGTCCGAGGGAGGATTCGATCCTCCGACGTGAGAGGCCACGCGACCCGCAACGTGGCGCTTCGCTCGGCTACACATGAAGCAACACGTATTCCAGTCAGCTTCAGGAATGCTAACAGTAGCAGTTGTGCCCACGGTTGGGGGTTTGAAGACACAAACTGTGTCGTTTCAATTTCTGTGGGGTTGGAGGGGTGGTTGAAAAATTAGTACTTTTTTGCCATCCTGGGGGGAGGCTTTCTAAAAGAATTCACAAAACCTGGAAAAAAGGTGTTTTATTTCAATATTAAATTGCAAAACAGTTACTAATATCTTGGGTGTTGGGGAAGGGGGGGGGGGTTGGGCGCGATTTGGGAGGGGGGGGGGGTAAGTCTTTGGTCAAGTGGAGGGGGCTATTGACAACTTTGAGCTCTGAAGCGCACTCGGATGCAGGCGATAGCAAAAGAATTATATAGAGTTATAAGGAAAGGAAGAGAATGAAACGAGTACATCCAGCGAATACCCTTTATTTACGACAGATCTGGCTTTTAACTTCAAGAGAATACAGTTACCAATGGGACTTGCATTCTCTATTACGATTAATAAACCACAGGGCAATCTATTCAATACTGTGGATTGGATTTGGGCGTTTCTCATACGGACAACTTTATGTCACTTGCTCAGGGATGGACTCAACAAAGAAATTATTCATATTAGATCCTGGACAAGTAACAAGAAATACTGTTTGTAGTAAAGTTGTGAATTAAATCAATGTATGAATATTACATATCATTTGTATTTTGATTACTATCTTTCTTTGGATACTCTACTTATAATTTTGTATATTACGCAAGACAGCCTTATTTCTTATATATTATGCGAAAAATATGACATGTTATTAGAAAGAAAGAGATGTACAGAGAGAGAAGGAATAGGAGTACTAACTCCAGCCTTGAATAAATAAATAAATGAATAATAGCCGGGCAACGCCGAGTTTTCAGCTAGTCTTATATCTAATATATAAAGCAGAGTGTCCGAGTACGTGTTGCATACAAATCTGCAGTTTTGTTCCAATCTTTATGAAATTTTGTACACATAATCTTCAATCCATGACGACGGTCGCCGTAAGTGTAAGAATAACATACGATATATAGTTCACGAGATATGACGTTATAAACAATGAAATGTGTCTAAAACTGCTGCATTTCGCGAAAATGCTGCTCAATTTCTCCTAAACCACTGGACCGATTTCAACCAAACTTGGTACACATATTCCTTACGTAAGATAACGATTGCTGTTCGAGTGCCGGCCGCGGTGGCCGAGGTGACTGAGGCGCTCCAGTCACGGTCAGCACGGCCACTACGGTCGGGGGTTCGAATCCCCCCTCGGGCATGGATATTTGTGCCGTCCTAGTTCGTAAGTAGTTCATAAGTAGTTTGTAAGTTTAGGGACTGATGACCCCGTAGTTAAGTCCCATAAGCTTAACAAACATTTGAACATTTTGCTGTTCGAGTACGAACCACATATGACACATGGGTCAGGATATATAACGTCGTAAACAATAGGAATCGCAAAAAACTGCCACATAATGCGGCGAGACTTTATAAATACGCTATATTAGAATAAGAGTACTTAACGACTTGAAACAAACTTTAAACATAATTTCAAACCTTTATTAAACTTTTCCTCGCTGACACCCATATCAAAATGATGAAAGGAAAAACGTTTCTCGCTTACTACTTTTCCGCTGTTTATTGAGTAAAACTACGGGATTCGGTATGACGTTGCAATTTACAATTTGTACAAATTGTAGCTGCAGGAAATTTTACAGACAGTATGCACACATATAGTTGAATGTACGATCTAAATTGCATCACAGTACGACACATAATTACACGAGATATGAGCACATAAATAATAACGTCCCGCTGTTCATGGACTAAAACTACGGCATTCGGATGACGTTACAATTTATAATTCATACACTACAAACTGTAGCCGCTGGAAATTTCATAGACAGTATACACGCATATACTTGAGTGTACCTTCTAAATTGTATGGCAGTACGAGACGTAGCACATATACAATAACGTTCATGGAAAACCGCCCCATCACGAACCAAGTTTTAATGTATTACATCTTTACTACTAATTGTATTTCCAAGAAATTTTACATACAGCCGTTATACAAATGAATATACACCCGAAAAATGGCAGGAATAAATACCCGGGCAACGCCGGGTTTTCAGCTAGTTTAATATATAAAGCAGTGTGTCCGTATGTTTTTACATGTTGCATACAAATATACAGTTTTGTTCCAATCTTTATGAAATTTTGTACACGTAAGCTTCAATCCATAAGGACGGTCGCCGTAAGTGTACGAATCACATACGATATATAGTTCACGAGATATGACGTCATAAACAATGAGATGCGCGAAAAACTGCTGCATTTTGCGACAATGCTGCTCATTTTTCTCCTAAACCATTGGACCGATTTCAACCAAATTTGGTACACACATTTCTTACCGTGAGGTAATAATTGCTGCATGAATAAGAATCACATATGGCACATGGTTCAATAGATATTACGTCATAACCAATAGAAATCGCAAAAAGTTATATAATGCGGCGAGACTTTCGAAATACACTGTATGAAAATGACAGTACTTAGCGACTTGCAACAAGATGTAAACATATTTTCAAACCTTTATAAAACTTTTTCTCGCTGGCAACCATAGTAAAATGATGAAAGAAAAAAATTTCTCCCTTAATACTTTTCCGCTGTTTATGGAGTAAAACTACGGCTCTCGGTATGACGTTACAATTTATAATTTGAACACTACAACTTGTAGCGACAGGAAATTTTACAGACAATATACACACATATAGTTGAATGTAGCTTCTAAATTGTATCACATTCCGACACTTAGTTCATGAGATATGAGCACGTAAACAGTAAAGTTCCGCTGGGCATGGACTAAAACTACAGCATTCGGTATCACGTTACAATTTATAATTTCCAAACTACAAATTGTAGCCGCAGGAAATTTTACAGACAGTATACACTCATATAGTTGAGTGTAACATCTAAACTGTATCACAGTATGACACGTTGTTCATGAGATATATGTATATAGTAGCGTTCATGGAAAACCTCCCCATCACGCACCAAGCTTTAATCTAATACTTCTTTACTACTTGTTGCAGAATGTCACAGGGATCAGGTGGAGCTAGGGGAAAGCAATAGAGTAAACCTATTATGGGTCCCTGGCCACTCGGGGATCAGTGGCAACGAACATGCCGACAGATTAGCCAGGATGGGGGAAGAGACTCCATTTCTTGGACCGGAACCTGTCCTGACAATCACCAAGGCAATGATCAAATTGGAGCTACGTAACTGGCTCAGAAGACAGCACGTAGAATATCGGACCAAAGTCCATCAACAAAAACATGGCAAGGTAATGATACCAAAGCCTTGTTTTAAAAGAAGCTCTGCAATCCTGGGTCTGAACAGGAGAGAGATTAGACTCATGGTTGGATTGCTGACAGGCCATGGGAATTTCGAAAAACACCTACATACAATGGGAATAACAGAAGAGGACCCTAAATGTTGGCTCTGTGATGACGGTGATGAAACTGCATCACATCTAATCTTCGAATGCATTGCATTGGAGAATAAAAGGCACAGAATATTTGGGACAACAAGACCCGAAGAAATTGTGTCTAATAAAGAACTGGTAAAGGGACTCCTTGCACTGTTCAAGGGCATTGGCTGGATTTACTAGACATACAGGGAGCGATACCGCACAATAAACTTAGTTTCGGTGCGGGCAGTGGCGGGTTAGACAAAGACTGTTCTGGCTTCCCTGAAAAAATTAAATCAATCTTTACTACTAATTGTATTCCAAAATTGATTTTACATACATACAGCCCCTATACAAATTAATATATACCTTAATAAAAATGGGAGGAATAAATAAATAAATACGCGGGTAACGCCAGGTTTTCAGCTAGTCTTCAATAAAAAGCGACGACTACGTTGACTTCTGCCAGTGAGCTATTTCCACAGACGGTCTGACGTGTATTTGCAGTTTGCTGATGCCAGAAGAGGAAGTAAATACATTTACGCCAAAAAGCGGCAGAAGCAGCGCGGCCTCGGCAGCCAATCAGGGCTGGGGGGAGGGGTGTCTGGCAGCTGGATTGATCGCGCCGCCTGCCAGGGTGTGGCAGCCCGGCCACGTCGGTAGCGTGCGGCCTGGATGGCTAGCACAGGCCCAGGCCCAAAGGCAGGGGCGAATGTCATGTCTCATCTACCACAATCTCTACACTAACACAGCTACAGCTATTTTGCTATTATAGGAGCAGCCACATGAGCTTTGGACATTTCTTTCAAATATTTAAGGAAGTTAGAGATCGATGAAGCTAGCTGCCACATAATATTTCACCAAAATAGTAATCATACAACGTAGGAAACTTTTCTTTCACATGCCCTCTGCCGGCCGCTGTGGCCGAGGGGACTGAGGCGCTTCAGTCACGGTCTGCACGGCCACTACGGTCGGGGGTTCGAATCCCCCCTCGGGCATGGATATTTGTGCCGTCTTTAGTATAAGGTAGTTCATAAGTAGTTTGTAAGTTTAGGGACTGATGACCCCATAGCTAAGTCCCATAAGCTTAACAAACATTTGAACATTTTTTCACATGCCCTCTGCATTATATCGAGGCTTTAGATAATACTAGCTGAAAACCCGCCGTCGCCCAGGTATTTATTTATTCCTGCCATTTGTGTAAGAGCTGTGTGTCTGTAAAATCTCTTGGGAATACAATTAGTAGTAAAGAAGTAATAGATTAAAACTTGGTGCGTGATTGGGCGGTTTTCCACGAACGTTACTGTTTATGGGCTCATATCTCATAAACTACAAATGTTCAAATGTTTGTTAAGCTTATGGGACTTAACTACGGGGTCATCAGTCCCTAAACTTACAAACTACTTATGAACTACTTACGAACTAGGACGGCACAAATATCCATGCCCGAGGGGGGATTCAAACCCCCGACCGTAGTGGCCGTGCTGACCATGACTGGAGCGCCTCAGTCATCTCGGCCACCGCGGCCGGCTCATAAACTACCTTTTGTACTGTGATACAACTAAGAAGGTACACTCAACTACATGCGTGTATACTGTTTGTAAAATTTCCTGCGGCTACAATTTGTAGTGTACAAATTATAAATTGCAACGTCATACCGAATCCCGTAGTTTTACTCAATAAACAGCGGAAAAGTAGTACGCGAGAAACTTTTTTCCTTTCATCATTTTGCTATGGTTGTCAGCGAGGGAAAGTTTAATAGAAGTTTGAAATCATGTATAAAGTTTGTTGCATGTCGCTAAGTACTCTGATTCTCGTATAGCGTATTTATAAAGTCTCGCCGCATTATGTGGCAGTTTCTTGCAAATCCTATTGTATATGACGTCATATCTTCTGAATCATGTGTCGTACATGATTATTAACCCTACAGCAATTGTAACCCACGGTAAGGAATGTGTGTAGCCGGCCGCGGTGGCCGAGGGGACTAAGGCGCTCCAGTCGCGGTCTGCACGGCCACTACGGTCGGGGGTTCGAATCCCCCCTCGGGCATGGATATTTGTGCCGTCCTAGTTCGTAAGTAGTTCATAAGTAGTTTGTAAGTTTAGGGACTGATGACCCCGTAGTTAAGTCCCATAGACTATACAAGCATTTGAACATTTGAATGTGTGTACCAAATTTGGTTGAAATCTGTCCAATGGTTTAGGAGGAAATGAGCAGCATTGTCGCAAAATGCAGCAGTTTTTCGCGCATCTCATTGTTTATGACGTCATATCTCGTGAACTATATATCGTATGTGGTGTCACATCTCATCTACCACAATCTCTACACTAACACAGCTAGAGCTATTTTGCTATTATAGGAGCAGCCACATGAGCTTTGGACATTTCATTCAAATATTTAAGGAAGTTACAGATTGATAAAGCTAGCTGCCACATAATATTTCACCAAAATAGCAATCATACAACGTAGGAAACTTTTCTTTCACATGCGCTCTGCATTAGATCTAGGCTTTAGATAATACTAGCTGAAAACCCGCCGTCGCCCGGGTATTTATTTATTCCTGCCATTTGTGTAAGAGCTGTATGTCTGTAAAATCTCTTGGGAATACAATTAGTAGTAAAGAATTAATAGATTGAAACTTGGTGCGTGATGGGGCGGTTTTCCATGAACGTTGCTGTTTATGTGCTCATATCTTATAAACTACATGTCGTACTGTGATACAATTTAGAAGCTACATTCAACTATATATGAGTATACCGTCTGTAAAATTTCCTGTCGCTACAAGTTGTAGTGTTCAAATAATAAATTGTAACGTCATACCGAGAGCCGTAGTTTTACTCCGTAAACAGCGGAAAAGTAGTAAGCGAGAAACTTTTTTCCTTTCATCCTTTTACTATGGTTGCCAGCGAGAAAAAGTGTAATAAAGGTTTGAAATTATGTTTAAAGTTTGTTGCAAGTCGCTAAGTACTGTCATTCTCATACAGTGTATTTCTAAAGTCTCAGCGCATTATATGGCATTTTGTGCGATTTCTATTGGTTATGACGTAATATCTTTTGAACCATGTGCCATATGTGATTCTTAACCATGCAGCAATTGTTACCTCGCGGTAAGGAATGTGTGTACCAATTTTGGTTTAAATCGGTCCAATGGTTAAGAGAAAATAGCAGCATTGTCTCAAAATGCAGCAGTTTTTCGCGCATCTCATTGTTTATAATGTCATATCTCGTGAACTATATATCGTATGTGATTCTTACACTTGAGGCGACCGTCCTCATGGAGTGAAACGTACGTGTACAAAATTTCATAAAGATTGGAACAAAAGTGTATATTTGTATGCAACACGTACAAATATACGGACACTCTGCTTTATATATTAGAAGATAGAAGAAGACTAGCTGAGAACCCGGCGTTGCCTGGGTATTTATTTATTTATTCCTGCCTTGAGTTAGTACTTCTCCTATCCCTTTTCTCTCTATCCATCTCTTTTTATCTAAAAAATACATGCTATATTTATCGAAGAATAAATAACTAATAAGGCTGCATCGCATAATGTGCAAATTTATTAGTGCAGTATCTAAACAAAGGCAGATAGTATTGAAAATACAAATGACATATAAAATGCATACGATCTCATATTTATTGATTTATATGTTGTAGAATCGTATAATTTTTCAGGTATCTATTCATTTGTATAAGTACTGTAAGTCGGTAAAAATGTCTTGAGCATACAATAGTAGTGAAGAAGTAATGGATTAAAACTTGGTGCATGATGGGGCGGTTTTCCATAAACGTTACTATTTATGTGCTCATTTCTCATGAGCTATGAGTCGTACTGTGATAGAATTCAGACGTTATACTCAACTATATGCGTGTATATCGTCTGTAAAATTTCCTGCGGCTACAATTTGAAATGTAGAAATTATAGATAGTAAGTTTAGGGACTTATGACCCCGTAGTTAAGTCCCCCCCCCCCCCCAAAAAAAAAAAAAAAAAAAAAACAAAAAAAAAAACCTGAGGAAGAGTACGGACAGGTGTGTTGTAGGCGGCCATTTTCATTGATTTGCTGCACCTTCTACGTATTCTATTCTATCAATGACACAGTTTTTGAGTTGCCTTCCCCACAACATTTTTGCATGTGACGGTTACAATTTAAGTAATTTGTTGCTAGCTTCCATGTCACTTTTCTTCCTCTGCGACACGAAGGCATCTCATCTGTTGGCAACAAATGGCAACTGCGAATGACACATCCCTGTGAAGCACTTTATAACACAGAACACCTCTTGTTGATCAGCATATGTATATCCTCCACCATCCTTCTAAGTTCGAAATTTTGATGGCAACTGCACCACGAAGGAGAATAGGTCACCACACGTCCCAGTAATCGGATACACTGTCACTGACCATAGTATTAAATCGCAGAATCTTTTTACGTCAACGCCTGTTTGTCTTCCTGAACGTCTCAAAACTTGAAACGCTACAACGTGATGTAGTCGGTAGCACTCACTATATACAGAACACAGGTATTTGGAATGGCGTCCACTACTTTCGTTCTTTTATAAAACCCAAACAGAATACACTGTTACAAATTATAGACATTTCCAAATTTTAGAATCCGTTTTCTGATGCATAAATGATGCTTCCTATAACTTTAAAAATGCGTAATACTCGAGATATCAAGGTATTACCTATAGAACAAACTTAAAGCCGAGAATCTAATACAGTATATAAAGCAGAGTGTCCATATATTTGTACGTGTTGCATACAAATCTACAGTTTTGTTCCAATCTTTATGAAATGTTGTACACGTAAGCTTCAATCGATGAGGACGGTCGCCGTAAGTGTAAGAATCACGTACGATATATAGTTCACGAGATATGACGTCATAAACAATGAGATGCGCGAAAAACTGCTATATTTTGAGAAAATGCTGCTATTTTCTCCTAAACCATTGGACCGATTTCAACCAAATTTGGTACACACATTCCTTACCGTGAGGTAACAGTTGCTGCATGGTTAAGAATCACATACGGTAAATGGTTCAAAAGATATTACGGCATAACCAATAGAAATCGCAAAAAATGCCATATAATGCAGCGAGATTTTCGAAATACATTGTATGAGAATGACAGTACTTAGCGACTTGCAGCAAATTTTAAACATAATTTCAAACCTTTATTAAATTTTTTCTCTCTGGTAACCATAGTAAAATGATGAAAGGGGAAAAAAGTTTCTCGCTTACTACTTTTCCGCTGTTATGGAGTAAAACTACGGGTCTCGGTATGACGTTACAATTTATAATTTGAACACTATAAATTATAGCGATAGGAAATGTTACAGACAGTATACACATATATAGTTGAATGTAGCTTCTAATGTAGTTCATGAGATATGAGCACGTAAACAGTAACGTTCGGTGTTCATGGACTAAAACTCCGGAATTCGGTATGACATTACAATTTATAATTTGTACACTACAAGTTGTGGCCATAGGAAATTTTACAGCCAGTATACACGCGTATAGTTGAGTGTACCTTCTAAATTGTATCACAGTACGACACTTAGTCCTCGCTAGATGAGCACATAACCAGTAGTCTTCATGGAAAACCGCCCTATCACGCACCAAGTTAATCTATTTCAAAAAATGTTTGTATAGTCTATGGGACTTAACTACGGGGTCATCAGTCCCTAAAACTTACAAACTACTTATGAACTACTTACGAACTAGGACGTCACAAATATCCATGCCCGAGGGGGGATTCGAACACCCGACCGTAGTGGTCGTGCAGACCGTGACTGGAGCGCCTCAGTCAGCTCGGCCACCGCGGCCGGCTTAATCTATTTCTTCTTTACTACTAATTGTATTTCCAAGAGATTTTACAGACATACAGCCCTTATACAAATGAATATATACGTGAAAAATAGCAGGAATAAATAAATAAATACCCGGGCAACGCCGGGTTTTCAGCTAGTATATAATTATATATTCTTGGTTTTCTAAGGGACCAAACAGCTGAGACCATCGGTCACTTGATGTTAAGGACTACACACACACACCCATGCCCTAGAAGGTGTTGAACCCTCGGCGTGAGTTACCGCAGAATCCGCGACATGGCGCCTCAGGCCGCGCGGCCAAGAAATTTGTCAAAAAAAAAAAAGTTCAAATGTTTGTAAATCTATCGGACCAAACTGCGTGGTCATCAGTCCGTAGCTTACAAACTACTTAACCTAGGTAAACTAACCCAAAGACAACACACACACCCATGCCCCAGGGAGGACACGAACCTCCACGGCGACCAACCGCGCACTCCGCAGAGAGACGCTTTAGACCGCTCGGCTACTCAACCGCGGCAGAAATTTGTCCTACAAAGACAGGCACCCACGAGCTTTTTGACTTCTCGTACCGTGCGATGAATACTCTATTACGACAAAAATAATTATGCTAACACATGTGAAATTCGGTGGTTGGGCGGGCTGAGGCTAGCTTGTAATGGCTAATGTATGGGTTTGATTCCGGCTGGGGGAAGAGGGGAACAGTGTTTAACAGCCAAAAACATATCCTCTTCATCCCAATAGAACCAATAAAGAACTCAGGACTGTGCCATGTTTCAAATCAAATTCAGATGTACGTAAATCTATGGGACTTAACTTCTTTGGATATTAGTCCCTAGGCTTACTCATGACAATACACACACCCATGCCTGGGGGAGGACTCAACCCAACGCATTGAGGCGCCATGCTGTAATGCGCGAGGCCGTTCCCCGTCGGGGGTCAAATCCCCCCTCGGGCATGGATATTTGTGCCGTCTTTAGTATAAGGTAGTTCATAAGTAGTTTGTAAGTTTAAGGACTGATGATCGCGCAGTTAAGTCCCTTAAGCTTAACAAACATTTGAACATTTGCCTCGAACCTCCGAGTGCGAACAACCGCGAGATCCGCAGCGAGGCGCTTAGACCGTTTCGAACCAACATTACACATGTCTAAGTGTTCAAAAGTTTGTAAATCTATTGGACTCAACTGTGTGGTTATTAGTTCGTAGCTTACAAACTACTTAATCCAAGGTAAACTAACCTAAGGACAACACACACATCCGTGCCCGAGGGAGGATTCGAACCTCCGACGCGGGAGGCCTCGCGATCCCCCTCGTGGCGATCCAGACCGCTCGGCTACTCCCGCGCGGCACACATGTCTGTTCGCTACTAACTGAAAAAGAGTAGGATTAGTGTGCATTGCTTCCTCAAAATGCTAAACCCCTCCATGTCTCTACGAACGGCGCAACCAGTGATAGTTGTAACCTCGTCTTCCGGGGTCAACAGTGACGATATGCTTGGGGTTGGAGTCCCAGGCTGTACAAAACTATTTGTGGCATTACTTCTAGCCGAACCTGTGCACATCCCACTAAAGGTGAAGAGATAATGAATATATTACCTCTATTTGTATCTATAATACAACAGTGAATGGTGGCAGGTTCGAGTCACTGCCGGGAAGAAATCAATTGTATCTCCGTATCAGGTCGGAATATAACGCTATTTGTGAATATATAAAATATGTGACATCTAATTGTTCTTTGTTAACAATTGATGTAGGTACTGCGTTCAATTTCACAACTTTATTGTGTTTGACACCTGAGACTTGCACTATATTACTTACCTTTAGTGGTTACCTATCAGTAACAACATGAGCTTAATTCACTCCCTGGTGCAATGCTAAATTTATCATTTATTTCCGGGTTCGGACATTGGCCTTGTAAACTGATACCGCCGCGGCGGATTAGCCGTGCGCACGTGGGCGGTACGCGCGGCCGTTCGCCGAAGGGGGTTCGCGTCCCCTCCTCGGGCATGGGTGTCTGTGTTGTCCTTAGGTTAGTTTAACTTAGAGTAGTTTGTAAGCTACGGACTAATAACCCAGCGCCGCGGTGGAGTAGCCGAGCGGTCTAAGGCGCCTCGCTGCGGAGCGCGCGGTTGCTCGCCGTCGGAGGTTCAAGTCCTGCCTCGGGCATGAGTGTTTGTGTTGTCCTTAGGTTAGTTTACCTTAGTTTAAGTAGTTTTTAAGCTACGGACTGATAACGACGCAGTTTGGTCCGATAGATTTACAAACATTTGAACATTTTAAAATGATGCTCATGAAAACGTCAGTGTTTTACATCTTTTTTACCTAATCGAGTTTCGATCAAACACGTAAGCTTTGGTTGGTCAACAGTGCCTTTAAATTTAGATCACGAACAATAACTCATTGTGTCGTTACATGAGTCTGAGAACGTATATGACTTGTCATTTATTGTAATGAAATTTAATTTCCAAGTGTTACTGTCTCATCTCTAATAACATGTTTTCTAATATTTGTTGGCGGCCGAGGGGACTGAGGCGCTCCAGTCACGGTCTGCAGGGCCACTACGGTCGGGGGTTCGAATCCCCCTCTCGGGCATGAATATTTGTGCTGTCCTTAGTATTAGCTAGTTCACAAGTGGTTTGTAAGTTTAGGGACTGATGACCCCGTAGTTAAGTCCCATAAGCTGTACAAACATTTGAACATTTCTAATATTTGTTGTATGTCGGTTTTGGTTTACATGTGGACATGTTGTCTAGTGTCTTTTGTAGTACCTATCGTGTATTGTCAACGACTGTGTGGCGACGACCTACCTCACAGCTATGCTATGTCGGTTGCATGCTGTCAGGTGTAGCCAACACATTTCAATTCAGGGGTGACCCACTTTTTGGCTGTCAATTGTACATATTGATATACTGGCATAATGTTACTCATGTATGTAATTTATGTCTGTCACTTTTTACTGGGCAGTGTGTTAAAATGTTTTAAGATTTATTTTTAATATTTACGAGCGTAGTGGAACTGTGCATTCTTACATATTGCTGTGGCCGCTGCCGTTGTCCTTCTACGACAGTGAATTTTTACGAAAAAATTGTAACTTTCAGTACATACGAGAAGTAATGCAGTATTTAAAAAGCCGTCGCTATGAAGAAGGGTAATAACTTTTTAAGAAATGGAGGGTAGCTTATGCATATTTTTTAAAAGATGAGACACACTGACATACAGTAGCACACTCTAGAGGAAAATGTAGGTACCTTTGCTGCAGTGCATCGCCGTTAACCAGTCTAGGGAAGTCACCGTGACGGCATATATATAATGACATATTTGATTGTGTATACGATGGTGTATTTTATTGTTTATATTTTATTGATTTAATGTTTGGCTCACCATTTGCACTGACAACAACTATAATGTTGAGCACTTCTGTAAAGGCATAAATGCTCTAAGTTACCAGATATATATATATATATATATATATATATATATATATATATATATATATAGGGTGTCCCACCTATCTTGTCCACCAAAAATATCTCTGGAAAACAGCTATTGGAAACGACTTTCACCGTTATCAATGTACGGCTGGGGCCCATGAATATACATATTTGGAAACATTCTAAAACGAAAGCAAATGTGTTTTTTTAACACAAACTTATGTTTTTTAAAATGGACACCCTATATTTTTTCTTCAGCAATCTATAGCATGACAAATCACATAAACAATGGCGTTGATTGCATCGCAATATTCCAATTACATCCCGAGACATTGCGACGTGAAGTTGACGCTTGAAATACGCGAAACGCGCGGCTAGCGCACGTCCTGAGCAGCATGGGGTTCTCGTCTGAGTCTCAGGAAGTGCGCTAGCCGCGCGCTTCGCGTATTTCAAGCGTCAACTTCACGTCGCAATGTCTCGGGATGTAATTGGAATATTGCGATGCAATCAACGCCATTGTTTATGTGATTTGTCATGCTATGGATTGCTGAAGAAAAAAATGTAGGGTGTCCATTAAAAAAAAAAAACATAAGTTTGTGTAAAAAACACATTTGCTTTCGTTTTAGAATGTTTCCAAATGTGTACATTCATGGGCCCCAGCCGTACATTGATACCAGTGAAAGTCGTTTTCCAATAGCTGTTATTGTTCCAGAGATATTTTGGGTGGATATATTATCTACTATAGTCGGGCCGCCGAAAGAACGACCCTGACAGTTCGCGCACGTGGGTCGCAGAGGGTGGGGGGGACACTCAAGCACCAACCTGAGCTCTGGAATTCGTAAACGTTGCCGGGGTAACGGTGCCGCGTTGCCACCCTGCCACTCAAGGTCGCGTGGGGTGGCATGTTTCAGTCGCTGCAAAGCATCTGTCGCGTGTTCATCGTTTGTCTCGTTGTGTTACCGGTTTTGTTCGTGCCGTGTTACGTGTCATTAATTTCAGACGTGTGTGAGCCGTGAAGAGAGTATCAAAGGAGAAGTGTGCTGCAGATCCACAGGAGCCACCTGCTGCTCTGTCGCAGCCAATAAAGAGTTTATTGAAAAATTACGTTATTTTATTTCTACTTACGTCAATAGACGCTGTCGAAAGTGATCTGATATTACTCGGACACTATACTATGGCAGTCAATAGCGACCGTAAACTAATGAGGCAAAAAAAACACTCTTCTTTTTATGTAAGAAGACATATTTTACTGGAAGAGGCGGTTTTACTACTTGTAAAGTGGTAGACGTTATTTGTTTACCCTCTCGGCAGACTGCCACAATACAGTGTCAGAGTAATAACAGCGAGTCTGTGGAAATTGGTTATAGAAGATGTAATATATAAACAAAATTCTTCAACTAACAACCTTTGGCTGAAGACTAAATGATCCATTATATTTAATGGAATACTGGAACATATGAAGCTTTACTTTAACTCGGCATATATTTTTAAACCTTTCTTTTTAACTGCAAAAAAGAGTGTTTTTCCATCACTTCGTGGTTGTTATCGTTCGTTCACGCTTTAGTAGTACATAGCAACGGTTCCAAAATATTCGGACGTGATATTCGTATGACGGCCACCGACACGGCGTAACAACAGTCAGCCGCGTAACAGCATTGGCAACATAGCCGCTAGCTGTCAGACGTATCCAGGGGCAGGTGTAGACTCTGACCATATCTTATTGGTTATGAAATTCAGACTGAAATTGAAGAAATTACAGAAAGGTAGGAAAATAAGGAGATGGGACCTCGATAAACTGAAGGAACCTGAGGTACTTATGAGTTTCAGAAGGAGCTTTAGGTGGCAATTGATAGAAATGGGGGAAATAATACAATAGAAGATGAATACGTAGCATTGAGAGATGAATTAGTGAAGGTAGCAGAGGACAAAATACGTAGAAAGACAAGATCTACAATAAATCCTTGGACTTGACAGGAAATACTGAATTATATTGACGAAAGGAGAAAATATAAAAATGCAGTAAATGAAGCAGGTAAAATGAAGTACAGACGACTAAAAATGAGACTGTCAGGAAGTACAAAATGGCTAATCAGGAGTGGATAGAGGACAAAAGAAAATCTATAGAAGAATTTATAAGTAGGGGAAAAAGGTACATACTACAGGAAAATAAAAGAGACATTTGGACAGAAGAAAAGCAGCTGTATGAGTATCAAGAGCTGAGAGGAAAAACCAGTTCTGAGCAAAAGTGGGAAAGCTGAAAGAATGTATAGAGGAGATCTACAATGGAATCGAAGTTCGAGACAATATTATAGAAGGGGAAGAGGAAGTAAATGAAGATGAGATAGGCGACACTATACTGGGACTGAATTTGACAGAGTGCTGAAAGTCCTATGTCGAAACAAGGAGTAGACGACATTCCCTAAGAACTACTGCCTGGGTGAGGCAGTCATGATAGTACTGTTTCACTTGGTGTTTAAGATATATGAGACAGGTGAAATACACTCAGCCTTCAAGAAAAATGTAATTAACCCTATTCCAAAGAAAGCAGGCACAGACAGGTGTGAAAATTTCTAAACTATCTGTTTAATAAGTCATGCTTGCAACATTTTAACACGAATTATTTACAGAAGAATGGAAAAGCTAATAGACGCCGACCTCGAGGAAGATCAGTTTCCATTTAGGAGATGTGTAAGAACACTTGAGGCAATACTTACATTAAGACTTATAAGACAGGCTAAGAAAAGGCAAACCTACTTTTCTAGCTTTTGTAGATATGCATAGAGCTTTTTACAGTGCTTTTTGGAATACACTGTTTCTAATTCTGAAGTCAGCAGGGGTAAAATATAGGGAACAGAAGGATATTTACAACTTGTACAAAAACCAGATTGACGTTATAAGAGTCAGAGGCCATAAAAGGGAGGAAGTGGTTGTGGTGGCAGTTAGGCAGGGCTGTAGCTTTTCCCCAATATTATTCAACCTGTACATCGAGCATGCTGTGAAGGGGAGCAAGGAGAAATTTGGAGAAGGCATTAAAGTTCGAGGTGAAGAAATAAAAACTGTGCGTTTCGTTGATGACATTGTAACTCTATCAGAGACAGAAAAGGAACTGGAAGAGCAATTGAACAGTATGAAAAGAGCGTATAAGATGGACATTAACAAGAGCAAAACAAGAGTAATGGAATGTAGTCTAAGAAAATCAGGCGATGCCGAAGGAATTAGATTAGGTAACGAAACAATAAAGGAGGTAGATGAGTTTTGTTACTTAGGCAGTAAAATCTAATATATAAAGCAGAGTGTCCGTATATTTGTAAGTGTTGCATACAAATCTACAGTTTTGTTCCAATCTTTATGAAATTTTGTACACGTAAGCTTCAATCAATGAGGACGGTCGCCGTAAGTGTACGAATCACATACGATATATAGTTCACGAGATATGACGTCATAAACAATGAGATGCGCGAAAAACTGCTGCAATTTGCGACAATGCTGCTCATTTTCTCCTAAACCACTGGACCGATTTCAACCAAATTTGGTACACACATTCCTTACCGTGAGGTACAATTGCTGTAGGGTTAAGAATCATGCATTACACATGATTCAGAAGATATGACGTCATAAACAATAGGATTTGCAAGAAACTGTCACATAATGCGGCGAGACTTTATAAATAGGCTATACGAGAATCAGAGTACTTAGCGACTTGCAACAAAGTTTATACATGATTTCAAACTTCTATTAAACTTTCTCTCGCTGACAACCATAGCAAAATGATGAAAGGAAAAAAAGTTTCTCGCTTACTACTTTTCCGCTGTTTATTGAGTAAAACTACGAGATTCGGTACGACGTTGCAATTTATAATTTGTACACTACAAATTGTAGCCGCAGCAAATTTTATAGACAGTATACACGCATGTAGTTGAGTGTACTAAGTGTACTAAGTTGTATCACAGTACAAAAGGTAGTTTATGAGATATGAGCCCATAAACAGTAACGTTCGTGGAAAACCGCCCCATCACCCACCAAGTTTTAATCTATTACTTCTTTACTACTAATTGTATTC
Organism: Locusta migratoria; assembly: GCA_026315105.1. Classification (NCBI taxonomy): domain Eukaryota; kingdom Metazoa; phylum Arthropoda; class Insecta; order Orthoptera; family Acrididae; genus Locusta; species Locusta migratoria. Next base: position 49,125,377 of record CM048755.1, on the reverse strand, counting down.
CCAAGAGATTTTACAGACATACAGCCTTTATACAAATAAATATATGCCTGAAAAATGGCAGGAAGAAATAAATAAATACCCGGGCAACGCCGCGTTTTCAGCTAGTAAAATATAATGGTCGCAGTACAGCGGATATAAATGACGATGGGAAGAAAGAAGTTTCTTAAAAGGAGAAATTTGTTAACATCGAATATTAATTAAAATGTTAGGAAGTCTTTTCTGATGGCATGTGTGTGGAGTGTTTCATTGTACAGTAGTGGAAGATGGACGATAAACACTTTAGAGAGAAGGAGGGTAGAAGCTTTTGAAATATGGTGCTACATACGAATGTTGAAAAATGAGTTCGGTAGATCACGTAACTAATGAGGAAGTACTGAAAAGAATTGGGGAGAAAAGGAAATTCTGGAATACCTTGACTAAAAGAAAGGCTCAATTGGTGGAATACATTCTTAGACATCAAGGAATCGTGAATTTAGCATTGGAGGGAAGTGTGTAGGGTAAAAGTCGAAGAGGGAGACCTAGAGAAGAATATAGTAAACAGATTCAAATAGGTGTGGGTTGCCGTTCTTATAAGGAGATTAAAAGGCTTGCTCAGGATAGAGAGGGGTGGGGAGCTGCATCAAACCAGTCTCTGGACTGAAGACCACAAAAACAACATATATGTTGTGCATGATGTCTCACCTGATACCCTAACTGTCTTAGTAGTGTAATTAAACTAACTTACACTAAGGACAACACACACGCCCATGTCCGAGGGAGGATGCGAACTTCTGGCAAGAACGGCCGTAGCATGGTGGCTTAGATCACGCGGCCTTTTTTGCGCGTTACTACAGTATGAGAATGCAATGAATTTAATATCTTCATAGTATTTGAGGCAGTATTGCGTAAAAGACCAATCTTGAGTTGTACAAAGGTGCCATGCAACGAATACATAATTTCAGCTTATAACAATTCTATCAGATACAGTCAGAGCACAGCGTAACTGGAACAAATAAATAAAACGTGTTTTCATTGTGTGATGTTATAATGAGTACAACAGCGTCACAAAACAGTACGTTGCATTGGTTGACAGCAGTTACTTTCAAAGTTCTGTCGTTTTTTCTGTATTGTTAGGTCTGATCCTTGCGGTCGCTGATCTTGTTTGTCCGTTTCGAATCGACGTGTAGTTGGCTGAGCTTTTTTTTTTATTACAGAGAGCGTTTAGCCCTCTGAGCCACTGCGCCCGGCAACCGCTCGGCTACGCCCACGCGGCGGGGTGGGGCTGCACTAATCAATACAGCAGAATAAAGCAATTCCGTCGAGGTCACAAACACAACACGGGCATAAAACAAAAAACAAAGCGTACATGCATTTTTATTAAACAGCTAGCAACCTACCCTGGCTTACACTGACACTGATAATACGGTATATTAGTGGCGTAACTAGGACTTGGCTTTGGGGGGGGGGGGGGGATAGATCTGCTTGACGAGCAACATTGTAGTTAGTTTCCAGACAAACTACCATCTACCACTCCCATTGAAGAATCTAATTCACTCCTATCCAATGAAAGATTAGGTAAAACACCCCAAGTTTTCAATCTTTACCTTTACCAGATTGCTGTTATACGATTTTTTTTTTTTGGTGGGGGGGAGGGGGTTTCTGGGGGGGGGGGGGTTCTATCCCCCTCATCCCCCCCCCCCATAGTTACGCCATTGTGGTATATATGAGACGTACCACAGACGACTCTCCAACTGTTTACGAAGCGTGTCTTCGCCATCCGACGATAAACGAACTTTCCTCTATTCATAACTTCCGTTCCCTCGACTCAAACGCCGGTTTATTCCATATGAAAATCTTATGTATTTTTTGTCAATATTACACGACTGCATGCCTTAACCGTTATTAAAGCTGAATGATGAAACAAATGTTCAAATTTTGTAAAGCTATGGACTTAATTACTGTGGTTATCAGTCCCTAGACTTACAAACTACTTAAACTAACCTAAGGCCAACACACACACACATACATACACACATGCCCTAAGGAGGACTCGAACCTCCGACGGGGAGCAACCACGCAAGCGTAGAGCGCACGGTCATTCCACTGCGGCCTGAATGACGAACCACGCTACTTCCGTATTTTGAAACAATAAAAGTATTTTCACATTTACGGTAAAGTTCGTCGGTCACGGAAGATACAGCTTTTTCCTAAGAGCGTTTATTGCCCTGTTTCGTGTGTTTTTGCTCGCTACACTCATCCATTACCATGCACCTTAATGAATTATGCACTTAAACCTTCCTCATGAATTACGCCGCCCATTGGTGAAGACCGTATGAAAATCTGTGAAGTATTTTTCGAGTTTATTGAGGAGACATAGGCAGATGCCACGGGAGGACTTGATTTTATAATATGTATGGAGATTTATAAGACTCTATGTGTATACGCATTTTATTGGTTGCTATGTACTACATAATATGATTAAACACAATTCATAAAATGCTTATACAATCCTCCGCGTGTTTAATTCATGTTTACGTATTACTGTCACAATCTAACGTATTTGAAAAAGTTTTCTGGGACTCGGAAATCCAGTAACGCCTCTAGGGGTGAAAGACTCAATCGTAGCGACTGTATCAACACCAGAGAGAGAGGCAGAGAGAGAGAGAGAGAGAGGAAGAGAAAGGCCAATAATCAATACTGTAACCCAAGCGACGCTAGCGCTCCAAGTGGCAGCATTGCATTTACAGAAGGGACACTCGCTATAAACGTTTGGCTCTCTCTCTGCTGGCGGGAAGAGCCAGACAGAAACTTTTACGTATATGTCAATAAATATACTGATCCGATCGCTAGCAAACATCATAGGATCATCCGACAGGCTAATCTGAACATTTCATCAAAATTTCTCCAGCCGTCTTCGTGTCTATAGGGAAGATACGTCATACATACCTACACAAATCCCTTTTTATAGATACAGATACAGATTATTTACCTAATACATACAAAATTACAGAGAAGTGTTATGTTCATAACTGGCCTGTTACTTATGAAAAAGAAAAACAATGTGTATTTTCATCACTCGCGAATGTAGAATCCTCCTTTCTGTACACAACAATTACCACATACTTCGATATCTTTTGTATTGAGTATACCAAACGAATTTCCAACTATCAATTATGAAGATTTTACTCGTCAATGACATATTCTGTTGCAAATACTACACTGTAGCCATCCGACAGTAGCATTCGAATAGCATACTTAGAAAAATGTCATCAGCTCTTCGAAAGTTTCTAACTTTCTATACCTAACGTGCGTAACTGTTTTCTCTACAAACCATAACTCCGAGTCTGGATTTTATACCAAGTCATTCGGATCCCCACGCCAATGTAATCTACTCCCATTTATCACTTACTACTTGGTTCATTCCTATGGAATCTATATGGGTATCACTATACCATTTTTTATTGTAGTTCCTTCTGCTTCGAAGTATTTTCTTAACTTTGTGCAGCAATTATCACTGCCATTTTCCGAAGAACTCCTCCAACGCCGCGGCGGAGTGGCCGAGCGCATTCAGGCGCTATGCTCCGATGCGCGAGGCCGTTCCCCGTCGGAGGTTCGAATCCTCCCTCGGGCATGGATGTTTGTGTTGACTTGTATAAGTCAGTTTATAAGTAGTTTGTAAGTTTAGGGACTGATGACCCCGCAGTTAAGTCCCATAAACTTAACAAACATTTGAACATTTTGAACTACTACAACATTCAAAAATGTTCAAATGTTTGTAGAACTTATAGGACTTAACTACGGGGTCATCAGTCCCTAAGCTTACAAACTACTTATGAACTAGCCAAGACTAAGGACGGCACAAATATCCATGCCCGAGGGGGGATTCGAACCCCCGACCGTAGTGTCCGTGCGGACCGTGACTGGAGCACCTCAGTCCCCTCGGCCACCGCGGCCGGCACTCCAACATTACCTGTGACAGCTTTTGAAAACGTCCCTACTCCATAATTGCCTCTAACACCTTTAGAGTAGATTAAAATCATCTATTTATAAACTAGCATTCTACTGCTTCTTCTGCACGATTCTATCCACTCGTTTACTGTTTCCTGAAGGTGACCCGGAAGCCTTAGTTCGAAGTCCATAAAAATTAAGAATATCAGAAACAGTTTATTTGTTTTCAACCCTAAGTATGGAATTGTTCTACTAATCAAGTGGAGGAAGAATTCATACAAAATAAGATTGAAATCTACTCTCAGCTACAGCCTAAAATGGGCTAAACGTTTTCAGGAAACTTTTTCTGTGATTCTACAAGGAAAAATTCATAGTGTCTATATGTGATCTCGACAACACCTCTCAAGTGACTATCCTGTGTATTACAATACATTTCTATAGCATTCCAGATGCTTGACTTGAGCCACATGAATATCAGTTTGAAAGTTTGATTCTGCTTGGTTTAGAGTTACATTCGCAACATTTCGAACTCTAAATATTGCCACTGCACCACACTCTACGCCTATTTTAAGCATATATCCCTGATTTAACGCAATGCGAACAGATCGTGACTCATGTACCTCAGTGTTTCTCTATATTAGATGTTTACAGTTCACAAAAAATGTTCTAGAGTTTGTAGAGCTTATGGGACTTAACTACGGGGTCATCAGTCCGTAAACTTACAAACTACCTATGAACTAGCTATTACTAAGGACGGCACAAATATCCATGCCCGAGGGGGGATTCGAACCGTAGTGGCCGTGCGGAACGTGACTGGCACGCCGCAGACCACTTGGCCACAGCGATCGGCTACAGTTCACACACATGCAACGAAACCGTAGGAGTTAACTACAAGAGTTGTTATTAACACTTATGTGATTAAAATATAGCCAACCATAAGTTATATTTATAAAGTTGGATGAGTGCTTATTCGTGATGTAGCTATTACAGATATGAAACACGGTTTCAGAAAACCGATAAGAAGATAGAAGTTTCTGCATTGTGCGTCGCTGTAAAATAAGTCAAACCCCAACGAGTTCTCAGGAAGGAACGGTAAAGACGACAGTATTCATGGAGTAGGAGAACGACCTGTGGAGGGAGGGTGTGGCGGTGGGGATGGAGTGCTTTGGTAGAAATGTGGGCTCGGACATCAGCAACAGTCTGGTGTGGGAAGGGGGAGGCGTGTTCAATGTCGGCAGGGGTGTGGAGAGACAGGGGGTGGCTGGCGACCGACGTGTCAATGGTGCGATGGTAGGCAGTACAGTTGACATGCCAGTAATCTTGGATAAGCTTGGGAGAGAGTTTGGAATGGACGTGCAAACCGGGTGGCGACAGGGGTCTATAATGTAGAGAACGGGGGCACGGTCACTGCCAATGAGGCCAAAACCACCCGCTTGTAGGTGCCGAGGAGGTTGGGAGAAGTGAGGATAACATCGAGAATGGTGTTGCTCTCAGGGCGTGTGGGTTGCAGAGGGAAATCATGGCCGGGGAGGCTGAGGATAAGATGTTCAGTGGGATCATTAAGGAGAGGCTGTAGCTGGACAGGGTGGTGGCGGAAGTGGCCGATCACCACTCTGCCTTGAGCAAGGGAAGGGTGGAGGAGGGTAGGTAGCAGTACTGATGGAACAATGGAGTTGGAGGAAGGTTTCATTCAGGAAAAAGGAATCTATGTGGTGTTGGGAAAGGGTATTCCTGATCAGGCGTTTGTAGGTGGGAAAGGAATGAATGTTGTGGTATAAAAGTGTGTAGGGTGGGCATGCCATGGGAAGTTGTGAGGGGGGCTGGGGTAGATGGGGCGAAAAGTTACGCATATAATTTATACAAGAGTAACCTGCCAGGAAAAGGTGAAGTGGCAGTGGTTATGGGAGAAGGTGGGAGGGGTTTCGAGTTGGAAGACGGAGTGGGTGGTGAGAACGAAATGCTGGAGGGTGTAAGGACACTGGAAGGGCTGAATGTTCTGGAGGATGGTGGTGATGAAGTGAATAACACCCTCCATTGAGGGAGTGGGGGTGGGCAGAGGGAGTTGTTAGAGTGGATAAGGGTATCAATAGGGCGAACAGGAATGCTCAACCCAATGTGACGGGAATGGGACGAGCTTCACACTTGCAGGAGTAGGTGGGGTGGGGACTGCCACAGGTGTTGCAGGTGGGAGGGGAGACAAGGTGGGGACATTTCTTGAGGAAGTGTACCGACTTATAGTGAGGACAGGTGGGGGGTATGGCAGTTTTGAATGAGGTAATTGTTGTGGACGAGACATTGCCCACAACGATAGGACTGGGGGCGTGGGGGAGCAGGAAGGATCAGCCTTGTTGCAGCGGTCATAAATAAGGACGCCCTTGGTGAGGAGGTGGTTGATGGATGATGCAGATTCTGTGAAATTACGCATCACATAGGTTCGGCTAGAAGCATTTTGAATGTGATTGGCAGAGCGAATGGAGATGTCAGGAGACGCATTGAGTTCTCCCAGCACCCCCTCCTCCACGATCACTGGGCTAAGCTCACTGAAAAGTGTGGTGAGGGCGGGAAGGTGGCGAGGAGGCTGAGGCTCAAGGGGAGTGGAGGATATGTGGAGAGGGGTGAGGTTGACTTGGGGCCAAAATTGGACCTGGGGGATACGTTGGAGGAGGTCAGTGTGGAAGGTGGGGGAGGTGAACTTTATAAGGACAGAATCCTTACATGGAAAGATTTGGGAAAGGGGAATGGCAGGAAAAAAAAACAAGTGTATTTCAAAGGAGAGGGTACAGTTATCTGAGAAACGGAGGTTGGGACAGAAGAGGATGAAGGTGAATATCTCAGGAGTGGAGGAGGAGGAAGGGAGAGGGGTAGTGTTTATGGGAGCTGCTGCAGGAGGTAGGGAAATGGGGTGGTGGTGGAAGGAGCTTTTTCAGTAATGACAGGGCTGGGTTCAGTGCTGGAACGTTTGGTCATCTCAGATGAAGCCTTACAGGAGGCAATTGGAGTTGGGAGGGGCTGGGGAGCTGGCTGGAGGGGGTAATGGCAGTGTCAGGGCCCGGCTGCGAGTGGTGAGCTTCAGGGGTAGGTGACACAGGGGATTTATCCACCGTGGCACGGTGACGGGTGATCTTGGCAGCAGGCGAAAGTGGGGGAAACTAGTGGGGAACTATGATGAGAGTAGCAAGGAGGGGTCGAGGGGGGAGCTAGGCGGAAGCAGGGGTCACTGAGAAGGAGTGGGTGACAAGGTCGGAAGAGGTGCCGGCTGCGGTGGCAGAAAGGATGACGGAGAGGGGAATGGGAGACTAGGAAAGGAGAAGGTGCTCCACATTATAGTGGCGGAGGCCGGGGAAGGGGTGGTGTATGAGATTGAGGTTGTCGTGATCGGTGTTAGGTACACGATTGAAGAATGAAGACAGAGACAGACAGAGGAAGGCGAGGACAAGAACACGACGAAGGACAATCTCGTAGACGACTTCTCCTTCCAGTACAGCTGGGCAGGCGGCGGCAGTGAGGGCCCCTTCCCCTGGGTGGTGAAGGTGGCTGTGATGAGCCAGGCAGTGGTGGCGACGGCACCGCCATAGAGCGGGGGCAGGCCGGCCGACCTCAGGGACAGTGGGCAGTGGCAGGCAGGCACCGGCCAGCCGACGGCAGACAACGGCGATGGCAGCGGCAGGCGGGAGCAGCTCAGCCGATCACAGGCAGTGGCGGTATCAGTAGTGGCAGGTCCGGTCCTGGTGATGGGGCTTGTCAGGGGCACAGCATGATGACAAGGTAATCTCCTGGTAACAAAATCCTCGATTAGGCTAGATAACCTTGAGGTGCCTGGTACCAGGCGGAGATGTGGCTATTTCCAACACAGGAATGTTAATATTAATAGCAATGCAGACATTGTGCTAGTGATTGTAACACCTACATTACATGTACATTTCTGTAATAGTATACTTTTTATACAAAGCGAGGTAAAAGAGGTGTGAAAGCATACAGATAAATACATCGCTATCAGGGAACAACCACATCCAACATGACACTGAAACCCCACTGCAAGCTAGTTCCAACACAAGAACGTTGCCATTAATAGCAACGTTAGCTGTATGGTGGCTATTGTGACACACATAGTTCTGTAGTGATAGTTTTCTGACCAGGCAGTCATTTTCTTTGTATCAGTTCAGTGCTTCACATTTCGAGAACTGGACTGAGTGTAAGTTTTATAAGAGTGGATACTTGGACGAAGAACCTGGAATGTGATTCGTGTCAGCTTTTTTACACATAGTTGAGGCTGCACGAAGATAAATACGTTACTATTGAAGAACAGAGTGAAGGAATAAATGACACAGAGAATCTGTGGTAAAATTTCATTTATTTTCTTTCTTACAAATTAAAAGTAATTTTACATTCTCATACGCAAACATAACACAACTAAGTAATTTATACATACAGGGTGTTTCACTAAGTGTGTTTGCCTCTGTAACTTATAAAATAATAGGTGACGGGAAATTTTAATGCGGTAGGTCAACACAAGAAATGTTACACTTCCTGGCGAGCTATGAACATAGTTTATTGTATCATTTTCCAAAGAGTTACAGCACAAAGATATAATTTTTTAAATGGAACAATAGTTTTTTCTATCGTGCATTGGATTCGTTGAAACCAGCTGCGTCCAAATCAATTTAAACTACATTCCTATCACTGTTAGTTCTTCCTTTCCGACTATGAAATCTTGACCTGTAAACTTTGTCGTGAAACAGTAACTTCTATCGGTGTGAGTTACAACTTCGTTAAATGCTCTGTAATTTCCTTTCTGTGTTATTCTCTTCAACTGTCCACGTCTATTGAATGGTTATGTGTGATATTTATTTTCTTTCTTTTGCGAGTTAATGAATTTGCCTGTTTTTCAACATTTTGTACCCACATGGGGTTTAGCATCTGGGTAGGCTTTGTTTCTTGTGTTTCTTTCCTACTATGCTGCATCGACAGATACCATGCTTACTTACTTTATCAATTCATTCATGTGTAAAGTTTCTGTGAATTTTAATGGCCACTTTTCTGCTGTGCACGCAGAACCAAGCACCACATGTTTGTCATTATAATTATTTTATTCTAACTTGGTGTAAGCCAAGTGCAGTAAAGTGCTAGTTTACTATCAGTGAGAACCGTGGGGGCTATCTATCTATAACGGTGTATTCTTCAGAGATAGTAGTGTTTCGCTTTAATAAGTGAGTGTGTAGCAAGATTTGGATTCTCTGCCTGCTGCTGCTTCATGCTGTGCAAAATGCCGCAGTCTTTGGTGAGAGTGAGTATCACAGCTATGAACTAGTAAATGATTCAGTTCCCCATGTCCAACCAATTCTCTTGTTTCATATGTATTTGTACATCTTCCTTTTGCTTATCAGCCCCTTTTTGGTGTGTGAACAAAATTGCCAGTTAAATTACAGTGGGATGCACTTTTTATTATAATTATAAAATTGATATTGCCCCCATATATGTGTGAATTGCAATAAACTCTCTTTATTCTATTTGCATTCTGTAATTTAACCTCAGATACGTTTTATTATAACAGTTTCCCTCTGCATCATGGGAGGAAACTTCTTGAACATAAATTTTATAAATGTTATCCGTTGCGCTACATCTTTAAACGTTTACCCTCTTCCACAAATCGACGATATGCTGTACTGTCTGAGAGGAGCTTAGTTTTATTCTCAAACATGTACCTGTGCTCAGGATACTAGCAAATAGCAGCAACGGGTTCCAAGGACTGAATGGTTTCACCATTGTATGCAGTAAGTTGTATACTAGGTTTGTCAATCGTGGTGAGCCTAACAGTTCATAAGTAGCACAACTGAGCAAAGTAACAGACACGCCAGTGTGTAATAGAAGACGCATGTGGTGTCCAGCACTGTCGAATATCACAAGCAGCTTGTTATATTGTCTTTGCTCTAAACAGAGGAGGGACAAAGGCACAACCTGTCCGCGCACATCACTAGGCTCGGTTGTCGACTATTTTTGCAAGACTCAAAATAATAACAACTATAAATTTATACATTTATCTGTCTGTTCTCTACATTAAATATAATATTCAGAATTGGCACCAGGGGGAAATACTTCAACACAACACCAGATATAAGACTAACTTAGATATACCAAGACACAGGTTAGATAGAACTAAACATTCTTAAAATCTACAGTAAACTACCAGTCCGTGCTAGGTATATTGATCTAAAGATCCTTAAAATTAAGTGGTACAACTAGCTATCCAATAACACATTTAAGGATATTAAAGAATTCCTTGAGATGTCAGAGGAGGATATCAGTATTTAAAAGTTTTCTGTACATAATCATAATTTTATGTGCTGTAGTTAAGTATTCCACCCTCATGAACCACAGGTGGGGTGGCCTGTGTGCCTCAATGATGCAGATAGCCGTACCATAGGTGTAATCACAGCGGAGTGGAGAAGCCAGACAAACGTGTGCTTCCTGAAGAGGGGCAGCAGCCTTTTCAGTAGTTACAGGGGCAATAGCCTGGATGATTGGCTGAGCTGGCCTTCTAACATCAGCTAATTTAGCTTTGCCACACAGCTACTGCAAACAGCTGAAAGCAAGGGGAAACTACAGCCATTACATTTCCCAAGGACATGCAACTCTACTGTATGAATCTATGATGATGGCATTCTCTCAGGTAAAATATTCCGGAGGTAAAATAGTCTCCCATTCGGATCTCCAGGTGGGGACTACTCAGGAGGATGACATCATCAAGAAAAACAAAACACGCATGTTACAGGTTGGAGTGTGGAATGTTCTAACCCTTAATTGCATAGGTAAGTTAGAAAATTTGAAAAGAGAAATAGATAAGTTAAAGTTAGATATGGTAAGGATTAGTGAAGTTCAGTGGCAGGATGAACAGGATTTCTGGTCAGGTGAGTACATGGTTACAAATACAAAATCAGATGGTGGGAACGCAGGAGTAGGTCTGATAATGAATAAGAAATAGCAATGCGGGTATGTTAGTAAGTTATTAGGAACAGCATAGTGAACGCTTATCGTAGCAAAGTTAGACAATAAACCAACAATGACCACTGTAGTGCAAGTTTATATGCCAACTAGCATGGCGGATGATGAGGATATCGAAAAAATGTATGAAGAGATAATAGAAATCATTCGGAAAGTTAAGGGAGACGAAAACTTGATTGTGGTGGGGGACTGGAACTCGGTAGTAGGAAAGGGAAGAGAAGGAAATGTAGTAGGTGACTATAGATTGGGAAAAAAGGAATGAAAGAGGAGGAATTTTACACAGAGCACTATTTAATGATCACCAACACTTGGTTTAATCATCATGAAAGAAGGCTGTATATGTGGAAAAGACCAGAAGACACTGGAAGGTACCAGATTGACTTTATAGTGGTAAGGAATACATTTAGAAACCAGGTTACAAACTGTAAGACATATCCAGGGGCAGATATAGACTCTGACCATAACTTATTGGTTATGAACTGCAGATTAAAACTTAAGAGACTGCAGAGGTGGTTGAGAGTTTAAGAGGGAGCATTAGGCAAGGATTGGCTGAAACAGGGGAAAGTAATACAGTAGACGAAGAATGGGTAGCTCAGAGAGATAAAGTAGTTAAGGCCGCAGAGAATCATATAGGCAGAACGACAAGGATTAATATAAATCACTGGATAACACAGGATATACTGAACTTAATTGATGAAAGGAGAAAATATAAAAATTCAGCAAGTGAAGCAGGGAAAATGGAGTACAAACGTCTGAAAAATGAGATTGACAGAAAGTGCAGACTGGCTAAGAAGGAATGGCTGGAGGACAAATTCAAATCTGTAGAAAAATGTATTACTAGGGGAAAGATAGATTCTGCCTACAAGAAAATAAAAGAGATATTTGGAGACAAGAAAAGCAGCTGTATCAATACCAAGAACTCAGATGGAAAATCAGTACAAGTAAAGAGGGGGAAACTTAACTGTAGAAGGAATATATAGAGGGCCTATACAAAGGAAATAAACTTGAAGGCGGTATTCTAGAAATGGAAGATGAAGTGGAGGAAGATGAGATAGATGATGTGATACTGCGAAAAGAATTTGACAGAGCGCTGAAGGATTTGAGTCGAAACAAGGCCCCTGGAGTAGATGATATTCTGTCTGAACTGCTGACATTGTCAGGAGAGCCAGTTGTGAAAAAATTGTATCACCTGGTATGCAGGATGTATGAGACAGGGGAAACACCCTCCGTCTTCAAGAAGAATATCATATTTCCAATTCCAAAGAAAGCAAGTGCAGACATATGTGAAAATTACAAAACTATCAGTTTAATAAGTCATGATTGCAAAATACCAACATGAATTATTTACAGACGAATGGAAAAACCTGTGGAATCACGCCTTGTGGAAAATCAGTTTGGATTTAGGAGAAATGTAGGAACACACGAGGCAATACCCACATTGCGACTTATCTTAGAAAATAGGCTAAGGAAAAGCAAATCTACTTTTTTAGCGTTTGTAGATTTACAGAAAGCTTTTGACAGTGTCGACTGGAATACACTCTTCCAAATTCTGAAGGTAGCTGCTGTAAAATATAGGGATCGAAGAGTTATATTCAACCTATAAAAAAAAAAAAAAACAGGCAGCAGTTATTAGAGTCGAAGGGCAAGAAAGGGACACAGAGTTTGGGGAAGGAGTAAGACAGTGTTGTAGCCTTTCCCCAATGTTGTTCAATCTGTACACTGAGCAAGCAGTGAAGGAATGCAAGGAGGGATTAAAGTACAGGGAGAAGAAATAAAAACTTTGCAGTTTTCCAGTGACATAGTAATTTTGTCAGAGACTGCAAAGGATCTGAAAGAGCAATTGAATGAAATGGACAGTGGCTTGAAAGGAAGATATAAGATGAACTTTAACAAGAGTAAAACGAGGATAATGGAATGGAATGTCAGAAAATCAGGTGATGATGAAGGAATTAGATTAGGTAATGAGACAATAAAAGTACTAGATGAATTTTGTTATTTGGGTAGCAAGATAACTTCTGATGCCCGAAGTAAAGAATATATAAAATGCAGAATGGCTATGGGAAGAAAAGCGTTTCTGAAGAAGCGAAATTTTTTGACATCCAATATTAGTTTAAGTGTTATGAAGCCCTTTCTGAAAGTATTTGTCTGGAGTGTAGCTTTGTACAGGAGTGAAATGTGGACATTAAGGAGTTCAGACAAAACGATGATAGAAGCTTTTGAAATGTTGTGTTACATACGAATGATGAAAATTAGATGGGTAGATCACGTAACTAATGAGGAGGTGCTTAACTGTACTGAGGTGAATAGGAGTTTCTGGCATATTGTGACTAAGAGAAGGGATAGGTTGGTGGGACACATTCTGAGACATCAAGGAATTGTCAACATATCATTAAAAGGAAGTGAGTGGGGTAAAAATCGTAGAGGGAGACTGAGGGACGAATACAGTAAGCCGATTCAAAAGGATGTATGTTGCTGAATGTATTCTCAGATGAAGAGACTTGCACAGGACAGAATAGCGTGGAAAGCTGCACCAGACAAGTCTGCAGACTGAAGACCACAACAACAGTTAAGTATTATGTAATTAAGTACTTTGTGTGACAAACAAATACTATGTATAGGTTATTGTACACCATAGTAACATAAAGTCGGTACATTATGGCTTGATAAAGGAACAGTATATGACAATTATAATTAAATGACTTTCCTGTTGCAAATTGTTTATTACTTAATAATGCGTTTCACGATTTTGGCGCATCAGATATCCGGAAAAATATATTTTTAGGTTAGGAAAAACTGTTATGTCAATGTCACATACTCCTCTAGCACCATTTATCAGATAATTTCAAATAGTAAAATGAGTCACTTGCCTTGCCTTGAAACTGCAAAAAGAGAATTAGTCATATGTAAAAGCTCCTAATATCATAGTGGTTACACAAGTGACCATGTCCATCATTGAATTAAAATAACCTGAAATGGTAAGTGAAAACAAAAAATTGAGAAACTTGACTAGGATCGATGTTTAAAAAAGGGGGAGGAAGGGTGTTAAAACTGTCTAAAATGTAAATTGTTTTCAGACGAACTTACTGCATCATAATTTATAATAAAAACAGTATATGTATAAAATAATATATATCATCACAAAGTGTGTGAAGTGGCCAAAGTTTAAGTATTTTAAAAAGGAACAAAATTTAATAAGTATTTTAAAAAGTAGAAAACCTAAATATAAACGAAAAGAAACCAGTGTTATGTAATATAAAATCCAGGGGGGGGGGAGGACAAAGAAATAGAAGAGAGAGAGAGTTATCTCCTATCACCAAAGCCTTACATTCGATCCTTTCTATAATTTATTACATAGTTTTCTTGTGACCTCCTATCAGCCTCCCCCCTTTTTATTTCCTACCTGTTGCTCTCTTCTACACATGTCATGAACATACAATCTTATTCATATAAACTGTTTGCTTCAGTCTTTTCTGTTACGTTATTTAAAACATAAACCATTTGTCAGTTTCAGGTGTCTGAACTCGCATTTAGAAGGACACGCAATAGGAAAAAATATTTACATCATCATGGAACATTTTCAATTTACCACTAAAACAAAGTATAATAATAAAATAAAGATTAAGACGGCATAGTTGCGACTAATCCGTGTATTGCCTGAAAGAACGTGTTTTTTAAGACTTATATAAGATTGGCTGTAATTACAGATCAAAATGGTATGCAAATAGCCAGTAAGATGAGTGAAAACTCATAATAATACTTAAATGTCATCTGTGAAATTACTTTCGTAAATTGATGCAATCATCTTGCTTATAACCTACTTCTGAAATCGAATTTAAGGGTCGCCAATGACTTTTTATTTATTAAATATTTAAAAAAAACTAGAAAAACTATCTAAAGTGAATATACTATAGACTGTCGCTAACTGTATGCAGTGGAAAAATGCAAGCATTCCATTTGTCAATAACTAATTAGCAATATTGCACACTCTGTGCAATTGAAATATTTTCCCCTGACCTACCTATCTTTACGAGTATTTTACAAGAATTTTCCCTCCAAAATATTTCAGTCAAAGGTGACTGAAGTGAGGTAGGTACAAATTTGAATTAAAAACTATATTCACGGTTTCTATTTTACAGCCTGACCAATACAACACAAATGTGACCATATGCCACCCACCCACCCACCCACCCACACACACACACACACACACACACACACACACACACACACACACACACACACACACACACACACACACACACACACATATATATATATATATATATATATATATATATATATATATATCACTCCCATGAACCACAGACTTTGCCGAGTTGGGTGGCTTGCGTGCCTCAACGATACAGATAGCCATACCGTAGGTGCAACCACAGTGGAGGGGTATCTGTGGAGAGGCCAGACAAACGTGTGGTTCCTGAAGAGGGGCAGCAGCCTTTTCAGTAGTTACAGGGGCAACAGTCTGGATGATTGAGTGAGCTGGCCTTGTAACATCAGCTAATGTGGCTTTGCCACACAGTTACTGCGAACGGCTGAAAGCAAGGGGAAACTACAGCCGCTACTTTTCCCGAGGACATGCAACTCTACTGTATGAACATATGATGATGGCATCCTCTCGGGTAAAATATTCCGGAGGTAAAATAGTCCCCCATTCGGATCTCTGGGCGGGGACTACTCAGGAGGATGTGATCATCAGGAAAGACAACACTGGCATTCTACGGATCGGAGCGTGGAATGTTAGATCCCTTAATCGGGTAGGAAAATTAGAAAACTTAAAAAGGGAAATGGATACGTTGAAGTTAGATATAGTGGGGATTAGTGAAGTTTGGTGGGAAGAGGAACAGGATTTCTGGTCAGGCGAGTACAGGATTATAAATACAAAATCAGTTGGGGGTATTACAGGAGTAGGTCTGATAGTGAATAAGAAAATAGGAATGCGGGTAAACTACTATGAGCATTATCATTGTCAAGATAGATACGAAGCCAACACCGACAACAGTAGTACAGGTTTATATGCCAACTAGCTCTGCAGATGATGAGGAGATCGAAGAAATATATGAGGAGCTAAAGGAAATTATTCAGACAATTAAGGGAGAGGAAATCTTAATTGTTATGGGAGACTGGAATTCGGTAGTAGGACAAGAAAGGGAAGGGAAGATAGTAGGTGAATATGGTCTGGGCAAAAGGAATGAAAGAGGAAGCCGCCTGGTAGAATTTTGCACAGAACATAATTTAGTTATAACAAACACCTGGTTTAAGAATCATAAAAGAAGGTTGTATACGTGGAAGAGACCAGGAGACACCGGGAGATACCAGATAGATATTATAATGGTAAGACATAGATTTCGGTACCAGGATTAATCTGTAAAACATACCCAGGGGCAGATATAGACTCTGGCCTTAACTTGTTGGTTATGAACTGTAGGCTGAAACTGAAGAAACTACAAAAAGGTAGGAAAACAAGGAGATGGGACCTGGATAAATTGAAGGAACCTGAAGTTCTTAAGAATTTCGGATGGAGCTTTAGGCAACAATTGACAGAAACGGGGGAAAATAAAACAGTAGAGGAAGAATGGGTAGCATTGAGAGATGAAATAGTGAAGGCAGCAGAGGACAAAATAGGTAGAAAGGCAACACCTACAAAAAACCCTTGGATATCACAGGAGATACTAAATTTAATTGATGAAAGAAGAAAATATAAAAATGCAGTAAATGAAACAGGCAAAATGGAGTACAGACGACTAAGAAATGAGATTGACAGGAAGTGCAAAATGGCTAAGCAGGAGTGGCTAGAAGGCAAATGCAATGATGTAGAAGAATGTATAAATAGGGGAAAAATAGATACAGCCTACAGGAAAATAAAAGAAACATTTGGAGATAAGAAAAACAGCTCTATGAATATCAAGGACACTGATGGAAAACCAGTTCTCAGCAAAGAAGGAAAAGCTGAAAGGTGGAAAGAGTATATAGAGGGGCTCTACAAAGGAAATGAAATTAGAGACAAAATTGTAGAAAGGGAAGAGGATGAAGATGAAATAGGAGATACTGTACTGAAAGAAGAATTTGACAGAGCCCTGAAAGACCTAAGTCGAAACAAGGCCCCTGGAGTAGATGATATTCCCTCAGAGCTACTGAAGTCTCTGGGAGAACCAGCCGTGACAAAATTGTTTCATCTGGTGTGTAAGATGTATGAGACAAGTACCCTCAGACTTTAAGAAAAATGTTATAATCCCCATTCCAAAGAAAGCAGGTGCAGACAGGTGTGAAAACTACAGAACCATCAGTTTAATAAGGCATGGTTGCAAAATATTAACACGTATTATTTACAGAAGGATGGAAAAGCTGGTAGAAGCCGACCTTGAGGAAGATCAGTTTGGGTTCAGGAGAAATGTAGGAACATGGGAGGCAATACTCACTTTACGGCTTATCCTAGAAGATAGATTAAGAAAAGGCAAATCTACTTATCTAGCTTTTGTAGATTTGAAGAAGGCTTTTGACAATGTTGATTGGAATAAACTCTTTCAAGTTCTGAAACAAGCAGGAGTAAAATATAAGGAGCGTATGGTTATTTACAACTTGTACAAAAACCAGACAGCAGTTGTCAGAGTTGAAGGGCATGAAAGGGATGCGGTGGTTGGAAAGGGAGTAAGACAGGGTTGTAGACTTTCTCCAATGTTATTCAATTTGTACATTGAGTGAGCTATAAAGGAAAGCAAGGAGGAATTTGGAGAAGGAATGAAAGTTCAGGGGGAAGAATTAAAAACATTGCGTTTTGCCGATGACATAGTAATTCTGTCAGATACAGCAAAGGACCTGGAAGAGCAGTTAAACGGAATGGACAGTGTGCTGAAAGGTGCATATAAGATGAACATTAACAAGAGCAAAACTAGGGTAATGGAGTGCAGTCTAAGAAAATTAGGTGATGCTGAAAGAATTAGATTAGGTAATGAAGCAATAAAGGATGTAGATGAGTTTTGTTACTTGGGCAGTAAAATAACAAATGATGGTCGCAGTGCAGAGGATATAAAATGCAGAATGGCAATGGGTAGAAAAGTGTTCTTGAGAAATAGAAATTTGTTAACATCGAATATTGATTTAAGCCTAAGGAAGTCCTTTCTGAAGGCATTTGTATGGAGTGTTGCCTTGTATGGGAGTGAAACATTGACGATAAACAGTGTGGACAGGAAGAGGATTGAGGCTTTTGAAATGTGGTGATACAGAAGAATGCTGAAGATTAGGTGGGTGGATCGCATAACTAACGAGGAGGTACTGAACAGAATTGGGGAGAAAAGAAATTTCTGGCATACCTTGACTAAAAGAAGGGATAGATTGGTAGGACACATTCTTAGACATCAAGGAATTGAGAATTTAGCGTTGGAGGGAAGTGTGTGGGGTAAAAACCGCAGAGGAAGACCAAGAGATGGATACAGTAAGCAGATTCAGACAGATGTAGGTTGCCGTTCTTATGTGGAGATGAAGAGACTTGCTCAGGATAGGGTATTGTGGAGAGCTGCATCAAACCATATATATATATATATATATATATATATATATATATATATATATATATATATATATATATATATATATATATATATATATATAATAATGGAAAGTCCTGGTTGGAATTAATAATATAGTGAGGACAGCACTTCGAAGTGCGGCAGTCAGAGGTGATGGTTGTATGACTGTGTTGTGTGCCTGTGTGATTGCATGAGTGTTCTATTTTCTGAAGAAGGCCATGGCCGATAGCTGAATGTGTTGTATGTGTGTGTCTTTTGTATGTGCATGTCGCAGCTCGTCGCCACGTCTTTGCGGTGAGTTGTAAACTGTCCTCACTATAATATATATATATGGCTGTCACAGGAGGGAAGTGGCAAAACCACGAAGTATAAAAAAAAGTAAACTTTAGCCCCAACTCTGATTCAAGAATATTTTGATCTACAAAAACGTCCCCTCTGGCTCATGATAAACTCCCACTTAACTACTACTATTCAACTCCCCTTCCTCAGCAAATGAGTTGGCGCAAACTTACCGTCTTTCTGTAGAAAAGTGTTGGAGTTGGCGAAGACCAGCTGATGGCAGTGCAGTGTTGTCAGCAGCGATCGCGAATGTAGAATGACATGAGTAGAACAGGTTTTTTTTTGGTTAAGCCAACGACCATACTATAGTGACAATAAAACTGTACTCTCAAGAAACAGGAAAAATTCTGATTACGAGTGGTGTAGCTGACAGCGAACATGTACTTCATAATATTACAAGTTTCAATTTATACTACAGTAGCCATGCATGACTCTTACACCTGACTGTGCAGAAAGCACATTGAAATAATTCAAAGTCCACGATCTGGATAGGTGAACAGCTCCATCCAGAGACTTCAGGACAGCACGATCCGGACAGGTGCGCAACCCAGACCAGAGTAACGTCTCCCTACACCAAACTTTCACAACTCAAAATATTCCTCTCAACCCCCTCCCATTGGTGATGTCAAGCCAATTACAAATTTTGCTTAATGGTCAAACCAATGGAATACAAGAGCTATTGTTCAACTATCTGGCCTCAGGTCAACCACAGATGTGCCCAGCCCAGCTGCAGACGGAGTGGTTTCACCATGGGTTGTGGCGGCCAGCGCTCGCCCTCCAGGTGGTGTTCGCGGAATACCTTGGAACCTACTTCAGAGAACTTGCCGCCAGAAACCCCCATCCCTTCGCAGAACTACAAAGGTGCTGGTCTGCTGCTGTCGCCAGCACCTTCCAACTCAGAAGACAATTATCTTATTGGCGATACTCATAATAATCAAAAACAGGGTCTTATTCCCAGTGAACAGACATTTACCTCCCAAACTCCTATCCTCTGATAATTACAAGACAAATGAAAGATATTGAATATAAACAAGATAACACTATTGATATCCTTCCAGAATAAATCCAGACACTAGTGTCCAAATAAAATGGAGAAAATAATTCTGAAATAGGGCCACCACCTCTCAATGCACCCCTATCGACTAAAATTTTGGGTGTGAATGGTCACATTTAAGGGGTAATGTGGCTAATGAACAGGAAACATTTTCCTATTTATTATAAGATTAAGTATAATTATATATATATATATATATATATATATATATATATATATATATATATATATATATAATCTGAGTCCATTACATGTGCATGAGTTTTGTGCAGAAAATGCGAAATGGTGGTGTATTCGTCGACTCCAGACGCACAACACACCACAAGCCAGAAACGACGACTGCTTACTGATATGAGCGATGGCCGCTTGGCGTGACGCCTGACGGGTGCAGGCGACCTATTTCATGAATGACACAGTGAAAGCAGAAAGGGAGAGTCCCCAGGGACTGTCTGTTTATGTTTGTGTGCAGGTCAGCTGGGAGAGCAACGACCCAAGGCACGCGTCAGCGGAGCCCACACAATGGAGTCACTGGCTGTTGGGCCACGCTGATGACCCACCAACATAGCGGCGCGGCTTACACCCAGAACACAATGGCAGCTGTCACTCAGAGCCAGCTGAACGGCCATGCGCCTCCAGGGAAAACCCACCACACCACTGCACGCACCCCTCCACACCACTGGCAGGACATGGGTGCTAGACTGCCTGACGCCGGCCGCACCACTTGGGGCAGCACGGGGTTGAAAAAAACGGGCGCCGTGTCATGGGGACGAGAGGGTAGCACAAAAGAGACTCCCCTCCCCGCAACCGGCGTGGCCAGAACAGCAGACTGCTTGACGCCTAGTGCCAGCCGACGAGTTTTACGACTGAGAAGGCCACTGCCCTACTGTCAGTAGGTGACCACGCCTATGGCCGTTGGACAAATACACCACCACTGCTCCGAGACGTCACGGCACCTCAATCTCATTCCCATCTGCAGGTGTGTGTTTGCACAAGGGATCTTTATCTGGAGGGTAAGCAAAGGCTTTGGATTGAGATTTGTGCTGCCGATCATCGCCTGAGGATCAAGTTGGGGTCTGCATTATCATAAAAGGGTGGGGCCTCCAAGCCTTACCTTTCGTCCTTCACATCGGAGAGTCCTGCTCAATGGGGTACTCAGCCATGGAGAAACTGGAAAACTGACGCTGTGTTCTATCCACTCTCGCCGTCAAGTCATCTCCTTTGTTTACCAGTATGTATGTATCATCTGACAGTCTTGGCTCAACTCCGCAGTGTTAGGCTCAGAATTTAATTTTTGTTTTTGAATTCAGGGTGTTATTTTGTACTTTTTTCAGCATGAACATGAAATGGACATTTAACTTTTTTGTTATTAATTAAATAATAATAAAATTATATATGTTTATACTAGGTAAAATTGTAGGATATTATAAATGATCTCTCTTGTTTTTATTTTATGTCCTCATGGTATTTGTTTTATTTGTGTTAGTGTGTGTTGTACAGGATTTATTAATAATATTTTAGGATAAACATGGTAATTTTTTTTATTTTATTTTTTCTATATGAAACTTTTAGAATAGATACTTTGGGTCATTAATAGATCTTGTTACGTTATAGAATCTTTCGTCTCTAGTTCTGTTTATTTCCTTTTTCTTATTTTAGTTGGGCGTGGGTGTTTTATTAAATCCTAGGGCCCAGAGACCGACAACAGACATTGTATGAATGTGCTTTGATCAATAGAATTGTATTTTATTTGTGTTATTTGGGCCTGGATGGCTAGAGGGAATTTAACCAATATAAATCCACTTCATTGTAACTCTCCAACAAACAAAAAGCTAGGGAGTGAGTGGGGGCCCTAGAGCATGAGTGTGATATTAAATTTTCTATAGTGTTTATAGGATGACTTTGAGTGTTGTTTGTTAGAAAATATTTGACTGGCTATAATTATACTTAATCTTATAATAAATAGGAAAATGTTTACTGTTCATTAGCCACATTACCCCTTAAATGTGACCATTCACACCCAAAATTTTAGTTGATAGGGGTGCATTGAGAGGTGGTGGCCCTATTTCAGAATTATTTTCTCCATTTTATTTGGACACTATTGTCTGGATTTATTCTGGACGGATATCAATAGTGTTATCTTGTTTATATTCAATATCTTTCATTTGTCTTGTAATTATCAGAGGATAGGAGTTTGGGAGGTAAATTTCTGTTCACTGGGAATAAGACCCTGTTTGTGATTATTATGAGTATCGCCAATATATATATATATATATAAAATAATTGGTGACGGGAAATTTTAATGTGGTAGGTGAACACAAGAAATGTTACACTTTCTGCGGATCTATGAACATATTTTATTGAATCATTTTCCAAAGAGTTACAGCACAAAGATATAATTTTTTAAATGAAACAATAGTTTTTTCTATCGTGCATTGGATTCTTTGA